>OX352745.1:14802500-17202500 GCA_947095525.1 Trisateles emortualis
CAACACCTCGAGAGTCAAGCAAAACAAAAATTTAAACAATGGATTCCGAGTTGACCGAGAAATCTTTCAATTGTGAACCCATTGTTCACAATTAACCGATTTATGGGTGTATAGGCATTAAATATTCTTAAAAAAGCCGAAACACGACGCGGCGGTCTTGTTTCGTTGAAGAGTTCTTATGGCTACCTTTGAACATCATCATCACACACTGAATTCCACCTTAAACTATAGTACCCGTCAAGATAAATCAACAAAAACAACGCACTATCTTGTTTCGCTGAAGAGTTCCTATGGCCACTTTCTGACTAAATCATCACGTCTTGAACACCCCCCACCTAGGAATATCCTCCTAGAAGCGCCCTCCATTTTGGAAGTCGGTTATAATTACTAGTCTGCCTAATTCACCTTGAGCGGAAAATCATACTGACCTCGCCAAAATTGTTCATGCATATTAAATTTCTTTTCGCTATTTTAGCTTCAAAATAACAGCTTGAAATTCAGTGCTAGTTATTTACGTTTCTAGTGTACCTGATAGAATATGAAATTGGACTAAGCATACATATGTATTCCTAGTGTGTGCAATCTTAAGAGCGTGGAATATACATAATATTTATTTTTATTTATGTCAATACAAAATATAGGTAATGGGCGTACATTACATATAGTATATATACTAATTTACATAAATAAGCTACCATCTCCTCTCTCACTCAATACGAGTATGTCCATCCTAAGGTTGTCTGGAAGAGATCGCTTTTAGCGATAAGATCGCCTATTGTGCCTACATATTTTAATTACTTTGTTTCTTGTATTAGTTGTAGTACAATAAAGAATATTCTATCTATCTTTATATCTATTTAAATATATTCCATCCATATATTTACAGCCCCGGCATCGTGTGGGTGGTATTTCCCGTAATTTTTTTGTCAATAAAATAGCCTATGACACTCACGAGTAACGTGGCTTTATATAAGTAAAAGAATTTTACAAAATCGGTTCAGTAGATCCAGAGATTACCAACGTCACAAATTCACCAACTTCACTTCTTTAAAAAATCCTGTTGCCGATTTATTTTATTTTATAGGCTACGGTAATTACTTACTATCTGATAGGTGTGGCTGCTCGTTTGCCACCAAGTATTAAGTAGTATAACGAAGAATTCTTGTTAATAATAGAGAGGCTTTGTTAGTTTTAATATAAACTAACAGATGTCAATAAATGCTGTCACCCACCTATCTTACTCATACTCAAGTCTTGTTCATTATTTTTTCAATATTCAAGCTATTCTTCTGCGAATGCGCTCCCTCCCGAAATCAAGATGTCCAACAACCGTGAAATCTTTAAGGCTAGAGTACGTCAGCTTTACATCAAATATTTGGCAGAATCATCACAACATTTATAGTATATTAACTATATATGTTATTTATTGATGTATTGTATCGTGTTATATATATAAATAGGGGTCGCCCGTAACTTCGTCCGCGTGGTAATTTGGAATATTTTGCCCGATTTTGCTACATAACTCACTACTGCTCCGCTCCTATTGATCATAGCGTGATGTTATATAACCTATAGTCTTCCTGGATAAATGCACTATTCAACAAAAAAAAGAATTTTTCAAATAGAATCCGAGCCTCTAAACAAGTGGCATAAGCG
Source organism: Trisateles emortualis (assembly GCA_947095525.1). NCBI lineage: Eukaryota > Metazoa > Arthropoda > Insecta > Lepidoptera > Erebidae > Trisateles > Trisateles emortualis. The sequence goes on from OX352745.1 coordinate 14,804,157, forward strand.
ATAGTCGACTCGAGAAGTCGAGTCTACGATTTAATGTCGTAAACTTACGTCAAATCCCATACATTTTCTTTTTTTGAATTTTCCATTCGACTATCGCTTATGCCACTTGTCTAGAGGGACAGTACTTTCTGAGATTAGAGCGTTCAACCAAACAAACAAACTCTTCAGCTTTATAATATTAGTATAGATGTATATGATGATTTTAATTTTATGTGTATCTAGGTACTTAGTATCGCAATTATTAAGTAATGTTATTGTTTTAGTTTAGTTTCTACGTTTCTTTGAAATGCACCTACCAAGTTTTCTCTCTGCATCACCCAAAGGCGCTCATAGCTAGGTGCACACGCTGTTCGGTAAACGATCAGCGGGTTAAGCTACCAAGGCGCGGTAACCCTATAGATGGGTGACCGCATAGTGGAATTTCATCTGAGCGTCTCCGTGCTTCGGAGGGCACGTTAAAAGTCGGTCCCGACTGCTAAGTCGTTAGATCACGACAGAGGCCTGAATATTGGCGATCTAAATAACTCTGTCACCAGGTTATTACTGCGCTGTTAGAAGCTTAACCCACTGGTATTTGACTGCCTCGGCGGTCCAGTGGCCGCTGTATACGCCTGCTGTGCACGAGGTTGTGGGTTCGATTCCCACACAGGACAAAACTTTGTGTGACCCACAAAGAATTGTTCTGAGTCTGGGTGTAATTTGCGTCCGTTAATTGTATGTTTGTAAAGTTCCCCGCGACACAGCGCTTGTTCTCTAGAGCGGGAGTGAAAAAATAGAAAAAAAATACCGAATAGCAAGTGCACCAAGCTATGAGTGCCTCCTCAGGGACCGTATTAGACCTAATATAGCAGAATGTGGCACTCATACTTCTCTGCTTATACCTTTAGGGAAAAGGCGTTATGCCTTTGTGTTACGTGTTACGTCTAACCGAATTTGTTCATGTCGGAGTGTTCTGAATCCGAGCAGTCCCTTGTGTATTTCATTTAACTGTTTGAATAAGAGGTTTGCCTGATGTGATCAGGCAGTATAACATATTTACACGCTAGCAATTAAAATATTCAGAGAGTTGGGGCACAAGCGAGAAAGCCCGACTGGGGAAGGTACTCCTTTCAAAAGACCACAGCCAAATAAATACACACAGCGGTGTAGTTGTGTTCCTGTGTAAGTACAGATTTCCAGATCTCATCTCATACGTTTTGAAAGAAACGTTTTCCTATACTAGAGATATTCCATCTTAAAGCCGTGGTGTAAAAAATCAAATGCTTGTGTACCAATTAAATTTTAAAAACTATTTTTGGAATTCTACTGGTAGTTTAAATGGTTAGCGCATTTTAACAAAAGAACTAACAAAATCTTCGGCTTTATCATACAGGTCACCCATGGGTTAAATTCTACAGTCATTCTATAAAGAAAAGTTTGTCATCAGTGGACACACAGAGGAGAAAAAATATATACTAAACTGTTTTGATTTTGCCTATTTATATTAAGTGCTATAGATTACTTATACTAATAGATTTTTTGTTTGTTTGTTACAATTTAACTCAAAAAGTACTCGACAGCTTTTAAAAATTCTTTCACCATTAGAAAACTACATTATCAGCGGGTAATATAGGCTGTATTTTATTTAAAAATATTAAGGGATCCCTACTAAAACTTAATAAATGTCCACCTGTGCGAAGCCAAAGAAGAAAATTACTTCCCAAAGTCCAATTCCGTCCTATACCGTAAAAACAGTGCAATATAATATGTGACGTCATAATTGTAGCAGATAGCGACCTCTATACTCGTTTTTGTGTTAGGGTTAAAATTGTAATAGCCAAACAAAATGGCTGTCTGAAGGGGTTGCCTTCCGCGTGTATTACTACTAGGGGTACTACTGTCTGGGAGCTTATATTTTTGTATGTAGATATAGCCACCCCCGTCACCCCTAGTTTGAAAGAAGGGTTGAGTGTGTGCAATTATTTCTGTAGGAGGCACTTTGCATATAGATTTTTTCACCCTTTGATTTTGTACTGTAGAGTTTTTACGTAATTTGATGAGTTCTTTTTGTTTTATTTGATTTCTGTACACACCTAAGTATTTAGAAAATATTTTTGAAGTAAAACTTTTTTAGGCGCGTTTAGTACTTTTTGGGTGAACAAAAATCATGGAACTCGCGTCATCGTCATCGGACGCTTTCCATATTCAAAAATAATAATTTAATAGCTCGACGATACAATTCCCATGTTACTTAATATTCAGTTTTTTTTTTATTTTTACATTTTTATTTACAAGTAATATACAACTACAACTATAAATTTAATAATAAAAACAACACAAAAAAAGGGTGGAGGGCAAGACTGCTTAGTAGGCGTCGTACAATTCCTCCGCATCGATGTCTACTTAAAACGTGCACAGGAGACTGGCAGCATTGCCACGCTGAATGGCAATGCTTATTCTTTGAGCCAAATATATGCCAGCCTTCTGGGCACGTGAAGCGTCGACTAAACGCTTGGACAAATCTTTAAAAAGAGTTTTCGATTGTATCGGATGTCCCCAAAGAGTTTTTTGTGAAAAAATATATGACAAATCATTTCAAACGCGCTTATTAATACACTATGTCTCATTTCGACACTTCTAATTGTGCCTTAAACCTAACTACACCACTGTGTGTAGTCATATTGGTAAAGTCATCCTTCCTTAGTCGAACTTCCTCGCTTGTAAAGTGTCCTAGCTAACTCTCTTAACTTATGACCTACCTACATCGTAACCTAAATAAGAGGCCACTCGACTGCTACTGTTCTGCTTCGTCAAATATGAAGCGAAATATTATTAAACTTTTGCAATATTCGCTACACCAAGTGTTTTACGGCCATTTATGTAAATCTAGAACTCTTTCCTTCCTAGCGTGTCGATGGCAATCTAAATTGTGTCGGCCCAGAACTTAACTACGAGTTTTGCATTTCTAGTAGTGTCTATAAGCTCCTCTACAGTCTTAAATGGTAATTGAAGCAATATTATTGACGCAATATATATTTAGTAATAAATATACTCCTTACACGTTCAATATATTGATGATAATATTGCTTCAATAATATTGACCGTATTCGATAGGATACTTTTGTATAGTGCTACAATAAACATTCGTAGCGCTACGATTGACTTCCGTAGCGCTATCGATTTCTCGTAGACCTTGTGTATGATATTAACTTTTAAATAATTAAAACTTATCATCAAATATTTAATAGAGTCCTTGGTCCTGAACTGTGATCTTTCAACCTCTTTGTGTTATTCAGACTGTAATCTATATTTATGCCAAATTTCATCTAGATCCGTTTATCCGTTTTGGCGTGGTTGAATAACAAAAATCTATACATCCATCCATTCAAACTTTTGGGTGGCCTATAGACGTTTGCAATACCAGAGGTATCACTTGCGTGTTGCCGACTCTTTTTACACCAGGATTTTAAGATGAAGTATCCCTGGGATAGGAAAACGCTTCTTTCCAAAACGCATCCCTAAATCAACGCTGGACATATACTCGTACTAACACACAGAAACACAACTACACCGCTGTGTAGTTATTTGGCTGTGGTCTTCTGTAAGGTGAACGTTCTTCCCCAGTGGGGTTTGCTCGCTACTACGGTGCCCTACCTCTCTTAAATTAATAATAATTATTATTATTATAGCCAGTAGGGGCCGCCCTAGGCGAACATACAGCGACCAAATGGGTGATTTGATAAAAAAGGGGTCAAATTAAAAGTACCCAGAATCGACGTTAATGCATAAAGAGTTTGATAAATGTAGAGGAAGCGAAAGAAGTATTAAAGTATGTCTGGATAGAAAGAAAGAAAAAATATTTATTTCGCTCTCAAACAAGAAGTATAACTTGTGGGTACTTAATCAAACAACTAGCCTAGTTGAGGCGAAAATGGTCTTAGCTTAGCTATATAGCCGCTACGACGAAAGACGTAGCAGCGCTGGTATTCTGCTAAAACCAAAGTGACGCGCATGAGCAGAAAGCCGCCTACTTACATTTAAAATAATTATTAATTATTTTTAATGTAAGTATTGTTATTGCCTTTTATTTAATTAATTAGTTTTTCATATTTAGGTTTAGTTAGTATAAATAAGTGTTTTCATATTATTCTTGTATATATATAGCATTAATCTATGTAATTCAAATTAAAATTGTGTTAATGTAGTTTGATTTTCATAAAGTTGTAAAATATATTGAACCTTTAGTAAAAACGATAAACAAAATCCCCGTATTTGTGGTAGATTACAGCATTATTAATTAATTAAAAAAAAAACAATACAGCCCCATTCTCTGCCTACCCCGGTGGGAGACGGGTGTGATGATATGTATAGTTCATTTGAGGTTTTATCACAATTATAATCCGTTAGCATAGGCTTGTCAAATGATGTCAAGGGTAGCTATTAAAGGTATGTTGACACAGCTATAATGGACTCGAACCCGTGAAAATTAACACACATTTTCACGAAGCTCGCTCGATATTGACATAGTAATTTGAAATACATCAACCTATATTTCGCGTTGTCCTTTATTTACTTAGTTTATACCAATACTATTATAGCTTCCACCTGCGGCTTAGCCCGCTCAAACATTTCCTGGGGAACAGAGTTTATTTCGGTATAAAAAGTAGCCTATGTGCTATTTCAGACTATAATCTATCTTTCTGCCAAATATAATCCAGATCCGTTCAGTAGTTTTTGCGTGAAAGAGTAACAAACATACATCTGTACATTTTTACAAACTTTCGCGTGTATATATATATATATATATATTTTTTCTGTTATATAAGACAACTCCTGCACTAGAGAACAAGCTCTGTATGGGGGGACTTTACAAACATACAAATAACGGACACCAATTACACCCAGATTCAGAACAACTCTTTGTGGGTCACACAAAGTTTTGTCCCTATGTGGGAATCGAACCCACAACCTCGTGCACAGCAGGCGCATACTCCGGCCACTGGACCACCGAGGCAGTCAATTATTATATATTTATTAATTAATCCTACTAATAAATATTATTAGTAGGATTAATGTAAGTAGTATACATTTTCTATTTTTTGTTGACAATGCAGTCCTTCCACTGCAAATAGTAATAAGATCTCATGTCAAATGCACGGCTTGTTCAATGGTTTAAGTGGTAATCTTGCCATATAATACTGCGCTCATAGCCAGGTGCACTTCATCATCATCATCATCAGCCTATCGCAGTTCACTGCTGGACATAGGCCTCTACAAGGGCACGCCACCTAGCACGATCCTCGGCTTCCCGCATCCAGCTACTCCCAGCCGCTTTGCAAAGATCGTCGCTCCACCTCGCCTGAGGGCGTCCTACATTACAGGTGCACTTGCTGTTCGGTAAACGATTAGCGGGTTAAGCTACCAAGAGCGCGGTAACCCTATAGATATGACCGCATAGTAGTATTTCATCTGAGCGTCTACGTGCTTCGGAGGGCAAGTAAAAGTCGGTCTCAACTGGTAACAGTCGTTAGATCATGACAAAGGCGTATATATGTGCGATTTAAATAACTCTGTCACCAGGTACCTAATTTGGCTAGCCAAATAATTACACACAGTGGTGTAGTTGTGTTCCTGTGTGTTAGTACAGATCTCCAGCGCTCATTTAGGGATGCGGTTTGAAAGAAACGTATTCCTATCCCAGGGATACTCCCATCATAAAGCCCTTGTGTAAAAAATATGGGTTGGCAACACGCAAGTGATACTTTTGGTGTTACAAGCGTCCCTAGGCTACGGTAACTAATAACATCAGGCCGGCCTTATACTTGTTTGCCACCTAAGTAGTATACTTTTTTTTTTAATAATAATCAAACAATAAGAAGAAGAAAGCTGCGCGATGTGTTGTAGATTCCCAACACAGGACCAAAATTTGTGTGATTCTAAAATATGTAGTTGTCCCAAGACTGTACACGCATTAATGAATCACACACTGCCTTGGTGGTCCAGTGGCCGTAGTATGTGCCTGCTGTGCACAAGGTTGTGGGTTCGATTCCCACGCAGGACAAAACTTTGTGTGACCCACAAAGAGTTGTTCTGAGTCTGGATGTAATTTGTCTCCGTTAATTGTATATTTGTAAAGTACCCCGCTACACAGAGCTGGTTCTCTAGTGCAGGAGTTGTCTTTTATATAAAAGATAATAAAATAAACACAATGTTTTGTTTCGTGTGGGAATCGAACCCCTTCGGCTTAGCAGTCAGAGGTCACTAACCACTGGACCTACAGTCAGCTTTAGTTTCATTGTAATAATGTAAATTAATAAAATCCGAATAACGTAGGCTACTTTTTATCTACACACCACGCGAGCTGGTCTATTATAGTAATCAAATACTAATCACGGTAATCAAATGCGGTCATTAGGGTAAAATAGCCCCGAAACCATTAATCTAACTCAAGTTCTGATAACATACTTAAAAAACAGTAACTTAGCACAACGCGGACAAAAATAACGGAGCAATTGTTTTATACTACCTAGGTAGCCAACAATCATGCGGCCAGCTTGATGATAAGCAGTTACTGTAGCCTATGGACGCTTGCAACACCAGAGCCTCTAGACAAGTGGTATAAGCGATAGTCGAATCGAAAAGTCAAAAAAGAAAATGTATGGGATTTGACGTAAGTTTAAGACTCACGTCAAAATCCATACATTTTATTTTTTGACTTTTCGATTCGACTATCGCCTATGCCACTTGTCTAAAGGGTCAGGGGTGACACCATTTTTTTTACCACCAGGTGGCAAACAAGCATACGGCCCGCCTAATGATAAGCAGTAACCGTACCCTATGGACGCTTGCATTACCAAAGGTATCACTAGCGTGTTGCGAACCCATTTTTTACACAAGAGCTAAAGCTACGTTTCTTTCAAAATGCGTTGCAAACCCTACAGCGACAACTAACAAAGCAGAAATTAAGAAATGTAGAACACCATACAATTAAGAGAACCCGTCTGAGAAAGGACCTTACAGAAGACCACAGACAGATAACTACATAACGCGGTATAGTTGTGTTTTTGTGTGTGAGTACAGAGCCTCTAGACAAGTAGCATAAGCGATTGTCGAACCGAAAAGTCAAAAATTAAAATGTTTGGGATTTGACGTAAGTCTACAATATAATGTCGTAAACTTACGTCAAATCCCATACATTTGCTTTTTTGACTTCACGATTCAATTATCGCTTATGCCACTTGTCTAGAGGGTCAGGTCTCCAGCGCTCATTTAGAGATGCGTTTTTAACGAAACAATTTCCTATCTCAGGGATAGCATGTTTGGTGAAGGCAAGTGATACGTCGACCTCTGGCACTGCATGTGTCCATAGGCTACGGTGGTATGTTCGTTTGTCACCTAAGTAGTATTAAAAACAAGCCTCTGCCTAGTTTGAGATCTGATGGCCGTATGTTTGTTGTCCAAAGATATTGTTTTTCTTTTTTGTTTTTTAAAAACAACTCCCGCACTAGGGACCAAGCCCTGCGTCGCGGGGGACTTTACAAACATGCAATTAACGGACACAAAGTTTACCCAGACTCGGGATAACCATTTATGGATCACACAGATTTTTGTCTTGTCACACAACATGCCAAGCAGTGGTAAATGGTGTTACCACTTAAGCTACTGAATTAGCCGTCAATGATAGTTGATTATAGTTTCTTTAGGGTATCAACAAAGAGGTACTCCACCTTGGGCACCCGTCCGAAGGGTACTTGCGTGAATGGCAACTGACCTAGTCCACCAAAGGGCAACTATCAATATTTTTGGCAGACACCCTTCAAACTCAAACTCAAAATTCATTTAGGTTACAAAGTAACACTTATGAAGGTCATAAATTATAAAGAAGCCAAAAAGATGATGTCAGAAAAAGAATTCTATGGCTGGTTCGCTGACTTGGATCATTGAGAAAAACTAGCAAGAAACTCAGGCCACTCTTTTAAATCGCCAGATAGTTACAATCTTTTGTAAAATACAAGTATGATGAAGCAGAAGTATGATGGCAAACTCCGTAAAAGAATGTCAATCAAGAAGTTTTCCATGTTTCCATTTGAGTAGTCCTCTTAACCTCAATGTTAGCTAATCGAGGTCTCTTCGCCTTTGACATACTAAGATTTAGAACACTTCAACCAAATAGGGCCAATGAGATTGTTTTGATGAAAAAACATAAATCTTACAGCCCGTTGGTTTCTTTCAGTACTGACCTAAATAAAGCGTTTGATGCTCAAAAAAAGTGCATCAGGGAACAGGAGAAGTAGGTATAATTAAGAATGGAAGGGTAAAAAGATCTATCGGTTAAGCTAAGTACTGTATTCTAGAGAGGCTGATTGCATAGTGGTATTACATCTGAGCGTCATCGTGATTCAGGCACGTAAAAAACGGCAGAGGTATTCCGTAAGAGCAAAAACCGAGCCACCGCAAAAACCGAGCAAAATCTGGCTGTCAGATTGAAAATCGGTATTCCGTAAGAGCCTTTTTTGACGTTTAGTCAATAGATTGTGCCGTCACCGAGCAATCACAACTGTAAATTTTGCGATCACAACTGTCAGTTTGCCATCGCTGTTTCTTAGAGAATCAGCCGGCCGGTGTAATGATTGATTTGATTGATAGATCACTGCAGAGGATAATTTAGGAGATAAAAACAAAGAATTTGAGTTTGAATGGAATAAATTTAACTAAGCGTAGGCGTCGGGCTGGACATAGGTCAAACTGAGCTAAGCTCATTTACGTAATTAACTCTTTCACTAGGTTGGCTATTAGAATAGAATAGAATAAAATAGAAAACTCTTTATACAAAAAAATATAACTAAGTAGTTCGAATAATTTAAAAGTTGATATCGTACACAAGATCTACGTAACTCGATAGCGCTACGGAAGTCAGTCGTAGTGCTACGAAAGTATATTGTAGCACTACGCATATCTCTATACTTTACAAAAGTGTATATTTCCACTTGATGAATCACAAAACATCAAAATGTACATAATTATAGAGGTAGTGGCCGTGAAGGTCGTTGGTGTAGCGAAATGTTAAAAAGCACTATAGTGTATTTAAATAATTTTAAAGCAATGTGAAAAAGTCGAGCGCGGAGCTGGATTCGTTCCTACGCCTCTCAGGTTCCACTACCAATTGTTACTCTAGAGTTCAAATTTGTCCACCGCTTTTTTTACGTCATAGAGTGACGTCACGACGCTGTGGTGTAAAATAGTTAGTAACCCAAGTAGTTTACTTGTCATAAAAAAAATGGGTTGGTAACACGAACCCATTTTTTTAAAACAAGGCTTTAAGATGGGATAGGAATATGTTTATTTCAAAACGCATCCCCAAATGAGCGCTGAAGACCTGTACATGACTTAGAAGAAATTCTAAAGACATGTCTGATTAACCATCCCGCATTACGCCGGCGTGTGTGAATCTCTTAGCTTTCTTCATATGATGAGACCAGTACCTAATAGTTAGACTATTATTAGCAGTCCAAATGTCTTAATATTAAAATATATTTCACAAAAATAACTCAAGAACGAAAATAGGGTAACATTGTCTTTAATCAAATTAGGGTCGTACTCGTACCCGTCCACTTGTTGGCATGCCAAGCAAAGCGTCAAGGTTCTAGAAAGCACTTCTCATAGCTCAAACCCTTGTCAGCGAATTGGCTTTACGCAAATTGGTTGGAGTCGTTTCTCTTTTGTTCTTGTGACGTTTACAATACAATTATATGATCAAAATGAATAAGTGAGGTTGACTTTGACTTTGATTTTCATTTTATCGTGGCGTTAGTATTGTTTGCTTTTTTTTGTTGTATACTTCATAATGCTCTTATACTCTTATACATTTCCTCTATCACTATTGGTTTGCTGTTAGAAAACTCTATATTGAGTTAAGCTTGCCTTTGTACTTGTCTTTTGTTTTGTTAATATAATTTGTGTGCAATAAAGAATTAATGAACAGTACATTCCATGGCGTACAATATTTATTAGTCCATTTACATATCAATTAAATTTAAAAATACTATTCCGCTACGACATCAATGACATTTATAATATCATAAAAAATTTTTAAGGTATTAGAGGCATCGTTCATTGGTGCGATCGATACAATAGGCTAATGAGTCACATACTAGCAATCTCCACCCACCCACTTCTATCCTACTAATAACTATAAGTTAACTTTCTATTCTTCCTTTATCTGCCACTCAACATTTTCCTAATGCCACTCCTTCCCTTCTAGATCTTATAATAGTTTCCTCTCTTGCTCATGTTCCCAAACACGGACAATATCCAGCTGATTGTTTTTCTTATCATGATCTTCTTTTTTTGTCTTATAAAATCCGTCCACCAAAGGCAAAGCCTAAAATTCTTCGCCAGCGCAATTTTGGAGGCATGGATCTTGCGGAACTTCTTAAGGATGCTAACAATACTGATTGGCTATCACTGTTATCGTCCAATAATATAGATGATAAAGTAGCTCTATTTACTTCACATTTGCTAAAGTTGTATGATATTCACGCTCCAATTCGGAACGTAAAAGTTAAACACTTTCCGTCACCTTGGCTCACGAATGAAATTAAAGCTGTTATAGCTAAAAAAGCAGCTGCAAAATGTAGGTATAAGTGTCGGCCTACGCCCAACAATTGGGAAAAATATATTAAAATTCGCAATCACTGCAGCAAGGTGTGTAGGAATGCACAACGCCAACATATTCATAAGTCTGTTCTAAATGGTGATCCAGCCAAAGTCTGGAAGTTTTTAAAAACACTAGGAGTTGGAAAATCTCGTGCAGAAAAATATCCTAATGATTTAAATATTCATCAACTTAATCAACATTTCTCAACTTCGTCTAATTTTAATGGGACAACTAAAGAAAAATCTTTAGACAATCTTTCATCTCTTCCAACTCCTGATTATGATCCTTTTATTTTTGATCAATTCACAGATTGTGATGTTAAGAAGAGCATTTTGTCAATTACATCAAATGCAGTTGGCACCGACTGTATCAGCCGTAATATGATCCTTCCTATTCTCGATGTTATCCTTCCCATTCTTACCCATATCCTAAATTATTCCTTAAACAGTGGTGTATTTCCATCTGCTTGGAAGGACGCCCAAATAATTCCTTTACCAAAAAAGTCCAATCCTACGTCCTTTTCAGAATATCGTCCAATTTCCATTTTGCCGTTCCTTTCCAAAATCCTAGAACGCCTTATCCATAAACAAATTAGCTCCTTCCTCACCAAAAACAACCTCTTAAACCCTTTCCAGTCCGGATTCCGTCCTGGTCATAGTACTACAACAGCCCTTGTCAATATTATGGATGATATCAGAGCGGGCATGGAATATGGAAAAATCACAGTACTCTCCTTACTCGATTTCAGCAATGCATTTAATACTGTTGATTTTGATATATTGCTAGCCATACTTAACTCTCTTAACATATCTCCAACGGTGATTGAATGGTTTTGTAGTTACCTGTCTGGTCGCCGCCAGTGTGTTTGCATTGAAGACTCTATCTCTTGTTGGTGTAATACAACTGCTGGCGTGCCGCAGGGTGGCGTTTTATCTCCTTTACTCTTCACAATATTTATTAACCCCATCTCATCTAAATTAAATTCATCCTACCATCTTTATGCAGATGATTTGCAAATTTATTCTCAAGCTCCACTTGGACAGCTAGCAGAAGCCTTTTCAAGAATTAACGCAGATCTTGCTCACATTGGCGAATGGAGTAAAGCACATTGACTAACGGTAAATCCCACTAAGAGTCAAGTAATTGTCATTGGCAGCTCCAGACTTATACCTAAAATCGATTGGTCACAACTTCCATCAATTTCTTTTGATGGTACAGTAATAACACTGTCACATGTTGTTAAAAATTTAGGTATTCACATTGACAGTACCATGACTTGGAGTCCCCAATTGCAAGAGGTAAGCCGAAAGTTGTTTGCGTCTGCGGGCTCTTTAAGATGATTACGTAACCTTCTACCAATTGCCACCAAGATTGCGCTTGCACAATCACTTCTACTGCCGATCCTCGACTACGCCGATGCCAGCTATCTTGATATCACTGAGGATCAACTAAATAAACTTGAGCGACTTCAAAACTTTTGTATCAGGTTTATATTTGGTTTACGCAAATATGACCATATTTCAGAATTTCGTACCAAGCTCAAGTGGCTTCCTATACGCCTTCGCCGGAACTCACATATACTTTCCTTACTTTACAGTATTCTGTTCAATCCTTGTACTCCCGCCTATCTTAAAGAACGTTTTGAGTTCCTAAATGACACACATGAAAGATCTCTAAGATCATCGGAAAATCTGCGACTGAGTATTCCAAAGCATTCCACAATATTCCTTGACAAATCTTTTACTATCCAGGCTGCACGCTTATGGAATGCTCTGCCTACACCAGTGAAACAGGCGCAATCCTTACCCATTTTCAAAAAAATGGTTAAAGAATTTTATTTATCTGTGAAATAGCACGATTGTAGATATAGATAGATTTTAACTATTTGTCTTATATATGTTTGTATTTATATTTTTCTCATATATTTATGTTAAGTTAGTATATTATGAGTGATGTGTAGATAGATGTATGTATATTATGTTATATAATTGGTATATATATGTATATGTTTTTCAAATAGCTTCTGATAATTTTAAGGTAAATATTAACATAAACTACAGTGCACCAACAACTGCCTTTCTCCGTTCATTCTGTCCATCCAGGTTGTCTGGAAGAAATCGCCGCTAGCGATAAGGCCGCCGATTGTACTAGCCTTAACATAATTATTTAAGTTGGAAAATGTAATTTTATGGTGTACAATAAAGTATATTGTATTGTATTGTATAAGCGCGAAATAACTAATATTATTATTATAAACGCGAAAGTTTGTAAGTATGGATAGATGGATGGATGTTTGTTACTCTTCTACGTAAAAACTACTGAACGGATCTGAATAAGATTTGGCACAGAGATAAATTATGGTCTGGTATAACACATAGGCTACTTTTTACAGCGATAACCGACATCCACGCGGGCAGGCGGCTCTGCCCGCGTGTTTAAAAAAAAGGGCAACAGCTAGTGACAAATATATCTCTTTATACACAGAACATAGAAAGACTAACTATATCAAACTGAATAGCAAATAATAAAGTCCAATTAATATCCTTGTCACGGTGGCCAATCAGGTCGTGGATTTGCAATGAACCTGAAAATAAAAAATACCCCTTAAATAACCATTTGAACGAGTATTCGGACGGTCGTTTTAAAGCGCTTAAAAACTAAATATATATACATTTTTTTTATAAAGACAACTCCCGCACTAGAGAACAAGCTCTGTGTCGCGGGGGACTTTACAAACATACAATTAACGAAAACTAAGTACAGCCAGACTCGAACAATTCTTTGTGTCACACAAAGTTTTGTCCTGTGTGGGAATAGAACCCACAACATCGTGCACAGCAGGCGCATACTGCGGCCACTGGACCACCCAAGCAGTCAATTACTCTAAGTTGAGTTTACTCTAGACTAGTCCCTAATTTAAAAGCAAATGATTAATATCCTACTAATATTGTAAACGTGAAAATTTGTAAGTATGGATGGATGGATGTTTGTTACTTTTTCACGTCAAAAGTACTGAGCGGATCTGGATGAATTGGTACAGAGATAGATTATGGTCTGGAATAACACATAGGCTGCTTTTTACAGTGATAACCGACATCCACGCGGGCGGAGCCGCGGGCAACAGCTAGTGTTATTTTTTTTTAAATATATTTACATTATATACCAAGGACTCTCTTACAATAGTTGTAATGAATGGTAGTCGACAGAGGTTATACACCTTTGACCTTAAGATATCTATAATCAATATAGACTACAACAAAAGTTTATATTTACGACCTTATATATAGCCACCGCCTTTCAAAGCTTTATGTTTTATAGTCATGGGATGAAACATTCACTGACCTCTATAATCATACTTTTAATAAAGGTCAATGATGTAGGCAAATGTATAAAAAAAGTTTTTTTATAATAATCTCAAACTCAAAATTCATTTAGGTGGTCATCAAATACATGATACTTATGAACGTCATGAAAAAAATTACAGCATACTTTTTTCCTACAACCAATGTGTTTATGAAGGTCATAAATTATGAATAAATCAGAAAGATGACGTCAGCTAAATTTGCCTACGGCTAGTTCGCTGACGCGGAGCCATGAGAAGAATTAGCACAACACTCAAAAATATATATAAGTAATACTTATTTAAGTAAGAGACCTCGCGGTAGACCCAGACGGAGATGGCGGGATGAGTTGGATTAATTTAACCAAGACTGGTCCTCAGCGACTTTAGACAGAGAGAAGTGGAAGGAGAGTGGGCAGGCTTTGAGGCTTTACCCTGCAGTAGGACAGTACAGGCTTTTAATAAATAATAATAAATAGTTACTGAGATGGAACACAGGTTTATAGTCCGTCTGCTGATAAGCAGTTACCGTAACCTATGGAGGCTTGCAATATTTAGGGTATTATTCTGAAATTGCCGACTGAACGTTGAATACTCTGTAAAACGCATGGTTGTCTATGAATCAAGAGTCTTGGCTCTTGATTCATAGACAACCATGCGAAACCAAAATATTGAAAAAAAAAACGGATTTGTAAATGAGTACTGCGGAGACCTGTACTCACGCACATGAATACAATTACACCACTCCGAGTGTAGTTATATAGGCTGTGTTAATGTAAGGCAAAGGTCCGCAAGAAATTTCACTATTTTAAACAAGCTGTCTTGTGGGAGCCTTTTTAAACACAACATTTTCGCATATAAAGAACGCTCAGATTCCAGAACAGTTCTCCAGCACTCATTTAGGGATACGTTTTGAATGAAACGTATCTTAGGGATACTCCCATCTCAAAACCCTGGTGTAAAAAAACGGGTTGGCAACACGTAAGTGATTCCTCTAGTATTGCAAGCGTCCATAGGCTACGGTAACTGCTTAACATCAGGCGGGCCGTATGCTTGTTTGCCACCCAAGTAGTATAAAAAAAATGTGCCCATAACCCTTCTACTACTTCAACTACTGATCCATACATGCCATACAACTAGTCAAAATATCCCATTCCATACATGTATGTATGGAATGTGTTATTAAATATTAACAATGTACTAAAATATATTTTCTTTTGTTTCCAGGATGTGGCGTTTATAAACCCAGCAAACGTCGTGTTCGTCTACATGCTGGTCCGCGAGCTCGTCGACGGTGAACGGATAGTACGTCCACAAGAACTCCAGGCTGTCGTTCTGACCTGCCTCTACCTGTCCTACTCATACATGGGCAACGAGATCTCCTACCCGCTCAAACCCTTCCTCGTTGAAGACTCTAAAGATAAATTCTGGGATCGTTGCCTGCTCATCGTTGACCGCTTGTCCTTTAACATGCTAAGGATCAACTCTGAGCCAGGCTTCTTCACTGAAGTGTTCACCGAGCTGAAGGCTTGTGGTGTGTTGGATAGCCCACCGCCTGCGCCGGTAGCCCCCGCGCCTGCACCTCCCCTCGCCATCACGGCTGCCTGACATACAGAGGTAGCCGTCCTCAGGTTGGCGCTCACTGACCGCCCCAGTCGTGTGTGATGTCGGCTTTTGACAGTTGAAGCTCTTGGTCAATCGTCCTCGATTTTAAAGCACGTTAATAACTACCTATACTCGTTTTGAAATCTACTACACTTTTACATGAGTGTTGTACATTTCATGCTTGTATAATAAAGCTACGGCGTAGGCCTCTACGGCGTAGTCAGCTACGGCGTAGAGGTATTCGGATGTCAATTCGGTCGTAATGGAATTGTTAACGTGTCCCAATTTAGACTTATTGTTTTAAGTAACTTTCTAGTCACATGTTACTATTATTTATAGTTAATTAGTTCTCGATTTAAGATTCATAGTTTAAGTTAGAGTAATTCATTAATTAATTTTATTTTAATTCACTGACATTAAGATGCAAGTGTGATTGCTCAATAAAAAATCGTTTAATAATAAATTGATATGAAGCAAAAGTGAAGATTGCCACGATTGACCAAGACTTGATTTGTCATTGCAATATACCGGCAAGTGAGAGGTAACTATTATATATACGAATTATGTTTGCATACATAATCGATATTATGACTTTGAATTATTATTGAAGGAGGAATGTGATATCTAGGAGACACTACATTATTTCAAAAGATATTTGGGTTTGGAACATCCAACAAGGACTCAAATTTAAAACCGTTATGCGAATTCGCAACTACTGTATCATCGCGATGCTCATTTATTTGGGGATCGTAAACACCGTAAACCACACTATATATAAATATTTTTTTTGTTTTTAAAGATCTGTCCACTAACAACATAGATCATTCAAAAACTTATTTCATAAATCATAAAAAGAATGTAACACTCTGGTTACTATAAAGTACATAACGGTTACATAAACATAATTTGAAGCCATTTTGCGAAGTGTTAAGTGAAGAGTAAGGTACGATTTTAGACGTTGCGAATTCACGTTGCCATTTTAAGTTTGATCCCTTGGTTTTACGACTGACGAATTATAGGGGCCATTTACTAACGAGCATGTTGGTTGACACTAGCCAACAAATCGGTTAATCAATCGCCGATATTACTATCTATTTCGTGGGTCACTGTACGTAAATAAATTAGTGGACCATGAGAGTATGTTCAAGTTGTGGAATAGTGTAAAATGCGCTGAGTGATCCTGGTATTTTTGACATCTGTCACAATATTCAAAGTCATTGACAGCTCGAGGCTGAGAACGCGACACTAGCGCTACCTCTCGCCGATTGACGTTTAGTTGGAGGTAACTGATCGTGCAACATTACGTTGTGGACTTGTGGTGTATTGTTGTAGCCACGTTTATAGTTAATGATGCACTTTCATTGTATGTTCGTATTGTAGGTAATTGTCTGGTATGTTATTTTCTCTAGCCGCTAGACCAGCGGTGTCTTAGTCCAATAGAACAGCGGTTAGTTAGTTAAGAGTTTCTTAAAAGTAGTGAAATAATCGTATTGCCATATAGTTAGTTGATATTAGGGAAATGTCTCGCAGGCGGGAGGATGCAATAATGCGGGTACTCCGTCAATATAATCTGGTAAACCCTTCTATGAAGTGTACGTATTAAAAATATATTGGCCGGCTCAAAGCGCGGAATGACTCGATGGTTTTATTGAGGCGACGAAATGTATTAACAAATAGGTCAAATTTTGCGATGGAATAAGCGTTTTGTACAGTAAAAATTGAATAAAATAATACAACTAAGTCTTAACTGTTAGTATAGTTTAGACAAATGGGAGGATGGCATAAAGCCTGTGAGGCACTCGGTCCGTATTGACAGAAGTGCTCCATTGCTGGATCAAAATGATTAAAATGGCGTTATACGTTATGTCCGGGTAATTCACACTAAGAGAAGGATAACATGAATAAATCAAGTTCGAAAGTATAGGATACGCCAGAGATACCATGAAGAAGAAAAATCGTAATAACATTACTTGTAATTTCTTTTTCGCGCAGTTTAAACAGAAAAGTGTGTTCAAATTTAGAAAATGTAGATGTAAGTTAGGCATCTCCTACTAAAACAGCTTAACAAGACTCATACTACCCGGGTATTATTAATAATGCCTGTTATAATTATGTAACTACCCCAAACTTTTAACATTAATCAATAATTCTTGATTTTTTTGTCGCTGTGATGCCATGATTTTTGAGCTTATTTATAATACAAAACTTATCCAGCATACTATAATAATTGGATAGCCTAAATACTTGCTGCTAATTTTTCAGGCCATGAATCTCCGTGGCTACACCGAGTGCCGTAGTTAAGTTAAATTGTTTAGTCGAGTGAATGTCTAAGAGTGATCAAGTGTAAGTATTTAAATATATGAAAGTGGTTGGTTATTGACGAATGCATCATCCGACGTAAGTCAGAGAGTAGAGAGAGAGAGGGAGAGTTCTGTCTCCGATTTCATGTCGGATAACAAGTTGGTCAATGAATAGCTTTGCAAAGAAATCTCACTAAATATTCCAATTCATTAACGATTAGGTAAATGTAGATGTCTGTGATGTTTATTGAATCTTAGGCTTATGTTTTTCATTATTTGTTTTTGTTACATTTTATTTTATCATATTGAATTGTTATATTAAAAATAAGGTATGGTTAAAGGCAATAATTTATTTTTCGGATGTTTTTCTTGAATATATTCACGATATTGACGCCGTCTGTATATTAAATTATACAAATAAAAATACCTACAATGTATTATAATTATTATATTGGTTTGTAATGCTTTTTAAATTTAAAAAGTACATTTAAATTGGACATTTTTATTGTTGCATTTTGTTATTTATTTTAGATTTACGCATTGTAGACTGTACTTTAAAAACTATTTATTACATTACAGACTCAGACTAATAGAATAAGATAGACGGAGCGTGTAGAACTCGCGCGCGAAGCCGCCAAAAGTCATACTAAATAGCAATGTCATACGTTTTAGTTTTCAGCCGCTAGTGAGTAACACGTTTTGACAAAATATTATTATAATGCCGTATTGTGTAGTAAAACGTTGTAAAAATACATCAGAGCGGCTCAAATCGACTGCGCGCGAAAACGAAAACGTATGACATCGCTATTTAGTATGACTTTTGGCGGCTTCACGCGCGAGTTCTACACGCTCCGTCTATCTTATTCTATTAGTCTGAGATTACAGATTGGATATATTTTTATGTGAATAAGCCCGTTTAATACGCACTTATAATCTCTGCTATATGTATGTAGTGACATACGTATGTAGTGGCACAGTGCTACTTACAAGCATGTAAAAGCGAGCTTATTCTCGTAGAAAATAAGCCCAATTTGTAATATTCCTTTTTAATTGTGTGTAAGCATTTGAAATAGTCATGGCTGCATTCTAATTACTAAAATTTAAGTCAAGTAAGGCCAGATACAATTTAATATCGAATTAAGATGATCTCTACAAAGATATTATAGTGTAAACTTTGGTATAATTTGAAGTGTGAATGTGTATATCATACTCGGAAGGTACCTATAGCTGGTCAGATACCTCTTCTAACAATATTCATATAACTCACGTTTGTTAATTAATCTATTGTAAATATACCCAATTATTAAAAAAAAACTTTCGTATATATAATACTGGCGTTTTATTTTTTTATCCTACTACAAATCCAACATGGACCCAAAATAATATTACCTAATAAATATAAATTATTCAATTTAAAAGCGACTAGCTGTTGTCCGGGGCTCCACCCGCGTGGTTGTCGGTTATCGCAATAAAAAGTAGGCTAAAAAAGTAGTTTATTCACTATTCCAAACTATAATTATATTAATTATATAATTTCATCCAGATCCGTTTGGGTGTCCAACTTTAAATAATTTTCATACATTATTGGGACAAAATATAACATGGTTTAAAAATTATTGTTCCCGAATCTATTACTCCTTCTGAACAAACTAATTTCATATTATGGTTTCGCCTATACTATGGAGAGCATTATATAAAAAGTATTATAACATACCTTGGTATATTTAAAGAGGATAAGAGATATTTAGTAGTTTTATACGTGAAACAGTAAAAACTACTAAATATCTCGTATCCTCCATCAAGAAAAGAGAGATACAGCAATACCTAATAGACTCAAACTCAAAATTCATTTAAACACAAAGTAACACTTATGAAGGTCATAAATTATGAATAAACCAGAAAGATGATGTCTGCAAAATTTTCCTACGGCAAATAAAGAATATAAATAGGTCATAGCAAAGAAAAGGCTAGTTTTCTTTTTAACTCATAAAAATATTTTGGTCCAAAGTTAGGTAGCGCCATCTATTTGTGCAATACAAAGCCGTAGTACAAACAGAACGAAGTTTCAACGTAGAAAACACAGATGTGACTATTCACGTTACTATGAGGACAATGGGAAAACCTTAGTTTTTTAAAGATAATAAAATTTGTCTACTTTAATGGCTTGTAATTACGTTACGCTTAGGTAGGTATTATTGTAGTCAGTAAGAACGCTTTAAAATTAAAAAAATACACAGAAGCCATACACTTGTCTCCTACAGACTAGGGAAAAAATGAGCTTCTTAGTGTTCTTCAAGAATGATTAGTTTTTTATGTAATGTATTTTTTTAAACTAGAAAATGGTAGAAACCGTTTGGTAGAAATCCAGAGACAAATTACTCAAATTAGGTCATAGCTATTGCTACTCTTAAAAAATATACTTTGTCTATGTCTACTGTTTATCTGTCAATCAAATCAAGTGTCCAATTTGACAAACAAAGTATGTTTTCAAAGTTTTAAAATACTGTTTGTCCCGTTTGATTTGTATTTTTCTACAATAATATAAACGCAGAAAAGTTAATTAATAAATATCAACCATCTTTTACGATTTTTTAACTAACAGTAACAGCATTCTTGTTTATTTTGCAAGAGTTTCGGACATTTGCCGGCAAGATGAGTGATTATCCGGATCCTGATGAAGAATATGAGTTGATGTACGCTGATGAACTGGAAATGCTTAGAGATGAAGAAGACCCTACAGGTAATTACACACTACAATTATTTTTATGAAACAAACTGCAATTATTTATGTTTATAGGTTAACACTTGAAAAGAATTTATTGTATATTTGCCTGAATCTTTCAGTCTTAGGTTGTAAGGTTTATGACTGTAGGACCTTGCTAAGCAGTGTATTTTTACATAGATTGCGATCACATGCAGCATTTTGACTCCGCACAGTCCTCAGAGTTCACATTTCTACTTCATTATTCTTGCTTTCATGCTTCTTCTGCCATACTGCTACTCATCAACATTGGCATCAATACTCCCTAAATGATGACAAGGGAAACTTAA
The DNA here is from genome assembly GCA_947095525.1 of Trisateles emortualis. NCBI lineage: Eukaryota > Metazoa > Arthropoda > Insecta > Lepidoptera > Erebidae > Trisateles > Trisateles emortualis. Next base: position 14,825,089 of record OX352745.1, read on the forward strand.
GAGGAAACGCGGTGTGTCTATTCTCCATAGAAACGCTCTCGCCTGTTTTCTACCTGGTTTACGATCTTAAAGTAAACATTTTTTGCAATAAAATTAATATCAACTTTTTGTATGTTCCTATGTTTTCCTTTTTAATGATTCATTATATTTATAAGCACTAGAAACCCTTAAAAATGCTCAAAATAACCATTTTAGACGGCTGTCAACATAGGCCTGGTATACAAATATGACAACTGTTATTGAAAAAAGGAAAACATAGGGGCACATTTTATATCCTAATCATGCAGTTTACGAAATATCTTTTAAATTGGTCTAATACTGGAGGAGGAAATAGGCGAGAGCCAAACCTCGAATTACGACTTTTTACTTATGCTGTTTAGTCGGATATGCAGTTGTCCCTGTCGCACAAATCGCACGGCCGAGCGCTCGCAGAGCGACAGCGATAGTTTATTCAAATACCTAATATTCAAAAGTCTCTCCGCCCGCATTTCCTCTTAACTCAATATGTTATTGCTTGCCAGGATTTAGTTAAGAGCAGCAAGCATTTGACTTTACCGCTTACCTTTCTTTTAAAATTTTCCTTACTATTTTCCACCTTCTGTAAAAAAAGAGCCACACAAGCTATTTGACTATTTGTTTAGTTATTAGTGACCCTGACTTTTGAGCCAGAGGTTATGAGTTCCATTTTAACCCTAAACAAATAGTTTTTTTGTTGAACACGATTTTTAGTTTTGTACGTGTTTTAATATTATGTATGTTTTTAGAAATATGTTATTAGGTATCCGGTTGCATTAGTAAGTAGTATTTCTTCTATTCTTTTTTTTTTCTAAACTTCTTTTGCTTCCTCTACATTCAAAAACCTCTCTTCATGAATGTTGGTTCTGGGTTCTTTTGATTTGGCATTTGTTCTTTCTTTAGCATATTTAAAAATATAACAAATTTAATTCCAGATTCAAATGTAATAAGAAAAAAACCACTACCAGCTAAAAGGAGTCTAGATTTCTCCAGTCCATTCACAAAGAAGGCTATAGCAGATACAGTTACTAACATCACCAGAACAACAAATATTCCTATAGATCCACCTGGCTCTGAAGAAATAACCCTCACACCTAGCATCCCTCTAGAAGACCTAACACCTGCACCACAGAAAAGAACAGCTGATGAACTGTTTGGTGATATTGGAGATATCGATTTCAATGAGATAGAGTTGCCAAGTAAAAGACAGAAGACCGAAGAAGAGAATGACTTGGATTTGATCGAGAAGATCTTAGAGGGGAGAAGATTAAAGCAGATCCTTAATGAGCCTACTGGCAGGTTGCATGGGAATCTGTCCAGTTATAAGGTTAAGGATAATTTGTCTTTAAATATACCAAGGTATGTTATAAAACTTCTTTATATAATGCGATCCATAGTATAGGCGAAAACATAATATGAAATTAGTTTGTTCAGAAGGAGTACTAGATTCAGGAACAATAATTTTTAAACCATGTTATATTTTGTCCACCCATATTTTAATAAAATATAAAAGGCTATACACGCTGCTAACAAGAGTGCGGTCGAGTTCCAACGGCATCCTGAAAATGTTAATGGAAAAATTTTATGCACCATGGGTGAGCCATGCTGTAGCTCTGCTGGTCAAACCGTAATTAGTTTATAATTTGTGTTTAAATTTATTTACTAACATTAGAATTAAGAAAAATTGTTACTAACAGATTGGGCTAAGTTGCCATAAATGAATAAAATATTATTATTTAATTTTACAAATGCACAATACACCAAAAATTTTTGTACTCTGGTATGCGCGGCGCTAGCGGCACTTTCCGCTAGGTTTCTTTAATTTTGCTGGAGAAATTACACAGTGAGATCAGCTTATAAAATTGCAATTTTTCATTTTTTTATTACACCTCTGGTATTGCAGGTGTCCCATCCGGTTATGGTAACTGCTTAACATCAGGCAGGCCGTATGCTTGTTTGGCACCCAAGTAGTATAAAAATAAACGACTGATTTATCTGCGGACCTCAGACTTATAATGAAATGTTTCAGATGGGCATTTATGCCCCTCACAAACTCAGATGGTGACAGAATATATGTGAGGTTAGAATCTGAAGAGTCATGGGAGAGTTCCCTAGATTTAACAGCTGAAAAAATGCCTTTTCAGTCTACATATGCCAATATTTGGGAGGAAGCTAGGAAAATTGTAAGTATTTACAAAATGTAAGTATAAAATAAGCTTGACACTTTCGCGGACAGTATCATAGACACAATAGATGTTTTATTGTCATGACGTCTATAGGCATTCACTGTCCTTCAAAGTGTTCATTTGATATTACTTTCTCTAGAGGTGGAGTTGTAGCCTTGGTGTGGTTCAGTACCTCTTGAGCAATGCTTAGTATCATCTTGTAGTTTGGAATAGGTGAGGGTTCTAGCGAATGGGATCGCAGTGAACCTGAGACAGCGGTCCCAGATTACTGATTTATTCTTATTTTTAGTTTTCTGCCGGCGACTAGGACCAGTTGCAATTAATACAGTTAACATCAAAATAAAATTTCCAAAAATAAATTAGAGGTTTATTGTACATATTTAAATTTGGGTTTTCTTTAATTGAAACATAAGATGAATTAAAATTACGAAAGCAAGTAAGTAAATAAAATGGTAAATAAATAAAAAAGTTATAAACATTTTTTATTTACGATTGAAAAACGAACATTAGTAAGGCAAAACTGTCAACTACTACCGCTATACGAGGGTCACGTCTTCCAGTTCTTCGTGGCCACCACACCATAGTCGCGCTCTGTCAATTGCCACGTAACCAAGACAATCCTTCCAGCTATATCAGTCACTTTGGTTCTCCTACAGATAATTTATATTCTAATTCAATCTCTCAGGAAATCTTCAAGCATAGTTCTCTCCAGGTTCAAGAAAATATCCTTACTTATATAAATGATAAATGTGAAAGTTTGTGAGTATGGATGTATATCCATACATCCATACTCACAAACTTTCACATTTTTGTTACTCTTTCACGCAAAAACTACTGAACGGATCTGGATGAAATTTGCCACAGATATATTATAGTCGGGAATAGCATATAGGCTACTTTTTATCGCGATAACCGACATCTACGTGGGCGGAGCCGCGGGCAACAACTAGTAAATTATAAACGTGAAAGTTTGTTTGTTACTCTTTGTACTGATTGTACGCGCGAGCAAAGCCGTGGGTGGAAGCTAGTTATAAAATAAAATTTTATATTTTCATTAACAATTTTCCAGTTGGAGACTAAAAATCAACAGTCAACAGAAGAACACTTATCGCAGCCTCTCCCAGACATAGATACGGATATAAACGGCAACATGTTATGGGTAGACAAATACAGACCCACTTCGTATCTAGATCTTCTCTCTGAAGAGCCTGTGAACAGGGCACTGTTGCATTGGCTGCATTTGTGGGATATGGTTTGTATTAATGTTTTCATATTTTTTTTTATACTACCAAGGTGGGAAACAAGCATACGGCCGCCTGATTTTTTGCAACACCAGGGTGTCACTCACGCGTTGCCGACCCTTTAAAAACTTTTTTACTCCTTTCTTGAAGAACCCCATGCTATAGTCGCGCGGAAAAACCTCAGACAAAAACGTCCACTGCTGGACATAGGCCTCCCCCAAAGAATACCACAAAACTCGATCCTGAACCAACCCCGTCCATCGCATAAAAAATGTTTTATTAATACTAAACCATACGAGTGGAAAACTATTTTTTATATTTAAAAATGTAAAAGTAAGAAAACAATTAAATGAAGAATATAATAATAATACCAACCCATATATATTATAATCTCTATCAAGAGTGAGAGACGGATTAGGCCTTAATTCACTCACGCTGGCATAATACAGGTTAGTGAATCAAACATGTCTTTAAAATACAATATAAATTTACAGATAGTATTCAAAAAAGAAGTAAAAACCAAAGAGCCGCAACAACGTTCGACATTTAGCAAGCGCTCCGGCCAGTTCCAGCTGACGAACAATTGGAAAGGGAAACGTGACGCGGAGCCCGAGGTCGACGAGGATGGGCGACCTCACCACAAGGTGGCGCTGTTGTGTGGGCCGCCAGGAGTCGGGAAGACCACGCTTGCACATCTACTTGCTAGAATCGCTGGTAAATTGTTTTCCAAGTCTTTTTTTTGAAGCAGCACGTCTGGTAAAATACTTCCGTCTTACAGAAGACTGCAGGTATTATTATACTACTAAGTTGGCAAACAAGCAGTAGCGTATGGATGCTGGAAATATTAGTTTTACACTAGGGCTTTAAGATGAAATATCTCTAGGATCCTGAGCCGACATTGATCGAGAGTTGAGGAAATCCTTGGGGGAGGCCTGTGTCCAGCAGTGGCCATCCATTAGCTGAGAAGATTGATGACCCATTTTTTTACACCTGTTACACGTTTCTTTCGTAAGGTACGTCCTTACCCAGTCGGGCTTGCTCGCTAGTATTGTGCCTTACGTCTCTCAATTCTCTTGTGGTCTTCTGTAAACATATGCATATATATTACAGATGCTAAAAAGTATCATGTTCATCACACAAATATTTGTTCTGGATGAGAATCGAACTCTCTCTCCGCCTAGCCTATCTAGATCTACAGGCCAGTCATCAGTATTATTATAACAATTTACAGGTTACAGGCCAGTAGAATTAAACGCATCAGACGAGCGCAGTACGGAGGCGTTCCGGACAGCGTTGCAGAGTGCCACACTTATGAGGTCTGTCCTCGACGCTGATAGAAGACCTAACTGTTTGATACTGGGTGAGTACTATTTTATATACAGCCTAATTCATTTTTGGCAGCATACTTAGGTACCGTGAAACAACACATTGCTAGCGAATTGTAGCTGTGAAGCCACCGGCTGGCTGATTCTCTAAGAAACAGCGATCGCAAACTGACAGTTGTGATTGCTCGGTGACGTCAATAAGGCTCGGTTTTCGCTCTTATGGAAACTGATTTTATATCTGACAGCCAGATTTTGCTCTGTTTTCGCGATCGCTCGGTTTTCGCTCTTACGGAATACCCCTGCGGGAACGGAACTGTGGGCACAGTTCCTTCTTCTTTTCTTCACATTTTGATTAGGGCCCAGTAAAGTTGGTGCCGATTTTCGAGCGGCAATCGTGCATCTATGTTATATTTGATCGAAGATATATAGGCAAAAGTGAAAGCAGTTTGTTCAGAATCAGTAATATATTCGAATACAACGAAAAATACCATATTATATTTAGTGCTAATATTGTATGAAAATTGTTTAAACTGGGACACTCATATATTTTTTCAGGCAGTATTTTAAGTACACAAATCTAACAATACATTAAAATAGTTTGTACTCTGATACACGCGGCTCTAGCGGTGCTATTCTTTTTTTTTATTACTTACCATAATTGTGTAGGGAAACTACACAGTGAAATCAGCTTATAACGCCTGTGCAATGGGCTGTGTTCCAAGGAATTGTTTGATATGATGCCCACGCCCACATTTCATCAACCCTCCTGCCACCGGATGCACACGGACACCGGAGTTCATCCTCAAATCTTAGAACCTCAATCGTGCCGTAGAGTACGGTTTCAAAGGGATTTCCTCCTACGTACGACTAAGTTGTGGAATGAGCTCCCTGTCGAGGTTTTTTTTCGAGACTATAGCATGGGGTTCTTCAATAACGAAATAATAATAATTTAGTTAAGTTTAGTTAAGTAAATAATACGTTTTTAAATTCCAGATGAAATCGACGGTGCACCTTTACCAACAGTAGAACTGTTAGTGAGATGGTGTACAGCGACTGGCACAGAAGGCAAGGGCAAGTCCAAGACAAAGACACAACCGCTCAAGAGACCCGTCATCGCTATATGTAACGATTTGTATGCCACTTCTTTGAGACCATTGAGGTAAATATTATAATTTATGTTTAATATATTAAAGATAGGTAGGGCACCATACTAATGATCAAGTCCGACTGAGGAAGGACCTCCACAGATAAATGACTACACACAGCGGTGTAGTAGCGTTCCTGTGTGTGAGTACGTACAACGTACGTTTTTAACGAAACTTTTTTCTATCCCAGGGAAATTCCATCTTAAAACCTTGGTGTTTATTTTTGGGTAGGCAACAAGCAAGTGATACCTTTGGTGTTGTAAGTGGCCATAGGCTATGGTAACTGCTTACCATCAGGCAGGTTTGTCACCTAAGTAGTATAAATAAAAAGAACCTAGATAATATACTTATAATAATATTTTTCGGAAATAAAGAAAGAAAAAAGAATTTGCTCTTACAAAAACTTAAGTTCCTGCGTCAGCTGTAATGTTGTGGTCTGGACCACAACGCTGGTATTCTCGCAGGAACTATGAGTACCTATCGGTGACGACGGCATGCTCCAAATTATCATGATTGTAATCGCTCAACAGCTCACACACCGCCAACTGAGCTATAATATCAGTCCAGGATGTCAATATTTATTTTGGTGTCCAGGCCAGTATCGCTCATAGTCCACGTGGGCGGAGTGTCCATAAGCCGCTTGTCCAGTCGCCTGTCGCTGGTGTGCGAGCGAGAGGGCCTGCGCGTGAGCGGGCACGTGACGTCAGCCCTGGCCGCGCGCGTGCAGGGGGACGTGCGCGCCGCTATACAAGTGCTCAGCTTCATCAAGGCCAGGGCTAAAGCGCAGGTATGTGTACTGGGAGAGGGTAGGCAGAGGTGTAAGGCATACTTATAATCCTACTAATATTTTAAATGTGAAAGTTTGTAAGTATGGATGGATGGATGGATGTTTGTTACTCTTTCACGTAAAAACTGCTGAACGGATCTGGATAAATTTGGCTCAGAGATAGATTACGGTCTGGAGTAATATATAGGCTACTTTTTATAGCGATAACCGACATCCACACCGGCAGAGCCGCGGGCAACAGCTAGTAATATAATATTATTACACTCTCATAAGAGAAATAAATACAAATTACGTTTTTCTGTAAAGACAAAAAAACAACATTTAAAGCCTTTATTTCAGGTGTGTATATAGATGATGGAGATATTCCTTTCTATCACGATTAACCTGTTAACCACCACGTTAACTCGTTCTTTATTATCGATTATCGATTTAGCTGTCAATGACAATTTATGACAATTAAACCATAGACACTAGTAGAGTTTTTCTTGCAATAATAATAATATTTTAGGGACAACTCACACACCGCCATCTGATTCCAAATTAGACAGAGCCTGTACTATGGTAACCAGACAACTGATAAACATACTTATATATTTCTAAATACATACCTACATGTTAAAGATAAATAACACCCAAACACACAACAAACATTTATGCTCATCACACAAAGATTTATCCTGGGTGAGAATCGAACCCATTCAAAGTCACTAACCACTGGACCAACAGGCCAGTCAGGTTATGTGCGCAAATTGTTGATTTATTTTATTAAGATTGAAAAAATAATCTTTGTATTGACTAACATCCGTCATATGAAAAAAGCAATCAAGGCGCCATCTTTTCTATTCGTTCGTTTTCTGTATTGTGCTAGGATTCTGACATATCACTTCCAAGTAAAATAATATAAAATATAATAAGTAAGCTTAACTGATAATCTGTGTATTTAATTATTGGTCCTACCTAAATACCTTATACAAACCTATTATTTTATAATGGACGCGTTTCCAGATTTCGTAATTGAAAAATATTTGGGCAATATTTTGATCATAATCGAACTAAGAATCTAACTCGCTAGTCGTAAACGCAATCAATGCGGCATCGCGCCATCAATGCAGTAAATATTATAGTTTTTAGAAAATATTATAATAATATTATTATTAATATTTTTAGAAAATATTATAATAATATTATTATTATAATTTTTTGAAAATATTATAATACTATTATCATTATAATTTTTAGAAAATATTATAAATGTGGAAGTTTGTGAGGATGGATGATGTACGAGGGGAGGTCCAAAAGTTCGTGGAATGGAGGGGATGGAGTGGGGATAGGGATGCTTGCTTAGTGTCATACTAATTGTGGACTCATCATTAGTATATAAGCTGAGTTTCAGCCTAATTGCGTCATTCGTTTACGAATACTCGCCTGATAAACAAGTCAATCCGGAAGAACATTAAAACTATGGAGAAAATTGAACACCGTGCTGTAATAAAATTCCTTACCAAGCAAGGAAAGACCGCTCAAACCATTTTGAATGAAATGGGAACCGTTTATGGGGACCAGTGCCCTAGTAAATCAATGATTTACAAGTGGCATGGTCTTTTTAAACATGGTCGGGAGTCGATTGAAGACGACCCTCGCTCAGGAAGGCCAGTTGAGGCCACCACATCAAGCATCATCGAAAAAGTGGAGAAAATTGTACTGGAAGATACCCGTTTAAAGAAAAAACAGATATCTGCATTAGTTGGAGTATCAGATACCACCATTTTGCGAATCCTACATGACCATCTGGGTATGACAAAAGTCAGTGCAAGATGGGTACCGAGAATGCTCACACCGATTCAGAAGCAGCAACGCGTCGATGCTTCAAAACAATTTTTGGAGTTGTGTGGAGACGAGCCTGCACAGATTTTGGAGCGAATTGTTACCGGAGATGAAACATGGGTTCATCACTTTGAGCCTGAGTCCAAACAAGAGTCCATGCAATGGCACAAAAAGGGGACACCACCGCCAAAGAAGTTCAAAGTGTCGGAGTCGGCTGGAAAGTTGATGGCTACTGTTTTTTGGGATTGTGAAGGGATTCTACTAATTGATTATAAAGAAAAGGGAAGGACCATAACAGGAGAATACTACGCAACGATTCTAGAAAAAATTAAAGGAGTCCATCAAGGAAAAACGTCGAGGAAAACTGACCAAAGGTGTTTTGCTTTTGCAAGACAACGCACCGGTTCACAAGAGCAGAGTTGCAATGGCTGCTCTGCACACACATGGCTTCGAATCGCTAGTCCACCCACCCTACAGTCCAGATCTGGCCCCAAGTGATTTTTATTTGTTCCCTAATTTAAAAAAAGACCTAAGGGGAAGGAAATTTTCCGACGACAATGAAGTAAAGGAGGCAATTTTGGCTCATTTTGCGGCAAAAGATAAAAAATATTTTTACGACGGTTTAGAAAAATTAATTCATAGATCTAATAAATGTATTCAACTTCAGGGTGATTATATTGAAAAGGAAAAATAGTTTTGTTGTTTCATTTTATTTCAAACCCTTCCATTCCACGAACTTTTGGACCTCCCCTCGTATGTATGAATGTTTCTTTCACGTAAAAACTACTGAAAGGATTTGGATGATATTTGACATAAGAGATAATATATAGATGGGACTGAAATAGCGAATAGGCTAATTTTTATCACGATAACCTACATCCACGCGGGCGGAGCCGCGGGCATGAGCTTGAAATTTTAGACGGTGATTCTATATGATACCGTAATACATTCAGCCCTTTAAACATCGATCTAACGGTATTTTACTAGTAACTATATCGATTTCCTTTAGCCGATTATGTCAAACACAACGCATAATTTTATGCAATTTCAAATAAAATCTCGACACCTTTCATCCTTTTATTTTTAGTAGTTTCGCTGTACAATTAGCTCAAATTTATTTATATATTTAAAGCTATTTATCGGATGGCACAATTGGTAGTGCACTGGGCCGGAACTTGAGTGGCTCAGGTTCGAATCCTGCTCCGGCCTCGACACATTCCATATTAGATGGATATTATGTAATATTATATATAAAATAAAGCGTGATTTCACTTAAGGCTTGATCAGAAAATCAGCGCTGCAGCATAAAATGCCGCAGCATAAATCTGAGATTGGGACCTATTCCGACACCACACAGGATACATTAGTCGTTTTGACGTTTCATATTGTTAATTTTTGTGCCTATTTATTGTTTATTTTTAAAGCTATTGCATAGCTTCTATCGCGGGCCTTGAGCGTGGAGACCGAATCCAGAATTTCCGTAACGAAAATAACCTAACACCCCCCCACTCCGACCGGCACGGCGGCGATACTTTTTTTAATGACGAATTCTCTAAACGGCCAATAATAATATGTCAAATTTGTGTAAGGAGGTTTTGATCTAAGAGAATAACAAAATAAGTAAATAATAAATTAAAGGTCAAATAGTAACCTAAAATTTAATGAATTATGGTTTAATTTCGACCACGGGCGCTCATTGATTATAGTGATCGCTCACTATAATCAATTTCACATAGCATGGGTACGGTGACGTTAAGCATTAAAAATATCTAGAGATGTAGTATTGATAATATCGAATTCAAAAATATCGATGTTTAAAAAAATCATACCAAAAAAATATGCAATAGCTTTACCGCGGCCGTCCCCGAGTGTCACACGTCTTTTTTTTACCTCTTTATGTCCTGTGTATGTCTTTCTTTATATTACAGAACACGACTTTTTCCTTTCTTTTCTTTATTATTCTAAATCAAACTTATAACTATTACAGCTCAGTATGGCCGACGTAGAGAACGCAGCGATAGGCACGAAGGATTGCAACAAGAGCATGATGCAAGCTCTACAAGCTGTGTTCACTGTCAACGATAAAGATCCTACGGCTGTTATGAAGACTATACAAGCTGCTGGAGAATATGACAAGTAATATTTACGCTATCCACAGATAGTTGTGCTGGGTTTTGGGTGGTTTTTATATTTAAGAGAGGTAGGGTACCATATTAGCGACCAAGCCCTACCTCCACCTCATAGAGGACTACAGCGAAATAACTACACACAGCGGTGTAGATGTGTTCCTGTGTGTGAGTACAGGTCTCCAGTGTTCATTTAGGGATGCGTTTTGAAAGAAACGTTTTCCTGTCCCAGGGATACACCATCTTAAAGCCCTGGTGCTAAAAATGGGTCAGCAATAGGCTAGTGATACCTTTGGTTTTGCAATCATCCATAGGCTACGGTAACTGCTTTCCATGTAGGTGGGCCCTGCAGCATAAAAGCAAGATTAATGCACTGCATTAATCTTGCTTTTATGCTTATCTTTTGCCATACTTATGATTCACTGCCATACATCAATGTTGGCGTCAATACATGAATAAATACAAAACAAGGAAAGGAATTCCTATGAAATCATATAGTATGGGAGAGGACTTACTTTCAGTTTGGTCCCATTTTATTAAAGGAATGCTTTGATGATGGGATCCATGAGGTATTGAGGGAACTCCTCATAAATTATAGGCACCAATTTCAATATTTTTTAGAACAAATCAAACAATTGCATTCACATCATTCATTCATGCCATATTGAAGTCGGATTTTATAATGACAACTGACTACATTTGTGTTGCGAAATACCTAACAAACCTGCAATAGAAAGAAAGAAAGAAAAAACATTTATTTATGGACAGCAATGACAGGACATATACATAGGTACATTACAATTTTATTTCGTTGGTCTGCAGGCCATAAAAAATGGTGCCTACCTCAGCATATAGTAGTAATGCTACGACTAATTATAAAAGCCGCAGCGTTGGTTTTCAGGTAGGCTTAGGGACAACACAAACAAAAATAAATAAATAAAATTAGATAAAATTATACAATATAGATGGCACACAAAAGAGGAGACCTATACCCAGCAGTGGGTGGATAAGGGTTGACAAAGAATACAATAGCATCCACGGACACAAAGTACACCAAAACTTGAAACAACTATCTGTTCATCAAACATTTACAATATTCTGGCCGAAGGGACCACCTTAATCAATAAATTCTTCTCCCGTAGGCTAGCAGACGGTATATTCGAGCATTACCTGTCAGCCCGCGTGGACGGTCGCCTGTCCCTGGCGTGCGAGACCCTGTCCTGGCTGACACTACACGACACGATCAGCGCCTGGACCTCCCGCACTCAGAACTACTCGCTGTACGGCGCCTTGCCGCTGTGCTTGGCGAGGTGTCACGCTATACTGGCCAGTAGGACACCGCAGAGGTTGAAGTTTCCGATGCAAGCTCAAGAGGTAGGACACCATACAAGCTAGCTAACTCGACTGGGAACGAACCTCTTGAAGCCTCTGTGGCTCAGTGGTTAGTGACCCTGACTGCTGGGACTGCGGTCGTGGGTTCGATTCCCACCCAGGACAAATCTTTGTGTGATGAGCACAATTATTTGTTCTGTTTCTTGGGGTAATGTATCTATAATATTATGTATTTACAAAAAAAAAAAAGTCATCCGTCGTCTAGTATTCATTACAAGCATTAGCTTACTTTGGTACTAGATGATGCTATGTGTGTGCTATGTGTCCAAAGTAGTCCAAACATTATTATTATTACCTCTAACTTAGAAGACCACACCCAAATAATTACTTTTTTAAACTAACATAAAACCTACTTAATAATTACCTTTAAGGGCACCATACTAGCGAGCAAGCCCTTCTGAGGAAGGACCTCAGGACAGGAATTTTATAATGTTTTTATGTAAAATAGCAGACCCATTTTACTGTCTCATTATTTTTCTCTAAATGAAAATGGTAAAAATACAAATAAATTTTAACTAACCTTTCGTCCATGTAAGGAAATTGATGGAATTTTAAATTCTTATTTAAACGAGATGATGACATACAGTTTCTTTCAGCACATGTTGTGTGTAATATTTTACAAATAAAAAAGAAATTTATTATTTAACTAAAAAGGTAATTCAAATTGCGTAAACCCCGAACGACTTGTCCCGAGTGTGTGTATGGCAGCTTGGGCTCGCTACCTCTCCCCCCTCAGTCCGCGTACCCCGCACGTTTGCTCTGTCTAGACATGTCCGTCAAACTACTGTATGAAAGAGTTCCATAATACTGTGGTAGTATTATGAAAAATCCTACTAATCCTACTAGTAATATTATAAATGCGAAATTTAGAAAGATGTTTGTTACACAATCATGAATGGTTATGTTCTCAAATAGTTGTTCCTGTGGAATTGTCGAAAGCTAATATTTGATATAACCACTTGTTCCAGATGTACCGCAAGCGGGTCGAGTTAGAGAGTATAGTGTGGTCGGTGTGTCGCGGCAGGTCGGGCGGCGCCTGCGCGGGGCTCGGGCGCGCCGCGCTGCTGCTGGACGTGCTGCCGCTGCTGCCGCACTTGTTGGCGCCGCAACTACGATCCGCTAATATACAGGTGAGAGGCTGCCTCGGTGGTCCAGTGGCCGCAGTATGCGCCTGCTGTGCACGAGGTTGTGGGTTCGATTCCCACACAGGACAAAACTTTGTGTGACCCACAAAGAATTGTTCTGAGTCTGGGTGTAATTTGTGTCCGTTAATTGTATGTTTGTAGAGTCCCCCGCGACACAGAGCTTGTTCTCTAGTGCGGGAGTTGTCTTTAAAAAAAAAAAAGAAAAAAAAAAAAGAAAAGAGGCTAATATCTGGGGCCTACGTCACGCGATCGATATTGTTAAATAACAGCACGGTTGGTTCACTCGCTTCATTGGTTGCCTCACCAATTACCTCGGGTACGATACAAAAATTTGTGTGATCTATAAATATTGTCCTGAGTCTGGGTATACTTTGTGACCTTTAATTGTATGTTTGTAAAGTCCCCCGCGATATATGTAGAGTTTGTTTTATAGTGCGGGAGTTGTCTTTAAAAAAAAACGAATATTTAGCAACTACGTTTAAAGTTGATTTATCAAAGAACATATATCCCTTGACATCACTGCTCCGACTCCGATTTATACAGATACTCTTAGGCTTTTATAAAATTATCACGTATTACGTCATCTGCGCAGCAGCAGTTCTGTTAGATACTTGCGAAGAAATGAATGTTGTGGCCTAGTCAATAAAGTTTAAATTAACTTTGAATAAACCTAATTTAAACTTTATTGTTATAAAGTAGCCGCAAGAAATTCACGTCGAATAAATGTAGTCTGAGAAGTGGGAGGCAGACTATCATAATATACAGTTCATATTATATTCGTTTATATTATATTCTAACTAGTGTTTTGCCCTGAGCTGTGTACTCGCGACTCACCCTTGATAGATTAAGCTCATATATACATTATCATCACGCCCGTCTGCCACTGGGGTAGGCAGATACTATGGTACGCCAATTGCTTCGATCCAAACAAAATTCCTTCGCCTACTCAACATTCATCAACCTCTTCATGTATGAACGTCGATTCTGGGTACTTTTAATTAGGCCCTTTTTTTTAGCAAATCCCCTACTTGGTCGCTGTATGGATAGTATTTAGCTCATATTCGAACTTAAGAATTATTTTCGTGACATTATACGCCTATCAAATTTCACGACATTCCGATCAACAATACTCGAGTTATCGTTGAATAAACATTTATACATACTAACATACCAACGTTGGATTGTTCCATTAGATTCGGAGAACTTCGCTCGTTGGTTCAATAAATCTGTAAAGTTTTTTTGTACGTGAATCAGATTTTTATTTTAAGAGATTTGCTCTTCTTACTCTAGGACCATGGGGTTCAAGTGCGACTATCCTGAGATATCTAAGCGTTTAGTCGAGTCATCTCACGATCCTAAAACTGGCCTTCACTTGGGTCAACGTATTAGCCTTGCAATCCAGCATAGCAATGTGGCCAGTCTTTTGGGCACGTTTCCTCAGAACTGCGTCCTCAATCAGATATTTTATTTATAGATACCTTTTACAGACAATATCTGATTGTTTGAAAGTAGTTTAGGTTAAGTTACTTTTACTTTAGTAACTATTTATGTAAATATCTTATGGAATAAATAATCTAAATTAATTAGCTCTTTAATTATCAATAGGATATTAAAAATGAAAGACTTGCATTTAAACTTGAAGGTGCCTTGCAGTATTTACTACTAAACCGCGTGTTGTGAGTTCGTATACACATATACATTTTTGTTCCGAATCTCGTTATCTGTATCGGTGAATTTATTTTTAAAGACAATTCCCGTACTCGGGAGCACGCTCTGTGTTGCAGGGGACTTTACAAACATACAATTCAAATATTTTGTAATTGTGTATTTATAAAATCTACCGCAACTAAGGTTGTTAAAATATAATAATATTTTAGGACAACTCACTCACGGCCATCTGATTATATGGCTCTAGTACCACCGTAACCAGACAATTGATAATCATACATATCTTTTACATTTTACATGCAGAAGGCATGCAGCAAAAAAAAAATATAACAGCTTAATTTCGACCACTAGGTGACCTCTATTTATAGAGTAATACACTCAAACACAGAACAAATAATCGTACTCATCACACAAAGATTTGTCCTGCGTAAAATAATAAATATAAATAATTTGTTACCAGTTATGTAGTGAGAGCGAGCGCAAGTCATTGCGCACGTGCGCGGGCGCCATGTGCGAGTACGGGCTGCAGTACGTGCAGCAGCGGGGGCACGACGGACTGTACGCGTTCGTGCTCGAGCCGGACATCTATAGGATAGCTTTCTTTGGTAAGCCAGTTTAAGAGGGCACCATAAATGCCAGCAAGCCTTACTGGAGAAGGACCGTCGCCTTACAGAAGATTACAGATAAATAATTTCACACTGAAATGTAGTTGTGTTCCTGTGCGTTTGTATAGGTTTCCAGCGCTCATTTACGGATGTGTTTTTGTTTTTAACGAAAGGATTTCTTACCCCAGGAATACTTCATCACAATATCGATTCCAACACGAGGTGATCCGTAAAGGCTAGTATTTAAACGAGACTATAAATTCAATTTATGGGTGTCAAAATTACTGAATATGGCGTACAAAAATACTAAGTGAGCGACAAACTATGGGCGAACACAAACTCAATTTATGGGTGTCAAAATTACTGAATATGGCGAACAGAAATACTGTATATCGCGTACAGAAATACTAAGTGAGCGAAAAACTGAGGGCGAACACAATTTATCAAAATTAGCGCTTCCCGGCCGCTGCCGCGGCACGCTCGGCCCGCGCGTTGTTGGGGTCACAGTTCTAACCTAACCTTCTTGTCTGATAGCATTTCGTTTCTGGTAGCAAATGCATGAATATATAATTATAATCAAATGCATGAATTTCTAGTCGCTCGCACCTAGTAATTTAGTCGCACGGCTAGAATTTACAGTATCTTATCATCAGTCGCTAAGTTTTATTTTTATTCGCTCGTTTTATAATTTCCCATCCGTAAATAGCTGTTCAGAGTTTGTGTCCTTCATTTTACTTTTGTAAAGTCCCCGCAACACACGGCTTGTTCCATAGTGCGGGAAATGTCTGGGTAGCAAACAAGCTTACGGCTTCCCTTATGTTAAGCAGTTACCGTAGCCTATAGATGCTTACAATACCAGAGGTATTACTTGCGTGTTGTTGACCCATTTTTTATACCAGGTCTTTAAGATGGAATATCCCTGGGATGAGAAAACCTTTCTTTAAAAACCCGTCTCTAAATGAGCTCTGGAGACCTGTACTCACACATAGGAATAACTACACAGCTGTGTGTAGCTATTTGGCTGTGGTCTTCTGTAAGGTGAAGGTCCTTCCCCAGTCGGGCTTGCTCGCTAGTATGGTGCCCTACCTCTTTAAAATAAATCTGTTAACAGAAAAATTGCATCAATTTACAAATGCATCACATCACATCACACAAACATAATGCGAATCTATACTTAGTCTACTATATTCTTTTCTATTAGGTTCTGAAGAAAAGTCTCGACCACCTCCAGCAATCAGACAAGCGATAGCACGAGAACAGCAGCTAGAAGTTATCAGGCGAAACGAAGAAATGGTAAGACATTCATTGTAACTACATACTTAAAGTGGTAAAATCTGTCGATTCTGCTTGCCCCTTTCATTTTAAAATATAAAAGTGCAGCAAATTGATCTTGCACCTCTTAAAGAACGAAGCCAGTAAATTGAACTACTGTCCCGATTTTAAAAATAGTAGGTACAGCAATTTCACCTCCTTCAAAAACCACCTTAAATAAGAAATGGTTAATTGTCATTCTACACCCCTTTCAAAAAGAAAGTAGCAAATTGACTTGTCATCCCTTAAAAAAGTAATATTGATTGTACCCTTTTTCAAAAAGAAAAGAGTAAACTGAATCTACCCGCACCTCCCTTTTTTTGAAAGAAATAACAGGAACATCTGTGGTGTAGTTTAGTTATTTTAGCTGTGATCTTTAGTATGGTGGAGGTACGTCCCCAGTCGAGCTTGCGCGCTTGTATGGTGCCTTACCTCTCTTCTCCTCTCTCTCTAAATTCATCTCTTATGTATATTGCCAATAGGCCAGTAGAATACCTAACAGAAAATCCGACACGAGCAACAAACCGAGCACATCAAACAAGGACAGCAAAGAAACAGATGGAACTAAAAAGGAGGCGGCTCTACCTAATCACTTGCAGCGGTTGAAGCCCAAAGAAGTCACTAAAAGCACACCACAGGTATTTATAACTCTTTATTATATACTAGCTGTTGCTCGCAGCTCCGCCCGCGTGGATGTCGGTTATCGCTGTAAAAAGTAGCCTATGTGATGCCAGACCATAATCTATCTCAGTGCCAAATTTTATCCAGATCCGTTCAGTAGTTTTTACGTGAAAGAGTAACAAACATACATACATCCATCCATCCATACTTACAAACTTTCTCGATTATAATATTAGTAGAATATAGCCAAGTGTACGTCATGTTCGTTAAACGTCAGCGCGTTAAGCTACCAAGAGTGCGGTAACCCTATAAGTCAAAGTAAAACTCATTTATTCATTTAGATCAAATACATGACACTTATAAACGTCATAAAAACAAATGCCAGCATACTTTTTTCCTACGGCCAATTCGCTGACTAGGGTAGGGCCTCGAGAAGAATTGGCAAGAAACTCGGGTCTCTCTTTTTAATCGCCGGAATACAACATTTACAATTTAGTATAAGTCACAATATTAGTGGTGACAAAAAGGGACAGAGACCAATATACCATACAGAATGAAATTTAGATAAGTATTTAATTAATAAAAACAATATAATAATAAAATAAAATAAACTAAAAAAAAAGAATAAATTTAGTATGGTAATAAGGGATCGTTTCTTTTGTAAGTATAAGATAGAAATTTGTCGAGATCACATTGCAATGTTAGTGATTATAGATGGGTGATCGCATAACTGTGGTTAAATCACGACAGAGGCCTAAATATATAACTCTGTCACCAGGTTGGCCACTAAACAAATGATAAGAAGAAAAAGACCGTAATTAACATTTTTGGGTCGGCAAAACGCAAGTGATATTTTTGATATTGTAAGGTATAGGTTTCGGTAACAGATGGGCCGTATGCTTATGTATCTTAGTAGGGTAAAAAAGTGAAGTGGTGAAGATTGCAGGCAGATGGACATAGAAAGAAAGAAAAAAAAATGTCTTGACAAGATCTAAGTAGGTACAATCTACAATTAAATTCTAGTATAATAATTGCAGGACAAAGCAGGGCCTAGCTTAGCGATTAATTGCAACATCGCAGACATGGGCAGTAGAGTCTCACCCGACCCTGCCTCGGAGGGACAGCGTCCCCGATGCGCCCGGACGCTGTCACTGGTTAGTGGACCACTGATATTATATCAGGTTCCAGTGGTCCACCCGTGAAGGCGGTGCACAGCGGAGTTTGTCGCTATGTCGGCCGCCTATCATCTTTAGGTCGGAGAGTCCGACATAACCGCCTTCCCCGGGTGGGGCGGTAGCGCTCCTCGACAAAAAAAAGGGATGTTGCTGTGGAATTCTTTAAGGTAGGCATATAATTGTAGTGGACGCCTTTCGTATAAGGTTTTAATGACAATGTCATTTTCCCTTGGGCTATTGAAACTAACCGATTTGTCAAAATCAAAACAACAAATGACTGCCTCGGTGGTCCAGTGGCCGCAGTATGCGCCTGCTGTGCACTGTGCACTGAGGTTGTGGGTTCGATTCCCACACAGAGCAAAACTTTGTGTGACCCACAAAGAATTGTTCTGAGTCTGGGTGTAATTTGTGTCCGTTAATTGTATGTTTGTAAAGTCCCCCGCGCTTTTTAAATAAAAAAAAAAAACAAATGTAGAAAATTTCACGCAGACTATGTCACAGATAAAATACTGTTTTAATATACCTATTTGAATAGTAATAATGTCTTTCAGACATTTTATTTTAGGCCAAACAGCCAACTGCGTACAAGTATACCTCTGGTAATGCAAGCGTCTATAGGCTACGGATACTGCTTACCATCAGGCGGGCCGTATGCTTGTTTGCCACCCAAGTAGTATAAAAAAAAAAAAAAAAAAAAGTATGTGCGGACCACAGCTCCACTCTCTATTCCCTCAATCTATTAGTCTGATAGGACGGCAATCTAACACGACCTTAAAAAGACACCCATCTATAAATTGACAGCAGCATGCTTGCTTAACAGCTACAACCTTCTACGAGCCCTTCAATATATAAAACAAGCGGTACGTGCCGGCTTCGCACGTACAGATATATATTTAGTTTTCGTATAGATCCCGTAATTTATTTTCAATAAAATATAGCCTATATAACAAGGTGGACCAACGACCTGGTAAAGGTCGCGGGCAACCGATGGACAAGGTCAGCTCAGGACCGAACTATGTGGAGGACCTTGGGACAGGCCTATGTCCAGCAGTGGACGTCTTATGGCTGAGATGGATGGATTACATATATTATACCCGCTGATAATGTAGCTTTTTAGTGGTGAAAGGATTTTTAAAATCGGTTCAGTAGTTTTTAAGTTCATTCGTTACATACATAAATAAAATCTTTCCTTTGACTTCATACAAAGCCCAAAGAGTTCAAACCAAGCAAGGCCATAACCGCCATATACAAAATTTCGTTGCAATTAAAAAAAAAGTGTATCATCAAATCCACAAGTGTTCCGTAAACAACCGCTAATATATTCCATCAAAAGTGTAAACTTCATCTGGGCGGCCATTCATGCGGTTAATGGGGTTCTTTGCTTTATAAAACGGAACCCTATTAGGTGTGACGTGTTGTGAACTAGCTGTCTGATTTGCGATATGAATGTTTTAGCGTTGGACTGTTTATGTATTCGTAGCTAAGATCTGTGAGTTAAGTAAGCGTGCTGCGGTCTTTCTGTAGATGGGTGGCCGATTTCGAGAAACTTTCGTGCTTTGGATTGTAAGTGTGATGTGTAACTATATCTCTACCTTTCACATTCCCTATACTTGACGGTAGGCAGCGGTTTTGCTGTTCCCCTGTCATTCAATGCCCATAATTATAATAGGTAGCGGTTTTCATTTAGTATCAACTTGCTTGTTTCTCTCCTATTCTCCGTATAAAATGTAAACTGTTCCTGCTCCATTTTTTACAATTCTTCTTGCAATAAGAAGACTTTACTTAGCTACTGCTTTTTATGACCCATTTATTTGCTTTTACACTAATTCACAAATCTTAAATTCAAAATCATTTATTCATATAGTCCTCAGCTAATTTGCCTGGGTTCGCTGACTGAACAGCCAGGGTAGAGCCTAAGGAAAGAATCTGTACCTCTATCAAACTCAAAATTCATTTATTCATTTAGGTTATAAATATCAAGTAACACTTATGAAGGTCATAAATTATGAATAAGCCAAAAAGATGTCAGCTAAATTTTCCTATGGCTAGCTCGCTGACGTGGAGCCATCCATTGTTTTATTATTGTACCTATATAGCAACAGAGAGAGATTTAACATCAATATAATACTAAACTAGTGCTGTATCATATAGGATATATTCAACACAAGTAATAGGCTTCAAACAAGACACAACGTTAGGAACGAGCACTCTGCGAATCTCGCTAATTAAAACTGTGTTTGCTAAATCCGCATCGCGTATTGTGAAAGCGTGAAAGCGCTTCAGACCGACTTGTCATAGATTAACTGACGTGCAGACTGGATACACGGTTGATTTTTGGTATACTTGTGTTTTTTTCCGAGAGACTATAAGCATGGGGTTCTTCAAGAAAGGAGTTATAATGTTTTTAGAGAGTCGGCAACGAGGGGTGCTGCTGGTGTCGCAAGCTTCCATAAGTTACGGTAACTGCTTACCGGCCGCATGCTTATATGCCTTTTTGGTAGTATAAAAATGTGTGATTTAGTATTAAAATATCTATCTATACTAGAGATTGCCCGGTGGGCGAAATTCGACCGTAATTGATTTCTGCAATTCTTCTGCCAAATTTCACACTCTTCCATGCGCGCAATGTGCTTAAAAAGGGGTGCAAGTTTTTTTCCTCACGTAGGTCACGCCGCGCTGTGATACATAAAGGTATCTAAAGTAAGATACCTTTATGTATCACAGCGCGGCGTGTTTTATGGTATGTAGTTGACAAATATATTTACCTGATGGTAAACAGTTACCGTAGTATTAGTATTTTTTAAAGAAGCGAGCGGATTTTTTTGCCGTAAGTTTTAATTTAATTTTGCCTCACTGAAGCATCTACATAAGCTCCACAATATCTTTCATAAAGGTAGTGTCACATCTGAGCTAGCTGTTCACGTGTAAACACGTTGGTAGCGCGAAGTCACGTAATCACAGCAATCTCGGCGAGGGCCCGCACAAAAAGAAATAATTAACCCATCCGTCGCTCGCACTTGTCACTCCACCGCGTCAATGTGACGCTATACCGGCTCAAATAATACCGATCTTATTTTATAAACCTGTAATGCTTATACTACCTATGTTAGTGACGATTTTCAGTTGGAAATAATTGTGAATCGAACTTTCGATTGATTTTCGAAAAGTATTGGAGTTTGAAATGTTGAGAATCTCTTTGCAACTTTGGATGTCAATGTGATATATAGTGATTAAGGTTAGTAATAACTACGTTTAGCAAAACTGCAAGCTACGGTATTGTTGGCGTGGTATTTTAAAAGGTAATAAAATAAACAAAAGCTCGGACTCGGACTCTACCAGTTCTAAGTTTTGCACTTACAAACAAACAGAATAATAATTGTAATCCTTAACGATGTTGAATCTTAATTCTAATATTTATGAATCAATCTCATTATTAACAAATAAGTAAAAAGTTGCCGCCAAAATATTTTCAAAAGACGAATTTCTAATTATGAATCTTCCATTATTTAAAAAGGCCCGTCAAAAAGAAGAGTAAATCAAAAATTTTGCTTAAAGGCCTCAGTGTCAAACCAAAAAGTTTTCATTTTTTAATGTTGGGCGTCTAAACAGGCTGTTGTCGCTACTGGTTTACAAGTGGTAATTATTTATATTTATATCTAAACCTGATGTCGCTAAAAAGGGGGTGTTATAAGTTTTACGCCTATGTATGTTTGACACCGGTTAGGAGCGTTGTAGTGGGTAAACGGATGGTCTGATTTTTATACAGTTGCTTCTTGTTTGTTAGCTTATTTTATGGGATTGATTGCCATCGACACGAAAAGAAAAAGAAGATCGAATTGATTTATGGGCACAGATCGCCTCCATCTATCAAGAAGAAGAGAGAAGAGAAGGAGATCTCCATCAATCTATTAAAAAGAGTGGCCTGAGTTTCTTGCTGGTTCTTCTCAAGGCTCCACGTCAGCAAACTAGCCGTAGGAAAATTTTGCTGACATCATCTTTCTGGCTTATTCATAATTTATGACCTTCATAAGTGTTACTTTGTAACCTAAATTAATAAATGAATTTTGAGTTTGAGTTCAAGCAAGATAGAAGTCTGAAATAGCACATATGTTCCCGTGTTCTCGTGGGATTGTATGTACACGCGGGCGAAGCCACAGTGTAAGCTAGTTATTATATAAATTAGGCGCTCATAGCCACGTACATTCGCTGGTCGATAAACGATTAGCGGGTTAAGCTACCAAGGGCGCGGTAACCCTATAGACGGTGACATCACGTTATAAGTCGGTCCCGGCTGTTACCAGTCGTTAGATCACGACAGAGCCCTAAATATGCGCGATCTAAATAACTCTGTCACCAGGTTGACCACTAACCAAACGATAAGAAGAAGATTATATAAATGCTTATTAAGTAGACTACAGTAAATAAACATTCTATTAAACCTAAAATATATCGCTCATCTTACGATAATTCGCTAATTTCAAGGGCCCACAATAATTCCCATTAAGATCTCCGTCTATTTCCGTCAATACTGGGCCCTCCTACCCTCGTAAATACAATAACTAATCACAATAAAAGGGTTGTGCCCGTCTGATGTCTCTCTATTAAAAACTCGCTAAGAATTTACATTGAAGGGGTGGTTTGGGCGCGACGTACACTTGATCATGTCTTTGATTTATATATATTTTATTAATTAGCTACTATAGACCTACGTCAGACATGTCAGATTCACCAACACGCATTAGGCCAGCGTGTGTGAATTAAGGTCTAAACCCTCTCTCTTTCTTGATAGAGGAGAGGAGACCCGTGCCCAGCAGTGGGACATATATGGCTTGCTATTATTATTATAGGCCTACGTTCAACAGAGGACGTCATCAAGCTGAGATGATGATGATAAGTAGGGTATTTTTTTTAATGCTACTTATATAGTAAACAAGCATATGGCCCGCCTGATTGTAAGCAGTTACCGTAGCTAATGGATGCTTGCAATACCGGAGGTATCACTTGCGTGATACCGACCCAAAAATTATGACACCAGGGTTTTATGAAATAAATTTTCTGGCATTCATTTGTTTTGTACACAAATAATCGTGCTTATCACACAAAGATTTGTCCTAGGTGGGAAACAAACCCCCTACCACCGGCTTAGCAGACAACGCTTACCACCACTAGACCACCAGGACACAGGACAGTTGACCAGTATTTACTATATTAAAAATACCTTAGTATTTTTTTTACCCTTGTGAGTGGTGCTCTAAATATTACATGCGTCCACAAGCTACGGTAACTGCTTACCAACAGGCGGACTGTGGTAAACAGTTACCGTAGACTGTTGGCTGACGTTTTATAAAAAAAATCCTTTGTATTTTTTTTACAAATCATTTTTTTTTTTCAAAAATGCTTTGTATTTTTTTTACCCTTGTGAGTGGTGCTCTAAATATTACATGCGTCCACAAGCTACGGTAACTGCTTACCAACAGGCGGACTGTGGTAAACAGTTACCGTAGACAGTTGGCTGACGTTTTATAAAAAAAATCTAATAAAAAAGAATCATTTTGTCCCCGTGTGCGTCACTTATTATTATAATCATTTTTCTCGACTTTTCCTACCGCTAATGGCGTTGCGGCATGCGGTTGCCGCGATTCGTTGCGTTATGCGCAAACCCTTTTGTGTTATTATGACGTGTCATCATCTATATCATTAGTTATCGTTTTGTCCAGTAACATACGTCTGCCTATGGCCATGAGGTTTTTATAGCAATTTATTTTTTTAGATCTTAATTTGAAATTCGTACTTATATAAATCGGAGAGAGAGCATTCGATCTTAAGCATACCTTATCCAATAGCTGCCCGGAACCTTTAGCAGATAGATTAATATAAAAAAGAAAAATGATATCAAATTTGTTAAAAACCGTCGTACATCAAAAATTAATAGCTACCAACAATATAATTTTAGTTTTGAGGCAATTTTTTGTAAGAGAAATAAATACCATTATTGTTATAAAGTTAAAAATGATTTAAACAATTTATAACCAATATTTTGATTGTGAATGTCGAGTATAGCCGACATTTTTTTTAATTCTCATCACTGTGTTGTTTCGATTTTGTGATTTTCTGTAAAGTGAAAGTTTTTTCCCAGTCGGACTTGCTGGATTATATAATCCCCTAACATTAAACTTCATAGATAAAAAAGAAAAATCTCATCCCAAATATGCCCATTTACCTACTACAAAAATGTTTAGCACAGCACTTAACAAAACAAATCCCTTTTGTACAGTTTATTAACATGTATTAGGTACCCACTCCTACCCATTACACTGTTGAGCACAAAAATGTAACGCCCACCTAATAAATTTACCGGCAGTTAGATCGCACGCGACCCAAAGTGGATGTTTAGCTGAGTGCCTGTGTGGATTTTATGTACGTACCACGATTAGGGAGGCTGATGTAATACACTGTACGCTGGGGCAATTAAATGGGTTTAAGTGTACGGTACGATATTATTGTTTGAGCTTACTTATAATTTTAGATTAATTTGATAACACTTTGATGGTGGCTGTCGTGTAAAGCCGACAAATGATTTTATTCTCGACATACCAATGTCGGCAAGCGACGACAAAAAACTATTTCTTAGGACTTTTTAATTTAACGGATAAAAAAATGTTTTTTTTGCAATTTACACTATCATCTGATTCCAAACTAGACAGAACTTGCACTATGGCAACCAGACAACTAGTAAATATACTACGATTTTAAATCATCATCATCTCACCCACATCCACTGCCGAGCACGGGTCTGCTCCATATACTTGGAGGGACATTAGCCTACTATACCACGCTGGCCAGACGGGTTGGTATAGGGTTTTTAGTACATACATAATATTATTATATTACCCAGACAACGATTAATCGTGCTCATCCCACAAAGATTAGTCCTAAATAGGAATCTCACTATAGTTTATTTATTTATTTATTTATAGGTTTGCCTACAATTGTTACACATTTCTTACAGGTAATACATGCATAATATATAAGGTATAGGTGTACAATATCAATCGGCAAACACAACATTCATGAATAATATTCGGATTTATACAAATATAACAAACAGTAATATAGACGGTTTATGCTTAATAATAATCACAGTCCAATTTAATTAGGTTACAATAGTGCTTTGTTGCTGTGAACCTGACTCTTAAATTTATACAGGCTGGTATTGAACATATCAATTTGTTTATCACATTTAATGTAAAAAAATAGTGGTTTACTAACCACCATACAAACGGTCCAGTTAAAAGCCAAATAAAAGCTTTAAATAGCAATAAAAGCACCACAAACAAACATCGGTAAAGCAGTTAAGGCTTCGTATTCACGGCTATAACTGAGCCATAAATATAGTCGCATATACGGCTGGGCGCCACGACGGCTAAGTGCTGCGTCTCACGGCTAATTGCCACAACTGGCGGTTATACCATGAACGAATACACTTATTGTTGTTTTCTTTTTCTTTGCTTCTTACAGATTTTATTCAGGATAGTTTTGCAGGTTATGTTATTAAATAGCTTCCCTAACAGGCCTGGCTAAAGTTATGAAAGGCTATGAACGCGGCCGAAAAAAAATAATAACAAACAAAACTGACTGCCTTGGTGGTCCAATGGGTGCAGTATGCGCCTGCTGTTCACGAGGTTGTGAGTTCGATTCCCACACAGGGACAAAACTTTGTGTGACCCACAAAGAGTTGTCTGGCTCTAATTTGTATCCGATAATTGTATGTTTGTAAAGTCCCCCGAAACACAGAGCTAGTGCGGGAGTCGCTTAAATTAAAAGAAAAAAAAAAACAACTGAAATTAAAGACAAATTATGTGCATCATCAAACCCACTAAACCCACTCAAAGATAAGGCACAAACACTAAATCACCACAAACACGATTCCATTCCTCTAACAGGCTGAAAGAGAAAAAAAATCGTGTTACATTACCTCCAACGGTAACTTATGCCGGGCATTAAGCACTCGACTCGCTCGTAATAAAAGCAATAACACTAGAATAGGAAAGAGTGCTTCAGTAATGCTTCGGTTAAACGAATATGTGGGGAAATTGCTTCGGAGTAAGTTCAGATGCGATTGTGAGAAGCCGGATACTGACAATCATCAATCTACTACCCCCCTATCTCGGGCCTCTCGTAAATCACACGTACAATGGCCGAGGGAAGTTCTTAAGAAGAAAAACTATAGGTTTATATCCTTCCGGGGCAGTAGCCAATCGGAAGCCGGCGCGACGTGTGCGGGGGGGTGCAGCGGGAAGGGTTAGCCCTGGATTGTGTTAGGGGAGATACTATGTAATTGGTCAGAGATGGGCTTGCGAATAGCTTCGTGATGACTTTTAGTTTTTAACTTTGTTCATATGGCTTTTTTGATTTGCAAAGGATTTTTTAAGAATGCCTCGGTGACGATTTGTTTTAGTGGGCCCGACTGTCTGATTTACAAAAGCAACCCATATATGTCCCACTGCTGGGCACGAGAGAGAGAGGGTGTAGGCCTTGATTCACACATGCTGGCCTAATGCGGGTTGGTTTTCTGATTTATAAGTTGCAAATTGTTTCAAATAAAATTTAGTGACAAACACAGAATCTGTTTTAAGTACAAGTAGTGTTGAACTTTCAAACTTTGCATTATTAGCCTGTGTCAGTCGATGCATACATACCTGCATAGACTCACGCCTGTTACCCAGAGGGTGGGCAGAGACAGATTTTCACTGCTGAAAATGTTTATATCCTTACTAATATTATAAATGTGAAAGTTTGTAAGAATGGATGGATGGATGGATGTTTGTTTGTAACTCTTTCACGTAAAAACTACTGAACGGATCTGGATGAAATTTGGCACAGAGATATATTATTATATTATTTTTGCAGCGATAACCGACATCCACGCGGGCGGAGCCGCGGGCAACAGCTAGTATTAGATAAATTCTTTGATTGAAAAATCATTCTGTACTTCAATGCAGTCTGTGTTAGTGTATTTTTTCAGAGGCACGGAGATGTCTTGTTGTGTTTCTAGAAAATACGCACCCCTCTACAAACTGATTTTGGCAAGCATGCTTAACCTTGTAGATCTGTCGTTTTATACAGCTACTAGCGCGCCGCCCCGACTTCGCCCGGGTTAAACTATTTTCAGCGCAACTTTCTAATTTTTTTATTACATTAAAAGCTTCTCCTGACAATAAGAAACACAACAAAAAAAGAATTAGCGAAATCGGTTTAGCTGTTCTCGAGATTTGCGCTTGGCAATACATTCAGCAATTCATTTTTATATTATGGATTACCATAAGGGCTCCAAATCAATCAATATAACGAAGCCTCTAATGCTTAGATTTCTACTATTTTCAATCTACCCTTTCACCCGTACAACTGGAGTTATTCGTTTAGGGGTGAGGCTTCTCTCCGGTTCGTCCGTCATCCGCAAGGATTACTGATAATCCTCAAGCGGCGATAGCGTAATGGATCCTGATGTGACGGCCCGCGAGAATTATTTATATTCATCTACCCGCAGTTACGCGCCAAATTGGTTTTTCTAAGTTATTATTTGGTAACGATGGATAAATTGAGTTCTTTATAGGAAAATAACTTACTAGCGGAGAGAAAAATACGATAATTATTTTTCTTTCTCTTTAAATAAACTACTTTCGTATTAGGGAATATTCCTTGAACCGTAGGAGGTTTACAAATATTGAAATCCCTGATATATAGTACATCTAGATTCAGAACAATCTTATGGGATCACACAATCCAATCTATTTCCCATGTTTCGAACCCACAACACGCCGCGCAGTGAGAAATAGCGAGCAATAGTGGGACCACGTCTAAACCACACGTGTATTCGAATAATATTTTGTCTGTCTTAACAAATATGCTAAAAAAGAAATGAAACAAAGGATTCTGTTAATTAAGAGAGGTAGGGCACCATACTAGCGAGCAAGCCCGACTGGGGAAGGACCTCCACCTTACAAAAGACCACAGCCAAATAACTACACACAGCGGTGTAGTTGTGTTCCTGTGTGTAAGTACAGATCTCCAGCGCTCATTTGGGGATGCGTTTTGAAAGAAACGTATTCCTATCCCAGGGATACCCCCCCATCTTAAATCTCTAGTGTA
Organism: Trisateles emortualis; assembly: GCA_947095525.1. NCBI lineage: Eukaryota > Metazoa > Arthropoda > Insecta > Lepidoptera > Erebidae > Trisateles > Trisateles emortualis. The sequence goes on from OX352745.1 coordinate 14,853,804, forward strand.
AAAAAAATGGGTTGGCAACATGCAAGTGATACCCCTGGTATTGCAAGCGTCCAGGCTACGGTAACTGCTTAACATTAGGCGGGCCGTATGCTTGTTTGCCACCCAAGTAGTAAAAAAAATAAACTATTGTAAAATTACAAAACTAGAAAGTTTAGTTTGCATATTAGGGGTAGTCTTTGAAACTACTGATCTGATTCCTTCACAAATAGAAAGCTAAATTATCGCTAAGTGCTTCTCAAAAGGCCACCTAAGCGGAGCAGCGAGCGCAAGTCTGTTATCATATAATTTAATTGAGACTCACTCGATTTATTTTTCCAGCCGCAATACTATCAAAATAATTTTTAAAACACGACTCAATTACTTAATTTAAACAAAACATCAAAATAATTTATAAAACCGTTACAATATTACATCTATTTCAAAATTTACTTTTTCGAACACGAATTCATTTGCGGCCGAAACACGTTGGTGAAATTTGAATTTAGAACGCGTTCGGGGAGCGCGGGCAAATTGTGAATTAGACCGCCGCGGGCGCACGGCGCTTGTTAGCTAGTTTTTACGCGGCAACCCCTTTGTCAGTGAAATTGCATCAATGTGCGGTATTGCACTGTATTCTATTCTGTATGCCACGTTATTTAGAACTCAAAGATTGGTTCTTCTTTTTGTTATGAGCTAATTTTAGTGCTGGATTGTTTTGTTTCTTTTCTTTATGATGGTTAATGTATGAGTTAAACTTGTTGTGCCTTTCCTCCTCTTAGAAAACAAAAAACAATCTATTTGATTGCCCAATATTCACTATATAAAAACTATTTAACCGCACGAATTAGGAAGGTATTTAGATTTTTTTTCAAGTCTTGTTTTATCGACATCAAGAATGTATTTCTCAATTTACTTTGTTTTTAATAAATAAAGCTCAGACTAATAGAATAAGATAGACGGAGCGTGTAGAACTCGCGCGTGAAGCCGCCAAAAGTCATACTAAATAGCAATGTCATACGTTTTCGTTTTCGCGCGCAGTCGATTTGAGCCGCTCTGAAGTATTTTTACAACGTTTTACTACACAATACGGCATTATAATAATATTTGGTCAAAACGTGTTTAGACGTGCGTACTCACTAGCGGCTCAAATCGACTGCGCGCGAAAACGAAAACGTATGACATTGCTATTTAGTATGACTTTTGGCGGCTTCATGCGCGAGTTCTACACGCTCCGTCTATCTTATTCTATTAGTCTGAGAAATAAAGATATAAATTCTTGAAGTCGATCTTTGTATTAGTGTCTGATTCTATAAATATGTCTACGCCTAAAAACCCTCATACATCCTAACTTCGTAATACCGCAGCATCATATAGATGCTGCGGTATTACGAATCTCATGGCAATAACCCATTTAATATTGTCAGTAAAAAATGTATAAACTTAAAGCCCACTGGCCACCATATACTAAAATACCTAAAAAAGAAAAGAAATTAAATGTATACTAAATTCAAAGTATAAATATCATCTGTGACAATATTACACAATAGGTTATAATATCCCGGGGGCTACCATGGGCTGTTCGTTTTCAAACTTGGAACAATAAAACGCCCTCTATCGGCGGCATCCTGTTGCGATGCAATCATTACTGCTAATGATTCCCTTAGCGCTAATACATGGATATTGTTAGTGATTTGTTCAATTGTTATAATATTAATAACTATAATAAAAAAACATTTTGGTGCGGTATATACCTACTAAAAGCCACAGAAAATAAGACAAAATTAGAAATGACGCCTTATTTTAAAAATAAACTTTCTTAAACAAACGTTATTCTATCGCAGGAATGACCCGTTACAAAATATTTATTTTTTTGGGTCGCTAACACTCGATTAGGTACAGATATTGTAAGCGTCTATGGGCTACGATAACTGCTTACTAAGTGGACTGTAAGTATGTTGGTTTGCCATCGTAGTAGTATAAAAATGTCCATAAGTGCAAACAAATATATTTGACAAATATTACTACGACTATTTTTTCCTAATCCTATTACCGAAAGTTTATCTCTCGTAAAACATTATTTTATTCTCACCAAGTATCGCGTAACATTTTTAATGTGAAATAATATAATATCAAACACTTTTATAATATTTGTTAGTATTCATTACTTAATAACACGCTATGATAATAACATTATCATTTCATTCCGCATTACAAGGATTACAATCTCAATTTCCTTACCCCTTTCTATCGTAATTAATCTTGTCACTAAACCCTAGTCCGATTACCGAACGCACCAAATAAGCTCAAATAATGCGGTTCCAAATTTAAACACGCGTATAATTTTACAAAATTGGAAGAGTGGATGCCATGTGCGTTGCCTAGAGGCTTTTTCTTTTTTTTTGGCGCCATAAAGTCGCACCCGTTCGGAAACACTGTTAAACGAGCATTAAGAACACAAATGTATTCACTAGTGGGGTGGCGGATAATAAACGGTTTTATTGGCTTTATCCCGTTGTGTCTGAGCCTCAGCCAACAATGTTACCCGTTTTCTTTTTACATAAAGTAATTTAAATATTTTATTAGCTTTACTTTTGCTTTTGTTACTAATGATATCATTATTTTTGAAGCTTTTTATACTTTTATTTTTATCATTCATAATTTTGTAACATTTTACGGCTAAGCCCGTATTTTTCTTTAGGTGGGTACAACTTTCTTGCATGACATCCTGCGAAGATTTTAGGCGAAGTATGATATTTCGCGACCATCAATTGACCTTTAATTGTAGTTCTGTTGTGGAGACAAGTCGCATGATGTCAGACGTTGTGAAATTAATCTGGTGTGTTCACTGCTTTACACTACAAGATACAAGCGTCAGCTTAGTTTGGACCCTCAGAAAATTAAAATAAAACAAACATAAGGCCCATGGTAACGGCTTCCATGGCTTATGAACGCTTGCAATATCTGCTATCACTCGCGTGTTGCCCAAACTCAAAAATTTCAATAAAACATCCTTAAATGAGTACTAGAGACCTGTAGGTGGTACTCACGTACAAGAACACAACTATACCACTTTGTGTGTATTTGACTGTTCAGTAGATCCTTCCCTAGTCGAGCCGGCTCAGTAAGTGGTACCCTTCCTCTTTCTCTCTTAATTTTTAAATATCAAGAAACAATTATACTAAAATCTTTTAAACATAACACTTTGATTTAAGCTCCCCTTTGTACATAATGTTTATATATTTTATATAAACTGTGTGTTGAAGAACTGGTAGCTAAGTATTAGCAACGCGGATCGAGGGATCTGCAAGGTTAAGCAAGCTTGCCGCGGTCGGTCTGTAGATATGCGACTAATTTGCTAAAAACACAGCAACACCCTTTCAGAGGCTTTACGTGCCTCTGAAAGCACATAATGCCGTTGCTCCTGAGCATGATAAAGATCAGAAAGCTCCCGGTCGTGTCGAATTGCCTTCCCATCGGATTATGGATTATGTAGAAAGAGTGAAGGAATAGTGAGTGCACCTATTTGTGTACACACTTGTACACTATAATATGTCCTGCGCAGTTGGCTAACCTCCGTTGAGATTGGCTGCCGTGGCCGAAATCGAAATTTGAAAATTTGAATTAAAAAAGACTTCTAAACATGCCAGATAATCAAACATATTAAACACGACAACCTAGGGCTACCAACATAAAAAAACCGCATATTCACCACGACATTTGCTTGCTAAGCCATGAGGTAATCATCTTTTGTGTGTAATACAAACATGTGGCATATTGCACAGCCCTATCTGATTAAGGCAAACAATTTGTCGGGGCCCCGTAGTGCCCGCAGTTTGACTAGACCACTACGCTTCAGGCCAAATGACTCTGCGTTCAAAATGTAAAGGATTAATTGCGATTTGTTTGAGGATACACCCCCTTTTGTGCGTGGTGGTTTTTTTTAAACAAGATGTAAGGTGTGGTTAAGTGGTACGAGGAGATAAACGATGGATGGAATTAATAATTACTTTCTGTAAGCGTAAATTGAAAATGTATTTAAATAATGCGTAGTCTTGGTTATTTAGTTATGCGTCTTGAAAGAATCGTTCTCCTATGCCAGGGCTATTCCATCTTAAACACAAAAAATAGGACTGCATCACGCAAGTAATACCTCTGTTGCAAGAAATCATAGGCTACGGTAACTGTTTTGTTTGCCACTTAAGTAGTACAATAAAGCGTTGGTGATATTTAACAGTCATCATATCACTTCAAAAGCTTATTTGAGCGATCTCAACAACTGTCTATTCAATTTTTTGATATGGCAACTAGTGCCGATATCGATAATTAGGCCAATTAATTGACCTGCGCAGTTGCTTTTTCTTTTTATAACTGACGTGAATAGGAAATTCAAGTGGGCAGGACAATTAATCAACAATTGTCATCTAATTGGCCACTAATTAGTCGATACAATAAAAAAAACTTAACGGGAAAACTAAACACGGTCTTGGAACACTAAAGAGCAAGGCCTGTGTCGCGGGGACAACACAAACTACAAGAACACCTCGAACATTTATCACACGAATTATAACCAACAAACAAGTCGCGCAGTAATAATTGGCAAGGTAACCACTTCAACAACTAAACTCCGCAGTCAAATCACTATCGTTCAATCAATGTCAATTCATGTTATATTAATGTTTCTAAAGGTCACAAAGATTACCATAGACAAAGTTTCTTTTTTAAGAAAATAATTTTCCCTCTACATCAACAAATTACCTCAAAAATTACATCTTACTCTTTTATTGACATTGATAGACGATCGAGCGAGCTCTCTAAGGAGTATCAATACAATTTTAAGTTTAACAAATCGTTTGGCGCGAATGTAATTTGCGTGAGAGCATCGCCTCTCCGTCGTTTATAATGTATTAAGAAGGAAAGAGGGCTTATTTGAATATCTTCGTGCTACCCCGTTAGTGGTGGGTGGTAGGTAGGATTCATAGTGTTAAATGATAGTAAGTTAGTAATTTTGACATGTCATAAGTCATTTAAACATCGACTGCAAAGGTTGGTTCAATGCCTTAAGTGGTTACCTCGCCATTTCGGACAAAAAATTGTGAGATGCATAAAAAGTTATCCCAAGTCTGGGTGTACATTGTGTTCGTTAATTGTATGTTTATAAAGTTCCTCGCGACACAGGTCTTCTTTCGTAGAGTGGGAAATTTAATTACTAATGGTTCACTTTAACTTTTCCCTTGACCGAATTGGCTCATCTTTGAACTTAAAAAATCTTTTAATTCATCAACTAGTAGCTTATATTACTCGCGCTTTGCTAAATTTACATTTTGTAACACCAACTCAAAAGAAAACTCAATAAAGGGCGCCAAGAGAGCCCGTTTTTCCTATCCCAGGAATACTACATTTTAAAACCCTGGTGAAAAATAAATAGTATACTTGTTTGCCACCCAAGTAATTGTTTGGTACCATACTAGCGAGCAAGCCCGACTGGGTAAGAACTTCTACCTTACAGAAGCCCACAGCCAAATAACTACATACACCGGTGTAGTTGTGTTCCTGTGTGTAGGTAATGGTCACCAGCGCTCATTTAGGGATGCGTTTTGAGAGAAACTGTTTCATATCCCAGGCATATTCCACCTTAATGCCCTGGTGTCAAAAAAATGGGTCGGCAACACGCAAGTATTGCCTCTGGTATTGAAAAGCGTCCATCGGCTACGGTAAGTGCTTAACATTAGCTTAGGCAGGCCGTATGCTTGTTTGCCGTAGTAAGTAGTATAAAAAAGTAAGACAAAAATACTAATAAAATACGACAGAATGATTTAAAATAACAAACTAAGTACAAAAAGAAGTATGTCATTATACCTCCCCTACAGACAGCGACCTTTCTTGAATTGTTTATATACTTAAACGGTATTTATTTAGCGACCTGTCCGCCTTTATAACTGTCCTCTTTTCTATTCGGTATGAAATAAAACTGAAACCACTATCGTTGTAACAATATCAATAAGGCTTTTCTTAGAACAAAGGAGGGACAATGATGTTAGATATTATGTTGTGTTGCTTTTATTTTTTTGTTTTACCGTCTCTGAATTTTTATTCTACTACTACATTTTAATTAGGCCTAAACACTTAGTTTTCTTGATAAAGAAGAGGAAACCCGTAGTCTTTTAGTTAAGGTGGTTACCTCGCTACCTATATCGCACCGAGTGTTGTAGGTTTGATTCCCAGTCTGGATGAAACTGTGTGATCCATAAATGTTTGCAATGAATCTAGGTGTACTTTGTGAACGTTAATTAATAAAGTAAATCGCACATTATGTAATACCTATGACTTTTTGATAATGTAGCATTTTGAGAAAAGACAATTTGTAAATGTGTCATTTTGCTAGTGTGGCATATTGCTAATGTGGCATATTGAGAAAAGACATGTTGCAAATACGTTATTTTGCGTCATGTCATTTTGCGTATGTGGCGTTGTGCGACCTTATCCAATTTTATGTTTCTAAAATCTCCTGCGACACAGCATTTGATCACTAGTGCAAGAAATGTAAAAAAAATGGTTTTGGTTTCGGTTTGAGTTCTTCAAGCCAGGCTTCGCCCGCCTACAATCCCACGGAAACACCGTTTTTATTTTCATAATATAGATAAAAATGTGCTATTCCAGCTTTTCATCTGTCTCTGTGTCAAATTGCATTTATATGCGTTCAGCCGGTCTGGCGTGATTAAGTAACCAACTTTCGCATTGAATAATAATAATATACATATGTATATTATGATGTTATACTACATAACATAATCTTACATCCATGCACGTATAAACGTAGCCCATTAAATAAATATCGAATAGGTTAACGTTGCCCTGACGATGTATGGCCGGCACTGCGGTATAAATGGGCAATTTGTATCTAAATATATATCTGCCAACGTGATATATTGCGGGGGAGTATTAGTAGATTATGTAACAAGGGAGAACCTTCATATTTGTATATAGGGTAGGTACTATAGAAAACTGCCTTGATAGGGTACACGTCGGTATAATAATGATGGTCACTTGTTTGGTTTGTTAGTCAAGAAATTTAAGAAGTTATAAGGTTTCTAAAGGGTCGGCAACGCGCGAGGGATACCCCTGGTGTTGCAAGCGTCCATAGGCTACGGTAGCTGCTTACCATCAAGCGGGCCGTATGCTTGTTTGCCTCCTTGGTAGTATAAAAAAATGGCGGTGTTTATAACCAGATTAGGCACCGTAACCGAAATTCTGTTGAGAGGACATTATTATTATTGAATGTATTAATTTTTTGGCAGTAAGAAAGACTCTTTTTTAGTCAGTTTGCATACTATTTATTAACTTAGTAAGTTGTTTCAAATTTGAGTTCTAAATAAATTTTTTGTTTAGTAGTTATACTTAATATGCCCTAAGAACGTCGTCCTTGTATAATCCTAAATAATATCGTGACTTGTTTTTAAAAATAAAATTTTATTGATATTGATTATAGGTTAATCCATAATTTAAAAATACATAATATTTCAGTAAAAAATCCATATTATGTTACTAACAATAAAAAGTTACGACTAGTGTTTGGTATTTAATTAACTTAAAACGACCTGAATGAGTCTCCCGAATCCAGGAAGGCTGCCTACTGCACTTTGAAGCTATATTCAGCGTCTCAGGATCGGACAGTCCCAACAATCTACCAACGTCTTCGGGATGGCGTTGCGGCTGACGCGTAAGCGACGCCATAGTGAGGTAATGCAGAAATAAAAGAAAATAATGGCGAGACTTTTCTTTTAAATATAATTACAGTATCTAAAAGACAAGTCTTTTAGGCACCTTTCCTCAAAACTGCGACTTCAATCAGATATTTTATTTGTAGGTTAATTACCTTTAAGTACAATATCTGACTGTTTGTAAGTAGTTTAAGTAACTTTTATTTTAATAACTATTCTTGTAAATATCTTATGAAATAAATTAATACACCGAACTGAAAATAAAATCAAATACTTGAATAATATAATTAATTATCTCTCTCTAAACAAACCTTTGTCATCTTTGATTATTAAATATTAAAGCAATGTGAAAAAATCAAGCCCAGAGAAGGATTCGAACCTGCGCCTCTCGGGTTCCGGCCTAGCGCACTGCCAATTATGCCATCCGAGCTCCTATCGAATTTGTCCACCGCTTTTTTACGTCTTGAAGTGACGTCAGCTTCATTTAAACGTTAGCCGTTACAGGTCTATACGTACAACATCTTCCGTAGAAAGAATGTTATTATAGAATGAAACCACTCAATATTATTAAATATTTTTAGCATTTTTGCTACGCAATTGGCTCAAATATACTTAAATATTAAAGCTTTGATTGCTTCCCGCAACCGCAATCGATAAAAAACGCAACAAAATTGTCGCCACATCTTTTCAATGATCCCTTATAACAGGCTATCATAAAATAAAGCCGTACCAAACTCTTTTCTATCTCATATGGTGGTGTATATGTCGTAAACACGAACTCTCAAGTATCGCAGTTATCCTTGCTCTATTTACGATACTGAACAAATAAGTATTGGAGGGCAGGAGGCGGGTGGTACAAGTCGGAACAATGAGAAATGACCGGCGGAAAATTGCGCGGATTTCGAACGGAATCCGACCGGGAGACGACGCGATCACTGCTTAAGAAAATATACAGGTACGGATTTAAAAAGATATTTAGTTGATTTAAAAGTAGGTACTCATTTAACACTATCGACCATCTCTGACTTTGGGTTAAACTATTTATTATCTGTTTGTGATAATAAATAGTTAAATAGTAGTAGTAATAGAGTACAGGTCTGCAGCGCTCATTTAGGGATGAGTTTTGAAAGAAACGTATTCCTATCCCAGGGTTACTTCCATCTTAAAGCCCTGGTGTCAAAAATGGGCTGGCAACACGCAAGTGATACCTCTGGTATTGCAGGCGTCCATAGGCTACGGTTACTGCTTAACATCAGGCGGGCCGTATGCTTGTTTGCCACCCAAGTAGTATAAAAAAAAAAAAAAAAAGTTAATTGGACCGCCTATTAAACACTCAAACCAGTATTTTTGTCTTTAATCCGATAACATAAATAATAATTATGTTAAATTTAGATTTATTTATTTAAACTTCTAATACAAAAGTTTTATGTTATGTCACATAAATTCACTTCACAACTAATAAGGTCTGGAGAGTTTTAATTATTCCTTAATATCGTATTCATAATTTACATAAATGTATTCATTCAAGGGGCAACAAATCTTGTGCCCAGTGCAAACCTGTGCTAAGCCCTGAGGCGGCCCTGTGCCGGCGCGCACTCTATTTTCCTATTTGCGCGGCAGATTGGTTCTGATTGTATTGTTTGCGGCGGGGCGGGGCATTGATACCCACGACCCACCCCCCCGCACGCCGCATCACACCCCCGCACACCCCACGGGGTGCAGCCAAGCGGAAAAATGTTATCTACAACATGAAATATCGTATGTTTGTGATAAATATTTGATAGGGGAATGGATTTTTAAATTTGTTTCGTTTGGACATTAGTTTTGTTGTCTCGGGGTTGGAATTTGTGTGTTGTATCCGCTGTGTTGTCAGCTTGTTTGTTTTGTTGGTTGATGATGATGTAAAGACATACATCATCATCAACCAACCAGAGTACCATCGAGCAAGCCTGACTAGAGAAGAATCTTACAGAAAAGAGAAGAAAAAAACAAACGACAATTTGTTTTTACTCATAAAACGTGTGTTGTCTTACATAAGACAATCCTGTGAAGAGAAGTAGTGGGGGCAAGCAAGCCCGATTATTAAAGGACCCTTCACCTTACAGTTTACAGACAAATAACTATACATCGTGGCTGTGTGTCATCGTGTTTCTGTACGGAAGTACAACACTCTAATTCTCATTAAAAAATGCGTTTAAACAAGCGCGTTTTCTATTTTTTTTGAACGCAATTGTTACAAGCATTCACAAAATTTTTGGTAGGCAAGACACCTTTTATGAGTAAAAACGTATCCTTTCTCTCTCTCCTTGTTCAAAAAAGAACCACATGCCAACAATATAAAGTAATCAAAAGAAATCTCTCAATAGCACATCTCCCTGCAGTAATAGACAATATGTATTGGTGTAGATACCCGCGTCACCCGACGATAACTTTTATGAGTGCGAAATTGTGTTTATGCGGTCGCTCGGCGCGATTTACCGCCACCGAGCGACTCCCGCGCCGCCGCCGCCTCCCGCGTAATCGAAAATATTGCACGAGAACTTAGTTAGGGTATGGTGCAAGATATGAGATATAGCGGCGATAAAACTAATGTTTGATAACATTTTTTAGATATATTTTATTGATTTTTGGTATGTTACAGTTGTCATACACATTTCACCATTCCTGTTCATTGTTAGGGGCGACCTGTGGGCCGAATTACTATTACTATCTACTATTTTATTATTTACTCTTATCTATGATTTTGTGTATTTTTTTTATATTTGTTGCAAATTGTTTATTGTAGGTATAGTTGGTAATATTAATGCATGGTAAAACTAGAATTTTTTTTTTTTATTATTAATAAGAACAAAGTTCTTAATAATTGATTACAATCTAGCCTCTATATATATCTATGATAGGCTAATAAGCAATTTAATTCTAACTTAATTTTATAAGTTTATTAGAATAATTTAAACTAAGAGTAATGTCTATGCACTTTCTTAGAGTCTATAGAATGTAAGCACTTTGTTCATGTGTCTTATATATAGCACTATCACTATGGTTTGTTCACTGTTTAATATACTAACTCAAACGGTTTAGTTCTTTTTAATCTTCTCACTATGTCCGTGTTGTCGAGCAATTGGATCGCTTCGACATTCACATGATGGTGAAGTCGGCGTTCGTGAGCTTCTGCTGACTTCTGGATAGTTTGGTATACTGTCTCCACGTTGAGATCGCGGTGGAGATCGTCATTTCGTATATACCAGGGTGCTTTGACTATGTCCCTGAGTACTTTGTTCTGGAATCGTTGAATTATATTGATATTCGTAGTTTTAGTACAGCCCCATAATTGGATTCCGTACTTCCAGATCGGCATTAGAATAAGCTTATAGATAAGTATTTTATTATGTATTGATAAACTAGAATTTCTTCCCAGTAACCAATACATACTTTTATATCGAATGTCTAGTTCTTGTTTTTTCTTTTTGACGTGAGCTTTCCACCGGAGCTTTGCGTCAAGTGTTATGCCTAAGTATTTGGCTGTATTTGCGTATGGCACTTGGAGGCCATTTATGAAGATGGGATGATAATCACATCTCCTATTTGTAAAGTTAATGTGTACAGATTTGGACTCATTTAATTTGATTTGCCAGTTTTGTGCCCAGTCATGAATTCGATTGACAGCTATTTGGACTTTTTCCGTTGCTTCCTTATGGCTTAGCCCCGTAGCCATAACTGCAGTGTCGTCAGCAAAGGTCGCGATAGTGTTATTTGGCACTTCTGGTATATCATAGGTGTACAGCAGGTACAAAATCGGTCCCAGCACACTACCTTGTGGTACCCCAGCTTGTATCATATTTAGTTCTGAATAGGCGTCTTCCTGCCGTATTCTGAATGCTCTGTTGGTGACGTATGATTCTAAAATATCTGCAAAAGATTTCGGCAACGTTCGGTTTAGTTTGTATATTAATCCTTCATGCCAGACTTTATCAAAAGCCTGTGCTACATCTAAGAATACCGTTGCACATACTTCTTTATTTTCCAAAGATTTCTCGATTATATTGGTTATCCTATGTACCTGGTCTATAGTAGAGTGTCTCTCCCTAAAGCCGAATTGATGGTTTGGTATTAGGTTTTGCTCGCTTATGATTGGTTTTAATCGTTTTAGAAATAGTTTTTCAAAAAGTTTTGATATTACAGGCAGTAAAGATATAGGCCTGTATGATGATGCTTCTTGCGGTGGTTTGCCAGGTTTAGCAATCATAATTACTTCGGCAACCTTCCATGACTCAGGTACATATTTTAGTACGAAGGCAGCATTAATTAACTTGGTGAGTTTCACGATTGCTTTATGTGGGAGATTTTTTAAAATTTCTCCCGAGATGAGGTCATACCCTGAAGATTTCCTTAAGCTGATGTTGTTTTGAATTTCTCTTTGAACTTCTTTCGGTGTTACAAGCTTAATTCTTTGATCTTTTAAAATATTTTGACATGTAAGATTTTTTGTCCGGCCTCCATGTGGCTGGAAAGTTGCCTTTAAATGTTGCGCAAATCTTAAGGCTTTTTGATAGTCGCTTATGGCCCATTTTCCATTGCAATCTCGAATAGGAGGAATTTGTGTAATAGGTCGTTTTAATTTTTTAGTCACTTTCCATAAAGAATAATCAGTCGTGCGGTCACAAGTTAGTTGCTGCAGATTGGTGCTTAAAGATTCATCCTGAAACTGTTGTATTTTTCTCTTAAATTGTTTGGTAAGATTATTAAGCAAAGTTTTATCTTGTGGAAATCTGGTTTGCTGCCATATTTTCCTCTGCTTACTTTTCTCAGTTAATAAGGTTATAATTTCCTTGGGATATATATGTCCCCTGTACTTCGTTCTTAGTGGCGGTGTATTTTTCCAAGCACATTGCTGAATATTTACAACGAACTTGTTAGCTTCTGCATCAAGATTTTGGTTTGTTATTGGAACATTTAAGTCTACAGTGTTGTCTAGGTCCACTCTAAAGCTTTTCCAATCCGTGTACTTATTTACCAGAGACTGATGGCTGTTTTTAAGTAAGACTTTATGGGACAGTCTTAATACTATCGGAGAATGATCCGAGTTCATGTAGTAGCTTTCTTCCATACATAAATAATTGGTAGATATATTTTTGTATACAAAAAAGTCAATAAGATCCGGTACTTTTTGGTGATCAGTGGGCCAGTAAGTTGGTTTGCCTGTGCTTATAGTTTCACACCGCATATCTCTAACTGCACTTAGTAGTTGCCTGCCTTTGGTCGTAGTTAATCTCGATCCCCAGTGAATATGTTTTGCATTAAAATCACCTCCTAGTATAAACCTCGGTCCGAGAAGATGAAAAAGATCCACATACTGGTCTTTTCTTATCATGTACCTTGGAGGACAATATATAGCCGCAATTGTGACATGACAAAATTTTGTTTTGACCGATACCGCCATTACTTGCATGTCAGGTGCCTCGTATCTATTCGATTCACAGTGACATATGTTTTCTTTGATTATAACCGCGCTACCTCCTCTAGCAGTGTTGTCAGGGTGGAGTGAGTTATATACTTTATATCCTTTAAATTTGACATAAGAGTGTTTAGTAAGGTGTGTTTCGGATATCAAGCACACATCAATATTTTCCGTGTCAAGGACCACTTGCAACTCCCTTTGATGGTTAAGTAGACCATTAGAATTCCATGCCATTATCTTAAGACCGTTATACATGATTGTGTTGTGAGGCAGCTATGATAGTGCTGGATTCTAGATTCTCTAGTCTTTTGTCGAACGAAGATATATAGTTTAAAATTTGGTTGATCTTGTCCTCAAGGTTTGCTGATTGTGCAGTTTTTTTGGTTATTTGCGCGTAAGAAGCCACATTAGTTGTTTGCATAGTTGTGTTTACAAGTGTCGGTAACTTCGAGCTTAATTTGGTTGCCTGTATTATAGGATTATTTTTAAAACTAGATTGAGGTGCGGCTTGTCCCGCTACTTTCTTTTTTTGGTTTTTGTTTTTGAGTAGTTGCATCTCCTTGGCTACAATACACCCTCTATAGTTGGCCGGGTGAGGTAGGCCGCAGTGGATACACTTCGGTTTTTCTTGAACAGGTTTGGTACATTCTATAGTGAGATGTTTACCTGTACATTTAACACACCTTGGCTCTTTTGAACAGTACTTTTGTGTATGGCCGTACGCCTGACACTTTTTGCATTGCGGAATAAGCTTAGGGTTTTTCAGAGGGTGTATTTCAACCTGACACCCTAAGATATACTTAATGCCATATATTTTGTTGACATTTTCTGTGTTCTTAAATGACAGTATAAACATGTTTAGTGGCTCTTTGGTGCGCCAGCTTAACTTATTTATTACATTTTCCACTTGGAATCCCTGTGAAGCTAAATTATCTTGGATTCGATTTGGTTCACAAGAAGAGTGTAGTTTTTTTGCTACAACTCTTATTGGTCTCGCCTGTTTGTCTTCATATGAGTGCCAATTATGTTTTTTCTCGCTAAGTAATTTTGTGATAGCCCTATAAGAGTCTTCGGATTTAGCGTTGACTTTAACACAGTCCCCGCTCATCATTTTAGCAGTAAAAGAGTCTGCTGTTAAGGTTGGCATTAAACTATCATAGAACGTTTGATAGTTCTTAATGTTATCCACGATAATTGGTGGTGGAAGTGGTGTTTTTTTAGCGATTGGCTTGTCAGTAGCGCTTTTATGCTCAAGAGTGATTGTGCTAGCTTGTGGTGGGGACACAGAGGTGTTTAACTTCCTTTTCTTCCTACTTTTTGCCCTAATCCACTCTGTCTCTTTGGCGAGATTATCCTCGTCCGTACAATACTCAACGTTTTCATTTTGATCACGTTGAGGAGATGGTACATTCGTACCTATCTCCATTGGTGTCTTTTTTTCACGCTCTTTGAAGCATTGTAGCTCTCCCTGGAGATGCTGAAGTTGTCCTTGAAGATCCTGTATTTGATCCTTTAGTTCCTTGACTACATGCTGCAAGTTTTCATTTTCGGACTTTTCTTGAATATAATGCTCATATAGCTGCTTTTCAAGATCAGTTTTAATTGTAATTGTTTTTTTCGATGTCATATTGTGTATTAATGTTCATAACTATTGCACTTGTAACTGGGTCATGTCGATGACCGCGATTGACGTATGTGTATGACGCACACCGCGACGAACGCGACGAAGGTGTTGTGCTGCGTCTGCAGAACACTCTTAATTTAGAGCACACGCGCGCTATCGTTACGCCCGTTCTCGATGGAAGTCACGATTGCACTGAATGCATGGTAAAACTAGAATGAGTTCAAACTTCTTGCAATTGTATTGTATCATTTGTAACACCCGACATTTGCCAAACAACCAAGAATTACGTGTTGCAGAACACGGGCTGTACCATGATGTCCTTATAGCGATTTATTTCAAATCTTAATTTGACGTTGATGTAGAGTATTTTTAGCTTAATGTAGTCATTATTCGAAATTCAAATTCAGATCTAGAATTAATACAGAATAACGACGTTATGGTAGAGCCTCTGTATAAAAACGCGTTTCGCTTATCAATTAGACTACACTCCTCGCCCACGGTTCTCACATGTCGTGTTATTGTCGATATAGTATCACCTCAAGTGATATGTAACAAACTAGTAATTGGTTTGTATTGCCGCCATCATACTGTTTGTTCTCGTTAAATATATTCCTTATTCGATGATTAATACTAACTATCGATAGTTATCTTAGATAGTATTATTATAAAGATGATTTTTGACTGTACTTGTGTTCTAGTGAAACTCAGTAACTGAATCAATAGTGTAGTTAATAAAAAAGTAAGTTTGTGATGATGTTTGTAACTTTTTCACACAAAAACAGCTCAACGGATCTGACACTCGATCCGACAGAGATTAGTCTAGAATAGCATTTACTTTTTATCTCGGAAGAATCACTGTTCGCGTGGGATTTTACGTGCAGGTGAAGCCACGGGTGGAAGCTAGGTGACAATATTTTGTTGGATATATGCAATAAATAGAGCGCTACGAAATGTCGTAGCGCTACGAAGTGTCCTACAACGTAGTTAATTTTACTATGCTTTTTTTTATTGCAAAGCAATAGTAAAGCCTAGAAGTTATAAGACATGTTACTGCGTTTAAATAATAATTAAACCACTCAATACTATATTTTTCTTGTTTTTTAAGACAACTCACGGATTAGCAAACAAGCTCTCTGTCGCGGGGGACTTTTCAAACATACAATTAACGAAAGCAAAGTACACTTTTTAAGAGAGGTAGGGCATCATACTAACGAGCGAGCCCGACTGGGGAAGGACCTTACAGAAGACCACAGCCAAATAACTACAAAGCTAACGTATTCCTATCCCAGGGATACTTCCATCTAAAAGCCCTGGTGTAAAGAAATGTGTAGTGATACCTCTGGTATTACAAGCGTCCATAGGCTACGGTAATTGCTTAACATCAGGCGGGCCGTATGCTTATTTGCCACCCAAGTAGTATAAAAAAAGGTAAAATCGCGAGTAAAAGCTAGTTATTATACCTAACCTTCTAATTTTAAATAGTTTTCAAGTCAAAGCGTACTGTATACAACATAAGAGCCCGTGCTGACGTACCCACTTCTTAATGACGTATAGCCGTACAAACGTCGCTAACGACGTCGCCGCGTCGTCGCATCGTCCACAAGGGCACTAACGTAACAACTACCACTTGTGGTACAGTTTAACTTCTAAGACATGGCTAGGACGAGAAAACATGGCGGCTTAATTTTAAAATCTGTTGTTTATACATATTATATTTTAGCTATAGGAAAAATACTAAAAAATATTTAATAATAGGTTAAGTGTAATTTTATAATGTAATCTTTTTTTAACAAAGGAGGTAAATGGTTTTTAAACGGTAGGGTATCATAATAATAACAATGTACATTGTAGGGTATCATAGGGTATGCTTGTTTGCACCTTAATATAAAAAAAGTGAGGTTAACCTCAAATAAATATTAAAATCATGCTCATACGTGTTGAATTTATAAAACGAAATATATAATCACTCTCACTTTTCTTGTAAATTCACTTAAATTTGAATAAGTCTTTTTACAAGCTTTTATTTAGCTTGCAATGTATGTTAGTTAGTTTGTATGTTAGCAAATCTTGTGAGCTAGATTTGAAGTACTTCCCGGTGTTTGATGGAGCTGAAATTTGGTATACCTACGTAACTTCGGTGACAATGCAATAATATGGTACCATGGAGCTGCTCTGATGATGCAGTCGGAGGATGGCCATAGGAACTCTTCAACGAAACAAGATAGCCGCGTCGGGTTTGAGTGTTTTGGATTTTTCTTGACGAGAACTATATTATTAGATGGGTATTCAGAACGTGATGATGAAGCCGGAAGGTGGCCATGGCAACTCTTCAAGGAAACAAGATAGCCATGTCGTGTTTGGGTGTTTTGGATTAATCCTGACGAGAACTATATTCTAAGATGGGTGTTCAGGACAAGATGGTGAGCCGGAAGGTGGCCATGGGAACTCTTCAACGAAATAAGATAGCCGTGTCGTGTTTGGGTGTTTTGAATTTATATTGACGAATACTATTTTCTTAGATGGGTGTTTAGGACGTGATGACGTGATGATGAAGTCGAAAGGTGGTCATGGCAACTCTTTAACGAAACAAGATATCCGTGTCGTGTTTGAGTATTTTGAATGTATCTTGACGAGTACTATATTCCTAGGTGAGTGTTGAGGACGTGATGATGAAGTCGGAAGGTGGCCATGGCAAATCTTTAATGAAACAAGATAGCCGTGTCGTGTTTGAGTATTTTTTTTATTTATCTTGACAAGTACTATTTTCTTAGATGGGTGTTCAAGAAGTGATGATCAAGTCGAAAGGTGGTCATGGTAACTCTTCAACGAATCAAGATAGCCGTGTCGTGTTTGGATTTATCTTGTCTAGTACTATATTCGTAGGTGGGTGTTCAGAACGTAATGATGAAGTCGCAAGGTGGCTACGGCAGCTCTTCAACAAAACAAGATAGCGGTGTCGTGTTTGGGTCTTTTGGATTTATCTTGATGAGTATTATACCTAGAGGTATGTTTAGGACGTGATGATGAAGTCGGACGATGGCTCTGATGAACTCTTTAATGAAACAAGATAGCCGCGTCGTTTTTGGATTTGATGATATAGCTTCATGGCTAATATATTTTTAGGTGGAGTTCAGTGTGTGATGATGATGTTCAAAGGTACATAGAAACTTTTCAACAAAACAATACAGCCGTGTCGTGTTTGGGCTCTTTTAAGAATATTTAATGCATAAAAAAATAAACACCCATGTATTACATAAATACTCTATAAAAGCTTGTATTTAAAAATATTTTTTAAAATATAAACTTATTATTTTATCACTTTCAAATTAATATATTGTTATTATTATTTTAAACCAAACTTCAAAACTAATATATTGTTGTTATTATTATAATATATTACATTATATTCTTTACGTCACTATACTAAACTTTGATAAAAAAAAGCAACATGGCGCGTAACCGAAAAACGTGACGATTTTTTTACACTGCTACAAAATTTCTTCCATACGTCGATAAAGAAGTTTCACTTCAAAAACACAAGCATAGTCACGTGTAAAAACTAGTATGTTACATCTTTACCACGCCTTTGTTCTCTCTTTAACAGCCATCATTACATGTTTGTCGTCAACTCGACAATTAAAAAAACAAAACCACATTTTGTCGAGCCGCGACAACCTCACACCCGCGGTAACACCGACTCCCAATTAAAATTCGACACTTGAAAATACACTGTAGTATTTTGGAGCGATTTTAGTCTTTATTTCGTAAGGTGTATAGGTTTTATTTGACTGTTAGAGGCGCTTAGGGCTGTCAATAGTAAAATGACATTTAAGAATGTACTTGGGTCAACGTATTAGTTTTGCGATCCAGCGTGGCAACGTGGCCAGTCTGTTCAATCCGATATTATTCACGTCAGCTTTATTATTTTTTTATACTACTTACTACTAGGTGGCAAATAAGCATACGGCCCACCTGATGATAAGCAGTTACTGTAGCCTATGGACGCCTGCAAATCCAGAGGTATCACTTACATGTTGCCGACCCATTTTTCTTCACAAGGACTTTAAGATATAGATTTCCTGGGATACGAAAAGATTTCTTTTAAAACGCTTTCTAAATTGAGCGCTGAAGACCTGTACTTACAGAACACACTACTACACAGCTGTGTGTAGTCATTTGGCTGTCTTCTTGCTCGCTTGCATGGTGCCTACTTGTATTCCACGTTTATTAATTAGGTGGTTTAATTATAGAGGAAGTGTTAGTAATAATAGCGGTAATACAAACTTCATTTTGTTACAGGTTCACAAAGACTTCTTCGGGAGGATAGTTCCAATAGCTCAATCACAACGATCAGGTGAGATAAATTATTTTATATGTCGTAATACTGCTAATTTGCATTTAGAGGATAAGCAGAGGTGTATACATCCAACTTTTTTATAGCTGTTTAGGTCCCATGTACACACGGCAACGGAGATAGCTGTACAGGACCGCTATATGAAGATTAGTTTTCAAGAAAACTATTGTATATATTTCTGTGGAAATTAGTAACAGTGTACAATTAGACTAAACCTACAGATAAAAATATCATCATCTCAACCCATAAACGTCCCTCTGCTGAGCACGGGTCGGAGACCCGGGGTCTCCTCTATACATTGGAGGGATATTAGCCTACTATACCACGCTGGCCAGACGGATTGGTATAGGGTTTTGTTCCGAGTTATCCCTCTCTTGTAGTGAATATTGTCTGCCTGACTTACTCCTTTTGTCGACTCTTACGAAACCCTTAGGATGGAACGGGGTGGTGACATTTGTATTCTTAATCCGTCACCACACGGACAATATAAATATATATTTCACACAAATTCATACATTGGTTTTCCTAAAAAAACGAATGTTCATATAGCGGCCCTGAGCCTCTAGACAAGTGGCATAAGCGATAGTCGAATCGAAAAGTCAAAAAACAAAATGTATGGGATTTGACGTAAGTTAAGACGACATTAAATCGTAGAGTCACGTCAAATTCCATACATTTTCTTTTTTGACTTTTCGATTCGACTATCGCTTATGCCACTTGTCTAGAGGCTCTGTATAGATATCTCTGTTGCCCACCGTACTAGCTGCAATGCTGTTGTTAGATCCTGTACTAAGTATTTCTTAGACTTTACAAATATACAATTCACGGACACAAACTACACCCAGACTCGGAAAAAAAAAGTTTTGTCCCGTGTGGAAATCGAACTCGCGAAATTCAGTGCGGTGTTATTCGTGAGGTAACCTTTACTTTGCCTTTTCTTTAAACGTACAGTCAAATTCTTTACAAAAATTGTCTGGGCAAATATGTATTGACATTTGCGCAGTCGAGATTGAACCTTGGACATTATACTAAGCACCTACCACATACTTATAATATTTTTATATTACTTGGGTAGCATACAAGCATACGGCCCGCCTGATGTTAAGCAGTAACCGTAACCATAGGTATCACTTGCGTGTTGCCAACTACACCAGAGCTTAAAGATGGAAGTAACTCTGGGATAGGAACAAAGCGCATCTCTAAATGATCGCTGGAGACCTGTAATAACACACAGGAATACAACTACACCGCTGTGCGTAGTTATTTGGCTGTGGTATTCTGTAAGGTAGAGGTCCTTCCCCAGTCGGGCTTGCTCGCTAGTATAATGCCCTACCTCTCTATGATATAATAATGTATAATAATCAAGTATATCCCACACACCCCTTCCCAATATTCCTATCTTCACCCCCCAATAACATTATCACATAACGTTAATCATACGTCGGTCTCCCGCTATTATTTTCAATTACACCCGTTCTAAAAGGTTGTTAATATTAATAAGCGAGCCTCGCCCGAGCATCGAACACCTGTACCCTCCACTAGATGTAATAACCAAACCGATTGTCTAACATTCAGATATTAATCGCACTTAATTTAGTCACGGATGGGAAAATTTTAATAGATTGTGGATTGCGTTTTGATAAAGATGGGTTTACATTAAATTCATTTATTTTATGCCATGTTTTTGAAGTGAAAACTTTTTTAAGCGCGTTGAGCACTTTTTTCAAACTAATCCAGTTATTACCGTGCACAAAAAACTATGTAAATCTTTTTGTTCCAATAAATAAATTAATAATAATATAATAATAATTTATTATATTATTATTATTTTGGGTGAACAAAAGTCATGGAACTCGCGTCATCGTCACCGAACGCTTTCCATATTCATACTTTTTGTGTGAACAAAAATCATAGAACTCGCATCATCGTCACCGTCCGGTGACGATGATGCGAGATGCTTTCCATATTCAAAAATAATAATCTAATAACTCGACGATACAATTCACAAGTTATTTAGTTTTAACTTCTATCGGCAGTCCCCAAAGACTGCCGCGCATGTTCTTTTTATACTACTAAGAATGCAAACAAAGACAACTCCCGCACTAGGGCACAAACCCTGTGTCTGACTTTACAAACTGGACTTTACAAACATACAATTAACTGACACAAAGTACACCCAGTCTCGGGACAACCATTTGTGGATCACACAAATATTTGTCTCGTGTGGTGATCGAACCCACATCACGCCGTGCAGTAGTAAATGGCGAGGTAACCACTTAAGCCACTGAACCACCGTGTGCCGGCGAACACAAGTCGCACATAAGCGAATATGTTGCTTTCCCGACTATAGTAATTAACAATGACACTTTTAGATTTTCTTTCACCTCCTTCTACAACATATATTGCTTTACACGCCGTATATATGCTGGCCACTCTTTACAATCAAGTTCAAATGGTTCTAATTTTCCGATCGGCATGATTAATGAACTTAATAATCACGTTTACACCTGAAATTAATACTTGAAAACTGTTTTAAATCCCATCCTCGCCGCCAATGAAATAACGAACACAGATAATAAATAAATAAATAATATTTTTCGGGACAACTCACACACCGTCATCTGATCCCAAACTAGGCAGAGCCTGTACTTTGGTAACCAGACAACTGATAAACATACTTTCTAAATACATACATATTATAGTTAAATTACACCCAGACACAGAACAAACGATCGTGCTCATCACACAAATATTTGTCCTGGGTAGTAATCGAACCCACTAGACCAACAGGCTATTGACTGACATTATTCGAAAGAACGCTATATAACGCTATATATAAAGAATACCTTACACAGTCAAAGTCTACCGGTCTAGGGGACCCTATGCTAGCTTATCACCTAAGTAGTATAAAAATCCCTACATCTCGGCGACAGATCTTATTAATTCTTCCAACGATTAAAAGTCAATTGATATCTTAAAACAAAATGACAGACAATCTTCAGTGTGCACTCATCCTAAAGCCCAATCGTCTGGTAGTCTCCTCCCCCACCTTACACCCCCACCCACTCACCCCCTACCGTCACAATTCTCGTTAAGGTGACTGTTTAATAATCTCAACGCGATTTGTAATGGGATTGGGCAGAAATTCGCCCGAGACAGTCTCTAAAGCTGTATTATTGTTTCTACAACTGAGTACTGTTGGAATCTGATTTTATATTATTCAAATTTGCATTAATATTAAAATGGATGGAGGCGGTATTGAGTTTTATCTGTGTTTGATGTAGATATTGTCAAGATGTATGTCTACGTCTATGGAGGGATTGTTTTGCATTTATTCTGTTATGATACCTATGTGCTGACTATAATATTATTAAAGAGAGGTGCCCCCACCATACTAGGGAACAAGCCTGACAGGGAAAGGAGCTCCACCTTACAGAAGACCACAGTTAAATAACTACACAGCGGTGTAGTTGTGTTTCTTTGTGTGTACAAGTCTTTAGGGATGCGTTTTGAAAGACAAAAAAATTCTATCACAGGGATAGGAAAAATTTTCTTACTGACTCCATCTTAAAGCCCTGGTGAAAAAAATGGGTTTGCAACACGCAAGTGATACCTCTGGTATTGCAAGCGTCTATAGGCTACGGTAACTGCTTAACATCAGGTGGACCGTATGCTTGTTTACCACCCAAGTAGTATAAAAAAAGATCTCACGATCACCCTCAAAATATAATAAAAATAGAAATAGTTTTAAATATTAAAATTTACTTTATATGTATCTTATTTCCTTCCATTTTAAAGAAATAAGAAAGGAAGAAATATAACTTAGCTAACTCGTATTTAATTCATTGTAAGAGCTACGAAGTCTACGTGCATCCGTAGCAGTGCTACGTAATGTGCTACAACATGCTACGATTTATTACTCTCTGTGCCGACTGAAGTTAAGTTTCTGTTTTCCTTTGTTTAATGTTATGTACAAAGACTGTCCGATTGTTTCTTGTAATTTTAAAAGTTTTTGCTTTTTATACATATTTCAGAATTGATATGATATACACTTTTCTTTTTTTTTTAAGACAACTACCGCACTAAGAAACAAATTTTGTGTAGTGTGAGAATTAATAAATACACAATGCGCATACTTAACCATTTCTAAATTTCACTTTTTTTGTGCGGGGGGTAGAACTCAAAACACGCTGAGGAGTGGTATATAGTGAGGTAACCATACACCGTGTCTGGTGTATTGTCGAGTGCACGTTTGGTTCAGTGGCTAAAGTGGTTATTTTATTTACTGCGCAACAAGTTGTGGGTTCAATCCCCACTCGGGACATATTTGTGTGACATTTATGTTCGATAATTGCATGTCTGTAAAGTCTCCCGCGACACAGGGCTCGATAGTGCGAGCGTCGTATTTTTAAAACGAAACAGAAACAAATTGTTCTCCATGTTCCCTTTGAATAATAGCGAGATGATATATAGCCCATATTTTTTCTCAAGAATTAGGCAATCGAATGCAAACACAATATAATAATCTTTTTTGAGTTAAAAAAAAACACTTGTACAGTAATATTACAGAAGAACTTGGCCTTATTAATTAATTAGGTACAATTCACTGAGTCCCACACTAGGGTCCCCTGTGTCTTGGGGCTGAGTCTCTACCCATATTAGTACTAAATCTAAACATGCAATAGCATGTTAACATTAGATTTAGTACATTTTTTATTTTATTTTTATTTTATATACTGATTGCTTATTAATGAGCGTTTGGGTGAGTGTAAGGATGTACGCGGGCGGGTGTGTGCGTACTGGTGTATTTATTAGATCTGAATAGTTTCGTAATAAGCGCATTCTAACAAAAAAAACCGCTTTAATTTTCCTTCATTGCATAGAGACTTACCTAGCGATGACAGAAAAATATAATCCAACAACAACGTCTCTATAGCATTGTTCTTCGAGTACAGCAGAAGTTATAATGAGTTACTGTATAAACTAATTGTTGGATGTGTGCCCAGGAGCTAAGAGCCGAGAGCTGAGAGCGGGGGCATGAAATCGACTTAATGTTTGATTTAGCCGCCGTTGTATTACCATTGTTCTACCGATGACTGTTAACTAATCAAATGTGTTTATAGTACGTAATTAGTTTCAGTTTTATTATTATTAAGCTATCTATTTTTGGAAAACTGCCGAGTTGCACTTAGTTAGTTAGTTAGACGGGGCATTTTCTGCACCTGGCCGCTCAAGTGGGCCTTTGTGCGTGAAGTTCCTTATGGCTATTACATCGATCCTAAGTTCTTTCAAAAGACCAGCAGGCGTCCCAAGTCGCCGCAGGCCTCCGGTAGAGTGCCCGATTGCCTAAGAGTTTGTATTCTATGGTCTTCTACGCTCCTACATTCCAAAAGGACGTGGTGTTGTCTTGCGGGGTTTCCATGCAGCCCCTGCAAAGTGGGCTGTCGGTTAGGCCTAGGGCCTAGGCCGAGTTGCACTTATGGTCTTTACTTGCGCTGATGTAGGAATGTATGCATGTTTAAAAGCTAGCGGCATATCCCGGCTTCGCATGGGTGGACATTTATCAAGTTTTCTGAAAGAACACTTTTTAAATAATATTTAGCCTAAACTCACTGATGACCTTCCTAAAGGTGAATGCATTTTTAAAATCGATCCAGTAGTTATTGAGTTGATTCGTTAAAAACAAAAATAAAAAAAAAACTTTAAAAGTAAAAAAAATACCGAATACAGATTGAAGTCGGTGCTAGGCTTCTCATGTCACCTAATATTCAGCAACATAATTAATTTCTCTCACAACATCTTAAACGGACAGGCGTTAAAAAATAAAAATGGTGGCATCTAAGAACTAATTTTAAGTATCATTTTTATAATACACAGACTAAATATTTTACAAAAAAATCTTCGTATAAGCTTTTATTAGTATTTCGTAAATCGGCAGTGGCTCCGCGGTTCTGACGTCAGAATGGCGGACCATTTAAAAATAAGAAACAGTAGAACTATACAAAGGTACTAAGGTTTCTCTATCATAAGTTGTCCGTGTGGTGCCAGATTAAGAATACAAATGTCACCACCCCGTTCCATCCCGTGGGTGTCGTAAGAGTCAACTAAGGGAGTAAGTCTGGCAGACAATATCCACTGCAAGAGAGGGATAACTCGGAACAAAACCCTATATCAACCCGTCTGGCCAGCGTGGTATAGTAGGCTAATATCCCTCCAAAAGTATGGAGGAGACCGGTGCCCAGCAGTGGGACGTTCATGAGTTAAGTCGACTAAGAAGTACTGACAGAGTATTAAGTACGTGCACTATCCAACATGGTAATTTTTGACATGCCACCGCGGTTCTGACACTCAAGGTGAGTGTCAGAACCGCGGAACCATTTCAGTTATACAGGCTACATAAACAAAACCACCTTTCTACAGTGTTCATACAAACACAATAGGTACATAACGCAATATTTCACTCGTACCAATTACAAGTGGGGGCGGCGCACAACTAATTAAGAGCTGCAAACACCACTATTGTCTCCTCACACACCCCCACAGTTTAACATTCACTTAGGTATATATATTTGTGTAATAACAGCTTTAGGTATTTCGTCAGCTATCTTTTATATTTACTGCACGGTTGGTTTAGTGCCTTAAGTGAATACCTCACTAGTTATCACTGCGCGGCGTGTTATGTGTTCGACCTCACATGAGACAAAAAATTGTGTGATCCATACAAAGTTTTCCCGAGTCTATTTTTTTCACGCGACTCAGGGCTTTTTCCCTAGCGCAAGAGTTGTCTTTAAAAACATATTTTTGTACCACAGATGCAATGGCCGACGTGATATCTTCAAGCAGCGTGTTCTACCAGTACCAAGAAGGTTTCAACAACGCGGTCAGGAGGAACGTCCGAACTAAAGACTTATTGTGAAGATAATACCAACAACGAAACGGAGAAAAAGGCGAAGACGAAATCTAATTTTAACAACCCATAGTACTGATGGCCACGAGTCTTCTCTCGTTTTATTAAGAAGAGCGGGTTTAGGCCTTAATCCACACACGCTGTCCCAATGCAGGTGGACTGCTGTACCAACCTGCATGCCTGAAAACTGATTCGATCCGAAGATATGCTAAAGGCCTGTGCAGACATCACACCTCATATGCTACATAAGTCGGTTCCTTTCCCACTCGGCTACCACCGCTTTTACAGGCATGGACTCTGCCTATTTATTTATTTTATTCATTATAAGCACGGTTATACCAATTACGCAAATAAGAGAAATAACAAAGAATACAAAAATATTTTAATTTTTTTTTTGTAAAATCAAAATAATGAACAGTCATGCGTTCATCTCACAATACTTCAGGCATTCAGACAAGATCACCTTTCAATCATCCACAAACACATCACATTCTGGTTTGGACTCAAGTAGAGTATTGAGAGTAAAAAGTGTTTCAAATTGATCAGATTGTTGTGTAAGTAAATGTGCCAAGATATTATTATAAACAAGGTAAAATAAATGTGCAACTATTGACCAATAGGCCTGTTGGTACAGTGGTAGGTGACTCTGACTGCTACGCCGGTGGTCGTGGGTTCAATTCCCACCCAGGACAAATCTTTGTGTGGTGAGCACAAATGTTTGTTCTTTGTCTGAGTGTAATTTATCTATAGTATGTATTAAGAAATATATAAGTATGTTTATCTGTTGTCTGGTTACCATAGTACAGGCTGTGCCTAAATTGGGATCAGATAGCGATGTGTGAGTTGTCCCGAAAATATTATTACTATTACTTTTCACTCAGTTAAACATCCTAAGTTTTAATCATGGTTTATTATCTTTAGAAATAAATAATAAATGTAAGTAATCAAGTGTAGTACTGCAGTAAATAACAAACTTGTATCTGCTCGCCACCTGAGGTGTGAAGTTTGAACATAAATCTAACGCGGTGTTACAACTGTCCTATGTGCCTGATTGTACATTTAATGTCTCATTGTATATACATTTAAATTGTTTGTTTATCATTTATTTATAAGGAAGTAAATGTATTTTTTGAAATCTGTTTTTTTTTTAATTGTTTTCTTGGCGGTTTTCACCAGCTTCGCGCGTCGACGGACATTTTTTTTTTTAGTTTTCTTAGAAATCCCTCATCATCATCCTGAGATGTAATGAGTGGAAGTCATCAGGCTGATCTGATGACATCCATTGCTGAACGTATACCTCCCTCATATGCCGCCACAATGGCCGATACTGAGCTGCCTGCATCCAGTTTTCCTGCACGAGGTCTATAAGAAATCCCTAATTTTGTTAAATATAATGTAGTCTATGTTACGCCGTGATATTATAACATTTTACTGGGTATATTTTTCTTTAATTTTATTAATTGCAAACACAAATTACAAATATATTTTTTTATCAGATGATTTCGTCGCAACCAAAAAATATTTTTTCTCTAATTAATTATTAACCCTTACTTAAATTTTCTTATTAATTACCTTGGCCATTCAATATAGATTGAAATTGTAGTTTACACTACATCATTTAAAGTTATACTTTAGAAGATATCGTCGATTGAAAATTACGTGCAAATAATAAAATTCATCGGTTGGTCGCTGCGCCGGAGTAGCAATACAAGGAACGATATAGTAGCGATAAGAAGTGTGTC
Source organism: Trisateles emortualis (assembly GCA_947095525.1). NCBI lineage: Eukaryota > Metazoa > Arthropoda > Insecta > Lepidoptera > Erebidae > Trisateles > Trisateles emortualis. The sequence goes on from OX352745.1 coordinate 14,881,586, forward strand.
GGATGATTACAAACACGCGAACAAAGTCGCGGGTATCTATTAATATTCAATATTATAATATTGAATATCAATATTTTATTAGCTGTTACCCGCGGCTCCGCTCACGTGGATGTCGGTTATCGCTGTAAAAAGTAGTAGTAGCCTATGTGTTATTCCATACCATTATCTATCTCTGTGCCAAATTTCATCCAGATCCGTTCAGTAGTTTTTACGTGAAAGAGTAACAAACATCCATCCATCCATCCATCCATTCTTACAAACCTTTGCGTTTATTATATTAGTAGGATATACCAAAACGGTTAACAGATTTGCACCAAAACCACATTTCTCATCATGTCAAGTCAGTTGAACTAAATTTTAAGACTTGCTGTTGGGAAGCTCCTTAGTCTCAAGCTCAGCACAAGTACACCAAACGTCGTACCTACTTCACTTCACTACATTGTCTACACTACACTTTATTATTATCTATGTATTAAAAGGCAAAAACAAAACAGTTAAAGTTCAGTACATATTACTCCATAGTTTGTCAACAAGATTTAAAGGAATAACGGTCGATGAATTTTAATTTTAAAATTGTATTAGTTAGATCCTACTTGTACCTACGTAGGTAATTACAAATTAAGATTACTTATTAATTATCAATAGATACCTTATATGGCCTAACCACATTAATTAAATTTAATCAATATATATATAGTTAAAACAATAGTTACAGAATAATTATATAGTTTTATAATTATTTTACAGATTTGGTTCCTGGATTTCGATCTATGTCACGTTTTTGTTATCTACCTACTACTATGCTTACTTGCGTTGTAGTATTCTATTCTTTCTCAAGCATTGGGCTATCAAATGCAAAAATAATTTCTCAAATCCGACTACTAGTTACAGAGATAAGTGCGTTAAAACAAACTTTTCAGATTTTTATATTAGGTAGTAGGTATAGCATATAGATATATTGCAATTACAACCCTAATTATGAATCTCATGACAAAGATAAGTAGGTAACATCATAACTTACAAACCAACAACCCCCTTTCTTTCTATATCTCTCTGAATATTCAAAGCTAAGAAAATTGCCGTAAAAGCCACTTTATTATAAACTTGATTCATAAATACATCGTGCGCGTAATTTACGAGTCTCAGACGTTGCTTTGTCAAATACAATGATTAAGAGAAAAACTTTGTGTAGGTAAAGTATGAAATGTTGTCAGCACAGAAAATATGGGACAAAGTAAACTTCATTCGGAGTAATCGCGAGATATGCATGTTTAACAAAGTGGTTTTTCACAAACGGATAAAAATTATACCTAAGTATACAGATTTGTAACTATGTAGGTATTATTTTTATTCGTTTGTGGAAAATTGTGTATTCGTCAACATCTTCGAGAGTAGCATTCCCAATAACAACCGGTGAGGGCGTGATATGGACATTGAACATGACCTTGGTTTTATCCATGTCTCGGGCAAATAATGCAGTTCGGTAAGTCCAACTTCGAGAAAGAGGTCAGCCGAAGAATCCAACTCAGCTGGGCAGCGTTCGGGAAATTGCGTAACATATTTTCGTCAAAAATACCTCTAGCTTAAGACGAAAGTCTATAACTAATGTGTGTTGATGAGTTATGGCACAGAAACATGCCGTACCGTAAGATTCCAGAGGAATTTCTAGCCACGTTAAGGTTGTGAAATGAGCTCCCTGCCAAGGTTTACCCAAGAGACTATAGCATGGGGTTCTTCAAGAAAGGAGTTATAAGGTTTTTAAAGGGTCGGCAACGCGTGAGTGACATCCCTGGTGTTGCAAGCGTCCGTAGGCTACGGTAACTGCTTACCATCACGCGGGCTGTATGCTTGTTTGCCACCTTGGTATTATAAAAAAAACGTGGTCTTTGACTGTTGGCCTCCTGAATAAGCTCATTGTCGCTCAACGAGCTATGGAAAGAGCTATGCTCGGTGTTCCTCTGCGTAATAAAATCCGCAATGAAGAGATCCGCAGACGAAGCAAAGTTACCGACATAGCTCTTACAGTAAGCAAGTTAAAGTGGCAATGGGCAGGCCACATCGCTCGACGAACCGACAACCGATGGGTAAGAAAGGTTCTCGAGTGGCGACCACGTACAGGACAACGCAGCGTGGGACGACCTCCCACTAGGTGGACAGATGACATCATCAGAGCTGCAGAAAAGCACTAGATGCAGGCAGCTCAAGATCGGCCATCGTGGAGACATGAGGGAGGCCTACGTTCAGCAGCGGACATTATCAGGCTCAGATGATGATGATGTTGTGGAAAATTTAAATAGTCACCATTTTTTTTTTTATTTAGAAACTTTCCGCACAATCGAACAGGCGGCCTAAATGCCATAGCATTCTCTACCAGTCAACCCTAAGGTCGACTGGTAGAGAATGCTTTGGCCTAAGTGATACAGAGATGAACATAGTAGGTGCACTAAAAAAAAAGTTTTGGTGAGACATTATATAATACATCAATACTAAATGTTACCCACCGCAGTAGTGTGCAAATTGTTAATTATTTATTCTTATTTCCATTTTTTTTATTAATCATATTATGTAGAAAGACCTCGGACTAAGTGAAGCGACAATCTTCGTAATGTGGCGGGCAGAGCTGGATGCGACCGATGATCGTGTGTCGCCAAGTGGCGTGCACTTGAGAAACCTATTTTTAGCTGTGGATTGCGATGATAGACTGACGGGGATGATGATATAATGTCGTCCTTACCGAATTTCGGTCGGGGCGGACATAATCTCGATGAAGAATAGCCATGTGCGCGAGATATTATAGTGCACATGTGTGTGCGCAAACACAATTGCACTCTCTAGTCCGATACAGCAATCCGCAATGACCGGAGAGAGATCAGGCATGGGCGACACAAACACCACCAATTTCCAAATTCCGGGCATCTATTGTGAATTTCGTGACAGAAAAAACCCAATTAAATTTTTGACCCGGCCCGGGAATCGAATCCTGGGATCTTGTGATCAGCAGTCACACACATCGACCGTACGTAGTAAATACATAAAAAAACGAATGCCTAATGATATGCCGTTATGCTTTTTTTAAATTGAACTCCGACACGTCTTTAATTCGACAATACTTTAGTTTTGAAATATCTTAAGCCCGACACTACTGTACTCCGACAAAACGTTTCTTCGACATGACTTAACTAAGAAACAATGCAAGTTCGACAACATCTTCTTAGCCAACAATGCTAGTCCGACTTAACTCAAATTCGGCGAACACTAATCTTACATACTGTACTTCGACAATATCTTAAATCGAATTCGAATCATATTTATAAAGTATTGTCGAAATGACATATTCATTTCGACAATACTTTATAAATATGATTCGAATGTCGGAGTTCATTGTTTTCGAAGTAAGAATTCGTAGAACAATTTGTCGAAATTCTGTTTGGGAGTAGAGTATGATTATTTGGACGCCGCGCGCCACAATACATACTATGGTGGTATCTGTTAGTAGGCAGTTAACTTAGCCTATGGACGATGGCAACACGAAAGGTATCACTTGCGTGTCACCTACCCAAAAAAATTAAGGCCAGTGTTTATTAGGGAGTTTCCTTGTGATAGGAAAACATTCCGTTAAAAGCGCATCCCTCAATAAACGCTTTAAACCTGTACTCACACAGGAACACAACTACGCCACTGTGTGTAGTCATTTACTCTACACGTTGGCCCAACATTAGCCAATGTAGACCATAGCATATTTGAAGCTGAAAGTGAAACATTGAACTTCGGTGATTTTTCATGAACAGCCCCTCTAGACAAGTGGCAACAACATTTGACATAAGTCTACGATATAATGTCGTAAACTTACGTCAAATCCCATACATTTGTTTTTTTGACTTTTTGTTTCGACTATCGCATTATGCCACTTGTCTAGAGGCTCTGCTTGTTATAATGTGTGTGGGATTACTGTAGTCAGTATAGTATTAGCGTATGTTGAGCAAACGTGTAGGAGGGGGGAACGTAAGGTGGAGGTTAGATTTTTTAGTTTTTTAAAAAGACAACTCCCGCACTAGAGAACAAGCTCTGTGTCGCGCACTAGAGAACAACTATTTGTGGATCACACAAAGTTTTGGCCTGTATGGGTGTCGAACCCAGGCACAGCAACTTCGTGCAAAGCAGGCGTATACTGCAGCCACTGGATCACCAAGGCAGTCCTTCGCCAATCGGAGTTGCTAACTGTATATGTACGATTACTTATTTTGTGATACGGAAAAGGTTTTAATAATAAAATAAAATCCACAAACTCATTACGTAATATTATATTTCATAATTAAAACAACTAATGTTTACACTCTATAATTATAACTTCATGTACAATAGACCCTCGCCAGCAATTCCAGGTATCGTGCATGCTGCAGTGGTTATACCTACCTACCGTCTCGACCTCTATGTACATACTTGGCGAGGGCTTTACAATATATCTTACTATTATAGCTATGGTATGTCACAATATTTATATTATGACTATAACAGGCAACGGGTCTAAATATAATTTTATTAAAAAAATCGACGGATGTGGTCCACGCACAGCTAAAACTACTACTAAGTTTAGAATGCTGAAATTTGGAACGTCTTTTAGGTCTCTTTAACAAAATCAATGTCTACTTAAAACATTCCCTAACTATGCCGATTTTTGTTCAAGATGTTTGCCAGCTACTTATTTTATAATTTAAGAAATCATTTTTGGAAATTAACGAGACGGATTCCCAAACGAGTAAAAAAAGGCTTTAAGCCTCGTATTCTTGGTAAAAATTTGTTTAGCAACATGGTTGCATAAACATATTGCGGGCAACACTTGTGTTGCGGAGTTGATCACGCCATGTTGCAGAGTTGACGCCCGGCGAGCGAAAAACTCAGTTTATCAACAAATGTTGACGTGTGGACGTGTTTGCAACTGTTTATAAACATAAAACAACGATAAAATTATGCAATTACAGAGAACACAACAACTCTACTTCCTCGGGCAACATTTTAACGCAGACTTGCTTGTGTGGAAAACCCATAGTGATTTAAACAATGTTTCCAGCAACATTCTCGCCGTTCATCAACAACGTTGATCAACTGTTGCTAAACAAAATGTTTACCATGAATACGAGGCTTGCGGAGTTGGGTGGACAGATAGTCGTATAATATATTGAAGATTTTGATACCTCCTGTAACCCAACGTTTAGACCCGTTGTCTTTTATAGTTAGTACATGTGTACAATTCGTGAAAATTTAATAGATTTTATGTCAGATTTTATGTAGGTAATTGTTTAATATAGTGATGTACTTAGATGAAAAAATATGTGGTGATTTGTGATGTTGTATGATACCTTAAAATATTTAGAAATTGATTTTAAGAAATGGAAATTATACGAAATAATATTTGTACTTATATTTTGATAATGACAATTTATATAAAGTTTTAGTTATAATTCAGATGCAAGAAGAACATTTTTTATATGCCGTACTAACTTTTACATAGGCAATTAATAAATTAGTGTATGGAATGGAGTTTACCTACGATACCATCACAGAAAATATTAAAAATAATACTGATCTATTGCTTTAATAATACTATATATTATTCTTAGAATAATAACGAATAGAATATTAAAATTTGAAGCCAACGCAAAAAGAATCATCATAAACAAAGTAGTTATGAGTACATACAAAAAAAAATATATACAAAATAATTGAGAACCTCCTATTTCGAAGACAGTTATATAAAAAAATCACTAAGCATGGCAACTAATCATGTTCAACGGCACTTACCAAAGTAGGTAGGTTTGGTAGACAAAATTAATTATTGCAAATTGGATTTATAATAAATTCTATACGTTATTATTCTAAAAAAATGCTTATAATTTACATTAATTATATAACAAAATGAATTTTATATTTTCGTGTACTTATAAATAACTAATTTAAACAGTGTTTACTATTATTATATTATATACAATCTGTACTACATACAACGTACGAACATCGAACCTGTTATAACTAAATTATGTATTTATTTACAATATTTAAACACTAGAATAGTAAATAAAGAAATATTCACAACAGTTTGGTCGAATACTGTGACGGTGATGTGTGTTATTTACAAATTAAAAATATATGTTATATTACCTTATTTTTATAGATTTTGTTGTGACTAAGAAAAACCATTAGAATCTATTATATTTATTAAAAATAAATTTATTCTTAAGAACGGTAGTGCTTTTTACGAACGACTTTTTGCATCTACGCATGGGTCGACAACGCACATGTGATAATATAGCAAGCGTCCATAGGTTACGGTAACTGCTTACCATCTGGCGGAGTGTATGCTTATTAGAATAAAAAACTTGTATTTAACACTGCATCTGCATCGCTACACTTACGATTTCAAAGCGTTTTCATTACGACTGCATTTCAATTGTATCGATGAAAAAAATCGTAGTGTATAAAGGGTCTTAATAGTTAAACCAATGTGTCTACTATGTTCGCGGCATCAAGACAGCGTGAAACTTGCTTGCATAACTTGAACAGTGTAAACAAGCATAGATACATCTGGCATCAAAAATTGTGAATTTTAAAAGTTTCTAAGTAAAGTACATGGTATACTATTGAAGAATTATAATTATACAACTTAAAAATATTATTATGGCAAATGACATTGGCACGCTTTTTCTTGCAATTGAAAAATTACTTGGGTTTAATGTTCTTACATGATTCGTAATCACAATGTCTAGAAATAAAATGAGATTTTTAGCCGAAACCAATTATTCGGTTTTAGTTTTAGTATCGGCCGAAACCAAAATCGAAAGTTATGTAGTTTAAGCTGAATGTATCTATAATATCCATACCAAGAAAGCTTAAGAAAATAACTAAAATGTTAACTTAATTATTATAAATATATGTTTGGGCTTCGGTTTCGGCCAAACCACGAACAAAAGGGGGTAATTAGGTTTCGGCTAAAAATTTTGTTTCATTCAGCTGGACACTAAAAATAATATACACGCGCAGGCATTTTATGATTCTTTACCAATCGATTCCGATTTACTCCTATGGCACATACGAATTCACAGGGTACTAGATACCTATTACTTTTTATTCAATATCTTCCTTCCCGGACTTTACCCCGGCTTCAAGCAAATAAATGGCTGAGTTATGTAACGTTTGCCTTCTATCAGGTACATCTATTTACCAACATTATATTTTCCCTTAAGGATCATTTACACGACGACACTTACCTGAAGCAAATTTATTTAGTAAGTTCATTTATTTTATCAAAATAATTATTAATTATACACGTATTCAGAAAATCCCATTGAGTGACCATTGTTACACTGATGGGTACATAAACTAGATCAAAATACAGAACGACTTTCAAATAAAAATATTTATTAATTATGCAACCATACCTAACAAAGAAAATTTCTTATGCATGGACTGACACAGGCAGATTAATTAATGCAAAGACTGATAAGTCGAAAAAGCCTCTACTTATATTTTGACGCAGTTTATGTGTTAATCAGTATCAGTATATTTGTTTTTTATCTCCAGTTGTCATTATGTCGTAACAAGAGAGCGAATCGAATAAAAATCTAATCGAAAGTGTCGTCTACCATCGCGACAGCTTTAGCCTGAGCCAGAGGCGACACTGACGCAACTAAGAAGGTACAAGTTGTCGTGTAAATCAACCCTTACATATACTACATACATCGTACCAATTCAATCAAGATGTTTTGGTGGTTCGTGGGTAGACGTAGGTGGTTGGTGAGCGTCGTGAGGCAGCAGTGGCAGCGGGGGCAGCGGCAGTGGCAGTGACAGCGGCAGTAGCGCCCTCGACTGGAAGCTCGCGAGGGAATGCAGCAGTGCGGCTGAATGCTCATGAGCTTTACGGCGGAGCTCCGCTACACTGGAGGAGCGAGCTTCTTCTTTAGGACAGCAGGGACAGGGAGCTCCCCAACCTATACAAAATAAAAATAGTCTTAGTAAATATGATTAAAAAGTAGGTAAATGCATTAATCAAAGTGTCACAGCTCGGGGTATCAGTTGGTTACTCCGCTGTTAATCCTAGCCCACAGGAGTCACAGCGGTGGGCATGTGGGTGGGATTGTCCCGAAAAATGTGTGTTAGTCAATTTCATTTTTTATTTAATTTAAGAAGAGAGATATTCGCAATTTTTTTCTATTTTATCTAGTTTTTTTTACTAAGAAGATACTTACTTGCAGGACGCAGCAGGTAAGTATCTTCTATGTCTATTAGATATCCAGCAATCGACGTCTTTTAGATGAGATGGAACATACCCTACCTACTATTCTAAAAAAAAAACTAATTGTACATTTTTTTTACTTACCATGTATTCCTTTGAGGGGGAAGAACGGCTGTGACAGATGGTTGAGATGTTGGGAGAGATGCGACAGGTGAGGAGGAAGGAACAGCGGCGGTGGTGGCGCTGGAGGCGGCTCTGAACCTCCACCCGGAGACGTGCGGAACGCAGTACTGTTGGACAAAAGAAAACATTGTTAGTCATGATTTAATATACCTGATGCAAAGCAGTAGGAACTAAGTGACTGTGACTTCACACAGAAGGTGTGTAGGTACCTTTCAATGTCATCATCACACCCTAAATACCACCTAGATTATATGTAGGATTTCTTTGCTATCTCGTTTCATTGAATAGTTCCTACGACCATCTTCCGACTGCATCATCAGAACTTTTCCATCGTACCTTATGTGCGTTGTCACCAAAGTTACGTCGGTATACTAAATTTCAGCTCAATCAAACAAACTGACTTACATACATTGAAAGTTAAATCTTTTTGCCTCGCGAGGATTGGCGCGCGAGGCAGCGCGGCAGCGTGGTGATGTAAAGACGCGTTTGCCTCGCGAGCCAATTTACCCAATTTGTAAACAATAACAGGTTTACGTTTGTAGTTTTTTCAATTTATCAACGTAAACCTGGTTAGTGAATGCCTGCTCAATGCGAGCACCAGAATTATCAGCCTCGGGAGGCAGCGTCGCAATATCGATGCCCGATTTAACGCGTGTGTATTAACGTGCTGGAGGTCCTATATACTCCTAAGATAGATTAGACACATATCTCTTCACCAGTAAAAAAAAACTTTTAAAACATAAATTTGAAACAAATCAGATTTATACAGAGTACATCTGAGCACTAGCTTTGAGCGTGACGTTGCTCGCAGGCTGTATAAGGGACAGAGACAATGAAATGAACGTCGGGCCGAGGTGTCGCGTCTCTCGCACATTCCCTCAGTGCATACTTGATGTACCGCGACGGTGCACGGAATAAGACATAGGGGGTAGCGAGAGCGAGTAGCGGGTAAAATAATATGTATGAAGGAACACTGAGAAACTATTAATTTAAATTAAGGAGCCCGACTAGTGAAGTATCTCTACTCAACCCATTAAAAAAACTACTTAGGTTACAAACAAGCATACAGCCTGCCTTATGGTAAACAGTTGCCTATGAGCGCTTGATTCAGGTATCTAAAGCATCACATGCGTGTTGCAGACCTAAAATCTTTCAAGGAAAAGTTTTGAGAGTATCCCTGTTAAAAACGCTAAACTACTTAGAGATACGGTGGTGTTGTGTTTCTGCGCGTGAGTAAGTTCTCTTGCAGAGGAACACAACTACTCTAATGCAGATATTTGGCTGTGGTTTTCTGTAAGGTGGAAGACCTTCACCAGTCGGGTTTGCTCGCTTGTATGGTACTCTATCTCTCTTAAAATTAAATATGTAGATGTTAGATTAGTTTATTTTTATTTATTAAACTTCATACACAAATTAATGTAAAGGCAGACTTGACAGGTAGATAATGCCAGAGGCACTATATCCCTGTCAAGTCTATCTATCTAGTTTATCAACCTGTAAACCTAAATTATAAGTAAAGTTTAAATTTTTATAAACACATTTTTAAAAGGACCTATATCAAATTCCAATACCTATACACTACCCGCTCGCGTATTATATCTTGCGGCACAAATTCCCTCTGGCACTCGTTCAATGGAATCAAAGGATTTGCGTTCATTACAGGCGCTAATAATTGATGGGTCGCCGTGTCCCCGCACTAACACGCTTTTAGTGATGTACACTTGTTTCACACTATCAATACACTTCAGCCATCGCTATTGGTATAGAATGCTAAATAACTGTAGAGTGTCGATATTTTAGGCTTTTTGGGACAGAATTAGAATATTTCTTTCTTTGATTAGTTTTTTAAAGTGAGGTAGGCCACTATACTAGCGAGCAAGGCCGACTGGTGAAGGACCTCCACCTCACAGAAGACCACAGCCAAATAACTATACAGAGCGGTGTAGTTGTGGTCCTTTGTGTGAGTACAGGTCCTTATTCCTATCTCAGGGATACACCCATATTAAAGCCCTGGTGTAAAAAAATGGGTTGGTAACACGCAAGTAATCTGGTATTGCAAGCGTCCATAGGTTACGGTAACTGCTTAACATTAGGCGGGCCGTATGCTTGTTTGCCACCCAAGTAGTATAAAAAAGCAAATCTTTTGATTATGATAAATGTTTAGGTATTTTATATACTATGATGGCAAACAAGCATATCTACTATTCACCATATAAAAATTAAACAAAAAAGTAACTGATTAAATGAATGATCTATAAGACTATTTTCAATAGACCTTTTTATTTATTTAGTTTGAGGATTTTATCATCACCAGATACACCAACACCATCGTTTTATTAATTCATTTAGGTTACAAAGTAACACTTATGAAAAGTCATAAATTATGAAAAATCCAGAAAGATGATGTCAGCTAAATTTTCCTACGGCTAGTTCTCTGATGTGGAGCCTTGAGAAGAACTAGCAAGAAACTCAGGCTCACTCTTTTTAATCGCCAGATAGTCACAATCTTTTGTAAAATATAAGTATGATAGCATGCAATGCTAATAATTAACTCAAAAACAACCCTTATACATTTCTACAGAAAATCATAAAAGAAATCTTTCCTATACCCATCAATGATTCTCCTTGCTAAAATTCCATTAAACAAACAGGGGTCAAGTTTGGCTCGGGTAACGAACCGGCAATTTATTAATTGATTTTAGGGAGAGACCGGCGAGGACATTCGGAAAATGTCTCTGCAGTAAACTAATATGAATATTCAACCAGACAGCCAGCCAGCTTTGAACAAAGAGAATTAATACAAGACTTAATAATGTTAATGTTTTCATTAAGACACGCTAGCTGAATTTGAGTGCTATGTAATATTCATAAACGTTATTAACTAGTTATTTGTGTGCTTGTGTGTGCCGTCGGCGTTGTCTGTCGTTGTGTATTACTATTGTGTTTGTAGAGAGATTAGGTTACAGTGAAAATATATCTCATTTTAATATTTACATTGCTATATTTTAGATATTAGACTGCGGTATTTTGAAATACTTTACATTAATTAAAAACTGGAGCATAAAAATCCTTATCAAATATTTTTTTTGAGCTTGGTATTCACGATACAGGGTTGCCTAATGGCTGTCTCTACAACCCTAACCACAAGTCTAAGTCAGTTAAAAAAGAGAGTCGTTAAAAAGTCGGTTAAAAATCATAGGTTGCCGGTGTCAGATACTCCCTGTATCTGACACCGGCGACCTCTGATTTTTAACCGACTTTGAATAAAGGACGAGGTTATCAATTCGTATGAATACGTTTTCTTTTATGTTAGCAAAAAAAAAGTGTTTTAAACTTCAGCAATGCTAGGGACACAACCGAGCATGTATATACCGTAAAGTTAGCTTGAAGTGAAGTGAAGTTAGCTCTTGCCTGTTGAAGCGCATAAATACCTATAAGTTTATAAATGTATTAAATAAATAAACTATTTAAAAATAATTCCATATTTTTAAATTATTTTACTAATATATTTGTTACTAAAGGCCGACCAAGGTATGCACATACATTTTACAGTGAATACATTGTCGTGTTTCCGTCATATCTTGTTCTGATAAATTAAGTTAAGAAAGAGTGATGAAAGACGTATAATATCGACAAATTAAGTTTGTATAAGCGTCTGTGCTTACATAAAGTCTTTAATTCTTGATCCGTTTCTGAGAATTATTACCAACACTGGTATAAAGCTACCTACTTTATTTTAGAACTAGCTGTTGCCCGCGGCTCCGCCCGCGTGGCTGTCGGTTATCGCTGTTATTCCAGACCATAATCTATCTATATGCCAAATTTCATCCAGATCCGTTCAGTAGTTTTTACGTGAAAGAGCAACAAACATCCATCCATCCATCCATTCTTACAAACTTTCACATTTATAATATTAGTAAGGATGTTGAGCTTAAGTAGGTAAATATGTGATCACAATGTAATGTATTCAATCTAATTCCAGTTCTTATTAAATATAATTCAAACACAATAATTAGAAGTACTAAAGTTACTAAATATATGATAATTAAATAGTAGGTACTTAAACATAAGTTAACTAAGACAGTATAGATAGGTGGCGAGGTAGTTGGTCGGGAGGCGGGTGCGCGGGGCGAGTGCGGGACGAGTGCGGGACGAGTGCGGGGCAGGTGCGGGACGGGCGCGGGACGGGTAGTGTCGCTATAATCAGTTAATTGCATGAATAATTGAGTACAGTCATTAGTCGGCGGGCCGACGGCGTGCCTCCGCGCGACACCCCAACTAAATATAGGTTAAACGACAAATTCACTAATACCAAACTGTTTGGACTAATATATACAGATATTGTAGATACTCTATTATATTCTACAGATGTACATGTACTTCTAGACTTCTACTTAAGACAATTAATATTATTATACACGATTACTATTATAGATTTAGATTATTATATACGAATGAAAAGACTGCTTTAGGCTCCGTAAAATTCCTCCGCTTCGCTATCTACGGCAACGTACCCAGATACTATGTACAATACCTTGGGAATTTTAAAACAAACACTAAAGAAAATTCGTACTGAAGTATCGATGTTCAAACACTCTGTCGCATAAAAATAAGTCAGGTAAAAAAAAAACATTTTTTTAAAGGCATTTCCCGCACAACTGAACAAGCTCTGAATCGCGTCCGTGTGTATATTCTCCAATTTTACAAAAATACAATTCCTGAAGACAAATTCTATCTTCAAAGAATCATTAAAATGTTTGTCCGGTATTAAAATCGAATCAACAACACTTTGACAAAGTGTTAACAACTAGACCACACGAATGATCAATAATTTATTTCATATTACTCTAAAATCTTACATCTATACTATACTTGCTCACAAAGAAGCAAATATACCTAAGATACTCAACACAAAACACATTTAAAACACAATCAAGCTAACGACATTCCACAATACCTAATATTCCCGTGAAACACAAACTAAGTCTCAACTAATCGTCTACTACAATATGTATGCTGCGGCACACGGCACAAACACAGCACAACACGGCACAAGGCCACGACAGCCCGGCATTACGGCAGTCGTCGCCGTATCACATAATTACTGTCAATTTATCATGTTGCATAATTAATTTTCATTTGTGCAACGTTGAGCGAAGCAAGTGTATATTCGGTTATAACCGAATGTATTTTGATCATTTATTCATGGATACATGTCAGGCATTTCATGATACTGAATATCAAAGGTGGGTGAACAATTCAATAACGTTGCGATACATAGACGCTTTGTTTTATATTCTTGATATTTTCTTGCGATTTTTGTGTTGTAGTTTGATATGAGACATTTTTTAGTCACTGAAGAAGGTTAGTACGCAGTATTTTTCGAATTGATTTTTTCGTCTGCGATTTTTGTAACGAATTTTAATAACTTAGTTAAACGAATGATATAATATATGTATATGATATATGCAAGGCCTAAGAGACATCGACATCAAGTCAGCTCAATACCAGCTGCTTTAAATTTCTTTTGCCAGGCCTGTAGTAGAGCATGTCGTTCTCTTACGGTCTGTTCAGCCATCAAACAAAAGAATAGAACATCCTATTTTAGACCTAAATAAATTACAGAAAATATTTATAAAGTTAAAATATGTAGTACCTAGTATAAATTACTAGGTACATGTTTTTATCTGCAAAATTAATCAAAAGAAGATTACCTCAATAAGTATCTAACTTAGTACTTATATATATATAACTTACGGCTGTTTCCCAGAAGGGTACAAAATTACGACTTTTTTATATAACTACATTTTACATCACTATGTTAACATTCTTCTTTTGCCTCATTCTCACTCAAAAATGTAATGTGCTTAGAATCAGACATTAGATAATGTGATTGTTGATTTATCCGTTTTTTTCAAAGTTCAAAACTGAGCTCTAAATGAAACAAAGTTTTTTCTTGCACAAAATAAGTACGAGTAGGCTTACCTAATAACGGCACTGACACTAAACTCATTATCATAGTGACTATTTATGGTATCATAATATTAAAAAGTAATATTATGATGCCGTCAATTAATTTACTTTAAATATTTAAAGTTTTAACTTTTATTTTTAATTATATTTAACTTGTTGGGTTGGTTATTACCAACCCAACAAGTGTATATTTATCAATCGAAGAACTTAAGTAAAGTTTAAAATTCCAGCAATAAAAATTAGGAACGCGCACACATGCTATTCTCATTTCAAATCTGACATTGGTAATTGTCGACATCGGCATTGTTTGTCTATACTAAAAAATAATAATAGAATAGAACTACAATTACAGCAGGTTACCCTAATTTACAACGACATAAATATTTTAAAGACGCATCTTCAGTTAAACCAACCAAAACAATATTACAAAAAAGAATTCATCATTGCGGCACAAACAGTGTAACCACACAAACCTGTATACATTTAAATTAGCTAATTTACAGCGTTACGTGCAAAAGGAAAATATTAAAACGTCCTAACACTCAATTTGTGTATATCTTTAAGGAGCAAATTTAATTTGTACGCGAGGTGGGCGGGTTGCGACGCGCGGGGCTGGGTGGGGTCTAATTGCCAATTTTCTCTTTACGCCGTTTTTTCAGCTTTTAAGGAGAAAAATTCGTTAATGCATATTTAATAGCTGTAATCGTCTCCCCCTCTCAAGATATTAGAACAAGCCACCAACTCCCGCTTTTTAAATACAGCGCCATGTATTTTTAAATAGAATTTATTTAACAATCTGCTTTGTTAATAACGGTGTTTTAAATAAATTTAAAATGTTAGAAAAAAGTTTTCACCTCTACATTATAATAACGGACACATTTACTATCAGCCTTTTAGCCGGTGCCTGTCAGTATCTGCGTAGACTCACGCCAATTTGATGAAGTTTAAGAGACCGATTTTCACTGCTGAAAAGTTATCAATCAATCAGCCTATCGCAGTCCACAGCTGGACATAAGCCTGTCCCAACACGCGCCACAGCCCACAGTCCTCCGTTTTCCGCATCCAGTCCGGCCCAGCGACGATACGATAGTTTGTATATTAGATAAATATTTTTAATTGAAAATCATTCTGTATTTTATACAGATTATGCTTACGTAATGGTATAAATTTTGTCCAACCGGTCTAATGCCATGTTTCTTGTTTTATTTGTGCCGTGAATTGTATGTCTGTACTACCCTGTGACCCCTTGTGACACAAGGCGTGTGTGGAAATTGACTATTTTTAAAAGAAAAGAAGAAGAAAGTAAGAATAGTGTAAGAAAAAGAGAGTGCGCCTGTGTTTACCCACAAACTTAGCATTATTATAATCCGCGCAGTCAGCTAATTTTCTTTGAGATTGGCCGTTGTAACCAAAATCGCAATTATTATACAAGCAATACACGCACACTTAACTGCACAGGTGGTAAATTATGTAGTTTTGCCGAGTCCGAGACCTCATAAAGTTCTACAACAAAATGTGCTTCCTGTCCGTGAATTGTGTGTTTGTAAAGTCCCTCACGACAAAGGACTTATTACATAGTGCCGCAAAAGTTTATTCAAAATAAATTATTAGACTAATCTGTTGAAACGCCTAGAGTGCTCGGTTTTCTAGCAGATATATGTACCTACTAGCTGTTGCCCGCGGCTCCGCCCGCCTGTTTATCGGTTATCGCGATAAAAATAGCCTAATTGCTATTCCGGTCTCATTTCTAGCTCTATACCAAATTTCATCCAGATCCGTTCAGTAGTATTTTACGTGAAAGAAAAACAAACATCCTCACAAACTTTTACTTTTAGATATACATATATAGGATAGTATATTAGGATATTTTTTGTGTGATTGTGAATTTTACATACACTATTTGTGACTTTGAAGGACCTAGCTGGCCTAACACCTGACTACATTGCCTCGTAATACCCAAGAAAGGCCACACCATTAATTCCTTCCACGAACTATCTCTCCTGGGCCTGTCGCACCCGCGCACTCGGCGGCGGCGGGCATCGCGATCATTTTCTTTGAGTTCGCTATAATCCACCTCATGTATAATGCGCGCATATAAATTTCAATTTTAAACCGGTCGGTTTCAAGTTACACCCATTTGTGGAATTACGCGTAGGGTACACTACGGGTAATATGGGTAGTATGGGAAGGACGGGTAGGATGGGTAATCTGGTAATGCGTTTGCTACGACCTTATAAATAAACAAGTTTTTTTGCACACGTCTTGTTTTGTGTTATTTTATTTTCAAGTATGAAATAAAATATATTATTTTTATTTGCAAAATGACCTTAAGAAGGTTGCTGGGGTAGGCTGGTTGCAGAAGGTGGATGACTGGTTGTTGTGGTACGAATTAGGAGAGGCTTATTTCTAGCTGTTTACTACAACAGGTTTGTTAATTAAAGCGGATAATGTCAACAAATTAATTGTTACCGTGACTCGTTATACTAGAGTATCACTCATTATCAAAGTTGAGACCTCCTTTGTAATTATTTTTTTAGTAAAAATGCATGAAAACAATTACTCTTTACACAAAAACGTAGTAGTGCACAGTTTGTGGCTTTGTTAAATTTATTTGATTACCTACAAAAATAAAAAAACGAAAGTAATTATTATTATAAGCCTGTATTGTCCCACTGCAGGGCAAAGGCCTCTCCTTCCACTCCTCTCTGTCTAAAGTCGCTGAGAACCAGTCCTTGTTAAATGAGTCCAACTCATCCCGCCATCTCCTTCTGAGTCTACTAAAGCTACTCTTGTAACTTATTTTTTTGCATATACCTATTTTCAATTACTCCTACATTTTCCCAAATCACGTTGTATACTATTATTATTTTATTATCCTATAGTAAAAAATACCAATAATAACATTTTAATCTACCTCAAAAATAAACTCAAAATTTGCGCAAACAATTTTTAACTCCCGCCAACTGTGGCTAATCAAACTCGACGGGGCAAGAGCCCCACTTGATTGCAACAGTTGTTACAAACCACCAGTCAACCCTAAAACGCTGCAGGTCATATCAAAAGTCGATAACACCCCTAATACGGGAGGGTTAAGGACAAAATGCGCACAGGATTGAACTGTCAATTGATGATAAATATGGCGCGTGGTTTGTTGTATGAATTGTGTTGGATGTATTGGCATTATCTATTTGTATTTTTTATTTATTGTGAATATTATCTTGCGCCTTTATCCTCGTAGAATTTTCTGTTTGTGATGTGTCCGCACATTTTAGATTCAAACTTTTGAGTTTGACTAATGTCAAACTCAAAAGTTTGAATCTAAAATGAAAGTCACAAAGATAATGCCTCCTTTTTTATGCAAATTTATGAGTATCTATCTAATAATGATGCGTTGTTGTGACAGTCAGTCTACTATTTATTTAGTTTAATTTATTTTAGCCTTTTCCAGTCCGAACATATTCTTATTATTGTTAATTAGACAGACAGATAGATAGCAATAATATTATATTATAAACTTTCATATCTACTTTATTTCTAAACTAATTTCAAAAAGTCCCTACGATCAAAAACGACAGCCATAATTTCATTTTCATCAAGAAATCAGATACAAAATAAAATTATCTTTATTTTGTGAGGTTCTTTCGTAACAACCCGTCAGTCGTCGATCGCTAATCCGTCAGAAACAAATAATAGCATTTGGCTGATCCACGGTGGCGCACCGCTAATGCAGCCTTACTCCCCGCGGAGTTTAAACTGCTTTACTGTGGTTAAAAAACCTCGACCTTCCCTCAATAGAGCTTATAAGCCGTTCAGTAAGAGCTTTTTAAAGAAACAAAAAGGATATGTGAATTAAAAATTCATTATTTTACCTATTGTATTTTTTAAAGGGAGATTTTAAATCTATATTTTAAATTATTGACATTTTTAAAACTACGTTTAAGTACCAATATGTAGCAGTGAGGTTTCTACTGAAATTATAATAAGTTAAGTTTAGAGTAAATGAAGGGTTCTTTGCCTATCAATATTTTGACATTTTACATACATATTCCACTGGGATAGGCAGAGACTATGTTACGTCAAATGCTTCGATCCAAACATACTTCCTTAGCCTCTACATTCATGAACCTCTTTATGCATGTACGTCGATTCTATTCGATGCCGCGTAGATATTTATAATATAATCAAAATATGCGACAACATAACAGCGTATAACTTGCTGTATTTTACGATGATTAACCAGTTAGTGTTGAAAACATGTTTTATGTTGATGTTTCGTCAATTACTCTCTGTCGAAATTTAGAAAGATATAAAACTCTTATTGAAATTCCACGGTAGCAATGTTTTTTCTATTGTGTCTGATCGATCGGCAGACTTACTTACTCCTCGAATAGTCAATATAATGAATGCTTATCAGAAACACATTCTAAATCAAAGATTCTGATAAAAGTCTGATTGGACGTTATAAGGTTAACTATAACTAATAACCAAATAAAGCTCAATTCAAACTATATTAATCTAATAATGCTTACACCCAAACAGTGGCGCGTCAAATAAAAATAATCGAAACCCATTCATTCGTATTACGCATATGAATTGAGACAGAATTGTCCCTCACTCATCATAAATTTCAATGAGAACATCCAATGATCAAATTAGAAAAATTAAAAGTGATAAATAAAGTCCAATTAAGCGTTATTGCGTAAAAAAGGCATAAATTAATGCGTTAGTTGGACGGCAGGAAAACATTGTGTGACGGTTGAACGCGAACGTACGCCAGACGAGACTGACAAGTGACATAGTGATGGGAGATAAATAACGATGGATTTTTCCGATTACGCTGATCAAATGGGTTTATATACATAAACGAGCTTTGTAGTTATACCTAATTTTTAGCACTCCATTGTAACATTTATATACTACCACAGTTCAGAAGAAAGAAGCGTACGGGCTGCTTGATGGTAAGCAGTTACCGTAGCTTATGTACGCTGGCACGGAGCATTGCATTGCGTCGATAGAAATCTTAAAGCAGCATAATTTTGTGTCATGGGTAGCTTTGCGATTAGGAAAATATTAGGATAATATTCTTACTAATATTTTAAACGTGAAAGTTTTTAAGAATATATGGATGTTTGTTACTCTTTCACGCAAAAACTACTAAACAGATCTAGATTAAATTTGGCATAGAGATAGATTATAGTCTGGAATAACACATAGGCTACTCTTTATCCCGAAAAAAAAACTGAATGAGGGAATTTACGCACGGACGAAGCTGCGGGTGGAAGCTAGTATAATAATATTTCTTCTTCTCATAACTAATCTGGAATGACAAATGGTTAACAAAATGCATTTCTATTTAAGAGCAACACTACACTGGCCTTGATTTCACTATCAGGAAATCAGCGCTGCTTCACAAAATGCTGCATACAGAGCTGGGATTAGGACCCTTTCTGACATCACACAGGATAATTTCTGTGTTCTTATTATGTGTCTATTTTTTGTCTACTAAGTATCTGTTATCCTCGATTTTCGAATAAATGTTTTTTTTTCTTTCTTTCTTTTCAGTTACGTAATTAGTTCCATAGATACCTCTAACAATACCTAAGTACATTGCATACGTTGGCATGACTCTATACAATCATAAAATTAGCTTCAATAAAATGCACATTTAGTCACTTAGTAGTAATGCATTATTATTTGCACTCTAACGATAGCAATGTATCGTTCAATCATGTCCTCGCGTTACTCGCGTTGATTTTAATCAAACGCTATCTAAGGTAATCATTTTAATCGTAGCTAAAGTAGGCAATGTTAAATAACAAAGATAGGGCATCATACAAGCGAGCAACCCTGACTGGGAAGGACCTCCGCCTTACAGAAGACCTCAGCCAAATTTCTATTCACAGCGGTGTAGTTGTGTCATTTAGGGATGCGTTTTAAAATAATCGTTTTTTATCGTTTGGGATAGGTCCCAGGGATCTCCATACAGGCAACACGCAAATGATGCCCGAGAATTTGCAAGCAGACTATAAGCTTCCAAGTGTTTTGAGTCGTATTTTTGAGCACGTAGCTGCTTGCTCAAAAATATGACTCAAAACAACGTTTTTGTTATCCCTGAGATAGCTCCACCTTACTCGATCAGCAAAAACTTACCTACCTACTAGCTCGATAGATTTATTGTTTGTGTATGACAAGTGTTGTTTATTTTATATAATACAAGCGGCCCGCCCCTGCTTCGCACAGGTAAGTTTGAAGTTGATCAGACCAAGAAAACACGTTGTTCCATACAAACTCTGCAACCCCTTCAAAAATTCCCTAAGGAGATGACCGTGAGGTGATACAAAATTTCATGGTTCTAGACCCAGCGGTTTTAGCTGTGCGTTGATTGATCAGTCAGTTAACAAGTACTGAAGACCTGTACCCACGCACAGGACCACAATTTTTGTGCATACTTCTTAGCTTACGCCACATGCCAGTAGAGCAGAGGCTAAAGAGCCGGAAGAGCTTCACAAAGTGTGTCGATCCGTTGACTTTGGAGCCTTCAAAAGCGAGGTGCAGCCTTTGGAGGAAAGGTGTATCACTACCTAACCCCTTTGTGCCACCTGCTGAAGATCTTCCACCCGGACATACATTGCCGTGGCAGGTCTGGAAGACTTTAAATAGACTCCGAACTCAGGTTGGCCGGAGCAAAGAGAACTTGTTCAGGTGGGGGTTTACAGATGGTACAGATCTGGAATGCTCATGCGGTGTAGCCCATACAATGGCCCACCTCACATCATGTCCTGCATGCCCTAACACCTGCACGCAAGAGGACTTGATGGCTGCCTCTGACAATGCAGTCAACGTAGCTAAATTTTGGGCCGCTATAATATAAATTAACGATGTTTGCCAACGAAACGCTAAGAAGAAGAAGCTTACGATATGAAAGTCAAAAAGCTAATAAGCCTTTGCCAAAGTATCGATACGTTTCTTTCCCATCACTATATCCCATCACACGTGTACGCTCAAATTACGCGCTTAAATTGTATTAATTAGTGCGCGACTGAAAGGGTTCCGTCAAATTAAATGGCATTTTAGCTTGCTATGGAGCTCTAACACCAAGTTTGTTCTTTGGTGCGGGTTATTAGCATAATTTTAATTATGTTTGTTAATTATCTTGAGGTACGATATCTTATTAATACTGGTATTAATGTTGTTATTATTAATGACAAGGCGTTTTTGGTATATGTGCCTCGTTGGGTAATGAGTAGTTAGACGCAAATGCTGCATGTGAATTTTGGGTTCGATTATTAGCAGCTATAGCATGACGTCCTTACACAGATTTATTTTGGATCTTAATTTGAAATTCGCAAGATGACAATATGGGCCAGCGTTGAATTTTTAATTGTGAAATGAAAATTAAAATCATAAATGAATCGCTATAAGGAGACGTCATGGTGCGGCCACGGTTAAACTCAGACAATATACTATTGACGCTTGCTATTCTCGCTATTCCATAATTACGTAGCTTTGAAAACACCAAACATTTTGAAGTAAAAATATAGGTATATTTTTTACTCTAGTTCGTTAACACAATTACATTAATTCAATATGACAGAGACAATGATATTACTGGCATCGACAAGCTCGGTGTTGCATTGCATATAAAAAACAAAAAACGCTCGTTCATATGACGACATTATTTTGATATGACATTATTTTGGTATTACGTTTTTGCGGTTATTATTCATCTTTAAACGATTGAACAATCTCTAAGCAATTGGCTAATTGAATGATCAAGAGCCTAGAGTATTAAATCGATAAGTTTTAATTTAATCGTCTATCTTTTTCATTGATCTTCAAATGTCAAATGTCACAGTACCCATGCTATGTGAAATATACTATAGTGGAACACTGACATGACTCCAAAAAAAAAAAGAAAAAAGTTTATATAATTCTCTCCTTAAAAGTAACATCCTCATAACAAATTCACAAACTATAATTCACGAAGCGATTTATTCAAAAAGGTAAAATATAAATTGCATAACATAAAACTTGAATTATACGATATAAAGGGAACTTGGTAGCGTTACTAACATCAAAAGAGGGCTATTATGAAAAATCGTAACACGTTTACTGGGCGGACTCTGTTACATTATTCATGAGTGAAATTGCTCCTTCCCCATACCTGTGAACGGTAGCTGTTATTTACACTCGTTTCGGGTAATAACTGTTATTGGGGTGTAAGCTCCGCCCTACTCGTTCTGCAAAAACTTACCTACTAGATAGATTTATTGTTTGTTGAACGTTAGGTTTTTTGTTTAGTGGACGATATATGCTTGATTGACGTTCAACCCCATTACATCGTCTTTTTTCTACAAACAAGCGAATGGCCCACCGATCGTAAGTAGTTATCGAAGTCTTTAGATGCTTGCAAAACCATTTTTTACTCGTGCGTTGTTGATCCTACATCTTGTAACCCTAGTAGTGTTAAGGGTAACCCTGGGATATATACTTATTTTCCTGTAAAAAGAGAACTTCCGCACTAGCGAACAAGCACTATGTCGCAGGAGATGTACAAACATACAATTAACGGATGCAAAGAACACCCAGACTCTGGACAATCATTTATGGATTCGTGACAAAGTTTTTAACCCGTGTAGAGATGGAACCTACAACATTATTTTAAATACATTTTTCTGGTCAGTTAAAATATACTATTACGATACGATTATACTATAATCAGGAGGAACACAACTACATCACTATGTTGCTGTGGATCTTCCCCAGCCGGGCTTGCTCGCTTGCTCAACTGAACTAAAAATGTACCTATAATATTCTCACTATAGACTTATTAGTTTAGGCTTACGTAAAACTCATGTCCAACGTAGATTTACTGACACTGGCCTTGCATAGCCTATTAAGAATGTAAGTAAGTTGATGAAATTATAAAGTTTGTAGGAAAAACTGAACAAGATTAACATTATACAGTTTAAAATATCCACGAATCAATCCTTGCATACGACAGCCTTGCCAGAGTATCAATCAATCCACATAATTATGTTAAATCACCATCACCATCGTCGTTCTCTGACTACTAAGGATAACGACCACATACGATACGTCTCCAAGCTACGCCATGCTATACACGATTAATTCCATCTCCAACGCCTTCTTAACAACGTCTGACCATTTGGCCAATTTATTATGCTAAACAAACAACAGAAAAACAACTAAAATATAACAAGCCATGATCCACCAAGCTAGGGGAGATAAGGAAGCAAGTCACGTACCGAGCCGTCGCCGCGTCGTGAGCTAACCTCCTTACCGCGACATTCGTGATTGCAAGCGATCAACACGCGATACAAACAAGGGAAATTCAATCACTGCCTTTTTGTTACTACTGTTTGATTGTAAGGGATCGAACAGATTTGATTTAGTTGAGTTTTTTGAGTAATTTAGATATTCGTATTTAGGATTAGTAAAGAATGTCCTGCAGTAAAGATCTTGAAGTGGATGTAGTATAGTCAGGCAACTAGCCTATTTAATCTTACATGGGTGGCAACTGGCTGTGCAAATACTGGATATGAAACGTCTAAGACCGTAGTTATTGACGAATCGAATAATAAACATTAAGTGTCTGTGCAAGGATCGATGATCTTGGAAACATTATAGGATTCTTCTACCAGGTGAACCAGCAACCCCAAAAAGGCTGCTAAGATGGATTGTAAGTCAAATTCAAAAGACCAGGTGTTGGGACTCTAATTAGGTGAGGCCTAGGTATT
This sequence comes from Trisateles emortualis, assembly GCA_947095525.1. Taxonomy (NCBI): domain Eukaryota; kingdom Metazoa; phylum Arthropoda; class Insecta; order Lepidoptera; family Erebidae; genus Trisateles; species Trisateles emortualis. Next base: position 14,905,730 of record OX352745.1, read on the forward strand.
CACCAGTGGTGTGAAACAGGCTAATTGTATTCTTCACGACAAATTAAGTGTAATGGGATTTCGTAGCTAAATAATGGAACAATTCTACAATGTTAAAACTCGGAAATTACTCTCAGATATAAAATATGATGAGAATGATTAAGTATATAAAATCTGTGAAAATACAACAATATGCGGTTGTCTATATAAGTAAACCTATATATAAGTAAACCTACTCTTACCTATATGCAAATGACAGCTATGGACGTTTATAAGGAAAACACTGCAATACTAATATCGCAGTGTTTTCCTTATAAACGTCTTTCATCTCAGTGGACTAATCCACTGAGATGCAATCCAATCAATAAGAACGATGTATCTTAACATAAGCGATATAAACACAATTTTGTTTACTCATAAAGTTAAGCACTCTCGGTCGCAGATGATCCAAGTTACACACAGTAACAGGCGAGCCCGCGCGACGCGGCGAGTCTACGCCCGTCTCGTTCACCGTAAGCAAAAACTCAATTATCATATTTTATACCTCATAATACTTACGAAAAGATATTCAATTATATAATTTTTCCTCTGAAAAGGGAATCCCTTTTCATTTCTCATTTGGATTTTTCTCTTAAGCAATTACGAGTCCGCCCCGGGGAGCGCGAGATTGGCTCAGCGAATACATTTCCACGCCGGACGCGCCCGTTCTAATTTATCTTTTAACAAGGAATGGAATGTTATGTTAACTTATGCGCCCACCGCGTTAGCTTTGTTTTCGTTTAATAAAAGTGTGTTTCGCGGATGATTTTATGAGTTTCGGCGAGTTATGAATTTGTTTGCGCACGGAATAGAAATGAGCTCATTTCATGCTCCCGCCCTCTCATCTGATGTATTGTATTTATCTCTTATTTATACACCAGCTTATGTATAAACATTAAAATTAATAATATAGAGAGAACGCCGGTATGTATCTGGGAGCAAGCATAAATATAATTTGGCATCGCAATACATTATGTTTGTAACAAACGAAGTTGTCGCTCGCCGGCTCGCTCAAGCGGCTCGGCGCAATTCGATTCCGACAAGCGGCGGATCGGATTCGGGCGAAACTCGCGTAATCGCATCGCGCGGCCGGGAACACAAATTATTCGTGCGCCGAAACTGGCTAACTTCATCAACCCTATAAAGGAGGTAAAGAACAAAGCGGAACCACAATTGGCCGCGTCGATCCTCTACCTGAGTCGATGGAAGTTTTAAAAATGGCAGCTCTTTGAGAGCAAACTCGATAAGGGCGCGCCCGCGGGACGCGTAAATACAATTTGCAAGGAATCGCTCGTGCCTTTGACGTCGCTCGCGACTTGCCGTTTGAAGATTTGCTTGTTTGCCTCACTCCACGACCCGCCGCGCCGTGAGGGGGCGCTGCCGATACGTGGATCTGTCTACGTCTATGAGTGAAAAATCTAATCTAACTCCGATGAATATTTAAACTAGTTCTACTAAACTATATTACAACAAACAATTCATTTATGAGCAATCGCAAAATAAGGTAAATAAAATGTATTTGTGAAAGTCACAAAATAATTTGACGCTTCTTTCATCCCTGTTCTAATAGCGAGACCGACTGTTTTACTTTAATGTTGAGTCTCGGAATCAATAGCATTAACGTGACCAACCCAGTAGTGTCCTGAAGCTGCAGTCTACTGACTATAAACTGCAGCTCACTGCATCAAATAGGTGTAAAAATTCATAACACGTTTTCAGACTACCTTTTTTCTTCGCCATCGTTGGGTAAAAAGCAATAAAATAGATACTACACAAACAACTTCCTTAAAAAATAATATTGTACTCAACCTCCTTTCTATTAACGAATTAAAATGCATAATTTTTTGTCAATAAACTTTCTTAATACCCATAACTTCAGTATAATAGAGAAATGAATAATTAATTTATGTAATGATGAAACTTGTAAATGGATAAATATATTTCTTATTGGGTAACTCATCGTGTGGGGGGGAAGCGAGGATTTAGTGCTTAATATTGAGTTGTTGTGGACGAGACTACCGATTATGAACTCAACATTTCGTTACAAGATTTTTGAGACAATTATTTTTACGTTACACAATTTCTCGGGCGCTATCTGTCGTATTAATTAATGCGTCTTAATTTAGTAATACAGTTTACAAACAAAGAACTTAATTTGATTGAGGTCCTAAAATTTGTAGTAGGTAAATTATATTGACAGTATTTTATATTTTAAATTAAGTTTTATTTCTTACTCTCTTTATTATTTTCAAGTCAAAACTCCTGCCGTAGAAGATTGCTAGAAGAGCCTTTTATTATTCTTCAGATATATAAGAGTTAGTTTGGCTGACTCTCCCTCTTTTAGGATTTACCATGATCAGGCTTATATACACGCTTAGCTCATCTCAAGCCTCATCTCATATCTTAGTGTGACCATAATAACCTTAAAGGACAAGCCTCCTTTTGGGTTATAATGGTCACACTACACTCAAAACATAACAATGCAAATTGCAGCGAACAATAACGACTCGGCACAAATTACTTTCGGTTTTAATTTGTTATTCGGCGCCACAATTACACTTGCGACTGTGGAAATACATTATAATGCAGAGTGGTTTGCTACAACATAACTCATAAAATAATTTGCCTTAGATAATATGATACTGCTATGTCCTCCTAACTGAATTTCAGTCAGGTCAGTTTCAGTTTGACAGGTTGCCAGCGCTTATTATCCCTAAGGATGCGCTTCCCAAGAAACTCCATCTTAAAGACCGGCAGGGGTATTCCGTAAGAGCAAAAACCGAGCCACCGCAAAAACCGAGCAATATCTGGCAGTCAAATTAAAAATCGGTATTCCGTAAGAGCAAAAACCCAGCCTTTTTGACGTTTAGTCAATAGATTGTGCCGTCACCGAGCAATCACAACTGTCAGTTTGCGATCACAACTGTCAGTTTGCGATCACAACTGTCAGTTTGCGATCACAACTGTCAGTTTGCGATCACAACTGTCAGTTTGCGATCACAACTGTCAGTTTGCCATCGCTGTTTCATAGAGAATCGGCCGGCTGTTGTAAAAAAGCGCACAAATGCGTAAGCCCTACTGTAAAAGGACAAAGGTAGACCTTACAAAAAAACGACAGCCTTATATCAATAGACAGTGTTGTAATTATATACCCGCGTAAATACAGGTCTCCAGTGCTCATTTAGGGATGCGTTTTAAAGAAACGTTTCCTATCCCAGAATTACACAGTCAAAAAGCCCTCATACAGTATTTTTTTGTGCATAAAAAGCATTTTGTTTGAGACACATTTGACCCGCAAACACATTAATTAACTATTAACCAATAACATTACTTAAATAAATACTTATAAATACCTGCTCAGAAAAGCTGTAGGTAATTACATAAAACCTTCATACCTACACTTAACCCTTAGGTAACAACGCGTTGTCATAGTAACCACTCACCCCACCAACACTTCTCTAACTCAATGCAAAATCAAATCTAAACTTCAAAAAATAAGATGTATATTTGCATATCGTGGACGTTAAGAGTTGTAATAAATAAAGATGAAGTCGTTAGGGTCCCGTGTCGCTGTCGTGGACATTAACGAGACGAGCTCGAGGCGGAATTTAGCTCTCACCAATATTGCTTTAGTTAGCTAGTTAGATTGTAGCTCATTTGGCAGTCTAGGATAGCGGGAACTTTGGGAACTAATTCTAGTTCTGAGTTAGGATCATTTATGTCTCGACTGCACGGTTACCTCGCCATTTATACTCCGCAGCGTGTAGTGGGACAAAAAAATGTGTTTTCCATAAATGGTTGTTCCGAGTCTGGATGTACTTTGTGTCTGTTAATTGTATGTTTGTAAAGTCCCTTGCTACACAGGTCTTATTCCCTATTGTAGAAAATGTCTATAAAAAAATGTTTCACTAGCTTCCACCCGCGGCTTCTCTCGCGTGTATATTTCCAGACTTATGATTGTGTTATTCCAGACTATAATATTTATCTCTGTGCAAAATATCATCCAGATTTATTATAATGGTGCGACATTCATTATTAGCTAAGAGAGGCAGGGCATTATACAAGCGAACAAGCCCAACTGGGGAAACTCAAACTCAAAATTCATTTATTCATTTAGGTTACAAAGTAACACTTATGAAGGTCATAAATAATGAATAAACCAGAAAGATGATGTCAGCAAAATTTTCCTACGGCTAGTTCGCTGACGTAGAGCCTTGAGAAGAACTAGCAAGAAACTCACTCTTTTTTGGGAATTATTTTATTTGGAAATACCTCTACCTTACAGATGATGATAGCTAAACAAGTTTACACGCTGGTGTAGTCAGTGTAGGCTTTAGCACTACCGACGGACGCCGTAGTCAGCACTACCGATGTCCTTAGGAGAAGATCTATGGTTACCCTCTCCCCTCCCGGTTTTGAAGATACGCCTGGCATAGAATTTGGTAGACTTGATTCAGTTTATCTTAATCGTTTGTTGTTCTTGGTCTTGACCAAACTTAAAGAGGCGCGCCTTCCGCGCTTTACTCACCTAAAGCCGTTTCTGGGTGTAGTTGTGTAGGAATATAACTATAGCTATACAGCTGGACATAGGCCTCCTCCAAGGTTTTCCACATCATTCGGTCTTGAGCTATACGCACACTCGTTCTAAAAACACAATCCAACTCCCTCTCTCTCTGTGTATGGCGGTCTCTTTTAAAACTTTTTCCCATAATATCAACACTCAAGTACACTTTATACGATTTAAAATTGTCACCAAAACCAATGAAACATTTTTTAACAAAAAATACTAACGGTATTTAATTACCCTTGTAATATTTTGCCCGCATACGTCCAGTGAAGGGGTTAGATCGTGTCGACACTCAATCTCAACCCATCGACCACTAGTGGGCTATTTGATTTATTTTTTATGGCCACTTGAGTGGATCTACGCGATTATATGCAGGCGTGGCTAATGTGAAAGGGGTTTTATGACCGATAGAAAAAAATGTTTGCTTTAATAGCTACGTAAAATATTTTTATAAGTTTTGCCCGCGACTTTGCCCATGTTTTTTTTTGCCAGTATTGTCCCACTACAGGGCAAAGGCTAAACTTTCCTTTTGGCACTCAACCCCATCTTAAGAAAAAAAAGCAAATTCATAGACCAGTATTTTCTATACGCATCGAGCCTGTTCCATTACCTGGGTCTAGCCTAAGTGTCTTCGTTTTTGTCTTTAAATATGTGAAAATCTGTCATTCCTTATTCTGAAAGAAAGAGCTTGCCAGACAGTGGCTATAATATCAGAATATGTGGTTAAAAACACACAATTTTTATCATAACAAGGTTTTACATTTTATTTTGTTAAACAGACCAAAACTAACTCCCAGCAAAATGTTATTACTTAATATTACAAATAAATATTTATGATTTATTCTCTAATGTAAAGGTGAATTCACACTGCCAAACAATCGCAGCGGCACGCGCGTGTCGCGTGTTATCGCAAATATTGTCAATTGCCCGCAGCGCGCAGCGGGTGTCTATGTATTGTTGCAAGCGATCCTAGTGGTAAGTGTAAAAAATATGAATTAAATGAATACAGAATAAATAATTTTAGTTGAGAGCTTATAACCAAGATTTTATAATTTTAATCACGACAGTTACCGATCAACGTCAAAGGTTATGTTATGTTTTTGTACCAATATGTTGGTAAACAAGCTTTTTCTGCTCTGCCATAGAAGTAAGCACTTATCGTTGTTTTTCTACGCTTGCAATATCAAAGGCAGGATTTAATTTTTGTTGTCACATTCTAGTATGATTAGGCAAAAGTATATAAAACGATAGACCCTCACTTTGAATTTTAAAAAGTTCTGAAATCTTACTATCTGTTTAGCATATTTATAAGTGATGACAGTACATCTTTGTTTATTATAACTTTATCATTCTCAAAGATCTCATTATGATAATTTTCAACAATCAAAGAAAACTTTCCTCGTAACAACATTAAAACAGCTACATCACCAAATCCGCATTAAATGAGTCATTAAGCTCGCTATAATAGCAACAAAATCAAGATCCAATTACGGTACATTTAGTTTGAATGGCTCCACTTGAGATCACACGCTCCAAAGTCACGTGGCCAACGACTCACGTTTTGTTTATCTACCAGATTCGACTCAATTTAGCGTTAAGTGATCGCCTATAGCGTAGGGCGACACACCCTCTTTACGCTTTTTTAATCGCGTCGCGACGGGTCGCCGCGATTTATCACGGGCAGTGTGCATGAGCCCTATTGTCCGAGCGATTTTTGTTGGTTGATTGAGATCAGTTCCGCTATAAAGCGTTGTTGTGTGACAGTTTTATTTTTATAGTTTTGTGTTTAGGCATGACGACAATGATTTATAAACGATGAAGCGATGTGATGATATATAGGCTATTAGTGTTAATAGATTTTTAAAATACTACCAGTTATTTTTATATCGTTTCGTTATGTTGGTAAATACGATAAGGTTTTTATTTAGCTACAAAAATCATTTCGGTTATGTAGTGTACCTACGCATTCTTCTGCCACATTCTAGGTATCGTCTTCATCTAAACAGCTTCAACTAAATCTCCTACATACTTATCATAGGCCAGAATGACTGTACACCAAAAATAGAGTGAGTACGTATACAAACGTAGAACAAAACAGTTAGCGTTGACTCAGAACAATAGAGCGGCTCAGTGTTCATTAATGGCATTAATTAATGCTTAATTGAGCTAAATAGACTATCAATTTAGCGGACGGCAATTGGATCATGCATCCAGGAGCGAGTATGTGTGAGTTGTGGCATTAATATGTTGTACAAACCATTTAGTTTTATATAGGAGATTTTTAACGAGTTATAGGTTGTTTCGCCCGCCATTTATTCGCCCGAACGGGTTCGCCCGACCTATAACTCTTTTTAACAGACTTCAAAAAAGGATGACGTTCTATATATATTTTTTTAAATCTTTGTTCAGCGATTTTGCAATTTTTTTTTTATTTGAAATTGAATAGGTACTTTTGAGGTAGTCCTATTGGCACCAAGTCAGGATCTGATGATGGAATCCCAAGGCAATTGAGGGCAACCCTCAAATGTTATAGGTACCTATTAACAATGTTATTCATACATTTTTTTTACTTTTATTTAATCACTTTCTTTGTCAGGTATTATTGACTATAAATAATTAGATAAATATTAGTCTCAGCCCTCAGCGTTCAATCTCAGCAGATATTATAGTGGATAATTGCGTGAGTAAATACAGTGGCACTCTCTTTCCTTGACACTCAAAGTCCGATGAAACGAGTGTCTGGTAGAATAAAGAAATACGAGTACACCAAGTCTCCTCCGCTTTTCGAAATAAGTATAGTAATGATTCTATTATTATGATTGATTCTATTATTATATTATGTATTGCAGAAAAGAGACAGCAATATTCTGATTTGCAAACTTCATTCTACTTCTTTTCATGACTTCTCTATTTATTTTATTCATCTTTTTTATTTCTTTTGCTACTTTAATTATCTTCTTATGTTTAACCTTCTTTAAGTTACTCAATTGTTATCTAATGCTTAGCAGAAGTATGAAAGTTGTATACTTTTGTGTGTTTGTGTCGGTTTAAATTATATGTTAAAATTATATTGCAGTAAGTAAAATTTTCGTGAATGTTAGACTTTAGGATCTTTCTCTCTCACACACACACTTTCTCTCGGTCACACTTCTTCTTCTTCGTTTAAAAAGACAACTCCCGCACTAGAGAACAAGCTCTGTGTCGCGGAGGACTTTACAAACATACAATTAACGGACACAAGTTACACCCAGACTCAGAACAACTCATTGCGGGTCACACAAAGTTTTGTCCTGTGTGGGAATCAAACCCACAACCTCGTGCATAGCAGGCGCATACTGCGGCCACTGGACCACCAAGGCAGTCAACATTCTGGCTGTTACTGTCTATTTTTCTAATTAAAACATTTACCATCAGGCGGGCCTTATACTCACACATGAAAACATCATAACCTTATCATATAATTGTACCACTTGATAGCACAAGGAAACACACTGCGTCTCATCATTAATTAGTCGGTTAATTAACGGAGAATTGACTTAAATACGCACATACGATTAGTACCATGACATACAACACGAATCGCGGTTGTGAAATAGGCGTTATTAAATAGCGGTTTTGTTTTTACAAGGACAATAATTATGTAGATACTAGCTGTTGCCCGCGGCTCCGCCTGCGGATGTCAGTTATCGCTGGAAAAAGAAGCCTATGTGTTATTCCAGACGATAATCTATCTCTGTGCCAAATTTCATCCAGATCCGTTCAGTAGTTTTTTACGTGAAAGAGTAACAAACATCCATCCATCCATCCATAGTCACAAACTTTCACATTTATAATATTAGTAATGTTTAGGTAGTAGGTAATACGTTTATGCATGAAGAAGTTGATTAATGTAGAGGAAACAAAAGAAGGATGTTTGGATTGAAGCAATTTTCGCACCATACTTTCTGCCTACCCTAATGTGAGACGGGCTCGATGACTGCACGGTTGGTTCAGTGGCTTAAGTGGTTACCTCGCCATTTACTACGGCGTCGCGTGTTGTGGGTTCGATCCCCAACCGGGACAAAAGTTTGTGAGATCCATAATTGGTTGTCCCGAGTCTGGGTGTACTTTGTATAACTGTACCTATGTTTGTAAAGTCCCCCGTGACACAGGACTTGTTCCCTAGTGCGAGAGTTGTCTTTTTAAAAAAGACGTATGTATGAATGTATGTATAAATAGACAAATAAAGGGGTTAGTGGAACCAGTATAGGACTGCTTAGATGTACAGGTGCTACGAATTATTTCCTTGAATACTGGCAAAATGCTAAGATGATGGCATAGGATGCGGGAGACTTAGATTCAATTAAAAGCGTATTTTCACAAATAATTATTAAACTGTATTAAACGAAAATGTCCTAAAACAAACTTCAAACCTGTTTCCAGAAAAGGTAGGCAGAGATATTTGACTAATTTGACACCCACATCTTGCTAGCTATGATAGGTCCAATGTAATAAGGGGCTAAAAGAACGTATATGCTGGGGTAAATTCCATTTTCCTTGCAGCTATTCTGAATTTTTGGCAAAAAACCGTCAAACCCTTTGCTCGAATGATCGAGCAAAGTATTTGCCGGTTTTCTGCTTGTTGTCTATGGTTCATACCATACCCAGTACCTCACGATAAGCAAACTATATCTCAACCAATAAACGTCCAACTGCTGGGCCCGGATCTCCTTCATACATTTGGACGGATTTTAGCCTACTATACCACACTGGCCAGACGAGTTGGTATAGGGTTTTGTTTCGAGTTTTACCTCTCTTGCAGTGGATATTGTCAGCCTGATGTACTCCCTTAGTCGACTGTTACAACATCCTCAGGATGGAACGGGGTAGTGTATAAGTACACTATAAGTAATAATAAATTAAAATTTAATTTCAACAGCATAACTAACAAGTACTGATATTAACTTCATTACCTCGCTAACCCCACCCGAAAACGTATGATTCATTCGTGTAGAGAAAGCGTGAAGCGTACGAGCATACAAAGCGATTTGTCGCCTGACACAGGATTAAACAAGCGGAATTAGCAAGCGTCGACAAATGGACGACTAACGAATTTATGTCGCACAATCGCTATATGCACCACGTATGCAGTTTTGATCTTTGTATATTATTATGTTGGCACATAATAATAATAAATAAAAAGCCACTTTAAAAGCCGTGTCGCGGGGGACTTTACAAACTTACAATTTTTTTTTTTTTTTATAAACCAACTCCCGCACTAGAGGCCAAGCTCTGTGTCGCGGGGGACTTTACAAACATTCAATTGACGAACACAAATTACATCCAAACTCAGAACAACTCTTTGCGGGTCACACAAAGTTTTGTCCTGTGTGGGAATCGAACCCACATCCTCTTGCACAGCAAGCGCATACTGCGGCCACTGGACCACCAAGGCAGTTAAAAAAAATAAAAAATAAAATGGGTATAAAGTACACCCAGACTCGGGGCAACCATTTATGGATCACATCGTATTGTATCGAACCCACAACACGCCGCGCAGTGATAAATGGCGAGGCATTGAACCAATCGTGCAGTCTACTCATTTCTATTTTCTTTTTTTTTTCTTTGTTTACTTAATATTTCTTATTTTTTTAAGTCAAACTCATTAATAATTTAGATGAAATGCATGATTTATGAACGTTCTATTTCACCTTTACTTTTTTTTATTAACGCACCTCTAGCCACTGACAGGTCGAACATCTTCACATCCTAGCACCTCAAATGTGCCGTACGGTTTCAGAAATTTCCTCCCACGTATGATTAGGTTGTAGAATGAGCTGCTGAGATTTTCCTGAGAGACTATAGCATGGGGTTCTTTAAGAAAGGAGTTACAAATTATAAAGCTTTTAAAGGGTCGATAACGCGCGAGTTATACCTCCGTTATTGCAAGCGTCCATAGCCATCAGGCGGGCCGTATGCTTGTTTGCCTCCTTGGTGATATAAAAATCTCCTTCGATTTTACACCTAATCTCACACTAGGTTTGCTAGCAAAAGAACTGTCTCAGTGAAAAGTAAAGCTCGCGTTTGTACATTCTATATTTTTAATATGTATTTTATGTAACTATTTACAATACTGAACTTATGATTTATGAAATATGAAAAGTATTTATAGCTTCAATTATATCTAAAATGTATTTTAACCCTTTCAAGTATTTTTTAAATGAACACGATCAGTATCAAAACCGTGCGGTGTGCGCCACGCGCGGTACAACAGACCGATGTAAATCTATTTGTCATATTAATGTGGACAATTAGACCGGCATGCGGGCATAACCCTTGCGCGCGAAACCGCCACACAGTTCGTTACACCGGCCAATTGTACCGCTGATGGCGTTTTAATCCTTCTTAATTACATTTTACGACTTATATTGTTTAAAAAAATTATATAATAACGTAATTTCGTTCAATTTGGTTTTGTTATTAGCTAATGAGTGCGTTGTTGTATGTGTCCAATCTTTCTACAGTTAATTCGTTAATTTAGCTTTTGGTACTTAATGTGGTATTGCTGTTTTGTAAAATATTTTGTTTTATTATACTAAGTAGTTACTCAAAGGACACTTACTTCTGTGTACTGTTTTTCTGTTTCTTTATTTTTTCTTTTAACTTATATTCTTTATTGTGCCAAATAAACATCTCTTTCTTCTTTTTTTCTAAAGGTATACATAAAGGCATACAAGCAAGCAAGTATGATTTGGAAATGACCTCTATCTTTCAAAAGACCACAGCCAAATAACTACATCAGGCAATGTAGTTGTGTTTCTGTACGCGAGTACCTACAGGTTTTATTTAGAGATGCGTTTTTACAAACATTTTCCATTTCCAGGGATACCCGATCATAAAATACTTGTGCAACTAATTTTTGGGTCGACAACGTATCAATTAATGGTCGCAGGATATATTTAAACTGATTCTTTCCATGTCTGTCTGTCCGGTAAACCACGCAACAGATTTTGATGCGGATTTCACTATCTTTTAGATAATTTCTTACCAAAGAAATTGTATAATACATGCTTCTTTTTTTTTTAATACTACTTGGTTGGCAAACAAGCATACGGCCCGTCTGATGCTAAGCAGTTCCCGAAGCGTACCTACCTATAGACAAATGCAATACCATTTTTTAAATCAGGGCTTTAAATGGGAGTACCCCTGGGATAGGAATACGTTTCTTTGAAAACGCATCGCTAAATGATAATACTACCTGTAATAGACAAACTAGTTCTACAATTAACCCAATTTAAATATCTAATGGAATGTACAATAATTTGACGTAGGTGTAATAATAATATGATACGAGAATGTATAAGGGTACAATTGGTTCGACGCCGCGTTGATACATTTATTATGATAATTCATCGCGTGTGAATACAGTTACATTGTGTAATTGAACGCTCAGTTGGTACCTTCAGCGTGGAATGGAAGGATGCGGTACTTTTCACATAGTAGAAGACAGAAAAAATATTCAACCGACTTCAAAAAGCTTAAAATAACTGAATACAGTTTGAAGTCGGTGTTAGATTAATCCTGTCACCTAATATTCAGCTTGCGTTTTAAAGTCGGTTTTTTTTTTTCAATTTTTGGTAATAAATAAAAATAAAGAAATATATGAAAACCATTGTTAATACTTATAACATTTGAGGGTTGCCCTCGATTTCCCTGAGATTCCAGCATCACATCCTGACTAGGTGCCAATGGGACCACCTCAAAGGTATACTCTTTCAAATAAAAAAAGATTTTTGAAAATCGGTCCACAAATGGGGGTGAAATCGGTGAATATACATTAAAAAAAATACATACAGTCTAACATAGAACCTCCCCCGTTTTGAAATCGATTAAAAAAGACTACTAAGGAGGTAAATAATCATACGGCCCGCAATTACCGTAGGTTATAAACGCTTCCAATATCTAGGGCATCATTTGTTGCCAACCAAAAAACTTTTAATAGCAGGCTTTTAAAACGGATTAAAAACGTATCACTGAATAAATACTAAAAACCTGCTTCTTTAAGTAAATGGCATAAACGGTAGAATATCAAATCCCATACATTGTTAAGTGAGGTAGGACATCATACTAACGAATAAGCCCTTACAGAAAAACACAGCTAAATAACTACACACAGCGGTGCTGTATGTGCGTTTCTAGGGATGCGTTTTGAAAGAAACGTTTTCCTCTGATGTCAAAAAGTGGGTCGGCAACACGCAGCTGGTGATACCTCTGGTATTGAAAGTGTCCATACGCTGCGGTAACTGCTTAACATCAGGCGGGCCGTATGCTTGTTTGCCACCCAAGTAGTATAAAAATTACTGGACATATTTTGATTAAATTTTACAATGTTATCTATACTAATATTATAAAGCTGAAGAGTTTGCTTGTTTGGTTGAACGAGCGAATCTCAGAAATTAGAATCGATTAGAAAAAATAATTTTCGTCGAAAAGTGGCATTTATCCAGGAAGGCTATAGGCTATATAACATCACGCTATGATCAATAGGAGCGGAGCAGCGGTGAGATATGTTGTAAAATCTGGGAAAATATTCCAAATTACCACGCGGACGAAGTTGCGGGCGATCCCTATTTACTCATATAACAGAATAACATCCGCGAGCATAAGGTAGTTTGAAAATAAATTTATAGGCACTGCCATTCTGATTATATTTCTGATTTTATTATAACTCAATGTTTGGTCTTCAACTCTCCACGACGTAATTGATAGCGATGCGCACGCGCCGGCCGCCATTCGTTCGATATTCAAATAATAGACGTTAAAGTGAAGCTCAAATGTATTGTTATTAGGGTTACAGTGTAACAAAGGGCACTGACTCTTACTTTGACTACGTAAAATATAGAATTGTCATACCTACTTCTATTTATTTACTTTTAGTCTTGACTGCCTTGTTGGTCTAATTGTTTGTTAGTGACCCTGACTGCTAAGCCGGAGGTCGTGAGTTCGATTCCCATACGAGACAAAAGTTTGTGTTATTCATTCCGATTTATTTCTCGTCCTAAAGTTTTGTCCCAAATTCCAAAAAAATCCTATCCCGATTTTGTTTCGAATCTGGGTGTAGTTTGTATACGTGAATTGTACCTATGTTTGTAAAGCCCCCCGGGACACAGGGCTTGTTCCATAGTACGGTACTACCTGGGTGGCAAACAAGCATACGATCTGCCTGATGTTAAGCAGTTACTGTAGCCTACGGACGCTTGCAATACCATAGGTATTACTTGCGTGTTGCCAACCATTTTTTTTGACACCAGGGCTTTAAGATAAGAGTTTCCCTGGGATAGAAACCTGTACTCACACACAGGAACACAACTACACCGCTGTGTGTAGTTATTTGGCTGTGGTCTTCTGTAAGGTGGAAGTCGGGCTTACTCACTAGTATGGTGCCCTACCTCTCTTATAAAACAAAATTATTATTAAAACAAACAAACAATTATATACGTACGGTCAGCAACGTAGTACAGGGCCGCTATATCAAGATTAGTTTTTTAGGAAAACCAATATATGAATTTGTGTGCAATTTATTTTTATCTGTAGGTTTAGTCTAATTGTACACTGTTACCAAATTCCACAGAAATATATACAATGGTTTTCTTAAAAAACGAATCTTCATATAGCGGCCCTGGCCCTCTAGACAAGTGGCATAAACGGTAGTCGAATCGAAAAGTCAAAAAAGTAAATTTATGGGATTTGACGTTAGTTATCGACATGATATCGTAAACTAACGCCTAATCCCATACATTTATTTTTTTGACTTTTCGATTCAACTATCGCTTATGCCACTTGTCTAGAGGCTCTGTACAGCTTACTCCGTTGCTGTGTGTACGTTAATTCGACAATTTACCAACATCACATAAAATCATTGTTTAGAATGGGTGTGATAACCCTGGGGGTGCTATAAGCCTGGCTCGACTCCACATATCGCATTAGCGTCGTATCCGGTCCGGGCGCGGACTTACAGCTCCGACAGCCACGGCTCCATGTTCGCAGATATTTGCTTTAACTTGAGTTTTATTTCGTAATAGTTATCTCGCCAAATACGAGCGATAAGAATAGTGGGAAAGTTGCAATACGTACACACATATTAAGATTCGGTTTTCAAGATTTTTTTTTGTAGAATTTGGTAACAGTGTACAATTAAACTAAACCTACAGATAAAAATATTTCACACAAATTCATACATTGGTTTTCGTAAAAAACTAATATTCATATAGCGGCCTTGTACAGCTAACTTCGCTGCCGATCGTACCAGAAGTTTTTTTTTTTACTTATTTACCGTAATCAACCGAGCCCATGATTTTGCACGAGAGCTTTATGATGGAGAATCCCTGGCCATAATAGAGCACTGGAAACTACACTACACCTTCATCCATAACAAAATCTTCTTAATTTAAATTTACTTAATTATCTGTGGTATTGACCGAAACAGTTATCAATACATTCGGCAATTAAACTTCGACATCAATAACCGAAGCCGAAAACAAACTCTTACAAAATTACGTTCCCATAATTAATTTAATCGATACTTAACAAATTAAGCTTCCAACTTGCAAGTTAATTCGTCAAGTGAAACCAAGTTAAACGGGGATCATTATTATTTACAAATTAAACTTTAAGTTATTCGATTAAAGTGAATCTTGAGAGTTTGACTGAACTTCAGATAAGTTTTCAAAGGTACAACTTTGTTAATAGAAACTTCTTGAGACATGTAGGGTACGATTTAAGAGACGTAGGGCACTATGCAAGTGATCAAAACGTGTCTGGTGAAGGACCTTTAACTTCCAGAAGACTACAGCCAAATAACTTACACAAAGTGCTATAAGTTTTAAGAGAGGTAGGGCTCCGTAATATGGAAGGTAAAGCACCATACTAGCGAGCAAGTCAGTGGTGTAGTTGTGTAAGTACAGGTCTCCAGTACTCATTTAGGAATGCTTTTACAAAGTTATGCTTTCCTGTCACGATAGAATTAAGTTCACTAAGAAAGTTATAAGGTTTTTACAGAGTCAGTAACGCGCTAGTGACACCCCTGATGATGCAAGCGTCCATAGGCTACGGTAACTGCTTATCATCAGACACAGGCTCCAGCATGTAATACCAGGGCTCTGCTGTGGATACCCTCTATCATATTTTTTTATTAAATGAACACTGAAAAGTTTGGTGACTTAGAGCGCCTTCACACTAGCGTTTGTCCAGCGTAGGCGTTCGATCAACATATACGCAGCGCAGACGCCGCGACAACGCGGCGAAGGCGTCGCGTTGTTGCGCTGTTTCCTCTAAAGTCAATTGAACGCGGTGGCGCAGACGTCACCCAATTACGATATCGTTTCGGAAATATCATGAACATGGGTGCACAGGGGCGCGCGACTGCGGGTGGCGGAGAGAGATCGAATGTGAACAGGCTTGTACATGACTCCGCAGTAACGCAGCGCATGCGTCGCGCACCTGCGGCGCTAACGCAGCGTATTCATTTCCCTTGCTCTGACGCTGCTGGGACAACGCGACGCCTGCCCCTCTAGACAAGTGGCATAAGCGATAGTCGAATTGAAAAGTCAAAAAATAAAATGTATGGGATTTGACGTAAGTCTACGATTTAATGTCGTAAACTTACGTCAAATCCCATACATTTGGTTTTTTGACTGTTCGTTTCGACTATCGTTTATGCCACTTGTCTAGAGGGGCTGCGCCGCATAGTTGCGGCGTCTGCGCTGCGCATACGTTTATCGAAAGGCTACGCTGGACAAACGTTAGTGTGAAGGCGCTCTTATACTCACGCAGAGAAACACAAACAGCAACGTTTATAGTACTTCTATGTACCTCGCATCCACATTCCTTCTTAACCAAAGTCGTAAACATAGTACCAATTAATAAATAATAAAATAAATTCGATCGACCTCCCATCATTGACACATCATAATATTGTGGTACATCTTAAAGCTCGATGTCTGTTGCCGGCTGTCCTAAATACCGCACAACAAAGTTGTGGTAGTGTTGTTAAGAATTAATATAAATTGGGCGACTTATCAATGTCAATCATGCATTGAAGTGATACATCTCGTGCTCTTAATTTTAGAATCAATGCATTTGATTTGGTACGTTATATTATTTAAATTGATTTTGTCTCAATTGCAATTGACTGATATTGACTTCCAGTCCCAGACAAGTGATATAAACGGTAGTCGAATCGAATAGAACAGAAAGCAAATGTATGAGATTTTACATAAGTTTATGATAAAGAATTAATATTTGTCTCATAAGCTGATCATGAAGTTCAGGGTTCGATTGAGTTAGGCTAAAAATGCATATTGGGTTTTAAATTCATAATATGCTCTGCTGATAAACATGATCTGCTCAGGACCGAGTGCTGTGGAAGACCTTAAGATGATGAGACGAATATCTCCTAAGCAAATAGCTAGTCTAGCCGTGACCAAAATTCGGTGAGGAGGACATTATTTATTATTATTTATATTAAAAAAATACAAAAACATTTTAATTTTAGACAGCGTCCGATCAATACTCAGAATTAGAAGTGTCTGTAAATAAAGTTTGTCTGAATCGAAGCAATTTGCGGCCAACCCATCGGATACATGCATGATGATTTGTATGTATGTATGTAAGTACACAGAATTAATATTCCTTCCTGTGGAGTCCTTTTTTATCATCCACTGAAACGTTCACGTTAATTAATGATCTCCATAGTAAGAGACCACACATACTTACACAATAACTCATACAAACGGACAAAACAATAACTGTTGGGTATCTTAATACCGGCTTGTTGGTGCGCAATATAATTACCGTTGATTAGTGAGGGCTCGCTCTTAATCGTGTAATTGTCATCAAGTCAACTCGTCAACACACGCGACGCATTTGTTATGTTGGCTGAAGGATTTTTATGAGTTGTTTGTGTTGTTTTTAACCTTTAGATAGTGTACCGAATATGGTTTATTCCCGTCGAGTAATACCCGGATATGTAACAGTGTGACTCATAAGGAAATGAATTCCCATTGAGTAACACTGTGACATTCTGCAACTGTTTTTTCCCAATAAGACACGCCAAACAATTCCAATCTGTAACAGTGTGACTGAACAAGAAAATATATTCCCTCTGAGTTACACTGACACAACGACACTTTTTTTTTATTGTAGATGCGCTGGTACCTTGTACTCCAAGTTCAAGTCTTTATAGTTTTGTTTCGAAACGATATAACATTTAATTAATCTTTACTACATATTATTCACCATCGAAATCGAAAAGCAGTGTGAAGGTCATTATTAATTTATAATTTTTAGTAGATAGGTATGTAACAAGTTAAGTTAATATGCAAAATGGATTCGTTTTTTACACGCAAGCTCTTGCGCCTTGTAGAGCAAAATGTCTTCGTAACCGTTTAAATACTGATTTAAAATCAAATATCTGTGTTGCCCAATAATTCACCAAAGGTTGTAGAAGTCTGATGGCAGTGGCTCCATATACCTATAAGTAATATTAGAAGGATCGATGAAACGCTTCGAGAAAAGGTAGGTAGTGCCCTGCGCTTCCATTGACTTATACTACCGTGGGGATACCGTCCCTCTCCTCTCTACAGATTCGCAATAAAGCTCTGAATGACAATACTGTGCAAAGTCGACAGGATTTACGCAAAGTTTATAGATATATAGATTAGACTATTTGACCGTAGTGCTTTTTCACTTTCGTTCAACTTTTAGAGAAACACAATTCAATAGAAGTCACCAGCAAAGAAGGATACGTTTTGTTGTGTAATATGGCTGTCAGTTGAATCACTTACTGGTCAAACGGTGAGAACATGTGGTGTGGAGGCCTCTGGTCCATAGCCGCGTCTCTTGAACTGGTGCTGCCGACAGATGGCGCTGGCGATGGACAGCTAGTTTCCGACCTAAAGGAGGTTTAGTTATGAGAATGTTACACCATTTTTTTTTCTAATAGTAAGCTTATTCATAACTGGCTGTTGCCCGCAGCTTTGCTCGCGTGGATTTTTTAAATAAAATATAGCTTATGTACTATTTTGATGGAAAAGCTTCATAGTAAAGTTTTATCAAAATTTGTTGAGTACTTTTTCCGTGAAAGAGTAACCAACATCCATAATTCTTAAAAGCTTTAGTGTTTATAATATTAGTAGGATTGTTTTTTGACATTAAACATCAAAATTGCGGGAGTTGTCTTTATAAAAAAACTTTGCTGACTGTGATATCAGCTTATTACGTCATAAGTCAGCAAATATTTTATAAATCGATATACCTCTCACGTCTAGGCGACCGGTTTGGTGACCGGTTAGGGGATCGAAGCGGTGACCGGCGTGGAGAGCCAGGAGTTACAGGTGATGAGGCGCGGGGAGATGCAGCTGCACCTGACACAGGTGATGCCTCTGCAGAACCGCGAGACATGCCGCATTCTGAAGAACCCTGTAAGCATCAAAGATATAACAGTAAACTCATACCTATATTGAAGAGAATGAAAGCTGATTACCGATCTGACTTCTGCATCTTTTTTTACCACTACTTACTACTAAAGAAGTTTTTTTATACTAATTTACGTGGCAAACAAACATACGGCCCATCTAATTGTAAATAGTTACTGTAGATATATTACTTGCGTGTTGCCAATCAAAAAATGTTGAAACCCCGGTTTTATGATAATGGAATAGGACAAGTTTTCGTTAAAAACGTATCCTCTAATGTGTGCTGGAATCCTGTACTCATACGCAGGTACACAACTTTTAGGGATCGGCAACACGCAAGTGATACCTCTAGTAATGCAAGCGTCCATAGACTATGGTAACTGCATAACAACAGTCGGGCCTTAAGCTTGTTGGCCACTCAAGTATAAAAACAAATAAACAAAACTACACCGTGGTGTATAGTCATTTGGCTGTGGTCTTCTGTAAGGCTTGTTCGCTTGTATGACGCCGTATCTCATCTTTCTCGATTTATGTCTAAGTATATGACGGGATCAGTATTAACTTCACATATCAGCATCTATCTCACATTCCTTTATGTAATTATATGTTGTTGTGTAGTAATAAATACAATAGTGAACAACAAATACGTTATCTCACCTTATCGTCAGACGGGTCCCTCTTGGTCAGCACTTCAGCTCCCTCTCGCTTCCGTTGTTCCTCCTTTAGCCGCTCCGCCTTCCGCCATTTTGCGCGACGGTTTTGGAACCATACCTGATAACAAATATATATGCTTAGTATGTACAAATATTTGTGTATTTTACAGTTTAACGTTTGTACGACAGGATGCACTGAAGATCGATATTTAAGTAAACATTCTGTACAAAACTTACAGAGTCTAGATAGACATGTAAAAATGACTTCAAATTAATACAATTTATTTTTTAATATAGTATGATACATATTAAAATGATACATAACATATTAATTTAGGTATAAATATACCTACATAGTCGGCAATTGTAATTACTGAAATAATTCTACACTTAAAATAAATTCACGCGTTTTAATTATTACATTTAAATTAAGTTAAGTAGAAACATTTTCCGAAAGATGTCGTTGGCTAAATTTCTTGTATAAAATCACAAATTCTTCTGTCATAAAAATCCTTATACAGCTATAAAACCTGTACACGACAACATCATCAAAAATGAACATGTTAACACATTTTTTGGAGAACCTAATAAAATTTTATTTCAGTCATAAATATGGGTAAATGGAATTTATAGCTGATCGTAGGGGTAATCCTTAATAGGCGAGCTGTCAACGCGACCAGCAACATGCCGTTATTACCACCCTACTTTATTCGCATTATAACTTCAAGATTACAGATCATTCGTGTTAGGGAACAACCACCAAAAAGCTTGAGCTCCATAACCACACATTTTCTTATTTAATAAAGGTCTGAATAAAATAGGTTGATACAAAACTGGCTTATTTCAAAAGACCTCTGTTTTCAAAGTAATTGTAAGCTGTTGTAGATCTTGTTATGTTTGTGGTTATAAGCCGGTTAGCGAAATACGTCAGGGCCACATTTGCACTGCAATTTTCGCAATTTAGTTTTAATAAGCTTTGTTGGGTGAGTGCTATGAAATCTAAGGATAGGAAAGAATATCATACAGTAGTGAAAATAGGTACAAAAGTTTGAAAAAAGTAGCTTTTTTGCTATAGGATTTCTTTATGGTTCCTGCTCTTAGGACATTTGAGCGACAGGGTACAATAAATCGAGCAGCTCGCCTGGGAAAAGACTTCCACTTTACAGAAGAATCTAATAACTTTACACAGTACCTAAATAGTGCAGTGGTGTTTTGGTGTGAATGTAGGTCTACTTAGTTACTCTAGGTGAGTACGAATCTTCTATCCTCTCTAGCAAGAAAGTTCGGGCCTTAATCCACAAATGTGGGCGTCTAATATAGGTTGGTGGATCAGACATAACCTTTAGAATTTCTTCTAAGACATGCAAGCGGCCAATGCGGGTTGTTGGATCAGACATGCTTCTAGAAATTCTTGAAGGCATGTGGGTTTCCTCTTTTTATTTTTCTTTACCATTAGCAGATAGTAAGTAAATCATTTGATTGGATTAAATATAGTGTAATTCAAATTGTTGCCGGCATCTAACTCACACCTCAGATGTACAAGACCATCCATCCATCTCAGCCACGTCCACTGCTGGACTCAGGCCTCCCCGAAGGTTTTCCACATCATTCGATCCTGAGCTGACCTTGTCCATCTTGACAAGACCATACATGCAGTCAAATATTCCTTGGTAATTTCACCATTCTGCAATATATTTAATCTTTGGCCTCGTGTACCACAGAGTCCCTTAACGACAGTAAGCTAACTTCGTTAAAATAATAATCTGCCCATAATCCCGGAGCCGCCCTAATAGTTTTTATCTTGGAGGGTAGAATTAATATTTGAACGTGTCGAACCCCACAACACCCCTTATAATGTTGATTTTTACTTTATTGTTATTGAGGCTTCACTGTGAGTACTTTGTAGCGGTCTTAACTTGTATTATGTTTTGTTTTTAAAATAAATTTTACACGTCGCCAGTAGACAGTAATGTTGAGGAATATTTTAACGCTTCAACAACTCTTTTTCTTTTCTTCAATCCAATTAAAAATTAATTTAAAGTATATAGTGTTAAATTATTTTTAAAAGATAAATTTTGGGTTTTAATTTATGATAATATATTATTTAATATTTTAATTTTTTTTTATGATAAATGAAAATATAGTGTTAAATTATTCTTAAAAAAAAATTTTGGGTTTTAATTTATGTTAAATAAATAAATAAAAAACTTATAGGTAATATTTATGTGGTAAAGGTAAAATGTTAAAATGTAGCTGTGTAATGTCTATACTATATCAGCCCCTCTAGACAAGTGGCATAAATGGTAGTCGAATCGAAAAGTCAAAAAAACAAATGTATGGGATTTGACGTAAGTCTACGATATAATGTCGTAAACTTACATCAAATCCCATACATTTGCTTTTTTGACTTTTCGATTCGACTATCGCTTATGCCACTTGTCTAGAGGGGCTGGCGTATAATTTGTAAAGTGAAAGTAGACATTAGCATTTCAAAATTTTACCACACGACGGACGGAACAAAACTAGATGTGATACTTAATTATTAAAATATTTTAATTTGTTTTTGAGAATTAGACCTTATTGGTTTTTTCTTGAACGTAGATAATGAATCACAGATTTTTTTCTAGCTTATTACACCTGCCCTAATTATTGCGTGTTACAAAAACTCCACCAAACAGTCGCCAAAACATTTAAACACACTAAATTACCGATGTCATGATTTAACAATTCACCCCCTATTCACAAAAACACATGTCACTTCATATCAACCACTCTAACAAGACCTATCACGACTGCAAAATATCGAACAAAATGTACTGAACAAATTGAAGTATAATGAAGCGCTAGAGGTCTATTAACATGGTCGGTAGTTCTCATTAAGGGGAGTACACATCAGGGGTCGGTAATTACCTTCTGTTAGTGAATATGGATTGTTTGTAGTCTTTACACGGTACATTGAGTGGTCTTGTGTTAAATAATAACAAATATTGTTCCAAGTGAAGTGTTTAAGGGTGGGTTGTTAATTATTTCTTTTGTTAAGTACCTACGTATAATGGGGTGAAAACAATAAGTGTTTTTGTATTGGTGTAAAGTCTGGCTAATTAATAATTTTGGGAAAATAAATTTTTGTAGGGATTGTCTAAGTTGTTTCTTTAGAACGATTTGATGATGAGCAGATATAAGCTGAGCCATCTGCGCAGAAAATAGGTACACAAGTGTGTGCCCAAACACAAGTGCAGTCTATTACTTTATACTCTCATAGTCTGATGGGACGGCAATCTGACATAAGAGAGAAATTATCCACAGGACCATTGGCTTTATGTGTTTTTCGAGGCATTATGTGTAAATTATACTTATTATATTAGTAATAAATGTGAACTTTGTAAAGTGCCTTTGTCAGCAAATCTTTATAAAAACTTCAAACCAGCTAGACATCCCCTCCGCATTTCAATCTTTGATGTTCCTTTTGTTACTTATGAGTTCAGTCATCAGATCATCAGAAATCAGTACATAAAACACTCAATCACTAGTTTCATTGCAAAAACACACCAACCATTCGTGTTGTTGAATCAAAACATCTTAAACAAAATAAAAAACATACTTCAGTAAACATTAATTTAATCCGCAACTAACCAAAGAAGAAACCACAGAACACAAATTATTCCCATCTGCTGAAACCCCATTTCAAAAGTGCTCCAAAGCAGACAGGTTAAAATGAAAATTAATTTTCAACATAAAAAGTTTAATTCAAAACTCGCCACTTAAACCGTGAGCAGGGGAGCACGCATCACCTACTTAAAAGTTAGTCTCTCCTAATTACGTCACAAGAAGTAATGTTTTAAAACACTTCATACGTGGAGTTAACGTGAAAGTTAACGTTAAACTCTCATGGAAATATGTTAAGAAACCGCAACGAAACTGTATAAGTACGGGTGAATGTTTTCGACTGGTTTTAAGTGACAGCTCGTGTGTTACAGGCTTTACGTTAAGTGATTATACGGTACGGTGGTTTGTTTTTGGTTGATTTAGTGAACATGGAGGTATTTTAATTCGGTTGTGTCGGAAAATTTTAAAGTGTGAAACATGTTAATGCTGACTCCATATTATGTGGCTTAGAAGCTTCGATCCAAACACGGAACAAAGAAATGTGTAATCCACCAGTTTCATAATGATTTTGAAGAGCCAGACCTTTCAGAAAACCACAATTGACTGGCCCGTTGTTCTAGTGGTTAGTGACTCTGACTGCTACGCCGGAGGTCGTGTGTTCGATTCCCACCCAGGACAAATCTTTGTGTTATGAGCACGAATGTTTGTTCTGTGTCTGGGTGTAATTTATCTATAATATGTATGTATTGTGAGGCCTATGTCCAGCAGTGGACGTCTTGTGGCTGAGATGGATGGATGGATGTATGTATTTAGAAATATATATGTATGTTTATCAGTTGTCTGGTTACCATAGTACAGGCTCTGCCTTAGTTTGGGATCCGATAGCGATGTGTGAGTTGTCCCGAAAATATTATTAAATATTATTACATTCAATTTTTTTATTCTATCACGGTGAAAAACAAGTGTACAGCTTGCCTAGAAATAAGCAGTTACTGTAGCCAATGAACGTTTACAATACTAGAAGCATTACTCGCCCGTTGTTGACTCTGCCTTGTAATACCAGAGTTTTGCAAAAAGAAAGAGTAACTCTGAACTACGGAAAACTTTTTTATTTATAATACTTATGTGGCATACAAGCATACGGCCTTCGTGAAGTTAAGCAGTTACCGTAGCCTATAGACGCTTGCAAAACGAAGAGTATCACGTGCGTGTTGCCGACCCATTTTTTTTACACCAGAGCTCTAAGATGTTACACACTGGTGTTATACAATTCACGTATTTTGTGTGCAAATGTAATTACAGCTAAACCTATAACGCTATAATCAAAAGGCTTAATATAAGACAACTCTGACCTCATTACATCACACTAAAATCCATCACGCATATTAATCTAATATTCACATTAAAATTAACATAATATATAAGGTGCGTACTCACAAAACGGATTAAATACATTCGTTCATAATCGTTCGTTCGTAACCGTGGCGTTAAGTTTTTCATCACATGATTAGGGGCAAATTGTGCCCCCCTACTCCCCCCAGGGATCCGGCAAATCTACCTTTATCCCTCTAAGACTCGGGAGCTTTCTTAGTAACTGGGATGTGTGAAGATTGGATGTGGTATCTTAGAATAAAACATGATCTTCTATGATTAAGTGAGACTTTGCTTACGTAAGGACAAAGTTGAAGAAAAATAAGTTACTGTATTTTTTATAAACTTAACAAGCATATAGCATGACGGTAACTAGTTACCGTCATGCACTGCATCCTATGCACTTTTAATATCTAAAGTATTAATCGCGTGTTGCCGACTGACTTTTTAAAAATTCTGATCCAACCTTTTTTACCACCATTGAGGTTTAATGACTCAATATAGTTGACTGTTCGAAAGAAAAAATAAATAGATAATACATAAAAGGTAAACCTGAGCCCTTCTATCACTCTGTTGTCCGTCTGTCCTTCGATATGTAATGGGTATTTAACTCATTTTCGTTTTGAGAATTTTATTGAAATGATTATAAATTATCATTAACCTCACATATCTTATGCTTTTATATAATTCTTTTGAAATTCTATATTTTTCACTATATAAATTTTTCACTGTAACCAGTCGAAATTTACAGAAGCTGTTCAAAAATATATAGTACCTACTCAACGCTATTGTGTTAAATTTTAATAGATATGTAAATTAGTTTTCACTTACGATATCACTTTGAAATATCTGTAAAGATATTTTAAATGGAATTCAATAAATACTTCAATAAAAGTTTTTTCTTGCGAAATTATAACAGCAGCAATATATTCTCAATTAATTCTAATACCACCTCCATTAGCAATAAGTTTCGCGGCCCAACCGCTATGTAATTAGATTCCACGACGAGAGTGGTGTAATTCGCGCAAAATGGAAGTCGTATCGTAGCTAACATGTTTACCAGCAAATTATCTTTGGGATCAGATCGACTCAGGCTTTAGAGTTGCACACAGATGACAGTTCGTGAATTACTTCATAAAGTACTTGCGAATATTAGCTTTCTATTGATGTCTATCATTAAGTTACGTGTAAGAAATTAAAATCTTTTAAATTAAGCTCGCCTTTGTACATGTTATATTTTTTTTTTATACTACCAAGGTGGCAAACAAGCATACGGCCCGCCTGATGGTAAGCAGTTACCGTAGCCTATGGACGTTTGCAACACCAGAGGTGTCACTCACGCGTTGCCGACCCTTTAAAAACCTTATAACTCCTTTCTTGAAGAACCCCATGCTATATTTATGTGTATTTGTTTTCTATGTTATTGTGTACAATAAAGAATTTAAGAATTTAAAAATCTTTTAAGCTTTCACAGTTTGTACACATATTATTACTATAATAGAAAATGAGTGGGGTTTTAAATCGTTTAATATTTTGTAGGTTTGTGTTGGTAACAAAATGTAAGAAATCTTTAAAATATTACATTACTTAACTTAACTTGTTGTTAATTTATGAATAAAATGGAGCAGCAAGATATCTCTTTTAAATGAAGAGTCTAAATATGTTACAGAAGACCACAGCAAAATAACATTACTCTTCTTAAAAAACTGAGTTTAAAATGAGACAACGATTGCTATATAAGGCGCCTACGTAGTTAGAGCTACGGGCTACGTCGTAGCTTATATAAAAAGATGCAAGATGCTTGCAAGAGATTTCACTTGCGTGTTGCCGATCAAAAGAACAATGCAGTCTTTGGGGTCAGCCGATAGAAGTGATAGCTAAGTCACTTGTGAATTTCTTTTTGAATATGGAAAGCGTTCGGTCACGCGAGTTCCATGATTTTTTTCCACCCAAAAAGTGCTCAAAGCGCATAAAGAAGTATTCGCTTCAAAAAATAACACCAGGATTTTATGACCAAGTATCCCTGGCCAGCGTGGTGCAGTAGGCTAATATCCCTGAAAATACATATGGAGGAGACACGTGCCCAGCAGTGGGACGTCTATGAGATGGATGATCCCTAGAATAGAATAACGTATCGATAAACACGCATCTCTAAATAAGCACTGTAAACCTGTACTTACGCACAGGAATACAACGTTTAATATTTTTTACTATTAACAATACCTAGGTACAAAAAAACTAACCCTAAAATTACTAAAATAATAAAGTAATTTCAACCACACAGCCCTATTATAGTCATTGGTACAAGTGTATCATGTAGCAAATATTAGTAATGATAATTTGCGTTGCATGACACGCACGGGAATTGAAGGGGTTACCCGGAGGGGTTGCACCCACTAGGTGTCGCACGGGTATAGTGTTGCGACAAATTGTATTAGTATCTATCGTGGTTGTATACCACGTGGAAATAAATGTTTAAGTGGTTTGATGGGGCATATTTTAACTCGTTATGCTTTTGTTGTGAAGGTTCTTAGGGTATTCAATAATAGGTGCGTCATACGGATCCAGAATGGGATTTTTAAATAAAGACAACTCCCGCACTAGAGAACAAGCTCTGTGTCGCGGAGGACTTTACAAACATACAATTAACGGACACAAATTACACCCAGACTCAGAACAACTCTTTCATCAACGCAGAGCCTTAACCGCTAGGGCTATAAATGTGAGATTTTGGACAAAGGTTCCTTAAATGACGTAAATGAGCACTAAGGGGATAAAATAAGGACTGAACGGTTATATGGAAATCCAACATTTTCAAAATAAGAGCACAAAATTTCTTATTATGCTTATGGATAGAAATAAAGGAAAGTAAAAATAAACTTTTTTAAATTCAACACCTAAAATAAAAAAGTATTTTACCCGGACTTGCAGCAGGCTGCTGGTTAAGTATTTTTATCCATACAAACTTTATTACACTTATTGATCGGTTTAGGGATGGAATATACAAAAAAATTAAGTTTCAGTTTATTTATTTATTAAAAATTAATAAATAAATAAAGTTAAGGCTATAATTACGTGGAATGTCAGTCAGTCAGCCAGAAGGCCATTTAATTTTTGAAGAGTGATTGGATTTTTAAATATCAGTCAGTAGCTGAAAATCAAATAAGTAAAATCTAAAAGTAAGGTAACGGCACCTTGATCCGCGGTATTTTCACCAAAACTCGAAACAGCATCGAAAATTAAGCATTTACGGTACCTTTTTGAGTGTTTTGTTATTTTTATCAGAAGCTTCGTTTATTTGACTATCGAAATAGACTAAAGATTTGACTATTGGACCCTGATTTGTATGAAATAATAAATAAAATATGAAAAAAGTCCGTAGCCCCTAATTCCGATGTAAAGATCCTAATTCCGATGTATTTGGTTCCTAATTCCGTGGTAACAAAACATGGTGTTCAAAAAAATCCCTTTCTACTTTATAAATATGTTATTGTTCTTTGAATCTTTATTACCATGAGGAATAAAGTTTGTATGAAAGTTCATAATGTTTTAGTATTTTAAAATTAGGAATTTGGGATATCGAGGTTTATGAAAATTCTGATACTATTTACAGTTGCTTTTTTTCTATTAAATAAATTAGTTTTGTATTAATAATATAAGTACTATTACGTAGTTATGACAAAAAATAGCTTTTAGATAATTTGCGAATGTTAATCTTGTCGAGTTTTGAAAAAAAAATGATTTTAGACATTTGTATCACTGATTTTATTTATTGTAAATTAAGAATGGGCCAGGATTTATTGTAGGGCACCATATTAGCGAGCAAGTCTGACTGGGGAAAGTCCCTCTTACAGAACACCACATCCAAATAACTACACACAGCGGTGTAGTTGTGTTCCTGTGTGTGAGTACAGGACCTGTACGAGCGCTGGAGACCTGGTCTCCAGCGCTCATTTAGGGATGCGTTTTGAAAGAAACGTAGTCCTATCCCAGGGATACTTCCATCATCAAGCGCTGGTGTAAAAAAATGGGTCGGCAATACGCTAGTGATACCTCTGGTATTGCAAGTGTCTGCTATGCTACGGTAACTGATTAACATTAGGCGGGTCATATGCTTGTTTGTCACCCAAGTAGTATAAAAAAACAATAATAGAAAAAAGATATCTAAAACAATAACATGATGAAATTATGTCATATTACGAGAACACTATGAAAAAAATTTTACAGACAAAATAACTCAATTTACACTAATTTTATTATTGGACGTTCCATTACAATGAAAAAATAATGAAATTTGCAATATCAATAACCAAAATACAAACTTCCTAAATTAAATTTCATTCAAAAAATAAATTGTGAACAGCCTGTATTTTACTTATCTATACCACGGAATAAGGTGCCAATAGAACCTAATTCCGATGCACTATACATCGGAATTAGGTTTCGTACTAAAATATCACGTTTCCTAATTCCGAGTAATAAAAAATAAAACATTTTTGCATAATTTATATACAGATTAGTGTACAATTGTAATATCTGCCTAAATATGTATTTCACTTACTAAGAGTTATATTTAATTGTTAATAAACTTAGATTTTTGGTCTTGACTTTCTCATACAACGAATTAACAAAATACCAAAATACACCACCTTTGATATGCTATAATTAGTGAATGCGATGCAACAGTGTACCACGTAATTAGATCTTATATTAATTGACTACTTAAATTAGTAAATCTAAAGTGTGGAGTGCCTAATCCTATAAACAATCCTGAAAACATAAAATGAAACCAAGTCTATGAAATCCTTATTCCGTGGTATACATCGGAATAAGGAACCCGCTAATTTTTATGGCACCTAATTCCGCGGTATTTTCAAAACGTATTTTCACCTTTATTTATTTAGTAAAATACAAAAAAGTAATGTAATACTCATAAACAATATAGTCATTTCACTAATTAAACGCAAAGAATTACACACACAGTACCAAAACAACAAGAAAAACGCTATTTAAAAGAACATGGTATTTACGTGCACAGGGTGCCAAATGTATGAAGAGTGCGTTTGGACCGGCTATCGTTGCGAATCTTATCGATTATCTTAAACATCTTGTACTTTACACCTTACTTTGGATAATATATCCACATGTAGATATATTATCTTCTAAATAAGAGATATTCTGGTAAAAAACAGCTTGTAAATCGCAAGTAAATGCCGTTTTTCTAAATACCTCGGAATTAGGTGCCAATTTCAGAACCCCTCGGAATTAGGTGCCGTTACCTTACATCATAATATATCAATCATAATAAAAAAGCCTTAAAAATATTGTTCACAATTTTACAATATTATCATCACAAGCAAGACGTGCCCACTTAGACGATATTTAAAGATGGCTTCCAATTGTAAAATAAAATAAAAACAAGAGTGACGTGTTTCGTTTTCACCCTTGATTTGATTTAAGTACGAAAATGATTGATAAAGTACAACACTCTAAGTGCGTCGGCGTCGCCTCGAGTCAAGTGAGAAAAAAGAAAAATAAACGAAAACATACAGGGTTATATTTTGTGCGTTAGTCTGCTTAACTTCAGGCGGGCCGTGTGTTAAGGCCGAATGTGTAGTCTTATGTATTGTTGGCCTCTTTGGTAAGGTAAATAAAAAAAAGAATGACATGGATTTAAATCTGTTGCAGCTAATAAACTACACATAGTGGTGAAATAACGACACAGTTATCTAGTCAAAGTTAAAGCCTCCATATGCAAAGGTACGTAAAGTAAGGTGAAGCCGTACCAATACCATTTTAGAAAAGTAAAAAATGTTTTTTTTTTCTCTCTATTTTTTTTTAAAGATAATTCGCGCACTAGGAAACTAACGCTGAGTCGCGGGGGACTTTACAAGTAACAGACACATTCTTCATCTACTCGTACTTCAGAGTTCCTTAGGAAAGCTCAGTTCTAGCAGTAGAAGTACGAGGTATTTTAAGAATTTTAACACCAAATGTTAAATAAAAAAAATGTTAAATCGCAAATGATACTTAAGCATAAGCTTATACTCAATTGACACCGTAGTAGTATAAAAAACGCTTGTAGATAGCAGCGTCGCCGTGCAAATAATTTTCCCGTATGTTATACCAATTTTGTGTAGAGTACGCGAGTTCAATATGACGCGTCGTTAGCTTTTGTCACACGACGGTAGGGTTGCCGCTCGCGCCTCCGGGACCAAAGCTAATTGGTTTCATTATGAAAACACCACTGTTGATATTTTTATTTAATATAGCGTCGCAATTGGCTGCACGTGTGGTCTAGGTGTTAAGGTAATCAGCGCGTCTTTACCATTGCGTTGGATGTTGTGGTTCGATTCCCACATGTGACAAAACTTTGTGGGATACGTGTCTAGGTGTACTTTGTGTCTTTAAACTGTCAGTTTAGATACTCCTAGTCTCCAGCGACAAAAGGTTCGTTCTTTAGAGCTGGAGTAATCAAAATAAAAAGACGAAGATCTTTTTTCCGAAAGTAACAAGCATCATATCGCTTCATCATCTATCATTTTTTATTTACCTTTAAAATGGGCAGAATTGTGTTACCAGCCTTTTCGAGCTTATAATTGATTAGGACCTCTCAGCCACCAATAAGAAAATAAAGGTGTTCCAAATGATAAAGTATTGATAGGTAGAGATCCCAAGGTCGCGTACACAAATCAACTGTAATACAGGTTACAATTCGGATGGAAATCATAAAAAAATACTTTCATTACGTAAGTCACTTTGTTGATTAGTTTGTTATACTTACTCGTAATACAATTTATTTATAAATCACATCATAACAAAAACGCTTAGGCCATATCATTAAAGATTCTCAACAATGTTACATACACTTTTGAAGTAGAAACAAACAATAATTAAGTACAGCCCTATTAAACGTTCGAGTGCCATTGTACACAAGCTTTGTATGCCTGACAACCCTATTGTTTCACACGAGTGCTTACACGTCATTGGAGGAATTAGAATTTTGTTTTTTTTTTATTTTGACATAACATTTTGCGTAATGTTTTGTACTTCTCGGTGATAAATCCTCGGCTCGTCTGATGGTAAGGAGTTTCCGTGGACCATGCTGCTTACAATACTAAGAGCATAAACCGTGCGTTGTCGGCCCCATATCTTATAACAATATTTTGTGTCAAGGGTATGAGAAAAGCTGTACTAAGTATAAAAATCTTTTACTAATGAGTGCTGAAAACATAACAACATTAAATTTCAAAGTTTGAAACTAGAACAATGCAAAAAACGTTGGCTACTACAGAACAAAACAAGCATCAAGCAATTTTTAGATTGTACAAAACCAAAACTTTTTTTTTGGTTTTGTACAATCTAAAAACTCTTTTAGCTTACAAAGTAAAATTTGAAAGCCAGAAAAATAGGCTCTACAGCCTTAAAATAAACCTACCATGTAGGTACTTCTCAATTATTGCTTTGTTAATAAAAAAAGAGTTCTTATCTATTTATGCTAATTATACATGGGTACCCAAAATATACTGATTTTGGGGGTACTCATGTATAACTAGCAACATTAAATCATCACATAGAACTTAAGTCTTATTATCGACTTATTTTATTGGTAACCATATATACTTAAGTGTATTAATTTCAAAATATTATGAAAAAATAATCAGACTAAAATCAGACTAAGCTGGAAAAGCAAAAGGTATTTCAAAAATGAATTAAAACCATTCCATATACCAATTACTTATCGGTATACGACAAAGGTATTGGTAGGCATGTGCGACTGTGAGTACGTAGTGTTCGCACCCACCTCGCTCGCAGTAATCCAATATGGCTGCCAGCTGCTCCCAAAAGCTTCCTTTTTATATTTTTCGGGCGAATTATCACCGACACTCTCCGGCCGGACGAGGATGCGAATCAAATTGAAAGCCGACTCAATTATATTACCAAGCTCTTTTAGGGTTGACTCAGTTTTGCTATTATTTTAATATATTAAGTGTTTGCTAAACGTGTCCGTAAATGTTTATATGATACTAACATATGCCTGCGGCTCCACCCGCGTAGATGTCGGGTATTGTAATAAAAAGTACCTTATAATAGAAAGCTCTTTATTGTACACCAATTACACTTATGATACAGATATTATTTTACACGTTTATGTACCCTATGTCCTGCCCCATCTATCTCTTTGTCAAATTTAATTAAGATCCTTTAGCCGTTTAGTCGTGTAAAGACAAACAGACAAAGTTACTTTTGCATTTATAATATCTATAGGGATTAAGACATGTATCTAAAGTAATTAAATTTAAAAGTAACTAATTAAAGTAGCAACTAGTTTTACGCAGCACAAACCAAGATTGGTATTAGCATTTTTCAATCGCAACCCGTCATTTAGACGTCTTATTGTACGCATAAATAACGGTTAACTTATAACTGACTTGTGTCAATTCGTTAAATAACTTCATTGCCAAGGAATATAAATAAAATACAAAAAAAAACGTCATATAAATAACGAAGCTCATGTATAAAATTATTACACAATTGATCATTAAAATTCCAAATTCCTGTACTCAAACCATTGACGATGCCTTAGCGACACCCCTTAATCCGAATAGCACGTTCACTAGGTGTCAGAGGGGGTGAGATGAGCGGGAGGCGAGGTAACAGCCTCATACCGTAATACTATTCCGAGATGAGCGACTTAAACGCGTTACAGACCACCACCGCAACTTGACCTCCCTCACCCACCTCAACTATTCCACATACGAACGATATCAAGACAATCGAACTAACTATCGAAGACCAATCTTATATGGACGCGTAACGTTCAATTCTCAACTGTTTTGGTGGTTTTGGCAACGAACTAGAGTGGAGTGGGTTTTGACAATGGCAGTTAACTAATGGAAGTGGATGTTCGACGCGACGGTTCAATGAAATTGGATATTGTCTTACGTGTCTGGTGGTACGTCGATCGGACGTGTTCAAGAGATGGCCGGTCACTGGTGACGTTTGACATAACATTGTAATTACGTTGAGAACTTTAGAGTGCCGTCTCTATTTGATAGGGCTGTTATTCTCGCGAAATTTGCATCGATATTAGATATACATGATAAATTGATTTTCATTAGGTATGTCGTCGTCGGGCAAAGACCACAACCAGATGGCTGCCACAGAACATTAAAAGACAAAAAAGGCCCAGGAAAAGATGGCGGGATGAGCTTGATAATAATAATATAAGACTAGTTGTCGAAATTCGGCTGTAAATCTTTTTCAGTTTTCTACAGTCCTTCTCCTGGACTTTAACTGCGCCAAATCTCACACTTCTCCCTGCGCGGACTTTGCTTTATAAGTGGTTCCTGCTTTTAAGCAAATTCCGAAAGACAAAGGCTTTTCTTTACTACAATAAACCAAATTCACCAAAGTAAAAAGTAGAAGTCCACAGCCAAATAACAACACACATTGAAGTGTAAGAGAGGTAGGGCACCATACTAGCGAGCAAGCCCGACTGGGGAAGGACCTCCACCTTACAGAAGACCACAGCCAAATGACTACACACAGCGGTGTAGTTGTGTTCCTGTGTGTGAGTACAGGTCTCCAGCGCTCATTTAGGAATGCGTTTTGAAAGAAACGTATTCCTATCCCAGGGTTACTTCAATCTTAAGGCCCTGGTGTAAAAAAATGGGTTGGCAACACGCAAGTGATACCTCTGATAATGCAAGCGTCTATAGGCTACTGCTTAACATCAGGCGGGCCGTATGCTTGTTTGCCACCCAAGTAGTATAAAAAAAAAAAAAAATGTCCTTGTGGCCTTGTGCGTATGCGTAGAAATGGTTTTAATCACTTAATCACAAAACCTTAGTGTTAAATTTTTTTGGATGGACAAACGATGCTGCCGTATTGCAAGCGTCCATGGGGGCCGTATACTTGTTTGCCACCTTAGTAACATTTAAAACGAATTAGCTATGCTCTCATTAACGTGTTGCAGACCTAAAGATTTTAACATCAGAGTTTTATGATGGAGTTTCCCTGAAATAGAAAAACGTTTCGTCCAAAACGCATCCCTAAATGAGCTTTGTAAACTCATGATTTTATAATTCAGTCCTTTATCGCGTTGACTTTAACCCAATCTTTTATAAACGAAAGAGCTAAACAGGCATTACGATTCAACAGTTATCTGCTATAAAACGAGCTCCCGAGCGACAGCCTGCCACTAAATTGTGGCCGTGTGCAGCCAGTGGAATTGGCCAATTTTTATCTCAACATAAATAAAACACGCTCGGGTTGCGCTGAGCAATTTGCCTAAAACCGGGTGAAGTGGTGTTACCCGGCTCACGAACTGGGTATAACAGCTCCAGGTAACCGGCAAACGTTTTAATACTTTACGAGAGTTGAAGTAGGCTGTTGTGGAATTGTGGTTTCCTTTTTATACAATTACAATATTATGTCTTTTCTTATATATGTATATCATCACGAACGTCTACCATTGGAGTAGGCAGAGAGTATGGTATGCCAATCGCTAAGATCAAGGCATACTTCTTTCGCTTCCTTTACATTCATCTACCTCTTCATGCATGAACGTCGGTTTCGATTACTTTTACTTTGGCACTTTTTTAGTTCAATTTTTTGTTTTATTTACTACTATTTTTTAATGAAATAATAAGGGTTATTTCAATAAATAATAATAGTAAAGTTCCAGTCGCTGATAACCTTTGTCTTTTTGGACATCTTATTTCTGAATTACACAAAGTTTTGCCCCATGGGAAGTGAACCTACAACACGGCGCGGTGTTGCTGACAAGTTGACCTTAACTATTAGAACAAACCAAACATATTCTATTTAACTACTGTTAAGTAATTTATAAATATAGTACTTATTAAACCCTGATAGATTTACGAGTACTTCGTTCATTCCGAGTGATGGCCTTCGCCAAACACCGCAATGCAAAAATATTCTGAAAATACATAATAAAATTAAACAATATTCTTTCTATTCCCAACGTTTCAGAATAACGATCAATCTCCAAAAAGGCTTTTTGACCTCGCACCCTCTACGGGTTATCCGACCACTCGCATTACATTCACCGGTATATAGTTCAATATCATTCACTCGTTCACTCTATCCCCATTGCAATATCTAAAACGAATTTCGATTTAAAATATATTGCATTCGGTTACGAATACTGATGTTGTCAAAATAAACTGGTATTGAATAAATAATATTATAAAATACTTTATCCTATTTGATGCTATCGATATTTTGTAAATCAATAGCAGGTAGAGAAATTACTTTTTATTGTTTCGTGGAAAACCGTTAAATAACGTTTTTTGTTCTTTTCGTTGATGGAAAACAAGCTTACGGCCCGCCTGACGGTAAGCAGTTACCGTCGTCTATGCAATATGTATACTTACAATACCTGGGGCACTTGCATGTTTGTTTGTTTGTATATCTAAGAGATATTGCCAAAATTTAAATTGAGACACAAAACCGCTAATAGAACCAACTTATATTTAGTGTAAGTTTTTGTTGGTAACTAAAAGTAAGTCACTAAAAATCCTTGTTAAAACAACAACGTCTCTCGATGGCAGTGGTCTCGGATATCACATTTTTTCGACTTGGCTTACGATTTTCTTTTACTGTTCTACCTTTAAAAGATATTTCAAATTTAAAATTAATTTAATCAATTAGGTTACAAATTAACATTTATAGGGTTAGGTTATAGTGTTATTCATATAAGGTCATTAAACATGAATAAAGATTAGTTGGTTAGAGGTTAGATTCTAAACCATTTTTAAAACTCAACTAAAAATAGCCAACTATGTTTAAATCTATGCCTTACCAATCAAATCTCTTCACCTAAAACCGACTAAAAGTACCCACCACTCAAATTTGAGTGTCACATAAGGTTACGCAATAAAGATATGTTTTATGTGAGCTGTCGCAACACATGAAGGTTATTGAAGGAGACAGGTAACGTGCCGCTTGCAGACGACCTTACATTTTATATTTTATGTGCTCCAAGGGTGAATATGATTTGGGTAGATGGGATTAGGTTTTAAATGATTTTGATTAGAGTTGTTTTTGTGTTTGTGTTGATACAAATATTATAAGTCCAAAAGTTACTCTGTTGGATTGTTAGTTTGTCTGTTACCATTTAACGACGAAACGACTGAATGGATCTTTATTAAATTTAGTAATAAGAAGGATGGTACCCTGGGGAAAGACATAGGTACTTTTTAGGGCGATAATGGACATCCACGCGGGCGGAGCCCTGGTACTAGCTAGTTGTTAATAAATTGGTATCTTCTAGATTACTGAACTTTGACAACACGGTTGTTTTAGTGGCTTAAGCGGTTACCTGACTTTTGAGCCATACGCGGTATTTTATAGGTTCAATCCCTGTAGGCAATAGATACGACATGCAGACTAACATCTATTTTTAGAGCAAAGTCTGAAAAACATCGCTTTTGATGGCTAGACAGACCGATGCAAGAACAACATGGGCTACCATAGGCCCATTATCACTACCTGTACTTAATTTGTTTCGTTTTGTATTGTTTTATGTGGTGTGCAATAAAGAATATTCTATCTATTTACCCCAGGACTATCACTGAGAAATACATGGTTCGCGATAAGTCTTGATGGCAATAAGACCTGAATGAGTCAGTTTTTAAATCCATTTACTTATGACACATCGTTACATAGTAAAGCGTAGGTTACTTTTGTCACTGAGCCGGCGAGAGCGTGGGTCTCGCTTAGTTTTGCAGCTCGGGAGCAGCAGGCACTATCTTGTTTTATCACTAACAGTGGTGAAACATACAAACACACTGATATACGTATGCGTACTAACCTGCACCCTCGCTTCAGTGAGGTTGATCTTAAGCGCTAGGTCTTCTCTGGTGAACACGTCGGGGTAGTGCGTCTGCGCAAATGCCGTCTCCAACTCCTCCAGCTGTAAATAAAGTCCGTGTTATAGCTTTCCAGCAACATTTTGTAACATATTGTAAATGTTGCAAGCGTCCATGGTTATAAACATTAGAAGTATACAATTTTCTTTCACAGTATGTGGGTAGACATTTAGTTAAGCTTGTAAGTGTACATTTTAGAGGAAATGTAGTGGGGTTCGGTCGACAACGGAGTTAGCTGTACAGAGCCACTATATGACAATTAGTATTTTTTGAAAACCAATGTATAAATTTGTGTGAAATGTTTTTATCCGTAGGTTTAGTCTAATTGTACACTGCTACCAAATTCCACAGAAATATATGAAATGATTTTTTTTTAAACTAATCTTCATATAGCGGCCCTGGTCAGCTACCTCCGATTGCGTGTGTTCTATTCGGTCTATTTTATGGATTTCTTGCCTGTATTTTTGACATGTTTACAATGAAGCATATTTATTATTATTATTTTATCATTTTCCCCAGTCATATGAGTAGAAATTACACAACTATCCAAGGAGTTTCCAACTTCAAAAGTTTGTTATAATGTAAGTTACCTGTTGCAGCGTGAAGGTAGTGCGGTTGCGCCTCTGTTTCCGACGCACGAACGTGTCATCGTGTATCGCCGGGTGATACGAGTAGCTTGTATCTAAACAATAAAATAAATATATGAATAAACTGTGTGGATTAACATATTATAACTATAATGGACAACGGGTCTAAATCGCGTAATATTTAAAAGATTTTGAAAACCTTTAAAATATTAGGTACGCAATTTAGACCCGTTTTCCATTATAGTTATAACTAGGGGTCGCCCGCGACTTCGCCCGCGTGGTAATTCGGTATATTTTTCCCGATTTTGCAACATATCTCACTACTACTCCGCTCCTATTGATCATAGCGTGATGTTATATAGCCTATAGCCTTCCTGAATAAATGCACTATTCAACAAAAAAAGTTTTTTTTCTAATCGAACTAGTACCTACTTTCTGAGATTAGTGCGTTCGACCAAACAAACAAACAAACAAACTTTGTGGCCTCGACTTTACAGAAGAACATTCCTGTGTATGTAGAGACGTTTTAGGGTCCGTTTTGAAAGACATTTTTCCATCCCAGGAATACGCCATCTTAATAGTGAAAATATGTAATTGGGATTGGCAACACGCAAGCACCCATAGGCTACGATAACTACTTAACATCAGGCGGGCCATATGCTTGTTTGCCTCCTTGTTAGTATAATAAAACATAAATATAAACAATATTCTTTAAACATATTTCCAAAACGTTAACGAAGAGACAAACTCGTCGCTCAGGAAGTATCACGCCATTACACAAGGAGGGTGAGTACGCATCCCTAGTTGTTATAGCAATCCTGAACGTTGTGTGTCCGCAACAATTGAGGAGGTGGAGAGACTAGCGAATAGAGTGACCAGCATTTATGTTAGTAGAACGAGGATAAGTAATTAGAGATAATCTATAATAATATTATAGTGCTGAAGATTTTGTTTGTTTGTTTGGTTAAAAGCGCTAATCTCAGAAAGGTTCGATTAGAAAAAAAATTTTTTTATTGATTAGTGCATTTATCCAGGAAGGCTATGGGCTATATAACATCACGTTATGATATATTGCGAAATCGGGGAAAATATTTCAAATTACCACGTGGACGAAGTCGCGGGCGATCCATAGTACATTATAAAATAAATCTTTTAAACATTTACAATTTAGACACATTTTATTACTACAATGTATAATATAATAAAAGTAATGACAAAGTATATAAGTGTATATAGTTGTCACTGTCGCCGTTTTGCGATACTAGCCCGCACAAATCCACCCGTGATCGAGGTCGGTGCAATTCGATCGAATCGTCAGGTATATGGTAACAAAAAGTATCCATGAAAACCTTGGAAATTATTCACGATTTAAACCCGTTGTTGTGAAATATTACAATACCCTATTTTTACAAATATTGGGTCGACAAAACGAGTGTGATTGGCCAGGCATTGCACACGTCTATAGACTACTGCTTACCATCAGGCGGGCCATATGCCTTTTGGCCACTTAAGGACCATAAATTCAAATGACTTAACAGAGCTGTCCATCGCGCATTTAGGGATGCGTTTTTAAAAGGAACGTTTTTATATTCTTAAGTTCTAATGAACTTAAACTAAAGATGAGAGATGGAAAATGCAAGTGCTACGGCGTTCGTAGCACCTCTACGAAGACAGTAGCGATAAATATATTTAAAAACATTGACTTAACATTTGGAAAAGTAGTATTGTCAAATTAAGCACGTGCCAATTGTATTGAAAAAAAACATAACTCGTTATAACTTACGTTACAAGGTCTCAAGTGCACAATTTTTGCTATGATCCTAATAAAAATCATCAAAATTGGCGCCACCGTTTGGGCGTGGAGCAAAAGCATAATTCTAAACAAGCAACTATTGAAACATTGAATTTTTTGTATTTATAAATTAGTCCGATCTTTTAAAGGACCTCATGGTCACCCTACAGTGACGCAATATATCCAGAGACAAATGTTAGGGCTGTCCCACCCTAACGATTCTATTATTCTTACGATAATGTCGTTCCATACATTACTTGACGAAAATTACCCCTAATAGCCAGTATTACTGGTCGAATGGAGTGACTTTAGCTTTATTTGTCAACGGTAATAGTTTTACAAATAAAGAATTGCTTTATAGGAGTGATTTGTTGTTTGTGTCATTAAGCTTTTAAGATCGCTTTATGATCGATTATGTGTTTTAGGTACTGATAGAAATACAAATGGAAATCTTATTTAAGGACTGAAGACTAAGACTTATAGATATTTATGCTATTTTTTTCTAACTCCCGCACTAGAGAACAAGCTCTGTGTCGCAGGGGACTTTACAAACATACAATTAACGGACACAAATTACACCCAAACTCAGAACAATTCTTTGTGGGTCACACAAAGTTTTGTCCTGTGTGGGAATCGAACCCACAACCTCGTGCACAGCAAGCGCATACCGCGGCCACTGGACCACCAAGGCAGTCAAGAGTAAACTTGCGAGTTAAGTATCCCTGAGATAGGAATACGTTTCGAAAAACGCATCCCTAAATCAGTTCTTACACATAGGAACACAACTAGAAATATATCGCTGTGTGTAGTTCTTTGAAGTCCTTCCCTAGCCGGGTTTGTTCGGTTGTATAGTGCCCTTATTTTTTTTTTTTTTTTTCAAGAGACGTAAGGCTTCATACAACCGAAGTCCTAGTGTGGAAGGAATTCCATCTTACAGAAATTGAAGCCGATCGTATAGAATTGCC
The DNA here is from genome assembly GCA_947095525.1 of Trisateles emortualis. Taxonomy (NCBI): domain Eukaryota; kingdom Metazoa; phylum Arthropoda; class Insecta; order Lepidoptera; family Erebidae; genus Trisateles; species Trisateles emortualis. The sequence goes on from OX352745.1 coordinate 14,946,641, forward strand.
GTCCGGACTATGAGAGTAAGAGAATAAAAAGTGCACCTGTTTGGGCACACACTTGGACAATAATAACATGACCGAAAATTCGGTTAATCCTTACTAATATTATAAATGTGAAAGTTTGTAAGAATGGATAGATGGATGGATGGATGTTTGTTACTCTTTCACGTAAAAACTACTGAACGGATCTGGATGAAATTTGGCACAGACATAGATTATGGTCTGGAATAACACATAGGCTTACTTTTTGCAGCGATAACCGACATCCACGCGGGCGGACCCGCGGGCAACAGCTAGTAAGACATGATTATTGTCATCGAAGTAATAAAAAAGTGCAAAAACCTTCAAACACGGTATACCAATCATTCATTTAGCCTTAACCCGTATCGCCCACAAAATCAATTCTAATTTTAAAAAAGCACACATTAAACTGTAGCTGCGCATGCGACTTCAAACCCGCCGACGTCCGGACGGTCTAATGGACCGTATTAATTGGTCCAATTTGTTCCGTTGCGATTCACTCGACGAATTAATTTTGTTATTCGCTTAGATACACTTAGTCGTCGTATGTGTGGCTCTCTTTATTTCATAAATATTTAACTTTAAACGATTGAATTTTCGTTTATCGTCGTTAGTGGCTAACATAGTAAAATATTTGTTCAAATCGCCCCCTCTCAGTCGTAATTTAACGTCTGTAGGTTAACAATCGGTATAGGTTAACATTTTGACGTGCCCTGCAAAGCACGGATATGCTCTGATGAAATACCGCTCATTATCTATATCTATACTAATATATTATTATAAAGCTGAAGAGTTTGTTTGGTTGGTTGAACGCACTAATCTCAGAAAGTACTGGTTCGATTAAAAAAAAATTTTTTTTCTTGAATAGTGCATTTATCCAGGAGGGTTATAGGCTATATAATTCCAAATTACCACGCGGACGAAGTCGCGGGTGACCCCTAGTAGTAAAAGTTTTTTTCTAATCAAACCAGTACTTTCTGAGATTAGCGCGTTTAACCAAACAAACAAACTTTTCAGCTTTATAATATTAGTATAGATATTGTACATTATCACATTTGCATCTACATATTGCACAGCAGGCGCATCGATTCCCACACAGGACAAAACTTTGTGTGACCCACAAAGAGTTGTTCTGAGCCTGGATGTAATTTGTGTCCGTTAATTGTATGTATGTAAAGTCCCCCGTGACACAGAGCGTGTACTCTAGTGCGGTAAAAAATGAAAAATCTGCACACTGGTTTGCTTGTACAAAACTCAATCTTGAGTTAAGCATGCCTTTATACATTTTATATTTATATATATTTGTTTCTATGTAATTATGTTCAATGAAGAATTACCCATACCAAGCAATCGCTGAGAGATATTAAAAAAATAAAACTGAATTCTTAACCCTACTACTTACTTTACCAAGTTTAATATTCAAACAAACTTATAAATATCGAATTATTTTTCAACATCGTTTCCATTAACCACGAAAGCTAGTTAATCCGCCCGGTTTCGTCCAACTTTTTCCGCTGCACTCAAGCTCAGACCGGACCCACTTCCGGCGGATGTGAAACACTTTTTAATTTCCGTTGCGGAGGGATTTTTCTACTGGCAACTTGATGGGCACTCAATTATTAACATTCAATTAATGAAAATATTTATAATCTGTGTAATCTGGACGTAGACGGAATTTGTCTGAATTAAATTTTATTGTGTGTCAATATAATAAATATAGGTTACAAATATCTTAGCACGCAGTTGCTTTCTAAGAAGTAGGCAGTGGTGCACCTTTGTATACCACTTTAGCGTAAGAGGCAGACAGGTGGGTGAAAACCCCTATTGAGGCAATTTTAGGTTCCGTGAAAGTATAACTATAATAATACGAGCTTATTAGCATTTATCGGGTACGATGCTATTCTCCGTGTAGACACATTGTTTGACGCGGCATATTAGTTCGCAGCATGTTATGGGTTCGATCCACACATAGGTATATAAATGTGTCCCGTGTTCTTAAAGTAAAGTCCCCTGCAAAACACGGGACAAAAATTTGTGTGACCCATTAATGGTTGTCCCGAGTCTGGATGTTTGTATGTTTATAAGTAAAGTCCTCCGCAACACAGCGCTCATACATGAGAAATGTGCTACTATTGCTTTAGTAAGCTTACCTCTAGGCAATTTTATCACCGAAATGATTAAAAAATATGATAATTATGAGGCGATAATACAAAACTACATTAACGAGTTACCAATTAACCACTCAGTCTACATTTCACACATTATGTAGATATCCAAATTAATTATTCAAACCAAACTGAATTTGTAGTTGCTAATATTATAAAAGCGACTAAAATTACATAATATACGTGTACGTCAAATATTTAGTTACGAGAGGGCAAACGAATGTGAATATAACAGAAATATAACACTCGTCTGATTCTAACAGCCCACGAACACGCCGCTGTAGCGGTAGCGACGAGCGGTAGCGACGAGCGGTGGCGACAAGCGGCGAAAACAAAATGAAATAAAACGTTCTACGGCGCCGCACTCGGCGACGCGCAGTTTTAGTACATTTGTTGCCAACGCCGCCGCTCGCTAATTAGGCTCATGTTAAACTTAGTAAGTTATTACTAATGTTAGGGCGCGTTTTTGTGAGGTATTTTTATATTTATTTATTTAAATTTCTTATAAACAAACTGTACGACGGTCAACCTTTAGGTGATGCAGAGATAAATGGCAGGTAACAAAATAGATAAATCTATGATGAAAAGAAATTAAATGAACTAATTATATAAATATTATACATAACCACATAAAAAATACTACATAAATAAGTAAATATGCTCAAAAACAAGTGCACTCTTTATTCCCTCACTCTCATAGGACCAACGGGTTTACATGCTTTCCGAGGCACGGGAGTGTATACACCTCCAATTTCCAAAATCCGGGCATCTATTGTTAATTTCTTATAAGAAAAATCCAATAACAATTTATCGCCCGAGCCGGAGGAATCAAACCAGGGACCTCGCGATCAGCAGTCCCACACATGGACCACTGAGCCACCGAGGCAGATAACAATACACGGATATTAAGTACACCCAGACTCGTAAGGTAGCCCTGTAAGTCACTGCGCAATTAATAAACTCGTAAACTTGTAACGATTAAACTTAAAACTACTGGACCGAATAAAAAAAATATTTCACCTATGGGAAGCTAGATTATCAACTAGTATCTAACATAGGCTATATATTTTTTAAGCCCCACAAAAAAGCGGTAAAACGGTGATGGCTGAGTGGAAAAGTAGGTAACCGACTTGCACGCAAGAGGTGCGAGTTCGATCCCCGGTGGCAGTACCAATGTGAATTTCACTTTGTGGAGTTCACACACAAAGTCACAAGTTGGAGTTGCAGAGAGATCGTGAGTCCACATGTCTTATAAGAAATTCTAAGGACATGTCTGATTCACTAACCTGCATTAGGCCAGCGTGTGTGAATTAAGGCCCAAATCCCTTTCTCTCTCTCTCTTTCTTTTTATAGAGGACAGGAGACCCGGGCCCAGCAGTGGGACATATATGGGTTGCTATTATTACTATAAGCTCCACAAACACTAAATAAGTGTCCACCCGAGCAAAGCTGGGATGTGCCGCTAGTCATATTTTAAATACATAGAAACATAACTCTTACCTAATATATTCTATTTAGGCTCATGTTGAACTTACCTACGTAATTAGATACTAACTAAGGTAAGGGCGCGTTTTCGTCGTACACGAGGTTAATATTGAATTTGTTCATTTGAACTCGATATTGGGCACCAATCAGTAAATGTAAACTAAAAATGTTTTCCGTTTCTAGGGTCACCCATAACAGAAATCCGTGGTGTAACAAGTTTTTGTGACGGTAACGAATTAAGAACTAGGTTATAATATTTATTTATTTTCTCATCATCACATAACAGTAGTTTTAATGTAGTACATATTAAAGAGACTGGTGTCTGCTGTAGGAAATCCTGTAGTACAGATCACCAACAAAATCACAGATCACAAAAAAAACCAACAGATCCTATAGACAGCATATAGCAGTTACCTCACTGCTTACCATCAGGAGAACCGTAACTATGCCTTGTTACCATCATATATATAAAAAATATATCTGTAAATATAAATATTAGAAAAAACTTGTATAACCAATTTTCTAAAACGATGATTAACCCTTTGTTACCACTTGTGCTTATAAGTCCACAAGCTCAATTCTCATACAACATCATAGTAGATAAATAAAGGTACGATGATAGACCACGACCGCGGCGCTACAGTGTGATTGCGCGCTAATGAGCGCCCCGCATAGCGCTGGAAATTGCCTTATACATTTTTAATAGATTCGTTTAAGCCGCTTTTTTATCCACTAGCTTTTTTATCTCTCAGCGCTTTAAAACTTCCAACCCCCACCCCCTCTCTTTAAAACCTCCCCGCCCGCAATACGTTAATAGATTTTAAAAATTAATACATTTACCCAATTATACCAACGGGACGGACTGTCATTTTCGACGGTCCAAATGAAATAACGCCAGTATAATTTTATTATGGCCTTTGATCATTGTTGTAGTAAGTAAAAAATTGTGACGCACCGGGAGTAATCAAAAGTGACATGATACTTATTAAGTTAGCAATATAACCGTGTTAAAGCGACCGGCGGCGCGACTCAAAAACTATTTTATGAATAATAGATGGCGCCGCCGGCGACCAATCCCCGGGGAGCACCGCCCATGCGCCCCTTTACCCCGCGACGACCCTCCGCGCCCGCCTCGCGACACCCCCGCGACTCCCCTGGCCTGCCTTCTCTATTCATTAGCACATTACCACCCCTTGGGCACGCGAGTCAGTTGGGGTAACGCCGTAACGCGAAAGAAACAGATTTCTGCCTTTTGAGGTTTTTTCTAACCCTTTTGGTTGGGTTATAATTTTTGGTACGTTAATTAAAGGGTTAACTTTATGTTATTTTGAGTAACTTTGGACATTTAGTTTAATTATTTTAGTGAATTAGCTATACTTAGTTCTTAATTTTATTTTTTTGGTAACTGTTTTATGGTATGCATAGCCAGTTTTAAATAAACGAAACGACAATTATGGTATAGGTAGGTACTTACTTACCTACACAGTTATATCCAGGAACACATCATGGGAATATACATATATTGGCTCACCTCTACATTTTGCAACTAAACTACTTAGCATAGATTGCTTTACCTCTACTTACCCTATATGGGAAAACGTTTTATTTTTAATTCTGAGGAAATTATAAAAGAAGAATAAATAACATCGCCAATTCCTAAACCAATTTTTGACATGAACTCAGTTCAAAATTCAAAAATAAAGAAAAAAAACAAGAATCTAGGAACCACAGATTCAAAATTATCGATAATCGTTATTGAATCGAGTTATATAATTGAATTGTAAATCGGTAACAAGACAAGAGCTTTAACTAAGAATAACGCCATTAGACTCGCAGCCCGCCCGCTAACTTAGTTACAGAAGTTTGTGCTGATAAGTGAAATCGACGCGACTCCTGGACTATGCGGTTATTTTGCCACTTGAAACTTTAAATTATAACTTTATAAGTCGATTTATACTGCAAACATTATGTCTCTTTGAAATTGGTTCTTGTAGATCGAGTTGATTAAAGTTTTATCGATAAAGTTGTTTTGACAGTACGAACTGGATGAAATGTTTATAACATTATTTTTATATGAATTTTGTTACTGTCAAATAAGAAAATCTATAAAAACTTCCAGTGATTTAAAAATAAATGAGTTAAATTGTTTAAATGGTATATAAACCTAACCATAAGTTACAAAATCTAGATCGGTGTCAGAAAGGCTAAATCGATTTGACGAGACTTTAACAAATAAATAGAGGAGAAGTAGAGATAACTTATGCGACTCCTTATAAAAACAAGAGTTACATGTTTTCGGCATAACATGTGAGCATTCTCGCGAACGGATCAATCAACGGTCAATCCCATACATTTGCTTTTTTGATGTTTCGATTCGACTACCGTAAATGCCACTTGTCCAGAGGGGCAGAAGACTTTAAAACTGTTTCTCTACTTGGCGTCATACAATGACGTCCTCATAACGATTATACCTATTCGATCTCAATTCGAATTTGGAACAATGATATTCTTAAAGGCAATTACAATTTTCGAAGATAAAAATTTGTCGCCATAAGGACGTCATGGTGTGGTCTCAGCTTAAACAATAGGGTATTTATTTAACCCAAATTTGATACAGCAAATGTGAACGACGGCGACGCAAAGAGTTTTAACAGGTATCAACGTCATTGTTTATGTTTAATTACTGTGTGTTTTTTTACACCCTTTAATTAAGTTGAAGTTTGTTCTTTTTCTCTTTTCTTTTGTTTTATTTTTGCACATCCCATGTTTTTCTTTTCAATTAATATATCTCGACCAATTGTGTCATTATTAATTTGTCGATGTTCGTCTACGTAAATAGTAAGTTATAGGTGGTTCAATCAGATAAATGTATACTTACAAGGATGAGAGGCAGAGAAGGGGTACTCCAAGGTGGGCAGGCGATGCTGGTGCGGCGGCAGGCTCGGCGGGCAGTGGTAGCAGAATAGCCCACGGCCACCACCACCACCGCTCGCCAGCTATGAACAGACAAACAAGAATATACAATAAGTATAACAGATAGATGCAAGTCTTATGATATATGACATGATAAACGAATATCTGATCGGGTGGATCAATCCAATAACATGATAGCAAAAAAAAAAGACGTAGATATCGAACTAACTCACAGAAACTGTGGCCGTCAACACTAGCTAAGTAGCTTTATTTTTTATTTCTCTCTCTCTCTCTCTTTCTCTCTCTCTATGTCTCTCTCTTTCTGTATCATTACGTTCCGTATTATCTGTCGCATTTATACTTAAAATCTATAAGCATAAAGCAAGTACGCACAAAAACACGAGAACAAAACTGATCGCCGCTTAGCACAAAAATAGCTTATCTATTATTATAATATATCATTGACGCGCCCGCATTAAAGTAAGGTAGGTTGGTAAATCAAAATCGGTTCAGTCGTTTAGTAGTTACGGCGGAACATAGCGACCGACATACATGCAGATCAAACTACGAACGGCATCTTTAACATTATTTATCTGAGTCAAAAGTCATTGAAGGTTCTAATAATGAAACACTTTCTAATAACATGAAAAGCACCGCCGCATCAATTTCACAAACACTCATATCTAATACTATTCTGTATTAACATAGGAATGGCACCGCGTAATGATATACCGTCGATCCGTCGATCGAGTCCTTGATTGCGCGAGCGCAATGAATTTAAATCCTCACAGATCAGAGTGGTGTAATTGTGACGGCGTAAGCTTGTGATCATAGGGCATTACTTAACCTGCACTTGATTGTGTATTAACAATGAATTGTGTCAGGTGTGTGTACAGGTGGAATTGGAATGTGTATCGTGGTGTTAGTGAGTTGTGTATGTGTGTGATGATATGTGTATTTTAGCGCTTTACACACACTGTTATCATCTATCTGAAAAACTGAGTAATTCCTATAAAAAAATCAACTAAATCGATTCTTAAAAAATAAAAATGAAATAAAAACAATTTACATTGCTTACTTAATTTACGCCTATGAAGAATTTTGTATTATTATTCTTTAGATATTTTTAAATTAGTGTAAATTTATATAGTTTTATAAGATGTATAAAATAGTACGTATATTTCTTGAAGTAAATAATTAAAAGTATTTATTTCTTAAGAAATGATTTATTATTAATAATAATATTTATAATATAATAAATAAATATTTATTGTTTTTGACAGGTACTATACTGAGTGTAAATAATTTACCTTACTTAACTAGCACAAGATCAACCTCTCTAAATGTCAACAAGACATTAGTTTTTGCAAAATGTCAATCATTTAAATTAAACATAGGCCTCCCCCAAAGATTTCCACAACATTCGGTATTGCACTAACCTTATTCATCGGTTGCCGTTTATTGTTTGAAAATTTAAGGCAAGTTGTTGTTTCAAGACTAACTTTACCCCTTTCGCTGTCCCAAATTGGACACAATAGAAAATCTATTCTTGTATCAGATATCACTCATGGGACAGGCGAACCTGTTAAAGAAATGATATGATGGAACAAATTGCAGATAATTTTCAGTGTCAGAGATATTCGTAAAAAAAAATTTGATTGCCGCATTTTTTTAGTAATTAAATCAGATTCTAATTAGAATACACTCTTCATTTGAAACCAATAATTAAATTGTAATTTTAAACTTGTCGTTTTTGTGAATTCAAATTAAATTCGTCGTGATGGTATAGTTTGTTTCTTAGACAAACTTCACTATATCACCTTTAAGCCTATTTACTGCATCCGCTTATTTATATAAACAGTTATATTAAACACAGTTGTTCCGAAGCGCGGTGCGCAAAGAACATACAGCTCGTAAATCAATTAATTTCGATGAATAAATTGCTAGATTGCCCTGCAGACCGTGTGTGTGAAGTGCACTGAGATATACTATACAGGTCGATCTGACGTATTTTTAAAGTGAAAACTTCTTTAGTCGCATTGAGTTCTTTTTGGGTGAACAAAAATCATGGAACTCGTGTTATCGTCAACGAACGCTTTCCATATTCAAAAATAATAATTTAATAACTCGACAAGCCTCCAACAAGGTGGACCGACGACCTGGTAAAGATTGCGGGCAACCGATGGACAAGGTCGGCTCAGGATCGAGAGTTGTGGAAAACCTTGGGGGAGGCCTATGTCCAGCAGTGGACGTCTTTTGGCTCAATATATATGAATAGCTCGACAATATAATTCACAAGTTACTTAGTTTTCACTTCTATCGGCAGTCACTAAAGACTGTCCCGCATGTTTTTTAAGTTTTAATTTAAACAGAAAGGACTGGCCATTTTAGTAAAAGATCGAATTGAGTGGAAAAAGTAAAGGAGGGCCTTTGCCCTGCAGTGGGACGGTACAGGCTGAAAATAAAAATAATCAAGCAGAAGGTAAGCAGTAACTGTAGCCTATGGACTATAATAATATGTATCACTTGCGTGATGCCGATTTCAAAGTTTGACATCAGGGTTTTGTGATGGAGTATTTCCATGGAATACTTAAACGTTTCGTATAAAAACACACATTCGTAAAAGAGTGCTGCAAACCTGTACTTACACACAGAAACACAACAACACCGCTGTGTAGTCATTTGGCTGTGGTTTTCTATAAGGTTTTATAAGGAGGGCCTTGCTCAATTGTATGATGCCTATGATCGTTTCAACTGATTACATAATCATTTTAAATGATTATACACAATTGAAAACAATAATAATATGTTAGTCTTAATTCTTACTAAGTATATTTAATTTCTTACTGTTTTTTTGTTATTAAATTAATATTTGACATACTAATTGGAAATTTTCGCGTTGCATGATATAACATTCTAATTATTTTTATTAGAAATTCGAATGTGAGTTCGTTTTTTTTGTAATGCTGTCACGTCTTAACTAATCAACCAATCATCATGAAATATTACACGTTCTCAATGGCACACAAAAGAAAACAGAGTGACTTATACTTAATAAAAAAAAACAAGTAATGTTTTCGAGAGATTACGATTGGATTACCTAGGATAAATTGCGTTTACATTAAATTGCTAGACGTTTCTACCAGGTAACACCAGCCTTGGTAACAAGCTAACTGGTTAGTCGATGTCCTGACTACGTCATCTAAATCAACGCTCATATTTATGAATGTTTTGTTTGTTTTTGTTTGGTCGCCCGGTGATCAAAAATCGACCGTAATTGCTATCTGCAGTCCTTCTTCGTATGATATTTAACTATGCCAAATCTCACACTTCTCCGGAGGAAGAGAGTACAAAGTTTTATTTTAACGTATCTATTATTTATATAAAGAAGATAATAATACAAAGAAAAAAGTGTTATATTGTCACAAGGTTACATAACAAAACTTTAATCTGATAATCCACACACTGACATAACTTTATTTGCGGGAGGAAAATGGCAATGAAATTCAATTGCACATATAACTAGAGAGACCCACGTGTACAGTCGTCTGTATAAATGACATTAATGGAGCAATGAATCGGCTAAACGATGCGCGGGCGCATTCGATGCTGCTAGTGACGTCACCACACAGTGGCTTACACAGAAAAAATGTAAACAAAATAAAGCAATTTTTTCGGTTTCTAATTATTTCATTACTAATAAATTTATTTAGATATGTTAAAATATTCAGCATATTTACAACTACAGTATATTATTTTTTTGTACAAAATAACATATTTACAATAAATATATTGCTGAATAAATATGAAACAGTTATGAACGTGTTTTATTAATATTAAACTACTGCCTTTTTTAATTAATTAGTTTTCCGTATTTAGGTTTAGTAAGTTTAATTACGTTTTTAATATCTATTATTCTTGTATATACGAGTAGCATAGTCGCTTAAAGAGCTTTTAAAGTAAATATTAAAAATAGCATGGCCAATGGCCAAATAAACTTCACAGACTACACCATTAAAGTCAAACGCACAAAAGTTTCACACAAACCCATTAGCATAACAAAGTTAAAATAAATAATTCTGTTAACACTAAAATTCATGTTCGGGGTTACTTATAATACATTAAATGAACTTTCTGTGATAATCTGGGTCGGATTATAAAACATCAGACGGCCAATCTACTTAACGGTTACACCTTTTCGTTAAGGGATAACGTTGTAGTCTGACTGCGGTCGGCGGGAGACACCTCTCTTAAAATAACAACATGTGTGAATAACTATGTACTCGTATCACACTAGTGTAAGGAGTATATACTACTTACTTTATCCTATTAATATTATAAACGTGAAAGTTTGTAAGAATGTATGGATGTATATTTGTTACTCTTTCACGCAAAAACTACTAAACGAATCTGGATGAAATTTAGCACAGAGATAGATTATAGTTTGGAATAGCATATGGGCTACTGTTTATCGCGATAACTGACATCCACGCGAGCGGATCCGCGGGCAACAACTAGCATTATAAATGCGAACGTTTGTATAAATGTTTGTCACTGATTAAGTAACAAACATCCATCAAAACTTTCGCATTTATAGCAAAGATGCTCGGAATTAGCCAAAAGTCTGCTATAGTGCCCATTGTGGTTTAGGGCAGAATGGGGATGCTTCCTTTGTTTTATACTATGTATTGTAAGAGCAAACAAGCATACGACCCACCTGTTAACGACAACAGCACAATCTGTAATTCCAGCCCCTCTAGACAAGTTATAAACGGTAGTCGAATAGAATAGAAAGCAAATGTATGGGATTTGAAGTAATTTTCCGACAGTATTTATCTATACATAAATAATAACTTGTCCTGACTGACTGATTCATCAACACCTAACGCCTGAACCAAAACCATTGGGGCCACAAACTTATAATTGAGCGCAAAGGTTCCTTAGATTACGTAAGAGAGCACTGAGAAGTAATTTTTACGACAAAATGTTGAAGTTTTGAAGAAAAAAACGAAGAAACATGTATTGCTTGAATTTGAGGCTAATAAGTATTTTCTTAATATATTATTTTTGTCTATCTGTAGTAGATGTATTGCCCAGTGTGTCGGTGCGTGTATTGGCTCGTCCTGTCTGCGCGCGTGGGGTCCTGATACACTAATCCTATTTATATTGTCGTGTCATTACCGTATTACACCCACCGCGGCACGGTGCGGCGACGCATCCGTACTTCAATACCTCAACCTTCACTTGCCAGTTTCAGTGTCTATTTTCCAAATATTTGACGACAAATTTGTGACTGTCTTAGTGGCGTAATGGTACTTAGGACAAAGAACTGCGGTTACAAAGATGCTCGGAATCAGCCCAAAGTCTGCTTTAGTGCCTGGTGTAGGGCAATAGGGATGCCTCCTTTGTTTTATACTAAAAAGTGTGGGAGCAAACAAGCATACGGCCCATCTTAAAACGATTCCAGCCCCTCTAGACAAGCGGCATAAACGGCTGTCGAACAAAATAAAAAAGCAAATCTAAGGAATTTGACGTAAGTTTCCGACATAACATAAATCGTTAACTTACGTCAAATCCATTTGCTTTCAATTGTATTCGAATACCGTTTATGCCAAATGCCACTTGTCTAGAGGGGCAGGTGTACTCGCGCGTTGCTGTCCTCTTAAAACCTTTATGACTACTTCCTTGTCCCCTTTTACATCAGGCCTAACCCTAGTAACTCAGTTACTAATAATAAATTAATAGTCGATAATTTTGTCAAAATATTTCACCATTTTAATATGAAGCTTTGATTCGTTAAATTTAGAACAGTAAAAAGTCCTACTGGTTTTCAGTATTGTCTCTTGCCCCTTTCAATGCAAAGGAATCACAATCAGCCACTTAAGTCATTAAAAGGCCAGCATTAAATAAAACCAAAGGAATTAGCATACGAATTTCAAAAGGTTGTTTTGATTTTTTTTTGTGATGGCAAAGGCACTTCATTGTGTATTCACGTCTTGTCGAGGTGAGATTATCGTCACTCGGATAACACGGGAGGAGGGAAGAGGGCCCTCGTGCCATTGTGAGGTGCCGCCAAATGTGGGAACTGATTATAATCTTGCAAACCTTTTCGCATTTATTCTATTAAGAGCTTATTTTATAAAAATAGTATAAAACAAAATTGTCATTGAACTAGGCAGCTTCTATAAAGAATCCCATTCTCTATTCAAAATATTTGAAAAAGAAAAAAGTATTTCAACACTCAGTGTTCGATTTTTAAAAGTTATGTGTACTGTTATTAAGGCCTATTTACACAAAATATTCGTAGACTCATTAATACATAAACAGATAAAGGTATACCGATACCTAATTACTCGATTTGAGTGGAATTAATTGATTAAATCGGAGTCGATTCCAAATTAAACGGTACAAATACGATTTCGCTGTAAATTGTGTTTGCTCACAATATCGAGTATCGATGTTTACTCAGCCAATACACCAGAGATGAAAGATGGAATTACTTTTTTTAAAACGTCGAGCTCACGTAAAATAATATTAAACCTGTAACATTTTATGTGAGCTTAGTATAGTAAGTTTATTTATCGTTATGTGAACGGTAATAATTTTGTTTATTTGTACTACTTAGGTAGCTAACAGGCATATGATCCGGCTGATAGTAAGCTATAGTAGCAAACAAAGCAGATAAGTAGCTTCTGAACGCTTGCAATACCAGAGGTATTAATTGTGTGACAAAAAACTAGTGTTAAAATTTTTGGGTTGCCAACCCAAAAATTTTAACACTAGTTTTTTGTGATAGAGTAGACATATGATAGGGTTTTATTACAATTATTAACACTTATATGAATACGTATTACTTAATAGGAAAATATACAAAAAATGTTTGATTCAACTTTTTAGTCTATTACATTATTTTTAATCGTATCAATTTTGATTCACAGCATATTTTTAGGGGAGCTCGTTCCTATAAAATATAAAAAGCAAACTTCGAAACAGATACGTCTATTAAAAATATATGAGTAGATACAAAATATTAGGGGACACTATTCTGCTTACCCTTAGGTTGTAATCTAATAAACTTCGATTAGCATACCACTTACACTATCATGATAAAAACATCAAAGACATATTAACATGGGGAATACTTTCAAGTAATAAACTCGGGAATACAGTAGTTTTGGATCTGTGAAAGAGTTTTCAGAATCAGATCAGTAGTTACAGAGATTAAATTCATCAAATATCCAACACCATTTTTGTTAATTTTCTAACCGAATTTTGAATTCGGCGGCTAATCTGCGCGGGAGATATTATAGTGCACAAGTGTGTGTCATGTGCATTCTTTATTGTTATACTGTCATAGTCTAATGGAACTGCAATCTAACACGACCAGAAGAGAGATCAGAGGTAGGACCAACAGCTTTACGTACTTTTCGAGGCATGGATGTAAACATTTCAAGAGAGGTAGGGCACCATACTAGCGAGCAAGCCCGACTGGGGAAGGACCTCCACCTTACAGAAGACCACAGCCAAATGACTACACACAGCGGTGTAGTTGTGTTCCTGTGTGTGAGTACAGGTCCCCAGCGCTCATTTAGGAATGCGTTTTGAAAGATACGTATTCCTATCCCAGGGTTACTTCCATCTTAAAGCACTGGTGTAAAAAATGGGTTGGCAACACGCAAGTGATACCTCTGGTAATGCAAGCGTCTATAGGCTACGGATACTGCTTAACATCAGGTGGGCCGTATGCTTGTTTGCCAACCAAGTAGTATAAAAAAAAAAAAAAAAAAAAAAAACATTGCCAGTTTCCAAACTTCTTGGCACTATTATGGATTTCTAAACAGAAAAACCCAATGTCTATTGATGGAATAGAACCCTAAAAACGTATCCTTCCTTCAATATCACTGACCGTATGTTAACTTTAATTAAGAAAGGAAGAAAGAAAGGAGTTATAAGGTTTTTAAAGGGTCGGCAACGCGTGAGTGACACCCCTGGTGTTGCAAACGTCCATAGGCTACGGTAACTGCTTACCATCAGGCGGGCCGTATGCTTGTTTGTCACCTTGGTAGTATAAAAAAAAAAAAAAAAAAAAAAACTAAACAAGTTTGCCATTTTACATGACCTAAATAATTCCTTATAAAACATAATATTTAAATATATTTATTAGTTGAATTACACAAAATTATAATGTAAATGAAATCAATACAATAATTGGATTCGTCGGGACCATAATGAGACGAATTTGTGTGAATTGAAATAGCGATACTCATCAAAGTACACTTTATTGAATTTTACTGAAATTCATCCGGCCTCAGGGCTGGCGCGTACCAAAATACGAACTAAATTACTGTTTTATGCAATAGAAAAAAGTAGAGGAAGAGTGGTAAAGTTTTATAATCATAATTAATAGAGTTATCAATAGAGTTTTCAATTGATTTTCACTTATCATGAGGGAAAAATAATTGAATACTACATATATTCACTCATTCTTTTCATCGACAAAGTCGGGATGAAAAACAGCGTATAGACGCTTTGCTTAAAACAATTAATGGCATTTGGCGTTTTTTTACATATACTCTATGCTATAACTACTACAAAGCGGCAGAATAATATTTGGTACTGCAAAAAATCGATTAAAACTGTCATTAATGTCAATTTTAGTTCTGCTATTGCCCGTTATATCGCTAGTTGTTCTTACTATCACCAATATATTTAAATAGAAATTCGGTAAGAAGGATATTGTATTATTTTTATGATGAATACACGTTATTTGTTATAATAATCAGTATACAAAACAAAACACGTGACGGTAATCAATACTTATATAAACATAAAGTTAAAAATTTAAAATCAATTCAATTGAAACATATTATTTTACGATTCAAGCCCGCTTGTGTTACCAATCAATAATGTTTAATCACAGCCGTGGCTCGTTGATCTGTTATCGAACTTTTACAATGTGTAATGGAGATCAATTGAACGTTTTCAATTAACTATTAATGGTGGGCAATGGTTCAATCGGGGCGCGACAATCTGATTCATAATATATAAAAAAATAATCAACTGCATTTAAAATAGTTTGATTATTAATAGATTGTTTATTAAATAGTTTGTTTTGGTGCTGATTCTACTATGACTTTTTGTGCCGTAGGGGATTTTACAAAAGTACACCCAGACATGGAACAATCTTCATGTATCACACCTTATTCATATTTTTACAACATAAATCAAAATTAGAATTAATCTGATTTCCTATGTTTTTTAGTCTTCAAATACTTTTTGATATACGTCGCGTCCTTTTTTACTTTTTCTTACTACATTATAAGAGCTAGCTATTACCCGCGGCTCCGCCCGCATGGATATCAGATATCACAGTAAAATGTTCTAAAGTAAAATACTTTTTCCTTGCCAAATTTAATTAAGATTCGTTCAACCATTTAATTGTAAAAGGTAACAAACAAACAGACATTCATACAAACAGAGTTAATTACGCATTTATAATATTAGTACGGATTAGGTATATGTTTTAGAAAATGTATTGTCACATTCTTAGGTATATGTTTTAGAAAATATATTGTCTAATATAACGATTATTATTATCAAAATTAAAGCCAATGTTTCACATTTCGCAGGGCACAACCCTACGGTCACATGTCAGTCATCATTTGCGTAACCGGGTCTATCTGGCCTTTAATCGCTTTAAGCGACGATACATACTCGCTACAACATACTTTTGATTCAATTTGTTGCTTTATTTTTGTAATTGTGTAACGTTGTACTTTAGATATTAGTTTTGAATGTTGTTTGATTTGTTTTTTTTTATACTACCAAGGTGGCAAACAAGCATACGGCCCGCCTGATGGTAAGCAGTTACCGCAGCCTATGAACATTTGCAACACCAGGGGTGTCACTCACGCGTTGTTTGGCCAGGTTGTTAGTAAAGGGAAACTGTATTCAATAAATAATAATACAAAGTAATAAAAAAAAACAAAATTTAAATCATTTATCATATAGGTCACACACTATGCAGGTCAATAAAGAAAAATGCGGGGCTTTCCTTGGGGAATACCGATAGAAGTGAAACCTAAGTAACTTGTGAATTGTAACGTCGAGTCTATTTGTTTATTATTTTTGAATATGGAAAGTGTTTGGTGACGATGACGCGAGTTCTATGATTTTTGATCACCCAAAAAGTGCACAACTCGCCTAAAGGAGTTTTTACTTCAGAAATGCCAAATGAGACGTCTGCTAATTTGCCTACAGTTGGTATTGCTGACTGAACAGACAGGGGTAGAGCCTAAGGAAAGAACCGGCAAAAAACTCAGGCTACTCTTTTCCCTGAGTGTATATTGAGTCCTGGTTGATACGTAAGCACTATTGGATTGATAAATAGTTCTAACTTCAAATTAGAATCTTATTAGACCAAAGTTTCTAGTACCGTAGACTAGAAGTTGAGTAGAACTAAAATAATATTCGAGGACAGCCAAAATCCTACACACGGCGGTGTAGCTGTATTTCTGTGTATAAGTAAGTACTAGCGTTCATTTAGGGATGCGTTTTGAAAGAAACGTTATACTATAACAGGGATACTCCATCTTAAAGCCCTGGTTTTAAAAAATGGGTCGGTAACACACAACTGACACCTCTAATATTGCAAGCATCCATAGGATTTGGTCACTTATTAACATCAAGCGAGCCGTATGCTTGTTTGCCACCCAAGTAGTATAAAAAAAGAGAAGTCTAAATTTTAATCATTCTACTCCCAATTAATATGTTAAATGTGATTTTTTGGTTAGATGTGTGTGTTTTGTTACTCAATTACTAACGCCAAAACGACAGAACTATAGATTTTAGTCTGGAAAACCACATAGATTACTATTTACCCCGAAAAACAACTGCTCCCGTGGATCGTACACAGTACATGCCGTGTCGTCGCGGGTAATAGTGGAAAATATTTCCATTGTTGTCAATTGACTACCTTGGTGGTCCAGTGGCCGCAGTTTGCGCCTGCTGTGCACGAGGTTGTGGGTTCGATTCCCACACAGGACAAATCTTTGTGTGGCCCGCAAAGAGTTGCTCTGAGTCTGGGTGTAATTTGTGTCCGTTAATTGTATGTTTGTAAAGTCCCCCGCGATACAGAGCTTGTTCTCTAGTGCGGGAGTTGTCTTTTTTACAGAAAAAAAAAATATTTTCCTACTTTTCACTCTTGTAACACCCATGTTTGTAGTATGGGTGGTTTTTAAAGGTCAATAACCGAACAAAAAAAGGCAACGGTTTCATTTAGCAATAAAAGCGAAGTTTATTCGATATAGCGGTGTTCAATTGAGTGGCGCTGCGCTGCGCTCGCGCACTTCTCAACGTAATTGTTCATAATTGTTGCGACCAAAGGGTACAGCGAATTGATGCTAACTATTTTATAACATAACATTATAAGCCTTTGTACAAAAGGGTACGTAGAAGTATATGGCACGTAATTCCGCCATCTTTGTAAGATTCCACGTAGGAGTGCGTTTTTACGTGTTATCTTACATTACTTACGAGCATAGTGCTATATATTTTAAATAACCCAATTTTGCTCGAACTAGAACGAGCCCGAAACCTCTGCACGGCAGTCAAATGCACAACCTCCGCTCCTCTGACTCACTTTGGCTTCTTAAAAATCGAATGTTATAATCACTTTCCAGTGCAAATTTAAAATAACATTTGACTGATCCCAGGTTAACCATTTTACAAAACTCTGGTGTTACTAATTGTCGGCAATGCGTCAATGATATCGTAAGTAGGTATTTGAAACGTCTAATCAGCAGGACCTTTTGTTTCTCATTTTGAAACTTCATTGCCTAGATAGATATTATCGCTAACATCAAAGTACACGAGCCAAAACAACCAAAAGCAACTTGCTAGACAGCCAAATGGCTTCGAAGTGTACGTCAAATTTGGTTAGACAAACTCATTAACTGGTAGTAAATCTGAAAATTGAGTCGAAACTAATAACGGTTAGAATCGATCGAGCTGTATCGGTTGGTCGAGCTCTAACCAATTATCTCTCATTATGTACCATTAGCGATCACGAGTGCAATACATTTGTACGTCGTATGTGTGTTTTTATTTGTGTTAGGGTTATTTAGGGAGTTGATAGAAGAATGGTTAGTCGATAATTTTGGATAGATGAGTATTTTATTAAAAACTAATTATAAAGTATATAACAAAAAAAGAACTATGCATATCCATGGTTCGAATAAGTAGTTGTAACTTTGAGTTAAAGCAAAAATATCATAATCAGCGCTTAAGTATAGTTTTTTTTTAATTAATTATTTATCGGACAACCTTTTGAACTCTGATTGGAACGAATTAACCCACCGGATTAATTTGTGGTTGGTCAAATAAAGGCCTGCCCGCGCTGCGTCTTCGATTATGTACTCCGTATGTATTTTTGAGGTATATATATTTTGTTTTTTTTTAACTTTTCCTTAACCTACATGTTTTATTGATTTTTTATTCTTTGGTGGAAAACAAGGATACGGCCCGCGTGATGGTAAGCAGTTATCATAGGCTTTAGACACTTTCAATGCTGAAAGTATCACTTGCGGGTTGCCGACCCAAAAATCATTACACCATGTTTTTGTGGTGGAGTATCCCTTAGGCGGGGATCACCCAGGGATACTCAACGCTTATTAAAGCGCTGTATAATAACTGTATAGAATGGAATTCTACCGTTATCAGTAAGATGTTTAGAAAAGCCTACTAATCTATACTAATATTATAAACGCGAATGTTTGTAAGAATATATGGATGTTTGTTACTCTTTCGCGCAAAAACTACTAAACGTGTCTGGATGAAATTTGGCATAGAGATAGATTATAGTCTGAAATAACACATAGGCACTGTTTTCGAGGGAATGTACGCGCGGGCGAAGCCGCGTGCGGTAGCTAATATATTATAAATGGGAAAGTTTGTGAGATTAAAATAACTTCTAAACGGATCTGAATGAAATTTGGCATAGAGATAGATGGTAGGAGCCGCGGGCAACAGCTAGTAAATAATAACTGAGCAATTGAATCAAAAAGACAAGAATGCGACGGTAAAAAAATAATTTGCTTTCGTAGCAACTTCGTAGACCTTTCGTAGCATATTAATTAAACCATTATTGCATTAATTGTAAGTTTTAATTCTGTTTCTCTACTCACGGACGCTTAAACTGCATTAAAGTAGAGATGGACTTTAATGCAGTTCAATCTATTAGCCTTTGCATCAATTCTGTACTAATCTTCTTTCTTATTAGCCGAATTAGGCGGTGCTACCATTATAAAATGGAACAAAAACGGCCCGTCTCCGTGTCGTCTCCGTCACGTTCCCGTATCGTCATGTTATAAACAAGCTTGATATTGCATAGCGCCACAGTAATTGCCTCGGGCGCCGTCCGCGATTGCATATCAATACAGTGTCCATATTTGTTGGTAATTGAGCTTATTGGTCGCAAAGTTAATTACCTTTATTATTGTTATTAAATATACCTAGTTATAAAACATCTTACTATACTGGTCGAATTAGGCGGTGCTGCCATTATAAAATGGAACAAAAACGGCTCGTCTCCGTGTCGTCCCCGTCTCGTTCTCGTATCGTCGTGTTATAAACAAGCTTGATATCGCATAGCGCCACAGTAATTGCCTCGGGCGCCGTCCGCGATTGCATATCAATACAGTGTCCATATTTGTTGGTAATTGAGCTTATTGGTCGCAATGATAATTACCTTTATTGTTGTTATTAAATATGAATACCTAGTTATAAAACATCTTACTATACTGGTCGAATTAGACGGTGCTACCATTTAAAAATGGAACAAAAACGGCCCGTCTCCGTGTCGCCCCCGTCTCATTCTCGTATCGTTGTGTTATAAACAAGCTTGATATCGCATAGCGCCACAGTAATTGCCTCGGGCGCCGTCCGCGATTGCATATCAATACAGTGTCCATATTTGTTGGTAATTGAGCTTATTGGTCGCAATGTTATTGGCCTTTATTGTGTTAAACTCTACTGATTGAGACGAGTCTTGCAACTGACGTCTTTGCCAATTGATTATATTATAGAACTAGTTACGCGCCCCGACTTCAACCGAATTAAACTTTTTATAAGATAGTTTTTTTTTTATATATATATTCTCTATATCTATTTGGAACGGATTCCCTATGTACTTTAAGGTTTTTGAAGGGTTGGCAACGCGGGTGTTGCAAGCGTCCATAAGCGGTAACTCACTGGAAACGGTACGGTAGACGGGCCGTATGCTTGTTTGCCTTCTTAGTACCTAGTATAAAAAAAATACTCCACCATGATAAATTCTTTCTACAAAATTTTAAGTTCGTAACAGTCATACTTCAGACATTTCAGGATTAATCAAATAGTTTTATTTCGCCTTTTAAACATTTCGTATTTTTATAAATATATATTAAAATTAGTATGTTTTTTTCTAACGTATTTATACGGCGTATGTTTAGTTGTTGCACTGGCGTTTGCGCAATAAAAAACGGAGCGGCAAGCATTTTTTTTAATGCGACAGAGTAAAAACTTGTAGCAGTTCGAAGACGACCTTAGAGATATAAGATATATATAAGATCAATACTAAATTAGTGTAGCAGTATATTTCTTCTGTTGAGTAGTATTGCAGTATTTTCAAGTACTGCACAGTATTGCAGTTTATGTATTTTATATATTTACTATTTTTACACGGTAAACGCGCAACTTATTTTTGAGTTTAAGATACAATAATAATTTTAGGTACTTAGATTCTAAAATATAAATTATATGCAAGAATTTATTTTGAGTGACTTTAAAACTTGTAGTCAGCTTGTGAATTAAATATTTTTAAATGTTATGCTAGCTACTAGCGCCACATAAAAAAATATAACTTATTTAAATTATATTTAAAAGTTCTTTAACTACACAGTTCGTTTAAATATACATTTGCCAATGTATGCGCAATAAGGTATATCTATGACGTTATGATTAAAATAAGAAAAAAATATGAATGTCATAATATTTTGTTCCAAAAATATTAATAAATATAGGTTAAAAAAATGCTTGTTTTTAATATATAATAAATGATTAAGATAAATGAGCCATCTACCTATCCTAGGCATGATAAAATATAGCAATATTATGTAGTTACTATACTTAATATTTTTAATCAAATATAAATTCAAAATTTTAAAATAGTTCATAAAAAAACCAATTTGATATAAAAACAACATTAGTATAGTACCTATTCCATGATTTGTTTTTTTTTTTCACTCATCCTGGCATTCCGGCATTCACCCAACGACAGCTGACAACTCAGAGTGCTACGAGATCCACTCCCGTAGTAAATAACACTCGAAAATTTTCATTTTTTCAGCTAATACGCGGTCGTTTTCTACGGTAAGTACGTATTAGTTTTTATTTATAAAACAATTTCGGAAAACAATCAGAAGTAATTTTAAAACAAACTTTGCAAACTAGAAACTAATTTTATAAAACCAAACAAATAACTATAAAATCAACAAAAAGTTTTAATTACCTTATTAGCGTCCGAAAATATTTTGCCTATTGTGGGCGGGAACTTTTCCCGCCTAACTCCGCGAACGAAAAAGCGCGGTCACCGCGCTGTCACTGACATATCCGTTCGGAAACACGTACGAGCACTCGCGAGTCGCGCTACTCCGCGACTGACACCGCACCCGCGTTCGTCGCGGTCACACAACTGCGAGTAATCGTTCTGAAACCGCCCTCGGCAAACAAAACCCCACCCGCTGTAAAGAGCATTTTAGCACGCGCGCCTCCCCGCTCCCGCGCCCTGATTTAATAGCGAGCGCGGGCACTGATTCACTTAACCGAACGCAACTACCGACTGCCTCTCTCTCGCTCTCGCTAAAACAGTAATCCACTATATGTGCTCGTTCTCCCTCACGCACGTACGTATATTCAACGGTGGAAAGAGATGGTGTCGCGGTCGCGGACACTTCTTTCTTTCAACTCGATTTGCATGCGAGCGGGGGTCGCTCCGCAAACTTTATGTCCTCGTTTCGTAAATTATTTATACGTTTGGAAATACTTTTAACGGCATACTCGGCCTGCTGAAAAAGATTGCTTTAAAACGAGCCGAATTAAGTGAGTGACCGGGTGTATTACCGCGCGAGACGCGACAAGAGTAATCATTTTAATCTTCTTCTCTCAAACATTTATGGTATTAGTTTCAGTTAATTTTCATGCGAAAATTTTTCGAATAAATTTTAATCTTCCATCTTTTTATCATGGATTTATTTATGAGTCAATTTTTAACGTAGATTAAATAATAAATTGAGTGAAAGTAATGAGTTTTATGTAAATAGGTATAACTTTTAGAGACTTATCACAAACTCTATCAAACTCCAAAAATAGTTAAATTAGATATATGGATACAATAGTCTATTTAATTTATTAACTATCTTCAAACTAATTTTAGCATCTAGGTAGATACCACTAAGTACCTAGGTATAATAATGTAATAGGAAAAGTTAACCCATTATTCTACGAAGGTTAATCGTAAAATTTGCTGAGTAGTTACATGAAAAGATACAAAATTAACATTAAGAAAAATAAAAATAGCAACCCGAATGAACCCGATGAGTCTGACATGTCTTAAGACATGTCAGATTCATCGGGTTCATTCGGGTCTAAGTCTTTCTTTTATTTCAAGATTATATTTTTTGTGAAAATTCTGCAAACGCATTTTTTCGAACGAGGTTCGAGGTTTATAATGAGCACTAATTTCACGGTAGGCAGGTGCTTGGCTATGTCTTTGGCATTGCTGAAGTACAGCTGGTTAGTACCACTTACCATCAAGTGGGTCGTGAGTGGATCAAATTTGATTGAGCTAGTATTTAAACATTAGGAATTTAATTAATTTTTTAATTCATCTTTAGGAATTCTAATAAGAATTCCAACTAGTGAACGCGAGAACGCAAATTTAAGGAAGATACAAAGAATCAAACTTGTCTGATGATAGACCTTTACCTTACAAAATACCACATAGAAATAACTACACACAGCATTGTAGTCTCATTCAATTTAAATTTATTATTATTAATTATTAGTAAATGTAATTTATTTATAATTTTGTAATTAATATGAGAAAGTGCAACAATGTTAAATAAAATTGTTCAGCAGTGGACATTATCAGGCTGAGATTATGATGATGATGATGTTCCAAGTCTGGATATAATTTGTGTTTGTGAATTGTATGTTTGTAAATTCCCCCGCGACACCCGCCTGTACCCTAGTGCGGGAGTTGTCTTTAAAAAAATAAAAGAAATTCTAATTAGAATTTCTAATAATAGTATTATTTAATAGCAGCTAAGTACAGCTATCTATATAACCTTTCAGCATCAATAAGAAATTAACTTCAGCAATCAACGACAAACTTTCTTCCGACAAATTTACCCTTTCTGAAGAAATAAAACTCTGACCAATGAGGCTAGTTAGAGAATTCCGAAGCACAATTAAGCTAACCAATTATCTGTCATTGTATTATCTGTGTACTTAACTAACTTGTAATGCTGTTCGTGACCCCTTTGCTAATTCTCGAAGCGGTTGGTGCTCGGTTACTGGCGACCTTACTATCGGTCACTTTTGAAACTCAATATTAGTTTTAAAACTTTCTGTTGAATTTAGCTATCGGATATGGCTTTATTTTAATAGTGAACAAAATAAGTTAAAATCTATACTAATATTATAATATGAAAAGTTTGTTTGTTTGGTTGGTTGAAAGCGCTAATCTCAGAAAGTTCTGGTCTGATTAGAAAAAATATTTTTTTGTTGAATAGGGCATTTATCCGTCTATATAACATCACGCTATGATCAATAGGAGCGGAGCAGTAGTGAGATATGTTGCATAATCGGGTGAAAAATTCCAAATTACCACGCGGACGAAGTCGCGGGCGTCCCCTGGTAATATATATTTTGTAAGAGAGGCCCATCATACAAATGAGCAAGCCCGACTGGGGAAGCACCTCTACTTTACAAAAGACCACAGCCAAATGACTACGCACAGCGGTGTAGTAACTACAGTAGTAACTACACCGCTGTGCGCAGTCATTTCGCATTCCCTAAATGAGCGCTAAAGACCTGTACTCACATACAGTCACACAATAATTGACGCGTTTTGTAATTGGAATCAAACGGCCATGTGTAATTTTTCACAATACATATTATACTAGCTGTTGCACGCGGCTCAGCCCATAGTTTCGGTTAGCGCGATAAAAATTCCCCTATGTCCTTCCCTATCTATCTGCTTGCCAAATTTCAATAAGATCCGTTCAGCGTTTAGCCGTAAAAAGGTAACAAACAAAAATATAATTGACAGGTCTCCAGAGCTCATTTAGAGATGCGTTTTGAAAAAAAACGTTTTTCTATCTTAGAGATACTCCATGTTCAAGCTGTGGTGTAGAAAAATTGAGTCGGCAACTCAAAGTAATACCTCTGATATTGCAAGCGTCCATTGGCTAGGGTAACTGCTTAACATTAGTCGAGCCGTATACTTGTTTGCCACACAATTAGTATAAAAAACATACATACAAAGTTACATTTATAATATTAGTTAAAGATTACAAGTCGTTCGAAGACACCGAGATATTCATTTGAGTTATAGGTCGTTTCGCCCGCCATTTGGGCGAAACGCCCAATCAAATATTATAAATTTTGTAATTAGGTCGTTTGGCCCGCTCGGGCGAACAAATGGCGGGCGAAACGACCTATAACTCATTCATTTGAACAGAATACAACTCCTTTAGTTTTCTTTTCATTGGTCAATCAGAGCTATGTCTAGATAAATTAACTGTAAAGGCGCCAATAGTATTATGCAGATCGTTGATTCAATTGACAATCGATAAGACCATTACATTAGTGCGTGCACAATTTATATTTATACTAGCTGTTACCCGTGGCTCCGCCCGACATCCACGCGATGTCGGTTATCGCTGCTAGCCTATGTGTTATTCGGAATAACACATGGGCTAGCAGCGATAACCAGCATCCACACAGATAGATTATGGTCTGAAATCATTCCAGACCATAATCTATCTGTGTGCCAAATTTCATCCAGATCCATTCAGTAGCTTTTACGTGAAAGAGTAACAAACATCCATCCATCCATTCTCACAAACTTTCACATTTATAATATTAGTAAGGAATTAGTAAGGATTATAAATGCGAAAGTTTCGTTGGATGGATGTTTGTTACTCCATCACCTTAATACAATTTCGGATTACATTTGGCACGGGAATATATTATAGTCTGGAATAGCATATAGGCTACTTTTTATTTTGAAAAAGATCTGTTTTCAATTTCAATAGTGTTACAATAAATTTGTCATTCGAATAATCATTGTCACATTTATTTCGTTTAGTATAAAATTATGCTTGGTTAAAGCTCATAGGATCTTATTTTGATAATTTAACACACTGGCTCGACAATGCCCTATATCGACCTGGTAAAAAAATATATATTAGAAATCGATCTAATTTTCGTGTAAATGATAACGTCGGTGATTGAAATTGAATAAACCCATTTTTTTACCACCTCTATGATGTTATCAATAGCAGAAGATCGCTCTAAGTGCAAGTGGTAGGGCTCAAAGAGCAGACAAGACAGGAGATGAGACATGGTTTGCGGATCAGTGTCACATTCGGACTACTGTAGTTGTTGGTTGTGTCAGTATATTTCCACTTGAGTTCGAAGACAGTTGAGTGACTTCCAAGTAGACCACGGTAGATTATATCGCGCAGGGAGATACGCATCAGGGAGTGTGAAATTCCTTATTAGGTACTTACTACATATTTTAAGCAAATTTCTTCACTATTATGTATCTACTATATTTCGTTGTCTTTTTCTTTTGTATTTTATCTTGTAGGGGCTATCTTTGTAGATAAGAGCACTTCCTAGCACAGCCTCTTTCGGCTTTTCTGTGCAGAAATATACAAAGTGTAAGTAGTATGTATGATTTTTATGACTAAAATTTTCAAATTCAAATGGTTCCAAATTCAAAACTATTTTGACTAGAACATTCTCAAGTTAGCATTGTCTTAAATGACATGCGTCTGTGCTGCACATGATCTCAAAATGCACTTGTGTTTGAGCATACATTCGCGTACCTACTAAAATACATTCTGCGTAGTTGTCTAGTCTTTATTGGCTGGTCGCTGTGGCTGGATTCGCCCAGAAGCATTATTACGACGGCCAGTAATGTAGACTCAATATATGTTTTATTTCTACAAAGTGTTAATTTTACTTTCGCAAACTAGAATACTTACCATGGACTCTTACAATCTAGAGTCTTTCTTTATCTCTGCATCGCTCAGAGCTTTGTTTAGTCTAAGTCTAAAGTGTTGTAAAAAATGTTTCTTTATTAGAAAGAATAAATATAATATACAGTAAACAGTAGGTATGAATATAATAAAATGAAACAGATTAAAAAGTAGGTAAGTACCCATACTAAGTTAAGTCTAAAATATAATAGCGATAAGGGTTTCCATTTGACGAGTTTTATACATCAAGTGAATCCAAGTCTAATATCAAACAAATTAAACCGAGACACTGATGAGTTTAATTCGACTACCCCTAGTAGCGGCTGTTTTCCTGTAATTGGTATAACATCTAATTTACTCATTTACGCCGATATTCGTTACGAGAAAATAAAATTATCTTCATTTCTAATAAGAGCGAATTACGTGAGCTTTTTCATAAAAACAATTATTCTGGGTACTGAGATATTTAATGCTGTTTACGTAAACCGTCTAAAGTTTATAACTAAACAATAATACAACAATATTATTATAAAATATTCTCGGAAGATCTCAAATAAGCATCTAAATACTTTATAAGCAATCGTTTCTGTGTCTGATTCTTTAATCAGAGCTCTGATTCAAAATTTACTTGTCTTGTATACTCCTGCGCAATCTTAACTTTGCGGACGTCAGTAAAAGTTTCACAGGATTTTGTACCTTAAATGTTTAGGAGAGTTAGCGTAAGATTGTGAGCGTGAAGATTGGTGCTGTAAACAAATCTTAGACGAGGTGTAAGTGACAATAAAACGGGAGCTTAGCTCTCGGGGCCGTCTTCAAGTTGAACGGTGGAGTGCGAGGCGGGGGGTGCCAGAGGAGGAGTCACCTCGCTCCGTCCCTGTCTGTCGCGTCGCCGCGCGCCAGACCGACTCGCGCTCATCCGTTTTATTTCTTGTTTGTCCGCAGCGCCTTCCCAGTTTGCTACATAATTTATTTTGAGCGGGTACATTTAAAAAATTGGCTGAGCCGCTAGCCGCGTACAAGTTTAGGCGGCGAAATGGAGTTTGCGGAAGGTGGAGAGGGGCGGTGTTACCAAATGAAAATAATATGGTAAATGATTTCATTTGAATTGGCGTTTTGGCGTAATCGCCCGGGGCGATTAATGGCCCGTGGCGAGTCTCGGCGCATTGTCCGCTACAGCTTCATTTACCCGGTGAATTTATTTTGCTAGCTTTATTGCGCCACTTGACTTTTATCGCCCTTTACGTCGGCCCCATACATATTCAATGTCGCCCCGTATCCTGTCTGGTGGATGAAACTATGTTGCGTTGACACCCTAAGCTTTGTTAATGGTGTCTGAAGATCTGATATTGCATTCAGTATAAGATATTGTTTAAATTAAGGCTGATTTTATAAGTTACGTAAGAAAAAGCTTTGAAAGCGGCAGACCTCCAACAATTTAGATCAACAACTTGGTGAAGGTTGCAGACAGGGGACTGCCCATTTGGATAATCGTTTAAAGGGTTTTCAAAAGGTATTTAGGGTATATTTAGGTACCTACCAAAGGGTTTTATTTTGAAACGTTTGAAAATAAAACCCTTTGGTACCTATAGCTTAGCGTGGTCGTAGATATGCAATGTTTTAAACAAATTCCTAAACCCAGGTTTATTTGAACCCGTTCAAGGGTGGTACACATATCAAAGGGTTTTATTAAAAATACCCTGTCAAAAACCCTTTCACCGAAAATATCACTTGCGTGTTGCAGACCATTAAGAAACCTTATAACTCCTTTCTTGAAGCACCCCATGCTATAGTCTCTCGGGAAAACCTCGGCAGGAAGCTCATTCGACAACCTAATCAGGGTTTTACGATGGAGTATCCCTGGGATAGAAAAAACTTTTGTTAAAAACGCATTCCTGTAAATGTATAGTACCCTGCCTTTCTTTTGGCAAGTCGTGACGTAGCACTTCTTGAAAAACGCCTTAGCAAGTAGTTCATTCAAGAGTTTACGCCTACGTTTTACAGGGTTTTAAAACAGGGACCGCCCGGAGTATCCGAACTGGGCAGGTGGGCAGCTGGACGAGGTCAGCTCAGGAATGAATGCTTTCAAATTCCTTGGATCTCACGTCATGACAATGAAGGACTTCGTACTGGTTTTGACCATAATTCTACATCTAAAATGCAACCTAACTTCCTGATTGAAAATCAAATAACAAATTAGACTTACTTCTTCATCATTGGGTCTTATAATAAAACACGTGCCGCCACACTCAGTAATTGCGTTTAGATGTTAATTTCTCGCACGTACGCGTCCAGGTCCCAGGGATACTCCATCGTAAAACCCTGATTAGGTTGTGGAAGCTCCCTGCCGAGGTTTTCCCGAGAGACTATAGCATGGGGCTCTTCAAGAAAAGAGTTATAAGGTTTCTTAATGGTCGGCAACACGCAAGTGATATCTCTGGTGTTGCAAGCGTCCATAAGCTACGGTAACTGCTTACTATCAGGCGCTCCGTATGCTAGTTTGCCATCTAAATAGAATAAAAAGTAGAAGAAAAACCAAGCAAACTGGCGAATAACAGCTTACAGTTTTTCTATACCAACACAACACCGCAATACAATGCCTCTCTTAATAGTCATTAAATTGAAATCAGGTGGTAGGTAGGTATACATCATCATTAGGTATAAATCATGTGATGTACATTATACTAACAGCTAGTACTTAGACCAGAGCCTCTAGACAAGTGGCATAAGCGATAGTCGAATCGAAAAGTAAAAAAACAAAATGTATGGGATTTGACGTAAGTTTACGACATTAAATCGTAGACTCACGTCAAATTCCATACATTTTATTTTTAGACTTTTCGATTCGACTATCGCTTATGCTACTTGTCTAGAGGCTCAGGTATTATAGGACTCAAGTTAGAGAATTTTCAGAATAAGTAATTGTTTCATAGATTAGCCTCCAGATGCAAACTTTACTTCTTTATAAAAAACAGTTTTTTTTTGTATAGCAGCCTATGTACTATTCCAGATTATGATCTATCTCTGTACAAAATTTCATTCAGATCTATCTAGCCGTTTTGGCGTGACTGAGTAACTAACAACCTCAGAATAACTAAAGATTCATCCATCCAGTTACTTCTCGTACTTAGCATTGTTAAATATTTTTACATTATCTCTTTAACATTAACTTACTTGTATTTTTTTATTATCTATATATAGAGGTATGTATATACCTCTATATATATACCTCTGAGGTATGTATATACCTCTATATATATAGACTATATACTAAACTACGTGCTCTCTATCGCCTGAAGAACTTCCTCCCATCCAAGACAAAGGTAATGCTTGTGCAAACTTTAGTCCTTCCCATAATTGACTATGGTGACGTGTGCTATCTTGACCTGAATGCAGATCTTCTCAATAAATTCGATCGTCTTCTTAATAACTGCATTCGATTCGTTTTTAATCTTCGCAAGTATGACCATGTGTCTACTTACCGCTCACAGTTGAATTGGTTACCCATTCGCCAACGCCGTAGTTTGCGTACTCTCACTACTCTCTTTTCCTTCCTTGGGTCACCTACCTCTCCCTCCTATCTTG
Organism: Trisateles emortualis; assembly: GCA_947095525.1. Classification (NCBI taxonomy): domain Eukaryota; kingdom Metazoa; phylum Arthropoda; class Insecta; order Lepidoptera; family Erebidae; genus Trisateles; species Trisateles emortualis. The sequence continues at coordinate 14,977,110 of OX352745.1, forward strand.
CTCACTATTTTCAGTATCTATGTAGTAACCACAACAGAAACCTTCGCTCTTCCCATAATCTCCTTCTTAGTTGTCCTTCTCACAGTTCCAATTTTATTACTTCTCTTTTCCTGTTCATTCTGTTCTTCTTTGGAACGCTCTTCCTCTCGAAATCAGGATGTCCACAAACCGTTACACGTTCAAATTGAAGGTGCGGCAACTTTATTTAAATTGGCAGAATCGACTCAATAATTAATATAACTTATATATTATAGTGTATATATAAATATATATTTAGATATTTATTGGATGTATGTTTATTTAGGTAGGATTTATTATATTTTAGTATAATTATTTATGTACCTTTTGTGTTATAAGAACTTAGTTTTTTTTTTAAATCTCTTAATATTTTTTCTTACTTCAATTGCACCTACTTTGTATTTCTCTGCATCACCCTTACAGGTAGACTGGTAGAGAATGCCTTCGGCATTAAGTCCGCCTATGTACTTTATGTATATGAAGTTTTAATAAATAAATAAAATAAATAAACTAGTATATATAGTCTATTATATATAGTAGTTTAGTATATAGTCAGTCGGGAAAAGCAATTATACTATACATGTATAATTGCTTTTCCCGACTGACTGACTGATTTAGCAACGCAGAGCCTAAACCGCTTGGGCTACAAACTGAAAATGATGCGCAAAGGTTGCTTAAGTCAGCACTATGACGGGTTTTTTCGTTTAGATTAAGTTTATTTTAAAATATTATATTTTAACCCCTTAGGTGTGAAATTTCGAAAAGGATGAACGGATGTATGAAAGTCCGTTTTAATTTTTTTTACACCTGCTTCAGATTAAAAATAAATCTATAGTATGTATACCTATATAGAAATTTCACCTCTATTAGGTTTAAATGTGGAATATTTTATTTATTGTATGGAAGTCTGTCATTTTTAAAGTAAGAAGCATGAAATTTCATGTACCCGCTTCTGGTTCGAAACACAAGTACATTACATCGGGGTTTTAAAAATGCTACCCCTATTTTTTTTGTATAAATTAACCTTTAAAATAAAAATACTGTTTTATCTGTGCGGAACCGGGGCGGTAAGAGCGTTGCAAAGACGAAAAACGAAAAGAAAATATAAGTACGTCAAACATCCAACATAATTACTATAATTTCATTCTCTATAACTTCCCATAATGTCATCGCAATAGGCTGACTTAGCACATCACTTAATAGTCCTATAATAACCACAATAGTTACGTAATTGTATCTATCTTTTATTTCTTTTGTCCTAACCCCCTATCGCTAGGGGTTTTTTCTACCCCACGCCACCCTCCGTGATTTATCGAAGAAAGCTTTTAAACCCTTGCGCTGTCCATTGTTATTTGTCTTTCTATTATGTTGCGGATCATTACTGGTTGGATTTGCTCTATTAATTCAATGTTTTTGAGTAATAGATTATTTAGTTTTTGAACTGAGTACATCAAGTATTTAGGGTAAAAACAATAGACGATACAATTTAGAATATAATTTTCATGCAGTACATCGAGTTGGAGTATTCACTTCAATAAGTGAGATAAGTCACCATGCAAGCGAGCAAGCCCGACTGGAGAAGGACCTCTACCTTACAGAAGACCACAGCCAAATAACTACACGTAACGTGATTGTGATGCTGTCTAACTAGGTCAAATTCTTTTTTTTTCTGTTTTAAAAAAGACAACTCCCGCACTAGAGAACAAGATCTTCGTCGCGGGGGACTTTACAAACATACAATTAACGGACACAAATTACACCCAGACTCAGAACAATTCTTTGTGGGTCACACAAAGTTTTGTTCTGTGTGGGGATCGAACCCACAACCTCGTGCACAGCAGGCGCATACTGCGGCCACTGGACCACCGAGGCAGTCAAGTTTGCCAGCTAAGTGTACCTACAGTTATAGGTCTTATATTTAGGTAGCACATGACTTAGCGCCAAAATACACTGTAATAGCGGCGCAAAGTGGGTTCTTAAATCTAGACAACTATGAATAGGTATCCTAACGGTAGGTAGCGAATTGTATATATGAAGATCGTCACATTAAATGACGTCACTCCAAGACGTAAACAAGCGGTGGACAAATTCGAACTCTGGAGTAGGAGCTCGGATGGCACAGTTGATAGTGCGCTGTGCCGGAACCCGAGAGGCGCAGGTTTGAGTCCTGCTACGGGCTCGTCTTTTTCCACATTGCTTTAATATTTAAGTATATTTGAGCTGATTACATAGCAAAAATGCCTAACATATTTAATCGTCACATTAATAACTTAATCATTCCATATTTATTTTAATATTTAAGTAAGTACTTTATTTATAACTAGCGACCTGCCCTCGCTTCATTTCGGTTTATTCTGGATTTCTCTACTATAATATGCATGTATTATACTTATATATAAACCTTCCTCTTGAATCACTATAAAAAACCGCATCAAAATCCGTTGTGTAGTTTCCAAGATCTAATCATACATAGGGACAGACATACAGCGGAAAGCGACTTTGTTTTATACTATGTAGTGATGTTTATAACTATATTCGAAACTAGCTGTTACCCGCGGCTCCGCCCGCGTGGATGTCGGTTATCGCTACAAAAAGTAGCCTATGTGTTATTCCAGACCATAATCTATCTCTGTGCCAAATTTCATCCAGATCCGTTCAGTAGTTTTTACGTGAAAGAGTAACAAACATCCATCCATCCATTCTTACAAACTTTCACATTTATAATATTAGTAAGGATATTCTTTTACTGAATAAAAACTTTTTTCTATTAAGAATGTTTACCAATAACAGCGGTTACCAATAACACAAAACCCAATGCTAAATGAGCACTGGGGACCTAGTTACCTCTCTTAAACTCACTTAAAGTAAAACTAAGAAATAATTTACCTAAGTTACAATGTGACATTTAGGTATAAAGGTTTTCAGTATTTAACCGACTTCAAAAAGAGGAGGTTATCAATTCGTGTGTATTTTTTTTTTTTTTTTTTAATGTTTGTTACCGCATAACTCCGTCATTTATGGACCGATTTGAAAAATTATTTCTTTGTCTGACTGGACATACTTCCAGTTTGGTCCCATTATCATCAAAAGAAAGTTCTGATGATGGGATCCATGAGGAATTGAGGGAACTCCTCAAAAGTTATAGGCACACATATAGCATTTTCAATATTTTTAACAACTAATCAATCATTTGCATTCAGAAAGTGTAATTTGGTGAAGTAAAACTGATGAAGAAGACCACAGATGGCCATCTGAACTTCTCAATAATAAGTATTTTACTGATGGCGATTAGATAAGTTTCGGTTATTGTTGCTAAGCAACTATTATTAAGAAATAATGACATGAATGAATTGAGCGCGGATTGCACAGATTAAATATTGCTTTTAATACCTACTTGACCTGTGTTCAGCCCGACGCTCAGTCGATTTTATTCAATTGTAACAAACAAATATTTGAAAATTTTACAACTTGCCGTACTGAAGTCGGTTTTTTTTTGTTAAAATTATAAATGTAACAGAAAGGCAAGAAAGACTCAACTTACTTTCAGCTCATTTGATGTCCTTCCTAACCAAAACTCGGTTATGGCAGTTTACCTCGTCAGAGACTACATCTGAAAGAAAGAAATAAAAAAAATAAAAGACAAGGCTTACAAAAACAAAAAAGACATTAAGAACGGAACACAAGGAAAACAATATTGAACTAATATCTATCAATTAAGGGAAAAAAATAAAAACTAAAAATTGTGTGCATGTTAAAAACGCCCATCGCTCAGCATAACACACAGGTAGGTACTGCACACTGGCAGTTACTACGGTAACTGCCTCTGATATTGTAAGCGTCCAGAGGCTACGGCCTATGGACGCTTACAATATCAGACGTATCAGAATGCTATTCTTGATATAGGCGAAACCTGAAAGTAAACCTACTTTGTTCAGAATCAGTAATAGGTTCAAGTACAATAATTTTAACCTCATTTTATATTATGTCCCAATATTGTATGAAAATTATTTTGTTTGAAAATTGTTTTAACGGGCCATATTTTGTTAATTTGTGTGCGGAAAAAGTTCGAATTTCGTAATTTGAAATATACTTACAGATTTTCAGTGTATGACGTCGTGTAATTGTGTATGGTAAGTAATAAATTGTGTATCCAGCCATTGGGAAGTTATTGAGCAAAAACTGATTCCGCCAGGACAACGTTGTCCCATCGGATTTTTTTTTTTTAAATGGGCCTAGTAGAAAAAAAATAGGTTCAATTTCTTGTTTGTGACGAGAGGTAATTGTGTATGCCTAAGGGAGATTTGTGTGTCCATAAACACCGAAGATATTCAAGTTTACGCTGGGGCAACGTTTGGCAATTTGCTAGATTTCATATTAAACGTTTGTATACAGAGCTGTAATTTTTTACATACGTTGTTATGCATTTGTGTATAAGTAATGTTAGTGAAAACAGATTTTGAAAAAATCTAAACATAAAATAAGCTTATTAGGTCCTAGTACTTCAAGTATGTACTTCTGGGTCTAGTTTATAGTATATATACAAACCTTGTAAGAATTTGCAATTTATTACCAAGTATCACTGACGAACTTTTAGTAATTAATAAGTTATGGGATAATTAACCATTTCTAGACCACTGTTTTTAAGCAGTCAAATTACATGAGATTCTAAATGAAATGTATAATAAAATATATACCAATTACTTGTGTATTAATTCAACTATTTACATGCAAATGTGTATCTCATTACACTCAATAATTAGCAAAATACTGAGAATAATCGTTTTCCTTTCCTAGGGATACTCCATCTTACAGCTCTGGTGTAAAAAATTGGGCCGGCAACACGCAAGGACTACCTTTGGTATTGCAAGCGTCCATATGCTACGGTAACTGCTTAACATCAGGCGGGCCGAAAGCTTGTTTGCCATAGAGCAGTATAAAAAAAAAACGGTAACCATAGTTCCAGACTATAATCTATCTCTATGCCAAATTTTACCCAGACCCGTTCGGAGTTATTACTTGAAAGAGTAACAAACATCCATCCATGCATCTATACATACTCACAAACTTTCAAATTTATAATATTACTAGCTGTTGCTCGCGGCTCCGCCCGCGTGGATGTCGGTTATTGCTGTAAAAAGTAGCCTATGTGTTACTCCAGACCATAATCTATCTCTGTGCCAAATTTCATTCAGATCCGTTCAGTAGTTTTTCGTGAAAGAGTAACAAACATCCATCCATCCATCCATACTTACAAACTTTAATGTTTATAATATTAGTAGGATATAACATATATGCGAATAAAATACGTCCTACGCCATCTATTAGGTGACAGTGAAGATAGGTATTAAAGTGAATAGTGACATCTGTTTGTTGTAAAAGTACTTACAAGTTTTTTCAACAATTTGTCTTTCATTTTTTTTATCGCTTGTTAAGACTTAAATATGAAGCTTTAACAAGCTGTATTTTATTTTATATGTTTATGTGTCTTTGTCGAGTTTATGCGAGGTCACCATGATTCATCGGAATCTGAATGCTCTAGGATGGCAATATTGTGATTTTTTTACAGGAATGAAAAACAAAAACATATTTTACAGATCTATACGATCTACACCTTAAACATAAATTAAATTATTTTAATTCAAAAGTAATATCGACTAAACAAAAATATGCAAAAACGGCCCTAAGTACTTATTACACTGCCCAGTTTTACGTAATTATATATCTAAATTCTTTAAATTTCTGTAAGTCCAGACAGTCCAGTTACATTAATTATTTTATTTCTGTCTTAGATTTTTTTCCATATATTCGTTCATTCTCTTTTGTTTATCATTTTTAATCTGTATACACAATAAAATCAGTACAAGAAATAATAATATTTTTGTATACTGATTTTAATTAATGTTTACCCATTTTTTGTTAGAATATTGAGTTGTACGGACAACATTCCATAAAATTATTGCAGTATTAATATGAATACATAGAACAACATAGTCATTCAATGATCAATAATAATATTTTTTATCTGTTTTTTCGTATTCTGTGTAGCGCCATCTTTACGAACTCTTACCGTACTACTTTGTACGGTTAATAAAACAGTACCAATAACTGTAGTCATTTAGGACTTATTTATTAAAACTGAATTAATGAACTATTAAAACTATTTGTATAAATATTAAAATTAATTTTCATGTTAATTACATTTAGTAACTATAAAAAGTATTGTCTTAAACCTATTCTATATTATTAAATTCATAGTTACCGCCAATAGCAGCGGCGTTTCGGCCATTTTGTGAACCCCGCGACAGGAAGTGAGTGTTATAGGTGCTACGCAGGCGCAAATTGACCTTTCGGTTGAAGAACCCGTCGGTCACATGTGAGTGTCGATAAATATCTTAGTTTTATCGTGAATCCCTTAAAAATAGTTATCATTATTGTTTTCGTAAGTATTTTCTATGGTGAATATAAATTTGTGCATATACGGCGTTACCGCAGTGTGGAATTTGTGTAAATTGCAAAAATGTAATGTGCCGCGGCGCCGGCACGTTTGTCAAATCACTATTTTTTTTCGTTATCTCCGGATTTGGAATAAAGATCAAGTTCACATTCTGTTAAGTTTTCTACGTGATTATATTGGTGTATAGGTGCTGGAAAACGGTTTGTGGTTTTGTATTTTCTTGTGTTGGTCCAATAGAAGACATGCTCAAGATGTCTTTCGTGTACCACATGTTCGGGCACCACACTATCCACTCCGTGTCGTCACCACCACATCGAATAACGCCTGATTTAATTCAAAAACTTTTACATTACTTGAATATCCCTATATTTTTGATAACATTGGCTACCATAAGGTCGATGTCAAGTACGTGCTCCCACAAAGGTTTTTCTTCACATCTTGATAGGTGGGGTTAGGTCGTGTCTGTCGTGTCAAAATTTGTAAAAACATATCCATTTGTGAACCAGTTACATTTTCAATTCATAATTATATCTATAAACTATATTCTCACACCCATGGGTATAAAATTCTGAAGTTCTGTGTAGTAAGACTTATTATTTATTACACATGACTATTTTTTATTGGAAATACATTTTTAATTCGTGTTTTGTTAAAATTTGCATGAGTCATAGTTTTGCAGTAAATATATTTACTGTAGTAATGCTGCATATAATAATTTCTTTGTCTATATATAAGTACCTATAAATATATTATCAGCAACTCATATCACATAAAAGTCTCTCAGAATAGATTAGAAAATTACAGATTCAGTTCATATTATGTTATGATTTTTTGTAAAAAGAATTTGGAGTAATTCTTAAAAGCATGACTGTGCTGTATTAGATCAACATGACATGTCAAAAACACATTGCCTGAAATAACCTAGACACAACTCTCATATTGTTTCTATTCTTTATGTAAATATGCATAATGTAAATCATATACATGTGTTTTTTATATTATGTATTAATTTATAATAATATGAACATACAATCTCGTGTGTAAAGTTATAGTTTTTATTGTAGCTATTTCTGTGGAATGTAAATCCTGTTTAATTGGTCAGCTGCTGCTAGGCCAGACAATATAAAAACCATTGTTATCTGATGCCAACAGTATAGTGCTAATAGATCAGTTAAAGGCTTTTTGGATATCTTTAATAATTTTGCTTCCACAATTTACATATATATTATTAAGAAATTTTACATTTCTCTTTGATGATATTTAATCTATGTGAGACCTCATAATTCTTTGTACCTAAATAGCCATCATCCGAGCCCATAGAGTCGCGAACTCGGTTCCATACTGTGTTCGTGCTGAGGTTACTCGGACATCATACACCAGGCCCGACTATGCGTCTGATACCACTACTGTGGCTTTAGATCACCGTCCAGGGGTACATTTAAATTACAAGTTAAACTCCTATGATCTGCTTGCATCATCACAAATGGGTTCACCATCAGTACAATGTTTAGAAGATAATGAATATAGGATTTATTGGTAGGCTTCTCTTAGAGTACATATGGGTATATAATAATATTATTCTGTGTGTCCTTTGGCTAAGTAGATTGAAAAGTCAGACCTTACTTATCAATATCATATATCACTCTTCTGAATGGTTTGTTTTCTTTCATTTCTCTTCCCCACTCTGAATTTCGACATCATTGCTGTTTTTGTACCACCACATCTTGGCTCCTTAAAATTATTTTCGTCTTCTCTAGTAGAAAAGGGAAATATAAAACATATTTTCTAGACAACTTGCAAATTATGCGCTACAAATATTCTGATATTGAAATAGTTTTGTTGCTTGTGAGATTTCTTTACAATTTTTTTTTTTATAAGACAATTTTCTCATTGTAGAACTTAACATGTTAATTCATTAAAGTGCACCCATACTCAAAACATACATTGGTGGATCACACCTTGGCGTTATCCGCACTTGGCCGCTCAAGTGGGCCTTTGTATCACACCTTATTTGGTTTTATGTTATGGCACAAAATTATGTGATGAATGGTTGAAATCATACCCACTACCGCATGTAACCCATGTAACCATCTTAACCACAAAACTACACATGAAATCAAATCAGTACAAACAAATATTTCAGGTTCAGCTATGCATGAGTGATGCCTTTAGTATTTTAAATAGTCTATGGTAACTGCTTACCATCAAGCCTATTTGCTACCTTTATTGGTATAAAAAATGTATTATTTTACATACATGTTTCATCATGCCATATGGCACTACTTATTTTAGTGGATTCTGTGATAATGTTATTGGTTTTGAATGCATGTAACAATGAAATATTTTTCAAAAGCATTATTTTTGTGTAGTGGTAACAAAAGTAACTTTATAAGCCAATTTTTCTAAGTGTGCAGCTGTTGAATGTCAAAATTATTGCCATGTTGGCTGCATTGGAACAAAATTTCAATGATAATTATTGATAATATAATATTTCAATGATATAATTTTGATTGATTGGTATGTCCAGAAATGTGAATAAAAGCCATTTTCACTAAGAGGGGTAGATACTCAAATAGCGCAGATGACACAAAAGTGTAAACCATACAGAGAGGGACAGGCACCTATGGGGAGGTAGGCAGGGAAGCGGTTGGGTGAATTCAATCATGCCATCTAAAGATTTTGACTGCTCCAACTGCACAGTCATAAAAATTGGGTGATACATGTGAGGTGTGAGTTTAATCCCAGAAAGGATATACCATCTATTTTTTTCTTTTAATTTTCTTCTATACAAACCTTGTCCTGACAATAAGAAACACAAAAAAATAAATTATCTAATTTGGTGCAATCGATCAGGAGTTATGCCCATACCATTGCCATGCATTTACCAGGTTTCACTTTTACTTATTAAAAATAATGAGGTAATTTTGACATAGATTTCACAAAGTCAGCTGTTATCAACAAATAATACATCATTCCTGATAAACATGTAGATCTTATTTCCTTTTAATATCTTCAAAACAGATTAGCAGAATAAAAATACCCGTAATATAATTTTACCATGTTATTTTCACTTTTCACCAATGGTTAGAGTTCATTGACATGCAAGTCAATGACCTGTGCTAATTTTTTCGTCACATGAAATGTGAATCATGTTAAACAGTTATGGCCAAGGTTTCTTTGGTTAACATGTTTTTTTATTAACTGCCAAATCTTATATCTAGTTGATAAATGATATTTGGTTTTGTTAGTACACATTTGCAAGAGGAATTGCTTTTTATTTAGGTAGGTCCCTAGTAGACAGTGTGCTTTCGTTTAATTAAGGTCAGATTTTGTGAACTTTGATTACCTTTGTTGAGGAATCTTTTTTTAATAGTGTTCTTAATTTGTGAAATTTTGGTGTTTACCTTTAATCAGCATTGTGGATTTGGAATTTTTCTTTTTAGTCAAGGCCTGTCTAGTCTAATATTGGGTTGCTTTTCATAGGTTTTTATTTTGTGTGTTAAATTTTTATAATATAAAAGATATGTATTTTCTACATGTTTTAATAGTTCTGTGTTCTGTTTGTGAAATTTTATGTCAAACTCTTTTTTGACTAGCATTGTGTATTGGGAATTAACCCTTCAATCTTCATAGGCTTGTGTCAAATATTGGGTCTCTTTTCATAAGTTTTGATTGTGTGAGTTTGATGTTAGTGTAAATAAAAGGTTTTGATATTTCTGTGGTTTCTTTGCTGTACCACTACTCTACTCTACTCTAAATGAGTAATATGGTGCAGCAGAGTACATTATGAATCTAGGGCTTTTAGTATTTTAGGGAAATATTTTAACTGTATAGGTAGCTCTATATTTACTGTGTATTATTATAGAAACATTATAATTAAGTTTATTTTTATACAAACTATTATTTATATTAACTTATATTTGTTTAATTTACCAGATCACTCCTGACCGTATCTATAACTTAGCACAAACAAAATGGCTGACATCGAGGACACACATTTCGAGACCGGGGACTCCGGTGCCTCCGCCACCTTCCCCATGCAGTGTTCCGCCCTGCGCAAGAACGGTTTCGTCATGCTCAAGGGTCGTCCCTGCAAAATCGTAGAAATGTCCACCTCGAAAACCGGAAAGCACGGACATGCTAAGGTTCACTTGGTTGGAATCGACATTTTTAACGGCAAGAAGTGAGTAATAATATTTTATTTGCATAGTTTTAAGATCGGCCATTGTGGAGACAAATGAGGCAGGCCTATGTTCAGCAGTGGACATTATCAGGCTGAGATGATGATGATAGTTTTAAGTACCTACCCAAGTATTTTCCAGATAATTGAGAATTTTTAAATAACACTTATGAACAGCAAACAGTTTGCCTTTGTCAATGTCTTTTTCCGACGTCTATCAGCGGCGATTGTCATCTGCCTCCAAGGGCAAGAGAAATTGAAAAATAACCTTTGCGTCGCTTAGAAAAATGCTAGTAGCTAACTCACAACATATAAAATTTAACCCTAACATCAGATTAAGCAGTTTTAAGATTTTATAGTCTTTACGTTGAAAAACTGAGGAATGTTGCTGAGATCTTAACTTTTGCATTCTGTGACAAGCACCTACTTGCTAGTTAACTTTTTATATTTCACGTAATTTGTATTGAAGAGCGAAAGAAAACAAAGGAGCTGTATTTTGCAGTTCTTTTATTATATAGAAAAATAATAAGAAAATAATGGTTCCAATCATTGTGAAAAACGTATAATGTTTTGCTTTTCATTGAACAGAATTATTTAAAGCGTAAACACAATGGCAATGACAATGAATTCTTTCTGTTAGCATTATTATTATCAAGTGTTGTTGACTTGTTATTTGCAAGCTAGTTATCTACTCAATAAGGTCTCCTCTTGTCCTCTTACTATGTCTATTAAACTTTAATGCCAAGTAGATAATTCTTGAACGTTATTTTCATAAGTTTGACACACGTATCATTCTCGGGTTTTTGGGTCAGTGAATTTACCTGACTTATATTAAATTATTGTATTCGAATAACTTTATCGTGGAAATAAGCTAATATTTACAGTGAAAAGTCGAAAAGCTCTAAACCTAGTGATAAACTTATTCGGAATAAGATTACCACTATTACAGATTTCCATAAAACGCTTTCACGTAATTCTTATCCTTGAATGAGTTTTGTTATCGATTTTTTGCAACACAAAATGATTCTGCATTCAAATTTTTGAGATTTTTAGGAGCTATTTAGTATAGACACTCAATCTTCGTATATTGCGATACTGCAGAAAATATGCACTTCAGCCAACAGGCAACAGTTCTTTACCTTTTGCCTACGGCTTCCAGATTTTGAGGTATAAGAAAAAAATAATATTGTAAATTTTCATTACAATCCGTCCAGTCTGTCGTAAAAAAGCAACAAACATCTGTTACATCCTCACTAAATTTCGCTTATCTCTGTAATTTGAAGAAGCCCTTAAAAAATAAGCAGTACTTATTAATTATAATCTTATCTACCGCACACAAGTTCCTGTTACAACCGCAAACCGAGCCCATAGAGTCGCGAACTCGGTCCCATACCGTGTTCGTGCTGAGGTTACTCGGACATCATACACCAGGCCCGACTATGCGTCTGATACCATTACTGTGGCTTTAGATCACCGTCCAGGGGCACATACATTCGTAACTGTAGTAACTTGCTAGTGTTACGTTCTTAATTTTGCGCGTTCTATTGTAAAGGGACTGTGCAAAAACATAATTTACTGCACGGTTGGTTCAGTGGCTACCTCGTCATTTTTCCAATGCGCGGGTGTTGTGGGTTTAAGTACAACACTAGACAAAGTGATCTACGAATGGTTGTTCCGATTTTGGATGTAATTTATATCCGTAAATTGTATGTGTGTAAAGTCTCCCGATTATTTGGTCTGTGTGTAGGTCTCTATTTAATATTTATCTCTATAATATATTTATTGAGAAATCCGTAATATACATATTTATAAGTATGTTTTCCAGTAAAGGGCTTACTACAATACAGGCTCTGTCTACTTCAGGATCAGATGGCCGTGTATGTCACAAGATATTGGTATTATCTAGGAATAATTTAATTATCCAAGGAGGAAACAAAAGTAAACGTTCGTATAGAATATACTTCGCCCGCGCTTCTTCATAATAAATTATGTTGATTTGATAGAATTCTGAAGTTAGCATAAACATATCAGAGTTTTCTTATAAAACTGTCATTCTTGAAAGAGGTTCAATCTAAAAATAGAGTAGCGCTTATGCTGTAAGAAAATGTATATTTGAATCGATATTTGAAGTGTTCCACAAATGTCGCTCGGTCGACTGAAGTATTTTAGTCGGACATTCTTATCGATTTTACTTGAATAACATAGTACCGTGTAGGTATCTGAAACCAACTGTTGACCTTACTTCTGTATCGCTTTTAAACAGATGACATTTGACAACATTGAAATCGATGTATTGTTTTTTTTTTGTATAATTTAAATACATTGCAGACTGGCCACGTCGCCATTTACGATTGTTTTTGTTTTATAATACAGCTCCCGCAAGCCATTATACATATATCGCTGTAACAAATATACAATTTACATATAATAAACCTTGTCTCAGAACAACTATTTGTGGACTATACTTACGTGGCAAACAAGCATACGGCCTATAGACAGCTGTAATACCAGGCCATTGTTGGTGAAAACTTGTAACACCAGGGTTTTCTATTATACGTAATCCTTGGAAAAGGAAGCGTTTCTTAAAAAAACGCATCCCTAAGCACTGCAGAGCTGTTTATTTTTCACTAGCTGTTGCCCGCGGCTCCGCCCGCGTGGTTGTCGGTTATCGGTGTTAAAAGTAGCCTATGTGTTATTCCAGACCATAATCTATCTCTGTGCTGTAAATTTCATCCAGATCCGTTCAGTAGTTTTTACGTGAAATAGTAACAAACAATCCATCCATACTTACAAAACTTTCGCGATTATAATATTAGTAGGATATAGCATGGGTAGTGTGACGTTTGACATTTGGAGACAAAGATCATGATGAAATGATAGAAAATTAAATTCTATCGATTGAATGCTCCACGCTTTAATCATTCAATTAGATTAAATAAATTGATTCAATCATTTTCATTTATATTCATCTTCAAATGTCACACAAAGATTACAATAAGAGTTAACTAGCTTGTGAACAAAATAAATACTTACCTACCTACTTCGTTCAATATTCAAGATTGTTTAAGCTTCACGGCACTCGTTTACTTTGACGTTCTGTCATCTACATATCGGAGTTCATCCATAATTAATCAAATCGATATGCAGACGTGTTTCGCTATTCTTGTAAGCACTTGTCAGAACAATTTTATAAAAAAGTGGCTACAATCGTGAGCAACAACAGCTAGGGAGTCTGTGGCATTAGTCCAGAGTCCAGCTACTCTGATCTTGGGGCACATGACTTTTACTTTTTTTTTTTAGAATAATGAAAGTCTATCCTAAGGTTGTCTGGAAGAGATTGCTCTTGGCGATAAGACCGCCCATTGTACATAATGATTTTTGCTGTAATTTTGTCTCAGAATTTAAAATGATGTATGGTTTTATAATTAAGCTAAAGAGTTTGCGCTTTAAAACACGCTTATCTCTGGAACTACCATATTACTCGGATTAAATTTTCTTTTGCTATCTGGTAGCCCGATGCTCGACGAAGGTTATTGCTTATATAATCACGCTATAATCTAAGAGAAGCATGTTAGTAACAATAAACGTAACTCGGGACGAAATCGAAAAACCGCGACAAACAGCATTTTTTTTACATAGTATAAAACAGTCATTTTCTGCTGTTTGTCTCTCTGTACGCTTAGAACTTCTAAATAACGCAACGGATTTTATTTTTATTTTATTTTATTTTATTTTAGGAAAGCTTACGGACTAATGACATCGTGTATAACTTATTACAACTTAACAAATTGCCAATGACAAGCTTCCGCATATAAATAATTAAGTAGTATGTTGACAATGACATTAGTAGGTTCTTATACCTATATAATGGAACCTTAGATTTCCACAGTATGCTGACAAAATAGCTGCTATAAAAAGAATACCTTATAAATAATATAAAAAATATTTAAAAAAAAATAATAATATTACAATTACTTAATAAGTAGACTTCATGAAAATTGACACATGCCATTTCACTTAACTTACTCATCACCGAAAAACTGCCGTGACAGAATTCTTCGTGCTGTATTGGGCTTTGTGCAAAATAGATCTAAGTCTAGATCATTTGGAACTTTGTTGAAAAATGTCATGCTACGTGGTATGTATGAATTACGTCGGTAATTGGTGGATGCGGATGGTATGTCTAAAAGTGGGCGTCGTCGAAAGGTAACAGAGTTAGTACGAATTGTTATTTTAGAAACTAAATCTGGACAATCAATACTTCCATTAGCGATTTTGAGTAAATAAGATAGGTCATCAATGTATCGCCTGTTCTCTAATGGTAAAAAGTGATACCTTCGACACCGATGATTGTAATCAGATGACCATACCTTCGCTTTATAGTCAAGATAGCGCAAGAACTTTTTTTGAATTGCTTCAATACGCGATATATATATCGCATATTGCGGACTCCACACTTGAGATGCATATTCTAGGTGACTACGCACGAGTGAACAATATAATATTTTAAGAGATTTAATCGCTCGTAGATCTGATGAAATTCTCATTACAAATCCTAATGATTTGGATGCTTTTTTAACAATATAATCGATATGTTTATCAAACAGTAATTTGCTGTCAAAGATAACTCCCAAATCGCGGATTTCGTTTACTTTTTTTATTATAGATTTTCCAAATTTATATGTTGTGTTTAATTTATTGTTTTGACGAGAATACGTTACATGAGAGCATTTAGATATGTTTAGGTACAACTTATTTGACACACAGTACCTAACAAATCTATCCAAATCTTCTTGAAGGTCTCGTACATCAGACATGCTATTTACTGATTTTAAGATTTTCATATCATCAGCATAGAGTAATATTTTGGATTTTAAAAAGCACGACTTGACATCTTCTATAAATATCGTAAATAACAAAGGACCGAGTATGGATCCCTGAGGAACCCCGGAGGGCACAGTTATCCAGGAGGATATATATCCGCGTAACACTACTGCTTGGGAACGGCGATCTATATATGATGATAACCAGCGAAAAAGGTCACCGTGGATCCCAGCCACGCTCTTCAACTTTTGCAGAAGTTTTCGGTGATCTATGCGATCGAAACATTTGCTATAATCAGTATAAATCACTTCCACCTGGGTACGCTGTTCCATTCCCTGAGTTATAATATCGTTACAAAGCAGTAGATTGGAAGTGGTAGAACGTTGACTTAGGAAGCCATGTTGTTCTACGCTAAAATAGCCACGCAGTGCTGTATATAATTGCGAGTGCACGATGCTTTCTAAGATTTTAGAGAAAATACATAGTTTTGAAATTGGGCGGTAGTTATCGATAAGTGACTTGTCGCCTTTTTTAAACACAGGTGTAATAAATGCGGATTTCCATACTTTAGGAACTGTACCCTCGGATAACGAACGCTTAAAAAGCAAACAAAGTGGATTAACAAGACTTTCTGCGCAGTTAGCTATAAATATAGGTGGGATATGGTCTGGTCCACCAGATTTGCTAAGGTCCAGGTTTTTCAAGAGCTTAAGTACAGTATTTGGACTAATTTCAATAGATGAAATGCCCGTGGCATAAGAGATGCTATTATTCGTTTCACATATAGTATCGTTCCCATCAGGTGTTAAATAAGTGGAATTGAAATAAGAAGCGAATAAATCGCTTATTTGTTCACCAGTGCAGGCTACTGTTTGCTCATATTGCATTACATTAGGAATAATACAAGAATTATATTTAGTTTTAACATATTTCCAAAAGTGCTTAGGATTATTTACCAACGATGATTCAACACTGTCTATATATTTATTGTAACAGACTTTCTCTACAGCTATGGCCCTTTCTCTCAAAATTGTGAACGAATGATAGTCAGATATGTTTTTATATTTTTTATACTTTTGATGGTATTTGTATTTTTCTTTTAAGATTTTTATTAATGCACGACTATACCATACTGGGTGATACATTTTTTTACTAGACTTGACTGGTATATATTTATCTCTCATGTTATATAATACTTGATAGAAGTTGTCAGTTGATTTATCAATTTGATGCGATTAACTCTTCATTTAGAGAATTTATTTCCGAAGGTTTATATTGTATGTATGTATATGGAGATAGGCCAAGAACAGCGGGTCGCTAGTAGTAATTTAATAAATAGACTCATCTAAATGTATATTCTCTCTTTGTTACTCAGATACGAGGATATCTGTCCTTCTACCCACAATATGGATGTGCCGCACGTGAAGCGTGAGGACTACCAACTGACTGACATCTCTGACGACGGCTACCTTACTCTGATGGCTGACAATGGTGATTTGCGTGAGGACCTCAAGATCCCCGATGGTGACCTCGGATCCCAACTGCGATCTGATTTTGACACTGGCAAGGAATTACTTGTAAGTATACCCTTAATTTTCATTTAATACTGAATCTCTTCACGTATCTTAAAATATAGATAAGTAAGTAGCTATTGCTTAGAATAATAATTATTCACGACTGCTAATCTCGACGGAGATTGGCAATCTGTTATTGTAGTCCACAAACGCGGGTGCACTCTTTATACCCCTCTCTCATAATTCAATGGGACGACAATCTGACACTTCCACAGACAGAGATCATGCATAGGACCAACAGCTTTATATGCGTAACAGATAAACATAATAAAAACCATGTTCTGTCCTACAAAGAATAAATTAACTGTATGTAATCCTGTTATTCTTTGCGTATAGTTTTTATTTTATTATTGCATTAACAGATTAGTTTACTCATTGGATTCATTCATTCATTGGAGCGTTCTACATCGTAAATCCTAATCTATCTGTACTCTGCCTCATAAGATATGGACTCTGTATAGTTTAAGAGACATTGCTCATATTTTTGTGACTTATACATAACTAATGTGTATAACCTATATCACTACAGTAAATTGTTTTTGCTACTTATAAAACTCAGTCGAATGTATATAATTTCCGTTTCTTCAGTACCAAAATCAAAACACATTTACAACATAATGAGGTCACATATTTTCGTACACCGTATGTGCCTAATTATCCTTTTAAAATTTTGGCATAGAGTAGTAAGTGTGCTTGCGAGGCTCTTCCGTATTTTATATGTTTTACTGCATAATTATGACGGTTGTTAATATTAGTTACTTACTTTTATTTATACTTTGACTGCCCCATTGTACCCAATGTGCTATGTATTGACGTATTAAAATTTAAAGGATAAAAATATTTTTTACGATTCGGTCGATTTTGTATAAAAGATAACTGTGATAAACCTTTGAAAAGAACACACACGGGAAATAAATAGGCAGTGTTTTAGTAGGTTTTATGATAGCTTTGATTGTGCCCCTGGTCTTGTCGATCTCCATATGGCTGGCGACAACAAATACACCTAATTGTATTTTATCTTCTTATATATAAAAATTAATCCCTATATCCCTTGGTCAAGGCATCACACGTGAACGGCTGGACCGATTTTAGTAATTAATTTTTTTTGTTGTTCGTTATTGTCATGTAAAAAAAAAGTTTAACCCGTACCGCTAGTTTATACATAAAAATCTTATTGTTAACAATAAAACATGCACAATAAGTGATTAATATGGACAGGTTGGCTTTGGTCTTATGTGCCCTGCCCCCAAGTAATTAAAATACAATAATTTATTGGATTATAAAAGATAAGACAAATTAATCTTTGTTAATTAATCACGGATTAAAGATGTTTTTCGAGTATAGAGTCTCTGATGCATTTTTGTAATGTGTTGGTGCTAAATCAACTCGTATATTATATCTCTGCCTCATACCTGGACTAGTACTATTACTAATCATATGGATATTAGGTTTTGAGTACATTTATTTAAGAATAAATGATATAAAATCATCGTAAACAAACCTTAGTGGGATTATGCACTTTTATTGCCATTATCGACTTTCGTATGCTAAATAAATGTAGCCAATAACCCTTCTCTATAAATGCTCTGTGTGGTCTGAAGTCTGGACTATGGAATGTTGACATTGTAGAAGTTATGTTGGAAAAGCATCTTTTTGGGGAATCATTTAGACCAGAATAAATACAATAATTGTAGTTGTTCTATATTTAAATTAAATACCTTTTATTTTGTTGTTTTTAAACTCAATGTCAAGAAATTATGATTATACAGAAACTTGAAAGCATATAATTACTATAAAATATGCTTAGTATAAAATAATAGTAGCTGTTTTCTTTGTACTATACATAGATACTGACAGGTATATGACGTCAGCACCATATAAAATTTACGTGACGTATTGATTAAACCTGTTTTTAATGTATTTTCTGTTCGACTGGTTAGTGACCTAGAGACTAGAGTTTTTCAGATCGCCTAAATAAGTCTGAACAGTCGAAGCACGGAAACCCTCTGATGAAATATCACTGCCATCACCCATCCAATATTTTTGGTAGCTCAACCCGCTGATTTGTTTATCAATGAATCGCACTTTTAATTCAATTCGACGAATATCGGGATTGTGTGACAACAGTTAGCTATCGTAACAAATACCGATAAGTTCTTCCTTTTGATAAGACAATGACCGAACTATTATTTGAAGGGTAATCTGTTATGTAATCGCCTTTGTACATTTCTGTGATAGCACTAAAATACTCAAGTGTTGAGCTCATGTTTATGCTTAATATAGATAATATAAATAATCTAAAATATGATCGACCGTTTTAGGTAATTCCCGTAATTAGATCCACACTTAATGACTGTCTCAGTGGCGCAGTGGCACATTCCTTGGGTCTGGTAATATAGGGATTCGGGGTCTTTCATGGAAAAAAACTAGTCGGCTCGTAGTCCAGAATTGTGCACGGCATATGGCCAAAAGGCTCGCCCAATGGAAAACGTGGGTGTCATTCTGCTGTACGCATTATATCAAGAAAAAGCTGTGTTGAAAGTTTTAAAAGCTCTCTTTACTGAAAACTAGTTGACTAATCTATCGTAAAATGATTGACAAGACTATAGCATGGGGTTCTTCAAGAAAAGAGTTGCGTGATACCCCCGGTGTTGCAGGCGTCCATAGGCTACGGTTACTGCTTATCATCAGGCGGGCTGTCAGGCTTACATACATAAAATATTTAAAAAAATATTTTCCTCTGGTCGCGATTTTACTTTCAAATTTTGTTCTACAATAACACTGAGGGGGCAGATAAGCCACTACCTGTTAGTGTCGTATTGCGGCTATCCTAATGCGGTCATAACTTACATAAAACCTAGGCGGAAAGTCGACCCAGCGCGGCTACTAATGACCTTTAAGAAAACCTTGCGATATTTTTATAAAATTTCAACCTAAAAAAGTGGTGGTAGCCAAATTGAAAGTATTCGACTTGGAATTTCAATCATGAGGAATGAATTTGAATTAATAATAATAATAAAAGTTTACCGCATTAACTCTAGATAAAAATTTCTAAATTATTTAAACTAGGACCTACTTATGTGAGAGGCTGGTACCTGAGTTAGGTTAGTTAAAAAACCTGTGGTACAGGTGATGCCTGGCTCAGCCATTTTCTTAAAGTGCTGAGCAATAAAATTAAAATAAATTATTTATATGTATTAATCAAATGTTTAACCATCTGCTAATTGTGAAGAAAAACATCTTGATAAAACAAACCTGTCTTAAATCAATTATAAAAGCATATCCAGTCCACTAACTCTCAAATGTGTAATATGGACGAATTCCTCTCAGTTCCCTTAATCACTTGGTCACCTTTCCATAGGGTTGCCACGCTTTTGGTAACTTAACCATTGAGTGCACCTGGCTATGAGTGCCTCAGATCTTAATCTGTATTATTATTAAACTATTAAATTCCAATGTTAGTTGTTTATGTTTTATATGCGATGTTGTATGCGATGTTTGACATATTTCAATTGTATTGTTTCAGTGCACAGTGCTCAAGTCGTGCGGTGAGGAGTGTGTAATCGCAGTCAAGGCAAACACAGCTCTCGACAAATAAACCAACTCAGCATTTATAGGGATATACATACATATAATTTTTTACAATCAACAGCTCTTACATAAATGTAAAACATAATACTATGTATAATTTAACATAAAATATTATGGTGTGGCGCGATGCTGGCGTGTTGCCTCCACACACACCACGCGTGGGCATCTCAAGGCGATAGCGGCGGTAGTCCGACCCCGCCAGATTAATAATGCGGTCCATTTGTTTTAAGGATAAGGTTCTAGAGAGGCGAGCGCTCGTTAGTGACGATCGCGTCTCTAGTCGTTATACTGACAATTCTTGCCGAGTGTACATTGCGTACCAGTGAATCTCGTGATTCCCGCGCATTGTCTCCCAC
This sequence comes from Trisateles emortualis, assembly GCA_947095525.1. NCBI lineage: Eukaryota > Metazoa > Arthropoda > Insecta > Lepidoptera > Erebidae > Trisateles > Trisateles emortualis. The sequence continues at coordinate 14,998,107 of OX352745.1, forward strand.
AGAATTTTGAGTGTAGCGAATTGTTGGGCGACCGGCATTGTTACATCAGCGAGTTGACGATTATAGCACGTGGATATGATAAATGTAATGAAATAGCCCGAGTGCGGGACGCATCTACATTAATTTATTTATACTTAAGCGTAATAGTGTTGCCCCCGTCGCGTGTGTGTGGAGCGGGCGCGTGCACGTGTCCGACCGGCCGGAACTTCACGTTTGTTTTTGTTTTGTTTGTTCTCTTTTCGCTTACGACGTCTCTAAACGTTGAGTTACGTTGCGACCCGCCGAACGTTTGTTGATCGACATCGGTGTAATAAAATTCCCCGTGGTGGATATTATAAATGTTTATAACGGTTTATGACCCGACAAAGAGATGGACGCAAACTTGAAGTTATTACCATATTTTAATGCTAAATTAATTAATACATATAAAAAATCGAGAAAATGCGCAAAAAAATAGAAATAAAGAAAAATTCTTGAATGTGGTGTGTGATTGATTAGTCCTCTATTCGGGCGCGCGTCAGTGGACGTCGCAGCCCCTTGATGTGTAACACTTGCCATCTGTTCAAATACCACCGGCTGCGGCTACAACACCACACCACTCTGGTGGTGTGCATTCCATGGCGTGCAGCGCCCACACTCTGTCGTTAACCGTGACGTGCTAAATCGATGAAGACTGACTTGAGAATGTCTCCTGGGAATGACTCTTCAGGCAAGACTGACGATGCATTTTGTAGAAGAAATAGTTGATGTTTTAATTGTAAATTAGTGCTCATCTGGGGCTTTCCTTGCTCTCTTTATTTGCTCATTTGAACACATGAGATGTTACACATTATCGAGTGGCTTATGATTGCCTAAATTCCATGTTTTTAATGTAGTGTTTGCAACGGCCACTCTGTAGCAAGTGTTGCCTGCAAGGGCTGTATAGGGTACCGTATGTATGTTAGTGGACTTATCAATATTCTTTTAACATCAGATTGTCAAAGACGATATGATATACGAAAATTAATATAAGCATGTAAGGTAAGGCCCTATAGGAGAGATATTTTTTTATGCATTCAAAATTCGTACATCGCAGGTTGTAGACTTAAAAGTTTTGGCTGTTTACTATTAACAGTATTGTTCTCTGTACATTTTTTTCGAAATTGCATAATCGTTATTGTTGGTAAAGTTTTTATACTTAGCAGCTTGTAATCAGGTTTTTATTTTAATAAAAAACCTAAGGTATATGTAAAGACATCGGGAGGTGTAAAATAAAATACTTTAGTAAACAAAGTAACTTTTCTTTCTGTAAAGTTAAGCTGTTGTATCCCAATGGAACCTTGAATCGATGTATTCCTTCCTTGTTGATAGATATTATCTGTAATACCCGATGCTTATAATAGCGTTTGCGAACTAAATGTGAATTTATTCATAACCATTATAGAATAAACAATTGGTGCACCCTATAAGTTATTGTTAGGAATTGATTCTCTTGCACACATGGTCTGTTCGCTTTCTTAAATGAGTACTCTGTAGTATCTGTGCGACGAGCTATGGCGCCGGCCACGTGCCGATCCTGCGTATGACTTGTAGAGTTGAATATTTGCGTTGTACGCTCGACTGCTAGGTCGTTATCATAAGACCTTGTGAAAAAGAGATGGTTAAAATTGTAATGATCCAAGTAATCTGCGGATTTTAATTTAGGAAACTTAAAATTATTTTTTATATTGGGGCGTAGGTCAGGTCGAATAACTAATGTGACGGTATTTAGTGCTAAAGTTCTGTATATACGTAAGATTGGGTAGATCGATGGATAATGGACTCCAGTTAAAGTATTTCAATAGCCCACTCTTCTGCAATTTCAATGTTTGTCATGTTATATGAACAAGCAGTACCGAATTTACAGCAACGGCCGAAAATAAATGTAAAGCAGTAATAAGTACCTATTTAACAGTCTGTCGAATTAAATCTGTACAAAATGAATCGTGCGTTTGTGATTCATAGTTTAGCACCCTTTATGTAGTATTTTGTTTTTGTAGTAGTTTTTTTTAAACCCTTTATTTTATTGATTTTTTTAAACTACAACTCAACGGGATACGGGTTTTTTGTGCATGGGTTGAGTAAAAAAATATGCATTTTTAATAAACTTCAAGCATAATAATGGAAGAACATGAGATGCAATAGAATGAGAAGAGAAAATAATATAATCAAAAAATATGCACCTGGCAAAATTCGGCTACAATGACCAGTCTCAAATGAGGCTCGAATTATGCATGCGCAAATCCTTTTTTAACCTTATAGCCCGATGCAGCGATGAGACGGCAATCCGAAACGACCGCAGAATTCAAGCGTAACACCGACGGCTTAACATGCTCAAAAACGAAAGGTTGACGTAGGTATCTGATAAAAATCACGTACGTCAGGCTGGCCCGGCCCCACGGAATTTGATAATGAGATTGGTATCAATCGAATGTACCCGCTTATACCAACATATGTAACACCTTCGTTTTCAATGTAACTCTTTTTTAAAGAAGTTACAAGCACTTCTTGGTGGCCGGGCCAGCCTGACGGTTTCAGCCCGGCCACCTTGTTTACCGCTAATCTACACAATATACTGTCAATATTTTGGTTCAGATCAAATGTACTCCTTATTACAAACATATGTAACGCCTTCGTTTTTAATGTAACTCTTTTTTTAAGAAGTTACAAGCACTTCTTGGTGGCCGGGCCAGCCTGACGGTTTCAGCCCGGCCACCTTGTTTACCGCTAATCTACACAATATACTGTCAATATTTTGGTTCAGATCAAATGTACTCCTTATTACAAACATATGTAACGCCTTCGTTTTTAATGTAACTCTTTTTTTAAGAAGTTACAAGCACTTCTTGGTGGCCGGGCCAGCCTGACGGTTTCAGCCCGGCCACCTTGTTTACCGCTAATCTACACAATATACTGTCAATATTTTGGTACAGATCAAATGTACTCCTTATTACAAACATATGTAACGCCTTCGTTTTTAATGTAACTCTTTTTTTAAGAAGTTACAAGCACTTCTTGGTGGCCGGGCCAGCCTGACGGTTTCAGCCCGGCCACCTTGTTTACCGCTAATCTACACAATATACTGTCAATATTTTGGTACAGATCAAATGTACTCCTTATTACAAACATATGTAACGCCTTCGTTTTCAATGTAACTCTTTTTTTAAGAAGTTACAAGCACTTCTTGGTGGCCGGGCCAGCCTGACGGTTTCAGCCCGGCCACCTTGTTTACCGCTAATCTACACAATATACTGTCAATATTTTGGTACAGATCAAATGTACTCCTTATTACAAACATATGTAACGCCTTCGTTTTCAATGTAACTCTTTTTAAAAGAAATTAGAAGCACTTCTTGGTGGCCGGGCTGAAATTATTTCGTTAGTATAAAACAGTAAAACTGCAACACCTACCAATAAATAATGCCAGTACATAATGAGGTATAAAGATATAGAATATATGTAACGCTTTCATTTTTGATTTGAATATATATTTAGAGAGAAATAAGTACTGGAAATTATTTCAGCCCGGCCACCTAAAAGCGTTAATATCTCCTATAATCTTATGCCAATTTTTACAGTAAAAATTGATATAGCCAAGAAAAGAAAGTTACATTCGTTTAGGTTTAGTCGTATACCCTAAAGCCTTCTGTTTAACTAGATCATTAAAACCTACGAAAGTTAACGTTGAGTGACCATCAGTCATTAACTAATTTCAGGACATTTGGTTTGTTGAATGAAACAAAATTCGTAACAATTTTTTTTTTCTTACCACCTTCCTAATTTTATTAGACAACATTTTGTATTAATTATATTATAACAATTGTTAGTTATAAATAATCTGAAAAAAATATTATTTTACATAAATACTATTATAATTTTTTGGAGTTTCACATACATAAGTAATATACGTTAAGTAAAAATCACAGATAATAGGTTTTGGATACATAATTAACCTATATATTTTTTCTCCGTTTCTGGCTTCGCAACATAATCAGAGAAAGATAAGTAGTTGTAGTAGTAGTTCACGGACGCTACTGCCGATTTTTAGACGGCGCCTGTGTCGCGTCATAAGACATAACATCTATCTTCCCCGAGTAGACAGAATAGATGCGCAAGAGTCGTGTAGTTATCAACACTTCTGAAATTTGATTTGATTTTCATTTGATTAATTGATTTGTTGCAGTATATTTTTTTTTTGATGTGAGAAACGTATATAGGTTAATTATGTATCCAAAAATTATTATCTGTGATTTTTACTTAACGTATAATACTTATGTATGTGAAACTCCAAAAAATTATAATAGTATTTATGTAAAATAATATTTTTTTTCCGATTATTTATAATTAACAATTGTTATAATAATTAATATAAGTACAAAATGTTGTCTAATAAAATTAGGAAGGTGGCAAGGAAAAAAAAATTGTTACGAATTTTGTTTCATTCAACAAACCAAATGTCCTGAAATTAGTTAATGACTGATGGTCACTCAACGTTAACTTTCGTAGGTTTTAATGATCTAGTTAAACAGAAGGCTTTAGGGTATACGACTAAACCTAAACGAATGTAACTTTCTTTTCTTGGCTATATCAATTTTTACTGTAAAAATTGGCATAAGATTATAGGAGATATTAACGCTTTTAGGTGGCCGGGCTGAAATAATTTCAAGTACTTATTTCTCTCTAAATATATATTCAAATCAAAAATGAAAGCGTTACATATATTCTATATCTTTATACCTCATTATGTACTGGCATTATTTATTGGTAGGTGTTGCAGTTTTACTGTTTTATACTAACGAAATAATTTCAGCCCGGCCACCAAGAAGTGCTTCTAATTTCTTTTAAAAAGAGTTACATTGAAACCGAAGGCGTTACATATGTTTGTAATAAGGAGTACATTTGATCTGTACCAAAATATTGACAGTACATTGTGTAGATTAGCGGTAAACAAGGTGGCCGGGCTGAAACCGTCAGGCTGGCCCGGCCACCAAGAAGTGCTTGTAACTTCTTAAAAAAAGAGTTACATTGAAAACGAAGGCGTTACATATGTTTGTAATAAGGAGTACATTTGATCTGTACCAAAATATTGACAGTATATTGTGTAGATTAGCGGTAAACAAGGTGGCCGGGCTGAAACCGTCAGGCTGGCCCGGCCACCAAGAAGTGCTTGTAACTTCTTAAAAAAAGAGTTACATTGAAAACGAAGGCGTTACATATGTTTGTAATAAGGAGTACATTTGATCTGAACCAAAATATTGACAGTATATTGTGTAGATTAGCGGTAAACAAGGTGGCCGGGCTGAAACCGTCAGGCTGGCCCGGCCACCAAGAAGTGCTTGTAACTTCTTTAAAAAAGAGTTACATTGAAAACGAAGGTGTTACATATGTTGGTATAAGCGGGTACATTCGATTGATACCAATCTCATTATCAAATTCCGTGGGGCCGGGCCAGCCTGACGTACGTTAAAAATCTCCAGTTCATTCGGTCATACCACAAAAAAACGAATATAATAAACCAATGGCAGTCTTTAGAACTAGGAACACTAATTTCCCAAAGGTTTCCAACACCGACTAATGGCGGGATGTCTTCATAATGTAAAGGCAAGTATGCAGTTGTAAAATTACACAACTCTTCGTACACAACACTACGCAAATTTTAAAAATTAGTTTGAGCCCCTACGCCTAAAGCTGAATAAACAACTTGCGTCTTGCAATTCAATGCCGTGTGTACGGACCGTGAAAGATATTCGCTACGTAAGTATACAACAATAACGTAAGTATAAAAAGCGGTGGTGGCCGAGTGGGAAAGTAACCGACTTGCACGCAAGAGGTGCGAGTTCGATCCCGGGCGGCAGTACCAATGTAAATTTCACATCAAATCATTCGCCATCTGCTAACGGTGAAGGAAAACATCGTGAGGAAACCCACATGTCTTAGAAGAAATTCTAAAGACATGTCTGATTCATCAAATCTCTCTTGATAGAGGAGAGGAGACCCGTGCCCAGCAGTGGGACATATATGGGTTGCTATTAAGTATACAACATTAGTAGGTATCGAAGACTTCTGTAGCGTTGTGAACGGGCTTTACATGTAGGTTCAATTTGGCACAGCCTCGTCAGCCATCACGAACTTATTTACACAAGGGGTATTAGTGCAGTGCAGTGTAGCCCGATTTTTCTAAATGTGCAGCTGTTAATGTCAAAAATATTGCCATGTTAGCTACTTTGGAACAAAATTTCAATGATAATTATCATTTCGATTGATAGAGGTATGTACGGTAATGCAGTGCCGGATTAAGCCAGCGAGCGCGGGGCCTGTAGCAAATTCTGTCAAGGGGCCCTTAGTTTGCTTTACGTTCTCAAGTTTAAGGTATTAAATAAAATAAAACAGTTAGAAATACATCTTTTTTGGATTTAATATGGGCAAATTTAGAGATAACACTTTTAGTATCGACTTTTTTAAGCAAATCATGCGGTATATTCATCAAAGTGAGATGATAAAGACGTTTTTGGCCCATCGTGTTCCTTTACACATTTTTAACCGACTTCAAAAACGAGGAAGTTATCGAATCGTATGTTTTGTTTATGTTTGTTACTCCGTCATTTATGAAACGATTTGACATACTTTCAAGTTGGTCCCGTTTTGATCTAAAAAAAAGTTTTGATGATGGGATCCCTGAGAAATTGAGGAAACTCCTTAAAAATATAGGCAGACATATAGCAACTTCAATATTTTTTATAACAAATCAAATTTGCATTTAGAGAGTATCATCATCATCTCAGCCAAAAGACGTCCACTGCTGGACATAGACCTCCCCAAGGTTTTCCACAACTCTCGATCCTGAGCCGACCTTGTCCATCGGTTGCCCGCAACCTTTACTAGGTCGTCGGTCCACCTTGTTGGAGGCCTGCCCACTCTTCGTCTTCCAGTTCGTGGTCGCTCTAGAACCTTTCGGCCCCAAGGGCCATCAGTTCTGCGAGCTATGTGCCCGGCCCATTGCCACTTAATGGAGGCAATGCTTCGAGCTATGTCGGATTTTGATGTATTCTCAAAATTCTTTTTTTATTTGAAAGAGTATACTCTTGAGGATCTCATCAGATCCTGATTCCTGATCAGGATCTGATGATGGTATTCCAGGGAAATCGAGGGCAACCTTCAAATGTTATGTGTTAACAATGTTTTTATTTCATATAATATATAGTGATTAAATAAAAGTAAAAAATAATATTTTTTTTACTTTTATTTAATTACTTAAAATAATATAAAAAATTAAAGGAAAAAAAACCGACTTCAAAAAGCTAAAAATAACTGAATACAGATTGAAGTCGGTGACAGGATGAACACAACACCGACTTAGTAGTAGTTATTTTTAGCTTTTAGGAGTCGGTTTAATTTTTTTAACAATTTTATAATAAATCAACCACAGTAGACTGGGTCGTGACTGAGTTCATAAATATAAAAATTTAAATAGTTCCTTCTTCTCAGTGATTTCTTCAGAAACTTATTAAAAGTCCTGACGCCTAGGAGGCGAGGCGGAGGGAGAGGGGGGTTACAAAGGACTAAATTTTAGGTTTTTCGCTAATATCTCAAAAATGGTGCATTTTAGCAAAAAATGTTCTAAAATAAAATGAAAGCTTATAAAATTCTCTATAACTTTGATTATATATACTTTTCCATATTTCCACCCGTTTTCGAAATACACGCTCCAGAAAGGAAGAAATGATGACTGTCTCGGTGGTCCAGTGGTCGCAGTATGCGCCTGCTGTGCACGAGATTGTGGGTTCGATTCCCACACAGGACAAAACTTTGTGTGACCCATAAAGAATTGTTCTAAGTATGGGTGTAATTTGTGTCCGTTAATTGTATGTTTGTAAAGTCCCCCGCGACACAGAGCTTGTTCTCTAGTGCGGGAGTTGTCTTTAAAAAAAAAAAGTTATTTTTTACGGTTAAGGCGCGGGGCCCCCCAATGCGCGGGGCCCGTAGCATTTGCTACTCTTGCTATATGGCTAATCCGGCACTGCGGTAATGTGAGTAAAAGCAAGTTTTATTATAACAAAGAGGTACATGGATAGTCAAATCAGACGACACACGAAACTACTGACGGGCAGGTAGAAAGGGAATCTGGCGGGTGAATTCCAAGGAGGATTTTTTTTATCTTTGGTGAATTCCATCATGCCAACCTAACAACTCAAGTGCACAGATATAAATGGGTTATAGAAAAAAATAATAAATTTTATTATCTACCTACTTATTTCGACTATAAGTAGGTAACCCAACGACCACTGAAGTACCTAATACTTCACCATCTACGCACTTTTTGTGGTGCCATCATGCAGACCAATAGCAACGCCACGCCACATGCGCAGAACTAAGTTGCAATATAAGATACAGATGTCATGTCACTATTATCAAAATCACACGCAGTCGTAAAACACCTTTAAAGCGACTGCGTGGCGTGTCTAACTTAGGTAGTAGGTACTGCGAGTACATCCTGCTATCGAAGTTCTAAAAAAAAACCTTTCATCTGTTGCAACACAATCCCCGTATGTTTTGTACGTACGTCAGGCTGGCCCGGCCCCATAGATTCTTTCTTTTTTAGACATTTTTTTCATATCTCCACTCATCTTTAAAATTGCTCCTTTGGCGAAGAGCACCAATTGAGAAGTACACCAGTTGCGAAGTGTACCATATGAGAAGTGCACCAGTTGCTAAGTTCACCATTTGAGCATGGTGTACAAGTTGAGATGTGCACCAAATGCGTCAAACCCAAATATAGTGCCATGTAGCTGGTATTTCAGTTTCCGGTATTAAAGGTATAAGGGCACTCAATCTTGTAATATTTCGCCCTTCCTTTGTCGCAGTTAATTTTATTTTTTAGCATACTTCCAGATGGCATCATTAAAGTGATAGTAACAGCCTGTCACTTCTGCTTGTGGAAAAACGTAAGATATAGTATTCAAAATGGCAATTTCGTTATCTGATTTAAACATTTGTATCTGAACACCTAACTTATTTTAATGAGTAAAAATAAACGTATGTCGGTGTGTTCTGTATTGTTAGGCAAAAGTGCGAAGATTACGGGTATAATATTTGTTGAGTTTCGATCTGAATTCACATCTAAATGTATAATTTTCGTTATACATTTCACTGGTAGAAAGCTTTAGGCGTAGTTTTGAAAATTCCGGCTACGTAATACAAACTCGGTTTTTTCATTAACTTCTTAGCCGTATTTGTTGCAAATATTAAATTTTTTTCTGAGTCACCATCTTCACAAATGAGAAAGGATTTTGCCAAGCTTTCTGGAATTTTAATTGATCTAGTATCACTGTGTGCTAATAAATTTGTATTGAGATACCTACTTTTACGAGATCTATATAAAGTGTTTTTTATAAAATTAAAATGAAGGGATAAAATCTGAATCTTTACTGTACTCTGCCCTTAATTTCTTCAATGGTTTTTCACAAATTTCTTGTATCGGTCCTAAGTCTCACATAAGTCATACCGCTCTCTTCAAAGATAATTTCACTTTATTAACTTGCAACAGGACATCATTTTGTTCGCAAGTATGCGGCGATTTCCTCAATACGGTTTTATTCAAGTTATCAATTGTGATGGATGCCGTACATAGGTACTCGTCTATTAGTGCAACGCCATAACGTGCTTCCATTTTTATTTGTAACTAGCTGTTGCCCGCGGCTCCGCCCGCGTGGATGTCGGTTATCGCTACAAAAAGTAGCCTATGTGTTATTCCAGACCATAATCTATCTCTGTGAAAAATTTCATCCAGATACGTTCAGTAGTTTTTACGTGAAAGAGTAACAAACATCCATCCATTCTTACAAATTTTCACATTTATTTAGTAAGGATATTTTTGTTATATTGGAACCCGCGACTAGGTCTATATTCTTATTTTATTAGCAAAAAAATTACGTGGAAACCAATTCCATACTAATGTGACGAGTTAATATTGTTTTAAGGCAATGACGGACACATATATTACTAGTTAGATCAATGTTTTCACCTTACACGCGAAATTATTGACGTAGGATTTTTTTTTTCAAAAATACCCACATTAGTGACTAGTAATTTTATCCAGAGATGCGTTTAGTTTATGCATTACAATACTCGAATACAGAATCATTGTCTGTCGGTACAGTCTCTTGTGGGGTGTAAAAAGACCACAAAAGTTTTAGTAAATTTATGTTAGTGGAAAAAAAAATTACAAGAATAGAGGCCAGATTGAAAACGTCAAGCTGGCCCGACCAATAACAAGTGCCTCTTAACTTTTACAAAAGAGGTACATTTTAAAAACGAAATAATTATGCTTGTCAAGGAGTAAGATAGATTGGTACAAATATCATATTCAAATTCCATGGGGCCGGGCTAGCCTGATGAATACATAAATATTAGGAAGAGTAATCCGCGCCAAGTGTTTGGAATGAATTAAAAATACTTAACATACAATTTTAAAAATGATTATATTTCATAAGTCGTCATCGGAACTATCCGATATGTCTATAACAACAAAAGGGTCTTCGATGTCGAATATCGTTGAACTGTAGTTGTCCCCTAATCGATCCAATAAAAATTGAATATCTAACGGTTCTGTTTTAATTTCTGTTTTTATCTTAACAGTTACATCTTCTTTTGTCTCAGTTGTATTCACTATTTCCGTATTTACCTCTTCATTTTCAGGGGTACTAGAATGACTTTCTTTGGTACCTTCAGTGTCTGAATTAAAAGCTATAACGTATCTGTTGGAATCGCCAATCTTTTGTAATTTTTGCAAATCTGTATAAATTTTTGGTGTATTTGTTTTGACTGTAGAATTCTCAGCTGTATTAGTCGTTTGTATAGCTGTTTCTACGGTACTGTTATGTGCATTTGAATCTATTACACTTCCATATACATTTTGAATTGTTATACATTGAGTTAATGTCCTAGGTGTACAAACTTTTATCTCTGAACTCTCTCTTTCCTTCCGGTCTACATAAAGATTTGGGAAATAAATTTCCGTATTTTCTTTTTTCTGTGGTGTTAAATCTGATTCAAAATCACTATCTGAATCAGAATTATAAGCTGGTTTTATTGTATCTACGTTGCCTAACCGTGGATTCAAAAGTGCTGACGATCTTGGGAGATTCTCCATTCTAACATAACTGAAAAGAAAATAAAAATTAAGTCAATTTAAGAAAAATATGCAGTAATATGCCGAAAAAGGTCAAGACCACTGCTCAGTGGATTCTAGACAGTAATAAACAGCACCCAAAGAGGAGGTGGCGGGATGAACTGGACTTATTCCTTAAGACTGGAACCAAATTACAGTTAACCGAGAAAAGTGGAAATAGGGAAGGGAGGCCTTTGCAGTGGGACAATATAGACATAATAATAATACAGGAGAAAACTAAAGTAATGGGTTCTGAATGTAAGGTACATAAGAAATACAGTACAGTACCTATTCATAGATGTTTTAAAACTATAAATAAAAACATGAGACTTTATTGATAAATAATTAAAACAAACAGGGCAGTATGCAAGCAAGCAAGCCCGACTGGGGCACGTTACAGAAAACCACAGCCAAATAGCTACACACAGTGGTGTAGTTGTGTTCCTGTGTGTGAGTACAGGTTTCCAGCGCTCATTGAAAAATGCGTTTTGAAAATAACATTTATCCTAGGGATACTCAAGTGATACTTCTGGCATTGCAAGCGTCCATAAGCTACGGTACCTGCTTAAGATCAGGCGGGCCGTATGCTTGTTTGCCGCCGAAGTAGTAGAAAAAAGTGTACCTTTATATTATAAAAATGCCTGTTTTAAGATTTATATAATAGTTACTAAGTGGCTAGCGGACGAAAAATCGCGTAAAAAAGCCTGTTTTATAATAATATAGGGAGCATAAAAAGCTTCAAATCATACCTTTCTATAACTTCCTCTTCATTGGCCTTAGCTATTAGTTTATTTTCTTCCAGTTGTCTAAGTAATATTGGATCTTCATTAGCCGGATCGTGATCATCAATTTCATTATCTTGCACTAAATTCATCAGGTCCTTATATTCTCGCTTCTGACGTTGCTTTTGCAGTGCTTGACCACAATGTGTGAACAGTGCAAATGCTGTAAAAGAGTACAGATTGATTTTATTTAAAATAAATTCTAAAAGAAAACAGACATTAGCTTGAAGTTTTCGAAAAACGCTAAGTGTCAGAACCGCGGCGCCACGTCAAAAATTGCATGATAAATACTCAGTTAATACTATATCGGTACTTTAGTCAATCAATCAGCCTATCGCAGTCCACTGCTGGACATAGGCCTCTCCTAACACGCGCCACAGTACTTTAGTACCTTTATATAAAATATTAGTACCTTTGTATAGTTCTACTTTTTCCCATTTTTAAATAGTCCGCCATCCTGACGTCAGAACCGCGGAGCCACTACCGATTTACGCAATACCAAAAGTTTTAACTAAGATTTTAATGTAATAGTATTTAGTACTCTTTGCATTATAAAAAATGATATTTAAAATTAGTTCTTAGATGCCACCAATTTTACATTATAACTACTTTTATTTTTAACGCCTGTTCGTTTAAGATGAGCAAAAAATTCGTTGTTGTTATTTAAAATCTACCAGAAAATCTTATATTCTCAGATTGAATGATTTAAACTAGAGAACCAGCTCTGTGTCGCGGGGGACTTTACAAAACTACAATTAACGGACACAAATTACACCCAGACTCAGAACAATTCTTTATGATTCACACAAAATTTTGTCTTGTGTGGGAATCGAACCCACACCTCGTGCACAGCAGGCGCATACTGCGGCCACTGGACTACCAAGGCAGTAAATATAAATAATGTATCTTATTCAGTTACAATTTGGTGCAAAAATGGTGCATAATCACCTTCTTTCATGATGTCTTGCTTGTTCCAACCAAGTTGGTCAACAATGTTGGACTGAGTAACGCATCTGACGACGTCATAGAAGTCAGGCAACGGCACAGAGCCTGTACTATCTATTGTACTGTTCAGAAATCGTTCAAGCCTCTTGACAGGCCCCGGAGGATGTCCCTCAACAACATGTAAGCGTACTACACGCTGCTTCATCAGATTGCCGTCACCATGCCCAGTTATTTTACATAGCTTTTTATATAGTGTCACTATGCTGGCTTTATACCTGAAAATTAAATAAAACGAGATAAATTATTATTTCGAGACTTCTTTTCATCTTTTGTCACTACATCTTCTTTCAATCCACAGTATATACAGTTTTTTTTATGAAAAGGGGATGTAAAGATGGTTGGGAAATTTAGAAAGGATGGATGAAAGAAGAATAACAAAAAAAGTATATTGTGCAAGAATGAATGCAGATGTGGGTATGGCCACTCTAGGAAAACATACAGCGACCAAGTATGGGGATGTGCTAAAAAAGGGCCAAATTAAAAGTTCCCAAAATCGACGTTCATGCATGAAGAGGTTGATGAATGTAATTGAGGCGAAGGAAGCATGTTTGGATTGAAGCAATTGGCGTACCATAGTCTCTGCCTACCCCACTGGAAGACGGAGACGGTGTGATGATATGTATGTATGTTGAAGACTCCCTCCAGATTAATTCCATGAGGTAACCTTTTTTCTGTCAGTCAATCTTTTAGGTGATGTAGACATAAAAATAGCAGGTGATAAAACAAAGTTAGAATAAAAAAAAACGAAAGTTTTTTCTCTTTTTATATCAACTACTAGCACGTCCCGGCATCGCACGACTGGACATTTATTTAGATTTCGTAGGGATCCCTTAATTTCTTTAAATAAAATATAGCCTATGTTACACGCTAATAATAAAGCTTTCTAATGGCAAAATAACTTTAAAAAATCGGTTGAGTAGTTTTTTAGTTAAATCGTAACAAGCAAACAAAAAAAAAACCTTTCCTCTTTATAATCATTAGTTAAGATAAAAAAGAAATTGTGAAGTCCGCCAAGCTGATGCCTATTGTAAAGATTACTCCTTGTTTGAAGAAGTGCATGGAAGTGTGCAGAAAGATAAACAAATATATAACTTACTTATCACACAGAACATATGGTGATGAGTTACAATTAGTTATAACCTCTGCTTGTTCCAACTGTATGATTTTTTCTTTGTATTCTTTAATTTGTTGTTCAATTGCCATAACTTGGTTACGTTCAGAACTAAAGCTTGTGTAATTTACTGAATTATATGGCACCAAGAGGCTATCTGAACAATCTTCTTTATTTATATTATCTCCTATGTGTTCATTTGATTTCATTGTGACATTTGTTTCAATTCTATTATGAGTGATTTTTTTTCTTTTAATTGTGTTTTTATTTGTTTTTTTTATTGTTCCTTTTTTTTTATTAGTTTGTTTACTGTTGCCATCACTGCAAACTCTTCCAGTCACGTTTTTATTTGTTTCAATAGTATTTGTGTCTATTTCAATTCTATTGACTTCTATGTTTCTACTGTTTTCTTTAAGAGATTCATTACTGCTATCTATTTTATCCTGTATCTCAATATTTTCTTCACCATCACTACTATTATGTTCACCACTGATACAATTCTCTTCAACTATCATTATATCATCCTTATCACTGTCATCATCTTCTAAAGTAATAACAGGTTCATCATCAGATTTATCTAAATCTATAACATCAGTCTTTTTACGATTGCTTTTATTAAATCTGACTTTCTTTAGATGTTTGAATTTATCTGTAAAAAAATAATTATTGATTGGGCATATTTGACTGATATTTATTTACTTATGTATTATTATGATATCAAAAGAAATACTAGAAAGAAATAAGTGACAAATATCAAAACTTCTTGAAGACAATAGTCTTCAAGAAGTTTTGATAAAACAGTTGGGAACCATACAAACAAGCAAACTCGATTGGGATGGGTGGATCTTACAGAAAACCACAGCCAAAAAACAAAATTAGGAATACATAATAACCATTTATTTTAATCCTTAGGCTATAATGGTATATATTCCAATGCTGAATAATGGGTCTCTTTTCCTCTATCAAGAGAGACGGTTTAGGCCTTAGTTCACACACACTGGCTTAATGCGGGTTGGTGAATCAGATGTCTTTTAAGACATATGGATTCCCTCACAATGTTTTCCTTCACTGTTAGCAGATTGTAAAACATTTGATTAGTACTTATAAATTCCACAAAGTAAAATTCACTAAAGTACTGGCACCTGGGATCAAATTCATACCTCTTGGGTTGGGTACTTTCCCACTCGGCTACTACTGCTTGTATAGTAGGTAAGTAATAACTAACAAGTGGGCAGCATTCTTGTTTTACCACCTTTATGTTAATCATAGCACTGATCATGATAGATCAGTGCAAACAAGCATTCTATTACTTAATACAAACCTTCACTTTTCTTTGGACTACATTTTCTTGGATTTAGCTTTACACTGGTGGCAATTGTTATAAAAGGCACTTTCTTTCTATACTGCCCTGCCTTCAGCTCTTCACATAATGTCTTTATATGTAAGAATTTGTATTTGGGATCATATTTTAGATTACGTAATGTTTTATATAACATCTCTGTGAATGATTCGGACTCTTTTAATTTAGTGTTTACACTTTTGTATAATGGCACTAACGTCTTTTGAATCACTCTAGCCATGCCTGCATTGTTTTCCATGTTCATAGTACGTTCAACAATTTTATTCATTAATGTATTATTTTTGAGTAACCTAACAAATGAATCTTCTTTATCCTTGTCTACAGTTGGTTCAGCTTGTTCAGGGTCTCGGGGTTCTGGAGATGGTAAATCATCTAAATTGATTGTGTCTTCTGTTGTGGCTATTGCTGGTGCTTTACAAATTTCTTTACTGTCATTTTCAGTAATTTCAATTGGTTCCACCTAAAAATAAAAGTATTTTTTAAATTAAATCTTTAGAAGAAAGAAAAGAGCTATCAAATGCACCTATGTGTGCTTGAAATAGTGAGATTATAGTTATTTTAATAAGCAATATTAAGGGACAAATAATGTAACAAGTATTTAATAAAATATAACGAAAGATTTCTTTAATATATTTAAAATAGGAGGAATGAATCATCTAAGGAGGTAGCAAATACAAAATCTTGACAAAGACTCTGAAATCTTGCTCATAGATAAAATTTCAAAAGATGATAATTATGATACTTATTGGTGTTTTCTAGTGATTGCTATATAGGGTAAAAGTGTTTTCCAGTAATAAGCAATTACTGGAAAAACCTGATCATGGCCAACCATAGGTAAAATCAAACAACAAAACTAAAAGGAAATTTAGTCTTGCAATCAGTTGAATAGACCAGTGTTCCGCCAACTTTGAGCCTGCTAGGTAGATCTAGAATATCAGGATTTTTTTTAAGAAACACCATAAATTATGAAAAAATTATACTGAACTTATATTTTTCTTCTATCTAATTTAATGAGATAATCTTATTTTTTGAGGCCTACCAATGACCATGGTACACTAGTGTGCTGTGGTATACATTTTGTGGAACATTGGAATAGGCTTTAAGCAGATGATTAGGGTCGGTTCATATCTGACGGAAAATGCATCGAGCGTATCATTGGTTGCATCTATTCGTATGTACAGTCCAGTAACGCAATGTCGGTTAAGTATGAAAGGTTGAATGTTTTATTATATATTTGTCTGTTCTGGTGTAACACAACCGATAATACACGACGCATTTTCATTATGCATCTCCTCTTTGACTCAGGACGCGTGCTGACTATTGTCATCAAAATGTACGTAATGCCTAGACAGTTTTATAAATCATAGCTTTCATATCTAAATTTACTTATTAATATTCTAAACTTAATTTACAACTTTCACTATACATTTTTAGTTTTATGTATTTATTCTGCATCATAAGTGTTTTACAGTCTACCACATACTACTAAAAGTATGTTTTTTGTGATAAGTGGTCTGTGCTTATAAAGTTTTATAAAGTTTTTAAGGTTGCCTGGAAGAAATCGCGCTCAGCGATAAGGCCGCCCATTGTACTTTATTTTCTGTATGTATCTAACATAAGTTTTTGTTATATCATGGTGTACAATAAAGAATTATCTATCTATCTATAATTTAAAAAACAATATTTATGATTTGATCCCATTGTGCATTACCATTTTATTTTTTCATGTAAACGAAGTGTATTTTGGTGTATAATAGATATGTACAGATCAATCAAAAATTAAAAGAGTAAACTGAAGAAGTACAGCACTGCCGTCCACTAACTAAAAGGCCGTTAAGCCACAGTTAGTTAAGATTCATTTTGCTAGCTAGCTAGCTAGCAAAATGAATCTTAACTAACTGTGGTTAAGATTCATTTTGCTAGCTAGCTAGCTAGCAAAATGAATCTTAACTAACTGTGGCTTAACGGCCTTTTAGTTAGTGGACGGCAGAGCAGAACACCATCAAGAAACCAAAATACTGTATCAATTTTGTAAGTACTGTGAAAAACATTTTTTTGTAAATCTGAATATAATGCAATTGTGAAGAATAGAGAACATATGAATTGGTGTATAAATAAGTGATTGGTGTAAGTTATCTATCTATCTATAATACTAAAAATAACAACTTCTTGGACAACCCACAATATTGGCTCAACCTACAATTTTGGGAAAACCCACTATTTTATTTTAGAACAACCTGCTCTATCAAATAACGCGCTATCTTCGGAAAATTCACTTTTTGGGACAACCCACGATCCGGGGCAACCCATATACACACCCATCAGCTGATCTCCAATATGATTTTTTTAAACTTAAGTGATGAAAAAGAAATACTGCTTGACGTCATTTCTTGACTTATTACTTACCATAACGACATCATCATCTTCAATTATCTCTGTTGCAACTTTCATTATAAAAGCTTATTTACAAACATAAATTAAAGATTGTAATATGAGTATGTAATATCACGGATCGGTCGAGAAAAACTTTGACGAACGGATGTTGTGACTGTTTAAAACTAAACTATAAAATGTTCCAAAATAATATTAACTTTAAATATAGATATACAATGTATGACAAACGTGATTTAAATGTTTTTTTTACGATCGAGCATGGGGATCTCGTCTTGTATTACCATTTAGTATTTACAAAATTAGGTAGGTAAGGTGAGGTAAGGTACCCGAAACTTGACTTTTGAGTTTGACGTTTGATTATTAAACTGACGTTCTAAAATATGGTGCAATTTAGTCGTTATGTCATATTTTATTCGATTAGCACTGTGAAAAAACTGGTTTCCACATATATCCCGAGCCCGACATTCGTAGCTGCATAACTATTAGATATTTAACATTGAAAGTTTCTAGAGAGTGATAATATAATATATTTTTCTGTTATAAAATTTACATTAGATCTTTTAAAACTTTTTTTTATATCTCTATTTATTGATTTTTTTTATATAGCACATGATTGTTTTTACCAGGGCAAAAAAAAAAAAGATTGGCACGGTCACGGAGCCCTGAACTTTCTTGAAACTAAAAACCCATACCACATTGCTAACGCTCCGAGCCTCCAGTGGCAGCGCGGTGAGTTACAAATACTTGCATGGAAAATCGACTCCCACCTGTTACTATCAAGGAGCCCAAGATTATAAAAATACTTGGAAGTTCAAGGTATTTTCTATTCCCAAATTAATACGATTATGCGCCTTATGTGTCCTATGCAAGTATTTTCAATATATATTTCTAAAATAATTTCAAGTATTTGCTACCCGTACCAGGGCGCCATAGTTAGGTACTCAGTTTCGAAGCTTAGTACTTACTCTGGTTTTAAAATCTGGTAGCGTAAAAACATCACATCTCTACCACAACTCACGCATACATAAAAGGCGCCATCTAAGGTGAATACATAAAGCGTTAAAAAAGAAAATCCTAGATTTCCGATTCTGGTCCAAGCCAAGGTTTATTTTTACCACTCCACTAAGTCTAAGGAGAGACTTCGCAACCTTCTGTGTGTTCTACCGCCTGTACAATGAGCTGTGTTCTGAGGAATTGTTCGAGATGATGCCTACGGCCACATTTTATTAACGCACCTCTCGCCACCGACAGGGAGTTCATCCTCACATCCTTGCACCTCAAATATCGTACCGTAAAATTCCAGAAGAATTTCTTACCACGGAATGAGCTCCCTGCCGAGGTTTTCCCAAGAGACTAGCATGGGATTCTTTAAGAAAGCAGTTATAAGGTTTTTAAAGGGTCGGCAACGCATGAGTGACACTTCTGGTGTTGCAAACGTTCATAGGCTACGGTAACTGCTTACCATCAGGCGGGTCGTATGCTTGTAAAAAAAATGAGGAAAAAATGAGAAAAAAGATCAGCGACGCCATCTTTGCTTTCGAGTATTTAACCGACTAAGCTGTGAAACTGCTAGTAGAATCATCATAAAGGCGTCCACACGTCCTTTACTTACCTATCAGATACCTTTTTAAATAATACAGGATAAAAGACAACTCCTGCACTAGGGAACAAGCCTGTGTCGCGAGGACTTTACAAACATACAATTACACCTGGACTCGGAACAAACGGTTAAGGATAACACAATTTGGTTGTATAGGTAAAGTTTGGTTCGTAAAATAATAGACATTCCAATTTATTTCAATAAAAAAACAAAATGCAGATAAATATATATTTAGAGAGGCCAATTAAAATCTATTGTTATTATGTGGAAATAAAATGCAACATTAAATTGGCTTGTTGCTGTAGTCTAAACATTACAATAATAATAATAATGTATACCATATCTCTTATTATAATATAGAACCTTAAGTTAAAAATACATTTCTTTAAACTACTATAAAAGAAAATACTAAGCAATAAAATGCAACAGAAAATGAGATGGATGATACCAGGGAGAATTTAATTCCGAACACTATATGAGACATTTTTACATTTGTGTACATCACTAATTAATTTATTACTATGAAGACACAAAATATATAAATATAAGGACTATTTTGTTCAAAGCACCATAGTGGCCGCATTGATTTATTTCTAAATTCAATACACTATTTAATAATTAGATGAGAAATATATTTTTTTCATATTAGATAATCGTTCATAAGTTTCCACAATTTCGTAACATTTAAAGTTCTCTTCGTGACCGTTCCTTAATTAACACAATTTATACCCAATATCTCCACCTCATCTGAAAAAGACATTAAACAAAATTAATACATTTTATGATTTGCACTGACGCATATTATTACTACTAGTGGCACACTCTGACATTGGTAGGGTTCAACTAATTTTTCCGTTTAGGAATTAAATTTCCAAAAAAACTCTTTCTATAGTATATCTCACATAGCAGGTGTGTGATTTTTAACGAAAATGATTGAATCAATCTGTAACCAATTGGCTAATTGAATGATCAAGAGCCTAGAGTATACATTCGATAGGTTTCAATTTTATCGTCTATCATTTTTATTGATATTTATCTTAAATGTATGTGTATGTGTAAAATACTATAGTGTTCACTTTAGTAATTTAAGGAAACTTTATCCAAAATTTCAAGTGTAGGCTCTGCATTGGTGAATGAGCCAAGTCAGGACCAGTAGGTAAAAATGTATAGAGAATAGACATCGGATATCAATGGTTAACGGCCAACTGGAGACACTGAGTTAGATATTGTAATGCTTTATGCTATGGTGGTGTTCTAAGAAGGAGACGTTTTCACAGTATACTCACGTATGCAGTAGACTCAGTCGTCCCTGGCCACGTGGCGACGCTGGAGTGCGAGCGCCAGGTCGTGCTGCAGGGCAGCCGTGCGCCGCGCCACTTCAGCCGGGACCACCGAGCGTAGGCCATTCACTATATCTTTTGTTTTACCTAAAAACATACATACATACAAATATATATATATATATATATATATATGTATTATAGCTGCCAGAACCGATAGCCGTTGGGGCAGTGCCGTAAATAGCCCTTTTTGCGCCCTGTGCGAGCTTCTATAATTGCGCCCTTGTTTTTTTTATACTTCCAAGGTGGCAAACAAGCATACGGCCCGCCTGATGGTAACCAGTTACCGTAGCCTATGGACGTTTGCAACACCAGGGGTGCCACTCACGCGTTGCCGACCCTTTAAAAACCTTATAACTTCTTTCTTGAAGAACCCCATGCTATAGTCTCTTGGGAAAACCGCAGGGAAGCTCATTCCACAGCCTAATCGTACGTGGTAAGAATCTTACGGTACGGCATGTTTGAGGTGCAAGGATGTGAGGATGAACTCCCTGTCGTGTCGGTGGCGAGATGAAATGTGGCCGTGGGCATCATCTCGATATTATAGGTACCCTAGAGCAATGCTATGTATAGGCCATTTCTTTCACGGTGATAAAATAAAGTACAAGGAACTTAGTGATAGTGGACCAATCATCATCACTACATATTATAAAACAAAGTCGCTGTCGCTGTCTGCCTGTCCCTATATATGCTTAAATCTTTAAAATTACGCAACGGATTTTGAAGCGGTAATTTTTAATAGATAAAGTAATTCAAGAGGAAGGTTCATATGTACAATACATGCATAATATTGTAGAGAAACACTGATAAATGTAGGTTACTGATGTGATGTCGTAAATAAACTAATTTTTTGCGCTTACATTATAAACGCTGGCTGAACCCCACGAGATAAATCAAAATAATGTACTACAGTATTGTAAACCCTAAAACGGTCAACAAAAAAATCCGCGATGGTATATGTATTTTAAGGATAACCCACAATAACCATTTTTTATTCTTTACATTTTACGGGACAAAATGGCTTATTTACGAAGTGATTTTAAGCAATACAGCATTAACCCATATCCAAATAAGTACCTTAAATACATTGTCTATTTAATACAGATCAATATGGTCCTTTACAGCATGTAATTTAAATGAATATTTTCGAAGATATTACAAATTTAAAATGCTATAAATATAAAAGGGACATAGCAGTTGCGGCGGTACCGACCGGGAGTAGATTTGAGCGTTGAGTGTAATATGGCCAAATTATATGACGCTCTTTCAAGAGTTACATACATGTTTGTATTGAAATGATAAAAAAAGCTCTAAACGTTGTTTATAAGGACATTCTGTAGTAGATATATTCAGTATCAGCATTGCACCCGTGCGAAGCCGGGGCGGGTCGCTAGTTATCTAATATTTTGGAAGAAAAATCTATTCTTTTAAAGAACTGATGTGGACAAACAAGCAAACAAGCCATCTCATGTTAAGTGGACCCTTCACCTATTATACTGTGTCTCAATCACTAAAACTCAAACGCAAGGTCACTAGTGCAAATGCATTGCCCACCCTGATGCTTAAGATTTCATTTTTGGGCTACAATGGTCTTCAGCATGGACAGCGTTTGGGAAGCTAAGTCATATCTTCTCGTCCTAAATACGGCAGTGTCTCAAGACGAAAGTCTTCGACCAATGTGTGTTGCCAGTGATTATCTATGGATCTGAGACGTGGTCGTTCACTATGGGCCTCGTGCGAAGGCTCAAAGTCACCCAAAGAGCAATGGAGAGAGCTATGCAGGCTATTGGAGTATCCCTGCGAGATCGAATCAGAAATGAGGAGATCCGTAGGAGAACCAAAGTAACCGACATAGCTCGAAAAATTGCCTCCATTATGTGGCAATGGCCGGGCACATAGCTCGCAGAACTGATGGCCGTTGGGGCAGAAAGGTTCTAGAGTGGCGACCAGAACTAGAAGACGAAGCCTCCAACAAGGTGGACCGACGACCTGGTAAAGGTTGCGGGCAACCGATGGACAAGGTCAGCTCAGGACCAAACGACGTGGAGGCCCTTGGGGGAGGACTATGTCCAGCAGTGGACGTCATATGGCTGAGATGGATGGATGGATATAAATACATCAATAAATAAATAAATAAAAAATACATTACCTATATAAGGAGATTTGAGAGAAGTAGGGCATCATACTATAGTATATTTCACATTGCATGGGTACTGTGACGTTTGAAATTTGAAGATAAATATCAATCAAAATGAAAGACGATTAAATTAAAACCTATTAATTGAATACTCTAGGCCCTTGACCATTCAATAAGCCTATTGATTCAATTATTTTCCTTCATTCTTTTTATAAAATGTTAAACGTCACAGTACCAATGCTATGTGAAATAGACTATAGCAGGCAACATAAGATGACCACGGTTAAATAACTTCACACAGTGGTGGTGTTTATTGTGCTTAAGTATACAATATCTCTAGTGACCATTTAATGAAAATCTATACTAATATTTTAAACGCGAAAGTTTGGATGGATGTTTGTGACTCAACTACGCTGAGCGGATCTGGATGAAATTTAGCACAGATATATGTAGATTATGTAAGTCTGGAATAGCACATAGGCTACCCTTCAGCTTTTTAGTTCTCGTGGGATTGTACGCGCGGGCGAAGCCACGGGTGGAAACTAGTGTTATATAACATGGTGTTTTAAATAGGTCACCATTTAAGTTTTACTCAGTATTCGATCTTGAGATAATGTTGTTTATCAGATATTATTTTATTACCCAACTCATGCTAAGATGGCATCCTTTTCTAGTAGGGGCTTCCAAAACAGTGTGTCGACGTATGTACAAATTTTTACGTTTTACTTTTTCCCCACTCTCTTTTTTGTATTCTACATTTTTTTGTGATGTTTATTATCGCTGTTATTGTGGGCCTTGAAACGAAGTAAATGTTTTTTCAGTTATCAAGTTGTCGGTCTACCTTGCGCACAGCGCAAAAGTGGACTTACCAAAGTAAATGTCGTTGAGCGTGTTCCTGATCTTGTTTTCCATATCTTCGACCATACGGCCGATGTTTACGATATGAGGTGTCACATCGCTCACTGCTGAGTCTTGTTCTGCCTGTAACATACACATTTTATTTATATAACATATAGAATTACAGCAACATTCTTGTTACCTGATACTGTCACAATGTTATAACTGCTTCTATGAAACAAAATGAGCTCCCTGCCGAGGTTTTCCTAAGAGACTATAGCATGGGGTTCTTCAAGAAAGGAGTTATAAGGTTTTTAAAGAGTCGGCAACGCGTGAGTGACACCCCTGGTGTTGCAAACGTCCATTGGTTACGGTAACTGCTTATCATCAAGCGGGTCGTATGCTTGTTTGCCTCCTTGGTAGTATAAAAAAAAAATTAAACAATAAACTGTAGTTCAGGACCTAAGCGATTTCTTCAGAAACTTTTAGTCGACACAAAGTCGACAAATTGCCCACTCTTAGGCTTTTCTAGATTTCTTATATAATTTTTTAAAGTAATGAGTAGAGAATAATCTTTATCAACAATATGTGAGATATGCTCTGGCGTTTCTCAATGTAAAATATATTATATTAACGAATAATTTATGTTTTGGTTTGAGATCGTGTGTGAATCCCGCACTAGACAACAAGTTCCGTGTTGCGGGGGACTTTGCAAACATACAATTAACGGACACAAATTATCAAACCCTCGTGCACAGCAGGTGCATACTGCACCAACTGTACCACCAAGGCAATCATAAAGTATAAAGAATTGTGCGTTTTTCTAGTACTGGGACAGCATAGGCTAAGTAAAAACATATGGATAAGCTAATTCATTGAGTAAGGAAGACTTTTTCTCTATATAGTGAAGACATTGCCACATTATTTTAAAATAAATACCTACTACTGAGAACCGATTGAGTTAGCATACAAGTACGGGTTACAACAAAGCAGGCAGAAGGTATTTATTTAGACATCATGCAGCACTGCCCTCACTAATAGAGACAGTCTTCCTTCATCATCATCTTAACCCATAAACGTCCCACTGCTGGGCACAGGTCTCCTCCATCAATTTGAAGGGATATTAGCATCCTACACCACGCTGGCCAGACAGGTTGGTATAGGGTTTTGTTTCGAGATCTCCTTCTCTTGCAGTGGATATTGTCTGCCTGACTTACTCCCTTAGTCGATTCTTACGACACCCACGGGATGGAATGGGGTGGTGACATTTGTATTCTTAATCTGTCACCACACGGACAGTCTTCCTTATACTGTCATTATTCTCTTTCTCCAAATTGTCTAACCATTTGTCACTTTCTGTGCTATTACAGATTGTGATACATAATATGAAGAATATAGTGTATCATAATTTGTAAATACGCATTTAACATCAAGCTAAAAGCTAAGCAAAAGTAGTTTAAAAAAAAAATGGATAATGTTTATAGAAAGTAGACATCTGTACACTGAAGTAAAGATGACCATGCTTATGAATTTCTTTTTTTTTCAAAGACAAATTTTACACTAATTAACTAGACCTCTATAGCGGGTGACATAAAAGTACATTCAGACTTGGGACAAATATTTATGGATTACATAACTTTTATTGTCCCATGTGGAAATTAAAATCACAACACGCCACGCGGTGGTAAATTTCCAGGTAAGCAATTAAGTCACTGAACCAACCGTGCAGTCAAATTTAATAATAAAATATAACTTCACCTGTCTTGTAAGACTTCCTCCAAGATTCATAGTACCGCTGCTCTCCTTATTAGTCTGCAGCCACAACATGGCAGTTGACGTCAGCTTGTAGTGTGCGTTGCGACCTGAGCTTTTCTCTATCACCTCTACTACGTGGATGGAGTCCCAGCATCCTTTGATTTTTTGGGAGCCATCACCTGCTTTCTTTATCAAGATAACACCTGCAAATTGCCATTATTCTCTTTTATATAATTATTTCTTTAAATATATAATTTAATTGTGTGTCACTGAACTCCTCCTAAATGGCTGGGTGTAATTTATCTATAATATGTATATATTTCGAAATATATAAGTATATCAGTTGTCTGGTTACCATAGTACAGCCTCTGCCTAGTTTGAGGTCAGATAGCGATGTGTGAGTTGTCCCGAAAATATTATTATATTCAAAATTGGACCCAGTAGGTGGCGCTGTACATTGTCTGCTAATATGTTTACATTAAGTATAAGTCAATGTCCCTTAGTATCAATGTAATCTATTTCCTGTTATTCAATTGTGATAAAAAAACAGGAATTATTATTGTAAATCTAAGCCGTTTTAAAAATATTATTTAACAATAAGCATGAGAGCAAGCCTGTCTAGGAAAGGACCTACACTTTACAGGACACCACAGCCAAATTAAACACAGCGGTGTAGTTGTGTTCCTATATGTGCGTACAGTTTTCCAGAGCTTATTTAAGGATGCGTTTTTTAACTAAATATTTTTCTATCCCAGGGAAATTACATTATAAAACCTTAGTGTTTATTTGGGTCGGCAACACAATAGTGTTGCCCCTGCTACTGCAAGCGTCCATAGGCTATGTTAAGCAGTTTAACATCTAAGTATAATTTAAAAGAAACAATTATGAATCACTCCATTCAAAGATAGGTAATACAACATTTGAATCTAAGTTTTGAGACACAAGTTAGAATGCCAGTCATCAAGATGTATACTACAAGTAATTTGGTATGCATATAACATTCATGGAAAGAGTAAAAAGGTTTTTACAGGATTGCCACATGCAACTGATACCTGTAAAGTATCTGTAGGCTATATATAGCTGCTTACTGAATCATATGCTTGTTTGCCACAAAAGAGGCAAACATGAATGTGAGTGTTCATTTCGAATACATACTCATAAACCGATGCCTAATTACCAGAGGGGGTAGGCAGAGACTATAGCTTACTCTTGCCAACAATCTTAGCAGAGTTTTTTTTAATTCTATATTGTACACATTACAATATCCCTATGAAAACTTAATAAATGTCCACCAATGTGAAGTCGGGACATGCTTCTAAGGATAATGTAATTAATAAATTAGATAGTACAACAGGTACAAACCAGCAAATCCATGGTCCATATCCCATAGATACACAGAGCTAACACCACCTTCAAAATACATTTCTCTGTACTGGTCGAACGCATGGTTAGCATCTATTTCTAGTTTCCTCAACCTTTCAGAAGGCATAGACCCATCTTCTAGAGGTGGGTCATATGTATTTGACCAGGGTGACCTGTACGAGTCACCGTCACGGTTATAGTCACAGAGAAGGTAATCTTTCCCAGTGCTACGGTCTTGAGCAATTTTTAACGGTTGATCCACAGACGACAGTAGGTCATCACACATAAGAGGCACCAAGTCTATCAAATCTGTTAAGTTTTTCTCAATCTGCTGCGGAGGCAGTCTCCGCATTAAGTCCAGCGCACAATCCATTTGTTGGTCAGTCTGTAATTAATATAAAACATCACAATATAAGCGAATTCCGTTAATTTTTGGTGTATTAGTCATCATAACAAATAACGTTAGAGAAAAACATACTATTAAACTATTGTAAAAAGTTCACTTACCATGGTTAGTGAAGATAGTAGAAAATACAAATAAATATGAGAAAATAACTAAATGTTTATTTTTCTACTGAAACTGTAATCCTAGAAATTAAAGAAATCCCAGCCCCGAATTGATAACTTGACGTAGATAATTTGACATCACTGCTTTCCGTTCGAAAACTTCTTATAGATGTTTGATTACAATGTTGCAAGTTGCTAATAAAGGTTTGTGTTTGTTTCAGAACGATTTTTATTCTCTTTAGATTCTCGAAAAAAATAATGATTATAATATTTATATATCTTGAAATGAATGACTGATTTATTTTTGCTTATTTAAATTGTAAAGCTATTTACTTGAGTACCCTAAGTATTTTAAGTTAGCTGCATTGAATATAGTACCGGAAACAGCTGGCACGTCACTAAAAACAAGGTTTCCAAGCTTGAAAGACGCCGGTATATCTAGCTCTTTTACTCTTAAGCAAATAGTAGTATCAAAAATAGGAACGGGAATGCCTATGAAAATATGTAACTGTTTCCTGTTAACTGTCAGTTAGTGAATAATGTTGTGTGTGTCAAAGTTTTGTTGTTATTACTTATAATTTCAATAATTACCGAGTGTTACATAAATTAACACTTTTATCAATGGGATTACGTTTCTTTTAGTGCTACCGCTGAAGTAATAGAGTTACGTGGACCTAAGATTGTCTCAAAGGTATGCATTGTGTACATTATTACACTTATTCAAATGATTCATGTTATGGGAATGTTATCACAGTTATTATGTTATAGGGTCTATTATAGTATTCTAAATGGGAAGTAGAGGTAATGAGGCTGCGTGTAGATTTTGTTAGATACATATACAGCGCAATAGGCATTGCTAATAAGGTAATCCTATTTGCACTAGGTTATGATCAGGCTACAGAAACCCTATAGTAATTGCTAGTGCATCTATGGTACACATGCAAGCAATTCCAAGATGATTTACAGAAGGATTTCGTAACAAACACGTTACAGAAGTATAGTATGATTTTTATATTCTGACAATTATGAAAACAATAGTGTTTGTGAAGTAACACAGCATTGTATTCAAATATGTTATAACAGTGACAATGTAGCTCTTCTTGTGGAGATATGGGCGTATTGGATTAAATATTTATAGAACTGGATATCTTGAATATTGTTGACTTACTATAAATGTTTAGTACCTTGTATAGTTGTGTAATATGGACCTTGATCTAATCCAGTCATGACATACAAGGCTTGCAAGCATTATGTTCTTATTTATAATTAGAAGCATTAGTCTGCCGATCTAGAGATTTTTATTTTATCAAAGTCAGTAAATTTGCTGATGTCACCACTGTCCTAAAGCAATATTTCAATTTCTTTACTCTAAAATTAGATAAATAAATAAATAGATGTTTTTGTATACATCATATAAATTAATAATTAAGTGACCTATGTATTTGTTTTTTCGAGATAAGAAAGTTCTTTAAACACAAAAAAGTTAAATAAAAGTACATAGAAAATGAAAATAACCATTATGCCTTCCGGGCAATTTAAGATGTTGTTTACCAAACTGACCTTGACCAAAAATGCAACGGTTTTTGCCATGGTAAACATTCTCAATGGGAAAGACAATTTCCGCTCTTGTATACAAGCCCAAGTTGCAGGGGCCTTACAATCTTACTATTTATGGACACTAATTACACCCAGACTCGGTACAAATATTTTTGAATCACACAAAGTTTTCAAAGTTTTGTTTCGTGTAGGAATCAAACTCACAACTTTCGGGTTAACGCCCAAGGTCACTAACACGCCTGTTTCCCAGAGGGCTAAAACCTAGTCATATCTAAGTGTAAACTATGTCCAATAAAATATTTATAATAAATAACCACAGCCAAATAACTACACATAGTGGTGTAGTTTGTTTGTTGTAATGAAACATTTTCCTAACTCAGAGATACTTCATAGCTCTGGTGTAAAAAAAACATTTTTTACACCAGGGCATGATACCTATGGTATTGCAGGCGTCTAAAGGCTACAGTAATGGCTTAACATCAGACAGGCCATATGCTTGTTTATCTCCAAAGTTTTATTTTGTTTGTTTGTTTTATCTGCAATCAGTTTACTATACTATAAGCAGATGAGATGGTATAATGTATTTATTGAGTCGAGTGTGTCCTCCAGTAAGGACATCTACTCTTTCTTTTATTTTCTATAGGATGTCCTTTCGTTTCAGCTGCTTAACATAGCAACGAGAGGTCAGCTGTGTTGCTAGTGTGTTGAGATGTATTTCCAACGTCTCCCTATACTTCGCAGTGACATTTTGGATTTCCTCCTTTACTGTAGCCATTTCCAAGTTTTCATAGATTTCTGTATTTGATATGACCTCCAAAGTAGTATAAAAAATAATAACTTGTATTATTTAACATTTTCAGATTCGTGCTAGCCAGTTTAACATAACTGTGTCATGATGCCGACCCAATTGGTGAACCAGGATAACCACGCGAATGATGTACGTGTGAAGACTGTATATAATGGAGATGTAATGATTACGTACATCAATCCTAATATAAACTTTGAAGAGTTCACTCATGAAATGGTGGCTATATGCAGATTTATGCCTGATCAGGTTGGTATCCGTAATAATATTATAAATGCAAAAGTTTGTACAAAAAAAATCTTTTAACTCCTTCATGCATAACCTACTGAACGGATTTAATAAGTCTAAACAATGTTGTAGTTTAGCTGTAAGTGTAGAAAGTCATTATAAATAAATAGCTTATCATGGTAGACTCAGATGGAGATGGCGGATTGAGTTGGACTGATTTAACGAAGACTAGTTTAGCAGCTCTAGTCAGAGAAAAACGAAAGGAAAGTAGGGAAGCTTTGCCCTGCAGTGGGACAATACAGTCTTATAATAATAACAGCTTAAACACAAGTATAGCACATAGGCTATTCAATTAAGAAAAAAAATAGTCCACAACCCACGGGCAAATATTATAAATGTGAAAGTAACAGTGTCTGACTGTTACCTACTCACGTCAAAACAGCTAAACGGATCTTAATAAATTTGGGAAAGTATATGGAGGGTAACCTGGGGAAGGATATAGGGTACTCTTTATTGCAAAAACCACAATGACCCCGCTGTAGCTATAATTTAAAAATTTATCAATTAACCTTAAAGGAAATTAAGTAAAGGTTGCGGGCAACCAATGGACAAGGTCGGTTCAGGATCGAGAGTTGTGGAAATCCTTGGGGAACGCTTATGTCCAGCAGTGGAAGTCGTCTGGCTGAGATGATGATGATGATGAAATTACAGAGAAATTGGTGTGCCATGTTAGTAGTTACTCTGCTACTGGATCATGTGGGATTGATTCCTATATGGTAGAAATATTGATGAATTTACACATTCAGATAATAAAACCAATAATAAGATATTTTAATGTCCAGACTTTGAAATTCCATTATCACCATAGTTGACAACCAGATAAATATCTAACTAGTTTTCACACTTTTATGTTAATAGTTTTTAAATTAACATCAGGTTTTGCAAACTAGTACTTATAATTAGCATAGCCTGCCTGCTAATCTAGAGATCTCAGGTTCTATGCCTAGGTTAGGCCAGTCTATACTATAATATTATAAAGCTGAAGAGTTTGTTTGTTTGGTTGAACGCGGTAATCTCAGAAAGTACTGGTTCGATTAGTTTTTTTTTTGTTGAATAGTGCATTAATCTAGGAAGGCTATAGGCTATATAACATCACGCTATGATCAATAGAAGCGGAGCAGTAGTGAGATATGTTGCAAAATCGGAGAAAATATTCCAAATTACCACGCGGACAAAGTCGCGGGCGACTCCTAGTAATAAATATTCAGTTGTGTTGGCTAGAAATTCACAATATAAGCCCTGATGGTAAGCAGTTACCGTAGCCTGAAGATGCTTGCAATGCTCGCGTGTTACCGACCTAAAAAGTTGTTCCAGCATTTAGTGATGAAGTATCTCTGCCCCTCTAGACAAGTGGCATAAACGGTATTCGAAACAAATAGAATAAAAAGAAATGTATGGAATTTGACATAATTTTAGGATATGATGTCGTACACTTACGTATTCCTATCCCAGGGATATTCCCGTCTTAAAGCCCTGGTGTAAAAAAAATGGTTAGCAACACGCAAGTGATACGTCTGGTATTGCAAGCGTCCAGGCTACGATAACTGCCATACATCAGGGCCCGCCTGATGTATGCTACGTAATATGCTTGTATGCCACCCAAAAACATCAAATCCCATACATTTGCTTTATATAGAAAAAAGTTTCATTAAAAGTGCATTCTTAAATGCACGTTCAGGAACACAACTACACTACTGTATGTAGTTATAGCTATAATCTTTGTAAGGAGGTCCATCCCCAGTCGGGCTTGCTCGCTTGTATGGCTGTACCTCTCTTGTAATTATATAATTTGTTTTTCAAGGTGTTCACTATGAAGTGGGTGGATGAAGAAGGCGATCCGTGTACGATTTCCACTCAGTTGGAGTTGGACGAGGCGCTGAGGCTTTACGAGCTGAACAGGGATTCGGAGCTGACTGTTCATGGTAAGTGTTAGTTGTACATCTTATATGTAAATACAAGCTTCTGTCCACGGCTTATGTTAATAATAAAACTAAATACTTTGAAGGACAGTGAACGTCTATAGACGTCATGACAATAAAACATCTATTGTGTCTACGTTACTGTCCGTCAATGTGTTAATAATATAACTGCCTCGGTGGCTCAGTGGTCGATGTGTGTGACTGTTGATTACGAGGTCCCGGGTTCGATTCCCGGGTCGGGCCAAAAATTGATATTGAGTTTTTCTGTCAAGAAATTCACAATAGAAGCCCGGAGTTTGGAAATTGGCGGTGTTTACATCTCCGTGCCTCGGAAAGCACGTAAAGCCGTTGGTCCTACGCCTGATCTCTCTCCGGTCGTGTCGGATTGCCGTCCCATCGGACTATGAGAGTGAGAGAATAAAGAGGGCACTTCCGTATGCGCACACACTCGTGCACTATAATATGCAATACAAGTCAGACTCGCACGATAAACACTTGTGTAAATTTCTACTGTCTACCTATTAAGTACCGTTAATTACATACAGTCTGCTGACAGACACAGACGGATGGATAAGGCTTTTAGTAATAGAATCCCTTTGGTTATTTTTGTATACGGAACTCTAAAAAGTAGCCTATGCCTGCAATAAGTTTAAGATTTTGAAATCGGAATTTTTGTTTCGTGTTCAAACAAATTCTTTAACATTAAATTGATTATATAGACTGAATCGCTAGTGACTGACAGATGTTTAATAAGTGTTAGTGTAAAATATATTATGGAAATTAGATCAAGTCGCTTCATATATGTCACTAAAACATAACTAGCGATCGCTTCTGTCTACCTCGTCGTAGAATAAGGCGTGATGTTGTGTTATGGGTATGTTGCCTTTTCTCTTGCACATACGATTTTGGAATGCAAGGGAGAAGCATAGAACACTCTAGAAAAATGGCATAAACGGTAGTCGAATCGAAGTGAATATAAAGCAAATGTATGGGATTTGACACTTATATGCTTTATTTAATATTTTTTTTTATATTCTGTACTTTCTCTTTATTAATATTACACAGTATATAAAAGAAAGAGCGGGGTTTTCTGGCACAGGCATTTTCATGCTTAAAAGGAGACGCCAACAACTATATTTTTAAAATAATTGTGTAAATAATGCAATAAAACATTTATGATTTTTTTTTTTGATTTTTTTGACGTAAGTGTACGATATAATGTCGTAAGCTTAAGTCAAATTCCATACATTACCACCGTATATGCCACTTGTCTAAAGCTCTCTATAGCTGCCATAATAAATTTATGTTCTGACATTCAATAGGTAAATACAAAATAATACGGTATGTGACCATAAACTATGAGTATATATTGGTTATGTAGGTAAGCATTGGTCCATAAACAAACGACTGTATGCAGGTATGTAAAATGGGTCAGCGTATTGATACTCGATATCTCTATTTATGTTTGTTGATGTTCAAATGTCCGAGTGGTGACGAATTAAGCATACAAGGTGTCACCACCCCGTTTCATCTTGAGGGTGTCGTAAGAGTAGACTAAAGGAGTAATCCAAGCACTCCCTCGGAGAGGGATAACTCGAAACAAAACCCAATACCAGCCCGTCTGACCAGCGTGGTATTTATTTTATTTTATTTGGAAAACAAACAAAAATATTCAAAAAGCAAACAATAACTGAATACAAATTGAAGTTAGTTAGATGATAAGGCTAATCCTGTCACCTAATATTCAGCTTGGCACCGACTTCAATCTGTATTCAGTTATTTTTTGCTATTTGAAGACCGGCCGGCTGATTCTCTAAGAAACAGCGATGGCAAACTGACAGTTGTGATCGCAAACTGACAGTTGTGATTGCTCGGTGACGGCACAATATATTGAGTAAACGTCGAAAAAGCTCGGTTTTTGCTCTTACGGAATACCGATTTTCAATCTGACAGCCAGATTTTGCTCGGTTTTTGCGATGGCTCGGGTTTTTGCTCTTACGGAATACTATTTTCAATCTGACAGCCAGATTTTGCTCGGTTTTTGCGGTGGCTCGGTTTTTGCTCTTACGGAATACCCCTGCGGGTGAGTTTTTAAAGTATTCACTTACCAATTAGCTTTTTACCGCCTTGTTATCGTCGGTTAAATTTTTTTAAAAGTATTTATTAGTTTTTATATGTTATACAAAAATGTATAACAATCCGATAAATATATTTTATACCTTGTTTTTTTCGTCTAAAGTTAAAAAGCACACCATCAATCGCCTGAGCACTTTCCAGATACCAAGGGTTGTCTCTTTGAAGATCTATATAAAATAGACAACTGCATATAAACAAGAAGCTATTACTAACAACCATTAAAACGTATAGTACAGTCGTAAACAGTACTTTTTATGAACACTAAATACTTGAAGTATCATGTCTTATTAGTTTATGACATCATACTACGTTTATTAAATACTTGCGCGTTTAATGAAATGATATGAATAAAGTGAAGTTGACAAACTGAACTTTATTTATAACACTAAATTACAGTTGGTACCAAATGATGGTGAGTGGTAACAACCATCCTTTGGTACCTATTGTAATTCAGGTTTTATTAGTTTATGTCATACAACGTTTTTTTAAATACGCGTTTAATGAAAATCCTACTAATATTATAAACGCGAAAGTTTTTAAGTATGGATGGATGGATGGATGTTTGTTACTCTTTCATGTAAAAACTACTGAACGGATCTGGATGATATTTAGCACAGAGATAGATTATGGTCCTGAATAACACATAGGCGTTTTTACAGCGATAACCGACATCTACGCGGGCGGAGCCGCGGGCAACAGCTAGTATATAAATAAAGTGAAGTTGACAAACTGCATTTTGTTCATATCACTAAATTACAATAGGTACCAAAGGATCGTGATAATCATCCTTTGGTACCTACTGTAATTTGGTGATATACAGTCGTGGTCAACTAATTAGGGACATTCAAGATAGTGAAGAGCTATAACCGGTTATGTACATATAATTATAAAACCCTATAGATATCTAAGCACCTATTATTTGCATAATTTGGTCCGATTATTATGCTATAAATGGCTGTAAATAAAAGATTAATTAAATCGAAAAAAGTATTTAATATCAAAGATTAATCATGTATTCAATTTTAATGTATAATTGTGTAGCTGGACATTTAATTAAGGACAGTAAAGTATAGTGAAAAATAGAGTTAAACAAAACTAATAATCTGCAGTATTATAATATTTTTAACAGCTCCATTCTATTACGTGTATAATCAGTACCCAGTAGCAAAACCTTTGTTATTAATTACCGCTTGACACCGATGTAGTGGCATAGACGTTATCAGTTTCTGACATGTTTCGACAGGAATGTTTGCCCATGCCTCACAAAAAGCTTCATTAAGATCATCTAATGTTGTGGTACGATAAGTGGCAACTTTTTTCTTGATTTCGTGCCAAAGGTGCTCTAGTGTCTGGATGTATTGATATGATAGGCTATTTGCCGGCCAATCTAGCACCGATATTGACTGACTGTTAAGAAATGACTTGACTGAACGGGCGGTATGTTTCGGGTCGTTATCCTGCTGAAACGTCCATATAATAGGGAGATGCTCCTCAGCATAGGGAATCATAGTTTCCTGCAATATTGCCTTGTATTGATGTTGGTCTAAGTTACCCTGAACTTTACTCACAGGGCCCACTCCACGTCCAGAAAAGGCACCCCACATTTTAATGCTTCCTGCTTTTTTGTGAATCTTGGATTCATTTCCGCTTTTACAAGACGCCGTACATATTGCCTATTGTCTATGTTCTATGTTCTTTCTTTAACAACGGTACTTTGCGAGCCACTCTTCCGAACAAGCCTGCTTTTACCAGACGTCGTCGAACGGTCCTCGCTGATACACCGGCTCTGTCGTCTGCCCCAAAAACTTCGTGTTTAATTAATATAGAACCTAGAAACGGATCTTTCTTAGCTAACCTGGTTATCATTCTATCTTCTTGCGGAGTTGTTTTTCTCGATCTTTTTGTTCTGGGCACATTCAAAGCTGTGTTATTGCGCCGTTGTTATAAGTTTGATGGCTATCTGTTTGTAGCATTATAGCGCCCGTTTGGGCGATAATTAAACAAATTTTAAGTAATTCATTTTAAATAAAATATCGCATCCTTAGAAGAAAACTGACGTAACTTGAAAAATATCACTGGGCAATTTTGAACCATAGGTGTTAAGAATAATATGTAAATTACGAACAACCACGTTTCAACTTAAGTCATTTTTCTACTGTGGGTGCGATATGATTAAAATAATAAAACATTTACACGTGCAGCCTAAAAACTGTATTCCGTTTTACAAAAAGCTCGTAACTTTGAAACGGACGCACCGATTTCCATGAACTATAGATAAAAACTATCCTGAAACCGCATTGAAATAGTAATACCAAAGTAGTATATGCCAAAATATATATCTCTTTACTCGTTGCATTATGATCAGTGCTTACTTCTCTTTTAAGGAAATTATTATAATAATAGCAACCCATATATTATGTTCCACTGCTGGGCACGGGTCTCCTCCGGCTCTGCTGTATCAAGAGAGAGAGGGTTCAGGCCTT
The DNA here is from genome assembly GCA_947095525.1 of Trisateles emortualis. Taxonomy (NCBI): domain Eukaryota; kingdom Metazoa; phylum Arthropoda; class Insecta; order Lepidoptera; family Erebidae; genus Trisateles; species Trisateles emortualis. Next base: position 15,034,670 of record OX352745.1, read on the forward strand.
AATTCACACACAAGGAAATCAAAATTATATATAATTAAAACATCTCAGAAGTTAATTGTTTAAAAAGAGACAACCCCTGCACTAGAGAATAAGCTCTGTGTCGCGGGGGACTTTACAAATTAATAATTCTTTCAAATGTTGCTGGTTCTATCATTTTCTGAAATATTACTCATGCTTCGCCCGCTATGTTATACGAGTAGCTAACATCACTATAAAACTGCCATATAAAACTGACCCCCGTCTTGTCCATTTTTACATGATACACATTCACATTCATACTTCAACATGTCTGTAAATAATTTATGCTCGTGTGTTCGCGTCCGAGGGAAATGTGTCTCGTTCGTCGAATGTAAAGCGTGCAGAACGGTTATGTCTGATAACCGTCAATGACGATTCACTGCTGTGCTCACTTATCAGCCACATTTCGCACAATGTTTACCCGGCCGGGTGTACTTTTGCTATAAAATCCTTATCTGCCCGCATTGCGAATCCGGGTGGTAGCCATTTCCATATTCAGATTGTCGTTTCGTTGGTGATATTTCTCATTTTTTTTGCCGTTTGCCGCAGTGGACAGACGTATCTGGTCACGTTCGTTAGATTCATATATGTGATAGCTTTGTCCCTGTTTCTATTATTCTTTTCTATTTCTTGGTACTTTGTCAGATTTAGAATGATATTGCAATATAAAATCTGATTATATTACGTCAATTTGTACCCGAAATACATTCAAATTGAATAGTTATGTACAGATTAGAATAACACATGTTTCAATGAATTTATTACAAGGGACAGACACATTCAAACTTGTAGGATTAATTGGACACACCTGTTAGATATACACGTTTCTCTCGTCGGTCTAACTTAGTCCATTTAATCGTAGCTAACGATTAGGAACGTATACGGCACCTTGTAGAAGTACTATAGCACACGTCCCGCGAGGATTTAGTGAGGCGTCCGTATAACTTGGCGTACGTTCCAAACCGTGTGCAAATAAAACGGAAGCGTCCCAAACTTGTATGCAAACAGGGGCGGAGAAACTTGCTCTAATAAAGAACAAACATTGCGGGAAACATTGGCGCCCAACATGGGCCACCCGTTTGTTGTAGATGTCGCTGCGCAATTAGGGATATTTTAATTAACTTTGTAAGCGTTATGAACAACAATTCAGAATCCTATTCTGTTAATTGAATACGTGGCCCGTGCGAATGGGTTTGTCGTTGTTTCCTAACGGCTATTCGTTTGCGTTGCCTCCATGTTAATTGCTGTTGAAGTGTAAGGTGTTGTCCCCTTACGTCTTTGGTTGATATAATATGTCATATAAGGTCGAAATTAACACATTCTTGTCTTCAAAATGAGAGGGTTTAGGCTATAGGTCACTTTGTTAACGAAGTGCAGCTCAGCTGACTCTTCAGTGGACACCTTCTGGAATGTAATTTGTCCGCCTAATACTTATGTTCATGGTTAATAAATGGTTAATGGTTAATAATTTTTTTCCCAACACCATTAAACTGTTAACTATGTCTGCTGCCCATCGTTCTTCGCACTATCCCATCATTGTGTGGAGTTCTAACTGTTATTGATTTTCTATGCTTCTTCGAAATAAGTATTCGGTTCGATGTGGTAACTCCCAGTAGTTATCTTCGTATCTTAGTTATGGTATGAAAGATAACAAAATTGGATTTTCGCCAGAAACAGGTAAGAGGGAGACCGCAGGGTCGTGGCAAGATGGCGTCGTACTTCCACCCTAATTAATATGTCCCGGTGTAATTTCGCGCCAACTTTCATCTGCCGCCATATTAAATTCATAGTTTCATTGTCTGATGGACAGATCCTTCAGTAAGGTTTACTATGGGGTTGTCTTTGTGCCTTATTATAAACTCAGTAGTGTCTTTATCTTTTTAAATTTAACAACGAACATTTACATTGATAACTTATTAAATAAGTATTCTAATAATAGTTACAGTCCACCCGGTCCGTTATCCACGAATTAATATAAGTATCTATATAATTTTGAGATAACGGAGGGCAGGCTACCAATAAGGTGGATACATGGTGAAGGTTGCTGACAGCCGATTTACAAGGTCAGTTAAAGACCGAATGCTGTGGAAATATGCCTGAGAAGATGATATCAGTTTTGATATGTTTTAAATGAATTTCTAAGGGCATGTCTAATCCTTCAACCCGCATTGGGCGTGTTTGAATTAAGGCCTAAACTCTTTCAGATCTTTTAATAGAGCGGACCCGTGCCCAGCAGTGGGACATAATAAGCTATAATATATTAACGTTTAGTACAAGAGTGCAGAAATAATCAATGAAAGCAGAATAATAGTGTTTTCTCCCCGCTATCTGCGTCATGTCGATCTGTTGAATGATTAACTTAAAAATCATGATAATGTTTGTGTTCAGTAGTTATGTTTCAACAACAAAGAGGTTATGTATGTATTGTGTTTTATTATATCATTGTTTTGTGTTATCTGTGTCATGAGTCTATTGTGGCCTATCTGTCATTAGTGAACTGAGGCTTTTAGCTTTCTCATTTATTTTAATAACAAGACTTTTAGTCTGCACAGTTGATAGTTACCTTGAATTTTACCACTTTTGAAGGTTCGATCCCTTTACAGGAGAATAAATTTACACTTTTTTTTTCTGTGTTGGGATCCACAAATGGTTGTAAGTCTGGATGTACTTTATGGCAATCAAGAGACGTACCATTGTCCTTATTAATATTATAAATGTGAAAGTTTGTGAGTATGGATGGATGTTTGTTACTCTTTCACGTAAAATCTACTGAACGGATCTGGATGAAATTTGGCACAGAGACAGATTATGGTCTGGAATAACATATAGGCTACAGCGATAACCAACATCCACGCGGGCGGAGCCGCGGGCAACAGCTAGTACGTCATAATAATCTCTCGATTGCCTAGTGTTTTGATCTGAGTAATTAATTGGCATATAATACTACCCATGTAGCGTAATATATCTTTTTTTTTCTGTACCGCTAAGTTAGTTCTTTATTCCAGAAAATGAACGACAAATATCTCTTATATTTTGTACTGATCCGAAAGTCGCAATTTCTTCTTTATTGCTCTTAAATCCGTTTTATGAATTTGTTAAACTGAAAGCAGTGTAGATGTCGTGGCCAATTCGAAACGTGTCACCGTTTCATGAAATGATCGACCAATTCATGACGCGGCCAATTTCACGAAATGGCTCCGACATTGTATACACAAGTATAACAAATTTATTTACTTATTTACATTACGAATTATTATACGTCAACACAATGTTTATCGCATTTATAAAACATCCTCTGGACGACTTAATAGTGAATAAACTGACTATGATGACTTCAATGACGTCATTGAAGTCATTTAAATTCTCCCGAATACGATTATACTGTCCCCAATTTGTTGAATATTTAAACTCACCATAAAAATGTTTATAGTCGGGACAGATTTATGCTCTATACTTTACAACATAGATCGCGGAAACAGTGGGTGTAATTGAGCCGATCGTAACTCGCTCATGTTTGACGCATTTGATTCTTGTATGTCCCTATCTCGTTTAGGGAACACATGTGGCTTTGCTGATTAAATTGAACAGTGCGACGCTTCGGGAAGATTAAAAAAGAAAGGCTTAATTGGTTAAATTGGCTGTTCTATTTACGCTTCTTAACATGACAGACATAAAGACGTTAAAAGAAGTAAGATACTGACTACATATTTTAGTTAATTTAGGTCGGAATATCATTATACTTCCTAATAAAATAAAAACGTCTAGAACAGACTGAATTTCATAAACATGTCAAGTTATTAATGTAAGTCGGGCAATGTCCGCCTGCGCACGGGCACACCAGTCCTGTGACGTCAGTCCTACGCCCGCGCCAATTTATGCTCATCATAAAAATTATGATCTGGTTTCTACTCGATAGGATTCCTACTCAATACCTATTATGTACAAAACTTTAAACATTGCTTAAGGTGTTATGAAGGCAGTACTAAATTATGTAAATGTTGGATCGCTTGATCTCATTGTGGTTGCTTGTTCTTGACGCGGCAGTGTTGCGGCGCGAGCGGCGTCGTTGTTGTCGTTACAATCGGTGAGTGGTGCGGAGGTCGCCGCGGCTAATTGACTCCGTCGAGCGCCCCGAGCGGCGGCCGCTCGCGGGAAACAGTGGCATTGTGAAAACCGGCGCGCGTACGCGTGTTTTTCGCGCGACGCAACGCGCCATCTGTGCGCGATCTCTGAGACGGATAATATCGCATGCGCGCGCGCCGCCGCACCGGTGACAATTTCGCATTTCGAAATCTCCGCGCGATTGCAGTGAACGTTGTTCCGTTGCGCTGCTGCCGGCTTAGTGTTTACGCGATTTAGTGGTAGTGGTTACGTTAAACTCGTGCCTAGAATGGAAGCGATGACCTCGCCGCTGATACCGTGGACCGGCCATAATGTTGACAGTTCAACTGATGAGGTGGTTTTGTGTTTGTTTTTAGTTCGCTCACGTTTCGATGCAATTTTTTGTGTGATGTTTGGTGGGGCGTTCGCCTCAGTTTTTCCTTGAGCCAATGCGTTCTTTGTTTATCCGTCTGTGGCAGCCGGCGCTAGAGCTAACGTCTCGTGCGGCTGACCCATATCAGGCCCGGGTTAACACGAGGTGTGTGTGCGGATATTTCGAAATTTCACCCGTAGAAGTAGTGCCGGGTGTAGTTAAACACGCACCGATAACACCTATTGTGCACGTGTTTGTTTTGTACCCGTGAAGTTTGCGATATGTTTCCGATTACAATCGTCCGCTTGCAAATTGAATCGATATCGAATTCCTTAGTGAACGGCTGTCTCGATGCGTGTTATTGTATTACCTCGGTTACAGTGGACAACTAACAAAGGATTTCTCTATTATGTTATCTGACTTACCGCTGGAGAAAACAGATACGGTTGTGTACGCGATGTGAATAAGCTAGATTCTTTGTCTGAAGCGCACCATTATAAGAGTGATATAAGTTGACCTTCTATGAGTGCGCTAAAAGCACAAAAAAATTGTTACTACACGCACAGACGGCGAAGTTTGAATTGAATAAATCATGTTTGCTTTATTTGTATTAGCTAGCAACATCACAAAGATTATTTTGATTTATTTAAACAACGTATATAGATACGTTGTTTAAATCTTTGTGATGTTATTAGAATTCGACTATAGTAAATAAATACTTTTAGATTTAAAATAGTCCAACACTTTGTTTGTATAAAAAGGTGCAAACAAAACAGTCGTGATTTTAGCGGTGATTTCATTGTACCAAAATGTTGCACGTAATTTATTCAAGTTTCAGTAAAAACCTTCTCATGAGATCCGTATTTAAAGGCTTATCAAATTGATTTACTTACTTAAATATTTTCGTAAGTAATGCAATAGATAGGATATCGATACCGAGTGTTAGTATAAGAGCTTTCTCACATAAAAACTCACGCAGATTGCCCACAAAGGACGTTTAACATTAAACAATTTACGACTTTATAGTCATCAGTTTAAGGTTTATAGTGTAGTGTGTGTTCTGTGATTTAACATATTGATAGGCCAATAGCCTCCCTTTTGAAGCCTTGATCTCTCTACTCGGAATATTTCGGTGTGACTCACAAACTATGCTGTATTTACATACGTACGATACAAATACTATCAGTTGTATGCATTGTTTGTTGCATAATGAACATTATATTGTAGACGATAAGAGTGATAATGTTACGTTGTGTTGTGTTTCTAGTATTCTGCAATATAGTACATTAAAGTTGCCTAACAAGTTCATGATTATGGTGACTTTGTAATCATTTTAATGAGAATTTATTTGTTAAATAGTAGTTTTGAGATAAGGATTGGGATATTAGGATTTCCTGTAACTGGATATATTGTACATAATGTTTATATATAGGTATTTCTGTACCTACACACAGCAACGGAGTTAGCTTTGTTTTTTAAGAAATCCATTATATGTATATATTTCCGTGGAATTTGGTAACAGTGTACAATCAGACTAAACCTACAGATAAAAATATATTTTACACAAATTCCTACATTGGTTTTCCTAAAAACTAATCTTCATATAGCGGCCCTGTACAGCTAACTGCGTTGCCCACCGTACCTACTTTATTTTCTTAATAAAGTTAGTCACAGAAGGCATAAAAAATATGAACAACGGTGTAAACAGTTTCTCACCTCATGGATATATTCAGTTTTATAGCTTTAATATCTGAGAATAGATAGATTTCTCAGTAATTGTTGTTAGATCAAGAAATATATCATTTTTGAAGTATATTTTCTTATACATATTAGTGTGGTCTAAATTCAAATTCAAATTATTTATTTTGCTAAAACATGAGTAATTGTAAGGTGTTAGTATACAATATTGTCCAGTCAATGTTTTACCATGTCGGCGTGCAAATATTATTAATAATAACAAATATATATCTAGTAGGTACCTAGTATTTAAATAACGACCTGATTAAGCATCTGCTTTGTCCATAATTTACCTAGGGTCTCTTGCTCAACAGCGCCATCGCTCACGAGTAACAAACCCTGACACAGTTCTTAAGTCTTACATATTTTACCTACAATAGTACTAAGTTTATGGTGGTTATGTAAGTATGATACACGTCTGCTTACCCCTCATAATTGGCGTGAACATGTGTATCATCATCATCAGCCTAACGCAGTCCACTGTTGGGCATAAGCCTCCCCAAGAGTACGCCACTTGTCTTGTAGTCTCGCATCCAGTTACTCCCAGCGCATGTTTATAATAAAATCCACGAGATATTTTTTACTGGTTTAAAAAGACAACTCCCGCACTAGGGAACAAGCTCTGTGTCGCAAGGGACTTTACAAACATTCACTTAACGGACATAAAGTACACCCAGACTTGGACTATTTATGGATCACACAAATTTTTGTTCCGTGCGGAAATTGAACCCACAACACGCCGCGCAGTGGATAATAGCAAGGTAAACACTAAAGCTACTGGACCCACCGTGCAGTCATATAATACTTCTTCAATGTAGTAATTTGTTCCGAAAATTACTATTAGTAATTGTATAGTTACGTGTGTGGTACTAAATACAAATTGTATTCGATATAATATACTATCAAGTCAAGTATCAAATATCAGTTTCCATGTTGGTACGTTTGTTAATTTCGCAACGTAAACTGTGACTTTCACTCAAGGCCGAAAATAACCAATAACGCGTGAACATACCACTATGTAATGGAATTGCAGTAAACCAATAAGACTACATCTGCTTTAAAGGGAGCCATACATTGCGTTATAAAGCTTCACGCCTTTCTCCCTTAAATGGAAACTTAATATTAAAAATTAGAACTTGTTAGTGAAATACTTTACAATACTGTTACGAGATACTGCTGACACCAATTGTTACGTACAAATGATGGCAACAATTGTTTGTTCAAATCGATCTCTAGTAGTCTATAGCGCCGACCAATGCGTCTTAATAACATTTAATAATGTAAAGATCAATAAAATTTGTCAAAAAGCAATTGAACTCAAAGTCAAACTCAAAATTCATTTATTCATTTAGGTTACAAAGTTACACTTATGAAGGTCATAAATTATGAATAAGCCAGAGAGATGATGCCAGCTGAATTTTCCTACGGGTAGTTCGCCGACGTGGAGCCATGAGAAGAACTAGCAAGAAACTCAGGCCACTCTTTTTAATCGCCAGATAGTTACAATCATTTGTATTGATCTTGATATTATTAAATGTAACCTATATATTCTGCGGTGGTGGCCGAGTGGGAAAGTAACCGACTTGCACGCAAGAGGTGCGAGTTCGATCCCGGGCGGCAGTACCAATGTAAATTTCACTTTGTGGAGTTTATATGTACTAATCAAATGATTCGCCATCTGCTAACGGTGAAGGAAAACATCGTGAGGAAACCCGCATGTCTTAGAAGTAATTCTAAAGACATGCCTGATTCACCAACCCGCATTAGGCCAGCGTGTGTGAATTAAGGCCTAAAACCCTCTCTCTCTCTTGATAGAGGAGAGAAGACCCGTGTCCAGCAGTGGGACACATTTATGGGTTGCTATTATTATATATATATATTCTGTGGAAATTATTGGGGAAGGTCTATGTCCAACTGTACATCTTTTGGCTAAGATGATTATGATGATACTAAAAGAATTCTGGGATATTGTTGTTACTTAGGTCACAAGTGCACTTTATCAGTATATAAACCCTATCAGCATTATGGAAAGCAATTGCATTTTATCCATATTCAAAACAGTTGTATTAACAAAATTATGCATATAATACGTTATCAACTCAAACAATGTTATCGGTAACAATCTAAAGTAGGCTAAAATAACAGTATGATATCAATATTTGCACTTATTGCAATAACTATTCGACAGTTACTATTTTACTTTTGTGCAATAATTTACGTGCTTATTTAAGTGTGAGATTAGGCTTGTGATTATTGACATTTATTGAACGGACAGATAGGTAATAAGGCCCTGAGGCCTTACTATGGCGTCTATCACCCTTTCCTTGTTTTCAAACTTTGATCAAAATTACGTAAAGTAGTACAAAAAATGCTCAGTATAAAAATAATTGTAAAAGTGATAATAGGCGGCATTGCCGCTTCGCAATATTATCTTGTTTTATTGATGGTGATGTGATTCACAAATGATTGTTCTGAGTATAGGGTGTACTTTGAGGCCAAATTAAAAAAAAGTTAAAAATAATGAATTACTTACCTCAGACTAATAGAATAAGATAGACGGAGCGTGTAGAACAAATCTTTGAAGCCACAAAGCGCTGTCAATGTCGTGTGACGTGGAAAACGATGTTGCCAGCAAATGAAATACTCCCAACAAAAGTTGAAACAAAACTGTTAACTCGTGATAATAATATGCAATATCAATATTAAAAATTATACTTCAAATTGTTTGTTTAAATAATGTTATTATTTATAATTATTTTACATTAATATTTCAAAATAAATAGGTAACAATAAACACTAACTACATGCTTTAATTTCTGACGAATAAAATAAATCTTTTTAAATATAACATCATACATCTTAGCATTATGTTACATTAAAAAAAGGTTTCTGTTAACAAACATATCAAGACAAAATACAATATTATATTAAAAAAACAAACATAAAATACAAAACATATTACTCGTAAAACAAAACTGGCAAAAATTGTATCTAAAAAAATGTATATATATGGTGTATGCTTGTTTACTATCCAAGTAGTATAAAAAAAAATTAAATATTTAGCGGCAAGCGGTAAGAACAAATTTTGTTCATACCGCTCGCCGCCGCCGCTCATAGCCGTGGTTAGGATGTAAATACTTTTTTTTAAATAAATCATAAACCTAACATATCTACTTATTTTATGAATTTAAATGATCAATTATTATTATTATATTAATATTAATTGATCATCATCTGAATAACATAGAAAAACATTATCTAAGTACCTACCTAGGTACCTCTTAAAATCACTACAAAAATACGGAATTACTCGCTAAATGCAAACAACAATTTCTTTTTTTTTCCGCGTGGATCCCCAACTATCATTCAGATTTATTTTAAATAGTATATCGATAGACTGATTAATATTGTTTTATATTCCCACTAACACGTTGCAAAATATTTTAGGGAAAAAGATATGCTAAGAATGGCAACACTGTAGAACATGGTAGAGGTTTTGTGTTCCTAGTTTGTGTAACTAAAATATTTACGAAAACAATAAGAAATCTATAATGTTAAAATTATTTACCTATGGAACGATACTCCAGAACTCTTTTTGAGATTTGCTGAAGTATTTTTACAACGTTTTACTACACAATACGGCATTATAATAATATTTTGTCAGAACGTGTTTAGACGTGCGTACTCACTAGCGGCTCAAATCGACTGCCCGCGAAAACGTATGACATTGCTATTTAGTATTGCTTTTGGCGGCTTCACGCGCGAGTTCTACACGCTCCGTCTATCTTATTCTATTAGTCTGAGTTACTTACCTTTCATTTCTTATCTTGCTACATATTTCTTCCAAACTTTTAATGCACTTATTTGGGTAAATAAACCTAAATAAGTGTGCGTTTATATTGTGCACTTAGTATATCTATCCATGCACAGTTAGGTAACAACTAGAAAATATCTTAAACGTATCTACACTAATTTTCCATTTCGACAAAATATGAGTCAACATTATTTCCAATGACAAATTGCAGTTAACTTTCTGAATGCGCTTCAATGGCCCCTGTTCTGGCTCACTTGCGATGCGTGCCATTATGTGTCACTTTCCCGCTAATGTTAATGTATCGATGAATGAGCGAGACGGAAACACTTAGCAGTACCAGATTCTAGACTTGCATCTGATCGAGAGAAAGTATGTAGGCGTGTATTGTACATATAATTGTGTAGGTGGATGTCGCATGTTGCTAACTTGAGAAAAATTATACTTATATAAATTTTAACTACTTACGTTTTTTGTGAGCTAAAATGTACCTAATAATATAGTCTATTGAATACTTTTTAGATTGAAAAACATTCTTGTAGTAATATGTCCTTGAGAATATGGAGTAGACATTAGTAAAAATGTTATGATAATAGACGTGTAGTCTAACTTGTCACATAATTAATTATCTTGGTTTTGGATGTCTATATATAGTAGGTTGTTCCATTCAACAATCTATAGGTATAACATACATAAAAACGTATGATTACGCCAGTCTCCCATTGGGGTAGACAGAGACTACGGTACGCCAATTGCTTCGATTCAGACATACTTCTTTCACTTCCTCAACATTTATCAACCTTTTCACGCATGAACAACATGTTAGGTATAAAAATCTATGTTAAAAACAGATCACTCGATTTAGAAGGACAAGCAAACTAATTAAAAGAACACCATAATAAAAAATATAGCGATAGGTAACAATATTGGTGTTTTTCTAGATTGCTATTTAGTCTTAAGATAAAATGTTTTAATAGCTATTATATTCTTGCACTTTTCTTGCATTGAATGTAACAATGCACAAAATATAGATAGATAGTCAACTCTTTATTGTACACTAAGTTACATTTGTTTTAATAATAAATTTACAGCTATGTACCTACAATGTGTGGCCTTATTGCTAAAAGCAATTTCTTACAGGCAACCTTAGGATGGACAGAGTAGATAGGAAAATTAAGTACATATCTATTAACAGGGTTAGTAATAATAGGTGTTAGTTTTAATAGGTGTTTTTTTTTCGTTTAACCTGTTAGACATACTAAATAGAAAAAAAATAGGAGTAAAGGCAACTGAAATATATGTAGATCTTATGATAGCTAAAGAAGTACATAAATATCAAAATTCATCACCCAATGGTTGGCTGGTAGAGAATGGCTATGGATACCCATAGTTTCTGTCTTCTTAGGAAACATGCGTGAACCTATGTCTGTATTTTTGTAACGCAAGTAATATACGGGCGTATACGTAATTAATAAGATATTAATCTCATTGTCAATATGCTCGGTCGCCGAACTTTCTAACCGTTACCTCCAATTATGTATGTTCTAAGATCCGCATGAGTTACGTTATGTTATTGTTATACGATTTAGTTACGGTATTGCGTCACCGACACAGATAAATGCATTTCTCTGTTATATAAATGTGTAACACTATCGACCTTCGTTGTTTTGTTATTGCTACCATGTGGACGCACGGTTCTAGGTCGTACTTGAACAGACAATGCGAACGAAGTCACCGCCAAATACCAGCTCGATTTGATTGACTATCTTTCTTTTCCTTTATTTTATTTTGACTGCTGTGCACGAGGTTGTGGGTCGATTCCCACACAGGACAAAACTTTGTGTGACCCACAAATAGTTATTCTGAGTCTGGGTGTAATTTGTGTCCGTTAATTGCATTTTTGTAAAGTTCCCCGCGACTCAGAGCTTGTTCTCTAATCGGGAGTAGTCTTTAAAAAAATAAAATTAAGAGAGCTAGGGCCATACAAGCGAGCAAGCCCGACTGGGGAAGGACCTCAACCTTACAGAATACCACAGCTATATATCTACACACAGTGCAGTTGTGTTCCTGTGTGTGAGTACAGGTCTCCAGCGCTCATTTAGGGATGCGTTTTGAAAGAATCGTTTTCATATCCCAGGGATACCTAACTCCATCTTAAAGCATTGAAAATGTATGTAAAAATTTTTTAAAGGGGTTGGCAACATGCAAGTGATACCTTTGGTATTGCAAGCGTCTATAAGCTACGGTAACTGCTTAACATCAGGCGGGCCGTATGCTTGTTTGGCACCTGAGAATTATAAAAAATAACACATTTCTTAAATTAGTAAAGATAGGTTTACGCTTGAAAAAATATTTATCCCACACATATTTTATATAATATTGATGTTACATGCAATTTTTAATAAGCAATTTCTTATAAAATCACTAATTAATATTAGCACAATATTTTAATTGGCATGAATAATTTCTGAAGCAATTTTTTTCGGTCGCATTGCAAAAGCTAGACATTACCCTCCTGCTAACGGGATTAGACACATTTAATTATTTCGTTTTGTATATTAGAAACTTATTGTAAAAATAAAATGCTTGGTTAATGTCACCCGTGTGAACGTTCACACGCTTATGTTATTATTTTTAAATCTTTTGTTCGATGTTAGATGTCTGCGTGGGCGCATGGCGCGTTGAACTTTAATACGTCACAACCGCGTTTTGGCAGTCATTATTATTGTTGAATAACTTATTATAATTAGGTATGCGATCACTAATAATAAGTACTTATATTGTTTTTTTGTATTACTTAAGTGGCAAACAAGCATACGATCGGCCTGATATTAAGCAGTTACCGTAGCCTATAGACCCTTGCTATACTAAAGGTATCACTTGCGTGTTGCCGTCCCAATTTTTACACCATGGCTTTTAAGATGGAATGTCGCTGGGATAGGAAAACGTTTCATTCAAAACGCATTCCTTAATGAGCGCTAGAGACCTGTATTCACACACAGGAACACAACTACACTGCTGTGTATAGTTATTTGGCTTCCTCCAAAGAGGTGGAGGTTCTTCCCCAATCGGGCTTGCTCGCTAGTATAGTGCCCTACCTCTCTTAATCTTAAAATCTTATGTATGGAGTATATTTTTGACTGTTCAGTGTGGCCTTCAGTTTGTTGCCAGATTCCTTTTATGACATCCTCATTGTTTAAACTAAAACGATTTCATTGAAACATACTTGACCCTTATGATAGCCACTTTATAAATATTTATATTAAAGATGACAGGAATAATTTATTGGGTTTAAATTGACATAGGCGTATATTTGAGAACTAGTTGTCGCTTACATATCCTATTGGTATTATAAATGAGAAAGTTTGTGAGGATAGTTTGTGTTGTATGTTTGTTACTCTTTAATGTAAAATCTTTTGAACGAATCTCGATGAAATTTGGTAAAGAGTTATATTATAGTCTGGAATAGCGAATAGGCTACTAATCGCGATAATGGGCGGATCCATGGGCTACAGCTAGTAGTTCTATAATTACTAAACTAATATAATAAAGAAAAGTCTTGACTAACGGACTGGCCGTTGACCGTTGATCAAGACATATTATTTCGGCAAATAAAACACACATGACCTAAGCAGGTAATGATATTTGGAATGTAATCCTTACTAATATTATAAATGTGAAAATTTGTGAGTATGGATGGATGGATGGATGTTTGTTACTCTTTCACGTAAAAACTACTGAACGGATCTGGATAAAATTTGGCATAAAGATAGATTATGGTCTGGAATAACACATAGGCTACTTTTTACAGCGTTAACCGACATCCACGCGGGCGGAGCCGCGGGCAACGGCTAGTATAATATAAATAAATAAATAATCTTAAGGCAAAAATTTTAATTAAAGATTATTTGAAAACGTTATATTTTACATATTCTCATAAGTGTGACAAGTACGTGCGATGACGTCAGAGCTCCACATCATAACACTTGCAGCTAATGCGACCATTTAACACGACGTTCGACCAGTCTTTATTAGGGCGTCAGCACACCCGGCGGTCGTGACCGCGATTCCACGGGTTCCCGTTAAATAAACGCGCAGAAAGTCATGCGCGATTATTTTTTCTTTGAAGTTGTTAGCCGGCGGGAGCGTGATAAAATAAATCGGTCAAATTAACCGTTATTAACGTAGTTACTCTTAGCCGCTACTTTTTCCATTAAACGTTCTGCAAAAACAGTATTTAGCAATAATAAATCGTGTTATTACAATACATACGCTAAATTATAAACATTTCTCAAGGCTCCATTCAGTCAAAATGATTTCTAAGAAATCAATTGCGATTTACACATAAGTAGACAAGAACAAAAGCTATTGAATTTGAAGTGTCGGCCAGTACATTTGTGTCCTTAGTGTGCGAATATAATTGGTCACAATTGAAGGAGACCGTTGCTGATTTAGAGTCAATATGGCTACTACACTTTGAGTAACAATACAGTTATTTTAATAAGCAAACTCAGTACTATTGTGGCACAAGTTTCTCTTGGTCGTTTCTAAGGCGAGACTTCTAATGAGAATTCAATTGATATTTATGTTTGTATAAGTGCTCCTATGTGTTCGAGCAACAGTATGTTTGTATACAGAAAGTTTATATGTTTCACAGAACATATGCTTCATGTAACCCGTAATATAATGTCAATACTCGTAACTGCATGGATGGCGCGGTGGTTTATATGATAACCCAACTGCCAACTAATTGCAGTATACTGTGAACTCTATTCCTTATTGATTCCTCGGAACGGATTACGGATTTGGATGTTCATATCTTTGATAAATATCAATGTGCTGCAAATCCCTCTGCATTACCGAGATTGTTTCTTTGTTTAGCGAGAGATGTCTTTTTGGCAAATGTTTGCAAACTTTCGGCTAATCTGTAAATCTTATTCGAATGCGATGCCAAATTGATACGTTTTGCTTTGATTGTAATCTGATCGTAGATATGTTCTTTGCAATGAATTTTATTTACAGTGAACAAAATGAAATATTTAAAATTTCGTAGTTTATTGAAACTTCTAGAATATTTTAGCAATTGGGTGCAATTGCAAAAAAATATTTTGTTAATATAAAATACGTGTTTTATAAGGCATTTAATGACACTAGGAAATTATAAGATAAATAATAAGTCATAAAAATATGCTGTTATTATATGTATCTTATACAGGCAGTAATATTAGGCGCTAATTTTTATTATCAACCTTTATTCATCCACTTTTGCTTTTTTTTTTTTTGGCGCGCTACTTGTTCCGGTATAAAGTAGAAGTTTTGGACATAGCACATTACGCGAGTGATGTCCCTTGCCAATCTAGTTCATATTCGGAATACTTCACAAACAACGCCATTTCACCTTGTAAAGCTATAGTCTATAATTATATTTTTTGTTTCATCAATGTGAGTGGTTGACTACTACCTGCCAAAACGCTTTTACAAGATCGATCGTACACAATCTTATACGTTTCCTCAAAAACGTTACGTAAGCTACTAATTGCGAAACGTGAACTTGTAATTAACGCTATTATCGCCGGTTCACCGACACTTCTTATTTAATATTCTAGAGGCTTACCAGCGTCTGCAATTGTTTGGACTTAAAGTTTAGTGTAGGATGAATTTTAATGTAATTTTCGTTTTGGCATATTCTGTTAATTTACCTCACTTATTTTAAAGCATTTTAAGACACGAAAAGACAACTTCTGGGTTTGAAATGTAGCTGATTTATTGCTTTTATTTAACAAAATTATAGTTATTATTGGAATAGTATTTTAAATAGTTATTTAGAATGATCGGCAATTAAATCCTTATAATGGATCTGATCATTTTCGCATAATAATTTTAGTGTTAGAAATATATAGAATCCTAAGCAAACATTAAACTTTAGTATAATTAACTTCCTAACCAACGCGAAAGTCGTAAGAACATCTCGCACACAATACAATTCAATACATCCCATAGCGTCACAAAAATTGAGATCTAAGCTCTGTTTACGATAGTGTGGATCGCGCAAATAACGCGTCGATTTATGAGCTCCATTGTGTAAACACCCCTGCACTACGGATGTGACACATATTATGTACTTTCGCTTCCGATGTGCGAAAGAAACTCTTTGAAATTGCGTTCGAAAAATCTATTTAAAGAGACTGTAAACATGAATCCATGGTATCACCAGTTTATTGATGAAAAGTCTATAACACGCTTTCTTTCCAAAACAGGGATTCTTTCAACACATGACACATGTCAACAGTTCCTCTCATGGCTTTACTTTTCTCAGTGAAGAGACTGTTAGTAACTTGGTTGATAACAACTTTATTTTCAGTTACATTCATAACTTATGTACATCATACGTGTAACCTATATGAATTTTGAGTTTAAGTTTTATATTTCAAAAATACATTAACGATATGTTCAAGGTATTATTATTCCACATTAATTTATACAATTACACGACATAAGACAAATATTAGAATATAAAATTACAACACTAACTAGATGAAAGTAGTAGAAACGGCGTGGGCACTGGCAGAGCTGGTTTTGAGCCTACCTTAGTATTTTAAGCCAACTGTAAACGATCAGTGGGCTAAGCTACCAAGGGCGCGGTAGCCTTATAGATGGGTGACCGCATAGTGGTATTACATCTGAGCGTCTCCGTGCTGGTAACAGTCGTTAGATCATGACAGAGGCCTAAATATATGCGATATAAATAACTCTGTCACCAGGTTGGCCTTATTTAGGCCAGGTTACACTAATTAAAAAAGAAAAAAAAAAGTTCCACATGTCTAGAGGGGCTGATAAGCACAGAAATTAACTGCCAACTGCGGTAATGTTTTTTAGTAATATTATATCATAGTGATCGTAGTTACATTGGAATTAATTAAGAGTTCGCTGGAATGTCAAATAACAACAGTACATTCTTCAAGAATTCGAACTATTAATTGAATATGTCAGTTTAAAAATCTAGTTGTTATTGATAAGGAAGTACATGAGTATTATGGGAACTAATAATGTTTGGTATGCGGGGTCCACGAGAAACAAAACAAGCTTTTATATAACTCATAGACTTGGACTGATGATTTAGTCAAGTAGCTACATATTTTTTAAGTAAAAACATCTTTAGGTGCGTTGAGACTTTATGGGTGAACAAAAATCATGGAACTCGCGTCATTGTCACCGAACGCTTTCCATATTCAAAACTAATAGTGTAATAGCTCGACTATACAATTCACAAGTTACTCAGTTTTCACTTCTATCCACAGTCCCCAAAGACTTCTTCGCATGTTTTTTTTACATACCACCATAGTAACAAGCGTACGGCCCGCCTAGGATAGTCTGAAAATTGGACATAGTTAATTATATTCTGCTGTATGTTTTGCTGCTTTTAAAATAACGCAAAGAAAGAAAGATAAGAAGAAGGGGTAAGACCTACGTGTTACAGAAGACTACAATGGCTACCCACAGCGGTGTAGTTCTGTTCCTGGGATGCGTTTTTAATCTATAATATAAAAATGAATCGCTGAATGTGTTGCTATTGCAAAGCACAAATCTCGAAACAGCTGAACTAATTTCGCTAGTTGTTTTTTTGTTGTGTTTGTTATTGTCAGGAGAAGGTTTTTATGTAAGAAAAAAATAAGAATATGGGCTGAAAATAGTTTAACCCGGGCGAAGTCGGGGCGGCCCGCTAGTATTAAATAAATACGTGTTGCCGGCAACCCGTAAGTTGTGTTACCTCTTATCATTAGGCGGGCCATATAAGTGTACTTAATAAGTATAAAATAAAACTGCTCTATCAAAATCAACATTCTGTATTCAGATAAAGTAATGCTTTATAAGTTTATCTATATAGGTCTCTTTCCTAAAACATGCAAAAGTCACGCCGAAAGAAGCCGCCGCCCAGTTACTTTAAATTTCATTTTCAAAACATGACGCATATACACAATACATTGTTTTGTATGCAACAAAACAAGTTCGCAGACTGATTTAAATGGGACCCTCAGTATAATAACTGTGGCTGGGTCCCCGCAGTCCCCTAGTGAACTGGACAGGATAAAGTAATTGATAAACTAATGCACAACGTCTACGTACTGAGTATATGCAGTTTGTTAAGTATAGCGATACTACTTAGCTTGCATTAAGGATTCACTGAGATTAATATTTTATTTATCTACTAGCGCCCCGACTTCGTCCGGGTTAAACTATTTTCAGCGCAACTTTTTTTTTACATAAGAACCTTCTCCTGACAATAACAAACACAACAAAAAAAAAACTGAATTCGGTCCAGCCGTTCACGCGTGATGCTGTGACAAAGGGAAATAGAGATTCATTTTTAACCGACTTCAAAAACGAGGAGGTTATTAATTCGTGTGTATTTTTTTTTATATAAAATAAGATTTACAAACAAATGAATATTATAATTTGAAGCTGTTTTTTATTCAATCTCATATCATAGTTTCATGTTCAGTATCTCCGAAGGAGTAAGCAGTGCATGAAACTAGTTTATCCAGCTGTATTAGGTCTAATGTAATAATATATATATAAAAATGAATCCCTATTTCCCTTTGTCATGACATAACTTGAGAACGGCTGTACCGAATTTAAATTTAAATACTATGTAAGAAATTGCAGAAAATAGTTTAGCCCAGTGAAGGCAGGCCGCTAGTAAATTATATTTATGAATCGTTGAGATTGATGAATGTAGAGGAAGTGAATTAAGTATGTTTCGATCGAAGCAATTGACGTACCATAGTCTCTGCCTACCCCAATGAGAGACAGGCGTGATGATATGTATGTCATCATCATCATCTCAGCCAAAAGACGTCCACTGCTGGACATAGGCCTCCCCCAAGGTTTTCCACAACTCTCGATCCT
The DNA here is from genome assembly GCA_947095525.1 of Trisateles emortualis. NCBI lineage: Eukaryota > Metazoa > Arthropoda > Insecta > Lepidoptera > Erebidae > Trisateles > Trisateles emortualis. The sequence continues at coordinate 15,053,617 of OX352745.1, forward strand.
GAGCAGACCTTGTCAGATATGTACATAATATGTATCGTTACAAAAAACCTAATGTCTTACAACAGTTGAAACAAACAAACATAAAAATAAAATACCATTACTGGAATCGATCCATCTGTTTAGAAGCAACGATTTCACAGATATACACAGCCATACATACTAACACATTCGGAGTCGGCAAATATTTTGTTATTGTTTTACTTAGGATATCCGGTAGTTCCAGTTAAGGTCATGGAGATCCCTCACATCCGTAGACAATGGTTCGCTTAATTATGCCTTGTATAATGCTGCCTTATATAATACTATATACAATGTTATTCTTGGCATAAAAAAAATATCGAAACACTCCAAATTTGTTTTTATTAGAAGATAAAAAAGAAGAAAAAGTTTAACAGAAGTATACTACCATACTAGCGGGCAAGCCCGAGTGTTGAATGACCACCTTACACAAGACCACAGCCAAAAAACTACACACAGCGGTGTAGTTGTGTTTCTGTATGTGAGTACGAAAAGTCAAAAAAGCAAATGTATGGGATTTGACGTAAGTTTACGACATTATATCGTAGACTTACGTCAAATCCCATACATTTTATTTTTTGATTTTTCGATTCGACTATCGCTTATGCCACTTGTCTAGAGGCTCTGGTCTCCAGTGCTCATTTAGGGATGCGTTTTGAAAGAAACGTTTAAGTTATTGTAATGGTTGGTTCAGTTGCTTAAATGGTTACCTCGCCATTTCACAGTTATAATTGATTGTTATTTTGATTGGCATTTTATATAATTATCTTGTTTAAAAATTTTTGCGTGAACATAACGCATAGTACTAACAAATACCAATGTTACAATATGGCCTTGTTATAATTATATTATTAGTCAGTACTAGCTTCCGCTGGCAATAACCTTCTTCTAAGTCTAAACAATCATTATACTCGTACACCGATTTTACCAAAAATGGTTAAGACATTTTTAGTCTTGAAAGCGTGCGAAAGTTACCTTCATTCATAAGTTTGGATCAAATAGCTACTACATTATACTATTATATAAGATCTGTGTATCTTATAAATTAATTTAAATAAATATATACCTATTTGCCGCTTAAAGTGTATATATTTATTTTTTATGGTAATGTTTAAAACCTTTTTACAGCAATAACTATAGTAACGAGCTTAATAAGTTCAACCTACATCTTACAAGTAAAGCTTGACCTCTCTGCCTTATACTGCTCCATAAAAATCAGAGGTCAAATTTGATTGGATAATTTTTTACGTAATATTTTGCAACTCGTCCAAACTCGTTACTTTTTAAGTGTGTGGGTGTAAATACTGCCTATAGGGTAACACTATGATGTAATACGTCTTCACCTTGTCCGAAACCTTGGTTTTTTTCATACACACCGATTGACTAAATGATTAACATTGTATTTAGAACTGTGTGAACAAGAAATTCGTGCTTATTGAGTCCATAATTGCTGTTAAAAGTAGTTAGTAATAGTCACGATTAATTTTCGTGCAAATATAAACTTTAATTGACCGAGAATAAAGCTAAATTTTGGGTAACATAATACACTTATGAAATGTAGAAAAAATTGTAGAAATAATAAAATGCATTCAAGAACTTTGAAATGTTACTTCGACTCTTTGTTATAAGACATTTCCCGATCTAGGAAATGCTGCCCTGTATCGCAAGGGAATTTAGAAACACAATTTACGAAAGTACAACAAGACACAGAACAAATATTTATAGATTACATAAAGTCGATTTCGATTTCACATGAGACACCATGTGGGAATCGAATCCACAACAATTGGGGCGGTGTTGATGAGCGAGGTGACAATTTTTTTTAAGCTGATAGGCCGCCCATTTTTTATTAATAGCATACGGCTCGCCAGATGTTATTTATTTAATTTCTTTTAACTTAACTACGTTTAATTTAATTGGACGGTGTAGAATTTAGATGCATTTATTAATTTAGGTTACAAAGTAACTAGTAAATTTATAATGGTCATGTACTTGAACTTTATGGTATTTTTATGCGCGGAACCCTAATTCTTTTTCTTAAAAATATAGCTTAGGATACAGACTGTAATTTTTTTAAATTAGTAACACGTAGTTATCAGTAAAACAGACACTTCAATTTTATATATCTATATTATTTTATTTTTTTATATATTATCTATGGAAATATATAGGCTACGTGTATTGTTTTGTACTATGTAATCTGTGTATTTCTGAAATAAATGATTATATTTTATAATATTATACTAATATTATAAAGTTGAAGAGTTTCTTTGGTTGGACGCGCTAATCTCAGAAAGTACTGGTTCGATTAGAAAAAATCTTTTTCTTATTGGATAGTGCATTTATCCAGGAAGGATATATGTTATATAACGTCACGCTATGTCCAATAGGAGCGGAGCAGTAGTGAGATATGTTGCAAAATCGGGGAAAATATTCCAAATTACCACGCGGACGAAACCGCGGGCGACCCGTAGTATATAGATAAATTTAATTATCCTGTAAAGCTTCACAATTTTATCTTTTATTCGGTGACAAAAACAGTCCGAATCAATAGGCTTACCTTAACTTCAAAAGTTAAAGCGCTGTCATCGCTATAATCCAGGGACATGCGAAAAATAGTTGTTTAAAAATTTTGTAAGCGAAACACGTCCGTTAAACAAGATTAGGGCAAAAAGCCGGCCGGCGCCGGCGGCCGTAAGCCACTGCATAATGGAGGTATGGGTACACCTCTACTCGACAAGCGGTAAACAGTACTAAGGCACCAACTCACTCGATTCTAGAAAGTGAGTAGCACGTAGTTACTTCATTTTGAGTAATATGGATATTCTACAACAAGTGCTCTACTTCTTGATGATTGCCAATTAATAGTGGCAGACTTATCTCACTGCACGGTTGGTTTAGTGGCTTAAGTGGTTACCTTGCCATTTACCACTGTGTGGCATGTTATGGATTCGACCTCCACATGGAAAAAAATGTGTGATTTATAAATGGTTGTCCCGAGTCTCAGTGTACTCTTGTCTTAAAAAAAAAATATGCTACTCATCATCATCTTCTCAGCCCTCGAGGAAGTCTACAGCATTCAGTATCGAGTTGACCTTGTTATTCAATGACAAAAAATAAAAAAAATGAAGTAAAAATATTTTTCGTACGTGTTCATTGTTGACTATTCCCCTGTGAGTAAGAACCACGGAGACATCGCATGCGTGGCATATAGCCTGATATTTGGTATGCTTTCAATAATGATAGTCGATATTGAGAAACTTTTAAAGTTTCAAGGTTCTTGTTTAGACTAATGTTATCTCATCATCATCACAATTTGCAACTTTTATCCACCATAGCAAACCTATGCCTTCTTTGAAGGTATGGGTATATGTATTGATAGAAATAAAACATCTGCAATACAATTAATAAATAATGCAACATTAAGCTCTGAGTATTTAAGAAAAACAATTATGTGTATTACGAAAATAATAACCATTGAAGTTACTACATGCTATTCACAATCCAAATTGTCTATTGATAGGTAATTATTTCATGATTGTTTCAATGTCGATTCATTTATTGCCACAAATTGGTTCTATGCCATATCGTCATATTTGAATACTAATTCGTACTTGCGTCAAGGTTTTGGCGATGTCATCATGACTTTGAAGAATCTCTGATTGTGTTGCTAACAAACGATCCTTTAGTACATACAAAATAAATTTCAAACTAAATACCTCTAAACAAGGTGAATGGCATCACAACACAACCAAAATCTTATATAATATAACGTCCGAAGTAAATTTGATTCAGTAGAAGCCAAAGCCGCTCACGTTGATAACTTTTACGTGGCTGGAAATGTTATCACGTCGTCGTCTCGCAGCCGTAGCTTTGTTCTAAGGTGACAGATGCGACTCCGCTCCGCCACGAATCTCATAAAGAGAATTCTACCTCTGAAGATAAGCTAAGCTGCCCCCGACTTAAGCAACTCCCTAAATCTTTCTATGTAACAAATTACAAACAGCATTTATATTGCTTTCACTAGTATAACTTTTTATACCATTTCACGTATGCATTAAAAACATTGTAAAAGTTTCACGAAAGTGTGGGATTGTTTCTCTGCTGATATATTATTTATTCAGTCGTATCGTGTCGTCCGACGTCGCATCGCTCCAAGCGAAATATCACACAAACCCGAGCCGACCCAGAATATTCTATACGCTTGAATAATGTCTAGTTTACCATAAAGAATGCATTTGCATACATGTAGATTGTTGTTGCAACAGGCAGTACGCGAATGTGTCACGAACAAACACAAAACCATTTTATTTTTCATTTAGTGCAACACATCAGTGACGGCGAAATGAAAAAGGAATGCAGTGATGGAATATTTGACCAGTGTCGGTGCATTAAAAACAGTGAAAATGTTAGTGCTTTCGAATATATTCCGCGCGAGCCATCCCCAAAATCAAATAGTACAGAGGGATTTGAATTCTTTGTCGACGGAAAAAAGTGTAGAACAGATGGAAAAATCAAAAATAGTGTCACAGAATTCGTTAAGGATAAAACAACGAACGAAAACGCGCGACAACATCAACGTCAGTCACGAGATAGATGATGCTAAAGATGCAAAAACGACGAGACGTGACAAATGTCTCTCAAGTAGCGTCGATGCGCTCGTCACGCATAACGATGCCAAAAGTAAAGTGATATGTAGTGCCAAAGGTTTATTAGAAACTAATCTAGACGATTTGTTTAACGACGTACAAAAACTTGATGGTTGGAATGTCGAACCAAAGAGTTTAGGGGCCAGTGAACCTACATTAAGTTTTAGTGAGACTAGTTTTAAAACTGCCAAGCGGGAATCTCTCGTGTCAGAGTATGACACCGATGATGATACAGCGAGTGATAGTGATTGTACGGATGAAGTGGTTCGGGAGCAGAGGATATGCATGGGAGCGCGCCGCTTCGGTCATATGCTGCGGAGGGTTATATCAAGAAACGGTAAGAAACCAACATTGTTAAACCGGTACAGTTGTATAAAATTGTAATGTCGAGGTCAGAAGCGCGGCAAATTGAGATGGTGTCGGTCATTTATTTGTTTTCAATTGTAGCAAATTGCTTCTCCCGCTCTGATTGAGATGACCGTCGTAAAATCTTGTTACACGTTCACAATTTTATCTTTGTCGCGTCCCCGCAGTCGTTCCGATTGGAACTAATGACGTTTCTATAAGATTGTGCAGACATCGCTACTTTGATTTTTAACTCGTTTTCTACGCCAATACTTTCGTAATTACTGTGCGCTTGTGTTCGGATTTATGTAATACCCGGTGCACGTTTTGTTTTTGTCATATTAGACGGTTTTGCAATAGCGGATCTTATTTTGTTTTATACGTAATTAATGACAAAAGTTTAACGTTTTAAAATGATACTTTGAGATTATTTCGTTACTTATTTAGCATTTAACAATTGTTATAGCACAAGAATTTTGTGATTATTTTAGGTGTTTAGAAAGTACGAAAAGAAAGTTAATTCGGCCTAACAAATAATATTAAACTTGTTGTTCCCAAATGTTTACATTATTCCTTATGTATTGCAAACGTCTATTTATATACCGTAATTGCTTACCATCAGGCGTGTCGTATTGTCGTATGCTTGTTTCTAACCTAAGTGACATTAACATGACATCCATAAATATACCGCTACTTCGTAGATAACGACCAATATTTCCCAATTTACTCTAAAAACATAACCCCTATAATCTTAGTACTAGGTAGTTTAATCTTTAAACACATGTGGCCATCCAATCGGAACGTCGTAGGTAGCAATCAGGGGCACGGTATCATCAATCTGCTGCGTGGTTCGTTTGCTAATAGAGTCAACTATATGCCGGAGTGGCTCATCAATATCTGAGAACTTAGTGCCTGTAGCTCGTATGGTTCGATGGGTATTTCAGCGTTTTGATTTGATTCGATTTGTTTTGTTAATGTCTATTTTTAGTTAATAATAATAATATCTTTATTTGCACCAATACATATGTAAATCTTGCACGCCCTTATACAGTAAGAAATACTAAATTAAATGTTTATGGTTTGTTAATTGAATACAATATTAATTCGCAACTGGCATCTTAGCTAGGCTTCAGGGAAGCCTGTGTTAAAGATACCAGTTGATTTGGATGTGGAATGAAATGATTCGATATGCGAATTTATTTACTTGAAAGTACCTATACTTACTATTTAAGCGCTCTTTACCAAAAATAAACTAAATATGCACCATATAATCAAGCAAGCCAAACAGAGAAAGATCCTGTCTCCATCTTACATAAAACAACAGCCAAATCTATACTAATATTATAAAGAGTAAAGTTTTTTTTTATACTACTTGGGTGGCAAACAAGCCTACGGCCCGCCCGATGTTAAGCAGTTACCGTAGCCTATGGACGCTTGCAATACCAGAGGTATCACTTGCGTGTTGCCAACCCATTTTTTTTTACACCATTTTTGTATTTTGCTTGTAACGAATAAACTAAACAACTTCTGGACCGATTTCTTAAATTCTTTTACCTGTAGATAATGTAGCTTACATTATCAGCGAGTAACATAGGTTACTTTTATTTTTTTAAATATTGGACCTCTAAGGAAACTTTATAAATGTCCATCCGTGCTAAGTTAGGACGTGCTGCTGGTAACTATATACAGCGGTCTATTGTGTTTCTGTGTGTTAGTTCGTTTAACAAACCCTGGTGTTAAAATTCTTGAGTCGACAACCAACTGATGCCTCTGGTATTGTAAGCGTTTACAGGCTACGGCAACTGTCATCAGGCGGGGACTTAAGTAGTATAAAATAAGTGAAAGAAGAAAGAAAGAAAAACATTTATTTGGCGCAAAAAACACAAACAAGAAAGCTATAAACAAAAAAAAAATAAACAAACAAAAAAGTAACAAATAAAATAAAAGCCGGTTGTGTGTGCTCTGTCACACCAAAAGGGTGTCCAGCTCAGCATGTGCTAGGTTATTTGGACCTAGCGCTGATATTCTGCTGAATCCCTAGATAAACGTAAAAATTACATAACTACTTTTTTTTTACGGCTTATAACCATAAATTTGCAGAGTCAAGTAGCACTTCAATCATTCAGCCCACTGCTAAACATAGAACTCTAATTATTTGCACCAACAACATGAGGTTCTCCACCTTCCACATCCAGTCTTACCCTAAAATACGAATTCGAAAATCAACTTAACACATCCCATGACCTCAGTTAATCATGTTAGCCTATCTCCTTGGAGTTTTGTTTACATTGGAGACAGACAACAGTTGGTATTGAACGTGTTTGTAAACAGAAGTCTAGCTAAAACGTAGACCCAAGTGTTGTTACTGTTAAAAGGTTGTTCTGTCTATTCATTCAAGGGGATATGCGTTGGTTATTTGAATGAGATTAACTTGGATAAAATTTTCAATATGTAACATCCATACTAGTATTATAAAGCTTAAGAGTTTGTTTGTTTGGTTGAACACGCTAATCTCAGAAAGTACTGATTCGATTAGAAAAAAACTTTTTTGTTGAATAGTGCATTTATCCAGGAAGGCTATAGGATAACATCACGCTATGATTAATAGGAGCGGAGCAGTAGTGAGATATGTTGCAAAATCGGGGAAATGTACGTTCCAAATTACCACGCGGATGAAGTCGCGGGCGACCCCTAGTAGATGATATTTTTGACTATTCCAGCATTAGTAAACAAGCCTGGTGTCGTAGGGTACTTTATTTATTTATTGGATCTCAAACAAAAAACAAATTACAAAAAAAATTACATGATTACAGCCCTGAACTTAAGTTTTTTGACTGTAGAGACCACATCGTCCAAATTTTCACTTTAAACATATATACACTGGTTCGGCAACACGCAACTGATACCTCCGGTATTGCAAGCGTCTATAGGCTACGGTAACTGCTTACCAACTGGCGGGCCGTATGCTTGTTTGTCACCTTTGTGGTATATAAAAAAAGAAATAATAATAATTCACGGATACAATGTGTTGTTCCCGTTTAGGAATACTTACAACACTCTGCTTTCTTTTGTCTCTTTCTCTTTTCTATACTACTTTACTCATAGAAAAGAGTAGACCTAGGTATTTAACCACAGCAAAAAAGACTCAACAAAAAAAAGTTATTTACAAAGCCAACCGGGAAAAGAACCTCATTTCCCATTTCAATTTCTTATTGAAGAAACATTTTCCTATCCTTGGGATATGGGATGGAAACCCTGGTGCTAAATTTTTGTTCCGGCAACATACAGGCGATGTACCACGTATTGCAAGCGTCCATAGGCTAGTTTATCTAATCTAGTCTATATGATATTTGCCATCTAAATATTCAAAAAAATATAGCATAATATTTTCTGAACTGAGGTGCATACAAACTTATAGTTCCCACACAGGACAAAACTTTGTGTAGCCCACAAAGAGTTGTTCTGAGCCTGGATGTAATTTGTGTCCGTTAATTGTATGTTTGTAAAGTCCCCCGCGACACAGAGCCTGTTCTCTAGTGTGGGAGTTGTCTTTTTTAAAAGAAAGAAAGAAGAAGCAACTTTTTGTGCTAGCTCGCAATTATTGTTGCAAGATAATCGTGATGCTCATCTCCATATAAACAGCGCCAGCCATTTTAAAACTGTCCCAAAGAGACACATAATCTACCTGCATAATTTTAACTTCACACCTGCACTCCAATATACATTCCAAAATGTCTCTCCTGCATAGTTATACGAGGAATTGCAATAAAAGTTAAAATCCTCAGAGTATTCAATTTGCGAAGATTTTCGTTCTTTTTTTTTAGGGTTCCGTACCTCAAATGGAAAAAGGAACTTTAATAGAATCACTTCGTTGTCCGTTTTTCTTCCTCTAGAATACGTGTCCTAGAGTGGAGACCGCGACTCGGTAAGCGTAAGGTAGGGCGGCCCCCAGCTAGGTGGACCGACGACCTAAAAAAGGTCGCTGGGACGGACTGGATGCGGAAGGCGGAGGACCGTGTGCTGTGGCGCGTGTTAGGAGAGACCTATGTCGAGCAGTGGACTGCGATAGGCTGATTGATTGATTGATTGATAGAATGCGTGGAGGGAGATATCAGGTACAAATTAAAATTTATATCAAATAGTGCAAGCCCTTAAGCGATAAAATTTGTATGTCAACGCAATCAAAAGATACGGCCGTTTATACCGCATATTTTGACACTCGCAGGGGAATCTCTGTTGACCTAAAACATGAAAGTTGGCAAAAAGCTCATAGCACAAGTATAGAGAAAAAATTATCCGAAAACCGTAAATTTGTACGTGTATCACAAAAAAATAAGTTACTTAGTTAATTTGAACGGAACTCTTCACACCGTGCACGAGTCAGACTTGCATTTGTCAGTTTTTTTGTTCAACGGACGTATAAAATAAACTAAGTAAAATAAAATCTCTGAAGTGTATAGCTGCTTTTGTGCAATTTTTCGCTGTGGATTTTCCATTTTCTAAATCAACGAGACGGTATATTATCAAAGTAACTCTGAACAAGAATGTCAAAATAAACTAGTGGTTTTTATAAAAGTGGTTTATGTTTAAATGTTTATTGGACAGAAAGATTGGATACCATCTCTTTATTTAATTTATTATTTTTTTGATAGGATCATACGATGTCGGCGATGGCAGATCTATCGCGCTAAAAGCAGATTGTGTGAGGAACACCTAATTGTACAACAATGCGCATTAAATAACATACGAGTATAAAAACAAGAAGTACCTACCTAATTGTACTTAACAAATTAAATGAAATTATTTATATGATATTTATAAAAAAATACTACAGTAAAAATACTACTACTAAAAAATACTATACTACAGTCTTTGGGGACTGCCGGTAGAAGTAAAAACTAAGTAACTTGTGAATTGTATCGTCGAGCTATTAGATTATTATTTTTGAATACGGAAAGCGTTCGGTGACGATGACGCGAGTTCCATGATTATTCCTCACCCAAAAAGTGCTCAACGCGCCTAAAGAAGTTTTTACTTCAAAAACACCAAACACTCAGATATTGGATAATAAAACATATCATATCAATATCTTTTTAATCCTTACTAATATTATAAATGTGAAAGTTTGTGAGAATGAATGGATGGATGTTTGTTACTCTTTCACGTAAAAACTACTGAACGGATCTGGATGAAATTTGCAGAGATAGAGAGGCTTTTTGCAGCGATAACCGACATCCACGCGGGTGGAGCCGCGGGCAACAGCTAGTATAGCTATATTCTATTTCGATTTTAGCGAGATTGGGCAACAAACATCCTTATTCTTTTGAATTTATAATATTAGTAGGATTATTAAGATTCTTATCTGCTATGATAAAAACTGGACAAATCTAAATACTTGTTGAAGAATAATTAATAAAAACAGTTATAAATTATATTAAATTTCGGCCATTTACTCGACATTCGTGATGAACCAACCATAGCCATTATTCATAGGTATCTAATTTTGAATTAAAGTACAAAAATGATTCAAAGAATCCATGATTTCACGGTCTACCGCGCGTTCAACATTAGCAGATACTGCCCAAGTGGAACACATATCCTGTGCGTGACCTTCGTTATTAATAAATCTTACTTAGAACACTTAAATTACGCCATAGTTAGTAAATATTATAGGTAAATAGCCTATGGACACTTCAAATACCAAAGGTATCAATGCATGTTGACTAAAACAAAAATATTGTGATACTACTAAGGAGGCAAACAAGCATACGGCCCGCCTGATGGTAAGCAGTTACCGTATCCTATGGACGCTTGCAACACCAGGGGTGTCACTCGCGTTGTGGTGATGGAGTATCCCGGGAGAAAAACCAGCGAATTGGCCGTAGGAAAAAAGTATGCTGGCATTTGTTTTTATGACGTTCATAAGTATCTTGTATTTGATCTAAATGAATAATCGGTTTGACTTTGACTTGACTTTGAAACATTTCATAAAGAATCATTCCTAAATAAGCACACGTTAACTAGTGACACGTTAAGTAACACATGTAGTTGTGTTGGTCTGTGTGAGTACAAGTTTCCTGTACTCACACACAGCACATCGTTGTGTGTAGTTATTTGGCTGTGGCCTTCCGTAAGGTCCTTCCCCAGTCGGATATGACTACTTAATTCTTTATCTTAGTTTTAAAAGCACATGACTGCTATACCAAAATAGCGGTAACCACTAACTAGGTAACAAAACTACGTACAAATAGTGATATCGGCACTTAAAAGTTTCCGGGATATTACCGAACTCGCCGCACTAGTACTTAAGATAGTAGCGTTAATGTTTGTGCTTTCTTTTATACGTTAAATACATTTAAAATATAAATAATGATATTATAACAGGTTTATTTGGTAGTGTTTAGTATTTTGTTGCAGTTAATGTATCCAGAAGTTTGTAGCTTCTGATAAGTGGCAATCATTTGATTCGATCTCTGAGTCCAGTAGTGAATATCTAAAGTAGTTTTTTTTTGTTTTTTTTTATACTACCAAGGTGGCAAACAAGCATACGGCCCGCCTGATGGTAAGCAGTTACCGTAGTCTATGGACGTTTGCAACACCAGGGGTGTCACTCACGCGTAGCCGACCCTTTAAAAACCTTATAACTCCTTTCTTGAAGAACCCCATGCTATAGTCTTTTGAGAAAACCTCGGTAGATACTTGTATATCCCGGTATTTAGAATTGCCAAAATTGGCTTTAGCTGAAAATTTACCAACACTTCCAAAACAATAAAACTTAATAACCACTTTGATAAAAACAGTGTTAGCAATGCTGCCAATATTATGACTTTTTGACGCCTCCCGCCATCCTCAAAACCTGGCAAGGTTTCAGTAGAAATTCCTTTAAACAATTCCGCTTTTAATGTCCGGATTATTTGAGACAAAAGATTGAATCTATTCACAGCCTATGAAAGGAATCATTTTCATTCATTAATATTGTAAATGTGAAGATACCGTGACTTGACTTGACTGCTTAAATTGAAATTTCTCCAGTTATTTCGTTAGTTATGCTGAATAAAGTTCAGTTGTCAAGTAAAATAACTAAATTTGTATTTATTTATTTCCAGAAACAATACAAGCTTGTCTACACCAAAACGCTTATAATGTTATACTACATTCAAACACAGTGATAGACAATTACAATAAAAAAAAGTATATTAAAACAACAATAAACAACACAACATTTTTTTTTCGGTATTATGACATATGGTATGACATTTAAATAGATTTGTTAACATTATAACTGGAATCAAGATTGAGCTTAATATTAAAATTATATTATATTTAAATAAATTATTACATTTTTCATCACTAAACCTAATTTGTCATGAAATATGCCTGCATCTAGATTGCATTAAAAGAGTTCATGATCATGATTACAATAACACACTATTAGCAGCAATCAATTATGAAACGTTAACTATAGCATCTCATGCATGGGAAGGTCTTCCACCTCACAGAAGACCATAGTCAGATTAACTACACACAGCGGTGTATATAGGCTACAGTAACTGCTTGTTTACGTGTTTGTTTGTGTAGTAAACATACCTTCTTTCTTTTTTATACTCGCCATTTAAGTGTAAATATACCTAGTATAAAAAGAAAAGAAGTCAGTTTTGAAACCATAACAACCTCTTTTTATTCCGAACAAAATGAACACAACACAGTTTGCCATAACGATTTCAACTAAAATTTAATAGGGTAATCGTTAAAGTTAAAAACTCGTTAGTTTCGTTGGACCCGAAGTTTTCCGAGCCACAGCGCTTTTACACCGCTACTGTATTGTACATTTTACCTTCAGGTAAGGTTAAGGTCCAGACACATTAGCGATAAGAGCGGATGCTTTATAAGAAGCGTTTTTTTTCTATGCAATAAAACTTGGGCTTCTAAAAAGCATATTATACATTACTATTCCTTATCTCTTTAAGGAAGGATATATTTAGGTGTATGATACTCACTTTTTTAAATATTTTCTTGTTTACACATTTAAATTATTTTGTTACCTATAATAACTTAACACTGTTAGGACAAAACAGTTCAGGGACCGTAACGTCCTTATAATAACGATTAATTTTCGATCTCAACTTGAATGTTGAACTATGACAACTTTTAAGTCAACCGATTTTCTTTTGTTTTTGTTAAGAAGCTTTGACAAGCGTTATGTGCTATCTAAAACAAAATCATTGGCAATAGCCTCTCTAGATAAGTTGCATAAACGGTAGCCGAATCGAATATAAAGAAAATGTATGGGATCACTCCTTATCTCTCTATTGAATTAAAAATCTAGTAAGTTATATAAGTACGTTATCGTAATTAAAATAAAAAAACACATCCTGCTATACACCTGTCAGGTGTTCATGTGACGGAATGCTGCTTTATGATTAGACGCAGTACGCAATAATTGTGTCGTGTCCTTCCTTAAGAGATGCCCATATTTGGTACATTATTAAAAAGATCGAGAAATCAATCAATACATGGCATTAACATCCTTTCAAAGTTGCGTATGATTAAGATTACTAAATAAATACTTGATCACTGAACCCTGGTATACGTTTTTTTTGTGTCGGCAACACGTGTCATGCTCCAAGCATTGTAAGCGTCCATAGGCTAAAGGAAAAATTGCTTACAAACCATCAGGCGGGCTGTATGCTTGTTTGCCACCTTAGTATATAAAGGAAAAGATAGTATATAATAGAAATAGTACTTATTATTTTTGTTCGTCTGGCCTGCCTGTCCCTCTTCGGAACTGGATTTTAAGGAAATGAGAATCATCTGGAAGTATATCCTTTTAACTATTTCTTTTTAAAAAAAGGTTATTGAATATCGGGCGGTATGAGTTAACAAACATTTTAAAAATCTGATTAAGAACCTTCTTATACTTTGATGATACCAACCTCAATAGCCGGGCCTTAATAATGAAAGCAAACTGTCAAATTTTAAGAGCTAACTCGACTGGTGAAGGTCCCCCACCATACACGGAGGACCACAGTTAAAACGTTGGTCGACAAAACGCAAGTAATATCTTTGTTATTCCAAGCGGCTTCAGTATCTGCTTACCACATGGCGAACCGTATTTTTTTTTTTTATACTACCAAGGTGGCAGACAAGCATACGGCCCGCCTGATGGTAAGCAGTTACCGTAGCCTATGGACGTTTGCAACACCAGGGGTGTCACTCACGCGTTGCCGACCCTCTAAAAACCTTATAACTCCTTTCTTGAAGAACCACATGCTATAGTCTCCGTATGCTTATTTGCTATCTAATAAGTATAAAAAAAACAAGTAAATAAAAGCCTTTGTAAGTAAAATCGCTTCTTCATTTTCCATGTATACACTCACACCCTTACTTTACACATTATTACACTAGAAGTGATATCATTTTCAAGAGGTGCTAGATCGCCTGTACAAATATCCACTATGTTTGTTCAGCTACTCGGTTAACTTTTCCTTTTTTCCTGTAGTTAGTGGCTAAAGTTGTCTCTTGAATTATTCAGGTCGTTTAGTCTTTGAATTAACTAACAGTTTATGGTGATTTGTGCTGTATTGCTTCAGTGGTTGCCTGCAGGTATGGGTTAGTGATCTAAGTGGTTGCTTGATTAACCACGAGCGGTTTGTAATGGTTTACAAATTTGTGTGTTCTAGAAATGACTGCTCTGAGTCTAGGTGGAGGTAGTCAGAATTGTAAATTTCGATGATAAAATGAAATGACGTGTCATGTCAAATGACATGTCTTGACACAAGCGAGTTTGCTTGACTGAAAAAAGAACCTTACAGAAGATCATATTCAAATATATAAGTATAGTAATGCGTGCGCGATATAGCCTCTATAGCCTCAGAAACAACGACACTGAGACCTTAGTAGACTGCCCTCGTGAGATCATCACTGTTTTATCGAATCAGTCAAGGATGCAAAAAGTAACCAAAACATCAGGATTCATGCAAATGAAAATTGTACAACAAATTTACACGAAGATGAGCTAGACTGATTTAATAAAGACAGGTTGTTAACGGCTCTAGATAAAAAGCGATTTTAGAACAGTACGAGTAGCAATAGGTCCGGACTAAAAATAACTTAGGTGGTCAAAATTTTACCGTAATTCATTAAATCGAAGGTGGCGAAAAACCAGCCAGTTGTTTCCAATTGTTTTCTTACAGATAACACTTAAAGCTCGTCAAAGCTTCTAAAACAAAAACAAGGATAATCATAAAGTTTGTCATAGTTCGAAATTCAAATTTAAATCGAAATTTAATCGCTTTTATAAGTACGTTACGGTCTTCTTTTGTCTATAAATAATTTAAATATGTAACAAACAGGAAAATATATTTTTTAAATACAATCTAATATGTCACGCTTCTATCCTTATCTAAATTATCATAATATAATTATCCTTAAGTCGCGTTCAAAATCGCCACAAATTGCCTCCTGGCCCACATTTCCATGCGTGTTTCGCTATAAATATCGACGATAATTCGATTTTAGCAAGCATTATTGACTATAACAGCAAAATGCCTACAAAATATTGCCTTAATGGCTCGCTAAGGCCATTTATACTTAACGACGTAATCCGTGTCGTGTCGCACAACGATAATAGCAACAAAAACTACATAAGCGATGTTGTATAAATCATTTGTTTGGTATAAATTACAAGAAAATTGTAGTAGTTTCACTATATGAATAATATGTTTCAACTTTAGTCATTTGTGAATATGTTATTGCAATGGCTGAGGTTAGGACCCTTTCTGACATAGCACAGGATAGTTTTTGTGTTCCGATTATGTGTCTATTTTTTGTCTTCTTTCTGTTGTCCTGTGTATGTTCGAATAAATGCTTTCTTTCTTTTCTTAAGTTAACCTTATTCTTAGTTTTAATACTGACTGAATTTTGACCTTTAATTATGCCTGTCTGATTTACTCGCATTGGGCCTCCGTGTGTGGATTAAGGCTTAGCTCTCTTCATAGAGGAGAGTAGACGCGTGCCCAGCAGAGGGACAAATGGGTTGCTGTTGTGACAATATAATGTCTACAAGTCCCAAATCGATTCGAAAATCAATTCAACCTTTTCTGCCTCTTTAAATCATTTACCTATTGCTAAAGTTTTTGTTTATTATTTTTGTAACAACTTTAATTATGGAAGAAAGAAAATGTCGTAGTAAAGTCTCCATTCCTTTGTTTCCCATGATGTTCTCGACGCTCTTAAATCCTACGTAAAGCTGGCTAATCCGCACTTGGTTAGCGTGCTTTACGTGTACTATGCTTACCCCGTAAATAATATAAGAAAGTGCCTGAACTGTAGTAGAATAAGCTTGTAAATAAGAACGCTGGGTTGACTGCTCTGTTATCGTACTTCCAACCTAAAAAACTGAAATACCGTCATTTATTTCCAAAGCTGCTTTCAATTTAACTTGTACTGTGAGTGTCCTCTTCAAAATTTGCAAACCATTTTCAACCACTTTTTGGTATCCTATTGAGGTGAATTTTGGCATACTCATGTAACTTCGGTGACCATGCAATAAAATAGTAACATGGTGCTTATAAATAGAAATATTAAACTGACTATGCAGTCAGAAGAAGACGTAGGAACTCTTCAACGTAACAATACACCGTGTCTTGACAAGTTGGTACAAAAGCTTGTGTTAAAATATATTTTTAAGTTTTTAAACTTATTAATTATATTGATCTTCTTGTATTAGACCGTTATGTACCTCATGACTGTCCGATTACCGGCGTGTATCGATGTCGTTGCTTATAACTCACTCGTCCATGCAAGCGTACGCGATGCATGTCAATTTAAACTACTGTACTTTTTCCACAGTAGCCGTGTTTTCACTAGTCCGACATGCGTGACCGCACAAAAGTGTGAGAGGTTCTTTGTGGACACGCCTCTTGCCACCGATTCGGTTCATCAGCTAAATTGACTGTGTCATTCGGGTGTGTCGCAATAATGAAACGCCTATACAGTTTACAACGAAAGTGTAACTAAATGTTCACTGCATTTGGATGGAAAAATAGCGCTTTTTTGTTTTTGGAAAACAAATGCGGTTAATGAGTTTGTGGTTAAAAAAGTATTTTGTAGAGACTTTGACCGATAAACGTTACAGCCTGAAACTGACACTACACTAACAAAAAAGTATGCGATTTATTGAAAACTGCAATGCAAACTGCCTGCGTCGATGACGGTTATCTCGATAACAAGGAATAATAATAATAATTTCTATCGTGATAACCGACATTTTGGCAAGAATTTTTTTGTGGAAGGGAGGCAATTAGGCACGAAGGAAGGCCTCCAAGTTACCATATCTCCTTGCCAAATTTAATTAACATCCGTTTAGTCTTGAAAAAGCAACAGACAGGCAATGCTTTCGCATTCATAATATTAGTTACGTAGTAACTATTTAGTAATCTGTGATATTAGTAGGAATGTATGCATGTGTGCCATGCATTAGGGTCTTGCTTATCTGTGTCCTGCGGATCTCAGAATGTAAGTAGCAAACACCACACCCTCCACCCCTTTCGCGTGACAAAGAAGTATACCTATAAAATGAGCTTTTCAAAATATATTTAAATTCTTCATTCTTATATTAATTTCGTCCGTATTTATTTAATGAAACACCGGCCAAATCTATCGTAGAATGTGTCGCTTTTCATCAGTAGCGTTATAGTATATGTCCATTACGCTACTGATGATAGGCGACATATTCTACAGTAAATTTGGTCCGTATAGTAGAGTAGGAAATACGGTCACAAGTACTGTATTTTCACGACATCTTCTGCTCTAGAGAAAAGATACTGTCGAGGGGGAATTTACAATCATACAATACACGGACAGAAAGAACACCTAGACTAGAAACAAAAGTTTATGGATTACACGACGTTTTTTACTATGTGGGAATGAACACTCGATGCGGTGATGGAGACGATATGACCACCTCAGCCACTAGACCACACGTACAATCGTTAGTACCATCGTATAGCTAGTTCAAAAAAAAGATCGAAAAACATGCACGACTGACGGTATGCGACGTATCTTTAATTCGATTTGGGCCGAAGCCTAGTACTCAGATATCTGTATGGTAAAGCTATAATTTAGAAACAATCTCAATGACATAAAATCCGGATAATTTTTTTTAGACAGCATTCATAATTTTGTCCTCAGAATAAATTACCATACCGTGATAAGAAATTATTTTTTGACACTGTTCCAACTCGACATGGAGATGATTTTAGATCTGAATTAATTGAGAGAGAGAGAGAGAGAGAGAGAGATTCATTAAACCGTGAGATTTTGTGTGAATCGGATTTAATTCAGGCTAATTAAAATTAGCCTGAATTAAATCCGAACCGAAATTATATTTTTAAAGAAATACAATTCTTATTCTTAATATGTTTCTTTACCTATACTATAGCTAACAATATATATTATGATATGATTAATGTGATATTAGTTGATTAAATTAAAATTACACAATAGTACGTGACATAATTACTGTCATAAATCTAGGTAGGTACTAATATAATAATAATTCTTCTTTAAGGGAAAAACTAAATACAGTTTTAATGTGGTGGTTAGTAATATAGCGCATTCGCAAAGTGCTCTAGATTAGTTATATCTAAGAACATTTCTAAGTTGGTATTTACAGATAAAGTCAAGAGAAATATATTTAATAAAAAATCCTATCGAATTCTTAACAAATCGAAGTGCAAGATTTCGATTTTGAATGGAACAGATTTGAAAGAAAAATCTTTTCAATTACAAAGCGCCGGCGGGACAAAAGAGCAATCGCGACTTTAGCCCATTAGTGTCCCTACTAATTACACATTAGCTGTGCCTGCATTATCCCTCTACAAATAAGATAATAAACATTAGAATTAGGACCGATTAATGTTCTCATTAGAAAACGGAATGGTCGGTACACTTTCATTTAATATGTCCCGTAAGACCTGTTTTGAGATATGTTTGTTATGTCTATTAACGTAAACAGGCGAAACATTTTAATTAAGTAATTGGTGCTTTCATTACTTAGATATTCATGACAGTTACTGCTTTGTTGGTCTAGTTGACTGCTCACAAGCTCATGGGTTCGATTCCCGGGCCGGATCAAAAATAGAATAATGTAAATAAACATTTTGTCAAAAAATTTAAAATATTTGCCCGGAATTCGGAAGTTGACTTTATTTATCCGGTCGCTTTTACACGTGGCCTGTTGAGAAACGATGTTATTGTGGCTATTTTAGCCAACTTAGACTATTCCAAAAGGCTATGAGAAGAGGTTAAGTTTCTGCATGTCTCCTGAAGAGAATCTAGTGGATCGCATGGAGCGCATCTTGTAGTATTTCATTTTCCTGTAATCTATCAAGGCATGGGCTGGTGTTTACTCTACCTCAAACCGCCTCTTTACAGTAGGATGTAGATTAGGTCTAGTTTGAGGAAGTAGATAATGTCCAGTCGAGATGCCTATCACTTTCCTTTTGTTAGCTTGTTCTTGTCTCATCATCAATCATCATCTTTTGTACCTATTCAAAATTAATTCAAAAGCATTTTTGTTGTATTAATTTTCTTTATGCACAATGTAATGCCAAATGCATTTTGTACCAACCAATGTATGGATGATGTAGAGATGAACACAGTATGTGCAAGATGTTTAAATTGAACAGAATTGATTTAGCTACCAGAAATGAATTTAGCATAAATTTCCGACGAATATATTCATATCTATCGTAGATAATTTACCGTTTAAAAGCGATCAGTCCTCTTAACGACCTCGCACTTCCATATTTGTCTTCCAACACTAAATTTATAGCGTATTGCGGAATTTGATTTATTATTATAACATTATATTATTGGTTAAAGCAAGTGAGAGAAGTTATCAAGATTATTTGTAACAGTTTTGGAATTGGATGGAATAAAGCTTATCAAATAAATTTTCTTCGGAGCTTCTATGTACATATATGATTTCCTGCGAACTATGGACGAAAATGACTTATATTTTTTTATGATTATGGTTTAAGGATTTTTTGTTGTAATAATTATATTCTGATTTTTAGGTGTTGAGACGTAAATAAGAACCTACGTTCAGCAGTGGACTGAAACTGAGTTTTTGTTATGGTTTTTGGACAACGATAACTTGAAGTCTCCTTGGTTTTCAAGCGTAACTTTAAACACCGCTATATTCAGTAAAAATAAATTAAAAATACGATTGTATTAAAGTATGATATTATGGATGTGCCATAAGTTCTAAAACTAAATTTCTCAATATAATAGTTTGTGTGCTTTTATGTAAGAAAGAACTCATACTAAGTTCGACAATTGTGAAACTTTTTCTTCTTCAGCGAGACGGTATTATTCGCCATCTTGAATACGTTTTCATTCAAACTTTAACTGAAATTTGACATAGAGACATCGTCACTCTGGAATTTTTAAAAGAAAGTTTTGCTAGTTTGTGCTGAATTGTGATATTTTTAGTTAGGATATGTGATTGCGTCACTTACACGTCTTATAAAATAATTAAAAGATCAGTTATATACAGGGGGGAGCATTCGACTGCTGTATCAGAGATCTTGTGATCGATTCCAAGGTCATCTGTCTGTCTTCAACATTTTGTAAATATAAATTTGCTTGCTGAAATCTTGAAGTAACCTACACCCTATTAGGAACCAGCCAGAGTTTTTCTTTCATAATTACAGAAAAGGTACCTTTTTCCCTTTTTTCTTCGTTCTTTATTTAAATTCCACGCACAGTAACAAATCCTCGGTCGCAGGGTAATTTATTAACATACAATTTATTGATACAAAGAAAAAGTAGGCTCTAACGTGTATGGATCATACCAATTTTTATTCCATATGGGAGTCAAAAGTACTCAGCGCGTTGTTAGCGGTAAAGTGACCACCTTAACCACCACCGGACAACAAGTCAATCAGTCTGACTGCCTCGGCGGTCCAGTGGCGGCAGTATGCGCCTACTGTGCACGAGGTTGTGGGTTCGATTCCCACACAGGACAAAACTTTGTGTGACCCATAAAGAATTGTTCTGAGTCTGGGTGTAATTTGTGTCCGTTAATTGTATGTTTGTAAAGTCCCCCACGACACAGAGCTTGTTCTCTGGTGCGGGAGGTGTCTTTAAAAAAAAAAGTCTAGAAGTCACTAGTGACTTCTAGACTTTTTTTTACCGACATGCTGTCTAGACAGCATGTCGGTAATTAATAAATAAATTAATGTGTAGAAATGTCTACATAAAAACCGAATTCAAAATTTCCCAGCGTAAAATGTCCGTTCTATCTATCTTCACATCAAGTCCTCGTTACAATGGGACAATATCTTCCGTAATTTCCATGGCCGGTTCATCTCTGAAGGCTTTCATACCTCCATTAAGGGACATTTGAATAGTTGGTAATCTCGGGAGTGGTCCAAGTGGTCCAATCGGCGGACTTTCGGCCCATTGTGCGATAGCTATGGAGCAGAAACCACTATATCCCTTATTAGGGAATGCTGATTTTAGTTGCGTGTGTATCTGTGTTTGTTAAATTTGCATGTTTACTATTTGTAAATGGTATGTAAAATTTGATGTTAGTAAAGAACACATTTAATAGAGTAGTTTAGTAGTTGTTACATTGTCTTTAAGTTAGTTTAACTTTTGATTGTAGGCAGAAGGACAATGTGTGTTTCAAAGTATACACTTTGTACACCAGCACGTATCTCTATACATATGTATAGAGATACGTGCTGGTGTGTAAAGTGTACAAACGTTCACGCGTGATGAAATAGAAATAGGGATTCATTTTTATATATAAATCTTTTATATATAAAATGAATCCCTATTTCTCTTGGTCACGGCATCACGCGTGAACGGCTGGACCGAATTCAGTCATTCTTTTTTTGTTGTGTTTTTTATTGTCAGGAGAAGGTTCTTATGTAAAAGAAATAAAGTTGCGCTGAAAAAAGTTTAACCCGGACGAAGTCAGGGCGGCCCGCTAGTACTATATAAAACATGCTATATACCTACTTGCGAAATTCATAAGAAAAACAGTTAGCGGGGTTATTGTTCATCTATTGAAACATCATCACCCTACTAATATTTGATATTCTTTCACTTAAGAACTACTTAACGGTTCAGAATGAAATTTGGCACAGCAGTCTGGAATAGCACAAAGGCTTCTTTTTATCGCGGGCGAAGCTGCGGGCAACATGTTACGAGGGGTGATCAAAAAGTAATGATAATAGGTATGAAAAACTACGGTTCAGGTTAAAATATTATTTTATTTTTCAACATAGTCTCCTAACAAGTCAATACATTTAGTCCATCTCTTTTCTAAACCTGAAATACCCTTAGAAAAAAAATCCTTGTCTTGACTCTCCCAAAATGCCTCTACGGCAACCATCACTTCACTGTTGTCGTGAAATTTCGTTCCTCTGAGATGTTCCTTGAGCCGAGGAAATAAATAGAAGTCGCTGGGGGCCAGGTCCGGAGAATACGGGGGGTGTTCAAGCAGTTAGAAGCCAACTTCTTGAATTGCAGCCATCGCAACTTCAGCCTTGTGTGCCGGCGCGTTGTCTTGATGAAAGAGAACTTTCGCTCGCAGTTTGCCTCGTCTTTTCTCCTTGATAGCTTCCCGTAATCTTCTTATTTGGGCCGCGTAGTAAGACCCTGTTATAGTGGCCCCCTTTTCCAGGTATTCAACCATAATTATTCCCTCGGCATCCCAGAAAACGGACGCCATAACCTTACCCGCAGAGCTTGCAACTTTGAATTTCTTCGGTGTTGGTGAGGATGGCCTCTTCCATGTCATGGACTGTTGTTTCGTCTCAGGATCAAAGTGGTGAATCCACGTTTCATCCATAGTCACAAAACGGGTCAAAAAATTTTCTTTATCAGCTTGGAATTTGTCAAGATTGACCCTTGAAATGTCCAATCGCTTCTTCTTTTGCTCGTCGGTTAACATTCTCGGTACCCAACGCGCGGAGACCTTTTTCATGTTCATTTCAGTAGTCAAGATCGATTGAATGCTGCCATATGAAATCCCTGTGATCTCAGCTAAATGTCGGATGGTCACTCTTCGATCAGCTAACACGAGATCTTGGACTTTTTGAACATTTTCTTCGGAACAAGACGTCGATGGGCGCCCTTCGCGATGTTCATCTTCTGTGGATGTTCTACCCATCCTAAACTCCTTACACCAGCGTGCAACTGTAGAATATGGAGGAGCATTGTCCCCCAGTGTCTCCGATAAGTCGGCATGAATGTCTTTGGTAGACATTTTTTTCAAGCAGAGGTACTTGATGACGCTTCTCACTTCGTGTTTCTCCATTTTCGTGTTATCTCTCCGGCTACTCGTACTCGAATGAGTGTAACTCCGTGAAATACCGTCCTATTTATATGATTTTTGGTCTGGCAAGTCGTGATGAACTAAGGAACTGATAACAATTTTTTTTATAATTTTGCTGTTTATAAAAATACCCGTTTATCATTACTTATTGATCACCCCTCGTATATGTATATCGTATTATATATCAATGACCCTACATTTTTTAAAATATTATACACTAGTTGTTGCCTGCGGCTCAGCCCGGGTAGATGTCGGTTATCGCGATAAAAAGCCTATATGCTATTCCAGACTATAATCTATCTCTGTGCCAAATTTCATCCAGATCCGTTCAGTAGTTTTTGCTTGAAAGAGTAACAAACATCCATACTCACAAACTTTCACATTATAATATTAGTAAGGATACTTGTGTTTAGTGTTGTTTGAGATCGAAATAAATATGTTTTCTTTCTTTCTTTCTTTGCGTATTATGTTAATATATCTATGTTATCAAAGATCCTATTTAGTACAGAATTGTTTAGTTTCTGTACCTACATATTAGTTAACTAGTTATGAAGTAACTAAGTATATTACAATCTGAACGGTACAATTACAAAAACAAAAACCATTGTTCATTAACTAATCGATATTTAAATGTAAATATTATTTTAAATAAGTGTGCATTGCATTATTAACCATCGATAACTTTAACATTGTTATGATCGACTAGCCCGTCCTAGTTTTGCACGTGTCAAGATTTATTTTGTTTTTGTCGGGATTCATTTTTTCTATACTTATATTATAAAGAGAAGAGATTTTTATTTTGTATGTAAAAATCTATCGAGTAGTTTTTGAGTTTATTCGTTAAATAACCTCAAAAACTACTCGACCGATTTTTAAATTTCTTTCACCATTGTGCTAACTTATCAGCAGGCAATATGAATATAATTTATTGAAAATACATTGAACCAACTTTCGCAAAGTCATATTTAGTACCCTAACAAATACTTTGTTTTATGTAAATGTTTTGTTAGTGTTAGTTATTTAAATATTTTCTGTTTTTTGTGCATGCGGTACCCACCTGTAAAAAAATTGTAACACTTAATTAATTGTTGTGTCAATTATTATTAACTATACTTAGTGTGTACAATTGTTGGTGTGTCGTAAATAAATAAAATAAATACGGTATAAATGTCCACCTGTGCGAAGGCGGGACAAGGCGATTTCATAAAATGTAGCCTTTCTACTCAAATATCGGTCCAGTAGTTTAAGTTGATAAATTACAAACAACTATATAAAACTTACTTTATTCTTTACAAATAAGTAGAAATTTACATGTGAAGTCTTGCAATACCAAGAGTATTATTTACATTTTTTTTTATACAACTTATGTGGCAAACAAGCATACGGCCTGCCAAATGTTAAGCAGTTACTGTAGCCTATGGACGCTTGCAATACTAGAAGTAGGTATCACTTGCGTGTTGCCGACCCGTATTTTTACACCAGGGCTTTATGATGGGACATTGGGACAGGGATACCCTTGGATAGGAATACGTTCCTTCTAAACACATCCCTAAATGAGTGCGTGTGTGTGTGTGTGAGTACAGGTCTACAGACCTGTACTCACACACAGGAACACAACTTCACCACTGTGTGTAGTTATTTGGCTGTGGTCATGGTAAGGTGGAGGTCCTTCCCCAGTCGGGCTAGCTCGCTAATATGGTGCCCTACCTCTCTTAATTATAATAAACATTTAATAAGTTAATTTTTTTTCCATTTTCCAGGTAAGTACGAGCGACTGTCATCATTGTTTCGAGGTACTACTCAATCCTACGAATATTATTAATGTGAAAGTTTGTGAGGATGGATGGATAAATGGCTCTTTCACGTAAAAACTACTGAACGGGTCTGGATAAAATTTGGTATTTATTATAGTCTGGAATAGCGAACAGGCTGCTTTTTATCGCGATAATCGTCATCGACGCAGGCGGAGCCGCGGGAAACAACTAGTCTTTCTATAACTTGCTTTTATCTCAAGTCAATTAGAAGTTATATATACTCGGTCGTTCGTCAGGCCCTCAACAAGAAGTCTGACTATTTTGCGTCTTCCAGTTTGTGGTCGCCATTCCGAAAACTTTGTGCACCAACGGTAGAACCGACCTTTTCAGTTCCGAGTGCTGTGAAAGTACTTGAGGAATACGTATGTCCAGCAATGGACGCTATTAGAAGGTTATATAATGCTAGCTGTTCCCAGTGGTATTACAGTAGTTGGCTAGTCTTCGTTAAGACTGGTCTTTTGGTTAGTGACCCTGACTGTTAAGCCGGAGATCGTGGGTTCGATTTCAACAAGGAAGAAACTCCACCTTACAGAAGACCACAGCCAAATAACTACACACAGCGGTGTAGTTGTGTTTGTAAAAAGAACGAAACTTTGTGTGATCTATAAATGTTTGTTCCGAGTCTAGGTGTAATTAGTGTCCGTGAATTGTATGTTTGTAAAGGCCCCTAGGTCGGTTCCCTAGTGCGGGAGTTGTCTATTAAAAAAAAAGAAAAATTGTCGGCTATAGCAGCAATTCATCTAGAAGAATTAGGTACTATAAATAACTAGATAGATAATTAACATTTGGCTGACGGTCTTTATAACACGTTACGTGAACCATGACACGTTTCCTGGTACTAAAATATCGCTTTAAAGATCACGTGTCGCTGGAAGATCGATCAGTCTATTTCAGTATGACATTATAAATTTAGGGTTGTCGCGTTGATCCAGTGGCTATCATTAACCTTTTATACGCCACGGTCGGGTCATTTTGGTCTGTCGTTTTAGTCGTCGACATTAGCGTCATAGACGATTCGTTTCTGAAATGCAAATGGGGTGCTGCATCATGGGACACTTAATACCATGTCCTGCGTGACTTGATCTTCACGTTGGAGAAGGTTATAGACGCTAGATATCTACTAGAAGTGCAAAACTCGTGTCTAAATTCTGGGCTGTAAATTTAGAGAGGACACGCTAAAAACGAGGATCGCGTTTGGCGTAGTGAACTTATTTGTCGGCTATACTCGAGTGTGTGAGTGGTGTTTAAGTCTGAACAGATAATTTAGATATTCCTCCATTAAGTAAATAGCATTTTGTTTCCATGTAGCTATATAATGAGTACAGCAAATGTGTTAGCAAGTTTAATAGAGGTAGGGTAGCATACCAGTGAGCAAGCCCTGGGGAAGGACCTCCATCCTACAAAAGACCGTAGCCAAATAACTACACAGTGGTAGTCAAGTTCATGTGCGTGAATTCAGGTCTCCAGTGCTCCATTAGTTTCTCCAGTACTCTTTCATTTGATGGTGATTGCTTACCATCAGGCGGGCCGTTTATTTGTTTCTTATATTTATGTTTTATAATATAAAACCATTCTGATATACCTACAAATAATCAAATAGCCATTATTGTCTTTGATTTATAAAAAGGCAACTACTACAGAAACGCATAAATCTATAAAATGATGAAGTATTCAGTAGTCTGTCAAGAAATACAGAACAATTACCTGTAATAATTATTGTGTGGCAACCCTATACTTAGCTAATAGTCCCTACACGGTCTCATCAATCTGGATACGTGTACTCATTGTATTACATGGAACTTGAATTAAGGAACCGATGGCTTAGCGTGGGATATACGATAGGCGCTATCGGTAGTTGTATAGTGACGTATACGTAGAATATAATTTGTCGTGTAGTATAACTACACTCATACAGGTCTCCAGTGCTCATTTAGGAATGCGTTTTGCAGGAACGTATTTCCTATCTCAGGGTTACTCCATCTTAAAGCCCTGGTGCAAATGGGTCGGCAACACGCAAGTGATACCTCTGACAAATGACGCGCGCGACAGACTCGTAATGTGGAAACGCGTAAGCCTCGCGAGCCAATTTTACCTTTGCCTGACTAACGTACTGCCTGGTCAATGCGAGCACCAGAGAAAATGCCTCGCAGGGCCGCCTTGCAATGTCGTTACCCGCCGGCTGATTCTCTAAGAAACAGCGATAGCAAACTGACAATTGTGATTGCTCGGTGACGGCACAATCTATTGACTAAACGTCAAAAAGGCTCGGTTTTTGCTCTTACGGAATACCGATTTTCAATCCAGATTTTGCTCGGTTTTCGCGGTGGCTCGGTTTTTGCTCTTACGGAATACCCGTGCCGTCTTGAGGGTTGTTACTCATTCACGCATTATATATACCGGAATAGCACATAGGCTATTTTTTTTTTCAAATATGGCAATCCCTACAAAGTACACAGGCGAAGCCATGTCAAAAGCTAGTTTATAATATGACTTTGATACGTTCTGAATGACGCATTAACTTACCAGTCGTAAAAATAAAAGCAATACAACAGCATATGAATGTTAACTTGAATGTTATCGTACTATGTACATATTATGTTAATTTATGTCTTACATTTTGTTTAATTTATTCACGAACAGTAAAATTAGAAATATTATTCTATTGTTAGTTAAATATTACTATTGTTATAATGTTAACATTTAATTGTAGGTATTCAAAACATATGCATCATGTTTTTTTTAATAAACAACTCCATTATTAGAAACCTGTGTCACGGTAGGCTTAATAGACACACAATTCACGGAGACGGAACCATTTGTGACTCAGACAATTTTTACTATTTTTGGTCCATTGTAGGAATCGAAATTACAATACATCGCATAGTGGTGAGTAGCTAGGCACTACTTAAGCCACTAAACAACTGTTTTGTCTTACAACCATTTTATTATTATTTTCTTGTTGATTACTGTACCTGCTTAAATCTTGTAAAGACTTTCTTTCTCACCGTGCAGTCAAATATAAGTTATCCGCAAAAATACCGCTGCTCCTTTGGGAAGAATAAATACCTATAAAACAAAAACAGCAAAGAATCAAACTAACACCAAAGTTAACAAAACAGCATCGTGAAAAATGTAACTGAGAGATTGCACTCCGCAGTTTGTACAGAGATTAGTGCGTTTTTTTACACGAATAAAACTTATTATTACTACTAGGTATTTCACGTATTTATATCACGAGGACATTAAAAAAACTACCCACAAACATCCAAATTGTAGCATAAACCGCGAGAAATCAACACTGAGACCACATCAAAACTTTTTCTAATAAAACTACTTACCATAAACCGGCTATAAAGTCTTAGAATACCATCTTTCCGTAGTGCAAAATCCCATAAATCTACTTTCAAAGATAAACTCCTGTACTGAAGTGTAAAAGTTTAAGTTTGTTCAGTTTGAGCGCATTACGTCCACGAGATAATATGAAAAAACAATATTATAAAGAATTAAAATCACTTGTCATAAAGTCATTATACAACGAAAAAATGGCATACTATAAAACTAACGTCATAAGTAAAATTCATGATTCCAAAGCTCTTTGGAAGAATTTAAAGTCTACTCTATTGCCGCCAAAAAATATCATGGAGCTTCCTCCATATCTGAATGACCCTGAGAACGTCTGTAGCCACTTTATGAATGTTCCTGGCGACGCGGACGTTAGTCTCTCTACTCTAACCTATCACGAGCATTTTCGGTTTAGTAATGCGATTTTCTCATTGCAATCTGTGACTATGACGGTGGTTGCAAAGATGTTACTGAGTCTTCAGTCTAATGCAGAGGGCAATGATAGAATTAATTTAGATATGCTGCTTCTTACAATGCCATCAGCACTGGAGGCTGTAACTGCTATTATAAACAGGTCGATACAAAAGTCTTCCTATCCAGATCATTGGAAAACAGTTATAATACGTCCAATACCTAAAGCCAGCTTACCAACAGAATTTAAAGATTTGAGACCAATTAGTTTACTCCCTGTGCTCTCTAAAATAATAGAAAAAATCGTGTGTTCCCAGCTAGTCCAGTTTTTGGAGGCAAATGACATAATTCCTGATAATCAGTCTGGTTTTAGAAAGGCACGTAGTACTACCACTACCTTATTAGCCGTAACTGACGATATACTGTCCGCGCAGGACTCTGGCATGTGTACGCTTTTAGTGTTGCTGGACTACTCCCGTGCTTTCGACTCCATCAATATTGCACTTTTGCTATCAAAGATGGCTTTTTACGGTTTTGATGCAAACACTGTAAAATGGTTCGACAGCTATCTAAGCGGTCGTTCTCAATACGTGGAGATGAAGCAGTTGGATGGCACTACTGTATCGTCTAGCCTGCGAGCGGTAACTAGAGGTGTACCCCAAGGTTCAATTTTGGGACCTATTTTATTTATAATGTACTGCGCTGATGTATCTCAGCAAATTCGTAACTGTAAGTGCCACACATATGCTGACGATATCCAGGTATACGTGACCTTTAAACCACAAGACTATGGGATGGCACTTCAAAAAATAAATGAAGACCTGGCTAGAATTGCAGAGTGGTCTAGACGCAATTGTCTTGTCCTAAATCCTCAGAAGACAAAATATATGTTATTTGGAACCAAAGCTCAATTAAGTGCAGTCCCACTCAACATAGGCACTGTTACTGTGATGGGAGTGCCTATAGATAGAGTGTTTGAGGCACGTAACCTGGGGTTAGTTATGGACGCTGAACTGCGGTTTGAGAAACATGTTACGAATGCTGTTCGAAACTGTTTCTACAAGCTAAAGGTGCTGTACAGGGCGCGGCCGTTTTTAAGTGAGGATTTGCGGATACTTTTGGTGGAGAGCTTAATCTTGTCCAAGCTAAATTATGTGGATGTAGTGTATGGTCCCAGACTACTTTCTAGAACAGAACGGCTTATACAAAGATTACAAAATGCTTGTGCACGGTTCTGTTTCACTATTCCGAAAAGAGGCCATGTTACACCTTTTCTAAATGAACGTAATATCTTAAAAATGCATGCTCG
This sequence comes from Trisateles emortualis, assembly GCA_947095525.1. Lineage (NCBI taxonomy): Eukaryota > Metazoa > Arthropoda > Insecta > Lepidoptera > Erebidae > Trisateles > Trisateles emortualis. The sequence goes on from OX352745.1 coordinate 15,083,860, forward strand.
TCGGAAACTACATATGGCGAGCCTTCTTTTTGGTATAGTGGGAAGTCGTATACCGTCCTATTTGTTTGAAAAAATAGTGTTGACCTCTAGACACAGACAAAATACGGGTAGACAATGCTCGCAGCAATTCTCTATACCGCATCACAAAACCTCCGCTTTCAGAGGAAGCTTTCGTTACTCTGCAACGAAATGCTGGAACAACATCCCTCCACCTATAAAAAAATGTAGCAGCATTCTTTCTTTTAAAAGTAAGCTAAAATCTTTTCTGCTACAGCATCAGAAGGAATTTGAGGATGTCAGAGTGACGTTAAGTGCTATTTAAAATGCGACCGAAATTTATGTTTTAATTTTTATTCATAATTATTAATTTTTTGACATACCAAATATCTTTTATACTATAATACAATTCTATAGATTTATTATTACTTAATAATTTTTTTTTTTGTTTTAAATAAATAATTTATATGTATCTACCTATCATAATCAATTTTATTATTAATTATATTATAATATTTAATTAATTTATCTTTACTGTAATTATATGCTGTTTATATAACACTATATTATTATAATCTCTTATTAATTGATAAAAAAAAAAACATTATTTACATTACATTAAATGATTAATTCCACGTCCTTTGGGTTGCAGCTGAAAATCAGCGCGGAGTACCTTTGTAGATACTTCGCATTATGCTGAGCTGTTGACCATATTGGCACTATAAAATTATTTATTTATATAAGCTAGTCATTTAAGTTGTTTTCGTGTGTAATTATGTGCCAATTAAAGACTTTTTCTTTCTTTCTTTCTTTCTCTTAGATACGCCCTCTGCATTTTTCAACCGGCCTTCTCCATTTATTATTGCCTTTATATTTATATTATAAAAGTGGAGATTTATTTATGACGGTAACATTTGCTATATAAAGATTAATTGTACCTAAGAACCAGAGAGAAATTGGATTGCAAAACAAGCGTAATGTGCGGTCCGTGGACAATAAAATTGTTGATTAATGATCAATCGAAGGTTAAGCAAGTTAGTCGCTGTCAGCCCGTAGATGAATGACTATTTTCTAAAAAGATAGATAGACCCCTTCTCTTACCTCGTTTAGCACGAAAACAATTGTTTCTGCGCCTGATCTCACTTCGATCGTGTCTTATTTATTTAGGTACACACAACAGAACATAGTCTTTAATTAAGTTCCTAACTATGTGCGCACAGCATTTCAAAGTAGACTTTGTTACAACAATACAAAATAATTATGATTTATTTATTTTTACATAAAAAAGAGGAAAGAATATGAGGAATTAAGAGTGCACCTGTGTTAGCGCTCATAACAATATTTTCTGTATTGAGATTGACAATCTAGATCGACATCGGTCTAGAGGGCAATTATGATAAATATTCTAGCCTGATAGTAATCACGAATTACAATTAATAGACAAAGAAAGACATAAATCACATTTGACTTGATGATTAATGTTTTCAAATAATATAAAAAAAAACTTTTATCGAAAATCTCATTCGTTGCCTACTCAATATAAATGAAAGCGTTATCGTAAAAATTTCACACATTACTTCGAGATAGAACTGAAAGGCAATTTGTGAAGTTAGGACAGCCGTCGTTCCCGTGAGGAATTACATTGTTATATGTAGACTGACCTCTTGACATCTCCTGCGAGAGAATTCCTAACTAGATTAATAAATCACACGATTTATATATAAATCACGTAAGTTAAGATTAGTGTCGATTTTGTTTTATTTCTTATGTCATACACGCACGGCACAATCAGCAATCCAGATCTATCTATGGATAGATGATGATCCCAGATATCTGCGGGATAATGACATTGTTAGTGGTATTCATACCTGATTACTTATGTGTTTTATGAGTCTTATTTTAGTAATACTTGATTAGGTATATTATCCGTTGATACATTACATAAAAATGCCTGTACATTATTGTTCTTGTCGCGCACGTTAATTTATTTTTTATTTTCGTCATATTATTCTTTCTTTTTTTTCTTTCTTTTTTAAAAGACTTAAACTTTTAAGAAAACTTTCGTACTAGAGAACAAGCTCTGTATCACGAGGGACTATACAGTCATACAATTAATGGACACAAATTACACCCAGATTCAGAACAGCCCTTTGCGGGTCACACAAAGTTTTGTCCTGTGTGGGAATCGAACCCACTGGTCTACCAAGGCAGTCAGCGTATTATTAGCGGGATTAAAGTTGGGATTTTTTAGATTCATAATGTTGGTTTAGATTCAACGTATTATTGTTCAACTCCTAAATTTATTATTCCAGAAAAAGCAATATAGCTAAAGTATATTTTGATCTCACATAAAATGCTTGATCTATTATTGGGTGAATCATGATAAATCGCTTCTTAGCTGCGTTTGCGTCACAAAATTGAAATATCGTATTCCGAAGAAGGATTTGCATGGGTAAACGAGGACACACGGCGCCGCAATATCTTTGTATATGTGTCGGACATAACAAAAGTTGAACAGATAAACCTCAATGTTAGCTGGAATCATTGTACAAAAGTGCCCGTTTTCAGTACCATAATTCAGTCTGTGTTGTCCCATTATTCAAGCGAATTGAATATTCTAAGCTTCGCGAACGCGAGCGAGTGCCGCGCGGGTATTATGTTTTGTAATGAAAATATCATAAAGATAAATTTTAATACCGACTTTGTTATGTATTGTGATGTTACTCCGCCGCCGCCGCGTTCTCTAGTTATGTTTGTGTACTATCTGGGATGTAATTGGCTTAGTTTCACTCTATTTAATGGCGTTAATTTGGGAGATCGCCTCTACAATTGTTATAGACTAATAAATACGTTAAAGTAGCTATTATGTTGGTTGAGTGCTTTGTTGCGTCAATTTACGTACCTACCTATATATTGATTTATCAACTCCACCGAAAGACACTGCTGGACATTCGAGTATCCTGTCAAGAATTGGCACAGCATTCGCTTCTCAGCTGCCCTTGTTCATCAGCCGTCCATTTCACTTTGTCATCGGTCCATCTTATTGGAAGCGTGTCCCCGCTGCGTCTTCTATAGATTGCATACGAAAATTCTAAGAGGGGTACTGCCCCGTCATTCGTCGTTGGTACAAGTCGACTGAAACGTCGGGTAATAAAAGGCAATATAAATTTAAAATGTAACATGATTTAGACCCGTTGTCTATTATATCAATTACTACCGGTACTTTCCGGCTTCGCATGGGTGTAATATTTATTTAGTTTTCGTAGACAGAACTTATTTTTTTAAATAAAATTGAGCCTATGTTACTCGCTGATAATGTAGCTTTCTATAGGTAAAAGAATTTTCTAAATCAGACTAGTAGTTTTGTTTATTATATATGTTTATTAATTTTATAATATATAGAATTTATCTTTGTAATATTAGTATAGAAATATTTAAATATACATAAACTGAATAAGTTCAGAAAAGTTCTCAGTAGAATCCATACTATTTTTATGAAGTGTAGATACATATGTAGGTACTCGTAGGTACGCTATGATGCGAGACGAGAGCTTTTCACTTACATAAAGGGTAATCCCACTGAACACATTCTTAGAAAAGCCGATTAAAGATTCCGGGCAGACGTTTTCTTTTCCAATATTTCCTTTGAAGGGTAAGTTTGTTTGGTAAACTTTAGGGTTGGTTTATAAGAGCGAATGGTTTTGTTTTTTGGTATCAAAAAATCAATCAATATACATAGGTCTATTGATTGATTTTCTATAGCAATGAAACCTGCTTGCATTTGCAATTTTAAAGTATGCTGTCCGTTCTTGGACGTAGGCCTCCCCAAGAGTACGCCATTTGACACGATCTTTAGTTTGTCGCATCCAGCTACTTCCACCACAAGGCCAGCGAAGATGGTCTGTCCACCTATCAGTGGAAGTAGTGAACGATAGGATGATGATGAAGTATGCTGTGTATAAGTTAGTGATATCTTCATATTATACACTAAAATTTATGTGCTAAGGGTAGGATCACGTCGTTTTATCATATTTTTGTCTAGTACATGTGTAAAGGTAACATCGAAGCTGCCTAATCGCCAGAAAAGTAACCATGTCAGATCTTTTTATCATTCTGCTCCATATACAAAAAACCCTAATAGAGTCGCCAATCAGACAACCACAAAGTTCTAATAAAATCTGATTACCTCGGTGGTCCAGTGGCCGCAGTTAGCGCCTGCTGTGCACGAGGTTGTGGGTTCGATTCCCACACAGGATAAAACTTTGTGTGACCCACAAAGAATTGTTCTGAGTCTGGGTGTAATTTGTGTCCGTTAATTGTATGTTTGTAAAGTCCCCCGCGACACAGAGCTTGTTCTCTAGTACGGGAAAAAAATAAAAATTCGTACTTTCCTGGGTGCATTCTATTCTGCCCCTTATCAAAAACAAAAATCTAATGCGATGGGCCATGAATCAATTTAAAACATCACGTTGAAAATACTATTTGATAGTCGCAATGGGTTAATTCAACTTCAAATCAAATCAAATCAAATATTTTATTTGCCAAATACAGGTTATTAAGGTTGGTACAAAGCAAAAGTGTTCTCTGCATTTTACCATGACACTGGTGTGCAAATGTTACATTATATAGGTATAAATAGGTACATTTTATGATATCATTAAGACATATTCATTTAATTATAATAGAAAATAAAAATACAATATCAATAACTATTAGCAATCATTCCATATCAAATATATAACTATTAGTCAATTTTAGATTAAATTTACATAGATATTAATAAGATAGTATCACAAAATCGTACATCATTTAATTTACAGTATCATTTAGGAACTCATTTATAGTATAGTAGGTTTTATTAATTAGAAATTTACGTAGATTAGTTTTAAAGGTTATTAAGTTTTCAGATTCTTTTATAGATGTCGGTAGTTTGTTGTGTATTTTTATAGCCATACAAAATACGCTACTATGCATAAGTGTTGTCCTTGAAGGAACTACACATAGACGTGCTTTGTTGCGATTTCTACTTGTTTTCTCGAAAAGATGTGACTGAGTCCTGACAAATATGGCAACTTCATATATGTAAATTGAAGGGAAAGTTAGTAGCTTCAAGTTTAAAAAATGTGGTTTACACGAAGCTGTGTTTTGTAGGTGGCATATTGCCCGTATACACCTCTTTTGAGCTAAAAATACGCGTTCCTTACCAGTAGCATTTCCCCAGAAGATTACTCCATATTTTAATATTGACACTACATAACCATGATATGCAGATATTACAGCTTTTTGATTGACTTTTTTACTAAGTTTATATAAGGCATACGAGAATCTCAATATTTTATTAGTAATGTCATTAATTTGGGTATGAAATGTAAGATTGCTGTCAATATGAATTCCTAAAAATTTCGTTGTGAGTGCTTTTTCAATTTTTTGCCCCAAATAAGTTACGTGAGGATCAATACCGTTTTTATTCTCTCTTTGTCTGAAATGCATAATGTTAGTTTTTTTGAGGTTGAGATTTAAATTATTATTGTTAAGCCAAGATACTATTTCATGTAATGTATTGTTCATTTCTGTTTCGTATTTATTAATTTCATGGCCCTCAAATAAAACCGTACTATCATCGGCAAAAAGAATAATTTGTTGATTAATAGCCTTTGGCATGTCGTTTATGTAAATCAGAAACAACAGAGGTCCCATTACTGAGCCTTGTGGTACTCCATATATAATATTTCTAGGTGTAGATGTGTGTGTTATTTCATATTTTAGTCTTGTGTCAATTTTAGTTATTTGTGTGACTTGGTGTCGATCATTAAGGTACGATTTTATCAAATTGTAAGCATTACCCCTAACGCCATACGTGTACAGTTTCTTCATTAGGATATTGTGGTCCACGAAATCGAAGGCTTTTGTTAAATCCATGTACATAGCAGACACAGGTACTCTTTTATCAAGATTAGTCGTCACTTTGTGTAGCATATCATATATTGCCAGATTAATATTTTTGTTTTTTCTAAATCCATGTTGCTCAGCTACAAATATATGATTTATCTCAAAATAGTCGTATATGGACTTATGTATAATTTTTTCAAAAACCTTTGCAAATATGGGTATTATGGCTATAGGTCTATAGTTATCCATAGAATCCTTTTCTCCCTTTTTAAATATTGGCTTCACAATCGAAGTTTTTAATTGTGATGGAAAAACGCCACATTCTATTGAAAGGTTAATAATATAGCTTAGGACTGGTGCTATTATTTGTGAGGTCTGTTTAATTACCTTTGTCGTTATTCCATCAATACCAGTACTATTCGTATTTTTTAGGTTTATAATAATTTTTACGATGTCAGAATTATTAATTGGGGATATAAAAATTGAATTTGGATTATTAGATGTCACAGTGTGTTTATATGTATTTGATTTACTAGGCTTAACTTTATCTATAAAATGATTATTAAATGTTTCAGACATAACTTTAGAATCTCTAATTATTTTGTTACCATGTCTAATTCGTTCAATTTCTTGTATAGGATAGAATTCTATTTGGTTTTCCTTAGTTAATTTCCATGTTGCCTTAGACTTATTGTCAGACGTATTTATGTAATGATTATTTTGGGCTTTCTGTGTTAAGTTAATGATTTTTTTATATTGTTTTGTGTAGATTTTATATTGTTTTTTATGTTTAGGATCTTTGGATAGCCTTGCTTGCCATAGCATCTGTCTTTTACGTTTGCTACATAGCTTAATACCACGTGAGACCCATTTGGGTTTTTTGTACAGTATTCTTTTTATTCTTAATTCCGGAAAACACAAATCATAGAATAACTTATACTGTTATTCTATGATTTGTGATTATACTTAATTCAAATGATTATACTAAAAAGAAGTGACACTTATTATTCCTACGAAGTCACATTAATTAGGGTCAAGGCATTGTTAGGGACGACGGCTCGCATAAATGTGTTGATTTACAACTGGACAAGATTGCGTAAGACGCCATTTGTTATTATAAGTACCGTACCTTACGTCAAATGTATGGAACTAACTATGAGGAATAAATATGTAATACTATCTAGTGTTTTTTTTGTACTAGTTAGTTGGCATACAAGCATACAGCCCGCCTGATGTTAAGCAGTTACCGAGACTTATAGACGCTTGCAATAACAGACCTATCATATGCGTGTGTACACCAGGGCTTCTAATATGTAGTATCCCTGGGATAGGAAAACGTTTCTTTCAAAACGCATCCAGCAATTAAGAATGTTGAGCTGAAAATAGTTTAACCCGGGCAAAGTCGGGGCGGGCCACTAGTAATAAATAAATAAATATAAACATTACGTTTGATGTGAACCGCCCAATATATGCAATACGGAATTGTGGACGATTGCCTTTTGTGAATTGCTAAATCGGAATCGTTTTTACAGGGTCCACAATGCGCAAGTAATACCCCTGGTATGGTGCTACAAGCATCCATAGCCTATGATTCGCTTGTTTGCCTCTTTAGTGGTATAATAAAAAAGGGAATTTTTGACTGTCTAAAATTATCTATGATGATTTATAATTACTAAATACTCAAGTGTACGTACGATTATAACGCTCATTAAAGGAAAACTATTTTTCAGTTTAAAAAAAAAAAAACATAAAATAGTATCTGTAAACTTATAAAATTGTTAATAGCTGGTGTTTATTGCCAATTGTGCCATCCCATCAGATAATAGTATACATCGATCATCACATCGGCGATAGGGACCGTAAAGTTAGTGCTCTTCAAACCTCGTTAGTTCGAGGACATGGCATAGTACTTGGGAAACCTTAACTTCGAAGGAAATGTCTGCAGTGGAGTGTAATTGGTAAATGTCAATGTTATTTAGTGTTTAGGCAAGTTTACAACGTCAGAGGAAATGGTTTAGTTTCCCACAGTCACTGTTTGCGTTCACTGAATCGAAACTTTTCGTTTTGAAATCGATTTGTTATATTTCAAATGTGTTGCAGCCACAAAATCGTATTGAAAAATATCCGTTGTGTAATTGAGTTGTATTCTCGTATGTTTTTAAATATGGTTTGTTTTTTTAATATAGCTTGTTCATGCATTCTGAACAGTTTGATTTTTTTTAAAGTCTAACCCGTTCATGCGTTCTAAACTGTGTTTGATTTGTTTTTAAGTCTAACCTGTACATGCGTTTTAAACTGTTTTTACTTATTCTACTTCAAGACTTATTTATAATTTTGAGTTACATCTATGAATAAAAATGATTTATTTTATAATTTATCGTTTATAAATTCCTAAACTATTGATTCGATTGCGATAAAACTTTCATGTATCGTTCTGTGTACACCGGCAAAAGTTCCTGGCCTAAAAGAAAACATGGAACAACGTTAGAATAACTTACCAGATCTAACAAGAAAATCAGGCCACTATTTTTAAATCGGCAGACAGTTAAATTCTTTTTTATTTTATAATTATTGTGCAGCTTAAAGCACCATACTTGTTGAAACAGAATTAATCTTAATCGTACGTGATAAAATATAGTATAAGGCTCATTTGTACTGTTTTGTAAAATGGTCGTTAGCCACGTTTTTGCTGGGTGTCAAGTCCTGCAGCGTATTGTCACCAAATCGTTGCCTGACTTGCTTCCAACGATCCTAGAGATACGAAATTCGGATTCGAGAATAGACAATGTTAAGAGATTAAAGCAATCAATTTAGTCTGTTGTTTCAGAACATATTTCCTATTAAATACGCGACCATATTTCCCATTTAATTCTATTTTGTCTGCCATAAAAAACTAAACTCCCAATACACTTACGTAAAATACAGACACAAATACATTTCCATTGCTTAGTTAGCTATGAATAAAGTACGCAGTGTAACGGGCTAAAGCTTTTTGTATGCATAACTACATGATACTCCAGGGAGAGTGACATGCTTTCACTACGGTTGAGCCGAATGGAATCCAACTCGGCGAAATGGCAGGTATATTTTTTTGGGAAAAAAGGTTGCTTTGGTGTTGAAATTGTAGTTTTGGAGAAATAAAAGTGATAATGAAATGGGATAGCAGTTATCATCACCTGTTTCCCGTGAACTTTAAAAATGCGGTTGAAAGTTTTTTTTTTAATAGTATTTTTTACGCTTGCCGAAAGTTGTGTTTCATCATTGGTTAACATTTATGTTTCTCTGATCATTATCAGAATTTATTGCCATGACATAATATTCAGAATATGCTAAATTTACTATTATTAAAACCCTTCCACAAGTGAAGCCTTAAATATGACTTTCGTGTTCCAAAACTGTTGCTAATGTAAATGTCAAATAAAAAATAATTTTGTTTCTTCTTTCTTTCTAATCAGGGCGATTTGCAAAACATAAATGTTTGTTGCAAGTCTGGGTGTAATTTGTGTTTGTTTGTAATCGCCAGCGACACCGGGCTTGATTTCTGGTGCGGGAGTTATCTATAGAAAAAAGTAACTCATAAATTGAACAAACCCACAATCATACTTTTAATATATCAATTGTTTTGCATTCAAAACTCAGTATTACGAACACCATATTCAAACTGACAAAACCATTATTCCACGAACAATTAAAGCGACTAAAATATGAGGTTGTATTTTAGAAGCGTCCGGTCGGACCGCATCGTAGCTTTTGGTCTGCAGTACTATAAATACTCGACAGTGTTTAGCTGCCGACGCCAAAATCTAGGATCAGCATATTCTGTTAAAATTTAATGAAACAGTAGCTTGTTGAGGTCTAACTTTCCGCTTAACTACTCGAAACCTATAGAAGGGTTGTCTTGTTTAATTAAATTTTCGAAACGTATATACGATATGAAGGTATTATATTAGATCCTGCTGTTATATTACGTTAGTATTACACCGTAATTCTGTTCTCGAATAATGAGTAAGCTTAGAATAATCCGCTATGGGGTGGGTAGACAGAGGTTATCACATTTACATTTTGCCTGTGATGGGTGCCACGTAATAAGCGGTTCGATTTTTGAAGTAAAACCTTTTTTAGGCGCGTTGAGCACCTTTTGGATGAACAAAAACCATGGAACTCTCGTCATCGACACCGAACGCTTTTCATATTCAAAAATAATAATCTAATAGCTCGACGATACAATTCACAAGTTACTTAGTTTTCACTTTTATCGGCAATCCCCAAAGACTGCTCCGCATGATTTTTATTTACTTTTATACTACTTAGGTACTTACGTAGGTAGTAGGCTAATATGCCTCCAAATGTATTTAGGAGACACGGGTCTCACGGGCTGAGCACGGGCTCAGCAGTGGGACGTTCATGGGTGGAGATGATGCCTACTTAGGTGGTAATCAAAAAGACCCATCTGATGGTCAGATACAGTAGCTGTTCGGCTGTGTGTGCCGACATAAAAAAATGTAACAACATGGTTTAGTGATGGAGTGGAGGAATGAGAAACGTTTTTCTGTCCCTTGAAAAGAATACAGTTTTTTTAAAAACGCTTTTCTAATGAGCACTGAAAACGTATAGGAACACAACTACGTTACTGTGTGCAGTTCATTATCTGTGGTCTTCTACCTATACTGATTGACCCCTACATTCTGTTATATTTACAATTAACAGACCACTTAACTGATTAGTGAATGTCAGTCCACCACTAAACAGTGCTGTGATGACCCAATATCGATATCAATGTGAAGCATAATAGACCATGATTTAATTTGGCTCATTAATTCTGTGTCAGATCATTTATACGAATGAATATTAGTTACAACGTTATCTAACTATCGATATTGTCTATTTAACTACTATGTATTGCAGTGGTTAGTTTATCTATACTTAATATTATTCTTTTTCTTAGCGTTTCGATGGCAAACATCATTAAATTAATATTATTGCGGCCCAAAATTCAGCTACATTGACTGCATTGTCGGAGGCAGCATCCAGAAGAGTTTGTTTGTTTGTTTGGTTGAACGCGCTAATCTCAGAAAGTACAATTTTTTTGTTGAATGCATTTATCCAGGAAGGCTACAGGCGTATATAACAGCAACAGCAGATATAACATCACACTATGATCAATAGAAGAGGAGCAGTAGTGAAATATGTTGCAAAATCGGGGAAAATATTCCAAATGACCACGCGTACGAAGTCGCGGGCGACTCCTAGTGTGATATAAAAACACGTAAAATGGATGAATTCTTGTATATTCTTCTTTTCAATTCTCTATCTTTTATAGCAGACTGTTTTATTTCAGGCGTTTTACATTATAAAGTTACAGATAAAAAAGCTGTTTTGATAAAAAGTGATTTAAATAAATTGTAATATTGAACAAGACGTTCAGTGAATAATAAATCGTTTAATGATAAATATCTACTTTATAGATGTTTCTAACGATTGCCTAGTTTATTAGTGCCATTGGAGCAGAAAGGCTCTAAGGCAAGATTTGTGAGCATGCCTTCCAACAAGGTGGACCGACGATCTAGTAAAGGTTGCGAGCAACCGATGCACAATGTCAGCTCAGGACTGAGTGCTGTGGGGAACCTTGGGGGAGGCCTAGGCCCAACAGTGGACATCTTTTGGCTGACATGGAAGTGACGGAAGAAACATCTAAGGATATTTATGTAGCTATGTCATGGAAATAAGCTGAGCTGACTTGAGTATTGCCAGACGTCAGACGCGTGAATTATATCGAGGTACAGGTAGTCAACGTCACTGTATGACTTCGATCCTTTCTACTATAGATAACTTCTAACGTAGTTTCTAAAATGTATTACTTCCATCGATTTTTGGAGTTACGTCATCAAAAAGGGTCGATTAATGAACATTTTATTTTGTCATTAAAGAACAATAAACGTCTTAGCGGGTTCTCAATCTTGTCGGTAAATGTGGATTATTAGGTCAGTGGATATTATTGTCGATAAATAGATTATCGCCGCTCAATTATGTGTTATATGACTATTTAGTTAATTGGTCTCGTAATGAGTGAATTATTCCGATGTTTTATTTGAGTTGTGGTGAGAATATTATTTTTTTAGTGAGCAATGTATTTCTCTGATATTCCAAGTGTATACAGAGAGATAGTACCTAACTGCTTACTGTCAGGTCATCAAGTCATTTATTCTTAAGAAAAATACATTTGTGTCGAATAAGGTGGACCTTATGCTTGTTTGTCACATCTATGATCGACTGCAATACAAGCGCAAGTTTATGTTGCGAAACCATGAATGAGGCGGTCGCTTATTCATTATCTCAACCCATAATCGTCCCATCTCCATACACTAGGAAGGATATTAGCCTACTATACCACGCAGGTCAGACGCTTATTAATCAATGCAAAATAATATTCATTATATATTATATAATTGTATTGTAGCATTGCAAAGCCATGTGTAATTTCTCCGGATTCCAGACGTTGCGTCACTGGTACACACGGCAATGGAGATAGGGTATATACGGACAGGTTCGCTAAAAATTTATACATTTGTTTTCCTAAAAACCTAATCTTCATATAGCGGTCCTGTTCAGCTATCGCCGTTGCCCACTGTGCACGGAAACAGGTGACAATTGGCGAGGATGCCTTCACTGAATCACTCACTAATGAAGCCTGCCATTTGATTTCACGTCTAACTTAACTCACAACTTATTGAAGAAATATATTCTGTTTAAATATTGCTTTAATTTCCGCAAAGGAGATTAAAAACTTGAGCCAATTTGAATTTGTTGAAAAATTTGGTTGTATAATGAATTTGTAGTGTGTTATGATTTTCGTATTAAATCCAAAATAGGTGAGGACTAGATTTGCGGACATATAAAAATGATGAACTATGATCTGTGGTTAAATATAGATGTTTTTTTACGATAATGTCTGCCATATTAGGCTTATAATGATGTCATTATATAGAACAAAAAATTAAGTACTCTGGTTTTGTGATTTAGTAAGGTTGTTTGCTAAGAAGTTTAGATAACAAAATAATGTTAAAGGTATTTACATGAATAGTTATTAAAATTAAAGTATCCTAACCTAACCTACTTACAAACAATCAGATATTGTATTTAAAGGTATTAACCTATAAATAAAATATCTGATTGAGATCGCAGTGAAAAGGTGCCCAAAAGACTGGCCACATTCCCACGCTGGATTGCAAGGCTAATACGTTGACCCAAGTAAAGGCCAGCGTTAGGATCGTGAGATGACTCGACCAAACGCCTTGATATCTCACGATACAATTTGTGGGCACTTGGGCCCCATGGTCCTAGAGTTTCGACCCCAAAAGGCTCAAAAATGTAAGTCTCACCGACTTTCATATTTGCGCCGCTTGAGACACTCTGCAGAAGTGGCAGCCGAACCCACTTTAATGCCAGTGAATGAAAGATGAGAAGGCGCCAAGGTATCTACACAGGTAGCATCCCACACTAAGGGCACAAAATAATTAAAATATTTTATTTGCGAATATGGAAAAAAATAAAGGTGTTATAGTTTCGATAGGTAATAAATAAATAAAAAAAAACGTTTTATTTCGAGTAGGTATTTTACACTCATATATTGTTAGAAACAAAGGTACTTAATCTATGTTAGTGTGAAAATTTAAATATTTATTTATTATTTAGTTACAAGCTTTGTGCTCGAAATACATCTATGCACACAATGAGCAATTATGGGGGAATCATACCTTCCCGCTATCACCCTCAGTAATACTTGAATATGCAAATAAATAGATTTAATTTTCATTATTGAAGAATTTTTACAATGTCATTACTACTTTAAATATAAGTTGCTACTAAATAAAAATTCTTTGATAACATCTATATTTAATTACTTAATAAAAAAGGTCTCTTAATGAACTTCGTGAAAACAATTAAATTATAAAATCCCGCACCTGAAATACAGAGTATACACAGAAATTAAATTTAATATCCGCCCTCACGCGCCGGTGTCCCGAATTTTACTCGATTAAAATTTTACGATCCAAAATACTATAATGAAACGTCTACGGGGACCTCGAATGAATTGGGCACTCACACTTTTGTTGTATAATCCCTTTATACCTTCAAATTTGTCGAAAAATTTGTTAAGCTTACATTGCATAAATTACAGTCGTGGAAAATATTATTTTCAATAAGATTTGGTTTTTTTTTCTATTATTTATTATTAGCCAGAATACTTACAACTATATTACATTAATTTTGCCACATACATAAACCTTCTACGGTTTATCCGTTTGTAGGCGAGTCGTTTGAACAATTTAGCGACTTACATAATCTTATTAACTTACCAGTAAATTGTATTTAAAATGTTTTAATTTGCGGTGGAAACTGTTTGAACCTTCCTTGTATAGTAATTGTAACTGTTACGGAATTTTGTTCAGAAAGTATGGTATTAAATATGGTAATAAATATTTAATACTAGATGTTGCCCGCGGCTCCGCCCGCGTGGATGTCGATTATCGCTGTAAAAATATAGTAGCCTATGTGTTATTCCAGACCATAATCTATCTCTGTGCCAAATTTCATCCAGATCCGTTCAGTAGTTTTTACGTGAAAGAGTAACAGACATCCATCCATCCATCCATCCATCCATCCATACTCACAAACTTTCACATTTTTAATATTAGTTAGGATAATACATGTAGGACACCATGCAAGCGTGTTGTCCGTGTGGTGACGGATTAAGAATACAAATGTCACCACCCCGTTCTATCCTGAGGGTGTCGTAAGAGTCGACTAAGAGAGTTAGTCAGGCAGACAATAGCCACTGTAAGAGAGGGAAAACTCGAAACAAAACCCTATACCAACCCGTCTGGCGAGCGTGGTATAGTAGGCTAATATGCCTCCAAGTGCATGGAGGAGACCTGTGCCCAGCAGTGGGACGGTTTATGGGTTGAAATACAATGCAACCGTGTAAACTCTTAACTGGAAAGGAGTTTTACATTACAGAAGACTACAGCTGGTTTTTAAGCTGTAGTCTTCTACATACAGTGATGTAGTTGTTGACTAGCCTAGCCTAGCTAGTTGGTCTAGTGGATAATGACCATGACTGCTATGCCAGAGGTCGTAGATTTGATTCCCCCACGGCACAACACTGTGTGATTAATAACTGTTTGTTCTGAGTCTAGGTGTAATTTGTGTCGGGTAGTTTCCTAGTGCAAGAGTTGTTTTTTTTAAACATTAAGTTGTATTCATTTGCGTAAGTAGATATAGTGCTTATATAAGTAAATAGATTTTTAAAAAAAATTTTCTTGTCCCAGTAAAGAGTACTGATAACACAAATTATAACTTTTTGCTTCATTTGCTAAAAATATCCAATACTTATTATTAAATCTTATTATATTATTAATTTGGAATATTTTCCCCGATTTTGCAACATATCTCACTACTGCTCCGCTCCTATTGATCATAGCGTGATGTTATATAGTATAGCCTTCCTGGATAAATTCACTATTCAACATAAAAAGATTATTTCTAATCGAACCAGTACTTTCTGAGATTAGCGCGTTCAACCAAACAATCAAACTCTTTAGCTTTATAATATTAAGTATAGATGTAAAGATAAAAAAAAGAAAAAGTAATTATTAAATTTAACTATCTCCAGCCAAAGTTCTATCACGTGCTCATAGCTATTAAAATGTAAAGGAAGCCATAAAATAGTTTCTAAAGGCTTAAAACCGAACTAAAATCCAGCTCCCCTAAGAGCATTGCCGATTCAGTACCAATTTATGGGGTGTGAGAGTGTGCGACGTATATTTTTGAGGTCAGGGTGTGAGTATAAATTCGATGCAACTAATGCATGGTCCCAGGCGTGCCAACTGCGGTCTAGTTACTACACCACATTAAATAGCCAACCATTTGGCCAAAGTTTGATTAACTCGTGTTGGCTTTTTGCGGCGTGCTTTTTGTAATTGGTTTACCACCACATGGGTTTAAGGTGATAATAGGTCTATTGTGAGTGCTGTTAGGGAAAAAAACATGCGGGGCAGTCGTTGGGCACTGCCGATAGAAGTGAAAACTAAGTGACTTCTGAATTGTATCGTCGAGTTTTTAGAGTATTATTTTTGACTATGGAAAGCGTTCGGTGACGATGACGCGAGTTTCGTGACTTTTGTTCAGCCAAAATGTTTGAATATGGAAAGCGTTCGGTGACGATGACGCGAGTTCCATGATTTTTGTTCACTCAATAAGTGCTCAACGCGAAAGAAAAAAGAAGAAGTTTTCACTTCAAAAATCACTTTGCTATATATTTTGATTCAACAATAAACAATGGTTCTAGTACATTTAAAACCTGAACTGCTATTTATTTAAATAGTTTTCAAAGTCGTGCGAATTAGACCTGCCCTTGTTAGTGTAACGTTATGCAGTATGACCTTACTTCATTGACCTTTTCATTCTGAATTGTATCTTATTCTCATGAGAGAATCTGGTGATGATAACATTATTAACATTACAGACAACAAACATTTGAGGTCTTGTCAAAATTACTTAAAATCTGTAACCTATGATTTGATGAAAAGTACTAATAACGAAAAAAAAGGGGCAAGGAAATAGTAAGGGGGCTAAAGTATCAACGGGCTAAGCTACCTAAGGCGCGGTAACACTATGTATGGGTGACCGGATAATGGTATTTCATTTGAGCGTCGCCGTGCTTTGGAGTGAAATTAAACTCGATCCTGACTGCTAACAGTCGTTAGATGACGGTAGAGTCTACAAGTCTGTGATCAGGCCTAACTCTAACTCTATAGAAGAAGGCAAGCAAGGATAACTTAAATGACATATTATGAATAATGTAAAGATGCACTCCGGGAGTGCCGACAGAATTGAAAACACTAGTCAAAACAGTTGTTATAAATTTTATAGCAATAAATGTTTATTTTTAAAATTTTATCTAGACGCGTTCCCGGTCTGCTATATGTACATACATATATCGCCTCTTTGCTTTAATAACGTGACAGTCGAAAAAAGATTTTTCGGATATGTCAAACTGCGTCTCGTAACGGTGTCGCGAATCCAGAGATTTTTAACCGACTTCAAAAAGAGGAGGTTATCAATTCGTGTGTATTTTTTTTTTTTTAATGTTTGTTACCGCATAACTCCGTCATTTATGGACCGATTTGAAAAATTATTTTTTTGTCTGACTGGACATACTTCCAGTTTGGTCCCATTATCATCAAAAGAAAGTTCCGATGATGGGATCCATGAGGAATTGAGGGAACTCCTCAAAAGTTATAGGCACACATATAGCAATTTTAATATTTTTAACAACTAATCAATCATTTGCATTCAGAAAGTGTAATTTGGTGAAGTAAAACTGATGAAGAAGACCACAGATGGCCATCTGAACTTTTCAATAATAAGTATTTTACTGATGGCGATTAGATAAGTTTCGGTTATTGTTGCTAAGCAACTATTAATAAGAAATAATGACGTGAATGAATTGAGCGCGGATTGCACAGATTAAATATTGCTTTTAATACCTACTTGACCTGTGTTCAGCCCGACGCTCAGTCGATTTTATTCGATTGTAACAAACAAATATTTGAAAATTTTACAACTTGCCGTACTGAAGTCGGTTTTTTTTTGTTAAAATTATATCTCATCTAAAAATATGCGTACCGTGCTAAAAGAAGTTTTCACTTCAAAAACCAACATGCAGATGTACCACTCAAATGTTAATCAATATCATACTATATACATTCGACGAAACCAATCACATTACATAAACGGAACCGTCCTCTTCCAAATTACAAAATGCATTTACTTTTTATTATAACGATATACTTAGGTACGGTCGTAAAATAAATATGAATTGGTAAGGTCCAAGGGGACGTTATTTAATAATTTGATAGAATCATGATTGTATTGGTGTATAATTTAGACCGGCTGCGTGATTGTAGCCTTCCGGTACCACTCTTTCCATTGGCCACTTTGGGTTAGTCCAATATACGATTAGAATATTTGAAGAAATGATTATTAGTTTTGGAATGATGTAGTGATTATGAAAAAGGGTGATTTGAGTATACTCTATACTCGTAGATGAGGTTGGTTGGGTCGATTGCGGTCGTGGGTCCATCAGTATAAGACCCTTAGACAAATCGTGTAAAAACGGAGGGAACATATGAAAATCAAGTGTGATTACGGTGTTCCTACTATTCAAACTCGAATCCTTCATACAAATTACCCAGTGGAAAATCGCGATCTGGATAAATATCCAAGGCGTTTTTCATTCGAACCAGTACTTTTTGAGATAAGCGCATTCAACCAAACAGACAAACGAATAAACAAAACTCTTCAGCTTTATGATATTAGCATAGATGATACTTTATAGACAATGTGTTAAGACTTTTAACATTATATTTTACGTTAATTATCATCGTGTTATATTTTTTAATGAGCTCGTTCTTAAATTAAACTGAGTAAAGTTTCATAACGAACGAGGTTTTATAAGTACCATCAGCCAAGTTTGCGTTCGACCACTCTTAAAATGTTAATTAGTTTATTTATTGAACACAATATTTAAATGACTTTGACTGCCTTGGTGGTCCAGTGGGTACAGTATGTGCCTGCTGTGCACGAGGTTGTGGGATCGATTCCCACACAGGGACAAAACTTTGTGTGACCCACAAAGAGTTGTTCTGAGTCTGGGTGTAATTTGTGTCCGTTAATTGTCTTTTTTATGATAGATAGATAGAAGATAGAATATGCCAGCTATTTTGCTCAGAGTTTATACAATTATTTTAGAGGCTCTACTCTTGTCAGCAGATTGACTGTAGAAATAAAATATGCTGATTTTTTTGACATTATTAAGTATTAGGTATACTTTTTTTTTTTTTTTTTTCTTGCAACACTAAATGTTAGTCTCATGGGAGAGACAATTGACAGGGTTGATGAAGCTCGTAACCTGGGTCTGTGTATGGACTCGAGTCTAAGATTTGAAAAGCACGTGGCTGAGTCTGTTCAGAATTGCTTTTATCGGCTCAAGGTACTTTATAAGATGAGGCCATATCTAACCGAGGAACTAAGAGTGCAGTTAGTTGAATCTCTAGTGTTATCTAGACTCAACTACGCAGATGTTGTGTATGGCCCGCGTTTACTGTCGCGAACGGATAGACTCATTCAGCGTGTTCAAAATGCCTGTGCGCGCTTTTGTTTTACGATACCGCCCAAAAGTCATGTCACACCATTCTTAAGCGATCATTCAATAATAAAAATGAAATCTAGGCGTGAAATGCACCTGGCATGCCTTCTGTTCGGTGTCGTCAAGTTTGGGGAGCCACAGTACCTGTACAGCAAACTCAGCTGGGTAGCTAGTAAGAGGGAATGCACTAGCAGGCAATGTTCACAACAACTCTCGGTATATCCACATAGGTTGTCCTCATTTAGAGGTAGCTTCCGATACGCAGCTTCTAAAATATGGAACAATTTACCGCCACCTTTGAGAACGCTTAAGTGTGTTATCACATTTAGAAAACGCTTAAAGCAACATCTTCTGGAAGCGCAGCGGAAGCTAAGCTACGTAAATATAAACATCTCCTTAATTTAATTTCAAATAATTTAATTTAATAATAATAATATAAATTAATACCGAATAATAATAATAATAACTACTATAATATATAATAATATACACAGATTACTTAATAATGTTACACACTTTATAATATGCAGCACACACACTTACACAAACACACACACACACACACACGCACATTTATGTAAAATATACGCATTTACACTGGGTTCGGCGCCCACGTGTCACATACCATAATATATATATAAGTAGGTTCCAGTTGAAAACCAGCGCCAAGCTTCTGCTTGGCACACGCTGAACTGGACACCTATTTGAGGCAGCCGTGGGGCATGCAGTGCACTATATGCTAGTTTTAGTACCTAAATAGTTTTTTGTCATTTCAATAATATTGTGCTGTGTTCTTCTTTGGTTGTACCAAATAAATGTTTCTTTTTTTCTTTCTTATATATATCCACGAAAGATTTAATATGGTCAACGGATAAAAAAAATACCAGTAAAATCGTTAAATATTTTAGTTAAACAATTTTGCCCGTTATGCCCAAAATCTCTAGATTAAAATGTTATGTTTGGTCGAGCGCCAAATTGGCCGATTGTACCTCGTATTGCAACTTATAATAGAAGGCTTGCGTCATGGGCGATCAATCAAAATACCACTTTGTTATGTATATAATAGATCATAAAGTACTTTAACAAAAGAACAGGATATTGGTATAAACACTACCGTTTTAGTTTATTTTTGAGTGGTTTGTTGGTAAATAACTGGCATTATATAACAGTCACGATGTTTTTTAATGTACTATTTGTGTGGCAAACAAGCATACTGCCCGCCTGATGGTAAGCTGTTACCGTACCCTATCAACGCCCTTTATGCACTCAATTTTGAATTTGGCATTTTAACTTGCAATGTATGTTAGTTTGTTTAGGTCCAATCTTGCAAGTAACATTTATTATTATAACTAGGGGTCGCCCGCGACTTCGTCCGCGTGGAATTTTGTTTTTGTTTCCGATTTTGAAACATAACTCACTACTGCTCTGCTCCTATTGATCATAGCGTGATGTTATATAGCTTATAGTTTTCCTGGATAAATGCACTATTCAACCAAAAAAGGTTTTTTCTAATCGAACCGTACAGTACTTTCTGAGAATAGCGCGTTCAACCAAACAAACTCTTCAGCTTTTTAATATTAGTATAGATTTATTAAATCTGTCTATTTCATGGTAACAGTGCACTTCCCCACTGAACCACCTCATAGTTTTTTTAATACTACTTGGGTGGCAAACAAGCATACGGCCCGCCTGATGTTAAGCAGTATCCGTAGCCTATAGACGCTTGCATTACCAGAGGTATCACTTGCGTGTTGCCAACCCATTTTTTTGCACCAGGGCTTTAAGATGGAAGTAACCCTGGGATAGGAATACGTATCTTTCAAAACGCATTCCTAAATGAGCGCTGGAGACCTGTACTCACACACAGGAACACAACTACACCGCTGTGTGGTAAGTTTGACTGTGGGTTTATAATTTACTTATAATTATACTATAAAACATTACATATATATTCGTATTATATTAAGGAAAGGTAGATACTTTGATATTTATTTTGATTATTTTAACCAAACCTTGCTGTCAGGTTCAGCTTAATAATAAAAACAATCCATATATGTCCCATTGCTGAGCGCGGCAAGGGTATTTCGTAAGAGCGAAAACCGAGCGACCATGAAAACGGAGCAAAATCTCTGGCTATCGGATTGAAAATCGGAGCAATATCTGGCTGTCAGATTGAAAATCGGTATTCCGTAAGAGCGAAAACCAAGCCTTTTTGACGTTTAGCAATCGTGTGTGCCGTCACCGAGCAATCACAACTGTCCGTTTGCGATCTCTGTTTCTTGGAGAATCAGCCGGCGGGTCTCCTCTCCTCTAACAATTACTTAGCGTAGGTACTTAAGCTTAATCTGACAACGTAAAATGGTCCGACTGCATTATCAGACGGAAGGTGGCCATAGGAACTCCGCAACGAAATACAGTTTTTACACCGTGTTTGGGCTTGTTGAATTTGTCATGACGAGCACCAGCTAGAGCTTCTTCCGATTTCAATATGGGCACCAGTCCAGGTTTGTGATATTCAAATTGGAAGGTGGCCATAGAAACTCCTTAATGAAATGCTTTCTTAAAACCTAGTTTGCAAAAAGACATAACACAGCACCAGGTATTCTTTTCCAGAGGCTTAACTAATTTCTTTATTAGTGCACCTCTTCACTTAATTAAAACGCGCGACTGGTCACCGTACCGCTACCAGTGTAAATAGAGCTCTAAAGAATGCATTTTCTTTCATGTTTTTATTTTTCCTGAACTAGGTTATGTATTTATGTCCTTTTCTTAGTTTATTTTTACATTTTATATCTACTGACTAATTGAAAGAAGATGTTGTGACAGAAGTTGGAAAGGGATTAAATTAATGTGGTTTTGACATTTGAAAAGGACGGATGAAAGAAGAATAATAAATGATGTAGGGGTCGCTCTTAACCTAACCAAGAAGATGATTTGATAAACAAAGACCAAATTAAAAAAAATTAAATCGGAGTCGACGTTCATTCAAGCTATTTACGTACCTAAGCTCTGCCTTTCCTAATGGAATGCACATGTGATAATAATACAAAAAAAAAACTTTATTTTCTCTCCAACAACTAAGAACAAATAGGTATATGCATAAAAATTAAGCTTAAAATAGTTAACTTAGTGATGATATGTATATAGCACCAGAGAGTTAGAGAAGCACTCAACCCGTAGCATATTTATCTAGGATTTAATGTCCAGTTACTTTGTGACAATAAAGTCTAGCGTACAGTAAACAAGGCGGGTGCAGCCACAGGCGATATCTAGCCATAAATAAACGTCGTAAATGTGGCCCCCGCGCGTCCTCGCGTCCGTCGACCATTAAATTTAACGACGCAATTTAATGACAGCGTACATGTGTCAATGATTTTAGTGATGTTACGTCAGCGTTGTTTTTGTATGGGTAAGGGCCGTCAATTGGCGTATTATTATTAGTTGACTACTTAAGTCATTACATTAGGCGGGTCGTATGCGTGGCAAACAAGCATAAGAGCCGCCTGATGTTAAGCAGTTACTGTAGCCTATGACGCTTGCCATATCAGAGGTATTACTTGCGTGTTGCTAACCCATTTATTTTTTTACACCAGGCCATTTTTTTACGCTTTAAGATGGAGTATTCCTGGGATAGGAATACGTTTCTTTAAAAACGTATCCCTAAGTGAGCGCTGGATACCTGTACTCACACACAGGAACACAACTACAACGCTGTGTGTAGTTATTTGGCTGTGTTCTTCTGTAAGGTAGAGGTCCTTCCCCAGTCGGGCTTGCTCGCTAGTATGGTGCTCTGCCTCTCTTAAATTAGTACTTGCGGTGCTAAGGCGGTGTCTTACGTGAACCACGAACGCGACGCGTTGCAATACGATGCGAAGCTAAACCGCGTCTCGCTACAGATGACTACGTTGTACTACTAGGACGCATAGGAGCAAAGCAGCCGTTCTTTTAATCGCGTTCGTCACGTAGGACACCGGGTAAGAATGGAAATTAACTTTGTTTTTGAGACAGGGTCTTTGGTCAGCTATAGACTACCTCATTAGTCCCTCCTAAGCGTTAATTGATTTAGTTGTTATTGTCACTTGCCTGTAAAATAAACTAAGAGAGGTAGAGCACCGTACTAGCGAGAAAGCCCGACTAGGGACTAGGACCTCCACCTTACAGAAGACCACAGCCAAATAACTAGATGCAGTGGTGTAGTTGTGTTCCTGCGTGTAAGTACAGGTCTCCTACGCTCATTTAGGGATGCGTTTTGAAAGAAACGTATTCCTATCCCAGGGATAATTCCATCATAAAAAAATAGGTTAGCAACACGCAAATGATACTTCTGGTATTGCAAGCGTCCATAGGCTGCGGTAACTGCTTAACATCAGGCGGGCCGAATGCTTGTTTGCCACTTAAGTAGTATATAAAAAATAACCTTAGATTACTTAGCTTTTTTATATATACATTTTGACGCTAAAAAGAGATATGCCTATGTCAAAAAGGTCTTTTGTAAGATGGAGGTCATTCCTCAATCGGCCGCTTATACTCTGCCTCTAATGTATTAAAGTAGAAAGTCGGAACAAGTACGAGTATTCTTTTAATTGTTTTAGTTCCTGTTTTTTGTTTGTGTTTTACCCATACAAACACATGATATGTCGTGCTTGCGTACTTCCTTTAATTTACGTTCACACGGTAATCAGCTATAATAATGAAGCAGTATCGGTACAGTATGTTGTCTTTTTATATAATGAAACGATGCCAAAAATATATATTGACTTTTTCTGTTAAGAATAATAATAATAAAGCTTTATTATCTCCACCACATTACAAAATAAGTACAATAGGTAAATAATATAAAAAAACATACATTGGAAAAGAGCTTAAATTATGTAGTGAAGACTGGAGCCAGCACTAGGATGACCTGTGTTATCGGTCTCCAGCTCTCCAGCTTCCAGAACCAGGGCACAACTTTAAGTACGTATTTATATTTAAAGAATAGATAAGAATTTCGCTATAGATGCCCGAAGTTTGAAAATTGACGGTGCTAACATTCCCGTGTCACACGAAAAACTGTCCCATCGGATTTTCAAGGTGAGGGAAAAGGGTGCACCTGTGATTTCTATAAAAAGTCCTGACTCTTGTATGTGTGTTAGTTTTTGTTTCTACGATTTTTTTTGCGATAAAAAAGACGTGCGGCTCTTGGGGACTGCCGCGGTATTGCATGTTTTTTAGTATGATTTTTTTATCGAAACAAATAAAAAAATACTTTACAGAATTATATGAATCATTTTATTTCATTCTCAATGATTCATAAAAATATATAATAATAAAAATGAATACTTGTTATAATTCCTTAAGACTCCTTATACTATAATCTTTTTCACATTAATATTCTCTTAGATCAAAACCTCCTTACACAAATTTGACGTATTATTATTGGCCGTTTAGAGAATTCGTCATTAAAAAAAAAAATAATAATAAATAAGCACAGATATAGATATACATAGATAACGCAAGTATCACAGTTTGTATTGAAATCAAGCGTGCCGACTTTTTAACACCTACTGTGACGTCACAGCCGAAATTTAGTGACGAGAAATCCAAACCGATTCAAAGACACTGATGCCGCCAATGCTCCTCCGGCCGCTACGATTCAATCGATTCAACTGGAGCCGCCGCACTGATTATCTCACTCTTACTCATATTTTTAATGTCGTTACTACTTGTTCTGAGTCTGGGTGTAATTTGTGTCCGTTAATTGTATGTTTGTAAAGTCCCCCGCGACACAGAGTTTGTTCTCTAGTGCGGGAGTTGTCTTTTTAAAATATATACAATATACATATACCTAGATTGTTGTGATTTTGCATATACCTATATATCACTTATAATTTTTATTTTTATTTAATTTATAATTATTATACATTTCTCATAATAATTACTTCTTTCTAGACCTCACACTAATATGCACACACTTTATTTATTTATTTTTCTTTATTTAAAAAAGACAACTCCCGCACTAGAGAACAAGCTCTGTGTCGCGGGGGACTTTACAAACATACAATTAACGGACACAAATTACACCCAGACTCAGAACAATTCTTTGTGGGTCACACAAAGTTTTACCCTGTGTGGGAATCGAACCCACAACCTCGTGCACAGCACGCGCATACTGCGGCCACTGGACCACCGAGGCAGTCATATACACTATGTTTCATCTCTGCATTACCCTATACCTAGGTTGACTGGCAGAGAGAATGCCTTTGGCATTAAGTCCGCCTTTATACATGTTCTGTATATTAAGTTCTAAATAAATAAGATCGTTTGTCACTGCCGCCACTAGATTTAATCAATTCACGTTCTTCTTCTTCTCTAATATTTACTTCGAGTACTCCCTTTTACTGTTTTATTTGCGGTAATACGCTCTCGAATTTTCACACCATTTTTGTATTTGTTTTTGCTGTTCATTTGTACTTTTATCTTGTATAGATACAACGTGATTTATTTTTTCTTGTGCATTATTTATTTTAGTTAATAATTTCTTTTCCATTTCTTCCACTTTTGCTTCTAGCTTACATTATACCGTTAGTCTTTTCTTATATTTGTAGGTACACATTTACACGAAAAATATATTTTAACTATACCTTTTCTAGTTTTCTCTTCCTTGGCAGTGATGAAGGATTTTGCGATATATCTTTATTCTGTAAAGCACAAATAGGTGTATGTCATATATTTTATACTTTATTAAATAAAAATATGTTACACATTTAATCTATTCACTAACCTCATTTTCATTGTCAATGAGTTTTAGTATATCAATAGTGGGGCATGCCGTTTTTTTCAATAATCTCAACTTTTTCCCTTCAATGAAACTGGTGTTTTCAAAATGTTCGGAACAAATAGTACTGTGTTTCGTCGGGAACCAGTCTTTTCGTCCGGTGGCCGCAATCCACTTTTCTTTTATATCATTCGTCTGTCCGATATCGATTAAAATCGATTATTGATATATGTTGTAGAACGAACAACACTAGTCGCTAGATTTGACAGACGAATGATAAATTGCCTGTATCACGAAGTCGAAGCGATGCGCGACAGTATCGCTTGTTGTAATATTCATCGTCTTTTAACACACAACGTCAGTTCCAACGCTCAAACCAAACACGTCAACGTAATGTGAATATTGTTTTACTTAACGTTAATCTATAGTTACTTAGGTATATCCTTGAAATCACAGCTCTAAATACGTAAAAAATAGTTTTAAAATTAATTTACGCATAATATAATGTTAAAATAACTTACCTGTGATAAGAAATATGTTCCTGTCTTTGGGTGCTCGAAATTTTTGGGATATTGCAGTTAATTATCACGCAACGAGGCATTTTTTTAGTTTTTGCGGACGACCGGCAGCGACAACAGACGCGCGCGGACTGTAAGTTGCGGCGACCAACCTTGACGCTTCGTCGGGGTTCGGACACGCGAAGTACGTGCATTTGCGTTATCTATGTGTATCTATATCTGTGTAAATAAGTATCACCGCTGTGCCGGTCGAAGTGGGGGGTTATTATTTTCGTTACGGAATTTCGGGATTCGGTCTCCACGCCCAGGGCCCGCGATAGAAGCTATGCAATAGCTTAAAAATCTTGACATACAAACATTATACTAACGGCTGTTTCTAGTATACAGAGACTACGAATTTTTACTTGCTGCGATCGCATCTTTTTATGTATGATCGTCGTCGCCGTATTGGGTACTTCTTATAACCGGCAGGTAACCCTATTCATTAATACGTGGAGAAAGAACGTTGCACCCCTTTTTAAGCACGTTCGCCCACAAAAAAGTGTGACATTTGACACAGTTAAAGTTCATACGGAGAAGGACTGCAGAATGCGATTACGGTCGAATTTTGACCACCGGACTGTTGGTCATCAAATCAAACATCATATACAATCAAAGTTAAAATCAAAGTCAAACTCATTTATTCAATCAGATCAAATGCATGATAGGTACTTATGACCGTCTTAAAAAAAATGCCAGCATATTATTTTCCCTATGGCCAATTCACTCTCGAGAAGAATTGGAAAAAAACTGGGACCATTCCTTTTATTCGCCAGAGTAGTACATATCTATATTTAGACCAAAAATACTTACTCGGTTTTTCTCAACTTGCGTCTCAAAGTAGTCAATAGTTACAAGTTTAAGTCCCAAAACGATTTCACTACTCATATCACAGAATTTATGCAAAAAGTTTATCAATGTACGAACCTTGGGCTCGAGTAGATCTGAAGGGTAAAACTAACATCTCGACGTTTAGGATTTTGTCTCAATGCAAGCGAGTAAGCAATTGACGATGTTCTTGCAATACTGCCAAAGGCTTTTAGTCGTTCTATTGTAAGATATAGGGTATTACTTTTCCAAATTTCCCTGTCCTGTCCCGTGTTGATTGAGACTGTTCAAAAGAAATTCAGTCTTCTTTTTCTTGGTCCAAACTGACAGAGTTACAAAGTTGACAGTTGTTTAGTTAATTTATTTTAAAACCTAAAACAAAGTCTTTATAATGACAATAATTAATTACTTTCAGATTGTAACAAATGTTTTATAGATACGGAGACATCTAACAATTATCGCCCTTCGCTCATCCATTCGAGTTTCAAACAGTATTAACGTTAATCGCTTGTAACTTGCAAGCGAGACATAATCTTAATATTTATATTATTATTATAAACCTGTACTGTCCCACTGCAGGGCAAAGGCCTTCCCACTCTCCTTCCACTTCTCTCTGTCTAAAGCCGCCGAGGACCAGTCTTGGATTAATTAATCCAACTCATCCCGCCACCTCCGTCTGGGTCTACCGCGATATCGCTTGGCATCTAGAGGCACCCACTGGGTAGTGAGTTTTTGCCATTGATCATCTGACATGCGGCAGATATGACCAGCCCAGTTCCATTTTAGCATGGCAGTTCTCCTCGTGACGTCAGTGATTTTTGTGCTGGAACGGATTAAAGTATTCCTAACTCGGTCTGTTAGTTTAATCCCCAGAATACTTCGTTCCATAATCTCAATACCTTACAAAAACTTCAACATATTATATGTATGAGCCGTACTTACATAAAGCTACATACTATTTTAGTTTTATACCCTGGAGATTTTTTAAGACAGCCTTCTACAACTTTACTGGGTTTAAGTAAATTTTACGGGACAAAGTAAAAACAGATTATTTTTATTATTTACCTATAATAATATGTATCGATTAATGTAAAAGTGAAACTAAATAAGTAATCCAATTTGATAATGTTTGTTACTTATTTGAGAGTGAAAAAAAAAACGTGTTAAAAAAGAACTAAACTTACTTACTCTGGCTTATTCACGTCTTCGCGCGTATATCTAAGTACGTCCTACAAACAAATAAGCAAAAAATACAAGAAACCAAAACGGTTTTAACAAAAACCGCTAAATAGTATTGTAATATATGCAAGTGTAAAATGTTGAACAAACTTGTTCCCCACTAACTATCGGGCCGACCGATACGCTTGCCAACTAGTTCCAACTTATTTGACTAACTTTTGCCTGTGTCTCGTAGTTTGTCTTGTTGTGTCTTGTAATTGTGGAATAATGTAATTAAACCGCCATGTTGTATGCTGTACTGATGTGGAACTTTGCTATTTGGTTTTTATTGAATAAAGTCAAATGGGTGGTATGTTTTTAACGTATGGCCCGCTTGATGGTAGGAAGTAACCGTTGTTTATGGAGTATTGCAATATTTGTGGCATTACTTGCGTGTTAACTCTCGGATAGAAAAACGTTTTTTTAAAAAGCGCATACTACTCTACCTTATATGAGCACCGGATAGTCACTCACAGGTACACCTACTACGCCACTGTGTGTAGTTATTTGACTGCGGTTTTCAGGGCTACTTTTTCTTAACCAGAGGGGCTATCCACGAATTTGTAGAAAAGGAAATTTTGCTTTTATCTTTATATGTCATTTGTCCTGACTACTATTAACACAAAGCCAAAATTAATAAGTCTAGAGAGCTGAAATTTGAAATAAAGTTTTATTTTTTAACCTAAGCTTTCCCTAAGAAAAAAAAAAGATATTTCGATCTCTGAACTGATAAAAAATAGTTTTACCTGCGTGAAGTCAGGGCGGCTCGCTAATAAAGAATAATGTGATGATTACGATACTATAATAATAATAAATATTCTTTATTGTACACCATATGTTAAGCATACAGAAATCAATAAAATACACCGAAGAGTATGTACAATGGGCGGTTTTATCACTAAAAGCGATCTGTTCCAAACAACATATTGGAACTAAAACTTCTGCATGACATGTCTAATACAACTATATACGTAGATAATACGTAAAACTAGCAAGATCACAATACGCGGAATGGACACACGCCCCCCAACAATGGACTGATACGACCTATTTGGACTCGGACCAGAATTCCAATGAACTGCATAAAAGAATGCCTTTAAAACGGTGCCTATTCTATACTGGTTTATTGGAAGTTTTTTAAATGCAGTACGACAGACGACAGACGGAATTCCGCACTATGTTTTGAAATACTGCGCCGATAGACCGATTGATTTTAGCGTCAGATCCGTCAGCGTTTTAGAGGTTGTTTCCATTGAACGATTTTGTGCTATTGTATTACGTACGAATAGATGATTGAGCTACTGTATAGTATAACTTATACATATATGTTTTATGAGGTGATGGAATACTGTGATCTCAAAACCGTTGTCTTTAGTTAAGGTAATGCGATTCTGCAGAAAATATTAAAACGTGCTACTTCCGACCTTAAAGACCAAGTCCAGAACATAGCGCTGCCCGAGCAGGAGCAACAGAAGCACTAGGCGTTGCTTTGACCAGGCGCGGATCCAAAGGGGGAGGGTGAAATGAGCTAAGATTACCCCCACTCCCCCTGAACCAAATCCTGGATCCACGCCTGGCTATGACAACGGTCCTTTCTGTCGGGCTGTTTTATTTAAGTAAATAAATTTTAGTAAATATTAGTAAAATTATGAAGAAAAAAAAGCATAATTTATCGTTTTTTATTGTTATGGAGACAAATAAGTTTTCGTCTTGCATGACAGTTATTTAAGTCCTGTAAGTAAGTGTAGTGTAGTGTTGTAAGTGAATCCAATTTGGAGCATTACTCCCACTTTGTCGACCCTACATCTTGTGTCATCAGAGTTTTCAGTTTTTTTTGTAGTAGTAGTTTTCTGTAAGGTGAAGGTTTATTTAGCGATATATCATTATAACAGCATTAATACGTTAAATCCAGTAAACAAATCCCGAAATAAAATTAAATTGTGGAAACTTTGAGCTAGTTTAGCCATAACACTTAGAATAAATAGACATGGATAATGCACTAGCTATTACAGCTAACGACTGCCAAATTGTTAGCTATTAAGAAATTAGGTATCGAATACAATAGTTTTACTTAATGAGGTATTTTTCAATGAGTTTTAGAATTACAGTAGAGATCAATGAACTTGTAAATTGTCTGTATCAGTGGAACGAGTAATGTCATTTATTTAAAGGCTCAGATCATCACGCTGCAAGTCAAGGGGAGAATGGCAGTAACAATATACATTACCCGATTTAAATTTGTATTTCTTACAAAATTAACGCGGGAAGAAACAGCGGGGAGCTTGTTGATTTGCTATTTTGACTGCTCAGTTGATTCAGTGGATTAAATGGTTACCTCGCAATTTACCACTGCGCGGCGTGTTGTGGGTTCGATCGCAGAACAAAAATTTATTAAGTGATCTACAAATGGTTGTTCCGAATCTGGGTATACTTTGTCCATTAATTATGTTTTTAAAGTCCCCCGCGACAAAGGTTTTGCGGGAGCTGCCTTTAAAAAAAAGAAGGAACTAAAAAAAGAAGTTGATTAATAACGTTCTAGTTTTACTCTCGACTTCGTCCATAGTTTAAAATGTTTCGCCTATGTACCATTCTGATGTATAAGCTTAACATCTTAAAGTGTAGCTCATGGACTCGCTGTTCGGTAAACGATCAGCGGGTTACGCTACCAAGGGCGCGGTAACCATATAGATACATGGGTGACCGCAAAGTGGTATTTCGTCTGAGCATCTCCGTGCTTTGGCGGGCACGTCAAAAGTAAGTCCCGACTGTTAGCAGTCATAAGAAATTGGCGAACTCTGTCACTAGGTTGGCTACTTAACAAGCGATAAGAAGATCAAAATCTGTCCTATAATATTAGTAGGAAGAACTTTGAAGAAATTCAATACTACAAGCCAAATATAAAGTAATGTTTGATATGGTATTCTTATCACGCGCTCGCTCACGAGTGGTCGCATCCCCGCCAGGAGTAGGGTATTCCGTATTCACCTACATTTAGCCAGCTAGTTGGTAGTCTAACGACGACGTCAGCTTATCGAGGAGGACTTTAGAATGGATGCGGCATTTGGGGTTAAAAGTTTTGAGCTGGCTTAGAGTATAAGCTAGAATATTGTAATAATCTTGATTTATAGTATTTGGCGACAGTCTTGAGGAAAATTTAATACCTATTATTTTATTGCAATCCTATAGGTTTATGCTTTTATGTATTGAGAAGAAAGGAGCTTATAGATATAGATACGTATAGATTAAAACCTGACATGCTAACTTAATTCATTCATTAAATATAAACTAAATTCTAAAAAATAGATTAGATTAGGTTGATGATAAATAAACAACTTATCAAAACTAAACATTGGTTGGCGAAATTCGACCTTTAATGAGTTACTCATTAAAAAATCTAATTGTAAACTCGTCTATAACCAAACAAAAAAAAAACAAAATGAACTGTTTTATCTTTGCCTATATATGTATATACGAGTACATATTCAATTTTATATATAACATTGTAATCTAAGTTCTAACACAGCTTTACGTTCAAGAAACAAACACAAAAAGCCATCCAATCTACGGCAATTGACGATAAGATAACAAGAGATTAAAGAAAACCTGCCTTTTATTTCCACTGCCGTATTCGCAAACAATTCGTAAATCAACCAAGAGCGCATATTTTCTTGTCGAAAAGAAAAATGTAACGTTCGAGGGGAGCATTCGAACATATACTTTAGCTGCTTCGCCAATACACAGCTTAAGAAATAATAGCTAGTTCACCTAATATAAACTCAATATAAGAAAAACAGGTCATAGGAACGATTTAGCGCGACTGCATAAGATACTTAACCTTACAGAAAAGTCCGCAACCAAATAACCATATCAAACCAAATACCAAATCGTCGGCGTTACGCAAAAAGCAATCCAGTTCAAGTGGGACTGGGCAGGACACGTTTGCTACAATCGGACGCGTCATGGGCTCAAATTACCACTTGGTAGGTCACAGACATCGAACGGTATCATGGCAGACCTAGGCTCAGATGGCGGGACGAGAGACCAGAAAGAGGGCAACAAGCAAGAGATGCGTCGGGCGCGTGCATGAGCTACGGTAATTCCTTCCCATAAAGCGGGCCGTATACTTGTTGTACATCTATGGGAGTAAAATCACCGACTACCGACGAGAAAAGTTTCATCTGTTCCTTAAGTATATTGTGCTGCTATCACTTCTTTTTATGTGGAGTGAACAAGCTGTTATTTATTTGGATGTGGCCAATACCTACTTTGATATTCAAAAACCATTATTCTTTATGCGCACCTTTCGTTCATATTAGCTTATACTGCAGATCATACGAATACATTACGTCATAGTTCAAGGATCTGATTCTTTGCGACAATGTAAAATGTAAATAGAGTTTAGTTGTCTGTGTAATTCATGTAGTGCGTTGGCCTATTAGGTAAGTAGTGGTAGATTTGCGAGGCTAAACTACGCTGTCTACTTTCAGTTAGTAGAAAGGTGACCGTTTTTTAAAACACATTAAGACCTTTCCGTGCATTGGTAACCCGGTAAAGCCGTTGGTCCTGCGCTTGATTTGTCTTCCATCGCTTCAGATTATGTTCTAATATTAGTCAATATATAAAGCAAAGACTAATCTACCCCTGGAAACCATACCATGTTTGCGAAATATAAAGTAGCCTATAAGTTATTCCAAACTATAATCTATCTTTGTGCCAAATTTTATTTAAATGCATTCAATATTTTTTGTGCCAAAGAGTAACAAATTCATACATCCATCACAAACTTTCACATCTATAAACTAGTAGGATAGTGAGCCGATCTACCATAGTATAAAGATATTTGAAATTTGAAAACATAAAGCAAGTGTGGTAAAACCATATAGCGAATCACCTCATATTATGCTCGCATGTCCTCTACCCCTTTG
This sequence comes from Trisateles emortualis, assembly GCA_947095525.1. Taxonomy (NCBI): domain Eukaryota; kingdom Metazoa; phylum Arthropoda; class Insecta; order Lepidoptera; family Erebidae; genus Trisateles; species Trisateles emortualis. The sequence continues at coordinate 15,117,241 of OX352745.1, forward strand.
TTCCCATTTTATGTACCTTTACTATGTAAACTTTATAGCTTTATAGAACACAGTTGCATCCATGACATATACCAATGTTCACATTTTGGTACTGCATCGTAAACATGCCCTCAAACTTTCCAACTAAAGATATCACCTCTAAAATTTATTCGATGTTTAAATTTTCGGAACGAAACCGCAAAACTTACATTTGGGCATGTATCGGAGACGTTCACACTTCGGTGCACACAAGGGTCGCTACTGGGACCACATTTGTTTAACTTTTCCGTCTGTAAACTTTGGATATAACAAGCACGATTTACAACCAAACTAGAAAGAAACGGACATTCCTTAATTATTTCTTACATTATTACTCAGCTCAGTCTCAAGACAGTAAAATTTATTACTGCACTTTTTTCTCTCTTTTGTTTTGTGTAATTTACTGCGAGATGCAGCTAGTTTAAAGGCGCTGTTAAATGGCACGTAAAAGCACGAACTGAGCTACGCGCCTATTGTACAGTCTGGCTCGGTACAGATTGGAGCACCGTGATGAAGTTCTTACGTTCTTACGATCCATCGCTTGTCGATTGTTGGCGAGTTAAAATCGCTTATTCGATGGATCTGGTCCTGTGTTATTTTTATAAGCTCTCGTTGTCGTGATCTACGCGCCTTGTAATTGCGTTCAGTTTAGGCCGAGCCTCATCTACATTGATTGGGCGGTTGGTGCCAACGGTCGCATATTACGCGCTATTTAACAACACCTTTAAGAAGATGCTCTCTATAGGATCACAATTAAACCCACTTTGGCAATTAGCCCCCGAAACTTAAGTACATTTTCTTAGACATTGCAGATTTACTAGCAGCAATTAGGAAGAGCTGCTGTGCATTTAGCTTAATAATTACCTTTGCGGTGATATATATAGCGACAGGCGGGTGTAGTTACGAAGTTTTCTTGGCTCTAGTTGCAGAGATAATGGTACTCGAAAGTGGTAAAATATAGCTCGACACTTGCGATGCATTATGACTGTAGATCATACCAATATGGCAACGTTTGGTGCAGAGTGTAAAGTGTTGGCAACTTGACAATTAATGTAAACGTTTAACTTTCAATTATATAACACTATCAATGCCACAGTACTTGGCAAACAAGCATATGGCTCCCCTAATGGTAAGCAGTTACCGTAGCCTATAGACGCTTGCAAAATCAGAGGTATCATTTGCGTGTTGCCTACCCAAAAATAAACACTAGGGTTTTATGGTGAAATTTGCGGGATAGAAAAATGTTTTGTTAAAAACGAACCCCTGAGAAACCAGCCCCTCTAGACAAGTGGCATAAACGGTAGTCGAATCGAAAAGTCAAAAAAGCAAATGTATGGGATTTGACGTAAGTTTGCCATTATATCGTAAATTTACGTCCCATACCTTTGCTTATTTTAACTTTTCGATTCGACTACCTTTTATGCCACTTGTCTTGAGGGGCTGTACTCACACACAGGAATACAACTGCACTGCTGTGTGTAATTTAACTGTGATCTTCTGTAAGGTCCTTCCTTCCCCAGGTTCCTTGCCACTGGGCAAGGACGGAGACGGAATAAATAAGTTATTCCTAATACCTCCACATTACAGACTACTATTTTTCTCTCATACCAGGGTCATCTTTAACATAAAACCCTAGTACAGCCAAGCCTGAGCTTGCAACAGATCGGCGCGCCTCAGTGAATTTCTTACCATCCATTGCTTCTTGGTTTTTGGCACATACCAAAAAATTGCGCGTCCTCGTCGGTTCTAGTCGCATTTTTATATAAAGAGCAAAAATTTATTTAAAATCTAACTCCAAACAATAACACTTTTTAGCTCTGTATATTAATTATATTATACGGATATTCAATATAATAAATAGGTAAATATTCATCACAGCCACATCTGCAACCATCACCGTTCGAATCATAATTAATTAAATCTATCAGTCGTCAGCAGAACGTCCCAGACTCTAATACTAATCTTCCATCAGAATGAGACCATCCCTTTCAATAGTCGGCATCTTTATCGATAGCTTTAGTTCAACACAGACTGAAGAGTTTCTATTCAAATGAATTCATTAGTCAAAGAGTCAGCGCGTAATATTTTAGCGAATGAATAGAAGAAATTATTTCGCATCGGAGCTGAAGGCATTCATCAAATCTGAATTGCCGTACATATTGGATATTACAACGAATCTCGACCTTATTCCCTTGTGATACGGATATAAGGATTATTTATTAAGAAACTGTGTTGTATGTGTTGTGTTGAAAGCTGATAACGAATGAGGTTTCGGTACAAAGCCATATGTTTGTTTTCCACTCGGTTCGTGAAGCTGTGAGCAGTTTGTTTCGGTATCTGTAAGCATTACGCGTGGGGCACTGGAGCGTTAACAACAGAACGGTTTATTTACCACAACCCTCTGTTGACGGGTGTTGTCTTGAGGATACGCGGAATTCTACGACTTCTTTATTGAATAGAATCTTGTATTTTTTGCTATACTTAGACAGTAAAAAAATCTTTTGTTTTTATTGGTCAGCGACTGATGATGACGATATGATGATTTTAAAGCGATTTTCTCTCTCGTTATTTTCGATCTTTATATGCTTTCAAACATTAATAAATTAGGCACTTATCAATTTAAAATTTAGATCGAAAATAAATCGCTATGGAAGCTTTAATTGGAGTGATACTCATTATTTCATGCAAATTGTTATAAATATTTTAAAGTTACTTTTGTGGTATTAAAAAATAAAAATTAACAACTTGATCTTTTCAAACTTTATCTGACTTTCATTCTTGTTTCGTTCGTTCGTTATTTATAAAACGTGAAACCTTCTAATATAAAACATATCACATTTTACAACTGTAACGGCTGGAGATACGGCAGAGTCGCTTTAGTCCTCGCAAATGTATTCTCCATTTATTACAGCTACGTACGTAACTGGTACCGTTAAAATTACATCAACAAAATTACTGTCGCCTAAATTGAAAGTTACGTCTTCTGTTTCCGTATCAAAACACTACTATTACTTGAGACAGCGTTGTTTAGTGTCTACTCATGTGTTATAATCTATTAGTAGCATAGTTTTCTATCCCAAAACCTTCTTAAGGTCATCAGTCTACTTGGCAGTGGAGCAGGGAGAAGGGGCCAACCTTACGCTTGCCAAGTCGGGGTCTTCTCTCCACGACTTGCTTTGGAGCAAGAGCTCGTTGTGCCCAGTAAATGAAATTGGTATCTTCTAATCAAGCGTACTTTATCGTAGTATATTTGGAAAAGATCTTGTTTAAAAGGACACTTTTTCACAACTAAAAAAGGTGACGTCACAGGTAGCTATATCATATCCATCAGAGAACATACAAATCCAACTCTAGCTATTATTATAAACGTCTAGATCAACTAGCTCTTGAGGCGTAAACTTGTGTTCAACTTGACGGTATTTTAGATTCCGGGGAAAGTGTTGTCGACTTTGTTTCGAAAAATCTCAATAGTAGCACAAAATTGGAAATTGGGTCCAGTAAATAGAATCTATAGAATATATCTATATAATAGAATAAATCTTCTGATCAAACGTACTTTATCGCAGTATATCTGAAAAAGATCTTGACTTTTCCAATTTAAAAAAGATGACGTCACAGTTATAATATCCATCAAAGGACATAATATAAATCTAACTCTAGCCATGATATAAGTCTCAAAACATTCACAACTATCATTCCATCATAGGTCCAAAGATCAGATTAACTCCATCAAGATCGAACATGTATAGCAGTATTATTAATACCATAAAACATGCAAGTTACATTACAGAACAATTATCGAATAAATAGAGCGAGTCTTTCGTTGCGTGACGAACAATACTTACTCATACCACCGACATAAGTCGTCTATTCACTGTCATTATAATTGCTGTGCCCGCGCTTGTAATCATAGGGTGTCGTATCACTTTTAATTTTACTTCAGCGATATTATACAGTAGCCGATTTGTAACACGAGAGCGTGAGTTTGAGCCTGCATCGGTCTCATGTGAATTTTCACATCAGTGTCATCGTCATCGGTCGTAATGACGTGGAAATGGTCGGGGTATGTCCAGAAGTGGACGTCTTTTGGCTGAGATGATGTTTTGATGAATGAAAACTAGCTTGAATATGTTAATGGTAAAGGAAAACTACACGCCCTAAATCCTAAGGGGCTTCTGGTACACCAACCCGCTTTAAACCAGCGAATGGCTTTAGCCCTCTCAACTCTCTTTATAATATATTTTCTTCCCAGCTGCCAGCATGATGCATCACCAAGGAAACTCTTGTAACCCTACTCGCCAACAGCAACACAACCAGTGAAGGCATACCCAGACCCACTATGCCTTATATATCTATCTTCAGCTTAAAAGATATCCACTTGACACTAGACATGGCCTCCCATAAAGATTTCCACAGAATTCAGCCCTACTTCTTTTAAAACCATGCATCAATTATTGTTAGAATTATAAATCATCTCGGATCAATACAGCAGAACTATTAATTTTCCGTTCTATATGATCGAGTTTGAATGCTCGCGTGCCGGTACTCGCTGCTCATTCAACTTGGCTGGGATAAGGCCCCCATTCACAATCATTTTAATTGCCGCATCGACGGCTGTCAGTGCGAAATTGGGCTTCAGTCGCGTGTTTCGCGCCTTTATTGCTTTGCGAAATATTATTTCTTTATGCGTTTGTTTTTTGAAAGTAAAATCGAGATATAACTGAACGTGTGGTTTGGTGGTTTTGTGCTAAGTGTTGCGGACTCGTTACCCAAACAGGACAAAAAAATGTGTAAGCACAAATGTTTGTTCCGAGTCCAGGCATACTTTTTATCTTTGATTTTATTTTTGTAAATCCATGAAATCGATTCCAAATGTGCATACGGCCTGCCTGATGATAAGCAGTTACCATAGCCTTTAGACCCAAGAATAATGAGTACCTATCCCTTCCATTATGTGACCAAATATCAAACGTATCAAAGCTGACCAATCACAACCACTTACTGACAAAATATAATTGCTAACGATATGATCATTAACAAAACACACCGCGATTGACGCACTATCTATAGTTAAAGCCAATTCTGATTTGCTGAATAATTTGCTGGATCCATTAGCATATTAAGTCTGTTTGGATGCATTGGCTCTTGTACAGCACAGTTGTTTGTTTTTGCATGTAATGATTGTTCATTAGCATCATCATCATTATTTCAGCCTGATGATATCCACTTCTGAACGTAGACCTACCCTTTACGTTTCCTAAAAAGGCCGGTCTTGAGCGTAAATTTGTATTATCCACAAATTATAATTATTTTTACAACTCTGGATGTCATTTGTGCCCGTGATTTCAATTTAACACTTTTTGGGACGGTAAAAGTTTACGTACAATTTTGTTGGACAGTTAACCGTATACGTTACATCAATAAAACAGCTATTGTATCTACATTACTGTCCGCGAAAGGGTTAAGCGTAACCCTCCTGGATACAGAGATTATACTTTAGTGCCAATTTGGGGAATAGTGGGAATTGTTAAATAATACGATATACATTCATTCTATACTGACCTAGGAATCTTAAAACTTTTCGATTTCTATTTTATTTTGTACCTGAATAATTTCCTTGGATGTTATTTTCTTAATACTACAATATATCTTTCTTTTTCAGGTAAGTGACTGGCCTTCCGTACAATAAACTAGGCAACGATTTGTCAAACTAGTTACAGACCATTGAAGACACAGGTAAGTCTTAAATCTTCTAGATTATTAAGGTCGAAAGGACTTTTGTTTCTATCAGAATAACCAGTTAAACAAAATAAATATATCATCGGTGGAATTTACATTTACACTTTTGTGGGACACCATACTAGCGAGCAAACCCGACTGGAGAAGGACACACAGGGCTGTAGTTGTGTTAGTGTGCTGTGTGAGTACAGATCTCAAGCGCTCATTTAGGGATGTGTTTTGAAAGAAACGTTTTCCTATCACAGGGATACTCCATCTTTAAGCCCTGGAGTAAAAAAAATGGGTCGGCAACACGCAAGTACTACCTGTAGTATTGCAAGCGTCCATAGGCTACGGTAACTGCTTTACATCAGAGCCCCAATTCTGCTAATTTACGGATGGCTCAATTGAGACAAAGCTTCAATGACCATTGAAGCTTTGTTCCCGTAGATTTAGTTTTGTGTCTACTGCTTTTAATAAAAAGTAGGACATTATAAAAGCGAGGTAGCTGGAGAAGGACCACTAGGTTTGCCTGTTAGCATGTCTGTTTGGGATAATAAAACTAATAAAAGTTTACTACTGACCTTTTAAGCATATTGCATAGGCTTAATTTAATCTAAATTGATTTTCAATTGAATCTCAGTAGCATTTTTGGTATTCTGCTAATAAATTTAAGACCAATATTTGGAAAACTATTGGTCTTAAATTATTAGCATTTTTGGTATTACATTATTGCTATACTGCTAAATAATTTTGTAAATTAGCAGAATTGGGGCCCTGGTGGGCGGTATGCTAGCTTGCCACCTATGTAGTATAATTAAAAAAGTATTTTTACAAATATAGTTATGTATACGTGTTTACGTTAATTGGGTACCTATTTCTGCTATTATATTAATCCGTCATAATGTTTAGTAACGCTCGGCAAATCAAACATGTTCAACATCAAACTAATCAATCTATTACCTTAATTCAGATTAATGGGAATGGGATAATGTGGGTAGACACACATTACACCTAATTTTAGTATATCACTTGTTTCGAATAGAAGTTACTCCCACGTACGATTAGCTGTGGTATAGTTTTTGAGGTTTGATCATAAAAATAAACCAAATCTCGCATTCCACCGTGCGCGCTATATCCTTAAAAAGTTAAGAAAGTCTAATTGGCACATGAATACATATAAAAAAAGTGAAATATAAAGAAATAAGTTTACTTGTGCCAATATGGTCAACAGCTCAGCATAATGCGAAGTACCTACAAAAGTACTCCGCGCTGATTTTCAGCTGCAATCTAAGTGAAGTTCCCTTAGATCATCTTTTGTGCTATTACAAAACATAATCTAAGGGAACACCCATCGGTGACAAGGCTTCAAACACCTTCAATAATCTGTCTTCTCTACACTATCAAGATAGAAAGACAGGGAGGTTAATCCATGCACGTTGACCTAATGCGGGTTGAATCAGATATGCCTTTAGAATTTCTTCTATAATCTAGATAAATATCATTATCCCCTTGACAAACCCTATTCGAAAAGTCCGTTAACAGAACTTACTTGTTTTACTAGTTAACCTGCAAATAACCTGGTATTGTAAAATATGACCCCAATTGTAAAACATGACAAGTGCGAATTGGAGAAGCGGTAAAAGCCAAAGTCAAAGTCAAACTCATTTATTCATTTAGATCAAATCCATGATACTTGTGAACGTCATTAAAACAAATTCCAGCATACTTTTTTCCTAAGGCCAATTCGCTGACTAGGGTTGGGCCTCGAGAACTAGGGTTGGGCCACGAGAATAGTCTCTGTTGAAATATAAGTCCCAAAGTTTTATAGTAAGCAGTTACCGTAGCCTAGGTTACACGTAGGTTATTGCAATATCAAGTCCCAGATATTGCAAGTGTCCATAGGCTACGGTACTGGCATGTTGCCAACTTGGTTTTGTGATGGGATATCTGTGAAATAGTAAAACGTTTCTTTAAAGACGCATCCCAATATGAACACTGGAGACCTGTACTTACGCAAAGAAAAACGACTACACCGCTATGTGTAGTTATTTTGCAGCGAGCTTCTAGTCGAGCTATTGTGGATAAACTGAAAAAAGGTTTTATTCAACTCTTTAGTATGGAACCCTAAAGACTAAAAACTGTGAAGTTATGAAGGCGGGGTGTAGAAAATAAAATATGAAAATTAAAGAAAATAAAAGTAAACGGCTCATCTTTGCGAATTCGCGAAGTTAAACTTTCTCAACTTTGCTTTCCGAAATGGATTTAGGAGGGCTTTAAATTTAAAGTCTTTGGAGAAGATAACTCGTTCGTCAGAAAAAAAAAATGATTTTCATCTGAACCTGAAGTTTATGGTGAATGTTTAAAGGTATTAATGATGTTACGCTCTGGTGATAAGTAACTATACATCTGAATGACATAAAAAGGTCCCTGTTGGACTATTGTTTAGTGACCCTGACTGCTAGGCCAGAGGTTGTGTGTTCGATTTCCATACGGAAAAACGAACATTTATGAATCACACAACTTTGTGTGATTCATAAATGTTTGTTTTGAATCTGATTGTAATTTGTGTCCGCGAATTGTATAATTGTGTGCGGAAGACGTCTTAAAAAAAAAACTACATCCTAATGACATGGGTCTTTGGGTCCATACCACGTTTTGGCTTGTTGTAATAGTGTTTAGTGACCCTAAATTTTGAGCCGCTGGTCGTTGGTTTGAATTCAACCCAGGACAATTGTTTGTGTGATGCAAGATAATTTGTTCCTTTTTGGGGTATAATTTATCTATAACTAGCGGCACGCATCGACTTCTCCTGGTTACTAGTTACAGCATTTGTATCAAAGTAACAATATATACTTCCTGTAAACTAAGGTAATGGTGAATCTGATATTACTTGCCATTATTTTGTTAACGTTCGGTAATATACATTTCACTTTGATATTATATACAGTTGTACAGACGACTTCTATATAGGGATGAAACGGTATAGTGAATGCATGTACAATCGGCCAAGTTGGCGTTCAACCATTTATAGAATGTTTATTTATTTATTAAACACAGTATGGTATACGCAGGATAGGATAAATAACTGCTTTTATTAAAAACGTATTGAACGTGAAAATGTTTCTTTCAAAACGCATCCCTAAATGAGCGCTGGAGACCTGTACTCACACACAGGAACACAATTACGTCGCTGTGTGTTAACTAAACACGTGTTTGACTGTGATCTCATGTAACGTGCAAGTCTTTTATTTATGGATTATACCTCTCTTAGTTTTAAATTTGTTATTCTGTCAATTCTAATTGGGGGAAAATTAGGCCAAATCGTGGCGGGCCGCATTCTTCAAAACCGATACTAGAAGGTATCTATACTCAGACACTGTGTAGGTATCGATACCTCGATGGTTTACTTTACTTCAACACTTGTGTGTGTAATGAAGAAGTTTTAACGACTCGCCGACGTGCTCCTAGCACCGTTAATTGCAACTAAAAACCTGGCTTTTATAACTTTTTACTGGCGCTGCTAGCTTAAGTCCTAGTTTATGACTAGTCGCCAGTTCATATCCTTTGCACTAATATAAATTTCAGTACGTGGAAGCTTTTTAAATCAGGTGCAGGTTTCTGAACGTGAAAATGTGTATTCATTTACTTCATTTTTCATCGCTTGTGCCGTATCGAGACTTGGTTCAGGTTATAGTCTACCTTAGTATTTGATTTTATTTTATATTACTTACCTACCTACACCTATTTTAATTAATATGTATGAATCTTTGAGAACACGATGATGGATGGGTACGGAAAAATCTAAACTGGTTTATGTTACACTGCTAACTATAATATTAAGAAACACCTATGTCTACACTTATATTATAAAAAGAAAAGTATTTTTGTATGGAACAAATTACCTTAAAAACTGTCGACCGATTTTTAAAATTCTGTCACCATTAGAAAGCTACATTATCAGCGGGTAACATAGGCTACATTAAAAAAAAAAAGTAAATGTCCACCCGTGTGAAGCCGATAGTATTTTAATATAAAAAATAAAATAATAAATAATTGTTTTGAATAAGTTGCTTTTTACAATTGTTTCAATATATTTCTTTCTTTCCAAAAGGCTACGGAAAATGTTTACCATACCTTATGGACGTGATGAAAAAAAAGTTCTCAAAGAATGCGAATAAAGAAAATATAAATGATCATATCAATAATATTTTTTGTCTTAAAGAAAAATATACTATTCCACCAGCCCCTTTACACAGCTATTATTCAAGGACTTAAAGTATACCCACTGGTACAATCAGCATCCGTGGAACACACAAGTAATTGTCCCGTGAGGCAATTATTTGTGTGACCACTACACTAGAAGTGAAGTTTATGGTGCCTTTGCCTACCCCAATAGGAGACTAGCGTGATGATATGTACGGTCTTGTTCGTTGAGAAAAATAAATATAAAGTTTGCATTGTGTTTTTAGCGCTTAAGAATTTTTTAATAAGCTAAATGACTTAGTTGGCATCCCTTTTCAAAAGAATAATATGAAAACTTTCGGGAATATTCTTTTCAAATATTTTACACCGTATAAAATTTTGAATATGGTTTGAAATTAATTAATACAAATTCCGTAATCATAAAATGTCTTTTTGCATATCGATCTCGGCAACTATACCCACTACATATACACAAACTAATTCCTAACTAATCACATTTATATATTAAATCGTTTGTCCTAACTGAAGAACAAAGCGCAACCTACTACTAGCGCTAACTATTAAATCTTAAAAAAAAAACGAAATACTGTATTAACTGGTAAAAATGCCTAAGACATTCAATACAATTTTATACAAGAATATTAAATAAATAAACCTTCATGAATCACTATAATAAGTAACCCTCTAAAAATAAATAGATGTAATATAAAAGCTCGTATAAACACAGCCCAGTGTCCACATATAGGGACAAGTTAAATGAGGTGCAAGTAGAAACAATTCTCAACTTGCGCCGGACACTCGTCTGTTGATGAGGGAGTTTAACGCGCCAATGTGCGCAATACGGCCCACAATGTGTGTTCATTGTTAGTAAGATTGTCGCTTTATATAGAAAGCTATTGTAGATAGCATTTACATAATATATTTAAGATTGACACATTGAAGATTAATTGTATTTAGTCGCCCGGTTAAAACTATTTTGCACCCATTTAGCTATTGTATGTATTTCCGAAAATCCTGTCTTAGCGGATGTTAACGTTACATATTTTTAGCAGCCTGCATCCAGTGGCTGCCTGCAGCTCTGACTAGGTCACCTGTCCATCTTGTGGGACGTGGTCCCACACCACGCACCTGAACGTGGTCGCAACACAAGAACCTTTCTTCCCCATCGGTTATCGGTTCTTTGTAATTACTGTTTGTTCTTTGTAATTGTCGTTAGTAAATTGTTGAATAGATACTCACTAGTCCGTTCATATTATCTGTTATATTGCTAAGTCAGGTGTGAAGCCACGTAGTAATTATGACGCTCTTCGGCTTTCATTAAACTTTGTTCATTAAACGCAATCTCGTACACAAATAGCTGTGTATAGTTTTGTCTAGACGACTAATGATTAATTATATTTACTGTCTAATGGCACAGTTGTTGAGTGAAGGTTGTAGTCGCGATTCGTGGTTTAAAGTAGTGTTGAACGTGCTCGATTTTCTTATATTTTCTTCGCTTCAATAGGCTTTTGCAGTAAGTTTACGATTTAACAGTCGGAATCGTCTTTTGACGTGCCCTCCGAAGCACGAAGACGCTCAGATGAAATATAAAGTCTATGCGGTTACCCATCCATATAGTATCCACTCTCGTAGAAATGGCTCTTATCGATTAAACTTATTCAAATTAAGTTTTGTTTAATTTATTGAAAATGGTGAACGATAGTTAGTAGAAGTTTATAGGTTATATCAGAATCGTTTTTCTATCCCGTGGATTCTCGTGTCCTAAGGCCTGTGTAAGAAAACGGGTCGACAATATGCAAGTAATACCACTGGTATTGCAGGCGTCTATAGGCCTAGGTAACTGCTTAACATCAGGCGGGCCGTAAGCTTATTTGCTACCCAAGTAGTATTAAAAAAATAGGTAATATAAATTTTATAAGGTCTATATTTTTTTTGCACTTTGAATTTAAGGTTTATTTAAAAGGATTATACATTAGCATTACATCCCCAAATATTACGTAACTTAGAATTAAGTATCACTGTATTAACTGAAAGCAAACCATAAATAAATAAGTGTAAATTTATAATCACAACCTCTTTTTTATCAGTGGCTAAAAATAACTAACACAATAATAACATAGGTTAATACAATCACGTCACAATTAAACCCAAACGTCAACCGAAATGCTTTCATTTAATAAAATGCTTCACACTCAAATTACAATAACCACTCACTCACAAATATCATTATGACATTCGTAATCGCATCTGTACGCTGGCCGGCTAGTGAGGTGCTCTAAATAGCCCGACATAGCCCGACATTGCTCGGCTTTTGAAACGCCGCAATTCGAGCGATATGCTTAAACGAGCTTAACAATTTAAGCACATAAGTGGTTTGCTCAAACCCCGCCTGCAACTGCACAGCAAACCACGATTGTTTCATAATTATATTGCCAAACCAACACTGAAGCTATTTATTAAATACAGAATCGTGTTACAAATTCAGATAAACTGTTTATTTCTTTTGATTGGCGAGTGTCGGAATCTGACGTTTATTCCAAGCTTATTTCGTAGCATTTTTAGTATGAGGATTGTTTTGTTTATGATTAATTAAAAATATCTTTACCTCTGCCCTTATATTATAAATAGAAGCTAAAAGTATTATTTGTACGTTTGTAATGAATAAACTTTAAAAAATACTAAAAAGTTTTAAAATAATTTAAGAGAGGTAGGGCACCATACTAGCTAGCAAGCCCGACTGGGGAAGGAACTCCACCTTACAAAAGACCACAGCCAAAGACAACAACACACCTCCGGTATTGCGGACGTCCATAGACTACGGTAACTTCTTAACATCAGGCGGGCCGTACGCTTGTTTTCCACCCAAGTAGTAAAAAAAATAATAATAAACAAAATATACCTACTATTTATGGACACAAAGTATACTTAGACTCGGAACAACTATTTATGAATCACACAATTTTTGTCTCGCGTGGGAATCGTACTCATAACTTGCTGCACAGTGGCAATGTAACTAAATAAACATCTGAACCAATCGTGAAATGAATTGAATGATTTGATTGTTCGTTGTTGCAGCGGAATTTTCATTTCGGGTATGTAATAAAACTTTGAACGAAAAAATCTTTTGTAAAACTATTATTGTATTCGATATCTGCACTGTATTGTTTGATTATATATCGTGATGTTTAATACTTTGAAGTATAAATGGTCTTAGAATATGAAGGAAGACAAAATATTCAAGATTTTTTAATTCATTTACAAGACAGATATTTAAGAGATGTAGGACATAATACAAGCGAACAAGCCCGACTGGGGTTGAACCTCTGTCTTACAGAAGACAAAAGTCAAATAATCATACACAACGGTGTAGTTATGTCCTGTGCGTGAGAATACAGTCTTCAGTACTCATTTAGGTCTATCCTAAGGTTATTCGTACTTATGAAACCAGAGTGATGATTTTTTTGGCCCGACAACATGCGAGTGACTTTTTGTTTTCTTTAAGGCCGGTCGTATGATTGTTTGTTGAATTTATTGGTAGAAAAAAATTGACTATCGATAAAAGCTGCACTAAGCCCTATGAGTTTGCAGCACGCCTAACGTAGAAGAAAAACACGCTCGTAGCATGGCTACGAGTGTAGTTCGTAGACGGATCTTGTAGCATTCGTAGCACGTCTACGTTCGCTTAGAATGGGCAATCTTTACAGAATTTATTTTAAATAAATTACGATTAATATTTTTTTTACGTTTTAGTATTAAGTGGTAACAATTTATGGAAAATAAATCTGACTGTTAATATTTGAATGGCATGTTTATTTGAAATAGTGATTTCTAAATTATGTTAAGATTTTTTGGATCGGCAACACGCAAGTAATGCCTCTGGTATTTCAAGCTTCAACAGGCTACGGTTACTGCTTAACATCAGGCAAAAAAGCCAAGGTTTCTTGATGATAAGTTCCCTTGGGAAAGGAAAACGTTTCGTTAAAAACGCATCCCTAAATGAGCTCTGGAAACACACAGGAACACAACTACACCGCTGTGTGGCTGTGGTCTTCTGTAAGGTGGAGGTACTCTCTTTGGTGCTATCTTAAAAAACCTTGAAATGAAAAAGTACCAAATCTTAAACGTCTGCAAATCCTTTACAATAAATCAAAAAGTAGTACTCGTTCAAATAAATGGAGCAACAGGCTGTGTTTAATCACAGCAAGCGTCAGCTAAAACCGTCGGCACAAACAAAAAACAAAATTCGCGCAAAGCCTTCCATCGCTTGTTGTTATTAAAGCTCTTAATACGTCACTACCTTTTTATTGCAATCCTTCAGTTAGCTTGACATTAGTTTGTTAGCGGGCAATAATCGCCTGCTTTGTTTATTTCGTTTGTTTTTTCGGGCTATTTTGAACGAGTGTTTTTGCGGTACTTATCTATACTAATACGAGTATAAAAGAGGTTAAGTTTATAATTCTGAAAACTGATGAAAATAAAAACATTTTGGTATTGATAATTAGACAGAGACTACTGTTTTGTGACGTCACACACTCGTAATAGTTAACAGTTTTGCCGTAATTGGCAAACATTCACTTCTTTTGCTGTTTTTATTAATTTTAATAAGAATCTATAGGTACTTATATTATACATGCGAAAGTGAGTTTGTTTGTTATACTTTCATAACTAAACGGCTTAATGAATTGTAATGAAATTTGACAAGGACAAAGATGGGTACCCTGAGAAAGGAAATATGGTACGTTTTACCGCGATAATTGATATCAACGCGGGTGGAGCCGCGGGCATCGGCTAGTGTGTAATAAATATTATTTCTAGTTTATTGTCAAATATTATGGCAATAAATCTGCAAACGGTACAAACTCCGTACATTTCACGTTAACTGACAAAAATAACAAGGACCCCCTCAATCTGTCATTCAACAATACATACACACGACCTGATATCAATACTTTCCATGACAAAGTTACGAATCACCCCACTTTAAAATTAAACTGAGCGATTTAAATTTAAACTTTGTAATCCTCCCTTTGCTATAAAATACCCGGATGTTGTCTATGAAAGTTTACGTTATCGGTTATTATCTATGGTTGGTAAACTTTTTTATGAGTTAAAGTGAGCCGTCAACGTAATTATGTTCAGCAAAATGGCCGCTTTAATGTTTACAAGTTTAATTTGTTTTGATATCTGGTTTAGTTATATTATAGTTTGAGATTAATGTTACATTTGAAGTATTTTAAGTAAGCACTCTGGAACTCGCATCATCGTCACCGAACGCTTTCCATATTTAAAAATCATAATCTTATAGCTCGACGATACAATTTACAAGTTACTTACGTTTTCACTTTTATCGGCAGTCCCCAAAGACTGCCCTGCATGTTTTTTCATTACTTTGAATTATTGTATATACTCGTATGTATATAAAATCGTTTGTCCTAACGCACAGACAAAACAACTAAGTCTTAAAAACTATTTTTTATAACGTAAGTATCCGCTAAGATAAGATTTTTTAGTAAAAAAATCTCTAAACAGTTACATAAAAAAATTATTAACTCTGACAAAGTCTGAGCGGACAGCTAGTTATATATATGACGCCTCTTTCCCCTAAGGAGTAGCCAGGGGATAACAGGGTATAATTAGACCACGGCTAAATATATAATTTCACACTGTGGTGTAGTTGTTATCTTGTGCATGAATAAGTATAGGTCTCCAGTGCTTATATAACGAAAACGGTTTTTAAAATAACGTTTTACTTAAATTGCAAAGTCTGGAAAATTATATCCTGCAGTATTTGATTAGGCTAGAAGCCAACAATATGCTCGGCAAGTCCCAAGTTAAATACAAATAAAACTAGTTAAAGTGTAGGTCACATGAAACTGAGCCACTTACTACGTCAAGCAAATAGTGCCTAGTGTTTAAGTTTTATATATAAACTGCAATTCTCAAAACCCATTTTTAATGGGTACTTTTTAAAAAATCAAATAAGTCTACTAGCGTGTTTCAGTGTCGTAGCAATAAAGTTTTATGCTCTGATATATAGATAGCTACCGTTGATATAAAGCCAGACATTTGTTTAAGAATACTTTGTTGAAACAATATTGCACAGTTTTAGAGACCCAATTTGTAAAACTATATCACTATAATAAAAGTTGAATAAAGTTTTTTCTTATATGAAACAGAAAAATAGTCACGTAATTGAAAACTTGTATCGGCTCAATTGCATAGACACCCAACCCCCTGACGGCGATCGCTGTGTGCAAACTTGCCGCAACCAATTTCCAGCCAAACGTCCCGGCACCAAATCCAATAGGAAACGTCATAATCATATGATAGGTGCGGCGCATTGCGCCCACCTGTCGCCGCGCGTGCGTCCCGCGGTGACGTCACGCCGCCGCGAGCTCGCCCGACCACCACCGGGAGCGCACGAACGCGTCCGACCCGCGGACCGCAACGGATTGATCCGAGTGAGCCTCCGCGAGCCGCTAATCAAATAAGTCAATTGCTGTTTCTACAAAAATACATCGCCTTACACCCACCAGAACCTTCTTAAGTCCTTAAAAGCATTCCTGCGTTTCTACTTTCCAAAAAACATATTTTGCTCCCCGAAGTCAAGCAGGGGTAGGTGAGAGCGGTTTCGGAGCGCGTCCCGCCACGGCTCCTTATCTAGTTCTTAATCCAAGATAAATATTACATCAATCGGGGGAGGAGTTGGTGTGGCGCACGCAGGCGCGGCCGGTGTCGGCCCAGTCCCGCTCCGGCCGCGTTGCCCGCCGCACTTCGCTTTCGCGGGCGCTCGACCCGGCGGCGACTCGCCCGCTGCCTTTTCTACGACCCGCACAATTACGAGTGTTGTACGCCTCACAGTA
The DNA here is from genome assembly GCA_947095525.1 of Trisateles emortualis. NCBI lineage: Eukaryota > Metazoa > Arthropoda > Insecta > Lepidoptera > Erebidae > Trisateles > Trisateles emortualis. Next base: position 15,134,046 of record OX352745.1, read on the forward strand.
ACAACCGCTGACTCCCACCGTATCGAATCAGCCGAGTGTTCGCTGTCGTGCCACGGAGGTGTCCACGTGCACATCCCGTTGCGTAAGTCGGGAAAGCAAAATCTTGCCAAAAACGAACCTCTTCTCCTATTGACACGCGAGAAAAACAAACGTACTTGAATATCGATCACACCGTGTTTATCAATGCCATAGCGTGCGAATACGGGGAGCACTCCATGTGTGTTTATACCGCGGTCGAAGTAAATAGTGTATCGTATTCGATGTGTCGGCGAGGTTAGAAGTGGCTTTCTTTTTTAATGGGGTAATCCGGACCGCGCCCGCGGTCTTTTAACCCTATAGTACGCAAGTGCTGGTTGACCTTAAAACCGCGGCTCGGGGAGCAAAGTTTCAACACGATAGCTTGTTTGTTTATGAACTCATAAAACTGTTATAATAAATTTATTTAAATTAGTTCCTTAAAAGGCATAGCCTGCTGAAACGTGGCCCTTACATTTCTTTATAAAAGGCCTAATTAAAATTTCTAACTTAACTGGTGTGTAGTTTCGAGATTAAAAGCTTGTAACATTTCGCCCAGCAACAAAACATAATTTATTCGGCAAACATTTTCTGTAATAAACCGTACATATTTCAAGCGGCGACTGTACCGTAGCTATTATATATTTCACAACCACGCTAATGTAGTATTTGCACTGTTGCTTCGTTTAGCCGTATTTATATTCGCAGCAGGCTCTCAACTTTTTTTAATCACCTCTAATGACTTCTTCCCCTAATTAATGACACTTGACAGTTCACAAATTTGAATTTTCCGGAAAATTTCGTTCAAGCTTTTTACAAGTTTCGAAAAGATATTTATCATGGGTTTTTAAAATATTAAAAGCTTAACGCTTAATTTTTAACATCTAAAAAATGGTACTATTATCCTCGTAATCACCATATTTGAGACCATAATTATTGAACCCTCCCTGAATTATCGTTTATTCCAAACATTATGTAGCTTTACATTCAGGATATTTTTGATATCGACCAAATCAGTCATTAACCGTTTTATTATTACTAAACTGTAGCTGAATGTCGTGCTGTTGAAACTAGGGTACAATACAAGTATCAAGCAAAATCTTATTACTTCTACAAAAAAAAAACTACTTCAGGTCAACTCTCGCTGCAGAATTTTTCACAATTTTCTGCTTCTATTCATACCAATGCTACTATTTCTACTTGTACAAAGTTAACGACATCGTAGCGAAAAAATATTAGTTTTACACAGACTCTGTCCAGTATACCGTCATAAAATTTCCTCTTTACAATTTTTACTCTGTACGAAGCAAAATAATTCTATTCACTGTATTATACAGTTATTTTATTTTCTTACCACGACACCATGCACTGTACTCCTTCGTATTTCTTATGTTCCGTGGCTATCTTGTTTAATGTTGATTTTCTCTCGTAAACTTTCCAGTATTATTTCTTTACATTATGCATTTGCAACAGTATACTCTTTAACATTTGTTAGCATAAATAATACTGCATTACCCGCAGAGAAAACTGTTTTAATAAAATATTAGTAGAACTAAAAGGGAGAGATTGGTTAAATATACCATTTCGAACGCCAACCGTTTAGAAACATTTTGTCAATCCACAAGACTTTTCTTTCAGGCCTTTTTGTCCGTCTTCTTCACTGTCTTCACAGATCTTTTGCATAGGGGCAGTGGCTAAGGTAACCTAGCCAATTACCACTGCGCGGCGTGTTACGGGTTCAATCCCCACACGAGACAAAAAAAATGGTGTGATCTATAAATGTTTGTCCCGAGCCTGGGTGTACTTTGTATCCGTTAATTGTATACTTGTAAAGTCTCCCGCGACACAGGGCTAGTTTTATAGAAAAGATCTAGAAAAAGACCTACATAAGTTTTGTAAATTTGTAACGAGTAACTTACCGCACCGATTCAAGTGCCCAAACTCGTTATATTTTTAAGGCTCTACCAATATTTATGTACCAAATGATCTTATAACTTAACGTGTCCATCCCGGCACGTTCACCACAAGTCCTCTGTTGACCTAGAAAGCTGAAACTTGTTACTGACCGAGGTAACAAAACTTAAGGGACCGAAATTAAAATTTACATAGGGTCATTTTGAATTAGTTTGTACAAATTATACCTAGTTGATTTTTGGGTTAAATAATATATTCAGGTTTCAGAGTAATTAATTGGAAAGCAAATTTGGATAATAAAATGAAATGCATGAACTAATGTTACAAAAGTCTTTTTTAAGTTTTGCATTCCAATACTGATCTGTATGTAGAGAAAATAGCATATTCCAGTATTCGCCTTAATAAAAAAAATAAAAAAATCTATTACAAGAACTATTTTTACAAGAAAATTATAAAGAAAAAAACAAGACATGGCTTTAGTTCATACCCGGGGTTGGTAACTTGGCCGTCCGCCGGTCTCGTGCTGTTTAATTCCTCTCCAAAACAACATCGTCGTAATTAATTGCCTTGCCTCCATTTTTCATTCTATTAAATTTATTTTAACTTAGCGCAGCGCCATACATTTTAATGTTCAAACTAGTCCAGTCTAGAACTATAACGAATGCTAGACTAATTTACGATACAATATTTAACATAGCCTCTATATAACCTTTAATTCGTCTAATGTACCGTATTACCGTAAGCGAGTCGTTTACCAGGTAGTTTCTTATCATTTTAATATTTCTTAAGTAGGGCGACTCGTAGACTGAAAACTAGGAAGTAAAACATTTCACTTAATATGAGCTACAGTCACGACAAGTTTTAATAACGGAATAACCGTAGATAGGTACTTTAGATTACCATGTAATCACTATAAAGAAATCTTTCGAAGTAAGCACAGCTGTTATTTATTAGTTAATGGAACGTAAACGATTTTTTAGCAACATAGCAAGTTGAATGATGAACAAAATAGACAGGTTTAAGCTCAAAATCTTCTGTCTCAAACCTCAAAGTGGATTAAAACAAAGAAGTACCAAGATTGCGTTGGAACCGCAAGAGACGATCAGTCGTCGATGTGTGCCAACTTGTGGCCCAATGAAACGCATGGATTTAGACCCCTAAACAAAATTAAGCTCGCCACAGACTCGGAACGGCATCAGAATAAATTGGACGAGAAACGTTGCTATTTAATTAAAAGATTAAGGAGCTTCAAAAATTTCGAATTTAAAACTTTTGGATTTTTTTTAAATAAAGTTGAATTTAAAGCTTATTAGTTTCGATGCTTGGAGATACTTGGAGACGATATCCACCAGTAAACTGCAATATGATGATGATGATGATGTTATGCTGTCGTGGATTTCTCCAATTTATACCGACTTCCTTACATTAAAAGTTGCGCGTATTTTTATCATAACTTGTCAAACTAATGTCTTTCAACGACGCAGTTAGGGATATTTTGAAGATATTCTTTTTCGTTTAGGTAAAATTTACTGTGGGTGTTTTAATTAACTTCGTTCTTTTATTATTCTTTGTGCGTGTGTTGGGAAATTAATTTGATAGAACTGGGTAAAATGTAATTATTAGTGCATTGCACATTTCTGAGAAAATGTAATGGAATATAAATAAGTAAAAACAACACAAGTCAATAACGTTTTCTTCTCTGTTTGTATTTTTTTTCCTTTTTGTAGCTATAAAGGAAGATTTTAATGCTATTATAATAGAAATGGTAATCTGTGGTCAACTTTTATTTGGCTATATTCTTTAAGTTCCGACGCGTAACTAGTCTTTTAACTGTGACTGTCGCTAACCTAAATAGAAAATAAATTATAGGTCGATGTTAAAGTGAAAGTTATGGAATCCACTGCTATTATTTACGTGAATTCAAATTTAGCCATTAGTGGGTAATAAAAACTAAATTATGTGTAACGCAATTGTTCTTGAAAAAGTAATTTAAGTTTGAGAATTTATACTTGAATCATGAAATTAATATTCTTGTAATATTATTTATTGCGTATTTATCCTTACAGCGAGGCCTTCTATTACAAAACGTTATAATAATTCCCAATGAATTTATAGTTCAAGCGAATATTACTGAAGCCGTTTTGAATAAAGGCGTTTTACGTTAAAATGAATTTATAATTTTAGTTTAACATTACTCACGTACAGTCGGGCACAAAATAAAGTTCGGCCTTGTCATAAATCTTGTACACTGGCTGTATTCACTCTATTATGCCATGCAAAATTTATGTAACTTAATCTTTTCTATGTTCTCTTATTATCCGTTTCTTTCATACATGTTATTTATGACTAGAATTTTAGCTATTCTTTTTTTAGAATTCTTAGCTAGTAACTATTGTTAACTTTGTGTCTGAATTAAGTAGGCATGTTAAATGCAGATTTTTCGTATAACGTTTAGGGAGGTCATAGCTCATTTATAACAAGCTTGCTAGGTCAAGGAAGCTTCTCTCAAAGCGTCTGTTCAAAATAAGTGGCCAGTGGCCTATGACAGTAAAAAAATTGAGAGTTCATTCGTGTTTGCGATAACATTGCACTTTAATACTGTCCCGCGCAGTCGGCTAATCTCCGCACAGATTGGGCCGCCCTGACTGAATGTTTCGGGTACTATATAGTAAAATCAAAGTTTTTATTATTTTTTAAACTATGTTAATATATATAATTTAACCTCATGGCCTACATTTTCTATTTAAAACTAGAAATAAGTATAGAAATGTAAACATATGCCAACTAATCGCGGCACGCAGTGGCTACGCTGTCAGTTTATGCGGTATGACATTCCGTGCGGCAGCGGCGAGCGGAACAGTGCCCCTCTTTTTGACAGCTATTGTACCTCGCTCGAGATACCAATGTTTGTTATTATTATACTAGAAACACTATATTTTCCATCTCACATGTGCTTATTTTCCACCTAGAAATGTGTTGGATATGCAAAGTAATTGCAGCTTGTTTTGCGGTGGCAAATCTGACAGGCAATACGTCGTGATGTGGCAAGCGTAGTGTTGCTTTTACTTTTTCACACGACTATACTTTTAACGGTCTTTTTTTCTTCTTACCTGTACCTAGTATTTGAACTCAACCAAATATTTGATATAGGAAAGGGACGCAGTATTAGTAAAACCTTATGTATTTTTATTCTGTGTTTCGTATAATGGTGTTGTTTTAATACTAATTAGGTGGCAAATAAGTGTGTTGCCGATCCAAAAGCTTGTAATAGGGTTTGCTGTGAATATCTCTGGGATAGGAAAACATTTCTTTAATTATGCATCCCATTTTTTTTTCTTTTATACATTTATTTCATAAGATATTTACATGAATAGTTATTAAAATTAAAGTAACCTAACGTAACTTCAAAACAATCAGATATTGTGATCCCTAAATTAACACCGAATTTGTAGTTATTTGTGGTCTTCTTTACGGTGAAGATCCTTGCCCTGTAAGACTGGCTAGCATCTTTTTTATTTAATAAACATTGAACAATCTATACTGGACATTTTATACGATATAAAAGATCGTCTGCCAATAAAAATAAGATTTTATCAGCAGTCGTGTCTGTGAAATATCTGGCCATGAATTCTCTTTGCCAAGTGGCTAGAGACTAACTGGTGCAACGAATAGCCTCGGGGGATGTGTCTGTAGTCGCCACGAGTAGACAGCCAAATTAATGATCGTGGTCTGGTGTTCAAAATTTGTAATCACTTCATTCAGTTGACGTATTTTCATGATTTTAATACTTGGAAATGTGAAATTTATTCATTGAACGGTGCAAATGTTTACGTGGATATTCTTCTCTGTTTGTTTTCATAAATACTTTCAAGGTGTAAATGTTTTATAGGGCTCAAAGGGCCACGGTGTTAGAGGATAGAATAAATTCGTTTTGATAAATATGGTGCGAGACTGGACTTGGAATTCGACATCGGGGCAGTGCTTGGCTTGTTCGTGTTCCGTTGCTACTAGAATTATTTACTACAACGGTTTCTAGCAACTTTATTTGTATAATAACTCCTTTTTTGTATGTTTTTATTGCAATAACGTAGTAGTAACTTCCAAATGACCTAAAACTTGAAATATGTATATCAAAAATATAAAATAAAGTGACCATGTCCCAAGATGGTTTTAAATGAGATAGCGTTGAGTGTAGTAGATTTCGAGTGCAGGTGTAATTTATGAACGTTAATTGCCTGCCTTAAAAATGTTTTCTTATATAATAACGATGTCACTTCCAGTGTACCTATTAATTTCACATAAGCTAACTTAGAGTATAACATTCTAGCTGCGCCTGAATTTGGTTCAGCTAGAATGCTGTTGCTAAGTTCATATCAATCATAAACAAAGTTGTCTCATTTATCGTGATATGTGTAATAGAATTTACTTACCTTTATTTGGCACATTGGACTAAAATTATTGCACTAATAGGTAAAGAAATGTCCAAAGTGACAATATTCCTAAAATGTAATACTCAAACGCGTTTTACTTAGGAAACATCCCAAACATTTGACAATGATTTACACCAACCCGTAAAAGTCCGTTCAGGTGACCTCTCCAATAACAATTCGAGCGTGAAAGTATAATTATTATTTCCCTCTTTATTGTCGCTTTTCTTTAAATCAAAAGATAGACAGTGACAGTCGTTTTGTTTTCTTAAATTACAACAAAGATTGAATGCTGTATTTTCGTCTCTGGTTTTTACTTTTATAAAACTTTTGTGTACTTTTTAAACGATTTCAAGAATTGAGTTACAATAATTACAAAGTATAATTTAATATCTCATTACCATTCTATTTGGAATCCTATTCAAATCAACTTTTTTATATAGATTATTTTTAAAAATATATTTTTATTTTGGGGTTCTGATATGTTTACTTGTTTTTGATTTTATATTGTTTATAAATGTATTATTTTATTCTTATATAGTAGTTTATATTGATAACTAGCGTTCGGAACACTACTAAAAACTCTAGATATTTCATTTATGAATATAGAATATATTGTCGCCATTTATTAGTTTTATCCACATTATTAACTGTACCATAAATCCAATTTTCTTAATCGAAGGAAACTATATTGGCTGCTGTTAACTGTGCGAATCGGCTTACCGTGATGCCAGCGGGGGTTGCCAATGATGGGCTGGCGACTTGCCCTTATTTACGTACCCTTGTGGCACTCTGGGGCCTCCTTGTGACTGTTATTGCTCAGATTCATTGATCTGTGTTAAGTTATGTTGGCGGTCAAGGCTATTTGGACGGTCTCACTCAGATTTGGTGAACTGGAAATTATCTGGCTTGAGTGTTGTGTGGGTTTTTATAGAGTTATGCCGATTCAAGGCTAGTTACAATGTCTTATACCTACTGTTATTATTAATTTAAAGAAAAATTGGGTCCCACTGGCATAGAATACGGAATTCTGTCACTAAAAATAAAACTTCTGCACTTGGGAACAATACCTATGTCGCAGGGGACCTTAAAACGTACACCCAGATTAGAAACAAACATTTGTGAACAACACCCAGTAAGGCAACCTTGCAAGTAGCTAAAAGAACTGTACAGTATCCAATAGTTTGATTCTAAATGTAAAAATTTGTTGTTGGAGTATTATGTAAAAAGTTCTTATTATGGTGTAGTCAGCGAACTAGCATATATAGATAGGTAGATATACCTACGAATAAAAACCATTGTATGTATTTTGAACTAAATAAACCTATTGTTATTATTCATTAAAGCTATGCATTAAATTTATACTCCCAACTAAAGCAAGCTATAGAAATAAAATGACGGAAGCTCTTAGACTAGTTTACGACGCGTATTAGTCGTAAAATTGTAGAATTAGTTGCCCTGGGGTGGAACAATATATGACAGTTATATTACGCCAGAGTTTTGTTGTGTACCTTCTATGTATACCTACCCTACTAATATAAAGTCTATTGTGGCAAATTTTGGGACGAAACTTCTAAAACAAGTTACAAACCAATTATAAAAGTCTCTGGTTTGAGTCCACGGCCCGCACCTTTGAGTTTTCGCAGTTGTGTATGTATTAAATACTAGCCCCATGGTTTTACCAGAGTTAAATTTTGTTTTCGTCCCGTTTCACGTTAATTGTTACTTAAATGTTCCCTATAGCGGGTCCCCTTGGGTCATAGCGTACCTAATTAGCCTTTAATCTTCCTCAACAATCGTGCTATAAAATGCGTAAAAAACTTCTAAATCCGACGAGCAGTTTCCCAGAAATCTTAGAAGCAGCACAGTCTGTGGGAGAATTGTGCTTAGTATATACCAACAAGTTCGCCTCGTATTGACATAATATAGCTAACCGAATGTAGATATACCTCTTCTTACTCCTTTGAGGCAAAAGGTGTGATACTATGGTATGTTATGATTTTTTTGGGACTGAATAATTATAATCAAAACCAGTGTGTCTCAAATCTCGTTCTTAAAACATCCCGAAAAAAAAGACACTATGCAATTTCCAACCTTATGCTGATTAGCATTAAATCTAATTTACTAAACAGATGAATTTCATTATTAAATCATTTTGTCACTAACACATTATTAAAAGTTGTAGTCTCGTCTACCATCGGCATTGGGACGTCCTACTTATATCTATTCGTATGTTCTCCTGGTAACGCTAACTAGGCTTTAAATAATCTGTATATAATGGGACGTAATTCTAATGTACCTCTTTATGTGAGTCTATTGTGGCTTTAATTCTTAGTAATATTATTTAGTACAATCCCCAAATTATTTCATTAATGATTGTACCTATAACTTTTATTTATTGCTTGGTTACATGTTTTGATGTGTATATGTATATCGCAGGATAATCTCGGATAGATTTTTAAGTAACCATTCAAAGACATCGTCTCTATCACACTATTTTGTTTAAAATTAATAAAAAAAAGTAACCAAATATCTCTTAAGCTGAAATAAAAAACGGCTGTGATGGCTTTTTATGACGTGCATGTGTCAGACATTTATGTTCAAAATTAGTTTAACGTTGACTATGTATCACCGAATTGCCATCAGATTCGATTCAATAAATTACGGCTGAATTTCGACCACTAAGCGATCTAGTGTACATTTTAACACATGAATCAAAGCACGGATAATATCAATTCCAAATATGAATATAAAAGTTCTTTTTTATCGCACACATAATAATATGTATGTTTTCGAAATCATTGTCATTTTTGCTTTCAATAAAGTAAAATGCATATTCGTTATCCAATGCCAGGATACGTTGTTAAAAATATCACGTGGTGTAAAAATATTTTCCTTTTCATATAGAGTAACAAAATAAATTTTAAATTAAATTGCATGGTCATGCCGGCATCGGATACTATCCACGTTTCTGAATGTAAATGTGATTGTGTTGGGATCATTCGATTCGTAGTTGCACTAGATTTTTAACCGATAGTAAAGCTGGAATTATTATTGTTGCAATCAGTGCTAAATTCTGTTGTTTAAATCAGTTTAGTGAATTTGTTAAAGGTGTATGTATACTAGAGCGTTCTAATGACACAGCTGCTCTTGTGTAATAACTTTTGTCGAATGTAATATTTGACGGCATGGTTGGTTTAGTGGCTTTAGTGGTTATCACGCTGTATAGTTTCCACGCAGCATATGACTAACTTTTTAATTTAGTTTTATAATAAAATAAAAATAAAGAGTGCTAACACGCGTTGTGAGATCAGAATTGCAAAAAAGTAAGCGCAATCACGACGAATGCGCGCGCTCAACTGAACAGAAAATGGACGGCGCATTAGTATCAAAGCGTGCGCCAACGTGCGATCGTCAGCGTCTAGCGACTTGTTCTCTGAGCGCTGCGGTATATTATGATCGGTTGTTAGATACTTAAAATATCAGGGCACAATTTGAAAACGCACGTCAAAATGTTGCCATCTGAACATAGCCTAAGAAGCTACACAAATCATACATTCACGTAAATCCCTGACGAGAGCATTTTACCGAACGCACATTACATAAAGTACCTATATTGACCACCCCTATGACGTCGAATAAATACAGTAACGTAAAAAAGATTACACTCCAGTGTATTTGCACCTTAATACGCTCTGTCAGGTAACACGTGTTTGATTTACGAATATATACCTCACCATAGGTGAAATGCGTACACATTTGACTGAGGCTGCCAATACGCCAGTGAACCGTAATGATTGCCGCCAATATCCTTCGATACTATCGTATCGGTGTTCAACCTTACATCGGAAATACACAATTATATCTTACCGTTGAATCAGGTAAAACGTCGATAGTAGATAGGAGATCGACATCGGGTTATCTAGTTAGAAGAGGATATTAAGAGATTGCTTGAAACGGTTTTCATGTTTTTAATTTATTTATTGTACTATTTTTGGTGGGAAACTTGACTGGATTTTTTTCTAAAGTCAGATTTTGAGTCTAGCCATCTGCATGGGAGATATTGTAGTGGAAAAGTGTGTGTGGAAACACAGGTGCACTCTTTATGACCTTACTCTCTTCCAATGAGACAGCAATCCGAAACGATCGCAGAGAGATCAGGCGAAGTACCTACGGCTTTACGTGCTTTCCAAGGCATCAATCGCCGAACTTCTAGCATTATATATATTCTTTTTTTTTAAGACAACTCTTGCACTAGGGAACAAGCCCTGTATCGCGGAGGACTATTATAAAATTATTGACAGAAAAACACGGTATCTCGCGATCATCAGTCGCACTCAAAAACACTAGGATTACGAGGTAGTTAACACGTCCACAGTATCGTAATAGTATACCGAGTAATGTACTCAAGCTACTGACTAACGTCGTTCCTCAGTTTGCAAACCTCCAGAATGCCCTGGCCCGAAGGCTAAACACAGCATCGCACAAAAGGCTCAAAAGCTTCACTTATATATACTGCGGAAACGCAGGGTAAAATGCATTTTGTTAGTATACTCGGATTTTAAAATTATAATCGTGTCGTGACGGCGTGTTAAAGAACAAAACCTTATGAAGTGATCCACAAATGGTTGTTTCGAGTCTAGATGTACTTTGTGTCCGATAATTGTATTTTTGTAAAGGCTCCCGCGACATAGGACTTGTTTCATTAAGTGGGAGATATATTTTTTTAAACACATTTTCATATATGTTTGTATAAGGAAATTGCGAAAAATTCTTATAAAACCTCACGTACAATCTTTACAAATTGTTCGTGATTCCTTAAAAATTCCATAGTAACGACGTCGTCTTCCAACCCTTTCAAAGGCTGAAAATAAAATGTGAAATACGTTAGGATCCTCCTTAGGGACTGGATACACATAAAGTTGGGTCCGCACCGATCTGCTAGGTATCGTGGCGTGCTTACAGAAACGCTTCGTTGGATAAGTGCCTTCGAGTGCGTAGTTTTTGACTCGACTCTTTTGTTCAATTGAGGGTCTTGTGTAGCAATTTCCCTACATACACACAATTTATTATTTTAAACAAAGGTCCATTAACTTTCTTTCTTTCTCCTTGCCCGGTGTTGTAGGAACTATACAAACATAAAATTAACAGACACCATAATGATATTACACCCAGATTCGGAACAGCCATTTGTGGATCACACACATTTTAACCACTTAAGCCACTGAACCAACCGTGCAGTTATGAACCCAAGACCCGTTTTGATAACCTGTGCTACTTACAGGGCTTGCTTCATAGATAAGGCCTTATTAAAAAAAAAGAAATAACTTCTATACATACATTTTGCTCGGTATTCTCCCCCTACAGCAATAAATTAATCATCTTCCAAGTATACACATCTAATATTTAATTAAAAACAAATCCGCGTAATAAAAAACGTCGAAAAGCGAAAGACGAAGTAAAAATACAAGTGAAGCAGAGTTTTCTAAGAAAATACGCGTTCAAAAGTTTAATCTCTTAAAAGCGTATACTAACTCGAAGATTCAGCATTTAATTACCGAACACGTAAGATACGTATCTTTAATATATCCGGAGGCGCTAAAGTCTCTAAGAACCAGCCAACGAGGGAGACGTCAAAGAGCTCATAATGAAATAAGTTCACATCGGGCGTAGGTACTCGTGTATTCTTCAGTATCTGTGGTCCGTTTTACTTTCGCGCGCGTCTACTTGCCTTTATAGAAGTTTTCTTGGTACCTACGTGTTTCGCGTGTAAAGCAAGTTTCAAATTGTTTTCAAGCATCTTGTCTTTATTAATGATGTAAATATAAGTTTGATGATTTGTTCTATCTTTAGTATCAATAGGATGAAAGGAAATTATTGTATCTTTTTTCAAGCTAGTTTATTTTCTCTCAGTGGTCATGTTGTTTTGTACTCTTATCATTATGAAGTCAAACGATTAGTAATCTTTGTTCGTAATTAATGCACTCAAAATCTACTAAACCGTTTTTAAAAATTATTTTACCAGTAGATTGCATTAATACAACAGTTCTATCACATCCTATATACAAAATAAAATTACCGTTTACGATTTTAGTTTATTAATAATAACAAATACGATGTAACTACTACTATTAAAATTACTTGTTTTTATACCTTGCTACATAATGCTACATTGCACGCTTGCGGCACAAGCTTCTGCATCCACGTCTGTTTCCACATGTCATAACAACCATACATTAACTCGCACTAAGAACAATGCATATATTTGCATTCTAACGACCAAGTTTACAAATATAAATGTTAGTTTAAATTCTATAAAAGCTCTTTCATAATAATCGATACCGATGTAGCGATATTTTAACGTTGGTTGTCGCCGAAATAAACATAATCACATCTCATTCTCGAATTATAAACGTCCCAAACAACAACAGTGTTTTATGGACATGAAGATAACAAGAAGCGAATTTATTGTTTACTGTGTATATTATGTCGGCCATTGATCTGGGTTGTGCTTAATTTATAGCGTGTGGTGAGTTTAAAGTGGCGCAGCGCGTCGCGATGCGGTCGCTCCATCGCGTCGCCGCACAATCGCGCAGCACCCCTCGTCTGCAAGAGGCTTACTCTGTCAGCCTGTATCGTAGAGGTTTCCGATTCATGGAGCATTAGACGTCGACACCGGGCGTTTATTCTCTAGCCATCACTTCATTGTTTAAACTTTAACTAGGTTACCGTTTAATGAAGTGAATATAAACACCTTTTCACCATTTGCAGAATATTTTTGAGATTGAGAAAATTTTCATCGTTCATATTTAATCAAGTTTTCGATCAATATAACATTAAGGATTTCGGTAATTTCTTAGAGATTAGAATATCATAAATCAAACACCCCAAATTTATTTGCCTATCAATTTACCAGCCAGCAATGCATATTCACCGCTTTGGCGTCCGTTGTTTATCGTTGTATATCAGAGGAGTTTCCATCTCATTTAGTGGGCCTCACCAAAACTGGTCCGAGTTGAATAAACCCGAATTAGTAGCGCCCACCGGGGCTCGTCACCGCGCCCGATCCTATCGGCGCAATGAGATATGAAATGAAACTCACTGGCCGCGATATAAACAGGATTACGCGATTACTGATCCGTTGGAGTTGACAGTCGACGCCAACGACCGACTAGCTTGTCAGAACATTTTTGGACGTATCACGTGTGCGGCTCTGTGTGCGGTCACGAAGCTTTGTCTCGGTCAGCCCGGGGCGCCGACGTCAAAGGAGATTAGGTTCGTTTACACAATTGTCGCGTCCCCTGAAGCGGGCGCGCCGGCGGCCAGCCCACCGCTCGCACGCGACCTCGCCGGCCACACGCTCGGATTACGCGACCCCGACACACTAAACCCGACTCGAGTGCCCCCGGACTCGCTCGTTATCTGAAACATCATTCTGACAGGATTGACTTCAGTCTTACCGTGTTTATGGCAAGCCGTTATTAAAATTATTCGTAACAGTGAATTGGTAAATAGTGAACTAAAATGGCGTGGGGATACTGGTCGGCTTCTTCTGTGATGCCCGACCGCGGCAGGAGTCCGCGGCGGGCAGGCACGTCGGCGGTGCACGTGCATCCAAACCCACCGACGGCCAGAGAAGTGATGGAGACTCACGACGAGAGCATCATCCATACAGCGTCGACATCCCGCGACAGTCGCGAGCACTCCGCCTCACCGCACTCGTCTTCCAACGGCGGCCATTCGCATCACCAACACGAGGTGCGTCACGCGGTGCCCGCGAGCGCACTCTTTGGCGAGAGTTACGGCGAACTATCTCGACGACCTTCCCTCGATCTAGGATCAGTGCGAAGTGCGTTAGCATCGTGTTCAGGTGGTGGAACACTAAGTGCCGGTTCGACTTTGACTCGCGGCGGTACGTTGGTGGACTACCTGCCGCCGACGCCGTGTCCGCACCACCATCGCGTGTACGTGGACCATCATAAACATTACGAGCAGCCGATACAGCCGGTGCACGTGGGCGTGGCACACCACTCGCACTCGCACGCCTCCAGCAGACACCACACCGACGACGAGGATGACCTCGAGCCTGCCTACGCTACAGGTACGAAACGATACGATACTCCCAACACCTTATTTACTGTGTACGTATGTATAAAGCAACACATCGACTCGTTGCGCTCGTAAAACGGTATCTATTACTGAAGCTACGCTTGGCAACACTGACAGTTTTATAGCCTTCAATATTTTATTTGCCTCTAGTGGATTGAAGAATGAACGTATAAAAGATCGTAAAGTAAACGTTTTATTTTTTATTTGGGCGTCGCAATTAAATATGTTGGTATATTTATCATCTGTTCTAATATTTCCTAATTTACTTGAGATATTTTGTTACTGGCAATCAAAAGAGACGAAATTTTATCTCGATGGGAGTTAGTCATTATTTCCCCGCAGCTCTGGCATTGTATTACATTAATTATAAAAGTTTGCCGTCTTATTTCGTTAATGTATTTGCAACTCTGGCGACCTACTTTTCTGTGAGCATTCATCGCGGCCGGTCAGTGTTGCCAACTTCGTAACATTACTTACACGTTTTTGCGGAAACAACTGTATTATATTTTTGTTATGATTGTACCATTTCGAGGAAGAATCCAACTGTGTGTGGCGATAACGGGATATTGGACTTAGGTAGGTACACGTCTGAATTGTCGCTTATTTATAAGTGACTTGGTATGACTTTTATGGATTATACAGGGAAACAGGAAAGTAATGGTTTATAATATAACTGGTTAAAACATTTACGACAAAATGTATACTTATGATATAATCTTTGTACATTTATTTGGCGTCTACCATTTTGAGGGATACCTCGAATTGGACAAACTTCAAAGTAATAGGGGCTATTACTGTTCCAACTGTTGTACTTTTGAGGACTTAACTTTGGTATTAACATAACATATAAAGTTTTGTATAAATTATACTCGCTAACACTATTGTCTATTCGGGACAATCCCACCCACATGCCCACCGCTGTGACTCCTGTGAGCCAGGATTAACAGCGCAGTAACCAACTGATACACCGAGTTTTGACACTCGTGCGTCTCGTGGACAACTAAACCTGCTGGACCCCGCAACGAATTTAATTTGAAGTAAATAGGAGGAGTTTGAAAGAAAAGTTTCCACTTCCCTCCATAGCAAAGCGGGAGACAAATTAAATCATTATACCTATGAAAAGGAGCACCACGGAGGACCTTAAACTACGGGCTACTATATGAGCTAAATTTGCTTGCTATAATATGTATGGCAGAAACGTTTAAATGCACGGAAATTCCCTCCAGATGAGATTAAATCCCCATAGTAGACAATATTATCTAGTTAGCTACATATCGAATAATAGTATCTTATAATTAGCTGTATAAGCAAGCTTTGTTTTGCTATGAAATACGTAATAAACATACGTATACATGTCAAATCCTTCTTCTTAGAGTGTCGATGGCAATCTAAATTGTGTCGGCCCAGAAACTAGCTACGAGTTTTGCATTTTCAGTAGCGTCTATAAACTCCTCTAAGGTGCAGGTATCAGGGCACGCGGGACATGATATCAAGTGCCCCATGGTTTGTGGCTCAGTACCACATTTACATTCCAGGTTGGAATCGGCTGTAAATCCCCACCTGAGCAGGTTTTCTTTGCTTCGACAAATTGAATCAACGTTAAATGGAAGCTAAATGCTTCCTAAATGCAAATCTAGTGCAGTGTTGTCATTCAGTGCCTAATGTTCCGTGCGCTTTCACGAATCTCGACGAACTTCGACCCGCCACTTCAATGTTAATCACCACGATATAGGAGATTAAACGCAACATACGTACTCAATGAAGATTTGCATTAAAACCTCGAATCTTCAATGTTATACAGAGTTGTTGAGGTTTATTTTATTATAGCGATTTACGGAAATACTTAAGTTTATCAAGTTTTCTGTATCCTTCGCTTTATGTTTGTTGAAGTACTAGTATTGTAGAACATTAGCTTAAAATGTGACTCGATGAAGACCGAGAGATTATAGCAAGAGGTTCCTCCAGAAAAGGAGATTAAACAGTCCCCTGGTGATAAGCATTTACTGTAGCTTATATACGCTCGTATATCTGTAGGATTACGCGCGTGTTGCGAACCCAAAAACCCTGTAACATAGGATATCCCTAGAAACATCATCATCATCATCCTCGTCGTCATTCCCGCACTGCTTAAGAACGCGACCACATATGACGCGTCTACAAGCAATGCGGTCTTCCAAAGTATGGACCGCACGGTACATGCTACTTTCAAAAAAATTGCAAAAAGTATATTTAAAAACACATCACTAAATTAGCACTGGACATTACTGCGTGTATTTGCATACGGGTATAGCTTCAAAAACTAAATCCTTGTTCGTCGATACTTTTATCATGCTTATGACTAAGTTTGTCATAACATTAAATATTTTTTTACTTACTTTCACACCGATTACATACATTAAATAACTTTCACAGCTCATTATTATATAACGTAGATTCAATAACAAGCTAGTAACAGCACACCTGCTATTTAAATCAATACAATAAGTGGCAACAATGTGTGATAATGAATCACTTATAACAGTCACAGCTACTGGTTGTTCTATAGACTGCTTTCTCTTAAACTATTCCTTTGTTACCGTGCGTCCGTATTGTGTATGAAGAGACAAGTTAACGAGAGTCTCCAAGGTCTAGTTATATTGATTATTAGTTTTGAGTTTTGATTGTTAGTTATTCACGGCTACCGTACAGTTAAAAGCAGTATACTTGCAGAGTTAATTGGGACAATCCTACCCATACTCCCGCCACTGTAACTATTGTAAGCCTGGATTAACTGCGATGGCACTTGAAAACTCCAAGCTGTGACACTCTGGCGGCCCGGATTTTGATTCTTGGATTCCTAAACGAATTAAAATTGCAGACGAAACTTAAAATTTCGACTGAACATTAATGAAAAAAATGCAATTTACTAAAAAGAAAGCGCACGGAACACTAGGCACTGAATGATAACACTGCACTACATTTGCATTTAGGAAGCATCTAGCGTCCATTTAACGGTGATTCAATCTGACAGGACTCAGGTTGGATTAATCAATTAGTCTGTTTTAGTCCAATGCTGGACAAGTCTATCCCAGCAACTTCTTAAAGTGTAAAATAAACTTGTTGTTAATGTAATACTTTGAAGACTAAAGAAACATAGATAGGGTAATTAAATTCTGCACATCTCATCACCAGGACATATAATAGTAAAAATAATCTACAAACAAAAAATACAATCACCACATTTATGCAGTTTGAAATATAACAAAAGGTATTCTGATGCACTCAATTAAATTATTGATATCAGTTGTTCGCAGTTGTTTGTACAGTCAATCATAAAATTGCTGCGAGCCCGATTAAACTGTCTCATACAGTATCATTATTTGAAAAGCCGACAATTGTGTTGTTATTTTATGAATTGTTTTAAATTATAAGCTGTGTATATTCCTAAAAGCTAAAAAATACAATTAAAGACTTACAACCTTATTAATAAACGTGGAATAGAATAGGTATAAATCAACAATAATTAACGCCAAATAGTTACAAGCTGTAACCGAGGGTGTCGTAAGAGTCGACTAAGGGAGTAAGTCAGACACATAATATCCACTGCAAGAGAGGGAAAACTCGAAACAAAACCCTATACCAACTCGTCTGGCCAGCGTGGTATAGTAGGCTAATATCCCTCTAAGTGTATGGAGGAGACCTGTGCCCAGCAGTGGGACGTTTATGGATGAGATGAGAGTTACAAGCTTTTATAAATTACTAGCTGACCCGGCGATCTTCGTATCGCCATATTTTTTCTTGAATATTTTAATTTTCTTCTATACAAACCCTGGCCTGATAATAACAAACACAAAAAAGATAATTATATAATTTTTTTTTGTGTTACAAATAAAATTAAAATTAGATAATTATCTAATTTGGTGCAGGAGATCGGAAGTTATGCGCGTACATACATTTCGGGAGATTTCAATTGTATTTATGATGCAGCTCCATTTAGTAAATAAATAACGGTATTCAACAATAAATCCCAAACATAGCAAAAATAAATCAAATTGGTTAATAGTTGTTTATTGCCGAAAATAGCAGAGCGTAAATTACCAACGAGATTTTATCAACAAACTGCATCAGTGTCCATAAATGACAAACAAAACCAGAAATAATTGTTTCCATACATCAAATATGACAATGTATTAATTTTAAATCTGATGCATTAACCAGTACAGATATGAACAGAGTCGCCAGTGAGTAAATGAAAACGTCGAGAACTGTACACCGAATGTAATTATGCGTCCCATTCACCTGGCGACGAATGTAACTGAACAAACGAGACGGGTACGACCTACATTCACTCACAGTTCATTCATTCGTTCAGCTACGCACAAATCACACCACATAAAGTGTTGGTCTAGTGTGTACTTAGCGGAATGCATGCAATATTTTTCTAAGGTTGGAAAAAATGCTTTTAAATTCTATTGTGAAGTTTTTCCTATCTGGCTTTAGTTTTTCTATGAACATTACTTTTTTATTTCGTGACTATTAAAACCTTTTCACATGTATAACAATGTTAGAACTTAAAAGTACGTACTTTTTATTATCTATACTAATATTATAAAGCTGAAGAGTTTGTTTGTTTGGTTAACGCGCTAATCTCAGAAAGTACTGGTTCGATTAGAAAAAAACATTTTTTGTTGGATAGTGCATTTATCCAGGAAGGCTATAGGCTATATAACATCACGCTATGATCAATAGGAGCGGAGCAGTAGTGAGATATGCTGCATAATCGGGTAAATGTACGTTCCAAATTACCACGCGAACGAAGTCGCGGGCTGCCCCTAGTTGTTATAATAAAACTATTGAAAAACGTCAAAATCTGTCAGATGCTTCAAAGCGATTAAAAAGGTTTAATAACTTTTAAATTACATAAATAAAGAACCGGTTATTTGTTCTTTTTAATACTTCAAAGAAAAATAGAAAAGAAAATTATATCTGATATGAATATGCAAATCATAATACCCTAGATTTTATAAAGTGTCGCTAGGGAGAAAGTTGTTGAAAATACACTAGACTTTGCCGCTGGAAAAGGAAACACAGCGGCACACTTACCCGCCTAAGTATCCACGATTACACTAAAGTGCGACCTTGAACTGAAAAGGGCTTTTGTGCCACCTCCTCATTAGTATAAAAATTGTTATTTTCACAAGACGCTTGTTACCATACACAAGTAATAACAATGTGTAAGCCAATGTTGGGTATGGCGTGTTCGCGACCATTCCCCATGGGCGATCTTTATGTTTTTCATTAACATAAACATTTATCGTCGTGTTGTAATGAAATACTGGTAATAGTTTCTCTTAGGCTTGGTTTCGTGTATCGTGACACGTTTACAAGGACGCTTTTATTAGCCTGACATTAAATAATTTTAATCAAAAAAATATTTTCACGACGGAACTTTCCATTTTCATGAAAAGAGTTAAAGGTTTTTACAGGCAACCATAGGCTACAGTAACTACTTCCCATCAGCCGTTTACTTATTTGCCTTCTTATAGAAGTAAAAAAAACATGCGGGGCAGTCTTTGGGCACTGCCGATAGAAGTGAAAACTAAGTGATTTGTGATTTGTGTCGTCGAGCTATTAGATTATTATTTTTGAATATGGAAAGCGTTCCATGATGATGACGCAAGTTCCATGATTTTTGTATAGCCAAAAAGTTTGAATATGGAAAGCTCGGTGACGATGAAGCGAGTTCCATGATTTTTGTTCACCCAAAAAGTTTGATTATAGAAAGCATTTGGTGTCGATGACGCGTTCCATGATTTTTGTTCACCCAAAAAGTTTGATTATAGAAAGCATTAGGTGTCGATGACGCGTTCCATGATTTTTGTTCACCCAAAAAGTGCTCAACGCGCCTAAAGAAGTTTTCACTTCAAAGATTAATTATCCAAACTAATTTCGGGCAACCTCTCATGTGCACATTACCACATTATGCAATTTGTAAAGCTAGTTTAAATCATGGCTGCTAACATCGGACATGAGCATGCACGTATCTTGTATCGTAATTGGTGCAACGATGCCCCGAAGGCATTGCCAATTCCTATCAATCAATAAACACAAATGTTGGCTGGACGGCCGTTGCGCACCGCTTCCCATACTTAGGTATACTACTATGGCGGCAAATAACCTTCCGCCCCACCTAGTAATAATTAGTTA
Organism: Trisateles emortualis; assembly: GCA_947095525.1. NCBI lineage: Eukaryota > Metazoa > Arthropoda > Insecta > Lepidoptera > Erebidae > Trisateles > Trisateles emortualis. The sequence goes on from OX352745.1 coordinate 15,154,697, forward strand.
TCGTAGCTTGTGAACGCTTGCAATACCAGAGTCATCATTTGCACTTTGCTGACCATACTTACATTAAGGTGGACAATACAGAAGACCACAGCCAAAGAACTGCACACAGCAGTGTAGTTTTGAGAGTACAGGTGTCCACAGCTCATTTAAGGATGCGTTTTTAACGAAACATTTTCCTATTTCGGAGAAATTCTATCGTAAAACTCTGGTGTTAACATTGTTGGGAAGGCTGCTGTAATAACTTACCATCGGGCGAACCGTATGCTTGTTTGCCACCTAAGTAGTGTAAAACATAGGAACACACATTTATGGATCACACAAAGTTTTGTCCCATGTACGAATCGAATGTACAGTACGTCGTGCTGTAATAAACAGCGAGACAACCACTTAAGCCACACAGCTATAGTCTGTTATAATGTAATCAACGTTCAAAGTAAAAAAATATATATTTGGTTCTTTTTTCTGTAATTATATATTTTTTCTGTTATAAACTTGCATTGTATTTTGATTTATGTTGAATAAATACTCCTTTTCAAATAAACAAAGAGTTTCCTCAAAAAGTCTTGGTGAAAAGAGTTCCTTTTTTCTTTTGTAAATTGTTTGTGCGTTTTTACCCCTTTCATTGCGTACAACAATTATGATTAGATCTATATTTATAACACCAGCTAATTTGATACGATTGATGTCGATTGCATGTAATGATCATACTATATTGGCAATTTAGCGAATGGCAATTGCTTCAATTAGGTCACCAATAAACGTTCTTTGCTTCCTTAATATCTTCATAACATTTTAAAATCAAAATCAAATGTATTAAGATTTTAAATTAAAGTCCGGCAATACAAGTTCATTTAAAATCAACCAAAACTTCATGCTTTACAGAAAACCTGTAACATTTTTATAACAAAATTGTTGAGTTTCAAAGTAATTACCGGCAAAATGTTCTACTGATCGACCTGGATGTTTTTACTGTATCGTTCAATTCTCAATCTCATTGCTTTTTCTTAAAGTTCAACTTGAATTGTAACTCTTATTTAAAAGGCTTACTTTACAAAATGTAATTTGTAACTCAAGGGTTGGTTTGTGAACTGCATTTTCCATTGGGTTTTATAACTTTTAACTTGTTTAGTATTTGGAGCAAATTAATTATCTAGTATTGATTAGATTGGGTTCAAATACTTTTGCAATATATTTGTCTTTGAAAATACATGATAGCATTTGTTTAATATAGTTTTAACTTTTCAAATCGATAGAAGTTTAGAAGCGGTCGCTTTAAGGCATGGTACATTCAATTAGAAAAGAAATTTATTTATCAAAATCATAACTGGTGGAGATCGTATGTATAAAATTTGCAAGATATATAAATGTTTAGTCGGAAAATGAGTTATTATTCCATTATTAAAACAAGCTACGATATTAAAATCTTCTTTTAATTCGCGCTTCCTAAAATAAAACAACTAACAAACGCACCACTTCTGCATTTTTTAATTCTTTATCAAAACTGTACCGCAAAATAGCAATCATTTCGAAGTCAGGTAATGTTAATTCTTTAATTTAATTCTGGAAGCGACGATCACTTTAAACGAATTAGCTTCTGGTAACCGGGGAATAATCCTGGAAACTTTATTTCGTATTCAGAGGATAGTGTTCAATTCGTTAAGACGGTGAAGATCCGGTGGCCTTGAATCGTGGATTGTGGCCGCCTTTAGTGTCGCTACACAAACTAAAAAGTTACACACCAATTTTAATCAAGTCCTCCTTTTAATGGAGGTCCTTCCTCAGTCGGGTTTGCTCAATGCTATAGTGCCCTACTTCTCTTGAATCAAATCTCTTGGTATAAAAAAATAAATCATTACATTTTATTCCTTTGCAATATCTTTTATTTCCTTGCAATTCAGACTACACAGACATATCTGCGGTCATAAGTATATCTCGTATATTATTTAACATGAGTTTTATTTCTATAATAACATTCACGGTTATAGTTTTGGAGCCTGTTATAATAAAACTTTATTTCTTTTCCGATAATTCCGTGAGGCCTAGCCATTGCTGAATTACAGTTACTCTAGATAAAGATTCTTGCTCGCGTTGGATATGGCCTATAAAACCTCCAAGTAATTATGGATAAGTAAAGTTATCCCTACTAAAATTATACTATACCTACTATCTATACGATAAGTATATATCGTTTTACGATATTTCCAGATCTAAGTGAGAACTGCTTTCTTTTTTAAATGTGCGCAATTCTTGGCACGATATCCAGGCTTTGCGTCTTGGCGTTGAATATTGGAATTTCAAACCTATGTATTTTGATAATAACGTATTGAGCTGGTGCAAACTTGATGCTGGTGTTCCTCAAGGCGGTATACTCTCTCCACTTCTTTTCTTATTATTTATCAACACAAACAAAAAAACAAATATTTCCTCTTTATAATATTAGCTTAGATATACAACGTGTCGCCTTTGAAATTGTGTTGGATGTTATGTAACGCTATAAAAATGCTTTGAAAGTTTAAATCTCATGAACTTCAAGAAAGAGAATATTTTATAAAGAAAATTCCTTTTAACATTTTTATCCTGTACATCATAATTGTGATTCAACCCTAACCCTAGCAGAACTTTTACTTTCTCCCCTTTAACTCTCTGGTGGGCGGGTTGTGATTTTTCACAATTAACGGATTATAATTAGAGGGGTAGCCACGTCGTGTCTTTATGAGCCAATCTCTCCGCCTCTCTCCCTCGGGCCTGCGTGAACCTAATTCACGTGAAGCGCCTAATGTCGACCTCTACGTTCAACGTTTCTTTTCCCCTTTTAAATAACACGTACCGCAGGGTTAAAGTGAAATATTTTTACCTTTGGGGCAAGTAAAGTGTGGAGACGCGTTGTTGGTATGCGTACTTCGAAATGTACCTTAAGATATTCAACAGGGCACGTGGCTAGTTCATGTTTGTACTTTGTCGTATTTTGACTTTTTATCGTGAGTACATATGTATATGGGCAGAGGGATAAATTACTGAAATAATACAACGATGACTTGACTGGTTTGTTGCTCTAGTGGCCATGTCTGCTAACTGGTGGTCATAGATTCGATTCCCATCCAAAGTAAATCTGTGATAAGCACGAGTCTTTGTTCTGTGTCTGGGTGTAATATATCTGTAATATCAATGAAATTGCTAAATGGTTTCATTGATATTTTTTCTATGTGAATAAAGCTCAAATATAAAAATACATTGATTAAGATTATTCTGTAGATACATAAAGAGAGCTTATCCTTTGCTAAGATTGAATATCATATATGCTTTTCGGGGGTAGGTGTGCAAAAAGTTAACACATAGCTGTGACTCTACATTTTTATTTTAATTAATTTAACTTAAATTTATCTATATTTACAAGTTTTTCAAATATTAAACAACTTAAATATTAAGTACTTACATTTGTGAAAACATCCAGATACATTTATGTAAGTTATACTTATCAAGTTACACCACCTGCCAGCACATCACATTCACAATAACAGTTTTTCAAACAAACAAAGTTATATTCACCACAATGTCTCATCTTGCGGAGATTAAGACTGCACAAGACAACCTGGAAGAGTGTTTCACAAAAAGGATGGCAGAACTGGAGGCGCAACTGCATGTTGGTGGACCGGCAAAGGACACTGTTGCAAAGGTGGCAGAGGAATTTCGTTCCTTTAGAGAGCTAATGTTTTCTATGCTTGGTGTACTCAGAAAACAGATCAATGAGTGCTCCCGTATGGTTGATGCGGTCGAAACTAGGCACAGGCGCAAGGCACTATTATTTCTGGGAGTGCCGGAGACGGAGAAGGAAGACTGCAGATCTGTTGTGCTGAACCTTGTCCACAAAATTGAGCTTAAAGATGTCGAAGCTCACAACATCAGTGTCTGCCATAGATTGGGTGCTCAAGGCAAGGATCATCATCGTCCAGTCCTGGTAAGGTTCAGCAGTGTGGAATTGAGGTCGGCGGTATGGAGGGCCAAATCTAAATACAAAGGCACGTCGGTTTCGGTGCGTGAGTTCCTTACTAGGCCACGGCAGGCGGTGTTTACTAAAGCCAAACAACATTTTGGCATTCGTTCATGCTGGACACAGGACGGCGTGATAGTAATAGCCGTCAGTGGAAGCCGGCACAAGGTCACAAACATGGATGACCTGAACTCCTTATCGCTGAAACATCCTAAGGTCTCGGCTGTATCTGCGCATGAGGGCAGGAGCGGCGCCGGGAGTGCAACCGCGTCGTCCAAAGTGCGTAAACAGTGACAGTACTTCGTAACTGCTACTTATAATAATGTTTATGTTTTGTACTTCAACTTTTAATACGTCGTATTGTCTAACTTTCTCTGTTACCCACATATTTTTTTAGTAACTTTCATTATTGTTGTGCTATTTTTTTTTTCCATAGTCTATTGTCATTGTCCCGTTGTCATGTCTTATGTCAATCTGACATCTAATATCCGTCAAAACGTTTCGTTATTCCACTGTTTATATATAACCTTATTGTTTTCTGTAGTTTTGTATAATTTTGTCACTTTTTTTTTTAGATATATGTATGTCTTGTTCACGTCTTGTTTACTGTGTATGTGTCAGCTGGCGGGTGGTGCAGAGATGAATTTTTGCCACAATCATAGTGTGTAAATTTTGTTATTTTATGTAGATATTATTTACTCCTATTTTATATAATTTTATTATAGTATTTTATATATATATATATATTTATAAACAGTTTATCTTATGTATTCAGATGATGAAGTTTATTTATCTGCCAATGACGCCAGTTACTCCAATGATGAGAGTTTCTCCTCATTGACTGATACGCTGGGTGATACTTTAAGGCAAAAATTTTGCACAAGTTCTCATTCGGAATTTAATGTATGCCACATAAATGCACAGAGTGTACCCAGTCACTACAGTGACCTCTTAGAAGCTTTCTCGAACACTAATATTCATGCCGTCCTGGTTTCGGAGAGTTGGCTAAAACCAAATCTTCCTTCAACCACCTACCCTCTCCCCGGCTTCATTCTAATACGGAATGATCGGGTCGGTAGGAGAGGAGGTGGTGTTGCTATTTACCTTCGCAGTCATTTCCCTTATAAGGTTATATTGTCGTCCAACCACGATTCAGCCTCTGCGGAGTACCTTTTCGTGGAGGTTAATATCAAAGGGGCTAAAATGGTTATTGGTGTTGTTTACTGTCCACCTTCTGTCGACTACTTCTCCAGTCTCGAACCGATTCTGGAATCTTTAGGGTCAGAGTACTCACATCACATAGTCATGGGCGACTTCAATACTAATCTCCTTTCTCCCGACTCCCTCCGCTCTCGTAAACTCTTTCAGATTGTCGAGTCAGCCAGCCTTCATATACTTCCCCTGCACGCAACTCACCACAACACTGAGGGTGTGGACACCTGGCTCGACTTAATCCTTACTTCTGCTCCTAAACTAGTCCTATCCCACGGTCAATTTCTTGCTCCTGGATTTTCCCATCACGATCTCATTTTCTTATCATACATCCTTAAACCCCCTAAACCTTTGCCCAGAGTACTGCACATGCGATGCTTTGGTCGCATGGACATCGAAAAGTTGCACAAAGACGCCTCAGATTTAAATTGGGATTGCTTGGAGGCTGTATCTACAGTCGATGAGAAAGTTGAGTTTTTCAACAATAATATTGTTGCTTTGTATGATGTCCATGCTCCGGTGAGGAAAATAAAATTGAAGCGCCTCCCTGCGCCCTGGATTACAAGGGGTGTCCGAATGGCGATGAGGCGTAGGGACCGGGCTTTCCGGAAGTACAAAAAGGATCGCTGCAACGACAATTGGTCTGCTTTTAAGTCTGCAAGAAATCGGTGTAATCAGATGATACGAAATGCGAAACGCCAACATATTCTCAGTAACATCAGTTCTTCTTCCCCTGCCGATATCTGGAAGTTTCTTGGAACTCTAGGTATCGGCAAACAGCGACGAGTTGACTTTCACAGGACAATTGGTTTGGATGAAATCAATAAACATTTCTCCACTAGTATTCCATTGAATCCCCAAACCAGGCGTCAGACGGTTAATTATTTAGCTGGTTTACCCCGTCTTAATATTGAAACTTTTTGCTTTTCTTCCGTTGCTCCAGAGGAGGTCAAAAAGATCATCCTATCCATTAAATCCAATGCTGTGGGTAGCGATGGTGTCAGCCGCCGAATGATAACCACAATCCTGGAACATATCCTACCACCGATCACCCACATCATTAATTTCTCCCTTGCTTCCGGAACCTTTCCATCATCCTGGCGCCAAGCCTACGTCATCCCTCTGCCAAAGATCCAAAATCCTTCCCTACCCAACCATTTCCGACCTATATCCATTCTTCCCTTCCTGTCCAAGGTGCTAGAGGCCTGTGCACACAGGCAGCTGTCCCGATATATCCATTATCATAAATTATTAAGCCCGTTTCAGTCGGGCTTCAAGCCAGGTCATAGCACTGTTTCCGCTCTCCTAAAAGTGACTGGCGATATCAGAGAGGGTATGGAGAACACCAAAGTCACCGTGTTGGCTTTGGTCGATTTTTCTAAAGCCTTTGATACCGTCAGTCACGACATCCTTTTAGCCATCCTTTCCTATCTTATGATCTCCTCCGAGGCACTGGAATGGTTCTCTAGCTATCTTCGAGGTCGTCAGCAGTCGGTCCGACTTGATGAGCAATTATCTAGTTGGTGCGACATTGATACTGGCGTTCCTCAGGGCGGTATTCCATCTCCTTTGTTATTTTCTATTTTTATTAACCTCATAACTAAAAACCTTCAGTGCGAGTATCATCTATATGCCGATGACTTGCAGATTTACTCGCAGGCCAGTGTGGATAGTGTGTCGTCAGCAATCGACAAAGTTAATAGGGACCTTGAGTACATAAAGAGCTGGTCTGACCGGTTTGGTTTAATGGTTAATCCGGCTAAGTGCCAAGCTGTCATTGTGGGAAGCCAGCGACTTATGTATAAATTAGATATAGGATCCCTTCCATCTGTTATATTTGACGGCACAGTTATAACGATATCTCCAACAGTAAAAGACCTTGGCTTACTGATCGACTCCACTTTAAGCTGGCAAGCTCAAGTTACTCAGGTTAGCCAAAAAGTAACCGGTACCCTACGTGCTCTTTACCGCCTAAAAAATTTTCTTCCATACAGGACTAAGGCAATGCTTGTGCAGGCTCTTATATTTCCCTTAATTGACTATGGAGATGTGTGTTATTATGACCTGAATGCAGATCTTCTCAGCAAACTTGACCGTCTTCTTAATAACTGCATTCGATTCGTTTTTAATCTTCGCAAGTATGATCACGTATCCACTTATCGTTCCCAACTGAATTGGTTACCTATTATTCAACGCCGTAGTTTGCGTGCTCTCACTACACTCTATTCTATCCTGACATCACCCAATCCCCCTCCCTACCTTACTCCTTACTTTCAATATCGCAGTTCTGTCCATGACAAAACGCTTCGCTCTTCTAATAATCTTCTCCTCAATTGTACCTCTCATACATCTGGTTTTGTTCACTCTTCTTTCCCTATTCAATCCATCCTTCTTTGGAATGCCCTTCCTCTCGAAATCAGGAAGGCCACTAGCCGTTATACATTTAAAATAAAGGTCCGGGACTTGCTAAATAATAGCTTGGCCAAATAGTATGGCAGACTCATCATTTATGTACTTTTAATGTATATAATATGTATTGTATATATTATATATTTTATGTATAGTATATATTTATATTAGTTATGTTTTGTATGTATTGACTATATATATTTTCTTTTTATATAATATATTCTCCTGTTAGTAAAAATATTTTGAACGCTTTCGTCATAAATTGTAAATAAATAATTATGCACCTACTTTGCTTATCTCTGCATCACCCAAGGTCGACTGGTAGATAATGCCTCAGGCATTAAGTCCGCCTTTACCATGTATGTGTATAAAGTTTTAAATAAATAAATAAATAAATATCATTGATGGCTTAGAAATATGTCAAATCGTAAAGCAGAACGTTTATCAGAATTGAAATACAAACGACATTCGAAATACCTACGTTTTACCTATAATCCTCTTTCAGCAAATAACTTGGTTTAAAAGAATTTTCAATGATAATATTTTCACTTGAGATGGGAGTCCGCTATTCGAGTTGGAGGGCTGCGAGAGTGCCACCTTACAATTTGCATATTCAAACCTTCTCGATGCGAAGGCGCCTCTACGTGGCGAAGAATTTTTATGTCGACATTGTTGAAGTGATGTCGCGGGAATAAGATTTACATGAGATTTTTTTACGTCTGACGTGAGAAATGAAACGTCATTACATTCACGTCAGATCGCAAAGGAAATGTGTATTAAAGATTGATGTGTAAATGCTGGTTATAATTCAAATTGATGAGTCTGTGAGATTTTCTCTTCACTGGATATGATGTCTTTTTTCCCTCGTTTGCGATTTGATTTCTCCTTTTTGATGACGTTGGCGGCGATAAGTAACTCGGATTGATTTGTGTAATAATTGCCTATATCCAAATATTCTTTCTGATCAAAATATACATAGTACTTTCACCAGCATTAAACTTGTCACTTAACCAAATTTGATGTAGTGAAATGCCTAGTAAACTGAACGCTTGTACTGAGGTTGGTTTATACCCGTCTATACTAAAATCTGAGTTTGCGGCACAATTCCCTAATACCGAATAATAGACATTGTCAGTATCAATTGCTTTGGTGCAGATAGGTTTAGGTACAAACTCATCCCTTTGTTGAAATTGCGCAATCAATTTTGACGTGAAATTTCTATGTAAGGCAGTTGTATTTGTTATATTAAGAATGATTGTACTGTATAATGCCATTGCGGTGCAGTAGTAGTTTATACGACTGCCGAACGAATTAGATCAAATTATGAGACCACAGCCTGAGTCTTCCCCTATTATATGAGACCTGAAGCCGGTTTTGAGTGTATACGTTGCTCTCTTTTGCTCCACTCCTGGGGCGTTGGTGGTAAACTATATATTAGACATACATTATACAATAAATAGCTCTACGTCACATTCTGCTTCTCACTCATATAACAAAATATATATTGCATCCTTGAAATTTCACTCTCGATTCTCGTCTAAGTATCGAATCGCCGGTGAAGTAATTTCACTTCAAAAGTTGTGCTTTTGTTTTCAATTTCTTAACAAGTTTGTCCGATACTTCGTGAAGTACAAGGCCCATAAGTGGTCTACGAGTGGTAGACAGACTGATAGCTATCGGCCGGTATCTCTAATATTGGGGTACAACAAATTACCCGCCTATTAGGCGCAGGTTACGTCCGCAATATGTTAAACGCCGGTTGTCCTTGTTGCGTGTGTCGAATTATGAGTTGAAGCGGGCTGTTCAACTCGACCACCGATTTCGATAACTAACGTATAGGTTATAAGTTAGATTATATTTGCTGTGTTGTTATTGCAATTTCTTATGGAGATAAGATAATTTATTTTGATGGGAAACAAAGGTTTACAACACAACAATCCTGCATATAAGATGCTAACAGGGTATGTGATTGCAATTCGACACACTGGATCAGGAGATCAGGTGTAGGACCAACGGCTTTACGTGCATGACAATTTGACCAACGAGACAGTCTTATAAAATAAGCACATATTTTATTATTTACGCTAACACAGACGTAGTGTTTTGAAAAATAGCCTGCCGAGAATTTTATTGCAAGCACTAACTTCAACTCAAGTGTTACTATTTGAATATATGATGGTGCATTACTTTGCCTTCATTATAATTAAAATTATTACTTTGCCTTCTGATTTTCAAACGAATTTGGAAATAGCGTTTCTACTTCGCTATCCACAAAAACATCTCTCAAACCAAAAAGCATGTCCGCTAGCGCTACTCGCTGATACTTCACGTATATCTCATCTAGCCGAGCGTTATTAATGATTGACGGATATAATGTACATAGCTTGGTGAACAAGGGTTGTATAATCCAGGGCGTTATCGCGTTGTGCCGAACAGTGGGACGGTTCGTCGCCTTGGGACCGCTGTTAGATTACACAGGTAATTCGCGTATACTCCCTACTATATGTGGATGTTGGATGGATAGAATCAGTTATGAGATCTCACGAGAATCTTGTTCTGATTCATAGTTTCATCATGTTGTTTATGGGTAAGGTGTTTTGGGGATGTGTCGCGATTTTATGTGTCTTTGCTCAGTATGAACTGTGTGGATTGAATGGGTGCAAGCTACCTTTTTGTTTGATCAAAATTGTGAGTTATGAACATAAGGTGTTCAGATATTAAATTACCAACTTTCTTGTCTAGTTAAGTATTTAAGTTGTCCGTTTGTTAAATAACACAGTTCTTTTAATTATTTAATGTATACAAAATAAATTACAGGGTAGAAAACAAACATATAATATTATTATGTACAAAGGCGAGCTTAATTCAAAGTTGAGTTTTCTTACAGCACTCCTTTGAGTGATGGAAAATACAGATACTTTTATGAGTTACCGAAATAAAATAAAAATGGTACCTACTTAGCCTTCAACCAAAATCTCGGCTTCATGATCTTTACACTTGTCTGTTTAAAACCAACACATTTCTTTAATTAACAAATTATAGGATACCATTATTCGACTAACCTCACTTAAATATAAACAAATTTGTTCTATCTCTCTTAATGTTATTTTTTTAATTATTGCAAATGTCAGCGTATGTCCTTGTTGCGACCTTGGGCGCGTTTCAGTTTGGCATTCACCTTCATAAGACATTAACTTGAATATTGTAACTCGCGAAATTGTGTTCCTACCCTCTATACGCGTCGAGACAATTTCGGGAACTATCTACTCAAGTTCGCCTTAAAAATAAATGCGTTACCATGTCTTGTTTTAGTATAGCAATGTTTTGGTTAATATACCGTGTAGATACTGCATTATTAAGTGGCGTGATTTTACTTTGCAGAATTTATATGTACTAATCAAATGATTTACCATCTACTAACGGTGAAGGAAAACATCGTGATAACCCACATGTCTTAAAAAAAATTCAAATAAAAGACATGTCTTATTTACCAACTCGCGTTAGACCAGCGTGTGTAAATTAAGGCTTAAACCCTCTCTCTCTTGATAGAAAAGAGGGGACCCGTGCCCAGCAGAGGGATACATATACCTGTAGATACGTCGCATTGCTGGGCACGGGTAGTGATGTACCATGCCCGGGAACACTGCCAAGGACTGGAAATATTGCCGGCAGCGCTGCCGGCAATGTTCCCAAACTGGAAATATTCTGGGAATTTTGGTTAATTTTTGTTTTTTTTTACGAAAGATATATTGCATTTACTTTAGTTTATTATAGCTTATATACTTATAATAAAAGCAGGCAATAAAATATCATATTAACGAAAATTCCCAATTCATTTCAATATTCCCAGCAATGTTTCCAGTTCGTTGCTGGCAATATTCCCAAGGTTGCTTGGGAATATTGCCGGCAACGAATTTTGGATAAGCATAAAGAGCCAATGATTACTATTTTAAATAAGATTTTTGAATTTTTTGGCTGTCTTTATTAATTGTCGTAATATCCTATATAAATTTTAGGAAAGTAAGGAATTAAAAAACCGTTTCTACTAGATAGCTTCATTTTTCTTATTCAACAAAAAAATGTTTCAATTGTATTATAACGCAACCATAATTTTAAATAATATATTATGTAAAATGTATTTATACCCCGGTATGCAACAAATTAACTTTTATGATCACAAACTATGTTATAAACAAAAACGCGAATTGTAAAAAAATACTATATAAAACAATAATCTTTTAATTTAACTACGTTCGTAACTTGAATTATTGGCATAGAATATAATTTTAACAAAAAAAACAGAGTTCAATACGGCAAGTTTGAAGTAGAACTTTCGAAAACCCTAAAATCCCAAGTCTAAAGTATTTAAACAAGATGAACTTTCATACAAACTCAAATCCCACTTTTCCTTTTGTATTTTATTCTTTTATTCTTTAATATCTACTGTAAATTAATTATCATCTTCATCATTGATTGTAAATATAAAAGAATAGACATCCTCTTCGAATATTTCTGTGACTGACCTAAAGTCCAATGGTCCCATATCAAAATCTTTATCTGAATCACTTATTGAATCCATATCAAAGTCTTCATCTGAATCATTTATTGAATTAATTTCTTCGTTGTTGATATCTGTTAAACTCACGTCAGATTTCATGTCACTGGAGCGATATATCGAAACAATTTCGTTCATAACCTTTAATTTGTGAGCTATATAGCTATATTTTTTCCTTCTCTTTCTGTTGTAAATTTGTTTCTTTTTCGAGTGTGTATATGAGATAATAAAGAAAATGAAAAATCTTAATACCAATGCTGAAGTAGATGGTACTGTTAATTTTTTTATTGTAACAGGACCTGAAGGTGTATTTGAGAAAAAGGTGGTCCACCATTCTTTTGGGTCGATAGAATTAGCAGCCTGCCAAATTATATTTTTTACATAACGTCCATTTCGGTATTTAAAGTCAGAGAGTTCTTTTATTACATTGGCAGCAGCAGCATCATTGCTGAGTGCTGACTAGGCTCAAAATAGCATTACATCCTTCTTAATGGTCTTCTGCACGAAGACTAGAACCATGATTTTTGGGACTTAATATCACTGCTGTGAAGTGAATATGTAAGTTTTCTTTCAAGAAACTTGCTTGGCTCGTAGTAGTGGTAAATGTTGTGACTATATTATATCGTCAGCGTTGTTGCGTTGCTGTTCAATGACAGTGTTTGCTTGCATTAACAAGATGCCGAGCAAATTTTGTACCGTTTTTAAAAGTAAAACTGTGACCACAGAACGTACATTTATAATTTTTACGTCCCGTATTATCCTTGTCGCCTTTGAAATATTCGTTAACTTTTGATTTCTCACGTATTGTAACAAAATATTACGGTGCGTTGGGCCCACGCACCAACAAGACACGTATTCTCTGCAACAAACACGAAGCTACTGCGCAAATCGCGGCGCGTGAGTGGCAGCAGTACGCGGGGAGCGCGCGTGAAACGCGGCGAGCGGCGGGTACTGCGCGTTAGGGGCGAGGCAGCGAGCATAAGCGTGGAGAATAGTGTATATAATCAAATTTTAGATTAAATAATAACATACAGTTGGCTGGGAATTTTGGGCAATATTCCCAATGTGCCCGGAAGTTTTCCGGGCATATTGGGAGTGGAAAGTTTCCGGGAGTGGCAATATTCCCAGACGTACATCACTAGGCACGGGTCTATTATAGATACATGTAGCATAGTGGAAGCAAAACTGCGATATATTAAAGTGAAAACTTCTTTAGGCGAGTTGAGTTTATTAACCAACGCTTTCCATATTCAAAATAATAATCTAACAACTCGACGATACAATTCACAAGTTACCTAATTTTCACTTATATCAGCAGTCCCCGAAGACTACCCCGCATGTTTTTTTTTTGGTCACAATCAAATATGCACTGATAAGCAGCTTAACAGCCTTAAGCTTCAGAACAGATACAAATCCTGTACATTTTAAGGTACCAAGTAAAAAACAGATTACCCTCGCATTTAAACATTCAAGGTGACAAGTAGAAATGGAGGCTAGGGGACGGCTATCTCCTTGCTTATACATATTTAATTATAAGCTTGATGATATATACATTACTAAGGGTCTGCGGGCAGATTTACTTGGGACCTGTTTCCTTCTTGTGGTTTTGTTTGAAGGTAATGTTGATGAAAACATGTCCATCATCTCCTTCAAATATATATTATTATGTATGGTTAAATAACGGCCCGTCCCGTTTTCTAGGGACGAATATTTTTTTAATAATAAAATGGAGCTTACTAGCCGTTGCCCGCTGCTCCGCCCGTGTGGATGTCCGTTATCGCGATAAAAAGTAGCCTATGCCTATGTGCTATTTACCCGACAACGGCGAAGCAAAAAGGAGGGTTATGATTTTGACCTGTATGTATGTTTGTATGTTCATCTGTTCCCGCATAACTTCTAAATTACTTATCATAACTTGACAAATGAGGTATTGTTAGAAGCATCTTGATTGTCCGCTGATTATAGGCTATGTGACGTCACATTAAAATCAATGTGGCTTCCTCTGGCGGAACTAATTTAGACTATAATCTATCTCTGCGCCAAATTTCATCCTGATCCGTTCAGTTTTATGTGAAAGAGTAAAAAACATCCATACTCTCAAACATTCACATTAATACATATTAGTAGGATGCTGGTTCTAACATTTTGCTAGTAAAATATTTTTTAATCAATTTGGTGCTTCTTACTTTGAAAATGGCGAACTTTTATGCACTTGTTTATCCCTTATTTTATCCCCTTAAGGTTGAAAATAATAACCATTTACAGAGGGAAAATTTTAGTCCGAGGTCGAGACAACGTTTAATAAATACGTAACAATGGCTTCAATCAAAATATTTTATATTTATACGTATATTCTAAACGTCTTAATCCGTTTTACTTTTAACGCCCATTAATGATAAACGACTAAACGGTGTCGCTTTAACCGATAGCCTTTGTGGTTGACATTTCTATAGATTCGAATCAGCATTATTCGTGCTTTTTGAGCCAATTTTGCGGGTCGTTCTTTATATAAAACAAAAACGTCAGTTGGTCTTTGCCAGAAACAGTGCGATTGCTTATGAAGTTTTATTTATAACTAGTTGTTGCTCGCGGCTACGCCCTCGTTGAAGTTAGTTATCGCGATAAAAAGTGGCCTATGTGCTATTCCAGACTATAATCTATCTCTGTGCCAAATTTCATCCAGATCCTTTTAGTAGTTTTTGCGTAAAAGAGTAACAAATATACATCCATACATTCTTACAAACTTCCGTGTTTATTATATAAGTAGGATTTGTACCAAATACTACTAATATTATAAACACTACTTGAAAAAGTAAAGGTGTCTAGCGAGTCTAGAGACTAGCTTTTTCATATTATTGTTTGTTTCAAAATACATTTAAAATCTATCAGTTATTTTCAAATAAAATGTTACATTTTAGACTGCCTCGGTGGTCCAGTGGCCGCAGTATACACCTGCTGTGCACGAGGTTGTGGGTGCGATTCCCACATAGACAAAACTTTGTGTGACCCACAAGGAGTGATTCTCAGACTGGGTGTAATTTGTGTCCGTTAATTGTATGTTTGTAAAGACCCCCGCGACACAGAGATTGTTCTCTAGTGCGGGAGTTGTCTTTTTATAACTAAGAAAAAAATATTGGTGCACTGTATCACACTTTTAAGTCGTTGGAAACATAAATCTATTAGCTACAAGATAAATCTGAGATATATCGTTATATATCGATATATCCTCTTTGCAGATACCGAAACTTCTTACTTACTCCTCCAGGGTATAGTTAGCTGTCAACCTAAGGAAGAGTTAATGCTGTGTGAATATAAAAAGTATAGCTAAGCCTTTCAATGTTATCTAAATAGGATATAACTTTGTTTAAGTATATAGGCATGTAGCTAAGGTGGTATTTAGGTAGTTAGAATTGGTATAAATAATAATAATATTTTGGGACATCTCACCCACCGCTATCTGGTCCCAAATTAGCAGAGCCTGTACTATATTGAACAGAGAATTGATGAACATACTCATATACTTTTAAACACATACATAATATATAAAAGATGAATTACACCCAGACAAACAACAAACAATCGTGCTCATCACACAAAAAAATTGTCCTGGGTGGGAATCAAACCTACGACTCCGGCTTAGTAGCCAGAGTCACTAACCACTAGACCAACAGATATATTATTTTGACATAAGGTACAAAATTTCAGCAAAGGCAAAATAGTTGAAACTGAACATTTTGTTAGAATACGAGTTGTCTCTGTCTTTTACTCCAATTTGCGTCAAAGCATTGCCATCTGAAAATAAAAAGTCCGCTCTAAAGTTATAACAATTTAATAAAATAATTCCATAACCACAATGGAAATCTACATATAAATTCAGACAGTTCATATAACTATAGGTATTTAATATCACAGGAATGTAATGCACAATGCTCTAACAATAGTCCTCGTGCATTCGGTGTGCGTCTAATATCCCACCGGCCATTTCACCGGCTAATCAAAGCGTACTGAATTATTGTTTAGTGCTGTATGCGAATACATATTGTGTTGTCTAATTATGTCCACGTATTGTGTTAGACAGGTATTGATGTCATATTGACCAAATACATGCTGGGGGTATAAGCGCCATTATGTCGATAAACAAAGATTAGATACTAAAATCGAAAGGGAATCTAAAAGAAAATGTTGTTTGAGTTTTGACGTGTCTTTTGACGCCATTTGAGCTTATAAATAGTCAGAAAATCTATACAATGATTGAAATAAATCGTTGTCTTTGAGTGTGACTGAAAATCGAGGCCCGGGGTTCAATTCCCGGATCGGGCCAAAAACTAATATTTCTACCAAAAAATATTTTCAACAAATACCCGACGTTTGGAAATTATGGATGTTTACACACCCGTGCCTCGAAAGGCTTGTAAAATCGCTGGCCCTAAGACTCATCTCTCTCCCGTTGTGACAGATTACCATCCCATCGGACCATGAGGTAGGTAATAAAAGTTCATCTGTGTTTGCGCAAAATATCGTGTCTGAAAATGTGTTTTTTAGGCTCATTGAGCACTTTTTGGGTGAACAAAAATCATTGAACTCGCGTCATCGTCACCGAACGCTTTCCATATTCAAAAATAATAATCTAATAGCTCGATGATATAATTCACAAGTTACTTAGTTTACACTTATATCGGCAGTCCACAAAGACTGCCCCGCATGTTTTTTAAAAAAGTATTTATAACTAGTTGTTGCCCGCGGTTCCGCCCGCGTGGATGTCGGTTATCGCTATAAATCTATTTATCTATCTCTGTGCAAATTTCATCCAGATCTGTTCGGTAGTTTTTACGTGAAAGAGTGTAACAAACATCCATCCATCCATACTTACAAACTTTCGCATTTATAATATTAGTAGGATATCTCCCGTATCTCTCGTGACAGAGACTAGCCGCTAGGGCTAGTCTCTGTCAAGATTAGCCGCTGTGGTCAAAATTCGGTTAGGAGGACATTACAAAAATATAATGCCTAAATTGTATGTGGTATTGCCGCAAATGTATCTAATAATTCCCCACGCCAATTTTGTGTCACGCAATCGCTATGATATTACAAACCGCGTTTGCAATGTAAAATGGCCGTATTAGTGTTAAATCACATTTATTTCACTAATTTCAGTTTTGTGGTTATTATTGGACATTTGTCGACGTAAGTACGTATTGATAGCAATCGGTGACACAAGCAGTGTTCAATTCAATGTATTATTTTAAATATAATACATTAAATACAAGTACAATACTGAGTTTTTCTTTAGCCCCAAACTAAACTTATGCTTGGGTCTTGGGTGCCGTTGTAAATTTGTCGTAAATTTTGGTGTATATTTTTATATACGAATTTTTTTTTAATGATCAATATACTCACTACCCAGTGGGTGCCTCTTAATGGTAAGCGACATTGCGGTAGACCCAGACGGAGATGGCGGGATGAGTGAGTCCAACTCATTCCGCCATCTCCGTCTGGGTCTACCGCAATGTCGCTTACCATTTAGAGGCACCCACTGGGTAGTGAGTTTGGGTCATTGATTATCTTGAAGACCGGTTCCTTAGCGGACAGAGAAAAGTGGAATGAGAGTTTAAACGCTACATTTGACTGCACGTTTGGTGTAGTGGTTGAGGTACTCACCTCGTCAACAACAACATGCTCAGTGTTGTGGGTTCTATTTATAATATAATAACAATAATAATTTAGGGACCACTCACACATCGTTATCTGATCCCAAACTAGGCAGAGCCTGTACTATGGTAACCAAACAACTGATAAAAATACTTATATATTTCTAAATACATACATTTGTATTTAGAAATATATAAGTATTTTTATATAAATAACACTCAGACACAGAACAAACATTTATGCTCATCACACAAAGATTTGTCCTGGGTGGTAATCGAACCCACGACCTCCGGCGTAGAAGTCAGTGTCACTAACCACTAGACCAACAGGCCAGTCAATTTTTGGGACAAAACTTTGTGTGATTTTAAAATTTTCTTGTTGTTCCTAGTCAGGGTATACTCTATGGCCGTGAATTGTATAGTCTCCTACGACACAGAGATTGTTCTCTAGTTTTTCTTAAAAAATAAAAATATACTTCTTTTTCTACAATCAGTATTGCCGGTACCTACAATAATATTTTCCAATCATTGATAGTCAGTCATGAATGTAAATTAACTCGATATTAGCTCATCGGTTTACTGATCATGCGGATCGGTGCACTTTCATCTGATAATTAGACACTAGACTATAATCCAGAGCTGGCTGGTGGTTAGCTGGAGTGGACCGGAATATTGCCTGTTAATGTTAATCCAGCCTCGTTTACATTAGGCTGGATTAACTGCTCCCTGCACTATTAAATAAAACTGCATTTCACAGTTTTATTTAATAGTCTAAAAATGACAATTACTAGAAATATAAAATGCAATTTTAACACAAAGAAGTTTATTGGTTTATTGAACAAGACCAATTTGCTAAGAAGTGAAATTATTAATTGAAGTCAAGACATTGACCAATAATGGCTTTATTAATAAATAAAGCCATTAATGGTCAGTGTCTTGAAAATAAAAATGAAAATAGCACACAATAATATGTTACAAATGACATTAATTAAGACATATTCAGTAATCTAAATAAATGTCATTTTTAACAATATAATTGTCTGCTATTTTCTATTTATTAATAATAATAAAGCCATTAATGTTCAGTGCCCGATTCCATTTAATAATGTCACTTATTACGTTCTTGGCAATTAAATCTTGTCCAATAAACCAATAATACACACTCTTCGAACATTTAAGATATTGAATAAATAATGAGTTGAAGTTTGCTGTGAGAATATTGTTTCTAATAACAGGTGTATTTGACACTTAGGGTTTATTTTAGAATTCCTAAAATATTTAGAATTGTGTTTTGAAAGAAACGTTTAAGAGAGGTAGGGCACCATACTAGTGAGCAAACCTGACTGGGGAAGGACCTCTACCTTACAGAACCACAGCCAAATAACTACACACAGCGGTGTAGTTGTGTTCCTGTGTGTGAGTACAGGTCTCCAGCACTCATTTAGGGATGCGTTTTGAAATAAAAGTATTCTTATCTCAGGGATACTCCCATCTTAAACCCTTGGTGTAAAAAAAAATGTGTTGGCAACACGCAAGTGATACCCCTGGTATTGCAAGCGTCCACAGGCTACGGTAATTGCTTAACATCAGGCGGGCCGTATGCTTGTTAGAAATAGTATAAAAAAAGTTTTCCTAACCTAGGTATACTTTATATTAAAGTCCTAGTGTAAAAAATTGGTCGGCAACACGCAAGTGATATCTCCGGTTACCATCAGACGGATATCCCGTAGGCTTGTTTGCCACTCAAGTAGTATAAAAAGAAATGTCCAAACAAAAGCTTTCATCCTTTTAAAAACAAAGTAATAAATATATTTTCAAATATACATCAATATTATACTTGTACATCACTCCCCCATAATTTTATGTAGGTATGTATATCTAAGGAATATGTATCGTCAAAAGTTGTGAAAGTTAATATAAGTTGAAACACATTTGCATAAGGATCTGATCAAACACGACTTATTGATACAACCTGAAGGAATTCTCTACGTTCTGTTGTTGTGTGTATTTAGGTTTTTCAGAATATTTGTTAACTTTTTCTGTTTGATCTTTGATTTGGAGAGTAACTCTGAGGTATATTTGTTGTTTGTTACGTTTATCGAACGAAAGTAAGTACGATTTTTTTGTTAATTTTTTTATTAAAAAAGACAACTCCCGCACTAGAGAACAAGCTCTGTGTCGCGGGGGACTTTACAAACATACAATTAACGGACACAAATTACACCCAGACTCAGAACAACTCTTTGTGGGTCACACAAAGTTTTGTCCCTGTGTGGGAATCGAACCCACAACCTCGTGCACAGCAGGCGCATACTGCGACCACTGGACCACCGAGGCTGTCGAAATTCGAATTCGAATTATCTATAGACAAACATTTAGATTAGTGAATATGGTTGGAAAGAATACCAGTTGTCGGTAGCTGACGGTAAACCAGATGACGAGACAATAAAATGCAGCATTCGACAAAACAAAATAAAAATGACGTGAACTTATGCTTGACATCGTAGTTTTATTGTTCTTTGTTAAGAACTTGCAACTCTCTAGCGTTGAAAATGAATACAAAACAAAAGTAAGCTATTTCGGCACCCAATCCCGACAGTAGAACTTTCCCGCGAACCGTTCATTAAGAAACATAACTTTGCACCACTAACTCTTTAAAGCAACTTACATAGAGTTAAACCGAATCTATTGTAGCCTCCTCGCCGCGAAAACTTCTCCACTCCGATTGTAGTGCTGTTATACAGATTTTAAACATGCAAATTCATTCAGCTTCCTACTTAATACAATCTACCGTTACTTGAGCCCCTAATAATACCGAGAGGATGGAGACAAGTTTAATTTAATTATTAAATAAGAACTTGTAATTTCTTTCATGCTAATTTCGGAAATGAAAAATCTAATTTTTAAAAGAATTTTGATGATATTGCTGACCCAGATTTGATTAATTCTTCTCGAATTTTCTTTTGTTGAAAAATGTAACGCTATCGTTGAAGGAATATTAATAAAAAAATTGCACTCTGGGAATGCCGACAGAAGTGAAATCATTAAGCAAAACAGTTGTTATATATCTTATAGCAATAAATGTTTTTTTTAAATTTTATCTAGACGCGTTCGCGGTCTTCTTTAAGTACATGATTATATCGCCTCTTTGCTTTAATAACCTGACAGTCGAAAAAAGATTTTTCGGATATATCAAGCTGCGTCTCGTAACTATGTCGCGAATCCAGAGATTGTATCTTATCTAAAAGTATGCGTACCGTGCTCCAAGAAGTTTTCACTTCAAAAATATCCATCATAATGACTGCGACTGCACGCATGGCGTGATAGTTCAGGTGGTTACAGCACCTAGTATCTTCCACGTATGTGTGGGCTCAGGAAGGCACCACCTGCTGAGGTGTTTTCCAAACGCTACGTCATGTCCTTCAAATGAGGTTTAAAGAGAGCATTAACTTCACTGTAGATAGCGGCTTGGCTCTGTCTCTGGCATTGCTGAAGTCCTTGAGCGGCGGTTACAAGTGGTAACCATCATCATTAGGTGGATCGGCTCCTCTGCCACCATCGGCAAGAAAATGCAGGAGAAATATGTAACAACCTCAGACAGTTGGTCGGTTACAGCATTATTAATAAACGTGGAATAAAATAGGTGTAATTTTGTCATATAATCAACAAAAAATGTGTGCTGTCTCGAGTCTGGGTGTACATTGTGTACGTAAATTGTATGTTAGTAAAGTCCCTCGCAACACAGGGCTTGTTCCCTATTGCGAGAATTGTCTTTTTAAAAAGAAAAGGAAAGATAATATTAGAACGATAATACCATTTAACAATGAAATATTGATTCGGTTCGTCGACCACCTGTGGATACGCCACGACTTATACGAGTGCATTAATATTTTATTAAACAGTTCTGTGGCTGCATGCAGTTGTTGTTGTTTAGTATGGATAACTGGGGATCATAGTGATCTAATAAACATGACCTCTTGTGTTGTGTTATTCCTCAATTAATAATTACCAACAGCAGTGTAGTCGTCATCCTGGGTGTGAGACCAATTCTTCAGCGCTCATTTAGGGATGCGTTTTGAAAGCCCTGGTGTGAAAACGGGCTGGCAACATGCAAGTAATACACCTCTGATATTGCAAGCGTGCATAGGCTACGGTAAATGCTTAACATCAGGCGGCCCGTATACTCGTTTGTCAACAAAGTATTATAAAAAACTGCTGTTAATAATACGAAAACAAAGAACACGCACAACGCGAATATTATTGTCAATTTACTAATACTCCAACAAAAGAAAAAAGAAAACAATGAAGTATATTTCAGTAATAGCTACATAAAGTCTAAGCAGTACAAAAAATAAACAGCCATTCGTACTCGCCAAAAAGAAGGAATCCTGACTTAAACCAATTTATCTTCACAAAGACACCATTTAACTTGAATTCAGCATTTAAATCTTGGAATTCCGTCTGGAAGTAGACACTTCGCTACAAGAGTTGAATTTTACACCAAGCACGAACACTCTTTGAAACGTTTAAAAAAAGTAAAATCTTTAATACTGGAAGAGTGACGCTCGAATGGCTTGCCAAGGGAATGTCCTGGCGACATCGACTTCGAACGCTGAGGGTAATAAAGAAATAAGTCTTCCATTTCATTCCGAGTCGCTGCTACATTTGTAAAGCTTTAACGCGCTTTCATTTTAAAAATGTATACAATGTTTGAGTGCTCGAGCGGTTGAAGAATTGATTGTACGTCACGACTTCACTCAGTTGGAGCGTTTATAAAAGGGAAAATGCAATTAACTATTGAAGCGTTCACTGCATACCACATGTTAAGAGCGTAACTCCAAATTTCATAATTTTAGCAATGTGCAAAAATCTTTACAATTATATTTTTAAGTCCTATACATACACATGAACATAGAATCTTTTCATTTTTATTTATTTAGCTTATTGCTGCAAGTATAAAATAAAGAGTTACGTCATCTGTTGCCGTATATTATACAAGCTGTTGCCCGCGGCTCCTCCTGTGTGGATGTCGATTATTGCGATAAAAATCGTGGCCTATGTGCTATTCGAGATTATAATTTATCTCTGTGCCAAATCTCATTAAGATTCATTCAGTACTTTTTACATGAAAGAGTAACAAACATCCATACTCACAACTTTTCACATTGATAAATTATGGACCTGTATAAATGTTATATAAAAAAACACATGATAATATAAAACATGTGAGATCACCCAATATACCCTAACAAAGTACAAATGTATTCAAAACATTTACACACACAACAGCGAAATTACAAATATGCCTTGACGAAAAACTTCAAAGTTACATTTCACAATGCTTGCAGAAGGAAAGCACGAAGGAATAATTTAGCATACCCCACAAAAATGCTTCGAGAATTTCCTTAGTAAAAAGTAAGCAAGCAAACCAAAAAAAGTTTGAAGTAATTTGGTATTATGGGAAGTCGCGAAACTGCATACGATAGTGTATAATTTGAGTGTAGTTTCACAGAACAGGCACACGCTACAAACATTCAAGAACTAGTTTTAACAGTAATCGCTGACTAACAAATTTCGCTGTAGTAAAATAAACTACATAGTTTTACGGTAAATTACGCAAATTGTGTGTTTACCGTAAAAAATATTCTGTTTTATTTCATTATTTACTTACATGTAACGGCAACGCCCGCGTAAATGTAGTTTAAAAAAATATATATAATATAGCCTTTGTTCTATACCAATCACATGACCTTTTTTGAGTTCATTATTACTCTATAAAATTTTATTAGAAGAAGCCTAAAAGCTTTTCGTGAAGGAGTAACAAACATTCGCATTATTAATGTTAAATATTAGTACGATTAGGTACCTATTTGCTGACAAGATTTCCTTAAAATGTTTCGTATAAAATCGGAACAAGTGTTAATATAAAATTATTTAAAAAGGATATCGCTAATTGAGTTCATTATCTGAAGTTTTTATTTTTGTTGCAGTTTCGGTTCATAATTTGGGAAAAGTTGGTCGATTTCTGCCTATTGACGACATACTATTTTGCTTTATTACAATATTCGGCGTAATTTTGCATTTATATTTTGTGTCATGTCATTGAGTAGAGATAATCTGGCAATAATATGGTATAGTAGTGTTAAATATTATATAAAAATGTTTTATCGTTTACCTCGTAGCGTAAGTAACAAAGAATGACTTGTGATACATTTATCTAACAGTAACCATTATTTGTTTTAGGTAAGTCTACGAGAAATTTGCTTTCGGAGAAAATCTATGCGAATCTAAAAATACATAGACAGCAAAAAAGGTAAGTCGTTTATCATCTAAAATGCTCTCGAAATAATGAAAATGTTGCCCCTTTTTTTCAATGCGAAACCGTAAACGTGCTTCATCCATCATAGTGACGGAGATCTGAGATCTGCATAATCGACTAATTTTATGTTATATTCTCGCTACAGCTGTGGCTATTCTAGAACATTCCCTAAATGTCCTTTCTTAATATTTTTTATCGACGCATATTCTCAGGGTTGCTTATACATACTTGCAACTAACCTCGTTTCTAAAATCATGACATTTCTGTAAACAAAGGATACTTCGCATTTATAAAAGTTGTTTAGGTGTTTCTTTTTTGAAACACTGTTATTGTTTTTTAAGAACAAAACTTTTCAAATTAAAACTTTTAAATTACTAATTCAACTTACGAAATTAGAACGTGATTCAACGGATTTTTAAATAACAATAACAAACGGCTAAATCGAGTTGCGCTGTTCCGTTTTTGAATATGTTTTTATCTGTAGTTTGGTTTCGGTGCCAGTAAGTCTTCGGATCTGGCCAGTATCCGTTTGCTGGCAAAGTGCCCGAAGCTTCTCTGATTACATTCGAAGAGGGATTCGATTTCATTTCTCGAATATAACACTACGCCGATGCTGACGATATTATTCTCTGAACATACTTTAGTCAGATAATATACATGTGAATTCGACCGATAATATTCTCTCTCTGTTTATTGGTCAATCTCGCTAAACGATCGGACGGACGATATTTGTGGTTCCGCATACCATTAGTTTGGATATTTTGTTGTCTGTTTGGCAGTTGTTTGTGGTTTGTATGTGTTTGTGAGCTCTAACAACTAGATAGGATATGTATTTATTCTATGACCGTGTTAATATAGGTACTGTGCTGGTATCGGGTTCGTACCGGTTATTTGACTATAGTTTTTTACTTATACCGTACTGTACATTGTTGAATCGAATTTAAAATCTTTATAGATTATCTAGATAGAGTTAGAATAAACTCAACATTATGAATAGGTACTTATAGTTTATTTAGTCTTATGAAATCGACAATTCGAAGTCTCTCGCCTCTTATTCTAAGTACTTCACCAAAATCAAATAGTATAGCGCGTGTAATTAATACTGTTGGATTCAATTCAATCGATTTTAAACAATAGTAAGTCAAAAATAGTTATTCTAAATATAGTTTTTATACTACTTAACATCTCCCATTGGGGTAGGTAGAGACAATAGTACGCCAATTGCTTCTATCCAGGCATACTTCTTTCGCTTCCTTTACATTCATTAACCTCTTCATGCATGAACTATATATATTTTATTTATAAACTTATAAATAATTTACTTAATAAAATTCCCTGACCTAATTTCCCCACTTGGCAAAACCAAGTTAATATGCAGAAAAAGCAAGATGAAAAAAAGGCACATACATGCGGCTGCCAAACTGTTCAACAAGACTCGTCGAGTGGCGTAAACCCTTTGCCAAATTACAGCTGTAGATACAGCTACTTCGTTATGTGCCAGTTGCAATTACACTGCTATGAGTATTTTTTTTACTTGGCATAAGTGGCAGTGTCCAGTTGGTTTTATATCTCGTTCTAGTTTTTGATGTTATTTTGTAGCTGCACGGGCTGCAGTATTTTAAGTGGTTAAGTTTCTTATTATTGGTTAATTTTTGCTTTCGTGATGAGATGGATAGATCGATGGCCTTTGCAGATAACTTTGTAGATTTGGCATCGAATAGAGAGGTGTGGACGTGGGGGACTTAACAAACATACAATTAACGGACATTTAAGTCTCAAGTGGAGATCGAACCCACAACACGCCGCGCAGTGGTAATTTTTCCACACTAGGGAACAAGCTCTGTGTCGCGGAGGACATTACTAACATACAATTAACGGACACAAAGAACACCCAGGCTCGGGTCAATCATGTATGGATCACATAATTTTTCGTTCCGTGTGGGGATCGAACCCACAACACGCCGCGCAGTGGTATACAGCGAGGTAACCGCTTAAGCCACTGAACCAACCGTGCAAATGGTTTATACAATACTAGCTGTTGCCTGCGGCTCCGCCCGCGTGGATGTCGGTTATCGGTGTAGTGCCTATGTGTAATTCCTGACCATAATTACACATAGGCACTACTACCTCTGTGCCAAATTTCATCCAGATCCGTTAAGTAGTTTTTACGTGCAAGAGTAACAAACATCCATCCATACTTACAAAGTTTCGCGTTTATAATATTAGTAGGATTATATTTCTATTTCCAACAGTAAACATTAACTGCACTTGTACGTAAAATAAATAAAGGCGGTATTCGACGGCTCGAGATCCTTGCTAGTCGATACACTTGGGTACTCGTATCGTGTTCACCCCTCGAGTTCATCAACATATCACTAACATGGTGCAGCGGTAGAAATATTTGTTAAACTATCTATCTAT
Source organism: Trisateles emortualis (assembly GCA_947095525.1). NCBI lineage: Eukaryota > Metazoa > Arthropoda > Insecta > Lepidoptera > Erebidae > Trisateles > Trisateles emortualis. The sequence continues at coordinate 15,181,249 of OX352745.1, forward strand.
ACAGATAGGTTTATTTACCTCCTCCTTTGTCTATACAATGATATTCTTTGTATAGTAAAATACCGCAACACCTCAAATTTGTTTTTGTTAGAAGAATTAAAAATTAACACTTACTCACTCTTAGACTTTACTCACTCACAAATCTAGTACTGGTTGTGAACAAACGACTTTTGCCTTTCGCCTATACCATGCATATAATTATTTATTTATTTAGATCTTTATGCACATCGTGTACAATGGTGGGCTTAATGCCAAAGGCATTCTCTACCAGCCAACCTTAGGGTGATGCAGAGATAAATGAAGTAGGTGCAAGATTTCAAATAGCGAAAAATAAAATTGAACTAAAACAGAATAGAATAAAATTTAACTTATATAAATACTCAAAATACTATTACATAAACTACATGTAAAACTTAATACTTATACTAAATAAATATATATTTATACATATTATATATATATACCATTATATATATATATATATATCAAACAGCTAAAATCTACTGTATAAGAAGTACTAAACCGACATTAGACACAGACAGTCAGACAAACCTACATAAAATGAACACACTTTATTTTACATTAGGAGCTTAAAAAGCCGATTGCACAAAAAACTGAAAAAGTAAATGGCTATTGGTTGCTATTGTCTTTGGCGTCCCAATCATAATATGATAGAGTCACGTATACACCTAAAAATTTAGACATCCCATGGGATTCGATACATTTGGCAACACACTAAGCCCAATTGAAAAAAAAGGCTTACTCAACTATTTGAGAGGTAGGACATCATACAAGCGAGTAAGCCCGACTGGGGAAGGACCTCCACCTTACAGAAGACCCCAGCCAAATACCTACACACAGCGGTGTAGTTGTGTTCCTGTTAGTGAGGGTCTCCAGCGCTTTTTGACCGAGACGTACTCAACCCAGGGATACTCTCATCTTAAAGCTCTGGTGTAAAACAAGGGGTTGGCAACACGCAAGTGATACCTCGGGTATTGCAGGCGTTCATAGGCTACGGTAGATGCTTAACATCAGGTGGGCCGTATGCTTGTTTGCCACTCAAGAAGTATAAAAAAAACCGACAAGCAATTTGCACCAGATCTAAAAACATTGACAACAGTATACAAAAAAAGTTTATCTTTTCTTTTGCGTTCAGCATTTTTCCGTTCGAGGTATCTTTCCAGTTAATTAAATATTATTTTACAGTCAATTAAGCGCTTATATTTTTCCATGGAGGATGGAAACAGGTGAATAAATAATTAGTTTGGGACTTTATAGGATCGTATCAATGTTTTACATCATTCCATTATGATATTCACAGAATTTTTCACTGTTTAATTGTATTGTTATTGTTTCGTGAAGAGGCTTCTAGCTAAGTGTTAGCGGCGCGGATCGATAGATCTGCTACGTTAGGCAAGCGTGCCGCGGTCGGTACGTAGATGGGTGACCATTTTCTATAAAAGCAAAACCCCTCCGTGCCTCGGAAAGCTCGTAAAGCCATTGGTCCTGCACCTGATCTCTCTTCAGTCACTTACTATCATGCGTGCCGTAAAAAAAACTGAGTAATCTATTCTGAGTCCGTGTGGTGACGGATTAAGAATACAAATGTCACCACCCTATTCCATCCGTGGCTGTCGTAAGAGTCGACTAAGGGAGTAAGTCAGGCAGACAATATCCACTGCAAGAGAGGGAAAACTCGAAACAAAACCCTATACCAACCCGTCTGGCCGGTGTGGTATAGTAGGCTAATATCTCTCCAAATTTATGGAGGAGACCCGTTCCCAGCAGTGGGGGTTTATGGGTTGAGATGATGATGATGAATCTATTCTTAATTTATTATTATTATTAGCTATTACTGCCCCACTGCAGGGCAAAGGTCTCCCTTTCCTTCTTCCATTGGTCGCGGTCGAGACTTCTTACTTGCCAGTTAGCGCGGTAGAAGTCAAGCTCATCCATCTTTTCCTGGGCCTGCCGCGTCGTCTTTTAATGTTCTTTGGCAGCCATCTGCTTGTGGTCTTTGCCCACAGATCACCGGGCATACGGCAGTTATAACCAGTCCAATTCATACCTTAACATAATTAAAGCAAGTACACACTAACCAACCCAGGCAATATACATTCATCTGCCCATAACCCAAGTCGAACCGCTCATAAAATTATTTACGAGATCACATAAGGCAACGGTCCAATCCATCAGCGCGCTTCATAAATAAATGTTTTATATATCGCAGTACTGTAATACGGACAAATTGGCCTTTAATTCTTTCAGATGGTTCTAGAACATACTTATCATGTCAAGGTGTTCTAGAAACATCTATACTTAACGGTCAGGCTCAGGTGTTAGAGGTTTAGTGTTAGTACATACTCGTAGAAGTTACTGCTAATTTCCTCGCAGTAAAATAAGGGGTTTGTAATAAAAGGAATGCTTTAATAAATGAGTTGTATGGATTAACTAAGAATTATTTTGCTCTTAAATATTCTATTCTACCAGTCTTATTGGGTGATTGTAGTGATTGGCATAAAAGCAGATTCGAGACTATTTTAAATATTAAGCAAGGTAGGAGACCATACAAGCAAGCAACCCCGATTGGGGAACGAACCTCCACTAAATAGAAAACCACAGACAAAAACTACACACAGTGGAAATGAGTTGTTCGAGGGAGAAAGAGACGGTGCTATATAGCGTGTATAGCTCCGTCTTTCTTGTCACTATTAACACGTTTCAAATTTGATTTTTTTTTTACAAATGAAACAAGCTTACAACCATAATACGGTGAGTAGCTAAACAGTCATCGTAGCCTCCCAGCGACTCGCGCTTTGTAATATCTAGACTCACTGGAACTTGCAATAAAAGACTTACACAGTAAAGGTTAACTAAGGCTCCGTGCAAACGGGCCTCCGACCACAGCCACCAGTGGGTGTCGCACGCCACGTCCATTAGTACCGCGCTAACGAAGGTGGTCGGTGGCCACTACAATTTGTTACAATCTCCTGCTAAAGTACCCCACTAAATCGTTACGCGTGTTCGGCGAGTCCATTCAATTGTATGTAATATCTTTTAAAATATTTGTCGCTAACACTTTAGGCTTCGCGCAAATGAACCACCAGTGGCGGCCAGTGATAGCTCGTTTGCGCGGACCCTAAGTGTCAAAAACACTTAGACCCTTATTTCGTTGCCATTTGAAACGCATTAAGAGATCTAGCTTAACTGGCCATTAAAGGTAAAATAGTGGATAACAGTAGTAGTTATCATATATTTCCTTGGAACTACGATATTATGAAAATATCTTATCTGACATTCTTTCTCTATTTTGTGTTCGTTTACCTGTATTCTCCGTCTCTTTCACTCTTTACCCGTAAGACGCTTGCCTTTAGTCTAATAACATTTTATTGCGAACACAAATCATGACAGTCAAAGCAATTTTCAGTAGCAGCGTTTTTTCGTAGCTATTATAGGTGACAAATAAGGCCAGTTAGAAAGAAAGAAAGAAAGAAAAACAATTTATTTTAACACGCAGATGACGCACAACATTAAAATAGAAACAAAAGGATTACAAAAACAAAAACAAAAGACATTTAAAATAAAAGAAGAAAAACAATATAACAACAAATAATAACAATTTAGGAAAGGAAAAAAAAAAAAATTGTGTGCAGAAGTACGCCACACGCATGCTAAAAACGGCCATCGCTCAGCATATTGCTAATTATGCTGCAACCAGCTAGGGTTGCAACACAACAGCGCTGATTTTCAGCGGCAGCATTTTAAACTGTGTTATGCGATAATGTGACTTATTTAATTGTATTCATAGGGAATATATTTGAATATCTCGTTACACATGATGAGCTTGCTTTAAAAATATATATAACAAACTAATAAGCTAATTAGCGTGCTTACCACTGATAGCTAATACGTGAAAAATCATAACAGATAGCATGTTATAGATAAATAAATATTTATAATCTAATTACTATATCGTTCTTCTTTTTATATGGTGTACAAATAAAGGATATTTATTTTTATTATTATCATAAAATCTCAAGACAATCCACACACGACCTGATCTCAAACTAAGCAGAGCATGGCAACCAGACCGGAGTAAACATAAGTACATATTTCTCAGCATTTTCAGATAAATTGCACCCACACATAGAAATCGTGCTCATTACACTCAAATTTGTGCTGGGTGTTAATCGAACACACAACCTCCGGCTTAGAATCAGGGTCACTAACCACTAAACCAATCACAGGCCAGCGAATAATAATAAAATATGTATACAAAATCGCATTTCTCTCAAGCCGAAAACAGTTGTTTGTCGCATAAACTGTTTTTTTGTACTGTCATTTTTTTATTCCTATCCTGAAATTTTCATAAAACTGGTAACACTTATTTCAGACAACGTAGGCACAGGTCTGAATTAACCATGAGCCATCTGTCTCCAAACATTACTGGTGCTTCATGCTGTACATTATTTAAATACAGATGGTGTAATTTTTTATACTTTAATACATTTTTATTCAAAAACGCACTAAGCTACCTAGCAATTTTTAAGGGAAAACTTCTTAAGGCGCGTTGAGCACATTTTGGATGAAAAAAAAAACTCATGGAACTCGCGTCATCGTCACCAGCTTTCCATATTCAAAAATAATTATCTATGAGCTCGACGATACAATTCACAAGTTACGTAGTTTTCACTTCCAACGACAGTCCCTAAAGACTGCCCGCATGTTATATTTATTCGACTTTTTCTTAATCAAGACTACTCCCGCAGAAGATTAAAATACTGAGGAATTAACAAACAACATTCATGAACATATTTTTTTGTGCTGCATGAGAATCAAACCCACAACACGCCGCTCAGTGTGTGTAATTATTTGGCTCAAGTCCTCTGTGAGGCAGAGAACCTCCTCTAATCGCGCTAACAGGCTTTTGTAGTGCCCTACCTCTTTAAAAAAATTAGCTTCAGAAGCAAAAAGCATAAATATGAGGAGAATTACACCCTTATTAATTTTAAGATTTCTTTTTCTGACCCTTTCCTAACGATTCAAATGAAAATACGATAATTAGTCCAAAACTTAATAAGCGCCCCTGTTTAATTATGAAACTTGCGTAGTTTCGAGACGGGATACAATTTCTGAATATCTCATTAACTTAATTTAAAGTAACCGTGCCATTTTGTTAATTAAAGACCTCCTGCTATCTAAGGAAGTTTTATTATAGAGACGTGACCGTAAGAAATAGTTTTTAATAGGTTAGGTTTAGGTTTTAAGGTTCCGTTTAGATAATTTTAAAATAAGAAAAACGGTGTTGACATTCTAAAGTGATGCGTTACAATCGAACATCATTAAAAAATGCATTTCAGAAGTGCCGACAGAAGTGAAAACTCTAGCAAAACATTTTTTTTAAATTATCTAGACGCGTTCGCGGTCTGCTATATGTACATGCATATATCGCCTCTTTGCTTTAATAACATGACAGTAGAAAAAAGATTTTTCAGATATGTCAAGCTGCGTCTCGTAACGGTGTCGCGAATCCAGAGATTTTATCTCATCTAAAAATATGCGTACCGTGCTAAAAGAAGTTTTCACTTCAAAATCGTTGCCACATTTCCCACGATTCCAAGCTCAAAGCTAGCCAAGCATTTTTTGACTCAAAAATATTACTTTACCACTTTACACTTTATCACTTTACCCGGCCCGTGATCGCACTGCCATAACGGCACTAAGATAGATCTTCTACACTGACACACGTATGTCATCTTCGTAGTAATAATGTAAGCGAAGCAGTAACAACAGTAATAACTTTGTGAATACAAACATTAAATTCCATTACATATCACAAGAAAGTAACATAAAACAACAATGTAGTAGTGTTGCCAAACAATGTGGTATCGATGTCCTACTTTACCCTTCGATCGGGTAAAGTTAAAAACGGTTTTGTGCGAAACTCGTTCAATATAACGGAAATAGAGCGGTGCAAGTTGTACGCGGCGAGGTACGCTTGGTGGTACCACTCTAGTGCATACAGTACGTTTGTAAACTTTTGCTTTTGTAGTTTTGTACGTATTCCTATTGGTTAGCTATGTTTGGTGCATTTTTATTTGTTTGTATTGTTTGCTTTATTTTAAACAGTTTTATTGCTCAGTTCTTTTTACTTATGCGCCACCAAGACCGTATTCATACTACTAATATTATAAACGCGACAATTTGTTACGATGTATCGATGTTTGTATATCTATCTATACGTTTTATATAGAAATTATTTTTAAAAATCAACGGCAAAACATCGGTCAAAAACTAGTGTAAAATCAAATGTTACTTGTTTTGTTTTTTTTTCATAAAAACAAATAGAAACGCAATGCGACACAATTTAAAGTATGCCTCGACATTCTAAAGAAAGTAAATGTTATAAAGGGTGCAGTTTTAATAGCTTTAGGCAGCCAATCGTGACGTACACGCCGAAGTGAAGGCGAAGCGATGCGATAGCGGGAACTTGCTCAATGGAACGGAAATAGAGCGGTGGAAGTTACCTAGCAGAGGTAGTACGACGACACGTGAGACTCCACTGTGTGCTACTTTAACTTCGAAATAAATAAATCTTCTTGATATATTTAAAAGCAAAGCAAAAATAACTCAGAACAAAAAATTGTTAAAGTGGTGTATATGTGAAGTGCATAAAATTGCAACGCGTCTTGATATTTTTTTGCTAAAAGGTATGTGCAGTTTTTTCTTTTTGGCATTATGAAACTAAATGTCGTCGAAAGCCATAAGTAATATATAGTCAAAATCAAACTTAACTTGTCAAGTGTTGTAATGTTGGTCCTCTTGCAGTGCGTGTAAGTTGGTGAAAATACACGCGTTTCCGGGCATACGATGGCTATTTGTGTATGTACTTTGTCTCCGTGAATTGTATGTTCATAAAGTCCTTTCAAGGCTTAATTTAGCAGATCTTAAAACGCCTTTAAATTTACTACAAAAGATACAATTGGCACTTCTCGATGCAAGAATATCAACTTTAAGATTTTCTATAACAAGATTGGTCTATAACAAATCGGTATATTGTGAACAATCCCGTCCAGCTATCAATGCCTTGTGAAAGCTACCGTGATCGCTATCTACGAGCCATCCTCTACGTAATTGCGTAGCACTAGCTACGAGCGAACTGCACGCGTAGCTCTTTGTACAAAATTTTACCGAAACGTAGCGTTCTACAGAAGATTCGTTAGCTACGAGTATATTGCATTTCACTAGTAAGACGAGAATTGAAAAACAGAAAAAATTGGTAAATATATCCACCTCTTTTTCGCTCATAACGAACTAGAAGGTACGAAAGAGACCAATCATTATCAGCCTATTGCAGTTTATTACTAAAACACGTCGCACTTGTGCCAAAAATAATAAGCAAAACTGCGAGGAAACGAAAGCTAATCCTGGGTATTAAACCGAGTCGTTCCTGTCCAACTAAAAAAAATATAATGATAATAGCGACCTTGATATCAAGTTACATAACAAGCAAAACGTTCCATTTACAAAAGGTACGCAGCATTCAAGTCGTACTGTCGACATTATTCACCCGAGAACCTCACCAACAATGGGATCATTTACCAAATATTAAGGACATTACACGGGAAAGCTTCTAAAGAGGGCCCCGCGTTGTTTACCTTGAGAAAATTGTACGAGGGTAAGGCGACCGCCAACCGCCCGCCAGGTTTTATCTTTGCCTTTACAATAGCTCGATACTAAACAAAAACTATTCAAACGTTTATCAAGGACAGTAGCGACACCTGTTGGCGGTGTTGTTCTTATCTGTCAGTATTCGCCTGTTGTGAAGTACTGATAACACAAATGAGGGACGTTTGAGAGGGTCTCGTTTGACTACAGCGTCCTCCTTGACAATTCAAAGCTTTGTAATTGAATTTTTTGTGTTCACGCTCTGATTGCTGTTATATTTGATAATTATGACGTCAGAGTCCAAATAGGTCGCTTTAATACGGCTCTTAGAGAAGTTTTTTTTAATTGAATTTCCACCATTTTTAAATAATATATTTAATATCATAACGCTGAATAGGCTTGCTTTTTCTGGTTTTCTCTGAATCACCATTCGGATTTAAAAAGTTCTTTTTGCATTTGATAACACAATGAGGATGGTTATGGGCTATTTAGGTTCACGCTAATACATAAAGGGAGCATGGCAACAAGAGTAAAAGTAACACATACCGTGAGACTCCAGTTTTCCTATCCGAGGGTTACCAAAACAAAGAACTTAAGTACCTTTTTTTTTTTTTAAATGACTGACCCGCCTCATGGTAAGCAGTTACCGTAGCCTATGGACGTTTGCAACACCAGGGGTGTCACTCACGCGTTGCCGACCCTTTAAAAACCTTACAAGTTTTTCTCAATGCAATACGTAAGTTATATCCCTGGTATTGTAAGCGTCCATAGGTGACCATCAGTCGGGCCGTATACCTATTTTGCACTATCTTATAAATAAACCAACAATAGGAAAATAAAATGCATTTGAATAATTTATTCCTTCACATTCCTACCTTTAAATATATATGTTTACTGTATACCCTCTCAATAGGTTCATTAACATCACAAAGGGACATTAGAGAAGTCAACAAAAAAAAAACCTTTTAACTTGCCGACAATTCCTAATGTCCTATTTTTCATTCTCTCACAAAGGAAGCGAGGGAAACACTCGAAAAACAATTTAAGCACCTCTCCGGTCACCCGAAGTAAAACACTCGTGTCATTTTTCAGGTGATGTCAAAAGACCACTTGGACGGGACTTATTAATAGCACAAATGAGTTTGCAAATTGGTCGTATCCAGTCGCGGTGAGGTCTAATTGTCGGGGACCCCGACCGTGCCTTTGTCTTTCAACCGTTCTCGTTAATTTCTTTTTTTTTACGAAGATAGCTCTTCATTATTTGGCAAAGGAATATAAATTCGCGGTGGCCGTTGAAATTAATAATAGAGAGTGGTAGGGACCGCGGGCAATTTATCGCTCTATTATGGAAAATAAATTGATATTATAAATGCGCTAAACGACGCTCCGACGGCCACGGTATCCAATAAAGGGTACTACAGTTTCGAATAATTATTTGAAACTTATTTATTGGTTTGAATCAATTAGCGCTGTCATCATTTTAGTGTTGGTTTTAATTTTAATAAAGGCATTTTGTAGTGTTAATATAAATACAAAGTGCTGTGTTAAATAAATTTATTAACATATAGTCAGTTAAAACGATAATGAAGTGTGTGGTAAATATTAAAACAGCGGTAAAATGTTAATTGCAGGTTAAATATAAATATTTTGCAAACGGAAAATATTCGAGCTGAACAACTGACTGTTGTTGATTGTGTTATTCGGTTAGGAGGTTATATCAGCTCGAATATTTTGCAACTAATCTCACCGAAGACTATCCATCTTCACAGGAGATATTATAGTGCACAAGTGTGTGCGCAAACACATATAACGTACCTACTGTTTCAAGCAATTATTTTTTGTTTTCACTTTTCGAAAATTTTGCGCCTATCTTGTTTCATACCAACAAAAAGTTAGTATACCCTATTCATAACATAGCTATGCTAGCTATGCATATATAACAACGCATTGTGATCGCCTACGTCGACCTGTGCCTGACCTTACTCAAATTAAAAGTGTCCCACTGCAATATTTTTAAAACATTTCAAAAACCTTTCTCGCTCGTTCACAGAACGAGGCGTGCCTTTATTCGGTATACGTCATATGTAATACGACCAAACGTACGGCCATACGTAGATTAGTCCGGTTTAGCGAGACGTGTCGATTGTCGGAACGGTTTTATTTTTAAAACGGACCAGAATAGGTACGGGGGTATTATTAGAAAGGTAGCAAGTAAACAATAGGAATAGAAGGTTGGTTATTTGTGGGTGTAGAGATATATTTTTAGAAAGAGGTTTTTGTTAGTCTTCTGTTTATTTTAGGTAGGTACTGCGTGGTGTTTGGTATAAGTTGTTCGTTGATCATTATCTCGTTTGCTGTTAAACGGTGATGCAGCCTACGGCATAGTATATAATAATAATAATATAATATTTTCGGGACAACTCACACAACGCTATCTGATCCCAAACTAGGCAGAGCCTGTACTATGGTAACCAGACAACTGATAAACATACTTATATATTTCTAAATACAAACATATTATAGATAAATTACACCCAGACACAGAACAAACATTCGAGCTCATCACACAAAGATTTGTCCTGGGTGGGAATCGAACCCACGACCTCCGGCGTAGCAGTCAGAGTCACTAACCACTAGACCAACAGGCCAGTATGTTTGTCAAGAAGATATCTAGTAACCCGCAGTTTAGAGACAACAACAGAACATTATTAAAATACTTATCATCTTTGATAAAATGTTATAACTCAAAATTGTAAATTGAATTAAGCTTAAAAATCTATGTTACATAGTCTCATTTTGTACCCAAATAATGGACTCTAGTTTGTCCATCATTTTATTTAATAAACAGTTCAAAATTGACTTTTGTTAAGCAAAAAACACTTTCACAAAATTCAATTTTGATTTTATATGAACTCTATAAAAAATAATAGAATGTTGTCCCTTGAGGGCGGAGTCCCACTTTGTGTTGAAAATTACTGGCCACACTAATCACAACGAAAATATATCTCGGAGCAGAAATGTGATTAAATTTTTAAATTGTTACTTTTCACCCGGGATTGAAATATCCGAATTTCGTGGCTTTAATATAATAAGCATATACTACACTTTTTTTATATCACTTGGAGTGCAAACAAGCATACGGGCCGCCTGGTGTTAAGCAGTTACCATAGCATGTGGACGTTTGCAATACCAGATGTATCACTTGTAAACACCAGGGTTTATTTTTTTAATTTTAATTTTGGCAGTTTTCCGTTATATATCTAAACTAATATTATGAAGAAGAAATATTAGATTCTTTGTTTGCTTGTTTGTTACAATTTAACTAAAATACTACTAGACCGAATTTAAAAATTCTTTCACTATTAGAACACTACATGATTAGTGGGTAACTTGGCTATATTTTATTGAAAAAAAAAAACAGGATCTCTACGAAAACTTAATAAAATGTCCTCCCGTGCGAAGTCGGGACGGGCCACTAGTGTAATTATATAACGTTATTTTGTATTATAAGCAACAACTATAGCTTCCTCTTTGATAACAAACTAATAGGGAAGTAATAATATATTAAACCAACAGAATTTAATATAGGGTACACTTACACGAAATAACTGCTGTCTACGAATTAAACAACTATAATCCATTTATAGTAAATAGATCGTGCCTGTTAACGTAACGAGAATATTGAAGTAGCTCTTTAAGACTTGAATAAAATATTTCACTACAATAATAGCATGACAATACCTAATTGGTTGCCAACTGAAAACCAGCGCTAAGTGCTTGCGCCTAGCTTATGCTGAGATGGTGTAGGTACTTTTCCAGTGTGGGCTTGCAGAACAGTACAATATCTAAATTTTATCTTTTCATTTGTTCTTGTTATATATTATAGTGTTTTTTTTTTGTTTTTTATTTCATTACTATATACTGTGTATCAATTGGCTGTTTTGTAAGTTGTTCTTGTGTGTCCTGTACTGGAATAAATAATATTCTATTCTATTTTACATCACCCATTACTGTAATCGAACCGAGCACCTCGGCACAGTACTTACTACTACAACGCTACCGTGGCAGTCAGCTTAAACAATTAATTAATAAACTTCAAAATACTTTATTGAAATTCTCGACAAATTTATAAAACGACACTAACGAGGGACAACAATAAAATTGGAGAAGCGAGGTCGTAAAATTCTAATCTAAAATTGTACTCGAATTATTTCGTTGAAGAATAAATGAGTAGGTTTTCTGTCGGTCCGGATGGTGGGTGGAGGGATGAGACCGCCGCCTTATTGGAACGGAATGAGATACCTAATTAGTGGACGATAATCGACGTAATTATTCCCGGGTAAGGGTTGAATCGTAGCCGTTACCGTAAACAGTAAGATGTGGTAAGCACCTTGTTGAATTAAATTGTTGCGGACGTAAGCAATAAGCCAATCATGTCGTGAATTAATTAAGTACTTAATTTGTTTTATACCAATCTGTTTTTTCGATTCGGAATTTTCTCTTTCGTCTCGCGTCATATTTATGAAATCAATCCCGATATCGGATATCCTGAGGTCAACTCGTGGTTCGAAAAAAGTGTTATCTATTGAATTATTTTGTTAGAAAGTTATTGTGCTGTGTTTTTTTTTTTCTGTAAATCATCTACAATTTTGTCGATCGACAATCTTGATCTTGATCGATGTTTGACTCCGTACGCCAAACTATTTCCAGTCAGCATCTCTATTTATTACTTAGCTTGTTTGTATAAATCGAGATCATCAGAAACCGTGGAAAGACAGCAATCTGTTTCCCAATTCTTAGCGCACGTTTCCCAATACGTGCAGTTAAAATTTACTATGCACTAAATAACAACGGATCAATACGTTCGTAGCTATGATCGAAAACCTCTACGTGACTCGATGACGTATCACCAGTCGAATATTCACTATTTACTTCATATAGTATAAACCATCATCGTAGGTGCCTAGTTGATACAGCAATCTGTTTCCCAATACTTGGCGCACGTTTCCCAATACTTGCAGTTAAAATTTACTATGCACTGAATAACAGACAGAAGCGATAGTAGCCGAGTAGGATAGTAATTGACTTCACAACTCATGTGCGAATTGTGAGTTCGATCCCGGATGGCAGTACCAATGTAAATTTCTCTTTGAGAAGTTTATATGTACTAATCAAATGATTTACCATCTGCTAACGGATAAGGAAAACATCGTGAGAAAACCCAAATGTCTTAGAAGAAATTCTGACATGTCCTATTCACCAACCTGCATTAGGCCAGCATGTGTGAATTAAACCCTGAACCCTCTCTGTCTCTTAAAGCATTACCATATGTGCCTAGTTGATACAGCAATCTGTTTCCCAATACTTGGCGCACGTTTCCCAATACGTGCAGTTAAAATTTACTATGCACTTAATAACAGGCGGTTCAATATGTCCGTAGCTATAATAAAAAAACCTTTACGTGTCGGCCGCTAGCAATAATTAAAAACTCATCGAGGTGTAGTGCGTTTATAGGCTTTAGGCGATTGCACGCTTTAGCAATAACTGGAGCTCAATACTTTTTCACCCATACATCGATTTTTATAGCACTCGTGTTTTAACCTTCTAATGCTAAATCGATTCGAAACAATTAGGGATATCTTGATTTAACGATTCCGAATAATTATAAGAGAGATAGGGCATTATACAAGTGAGTAAGCCCGACTGGGGAAAGACCTACACCATATAGAAAATTGCGTGATTAAAAGTCTCTAGTGCTTATTCAAGGTAAACGCTATTTGAAATGAAATTACGTTCGTTATTCCAAGTTTTTGGGTCCGTATCGCGCAAATTATACACCAGGTATTGCCAGCTTCTATAGACTACGGGTCTACAAATCATCAGATATGCTTGTTTGTTACTAAAGAGGTATAAAAATGTATACCATATTTCAATATACATAAAACCAATATTATACATACGATAATCCTTCCTTTGCTCTTTACGAAAAGTATTTATGCCATCTAATACCTATACATCCAAAGATATATGTGTGAAATTATCCCGAGTTCCTTTCTAACAAGTGATGGAAGTTTCTGGGCAGATCCTTTAAAGACATTGACATTCTATAGACGAGAAACAAGGTTGACCTAAATAGACAACATGAGGCGTATTTGTTGCGGGAAATTACGTAATCCCAGGGATCCGTCATGATCCCCCGGGAACTGCCAAATGGTTACATGGTGTAATGATACTTGTAGTTCGTACTGTAGCCATCGATATTGCCATTTATCATCGCTTGACAGCAAGGACGAATTCTACCAAATTGTCTTTAGTAAAATTTATTTATGATAATCTATAAGGTTTGTATTTTATTACAGCAATCCTTAAAAATATATCCTCTTTGTTACTTTTTTCTTTTTTAAGACAACTCCCGCACTAGAGAACAAGCTCTGTGTCGCGGGGGACTTTACAAACATACAATTAACGAACACAAATTATACCCAAACTCAGAACAACTCTTTGTGGGTCACACAAAGCGCATACTGCGACCACCGGTCCACCAAGGCAATCAAATGTTACTGTTTATTGTTTTTTGTTTCTACTAGTAGTACACCATAAAATGGGCGGCAATAGTTTTATTTAAGATAGCTTACGCACTAAGGATTATGCCCAGTGTCGTGGAGAACTTTACAAACACCAATAAAAAGTACACCTAGAATCGGTAGTAAATAAATGGATCACACAAAGTTTCTACAGCACTTTCATGACTATCATGTACGTTATTTATACATAAGAAAAAATGAAGTCGACATTACTAGTGATGCTCTTGGCAAAAATTCACAGACTACGGTAACTGCCAAATATCAGGCCGGTTACATATAGTAAAATGGCTAGATTACCTCAAACAACACCCTTATATTTATGTTTCGCAGTTCTAACAAACAAATATTGTTTCTTATATGAGTTATAGTCGGATTTGTCATAGCGTATAAATATTTACCAACACTATGGTCACTATCCACATGTTATATCCTCAATATATTATTTTTATTACACAAAACTGACGTCACTATCATTTCTTTTACCAAAAACATAACATGGCTATATATTACCATAAAAAATGGATAAGCGACTCGGACTAGCAGGCGAAGGGTCCCGTACAAAAAAAATATAAATAAACCTGAATTACATATTGAAGTTGGTACCAAGACTAGGTCAAATTTGGCCACCTACTTTTTGTCTAGGCCACGACTTTATTCGATATAAAATTCAGTCATTTTTCGCTTTTTTGAAGTCGGGTTTATTTCTTTTTATATTTATTTTAAACTAGCTGTCCCGGCGAACTTTGTACCGCCTTGCAATTTTCTTATTTTTTCGTACATAAGAAGAACCCTTTCCAGACAATAACGGACACAGCAAAAAAAGAATTAGCGAAATCGGTCCAGCCGTGCACGCGTGATGCCGTGACAAAGGGAAATAGTGATTCATTTTTCTATATAGATTAGCTAAAAACATCAGAGAAAAGATAAACTATCTTCACGATATAGACAGGCTCTGCTGTGTTTCTGGAAATCATGCATCCATGAGCGGCGGTCACCATCAGGTGGGTCGTGTGCTCGTCTCCTAACTTTGGCAAGAGAAATATCACGTTTCGGATTTAGGAGCCACTTTTTTTTTACAGCAGCATTACGATAATATTTGAAAATTTTCAATATCTTAGAAAGGCATTTTCAATTTTCAAATACTATCGTTCTTATCGTTAGTGTTGATGAGATACAGCCCGTTAATAAATAGATGGACACCGGAGGCTGAGTAAAAGGGCCCCTGTTGTCACCCCTTGGATACAGAACCCTAAAAATGCTACAAACATATTTTTGCTACAAACATCGAAGTTTTTTAATTCCATCTCTTCCAATATTAGCTACAGTAAACAATTTCAAGATTGTCTATTCTATCTGACCACGTTTGTTTACTCACAACTTTGTCTTTGTTCTATCTTAAATGTATCTTGGATATAAGTTTTTTAATTTTCCCCCAAACGTTGTTCATAGAACTATCCTTTGGGAGTTACAGCAATAGTTTCAACGTCTATATGTGTGGAAGTTTGTTGTTTATGTCTCGTAATAATAAGCTTTGGACTTGGGCTTTTTTGTCTCTTTGTGTTGAAAGAAAAGCATATAGCATTGGACAATTTTGCCCGAATGGGTGGGCAGAGGTTTTTTTTTTAAGTGAAAACTTCTTTAGGCGCGTCGACTTTTTGGGTGAACAAAAATCATGGAACACGCATCATCGTCACCGAACGCTTTCCATTAGCTATATGTATACCGTGTATATATGAGTACTTTTTGGGTGAATAAAAGCGTGACACTCGCGTCATCGTCACTGCACGTGCTCAACGATATAATTCACAAGTTACTTTTCACTTCTATCGGCAGTCCCCAAAGACTGGCCCCGCATGTTTTTTTATACTATCAAGCAGGCGAACAAGATTACGGCCCGCTTCATGGTAAGCAGTTAACGTAGCCTCCATAGGCTACGTTAACTGCTTACCATGAAGCGGTGTCGCAAGCGTCCATACGCTTGCGACACCGCGGGTATCACTCGCGCGTTGCTGACCTTTAAAAACCTTATAACTCCTATCTTGAGAATGATAGCCACGTTCCGCCAGCTATATTATGTCCCATGAAGTAGAAGACGAGTCTATTGTATCGTAGAATAGACTAGCCTTTTCCATTTCGAATACATTTTCCATGTATATGAGAATTTTCTAACAGAAAGACCTAATAACCAATAATAATTCCTTAACTTTGGGGTAAGGATCGCATATTTTATGCAATAACTGACTTACTGAGAAAAAGAGAAACGGCAAAAGAAAATCCTTGTAAAACATGCAACATCGCAATAGCGCTTAATCCAACAAAATTCATCTGAAATTTGGACAAAAGCATACAAACATTCACACATTATTACTTTGTTTTGTTAATCCGAAGATATTAGTGGTTTAGCCTCGCTGGGGATCATTCTCGCCGCGTATAAGTTTCATATTGCGTTAGGGTTTAGTGCCACTAGAGTGTAACATTCATCCATCAAATATAATGCAATAAGATTATACAGGCGTGTGCTACATTATTTGTCAGTACCAGTACTACGATTATCTATTTATGTATTAAACTTTTAGCTTAATACATTTATGTATATAGGTAAACTTAATACTAATAAGTATTTTCGGACCGTCGACCTTGGGTGATTTAGAGACAACAATTACTATTTTTAAAAAGAAATAAGTATAGTAATTTAACTGTATTTATTAGTACTAGTGTAAAAATAGTGGCCTGAGATTCTTATTAGTTCTTTTCATAGCTCTACACCTGTTAGCAAACTAGCCCTAGGTACATTCCCTAACATTATTCTGGCTTAGTTGCTCATAATTGGGAATATGGCGTTCATAAGCTTTAATTATGTAAAAATACGAATGTTAATAAAACAGCGTTTGCGACGTGTACTTCAGTTTTATGATGTAATGTGGCTCATAAAAAGCTCTTATTATGTACAAAGATAGCTGATATCAGAAGCTTGTGTTATTTTTGATAACCGTCTTGTAAATTAATAACTCAAATGTTGTAATTCCAAATGCAATTTTTATTTATTTATTTTATTTGATCTCTACACGAATTTATGATCCACGAATAGCTGTTTCGTGTCTGGGTGTACTTTGTGTCTGTTAATTGTTTGTTTATTAAGTCCCCCGCGATACAGAACTTGTACCCTTGTGCAAAGTTGACTTTAATAATAAAAAAACTGGTGCTGAAAATTCTTCCTTCATTAGCAGAACGTGCAGATGTTTTTGTGAAGCCGTTTTCACCAAATATTTTGTTATTACACAACTTTTTCACGGCCCCACAACATAAAACAAATCAACTTTATTTTCCTTCTAACGTTCACACGTAACTATATGTAACATTGACAACAGCGAGTAGGTACGAGCATAATGTGCTCAGGTCCTAACAATTCCAGTGAGAGGGAATATTAGACAAGTTTCATACGCGGCGTTATATTGCGCACTCCGAGCGACATCTGGCGAATGGCTTGCGAACTGCACAGTTATTCAGTACGTAATGCTGTGGTTGTGGTGAACAGTGTCAACTACTGTGAGGATACTCTTTACAGCTTTATATACTAAACTAGTTGTTGACCGCGGCTTCCCCCGCGTGGATGTCGGTTGTCGCGATAAAATGTAGCATATGTGCTATTTCAAACTATAATATTAATAATAATATTCTATTTAGTTCTCTCTTAAAGGTACGTACAATGTTATTAAAAGTACAATAGGTATAAGATTACATTCAGAAAATATGGTTTGGACCTTTCAGAGAACTGGAGTCTGAACTAGGTTCGAAACCTGTGTGACAGATCTCCAGACTCTCTCCTCCCTACAGTGATAAATATTACTATAATCTATCTTTATGGCAAATTTCATCCAGATCCGTTCAGAAGTTATTGCGTGAAAGAGTAACAAACATCCATCCATCCATCCATACTCACAAACTTTCACATTTATAATATTAGTAAGGATATTATGTATACATGTTAAGTATTCAACCAGTTTACAATTTTATCATGTACTTACTTTTTTAAGAGAGGTAGGACACCATACTAGGGAGCAAGCCTGAATGGGGAAGGACCCCCACCTTACGCAAGACCACAGCCAAATAAATACACTTTGCAGTGTAGTTGTGTTCCTGTGTCCAGGTCTCCAGAAAGAAATGCATTCCTATGCCCGGAATACTCCAATCTTAATTAAAGCGCTGGTGAAAAAAAAGGGTTGGCAACACGCAAGTGTTACACCTCTGATATAACTAACTAGGCTGCGGTAACTGCTTAACATCAGGCGGGTTATATATGCTTGTTTGCCGCCCGAGTGGTATTAAAAAAACTATCTGCCGACCGCGGCTTCACTATGATACATCGTTAAATAGAAGCGTAAAGCTATAAAGGAATGTAGCTACCTATTAGTGAAAAAAAAATTAGAATAGAATCAGAAGTTTTTAAGATTACCACCTTTATCCAAACTCACAAAAACCAAACCTTAACTCTATATAAACTGCTTAATTAAGAAACAAGTAAACGCCCTAATTGTAAGCAGTTTCCGTAGCCTATGGACGCTTGCAATACCTGAAGCAACATTTACGTGTTACTGATATAAAATAAAATACTAGCTAATAAATTATGTACTGGCTGTATTACTCGCAAGCATTGCCTCTGCGCTCTGCTATTATCTACATACCTATATCTGCTTACCTTTAATTAAAATAAAATATTAAACAGAATCAACCGGCCGAGCAAACAAAGAATAAATACGACAAAATCTTCTAACCATGATTTAACAAAATGGCGTAAAAAGTCTACCCATGCACGCACATATAGATAGATGCATTTGATCCGCTCACAAACATTACCAACATTTCCATAACACCCTTTCAGCTATGATTGAAAAGGCCATAGATTATTCAGGTGCGTATATAATTCATATAAGAAGGAGCTATTGAAAGACGAACCTTTTAAAATAATCTGGTGCCCGAACCCGAATCTATTTAGAGGTATTGACCCATCGATCGTCGAGTCATCATTTGGCCACGCCTCTTCGTGGTACTTCGGCAAAAAGTATGTCTGCGATGGACAGAAATTGCCAGTTTTTTTGTTGGAGTTTTTCAGATAGTTTATAAGAAATCTATTGGTTTTACGCAAGTTTCTGACGGATGGTAACCTACTTTATGTTTTAGGGTGTTAGTGTATTATTTTATGTCAATACTTTCGTTTGGTTACTCCTTTAAAGAACATACACAATTGCTATGGACACACATCGCCATGGATATCATTTGCGCGTTACCAATCCTAAAACTTCAAATCACTAAGTTTTTTATTTTAATGATTGATCACCAGTAAAGTAAATATGTATTTTTATATCGGATGAATGCGAGGTTAAGCATCCTTGCCAAGGTGATTTCGTAGATAGATGACCATTTTTCGAAAAAGCAACGAGATTCTTTAGGGTCTCCGAAAACAAGAAAAGCTGTCTCTCGCGTCAGACATCCGTCCTGTACGACTGAGAGTGAAGCACTTGCGCACTATGATATGTTCCAAGTAGTTGGGTAATCCATTTTTCCACAAAATTGTTCTATTATATAGTTACTACAATCCTAAATTCATCGAAAGCTTCACCTAACATTACCAAGTTGTACGAAGTCGAACATTTATTATGATCCAGACCATACGCTGGCCATTAAACCGAGAACCGTCCAACGACACTTTATAACAACGTAAAAATGTACAAAAAATATGAAATAATAAAAGATTTCTTACCGAGAGCAAACTTTACAACGAGTTCTTAATTTAAGTGGCACTTGGTGAGTCGCGTAAGTCCCCTTTACCGTGAGTGTCTCTTAAACAGCTTCCGAAGTACCGTTCAAAATATTAACTTTTAAGATTAGTGGAAAGTATAGCCCGTGTACAACTACACTACATTGTTACCTCAATAGTTTTTGATGAGTTAGACATTTCATCTAAGCGTGGCATCGTAAGGATCGGAAATTTGTCTTATTTTTTTTTTTTAATGAATAATTATTTGTTTTTATTAGTATACTATTTATATTTCTAATTATATTATGTATGAAAGGACTAATTTTATTACGTAAAAAATGTGTCATTATTAAGTGGAATACTGTCAATATGTTACTCGTATATTACATTTTTTGGGGTACCTACGCTTCAATGGTACGACTGCACAATTATTTTAATGTAAATTGTATATTTGCTGCTATATCTACTTCACTTCAGAGCAAAGTCGAAAACATATTTTTAAGGTTTTATTTTGATCATATTTATGATCAAAATCAACGTGGTAATACGTATATTCTTATTTCTACACAAATGTATACAAGTACAATTGTCAATGACTCACTACACGTGTTGTGAAACTGTGAATGTAGTAAGCAGATGCATTAAATAAATAAATAAGGACATAATATCTATAATAAGAAATCCCTGCTAAACAGGGCTTGTTAGCATTACAAGCGTCCATAGGATAAGTTACTGCTGCTTTCAGGTAAGCCGTATGCTCGTTTGCCACTTTAATAATATAAACCAAATCCACATACCCAACCTGAAACGTAATCTGTCACGTTAGTACCAATAAAAACGAACAAATACCCCGAACAAGCCATAACCGCAATGTAGGGTAGTATACGATAATGCAGTGTTTTGCATCGGCATCCGCACTGCGCATTACATCGATGGCGCATACTACAGTTACTAACGCTACTTACATATTAGAGAGGCAATGTGCTCGTAAATTAGATATTTATTAACTCTGATCACAGTATGGGACGGTAAAAAAATAGCTCATGTCTGGAGATTTTCTAATACTGCTTAGATAACAAAAAGCATACGGCCCATCTGATGGCAAGCAACCACTGCAGCTTATAAGCGTCAAGCGTCCTCCGCTTGGAATACTTGAGGAATCACGCTCGTGTTGCCGATTCAAAAATTGTTATAGCAGGGTTTTGTGATAGAAGAAGAAGAAGAAGAAGAAAGAAAACAATGTTTATTCCAGCAAGTGCATACATATAAAACAAAAAAAGAATTAACTTAAAACGGATAGCTGCTATTAAGAAAAAAAACAGTAATAATATTAAACATAATATGTATTTGTACGGCATATCCCTGCTGGAAAAGGTCACCACCTCAGCATAGGCTCGAACGATAACGTCAAGCGCTGATTTTCAGTTGGCAACCCTTTGACGTGATAGGGTATTTCTGAAACAAGAACGTATTCCTAAACGAGCATTAGAAACCTGTACTCAAGCACACAAGAATACAACCTAACCACTGTATACTACAGCCAAGTTGCATTAGACAATTTTCTAACCATGGCATTATATAACCAAGTCATTTTGCATACTTGGTCAGTGTACTACTGAACCGTTTTGCTCGCCAAGGCTAAAAGGCCAAGTAGACCCAACCCCTGTGTATAGTTTCTTGGCTGTAGTATTCTTTACTTAGATGGCAAACAAATAAAGTATTGTATTTTTATGTTGAAGGTCGTTTCCTCTGTCAGGCTTGCTTGCTTCTATGGGTACCCTACCTCTATTCTCTTGATTTTATTTAGTCAAGCACAAAAATTAAGTTCAAGTGTTTTTGTAGCTGACTGCCGTATAACAAGGTGAAATTCAGTTAAAATATGCTACAGCGAGGAACTCCCCATCGATTCTGTTACTAAATTTTCAAGTACAGGTTGGCTACCGTGATGGTTTTCATTAATAAACACGAGTTTCCTTTAAAAGCTTTTCTCCATAAAGTTACACTTACATACATAAACATACGTTTCAAAACAGCGCATACAAAATATACTTACCTTAACGGTACTACAAAATAGTTCGTATATATACTATTTCAAGTCAACAGCCATTTTTATTACAACTCGACGCGCTGCAGAACTCATATATCTGCGAAACAAAAGAAAATAATAAAACACTCCCCGCGCCCCAAAGTACAAAATGGAAATTCAATATCTAGGTAAAATATGCGGTACACCTTAATGCGAGGAGAAGCCGGCGGGTATCGCGAGCAAGAGCGCGTTTATGTTGGCGACTGTAAACATCCCACGTCGAGAGCGCGCGCGCTCTTGCACGCCAACTCCCCAGGGCCGTCAAACTTACCCAACAACAAGCTCATATATAACCCTAAAATCCACCACCCTTTATTACCCATCTGCATTAACAACGAAGAAACTCTGCCACTTTTAATTGCGACCTGAAATTAGGGATGCCGGTATCTTCGAGACTGTTTCATGAGCAAAGATTGTCACCTTTAAGCTTTTGTATGTTCAGAGGTGTTGTTATATTTCGACAACCCTATACAGTTTCAATCGTAAAGCAACGAGTTACGGCCGACACTCGTAAAAACTCCAATCGTCCAAGGTTTTATGTTCGGAAATGTAGCGCTGGTGTATCGAAGAAAAACTGAAAATTTTCCATTTCGGACCGCTTTATAAATCTCCGCATTTTAGCGTGCTGTAAAAGAAAAGAGCTTTGAAATACAAAATGTGAATAAGTGTTACGACACTCTTTCAACAATAATCTTAAGCTATCTTCATGAATTACGTGTCTAAAAATATTCAACAATAACATTTTACGCGACTTGGAGAATCTTCAACTTCAACAACCCGTTGCAATTCCTTTTTGGTTGGCTTACATTAAATTCACAAGCTTAAATCCTTTTTTGTGCAAGGATAACATAGTGTTTCTGCTGCAAATATACCTAGAAGTGTGCCGATTGAGTCGTACTATGTGCCGGTAAGAAAGGAACTGTAGGTAAATTTATGTATTAGCCTTTTAAATCTAATAACAAGAAATTTATAGGGTTTCAATTCGTAAGTTTTGCCAGAGGCTACGTTGACTCCTTCATTACCATGACCGTATAATTATTTGCTGACTTGGTTAACACTTTGAGCGCCAAGCATATAAATTTTGTAGAAATGCATACATTAAGATTGTAGACACAATATAAAATGTATTGTTTGGGGGTAACAGAGGTGGCGTTCAAAGACCTGCCTTCAAGAACGTTTTACTTTCAGTATTAAAATAATAAATAAAAGTCAATAATCACTATTTAACTAAAAATTAAACACTCGCGTGTGTAGTAAACGGTGCATAATATTAAATCACGAACGCTCTGATTGATGACACCTACAATAATAATACGGTATGAACAGTGCTTTACCACGTATAATTATGTTACAAATCCATCGCGGTTTTTATTAAAATGTTCTCTTGCAGCGGGGAGAGTAGAAATTGAATTTTGTTCATCGCGGCCCCGGCTTAATGGTATTACAAGATATTACTCAACGGCTATTAGTGGAGTAAGGGAGTTATAACTGGCCGGTCTATTAAGGCTTTATGAAGTAACCTTAAAGTAAATACTTCTGTTGTTTATATTAACTTTTTTTTTTTTGGCGAACGACGGTGGTAATAACTGCTAGTGTAGATCTAATGGCTAAAGTAAAAGCCCCTTTAGACAAGTGTCATTCGGTAGCTGAATCGAAAAGTCAAAAAAGTAAATGTAGTGGTTTTAACGTAAGTTAAAGATGTAATGTCGTTAACTAAGGTCAAATCCCATACATTATCTTTTTTGATTTATGGATTTTTTCAGATTTTTCGACCGCTTTTGCCACTTGTCAAAAGGGGCAGGTCTTCCAGCGCTCATTTAGGAATATGTTTTGAAAGTAACGTTTTCCTATCCCAAGTATACTCTATCTTAAAGCCTTGGTGCAAAAAACTGGATCAACAACACGTAAGTAATATTTCTGATATTGCAAGCGTCCATAGGCTACACTCGGTAACTGCTTACTATCAGGCGGGCCGTATGCTTGTTGACCACCAAAATAGTATAAAAACAGAAATACAAATACACCACTGCCTGTAGTTATAATAATAATAATTTTATTTATTCTTTAGGAAGTACAGATTATGTTATTTGACTATGGTCTTCTGTAAGGTGGAGACCCTTTTTAGGTTAGCCGCTAATATGGTGTCCTACTTCATATGGTTACTGTTGTAAGTACGTATGTTGTACTTTTAAAAAACTTATCCCAAATTCCCTACCGGTTTAATATTTGCCAATATGTGTAAATACATACCTACGCTTTGCTTTTAACATGCTTTTAACATATTAACGAATTTCCACTATCATTACTAATTAAAACTTTTCTTTTACAGGTAAGTCTTCAAACTAATTCGCAAGTTGAGGTGAGCAGTAATTGAATTAGAATCTACGGCAATATTGGCGAGTACATCGAAAGTTTTAGTTCGTCGCTCGTTTTGAAGGAGTTTCCGATATATTCCTATGAAACGGTAGTTTCATAAGTCCTCTTAATTTCTTCGTCGGGACATATTAGGTGTAAGTTTATTAAGAACATTGCAATATATGCATAGGGGCGTTCAGGCGTGTTCGAAAACTTTCTAGCGATTATATGGGGAGTATTCTCAGTTATTGGAGACAATTTTTCGTTAATATTGTTAGCTATCTGAAACTATGCTAAGTAAACTCGTAAATAACTGTACGGATATAAGGAGGCAAATAAGCAATCGGCTCGCCCGATGATAAACAGTTACGTAGACTATGGACGGTTTCAATACGCCTAGTCAGCGAATTGGCCGTAGGAGAAAAGTATGCTGGCATTTGTTTTTATGACGTTCATAAGTATCATGCATTTGATCTAAATGAATCAACGAGTTTGATTTTGACTTGATCCCAGAAGTATCGCTTTTGTGTGGTCTAGTGGTTAGTGAACCTGATTGCTAAGCCGGAGGTCGTGGGTTCGATTCATACAGGGGACAAAACTTGTTCTTGATCCACAAATGTTTGTCCCGAGTCTTGGTGTAATTTGTATCCGTGAGTTGTATTTATGTTCCCGCGACGCAGCGCTAGTGCGGGCTTTGTCTTTTAAAATAAGAAAGGAAAAAAATAAGGAAAATTAAAGGTAACGCCATCTAATCTATACTTAATATTATAAAGCTGAAGAGTTTGTTTGTTTGGTTGAACGCGCTAATCTCAGAAAGTACTGGTTCGATTAGAAAAATTTTTTTTCGTTGAATAGTGCATTTATCCAGGAAGGCTATATAACATCACGCTATGAACAAGAGGAGCGGAGCAGTAGTGAGATATGTTGCAAAATCGGGGAAATATACGGAAGTATACCACGCGCATGAAGTCGTGGGCGATCCCTAGTCTATGAATATTCGAAGATACTTAGCCACTAAACACTAAAGTAATGATAAACAGAGAATATCGACGGTTAATATGATAACAGCGGCATGTTTCGCGCGTTAATTAATTTTGCGGTTGGTTGTACACAGTACACAGTGCAACACTGGATGGATGAAAGCTTCTCATTATGATGGGTGGGAACGACGCGCTGCTCGTAAATAGACTTTGTTTAAGAGCCGAGGAAATAACGGTGTTAAATAGAAAAGTGGCGTGTTTTGCATTGATTTGACTGCCTCGGTGTTCCAGTGGCCGCAGTATGCGCCTGCAGTGCACGAGGTTGTGGGTGGGTTCGATTCCCACACAGGACAAAACTTTGTGTGACCCACAAAGAATTGTTTGAGTCTGGGTGTAATTTGTGTCCGTTAATTGTATGTTAGCTGTGGCGCGTGTTAGGAGAGGCCTATGTCCAGCAGTGGACTGCGGTAGGCTGATTGATTGATTGATTGAATTGTATGTTTGTAAAGTCCCCCGCGACACAGAGCGTGTTCTCTAGTGCGGGAGTTGTTTAAAAAAAAATACATTGAATCATAATATCACGCTATTTAGGGGTAGGCAAAGACGTTTCATTCGTTTCGCCAGCTGTGTGCCAGGAGACTACAGCAGCACACAACATTTTTTTTTTTTATACTACTTGGGTGGCAAACAAGCATACGGCCCACCCGATGTTAAGCAGTACCCGTAGCCTATAGACGCTTGCATTACCAGAGGTATCACTTGCGTGTTGCCAACCCATTTTTTTACACCAGGGCTTTAAGATGGAAGTAACCCTGGGATAGGAATACGTATCTTTCAAAACGCATTCCTAAATGAGCGCTGGAGACCTATACTCACACACAGGAACACAACTACACCGCTGTGTGTAGTCATTTGGCTGTGGTCTTCTGTAAGGTGGAGGTCCTTCCCCAGTCGGGCTTGCTCGCTAGTATGGTCCTCTCTTAAATATCTAAATCGTAAATATCTACGCACAGCGGTGTAGTTGTATTACGAGTACAGTGTGTGAGTACAGGTTGCCAGCAATACTTACTTAACTAGGGATACTCCATCGTATCCTGGTGTAAATAAAAAAGGGGTTGGAAACACGTAACTGATACTTTTGGTATTGCAAGCGTCCATAGGCTACGGTAACTGCTTAACATCAGACGGGCCATATGATTGTATGCTATCTAAGCAGAATAAAAAAACTAGTCTACGTGCGCGAAAAACTTTTGGACTCCGGACTTATACAAGAAATTTATTGCAATTCTGAATACCTAAGGGGAGTTGGCGCTATTTACCGGAAATCCATAACTTTAAAATTTGCGCTTATGTGTGTGACTGATCGTGAGGTCCTGAATTCAATTCCCGAGTATGGCAAAGTGTTCTGAATTACCTAAATTTGGCAAATGGTGACTAAACATTGCTGGAGAAATGAGAGTATCACCTCTGTCAATTTCTTCGAAGGAAAAGGCCTGATACTATCCATCTACCTAAAGACTGCTGGACATAGGCCTTTCTCAACGTTCTCCACATCACACGGTCCTGAGTTGACCTTGTCCATCGGTTGCCCGCAACCTTTACCAGGTCGTCATGTTACATTATTATTACAAAATTCCACTATATAAAAATAAGGTTAAAGATAAAGATATTTCTTGCAGCGCGTTAGACAAATGACTCGGAAAAGGCTACAATAACTTTGGTTAACTTGAAACAAGTGGAGCGGCCATTTATCAACATACACTTTTATTAATGTTCAGATAAAATGCAATTAAATTAAAGAAGAAAATGTTCGTTCTGGCCGTTTTATTACGTGTTAGTTTTATATGGACGCTAAATTTTAAAATAAATTTATTTCTTCGTAATAGACAAACTAGAAGATATCACAATACTATACCCGTGACAGGCTAGCTTAAGGCCTGCTTGATGGTAAACTGTTACCGTAGCCTATTTCTATTTAGGACGTTCGTAATACCAGTACTCTCGATCCAACATCTTGTAACACCAGAGTATTATGTGATGTGTAATCCTAGCATAAGAGAAAGAAAAGCATTTATTCAAGAGAAACGTTATTAAAAACGAAATTCATTAAATCGAAGGTGTGTAAAAAAATATTTTAATTTTTTCTATTGATAAAAAAGAGGAATTCGGTTAACAAACAGAATAGAAAAATGTACTGAACTGTGTTGTCGTTAGCTATTTATGTATAAATATTTGTAAAACAATTATGTACATGTGTACATTTGATTGATGGCCCGCCAAGTTGATCCGAAAGCCCAGCCAAGCTTTCTTCAAATCACTCTTTCTAGAAAGGGTACAACTTATAACAGTTACTTATCTTTCTTATTTATCAAGTGAAAATCTTTATATTTTCAATTGCTCACCTGTAAAATTAGTTATGCAATATAGACATTTACAAAATATTTAAAGTAATGTGAATAAAGTCGAGACCGAAGCAGGATTCGAATCTACGCCTCTCGGGTTCCAGCCCAGTCAGTTCGAATTTATCCACCGCTTTTTTATCTATTCATCCAACCAAACATTCGCATTTATAATAATAATAAATAATTAGTGATCTACTCGTACATACAATAATACAAAAAAGTTTGCAGTCTACAAGGGCTCTAAAACACACACGCATGTCGATTGCATAGTTATTGTTTCAATAGTGCACACATCCAAACCCCCTAGAGGGAAACAATAAAATATTCCACATGCAGCTAAACGATTTTGATGTTTTAAAACCTATTGGGAGATATGATTGGAAAAGCTTTTACGTTGTCGGTGAATAATTTAAAACAATTTGTCTATGCATTCGGTTGAAAAACTAGTGCTAAAATGTTAGGCAACTGTTGTTTTAATTTTTATTTATTTATATCATGTTGCTACATATTGTGTTACAAGTATATTATACCACGAAAACCATCAAGGGCTTAACTGTGGTATATTAGCCACGGCGTCTCGGTACATTAAATTTCACAAAAAGAAGGAGTTAACTTAATCTAAGACTTGTTCTATTATAACATTTTTACAATTTTCAGCATTTAGGTTGTTGCAGACTTCGACAGGTAAGCTATTTAACATACAAGGTAACATGCATTCCCCATTTTCAATTCATTCCAATTAAAATAAAGGCTGAAATACTATCAATGTTAAAACTATATAACCGACTGCATGTGTCATTTTGGTGGGTACCTCGCTAGTAGATACACTGCGCCGAGTGTTGTGGATTCTATTCCCACCCGGCGCAAATATTTTTATGTCGCACAGATAGTTGTTCCAAGTCTAAGTGTACTTTGTATCTGTTAACTGTATGTTGTCTTTTTAAACAAATAAAACAGTTCCTACAGCTCTCAGGCGCTCATTTAGGGGTGCGTTTTGAAAGAAACCTATTCGTATCCCAGGGACACTTCTATCTTAAAGCCCTGGTGTAAGAAAATGGGTTGGCAACACGTATGTGCTACCTCTGGTATAGCAAGCGTCCATAGGCTACGGTATCTGCTTAACATCAGGCTGGCCGTATGCTTGTTTGCCACCCAAGTAGTATATAAAAGACACATAGCTGCCTACCCTTAAAAGAAGAAGTCGTGATGCCATGTATTCACATTATATAACCGAATTAGATTCAGCCCAAAAGTGTCGTTTCCCTGAACATTTTTCCCAGACGTTAGTTTAACTTTGATTGATGTGGGGTCCGCGGCTCTTGGGGCCCGGTCCGACAGACCGAACGATTCCGACGGGACTAATATATCTACATGTTATTAAGACAAAGTATAATGTATTTGATGATGAAGAAAAGGGATATTGTCACTAATGATTTATTTACAACTAGCTGTTGCCCGCGGCTCCGCCCGCGTAGATGTCGGTAGTTTTTACGTGAAAGAGTAACAAACATCCATCCATCCATCCATACATACATCCATCCATCCCTCCCTCCCTCCATCCATACATACAAACTTCCAAATTTATAATATTAGTAAGGATTACTTTGTGATAATTTATAAATAATTTTTGTTTTGTTAGAAAGACAACTCCCGCACTAGAGCACAAGCTCTGTGTCGCGGGGGACTTTACAAACATACAATTAACGGACACAAATTACACCCAGACTCAGAAAAATTCTTTGTGGGTCACACAAAGTTTTGTCCTGTGTGGGAATCGAACCCATAACCTCGTGCACAGCAGGCGCATAGGCATAAGGGGCCACTGGACCACCAAGGCAGTCAAATTTTTATTAATTAGATTACAAAAAGATTTTGTTGATGACCAGCCCCTCTAGACAAGTACCATAAACTGTAGTTAAATGAATAGAAAGCAAATGTATGCGGGTTTCGACGTAAGTTTACCATATTCTATTGTAAACTTATGTCAAATCCCATACATTTGCTTTCTATTCTATTCGATTAGTCTACCGTTTATGCCACTTGTTTAGAGGGGCTGGTAAAGATTGCGGGCAGGCAATGGATGAGGTAAGCTCTAAACCGTATGCTAAAAAATACTTGAGGAAGCTCTATATCCAACAGTGGACTTCTTTCAGAAACGTATAATACTATTTATATAGTACTTTTTATTCGTAAATATAAAATTTCTTACAGTACGCAGACCCTTTTTAAATTTAAACGATAATTCAATATCTATACTAATATTATAAAGCTGATGAGTTTGTTTATTTGTTTGGTTGAACGCGCTAATCTCAGAAAATACTGGTTCGATTAGAATGTTGAATAGTGCATTTATCCAGGTAGGCTATAGGCTTTATAACATCACGCTATGATCAATAGGAGCGGTGCAGTAGTGAGATATGTTGCAAAATCGGGGAAAATATTTCAAATTACCACGTGGACGAAGCCGCGGGCTACCCCTAGTCATTTAATAAATAGCAACCAATAATTCAATATGCTCCTTTTACATCTAAAAATAAACCTATGGAAACAGCTGACGATATTCACACGAAAAAAAACATTGGCCATAAATTCTAATACGACGTATGGGAGCTGCTTATCCCCGATCGATAAAACGTGCCATGATTTATGATTATACCGAGTGCTGGCAAACTCTTATTTATCGCGTCGAATGACTGTTGCAAGCTCCCTGAAGAATATGATGTACGCGTGTATCTGATCTACCATTACCGTACGTCGAGACTGGGCAGTATCCTACTCCTATTTTGTTTTATGCTACTTGGGTGGCAAACAAGCATACGGCCAGCCTGATGTTAAGCAGTTACCGTAGCCTATGGACGCTTGCAATACCAGAGGTATCACTTGCGTGTTGCTAACCCATTTTTTTACACCAGGGCTTTAAGATGGAGTATCCCTGGGATAGGAATACGTTTCTTTAAACACGCATTCCTAGATGAGCGCTGAAGACCTATACTCACACATGAACACAACTACACCGTTGTGTGTAGTCATTTGACTGTGGTTTTCTGATGGTGCCCTACCTCTCTTGTAAGAGAGGTAGGGCTTTAATTTGCTGACTAGAAATCTATTTCTAGTCAGCAAATTGGCCGTAGCAAAGAAAATGCTTCTTTAATTTGGACTAAATGAATAAATGAGTTTGACTTTAACTTATAGGTGGAGTTTCTATAATCCTACTAATATTAATCATTTGGCTTTGGTCTTTTGTGAGGTCTTTCACCAGTCGGGCTTGCTCACTAGTACGCCCTACCTCTCTCTATAAGATACAAATATTATATGAATGTCAAAAGTTATGTATGTCTTTCTATAAGTATATCTTTTGGTTTAATACTCGTTTTACTGTACGGCGGGGTACCGCGCGGGGTGCTATTACGAACGTAGGCTGGATAGGAATATAAATGGAGACGTACGTTTTACTACGTATCGTTTATTTTGCGTATTATTTACGCTCGTATCGTATTGTGAGGGATTCTTGGGGTATTGTCTACGATGTAAGAATGCCGCAATAACCTAGTTTTCAAACAATGTTGTGAGAATACTGGGATAGTGGACATTTATGATTTGATGTCATTTTATATTTATACTTTATATTGATATTTGTAACTGATATATTGTATATTCCAGTGCTGGGCATAGGTCTTCTTGCTATCAAGGGAGCAGAGGGTTTAAATGTCTTTAATTGTCAGACACTGGCCTAATAGGGGTAGGTTTTACGTTTTTATTTTTTTGACTGCACGATTAGTTCAGTGGCTTAAGTGGTTACCTCGCCATTTACCACTATGCGGCGTGTTGTGGATTCGATCCCCACACGGAACAAAAATTTGTGTAATCCATAAATGGTTGGGTGTACTTTGTGTTCGTTAATTGTATGTGTAAAGTTCTCCGCGACACAAGGCTTGATTCCAAATGCGGGAGTTGTCTTTAAAAAAAATAGTACGTGTACGCACGGTCGGCAACGGAGTTACTCGTAGCTGTACAGGGCCGCTATATAAAGATTAGTTTATTAAGAAAACCCAATGTATAAATTTTGTGAAATATATTTTTATCCGTAGGTTTAGTCTAATTGTACACTGCTACAAAATTTCACAGAAATATATACAAAGGTTTTCATAAAAAACTAATCTTTATACGGTGGCCCTGCTCAGCTTACTAAACGTAAAACGTACGTACGAAACGAATGACACCTCATGTGTTATAAATAACATAAGCTTATTATACCTGTACCTTTTAGTGCTATAAAGAAAGACTTACTTTCCCACTTCGCTATCTCCAACACATGTGAAAATCTAGTCTGTTTTATATATATAGCTTAGATAGACTAGACAAGCTAGATTGACTAGCTTCAAAACTTATTACCTCCTTGTGTTAAGTCGTTAAAAGTTATCTTATTAAGTTCACTAGATCTTATGTGTGGCGTCAAAATGACGTTGGCTATCAAAACCTCTCGGTGTCAATATGGCGGCGTCGTCAAATAGCCAGTGGGCAGGCGACACTTTAAACATGTTGCCTTAGCGATATGTTATCTTGTACACTACACCTTATTAGGTAAGGTACTAGTTTTAACTTTCACTGTGCTATGTAAGTCTATTGCCATATATCAGGCA
The DNA here is from genome assembly GCA_947095525.1 of Trisateles emortualis. NCBI lineage: Eukaryota > Metazoa > Arthropoda > Insecta > Lepidoptera > Erebidae > Trisateles > Trisateles emortualis. Next base: position 15,213,719 of record OX352745.1, read on the forward strand.
CAATTATTGAAGCTATCTTGGCCATTTTGTGAACTAATCCTTTTACGAATTTGTCCTTCCACGAATAAGCCCTTTTAGGAATTAGGTATTTTACTATTAAGCCCTTTTGAAAATTAGCCTTTTCGCAAATAAGTCATTTCAAGTATTAGTCCACTCGCGAATTAGCCCTTTTCAGACTCGGGTGCCATTTTACAAATTAGACATTATACGACTAAACGTCATTTCAACTTTTGCGTGTTGCCGACACATGTTTTTTACACCAGAGCTTGAAGACGGAGTATCCTTTGGATAGGAATACGTTTCTTTTAACACGCAATTCTAAATGAGCGCTGGAGACCTGACATGGCACACAGCAACACATCTACACCCTGATGGAGGTGGAGGTTCTCCCCCAGTCGGTTCTTCCTCGCTAGTCTGGTGCCCTACCTCTCTAATATACAGACAAACTAGTAACAAACATACTCGCAAACAATACTGCACTCGGGATAGTAATTCCTTTAACAGCTCAGCTTGCATAGCTTCGAATACAAGCACCACCCACCTTTGTACGTGTTCACGTACAAGTTGTCTCTAGTTCTATTGTACAGTAACAGTTCGGATGGCAAGTACGGTACGGTGGTCAAACATGATGAATCAAATAGCGTCCGGAACAGGACACCCGGACGTTCGACGTCCTAGACGTCAGTCCCCGGCTTTAATGTTGTAACCCTTGTATGCCGTACGTCAGTCGATATTTGATCGGGTCTAGTGAATCGACAATTTATGACAGTACCTCAAACGATAAGTCCTTAAGAGATATACCTACCTATTTTTTTATTATTAGCAGTCCATTCCGGGTGCACTTTTATTTATTTTGTTTAAGTAATTAGTTTGTTTTTTGATGTCCGTGTGGTGACGGATTAAGAATACAGATCCACCGCTTGTTTACGTCTTGGAGTGACGTCAGTTTCAAAGAAGAAGTTTCAAGAATACAGATGTCACCACCCCGTTCCACGTTGACTAAGGGTTAAGGTAAGGTAAGGGGATTCGATCCGTCGCCGGCGAACTGGGCGGCGGCGTCGGCGCGCGTACGAGCGTCTGATGCCGCCATAGTGAGGCTGCGGGGGGATTGGGGCAGTAGAGTCTCACCCGCAGCCTTCCGCGAAGGGACAGTGTCCCCGGTGCGCCCGGGCGCTGTCACTGGAGATGGAGCCCGCGTAAAGCGGGCAGCCGCTGGGTGGACCACTGACGTCATATCAGGTTCCGGTGGTCCACCCATGAAGGCGGGTGTAGGTGCACAGGGGGGTTTTAGTCGGTATGCCGGCCGCCTACCATCTTCGAGCCGGCGAGTCCGACATAATCGCCTCGCTTCCCCGGGCGGGGCCATATGCGTAAAGCATTTCCCCTCTTAAAAAAAAAAAAAGGTAAGGGTTAGTCAGGCAGACAATATGCACTGCAAGAGAGGCAAAACTCGAAACAAAACCCTTTTTTTTTCCTATACCAACCCGTCTGGCCAGCGTGGTATAGTAGCCTAATATCCCTCCAAGGGTATGGAGGAATCCCATGCCCAGCAGTGGGACGTTTATGGGTTAAGATGATGATGATGATAATTTAGTTTGTAGTCACATCTATTTTTGTATTTATATGCCCTATTGTTTTAAATAAACTTAACAACAGCGGAAAAATATATCGTACCTAGTATATATAAAATCTCAAGCTAATAGAAAACATTATAACATAAAAATAGATATATGATTAGCTTTCTAACAAATGAGAAAGTAATTTTGTAACTGCTATATCTTTTGACTTCGAATTTACCCCACGTTTATTTATTTAAAACTATTTCTATTAAAAACGCTCACATCAATGTTCTTAATACTACATACTGACTGAAATAAATAAGAATGAAATAACAAAACAAAAATTGCAGTTGAAAGCACATTCTACATAAATCAAGGCCCCGCCTAGTAAACTAATGTAGTAGGTACTGCAGTAGTACCTACTAACCTCGGGACGGAAACACTCGGCTGAAACGAAATAAAAAATATAGCTAACGTATTACCAGAACGGCAGAACTACGGAACCAACATATTACTCAATATTCGTAATGGAAAACGAAGAATGCCAAAGCTATTTCAGGAACGCTTTTCATATTCAAACATTGAAAATGGAATTCTTCTAATAAAAATTGTTTGAATCTGCTTTTTTGATGTGTTTCGACCGTTGAAATTCATGACGTTCCTGGATGGAAGCTTAACTTGTAACCCTTTGAGAAATCAAACCGGGCCGTTTGGACCCCATGAGAAATGTTTCATTAAGTCAATTACTTGTTGATTCCTTCTGATAACACAGTTTGACGTCCACATCAGATGTTATTGATGAAAAAGCGCGGTGTATACCCGAATGTCAGGGTATTATTGTAAAAAAAAATGGATAATGGACTTCCCTTACTGTACAGATATAGTTAAAATTAATTGTAGTTTTTTGTAGTTTCTTAAAATAAACAAAAGTAAGTGGTAAAATTTTGCTATTCACATAGTTCCCAAGATATCATACATTCAAAATTTAAATTAGCGATAACATCTAATTACAATGGGCAATAAACAAATAGCACTTTGATGGAGACTAATCAAAAAGTAATTTAATACCCCTCGAAAGTTTATTTCAACTTTTTGGTAAAATTAACTGTAAATCATCTTAAATCACCGGTGTTATTTGTTACACGAGAAATAAAATAGGTTTTAACGACTGTGTTTGAACAAGAAAGAAACACCTTAAATAGTAAGAAAATTAAAGTGAAATTAAAACGAATTACACACCACCTAAGACTAAATGCGACAAAAAAAGGATCGGATGTTGCATATTGGGGTCCAGCAGTAAACTGCAACAGGCCGACTGATTTATTAATCAGTCCGAAATCCGAAAAATCTTTTTTAGACTGTCACGTAATTAAAGCAAAGAGGATATGTGTATGCATGTACGTATAGCAGACCGCGAACGCGTCTAGATAATTAAAAAAAAACATTTATTGCACTGTTTTGCCCAGTGTTTTCACTTCTGTCGGCACTACCAGAGTGCAGTTTTTTTTTTTTTAGTTTTTAAATGTAGCTTACGATTTACGTATATTAAATTGTGAACAAAAACGACCTTAATTAAAGCAGAAAATTAGATTAAACCAAAGATTCCCATCAATCAGGCCGAGCTCTCCGTTAATCCTAAAAAAATGATAATCTCATCGAGGCCGGCCATTAATGTGGTAATTAAACTTTATTGTTTTTTGTTTACACACAGTTGGATACGAAGTACCCTTTAATAATTAATATTGTGGAACAAAGAATGTGCGGGGGTAATTACTGGCCTGGTGGATATTACCAGTGAGCAGGTGTGGGGTAACACTGGCTAATGAGCTCGTAAATTGAGAGCAGGGTCTCTTAGACCCGGCCGCGACATTTGAAGGTTAAGTGACTTGAAATATTAATGACGTTTGTGATATACTTGGGCAAAGAGATTTTTAATGAAGTACTCGTCTATCTCACTCGCCTCTATGAGAAAATTAACAGGTGTTAAAAATGTTTTATCCACCTACTCGTTTTATATTGGCAGATTACTAAAATAATACTGGACTGTCTTAGTGATCCAGTGGCTGCAGTATGTGCCTGCTGTGCACGAGGTTGTTAAGTGTATGTTTGTAAAGTCCCCCGCAACACAGAGCTTGTTGTCTAGTGCGGAAGTTGTTTAAAAAAATAGTTTAAACGCTTAAAGCTTTTAGTGGTAATTCCTTTTAATAAAACGCTATGAGGTCCCACTTAAATTATGACAGTGCCTATCGTCTTAAATGCAACTGAATAACTAGCTATCCTTTTTATAAATGCGCTTAACTTTCTTTAGAGTATCATGTCTTTCTTGAACGGCGAGTGAATTACTTAAAGCGAGCTGTAGCTGATACAACGGTTTACTGTGAGTGGGTAGTGTAGTGATTTTCATTAAAATAGCCGGCGCTGCAGCGTGCATTATTATGCAAATGCCGCGGCGCTGCGTGCCGCCGCCGGCGTCGCGGCGCCGTCGTCAGATTGTGGGTGGTGACTCTTTGTTAGCGGGTACAGAGCTTTTGAAATATAAACTCAAACTTAATGGTAGTACAAATAAAATCGCTAAACACTTTTTTTTATACTACTTAGGTCACAAACAGGCATACGGCCCGTCTTATGTTAAGCAGTTACCGTAGCCTATGAACTATCACTTGCGTGTTGCCATCCCTTTTTTTACACCAGGGCTTTTTGTGATGGGATGCATTTTGAAAGAAACGTTTTCCTATCCCTGGGATAGGAATACGTTTCTTTCAAAACGCATCCCTAAATGAGCTCTGGAGACCTGTACTTACACACACAACTGTGTTAAGTTATTTGGCTGTGGTCTTCTGTAAGGTAGAGGTCCTTCCCCAGTCGGGCTTGCTCGCTAGTATGGTGCCCTACCTCACTCTTTACACATGCTCTTTGTGTTTTTAAACTTTGGTTGAGATTAAAAAGAAAATAAATATAGTACAAGTCTAGTTGGTGTCCCACTTATTTCTAAAGTATTTTTTTAGTAGCCATTCTTAATACTTATATATTGTATAATAATTCTGGCAGTAATACCCATATATCTACCACAGCAAATATTTATGAGCTTAACTTGCCAGCAAAACAGCATGTTACTCCAGCAAACGGTCTACCGCTAAGTTACCTAGTGCTCACTCTAAACCTCGTTTGAAGAAGTGTACGTTCTTCCATAAACTAGAGCGTTTTACACCCGCTACTCGCCATCAATGGCACCACCCGCCCCATTCCGTCGGACCTCCGGTTTTAAAACCGCGTCAGAGCTCGCCTCGCTGAATTTCCTCTGGCATTTTCACTGTTTGTTTTTGTGTCATATTTTATACGATTATTTTGACTTCTGAAATTTATTTTTGAATTGTAATGGTGCTTCGCTTTCAGTTAAAATTTTTATATTAAGCTTGACTGACTTTTGGGAACGTAATAAAATCAGTTTGTATTTTTTACCTTCAGCTTTTTTTTACTAGGGTTAACATTGGTATTTCGGTATTTTAAATACACAAGTGTATGAGTTGTCTTTGTAACTTACGACTTAAGTCCGACTTCGGGCTTTGGCTTTTATGGATTCTGTGGATTACCGATCGTCAAGCAAAAATCGCGTACACTTGAGGTCCGAATAGTAGAGGCATTGTGTCGCGATTGTTAGTTGGCCTAAAACAGAGCTTAGATCATACATCAGGATATTATCCGATCGAATCTTCGCCTTCAGTTTCGGTCATCTTCGCTAAGAAAAACACCATTAGCCGCACCTCTGGTTTACGGCAAAATTAGTCCTAGGTGTGGCCATAGACGAAATTCCTATAATCAACCGAAAATTTAACAACAACGGTTGCCGAAATAATTTTAAAAAATATCTAAATTTTACTTTAAATTGTTATAAAGATTTGGCTTTACCCAAATTCTGATTTACTCGCTCACTATTCAGAGGTCATTCGAAAGTAGATCAGTATTTATAATTATACCTTTCCCGACGCCAGAATTAATTGTAGAACTGGGATTTATTCTTTTATGTTTACAAACAAGATAATATTACTCCGCATAGATAGAGTCAATTAATATAAACCTGCACGTTTGTTACGTAGGTACCTACTTGTCAGTCTTGCGTCGCTCCTTCTCCATCGCCCTGCCACGCAGTCAATCCACGTTTCCTTTTATTCGGTTGCCGCTTCTCTGATTACTGACGTTTCCCTTACAAATTCTGTTCTTATGTATCGTTTTCACCAACTATAAATATAGGTACACCTTTTTTACGGAGTGAAGAAATATTTAAAACTTCTTCATTTGTTTTACTCATGCAATTTCTTTTACTTTAGTTATCCACATGGTTTCACATTCGATCTTTTTTTTCACGTATAAATTTTACTTAACAAACCCTAAACCTATCTTGGGACAATGGACACACCGCCATCTGATTTAAAATGGCGATCAGATAGGCTGACCCTGTATCATGGCAAACAGACAACTGATAAACATACCTGAATATATATTCCTAAATACATACATAATCACATATATTTTAGATAAATTGCACCTTAACTCATAACAAATAATCGTGCTCATCACACAGATTTGTCTTGGGTAGGAATCAAATACATGGTATAATAGTATCCAAAACATATAGTGATGATCAACTGAAAAATCGTTTAGCATTAAAAATAATGATTTCATAAAACACTAGAACTACTGCAATATATAAATGGTAGCACCTAGAATGCCGTTCATTAGCGCTGTGTAATTAACAGCCAAATATAATGAGGTTCGATAGCACCGTTTCATGCCATTTGCTCTAAAATTATATAGGAAGGCACATAAATGGCTCCAACATGGAACGATGACATTCATCTATTTATATTTGCAAATGGCTTTCCTTGTTTATTGTTTAAATTTATAATGTATATTGAACTGAAGCCCGCCCCGAATTCGCCCTGATATTTTTGTTTTGTTTAGAGATTGAATTACCAACAATGCTGTCTTAGTGCTCACTGAGACTTTTATGCAAAATTTATATTTTGTTTCCCCAGTAGGTTAGACTCTTGCATTGATTAATTAGCCATCCTAAACTAGGCAGAACTGTTACTATGGGAACCAGACAACTGGTAAACATACTTATAAAAACCTAATTCTTAATACATTATGAAAAGTTAGATAAATTACACCCAGACACTGAACAAAGAATCGTACTCAGTCAAATGTACCTAAGCGAAATGTTTCAGATGTTTTAACTAACTAAGAATAATTCTAACTAAAAACGGGTTTTAAAAATTAAAATCTGAAGAGACTTAGACACTACAATTCAATTTATAACATCTTTATTTTTCGCCGTCCGGTGTTAGGGTTAACATGAAATCGAAAAACAAAAAGAAACGAAATATTTCACATTTGATTAATGACACAACGCTATCACTACCACCATACCCTTCAAAACATAATCGTCATCGATCTTATTTGCAGAGTAACTAATTTAATTCGTATAAAACGTTGTATCGATTGCAGCGAGCGCGAGCGGGGGCGGGTTGCTGTGCCACTAAAGTCTTTGATCACGGAATGAAATATAAATTAATAAGTCGTCCGAACGTGCCAGTACTCGGCAGTCCAGCGGTTATTTTTTGTATAAACTTTTATTAGGAAATTTTAAGATAGATTTTAAAATTTTAAGATGGATGTGTGGCGCAACCAGGCTGCATAAGGTCCGAAAAGAGTATGTGCGAGGAAGCCTGAGAGTCTGCGACATAGTGGAGAAGCTGCAAGAAAGCAGATTAAAATGGTATGGACATGTCAGAAGAAGACCCTATCACATCGGTAACTAACCGGGTGCTAGAGCTGTCCGTCCCCGGAACAATAACGAGGGGAAGGCCCAAGACCACATGGGCCGATGTGTTGCGCAGAACATGAAGGCATGCAATGTCCTCATGTTCTGCAAATAGGGTGAAGTGGAGGAAGCACACGAAAAGGACTGACCCCCACCACCATGTAGGATAAATAAGAATTTCAGTATGTAATTTCAGGGAATTTGTATTGCACTCATTTACATTTTCTTTAGCTATCTGTATGCCAAAGGTTAGCGTTCGAACCGCTTCTCCGGTCGTTCGAACCGCTCGTATGTACCCATAACTAAGTTGCGTCCGCCTATAAGCACTCACTGGCCGTCGCAAACTTTGAACGGAAACTTTTTAAATATCATCTGAAAACTTTGTAAGTTCTACAGCGGACGAGTGCTTGGTACTTGTCTCCAATACTGAAATCAGAGGAAAAACATTTTTCGAAGTTAATACGTTTGGCAAATCGTAAGTCTTGTTTGCGGACCGCAGTAAATATTGGACTTATAAATTTGGTTTTTGCTTTGTGATCAATGTTTCTAAATATTTACCTAATATTTTTTATTTGCTAGGTATCACGGACGTGTATATTTTGGGAATAATATTGTTTTTTTTTTGAAGTGAAGAAACATAAATTGCAGCAAACAACAAGATGAGACATAAAATTCTACAAACTAGATGTGATTTGTTAGAAGAAATAACAGTCTCTGGTTTTGTTAGACAAAATAACATAATATAACAATTTATTAAATATACAAATATACTTTCGAAACTTCACATGATAATAGTTCAGAAAAATCTGGACAAGATTTTTCTTTTTACGTTACATTGTCCGGCGTAGTCAGGCACTTTAAAGTTTTTAATGTAGGCCACTTTTTCGCATCGAATTTGTAATATCACACACAACAGCAACATTCAGAGCGTGCCAAAGAAAAACCTACCAATCGACCTAAATCGCAACGTTGAAGTAATCCACAAAACACAGCTCATCCGCAGACAACGATGAAAACCATCATACATCTTACACGTAAACAGTACTCACTCCAAACTTCGTCATAAAACTGTGTGAAGCTCAACGCTACCGAGTCTTTATCTGAAGGTAGTAAGTCCTTGAGCTAAGCCGGTACTAAGTTACCGGGGCACATACTAGGTGCACAAGTAATCCGACTAAGGGGATAGTTCTCTAGCTTACTCTGAGACGGTACTTGAGGTGCAGCTAGTCAATTGGCTAGCGTACTAGGGTATCGTATAATAGCATTGTGTTGAGCACTCTGCTGAGTATTGGCTTAATAATTGTAGTAGTTTATTTCGATAAATAAGACGGCAATAAGAATCTTATTGTACTTGACGTAAAACATAAATTTATATCTGAAACATAGCATTACGGCTTTATTTCTGAAGTGGTTGACATGTAGTATAACACCCACGTTACGACAGCTATGTCAAGTTTGACTGGCCTGTTGGTCTAGTGGTTAGTGAAGTTTGCTAAGCCAAAGTTTGTGGGTTCAATTCCCACACGCGACAAAATTTTGTGTGATTCATAAATGTTTGTTCCGAGTCTGGGTGTAATGTTTGTCCGTGAATGTGTGTTTGTAAAGTCCCCCGCGAGACAGGGCTTGTTTCCTAGTACTGATATAAATATACCAGACACAAAATAAGTTGCTACTTTGTTTATCTCTGCATCACCCTAGGTTGACTGGTAGAAGTCCGCGTTTACATTAATTTGTGTATAAAGTTTAATATAAAAAAGAGATAGTATAAAGGAGGTAGAGCACTACATAACATTGGTGTAGTTTTGTTACTGTCCGCGAGTACAGATTTTCAATGCTCATTCAGGAATGTGTTTTTTTTTTTTTTTTTTTTTAATACTACTTGGGTGGGTGGCAAACAAGCATACGGCCCGCCTGATGTTAAGCAGTATCCGTAGCCTATAGACGCTTGCATTACCAGAGGTATCACTTGCGTGTTGCCAACCCATTTTTTTACATCAGGGCCTTAAGATGGAAGTAACCCTGGGATAGGAATATGTTTCTTTCAAAACGCATTCCTAAATGAGCGCTGGAGACCTGTACTCACACACAGGAACACAACTACACCGCTGTGTGTAGTCATTTGGCTGTGGTCTTCTGTAAGGTGGAGGTCCTTCCCCAGTCGGGCTTGCTCGCTAGTATGGTGCCCTACCTCTCTTAAATTCTTAAATATTGTTTTAATGATAATGTTGACATCTCAGGTATTACAAGCGTACTTAGACTATAGTAACTTCAAACTGTGGACCGTATGTTTATCACCTTGAACACACTGACACTGTTAACGACATCTATACCACACACAAAGTTAAAAAAAAAACTCATAACACCGCTGTTTGCTATAAAAAAAATCGTGTAAAAAGTCAACCTATTAGGTTAAAATTGGACAAACGTACTAGATCCCCACAGCCTAAATAAACACGAGTGAGAGTAATTTAGCCGGCGAGTTTTTTTTTTAATTGACGGCGATGACGCGGCCGACATGAAAACAATTTCGCGTGGCCTTTGTATTGGTAAATTGTCTACGTTATTTATGAACATTGGACAAGCCATCGGGATCAATGAAAGATAACTCCTTTGTATAACGTGTGGGGTCAAACAATGATGGTTAAATGGTTCAGTGTTTTAAAGTATCTGTATGTTGATGAACTGACAAACGCTGTTTTAATTTGTGACAAAGATTCCGTGTTAGTGAAAAAAGGAAAAAGAAAAAAATTGACGTCATGTCAACATTTTTCTTTTCAAAATTAAAGAAGAATAAAAATATGAATCCAAACATTTGACAATTGAGAATAGCAGTGAAGTGCCTCATAATTACATAGAACACAAAAGAAGTTTAGTTATCCTGTGCTATATCCTGAATACCCAATCTCGCTCTCTTGTCGTCATTTTTATACTGCAAAATAAAGTAAACAAAATTAAATTATATTCATTTGTTTTACTTTATCTATACTAATATTATAAAGCTAAAGAGTTTGTTTTTTGTTGAATAGTGCATTTATCCAGGAAGGCTATACAATATCACGCTATGATCAATAGGAGAAGAGCAGTAGTGAGATATGTTGCAAAATCGGGGAAAATATTCCAAATTACCACGCGGACGAAGTCGCGGGCGACCCCTTGTCATATAATATATGCCAATAAGGTATGATAAGAACATACCTCGCCACTAACACCATACCGAGTGTTGTTGGGTCTGTGTATAGTTTTTGTCCGTGAATTATATATTTGTGAAATCCCCAACAAAAGTTCTATATAGTCACATTGCCGTTTAATCTGAACCCCTGTAGCCAAAATTAAGCTTTTGATAGTAATACTCTGATTGTTAATCATTTATTTAAAAGACTTCGAATTTAAAAACTTTCACGCAAAAAATATTCCTTCCACCATTTTAATTAACCTAATAACTGATACTAGGAATTTTAATTCACTAGATTAGTGTGTAGTTTGTTTGAAATAAACAAAAAATGCTAATAAATCTTTTCTTTTTTGTTTTCAGGTAAGTCTTCACATTAAAAAGGCAGCCTATTTACATGAAACGGTAAGCTGATACTTGCAAAAACAAAACGACAATGGAATTGCTTAGTTTACAACACATACATTTTAATATAAACTAAATACCAACGATTATATTGTTTTTGTCTGAGGCACACAGCGCTTTTGTGTCTCGGCCAGAAATCTTCAGTTCACTTAATCACGAATTTATAAGTTTTTCATGTAATGCGAATCCAACCTTACAACACACAATGTCATACTGGCCTACGCATGAAAAAAATCCTCATATGGATTTCTCCTTATGAGGATTTCTTTCGTTGATATTTCTATCACGAACGAAAATAGTAGTTGTGTTAAGATTAATATTTTTATCAGGTCAGCAAAACGTGGTCGTGCTACAACTCCGCCTACCTCCCTCGCCGATTATTATAGAAAATATACCGCAATATACCTTGCTATGATTTATATTAATATATATTATAGCTCCGTCTGTAGGCTATTTATTCACAAAATTCACGAAAAAAAAAATTATAACAATTATTCATAAGCACTTGAGTTTCGTTGCTAATTATACCTATGATAAATAACACGCATTAGAATGGGCTATACGTCAAAAGTTGTATATGAACCACGTGCGCGACTGATATACCGCGAATGGTGCCATGATAAATGTTTATACATCATTCTGTGATGCGTTGGGGAGAAACGCCTCTTGCCTTGGTAAACTGACTTGATAGAACGTGGAAATTTCCTGTTATATTTACTAAGGTGGTGAACAAACATACTGCTTGCCTTATGGTAAGCAGGGGACAAATACATATGTATCCCATAGACAGTAGAGTCCAGGGTTCTCAATCAGGGTACGTTGTGTCCATTGTATATTTGTTAAGTCCCCTGCGACACAGGAGTGGTCTTTAAAAATAATACGTTATCCTATCCCAGGGATACTCCATTTTAAAGCCCCGGTGTAAAAAAATGGGTCGGCAACACGCATTGATACCTCTGGTATTGTAAGCGGCTATATGCTGCGGTAACTGCTTAACATCAGGCGGGGCGCCTGCTTCTTTGCTACGCAAGCAGTATAAAAAAAGTGAAAATGTGTATTTGACAGATAGGGCACCTATTAAGGAAACACCACAGCTTTCCTCATGACACAACTAAATAATTATATTTCATATAAGAGTTGATTTAGGAAGCGTTTTAAAAAGAAAATTTTTCTTTACCAGGGTTACCTAGAACACAATAATACCCTGGTGTTACAACAGTTGGTTTGGCAACACTGAAGCGATACCCCAGATATTGCAAGCATAAGTTACCGTAATTTCTTACCACGAGGCGAGCCGTATGCTTGTTTGTCACCAAATTAGTATAAAAGATTTACCTACTACAAAACGGAGGCAGATAACTTAAGATAGTTTTGCCATACTTCTTGAAATATTCAACAAAATGTAATATACAATGATGGCGAAACATTACACAACTCTTGACGTTTCCATCATTCTATTGTCAAAACAAAATTTGTTTTCACTCGAACAAATGGAGGAAATATTTTACAGTAAAGCTAATTCCGTTTAAAACTCAAAATAGATAGATTTTGTACTTGCTTGACTAATGAAAACAAATATGATTATTTATGGAGATATAAGATTCATTATGATAGTTAATTGCCTTAATCCTATGAGAGTAGAACCCATAAATGGCAAAATACTCAACCCGTATCAGTTTACCCCAATTAATATACATTTATAAACTGTCTGTGGAAAATGGATATTATAATAAAATTATATATTGGTAAGAGGCAGGTTAACCAACTATAAAATAAATTAAATTTAATTTAAATTCAATTATCTTAAAAATTCATAATAAATGTAATGTTAAATGTAAATTAGTGTACAATAAAATTTTCTATCTAAAGACTAAGACGTCTGATCCCTTCGTCTGATCTAAGTGTTTTACAAGACATAATTAAATTCTTCATGTTCTCTACAAAAATCCTTTTAGTCTAGTCAACAAGTGCCTTTTTGGTCAACTTTTTTCAGCAGTCTCCAAAAATTATGATTGAGGTGTCATTCGATTCGGAATGGCATCTAGATGATTTTTGAAAAAAATTAAGTTCCGCTTGCAAAAATTGCAAAACTTATTAACAATTAACTAAAAAATAAGAGGGGTTTAGATTTTTGCAAATATCTCAAAATCTAATTAAGATTTTTCAAATTTGAAACAAGATTCAAAAAGAGGAAGAAATTTCGTAAAAGAAGTCTATTTGTACTTTCGACAAAATTGGCTTTCGACCACTAATAACATTTTAATTTAATAATTTTGACCTCATTGTACAAAATGGCTTAACTAAAAACCCAATTTAATTTTATTGTGTCTATTCATTTACCAGTAGAAACAAGTGCAATCTTGTCAAAAACTTTAATTATACTAAAGTCGGTTACACTCGCGGCCAAAGTTGATGAACTTTTTCTTTGTTTTAAAAAGACAACTCCCGCACTAGACACACAAGCTCTGTGTCGCGGGGGACTTTACAAACATACAAATTAACGAACACAAATTACACCCAGACTCAGAACAATTCTTTGTGGGTCACACAAAGTTTTGTCCTGTGTGGGAATCGAACCCACACACCTCATGCACTGCAGGCGCATACCGCGGCCACTGGACCACCAAATAACTAAATCAACATAATACGAAATATTAATAGCTCTGGATTGAATCTGTTCACTTCGTTTAGTCAATTCATAATTTATGTGAGTAGTTTAGACGGCGACAGTTCAAACGGATCGGTGTACAGATAGTGAAATAATCAATCATCGAATGAACATTAAGTTGGCGAAGTTGCAACTCAAACTGTATCGTTGTTCTATTGTTTATGTTGACAGAAGGTAAGGGCCTTTGTTATTGATAAATTGTTAGCTAAGAATTATTTGACGTGCATTTTTTTTTGTTATAATTTGAGATCGGATATTCGCATGCATATTTTTTACCTTAACAAACTTAATTTAATTTTTGACTAACATATTAAGGAACCTGCTTCTAAAAATATTTTTATTAAAATAAAACTTTAGGAATGCCTAACTAATAAGATGTATATTTACTCAGTTCGATTTGCGTATGTATGGAACATAGATTTTCCCCGGATAAAAAGTAACCTATGTGTTATTCCAGACTTTAATCTATCTCTATGCCAAATTTAATCCAGATCCGTTAAGTAGTTTTTGCGTAAAATAAACATACATTCTTAACAACTTTCGCGTATATAATATTAGTAGAAAATATTATGTGAGTTCTACCGCCTATACAACGGGCTATGTTCTTATGTTGATATTTTTCAAATCCGACTGGTAGTTCTAGCGCGTTCTAACAAAAAACATACAATACTTTAGCTTTAGTATTGACTAGCTGCTCGTCCCGGCTTCGCACGAGTGGACATTTATCCCGTTTTTTTTTCAATAAAATAAAGCCTATGTTACCCGCTGATAATGTAGCTTTCTAATTTTGAAAGAATTTTTAAAATCGGTCCAGTAGTTTTAGAGTTTATTCGTTACATACAGAAATACAAATCATTCCTCTTTATGATATTAGTGTAGATAAAAATATCCGCCATTATCATCCTAAAACATTACACTACATTTAGCTGATGCGTTCGGTTAAGATTTCAATAATGCATTAAATAGTTATGTCTTGTTTACCCCAAACTAAAACTGTCATGGCGGCTGGCCCTACTTAACATTTATGATACATATAGGGTCGCCTATTTGCTCTATTTAAATTTAATGGTTGCCTAGTTATGTTTGCGGTATCGTCGATGTTGCTTATATACCCTATAACATATATTAATTATTTTTAAGACAGGTAGGGCACCATACTAGCGAACAAGCCCGACTGGGGAAAAACGTCCACCTTACAGAAGACCACAGCCAAATAACTATACACAGCGTTGTAGTTGTGATCCTGTGATGTGATGTATGAGTACAGGTCTCTCAGGCGTTTTATAAGAAACGTATTCCTATCCCAGGGATATTCCGTCTTAAAACCCTGGTGTAAAAAAATAGGTCGGCATCACGCAAGTTATGCCTCTGGTATAGCAAGCTTCCATAGGCTACGGTAATTGCCGTATGCTTGTTTGCCACACAAGTAGTATAAAAAATAGATAAACTTTTAGTCGCTACATCTCAATCAATCTTTTAGTATATTCGTTGAATTCATAAACACAGAACATAACCGCCAACCAAAAGCACCTAGTCAGCATAAATCAAGCTTGTAAAATGGCGTACGTTCCATGTTCTACCAGCAAATTAGGACTCAACAATCGAAAGGTCGTTTTGATACCGTCGGCCATCCATCAGTCTCGGCTAATCACTCTGCTTGCTTTATTTGCTCATTAGCCGTATGTACTAGTGTTCGGGTATATTCGGCTTTGTTCGGCGGTTTTCGGTGCGTGGTTTGTTTAGCCTGTTTTGCTTAGTACGAAATGGCAATCGTTTGTTCAACTTCATTATTGTTACTTTGATTAAAGCGTTCTCCATTTTGTCTATTTAAACTCCACCGATATATAGATTCTAAATTGTGATTGTGTTAATTTAGATCAAATGCATGATACTTATGAACGTCAAAATAAACAAAAGTCAGCATATTTTTTCCTACAGCCAATTCGCTGACAAGGGTAGGGCCTAGATAAGAATTACTTTAATTATTTAAATTTATTTTTTAAATTTAAGTAATATAAATAAACTTTCAAATTGATAGTTTGTTCATTTTATTTATATAAATTTATTTTTGGTATTGTGTGTGGTTCCGTACTTTTTGTTACCTACCTCAAATTGAAAATCATACCAAATTGTAAATAAACTCTGGCGATTGAAAAGAGTGGCCAGAGTTTCTTGCCAATTCTTATCTAGGCCCTACCCTTGTCAGCGAATTGGCTGTAGGAAAAAAATATGCTGACTTTTGTTTATTTTGACGTTCATAAGTATCATGCATTTGATTTAAATTAATAAATGAGTTTGAGTTTATACACAAGTTTAAAATAACTACACATACTAGTGTAGTTGCGTTATTGTGCGTGAATCCAGAACTCATTTAGGAATACGTTTTTAAAGATACGTTTTCCTATCCCACGGATACCCTATCATAAAACCCGAGGTGCATTTTATCAAGCAAGTAATGCCCCAGGCATGTCTTTAGGCCACGGTAACTGCTTACCATCAGGCGGCATTCTTTGCTTTAAGTAGTATAAATAAACTAGCTGTTGCCCGCGTGGATGTCGATTATCGCAATACAAGTAGCCTTTTCATTATTCTAGACTATAATCCATCTCTATACCAAATTTTATCCACATCCATTCAGTAGTTTTTAAGTGAAAGATTAACAAACATCCATACTACACCCATCCATCCTCGACCCGTTTATTACATGGAACTTAATATGTGTGACGTAACGTAGACACCTTACATACACTTCTGCCTACCCTATTAATTTCAACCTAACATTAACAAATGTACTACAGTCTTACGTTCGATATATACTGTACACATATACAACAAGTTCTGCCTACACCCGGCAAGTGGTCACGCTCAAATAGGTTTCTCAAGCTAAACGCGGCCAGAGTGATCCATTAACTTGACGGTAAAGTTCCTCCACGCATCGTAGATACAGCACTTTGAGTTCGGCCAACTTGTTGGGATAAGGTAAAACTTTGTTATGGACTAATCTTAGATAGATGTGGTATAAGAAGCTTTCGCATACCTTCGTAATAGATTCGTACTTTAGACAATAAGAAAGAATTCAATTACTCAGGGCATATATTCTGTAATCCAACATAAAATGAAGTTATCGAATACATATAAATCTATACTAACTAATAAAGCTTAAAACTTTGAAAGTGGTTACCTCGCTATTCCCTAGTGCGAGAATTAAAAAAAAAGGTCCATATTCAACTCCGGAGGGAAATAGAAGGACCACAAACTCAAACTCAAAATTCATTTAGGTTACAAAGTAACACTTATGAAGGTCATAAATTATGAATAAACCAGAAAGATGATGTCAGCTAAATTTTCCTACGGCTAGTTCGCTGACGTGGAGCCTTGAGAAGACCTAGCATGAAACTCAGGCCTCAACCCACAAATAATTATCACAATGCATCATTATCCAATCCCTTTTAGATATGACTTAAATGAAGGTATTAAATCGCTGTTTAATTTGCTGCGCACTATATTCCGATCCACTCCACATTTCAAAGATTAAAATTACCATCACGCGAGCAGCATTGAAACCTGCTTAAAAGTATAAAAAAATACCTAAAAACGCCTAAGGTTTTCAACTCACATGCTTTGTAATATATCAAACAATGAACCAAATCGGAATGTAGCGTTGGTCACTGTGTCGAGCGTCCGAAAAGCGAATTAATCGCAGATCGCCTATGGCCAAAGTAGCATATCTGCTATAGCCCTAATAGAGAGCAATAAACAACTCAAAATACTATTTAGGCGGCTAGAGTAATTGGCACAGAAATAGATACTCGCAAGACGAAAACAAGTTTCCCTCTTTTGTGTAGATAGTTACATATGTCAAGGAAACATTGATTTGTTTTCCAAAATGCTTTACGACAGTAATAAATCATTTTACGAGGACTTATCGTTGTATACAATGTACAATAATTTCCTAACATTTGCCAAGTTTTGCTATATTGGATAATGTTATCTGTATGTCACAATATTGGAAGGCCATCGCTCAATTCGGTATGGGGTAAGATGTGATTAATAAGTTCGAGTTGCATGCGTTTACGAACTTAGTTGTGTGTTTGTGAAGTCAATGTGTACTATATAATATATTATACATAATTATAAATGTATAGATGTATGTTTCTAAAGGAAATATTAATGTCCTTTTGAGACTTGCTAACTGCGCCGGCGATATATGTAGTAATACTAGGGGTCGCCCGCGACTTTGTCCGCGTGGTAATTTGGGATATTTTCCCCGATTTTGCAACATATCTCACTACTGCTTCGCTCCTATTGGTCATAGCGTGATGTTATATAGCCTATAGCCTTCCTTGATAAATGCACTATTCAATAAGAAAAAGACTTTTTCTAATCGAACCAGTACTTTCCGAGATTAGCGCGTTCAACCAAACAAACAAACTCTTCAGCTTTATAATATTAGTATAGATATTTAGTGCACGCTTTTATAGTCCGATGGGACGGCAATTCGACATGTTCGGCAAGAGATCAGGCGTTGGACCTACAGCTGCACACGCTTTCCAAGGCACGGAGTGTGAACACCTTCAATTTCCAAACTTCGGGCATCTACTATAATTTCACTCAAAAACTATTTTTGGCCCAACCAGGGAATCAAACCCGAAACCTCGTGATCAGCAGTCGCACTCAACAACCACTAAACCAATGAAGCAGTTAAAGTAAATAAATAAACACAGCTGTTTAAAGATGTTAAAAGGACTCGCAAGAAAAAATAACTAACGTATGGAACCATTTGGATAATACTTTGGGAAAAAAGAAATTTCACGTAAAACCATTGGTACAATATTTGCGTGGAAAACATAAGCCCTCTTTTGCTTCGTACATTAGGTTAACAAAACAAACATTGCATGTTGTTTTTCGAATATTATAACACCCGCAGTGGAAAAATGACATAAGATTGAGGTAGCTCTACGTCTGTTTAGCAATTCTCATCTTAGGCCTGATAAGAGTTAAGGTTCAAAATTGACAAATGGTATTTTTAAAGTTACGCCTATCTTCCACTGAGGTTGCGATATATAAAACCTTTAAAAACCAACTTATGCGGTTTTTTACCGAATTCAAAATAAGAGGTTTTTTTGGGCACTTTACATACGAACAGGCAGTTAACAGCAGTCATCTCTTAGCTCTCTTGCTAGAGAGAAGACCTGTTCCTAGCAGTGGGACATAACATGGGTTGCTATTATTTGAAGATTTTATTTCGTATATGTTGATTAATAAATCAAGTTACAAATCTAGTGCCTTTATTCGGAGTATTCCTCGAAGCGCATTTTTAAACATTTTGAAACGCACCTAAAGTATTCCTCGAAACGCACCATTCAGGTGTGCTAAGGAAATCATAGCGCGCGTGAATGGTGCATTTCGTTAGGTGCGTTTCAAAATGTGTGCGCTTCGAGGAATACCCCCTTTATTAACCGACTTCAACTTTTCTTTCTTTTTAACAACCTTTTTTTTTTTTTTTTTTTTTAATGTTTGTTACCGCATAACTCCGTCATTTATGGACCGATTTGAAAAATTCTTTTTTTGTCTGACTGGACACACTTCCTGTTTGGTCCCATTATCATCAAAAGAAAGTTCCGATGATGGGATCCATGAGGAATTGAGGGAACTTCTCAAAAGTTATAGGCACACATATAGCAATTTCAATATTTTTAACAACTAATCAATCATTTGCATTCAGAAAGTGTAATTTGGTGAAGTAAAACTGATGAAGAAGACCACAGATGGCCATCTGAACTTTTCAATAATAAGTATTTTACTGATGGCGATTAGATAAGTTTCGGTTATTGTTGCTAAGCAACTATTAATAAGAAATAATTACGTGAATGAATTGAGCGCAGATTGCACAGATTAAATATTGCTTTTAATACCTACTTGACCTGTGTTCAGCCCGACGCTCAGTCGATTTTATTCGATTGTAACAAACAAATATCTGAAAATTTTACAACTTGCCGTACTGAAGTCGGTTTTTTTTTGTTAAAATTATTTACTACTTAGAAGGTAAATAAATACGCTCGCCTGATGGTAAGCAGTTACCGTAGTCAATAAATAGATCGAATTTATTAAATATTTGTGTGCTATAAAGTCAAACCCCTGAAAGTATGCAAATTAATTTATGACCACTGCCTTTAATTCAGCATTTTGCGATTTAACTATGTTTAAATACAGTTTTATGGCCATAAAACGAATTTTTCAGTCATGATTTAATAGGTACTGTGATGTATGGTATATGTAAATGTGTCTATTATATTTAGTTGGTAATTACAGTACATTATAGTCGCTTACAATGCCACACACGCATTTATTAATACGTACTTGCCTCGGAAGCGTGGTGGTAGTAAGTTCGACTGTCGGGATAATCCCATCCACATGTCCACCGATGTGACTCCTGTGAGCCAGGATTAACAGCGGAGTAACCAACTTATACACCGAGCTTTGACACTCGTGCGTCCCGTGGACAACTAAACCTACTGTCTTGGACGCCGCAACGAAATTAATCAGAAGTAAATAGCAAGAGTTAGAAAGAAAAGTTTTCACTTCCCTCCATGGCAAAGCGTGAGACAAAATAAATCTGAATAGGTTTGTAATTTGTGTCAGTTAATTGTATGTTTGCAAAGTCCTCTGCGACACAGAGTTTGCTCTCTAGTGCGGGAGTTGTCTTTAAAAAAAATATATATTGTTGTCATTTATATATGTTACCTATAAATTTATCTTCTACAGTAATATTTTAAAGAGATTCGTAATTTTGTATGTAACAAATAAACTCAAAACTAATCGACCGATTAAAAAAAATCTTTCACCATTAAATAGCTACATTATCAGCGGGTAACATAGGCTATATTTTTTTGAAAAAAACTTACGAGATATATGTCCACCCGTACGATGTTGGGACGAGCCACTAGTGTTATATATTTCTCTAGAACTCGTTGAAATGTCCCAATCCCGAGCTTTAGCAGTAATTGAGTTAAATTTGAGCAAGTAGTTGTACAACTAGTCGTAAATGCAATGATTAGATTGATCGTCGCGTCGCAAGGTGGCTTCACGATCACTCTTGCTGCTATTAAGATTGATGAACCTACGTGAAGCGTACCTACAGAGTAAGTACCTATATATCATCGCGTTATTTTATACAAAAAATGTTCTTACGGTAAGGTGGAAAAACGAATGTCGAAGTCTAAGTCAAATTCATTTAGATCAAATACATTATACTTATAAACGTCATAAAAAACAAATGCCAGCATACTTTTTCCTACGGCCAATTCGCTCACTAGGGTAGGGCCTCGAGAAGAATTGGCAAGAAACTCGGGCCACTCTTTTTAATCGCCATAGTATAACATTTACAATTTTATATGAATTACAATATAAGTGTTAACAAAAAGGTACGCAAAGCAATATGCTATACAAAATTAAATTAATTAAGGAAAGGTGTGTTACTATACAAGCGTGCTAATTAGACTGAGGAAGGACTTCCAGTGGTGAACAGTGATAATATATTAGGGGAAGATATGCTACTTTCGTACTGAACAGCGTTCAGTCTTGTGACCAGGCAAACTTCCTTACAGATTTCAAGTATGAATGCGATAGATAATACTAAACGAGATGATACAGAAAGAGATAGTGATAGGTGAAATAAAGCTACTGTTGACGACGTTTCCGCGTGCTAGTGCGATATCTATATCTTTCTTACTATATCATTGGTGGTGTAGTTGTTCTTGTGCGTGAAAAAGGTTTTGTATGGTCATTTAGATATCAAAAACTAGAAATTAAATTGCATAAACATGCACATATTATTAGATATATAATATAAATTAGAGCCAAATTAGAGAGGGAAAGAAATCCCTATACCAACCCGTCTGGCCAGCGGGCTATAGTAGGCTAATATTTTTTCAAATGTATGGAGGAGACCCGTGCCCAGTAGTGGGACCGTTTATGGGTTGAGACGACGAACATCTCATATATAAAATTCTAGTGTTACGGTGCTTATAATTAAACTCCTCCGAAATGGCTCGACCGATGCTCGTGAAATTTTGTTTGCATATCGGTTAGGTCTGCAAAACGGACATCTATTGTAGGGTGGTCCACCCCAAAATTTTTATTTTTATTTTTTAGACAAACTTTTGTTTTTATTTTTTTTATGATTCAACATTAAAAAATACATACAACCCTTAATTTTCACCCCTCTACCATCAACCCCTATTTTTTAATAGCGAATTATTTGAGTAGCAAAACAACGTTTGCTATTATTATATTATATTATTATATAATTTTATCTGTCCAATATTCTTATCCTTATATACGCCTATCCCAAAACATCAACTATAAACGTATGCCCACATAATTTATGCCAATTTCCTAAACAACGACAATCGCATTGATTGAACTGGCCAAATGAGCAAGAGCCTCGAGGGTACTAGTTCATATCGAGGCCTCAGGGGACCGATACGTTATTATTATTGCACCGACTCACGTTAACGTCCGTCCACAGCTCTGCTGTGAATAATAAACCCATGTTTGAAGCTTTATTAGTTTTCAATCGAAATTGTGATGCAGCGATATTTTGGGTACGCATTGTTATGTTTTGGCAAGATACGAAGTATATTGGGTTGGCTGAAGCGCTTATTATAATAAACACTTAAACGCTATTATCCTTAGTAAAAATTAATATAAAAGTATGTTTGTTTGTGAGGTGGCAAACAAGCATACGGCCTGCCTAAAGTAAAGCAGCTACCGTAGCCTATGGACGGACTTGCAATATCAGAGGTATCACTTGCGTGTTGTCAACCAATTTTTTTAAACCAGGGATTTAAGATGGAGTATGGATGAGATAGGAATACGTTTCTTTCAAGAGGCATTCCTAAATGAGCGCTGGAGACCTGTACTCACACACAAGAACACAACTACACCGCTGTGTGTAGTTATTATGCTGTTGTCTTCTGTACGGTGGAGGTCCTTCCACAGTCGGACTTGCTCGGTAGAATGGTGTCCTACCTCCCTAAAATATGTTACTCCATTTACATTTAAATTTACATTTAAACGGTGTATATACTGGCTAGATGTTGTTCGCGGCTCGGTTATTGCGAATAAAAGTCTTTCCCCGTAATACCATCTATTTTCTTGCCAAATGTCATTATGATCCATTCAGCCATTCAATCGTGAAGAGGCAACGAGATTTGTTTTGCATTTACAATATTAGTACTGAGGATCATACGAGTAGTTTCCGATTTAAAAGGACGCCTGACTCTCCAACATAGACATCTTTTTCATATTAGGAAAATAAGACACTTTTCTAGAAAAATGACGCGTAGTGCACTCTCAAAACGTCGTCCTACACATTCACGTCCTTCTCACCATTCAATACAGTTCAATTCTTTACAGCCTCGATTTCTTCAATTTCTGTTTGTAAATTTAGTTTGAAGTTGGTCGTTGACGTGAGGCCAATGTAGAATATCGTGCTCATTGTGTCGCAGATGCGTTCTAACAAGCGTATGTATGTAGTGATTTATAATAATCTAGCTGCGCGCCCCGACTTCGCCTATTTATCCTTTTAGGGATGACTCTCTAAAAATAGCGGATACAAATTTCCAAAAGGCCAAATTAAAAGTACCCAGAATCGACGTTCATGCATGAAGAGGTTGATGAATGTGGAAGAGGCGAAGGAAGTATATTTGGATCGAAGCAATTGGCGTACCATAGTCTCTGCCTACCCCACTGACGGCGGGCGTGATGTATGTATGTACAAATTTCAACTTTCTAGACTTATTAGTTTTAGCTGAGAATTGATCGTCCTGACTCATGATCAACCCTCCTGATGATTGATTGCAATTGAAATATTACCGTACGTTTTTATTTAACTATCTATTGCGTGCGGCTCCGCTCGCTTTGATGACGGTTATCTATCACTTAGTAATTTATATTGACATTTGTATAATGTAAAACTGTGATGTGACAACGCAAGATAACTGCTTACCATCAGGAGACCCATGCGCGTGTTTGTTCCATTTTCAAAAAGAATGGCCCGAGTTTTATTGCCAATTCTTCTTGAAGCCTTACCCAAGTCAGCGCATTGGCCGTAGGAAAAAGTATGCTGGCATTTGTTTTTATGACGTTCATAAGTATCATGTATTTGATCTAAATCCTTACTAATATTATAAATGTGAAAGTTTGTAAGAATGGATGGTGGGATGTTTGTTACTCTTTCACGTAAAAACTACTGAACGGATCTGGATGAAATTTGGCACAGAGATAGATTATGGTCTGGAATAACTCATAGGCTACGGGCAACAGCTAGTGAATAAATAAATTTGACTTTGACTTTGTCACAGTGGTAATATAAAAATGTCTACGTGTTTTAAGATTTTCAGACGAGATAACGAAGATAATAACAATCTCGTGTCTCAAGTAGTTTCCATCACATTTACATAATGCCCCCATAGGGTGGCGTAAATTAAAATCATAAAGCGTCTGTTAAATCACCAGTGTGTTACACCATCGCGATTATTATGATAGCTGTTTACATTTATTGGTGTACGTTATATTAAATACTTGGTTTGGCCAGCGGCTTCGCACGCAATTACAATCTTACTGGAACACAGATTTTTCCTGGGTAAAAAGCGTCCGCCTTTGTGCTATTCTAGACCATAATATACTTCTGTGCCAAATTTGATCCAGATGCGTTCACTAGTTTTTTTTTTAAGTAGTAAAATCAGATCTTCAGCACTCATTAAGGGATGCGTTTTTTAAGAAACGTTTTCCTAACCCAGAGATACTCTATATGAGAACCTTGGCGTAAAAAAAATGGAAAGGCAACACACAAGCGATACCTCTAGCTTATAACCGTCCATAGGGTACGGTAACTGCTTAACATCAGGCGGGCCGTATGCCTGTTTGCCACCCAAGTAGTGTTAAAAAAATCTAGACTACACTATATCTCTGTTCCAAATTTAATCTAGATCCATTGAGTAGTTTTGGTTTGAAAGAGCAAAAACATCCATGTATCCATCCAAACTTTCGCATTATAATATTAGTAAGATGTTTTGTTGCTTGTGGAATTCGGGTCACGGTAATATTTTTTGCTCATAGTGTCTCTCTTAAAAGAATTGTGTGATACGCAAATGGTTGCTCTGAGTCTGGGTGTAGTCTGTGCAAGTGAGTCGTGTGTTTGTAAAGTCGCCTGCTTAATAATTAGCTTATTGTGCAGTACACCGTAGTGCTAGAGTTGTCACTAAAAAAACATGCGGGCGGAGCAGTCTTTGGGGACCGCCGATAGAAATGAAAACTAAGTAACTTGTGAATTGTATTGTCGAGCTATTACATTATTATTTTTGAATATGGAAAACGTTCGGTGACGATGACGCGAGTTTCATGATTTTGATCAACTCGCCTGAAGAAGTTTTCACTTCAAAAGCTTCAGTACCTTACTCTGAGTAAGGTACTGAAGCTGAATTAACTCTTATATATTTTTGGCTTCATCTAAAAAAATTATAAATAGAAAAAGATACTTATTTTCCAATAAAATGTATCCATTCGCATTCATTCCAGTATATCGATTCCTGCTAAACGTCGCGCGTTGTGAAGATACGCTGTGTAACAAATCGGCAAATAAAGAATTGGCGACTCTTATCCGACGACAATAATCTGGGCCATAGTGAGGGTTGCCAACGAAATAATTCCGAATGCATTAGGAGCTACAGAAAATAAATTAAGATTAATATCACGTTTTGGTTAAGGACGGAGGATTAATTCGAGATTTGTACAATCAGATCAGTAACTGCACGGTTGGTTCAGTGGCTTAAGTGGTAACCTCGCTTTTTACTACTGTGCGGCGTGTTGTGGGTTCGATTCCCACATAGGTTAAAATCTTTTGAGATCCATAAATAGGTGTCCCGAGTCTAAACAGACACAAAGTACACTTAGACTTGGGACAACTATTTATGGATCTCAAAAGATTTTGACACAAAGTACACTTATTGTATGTTTGTAAAGTCCCCCGCGACTCAGGGCTTGTTTCCTAGTGCGGGAAAAAAAGTTACAGAATAGATGATAAAAATGTTACAGATATTTTACTTGGGTGGCATGCAAGCATATGGCCCGCCTGATATTAAGCAATTACCGTTATGGACGCCTGCAATATCAGAAGTATCACTTGCGTGTTGCCGACCGTTTTTTACACCAGATCTATCTTTGAGATGGAATATTCCTGAGATAGAAAATCGTATCTTTCAGAACGCATCGCTAAATGTGCGCTGAAGACCTGTATTTTCGCACACAAGTATACATATACTATACAGCTGGCTGTGGTCTACTGTAAGGTCTTTCCCCAGCCGGTCTTGCTCGCTAGTATGGTGCACTACCTCTCTTAAAACATACATTAAAATTATGAACTAAACTAAATTTTCTCCTTCTGTTGTACACTTCATAATAACTCTTATACAATATTTTCTCTATCACTATTGGTTTGCTGTTAGAAAACTCAATATTGAGTTAAGCTTGCCTTTGTACATGTCTTTTGTTAAGTATATCTTTTGGCTTGTATAATTGTCACTTAGCTTACTTTTAGCTTAGATTTATTAATAATGTTTTAAGTACATAGTTTCCGTTAACGCTCACAACTTTTAACATACCTTTGTTTCATTAGAGGAGAGAGCCTGGAGATTTGTCACACAGGTTTCGAACCTAGCTCAAACTCCAGCTCTCACTAAGGTTTACTTTAAGTAATCCCTTTATTTAGAACATACCTATGTACTAACCTTTTTGAGAGAATTAATAAATAAATTATTATTATATTGTTTTGTGACTATAATTTGTGTGCAATAAAGAATTTAAGAATAAAGAGAGAAAGTTATCTATTTTTAAAGTAACAACCCTATTGAGTCCTCGTATTTCCAACCCTCCCCCTGTCGTCGTGGCGCAGGTGAGATAAAGGTATAGTTCGAAAAAGCGACTCTCTAAAACACTTTTTTATACCTAATAAATTACAGCCAGATAACAATTCGTATTGAACGAAATTAATGCGGCACATCGACATGTTATATATTAGGTGCAAAAGCCGTACCATGACATCCTTTTAGCTATTTATTTTAGATCTTTAAATTTCCGCCCGCGGTTTCAAAACACTTGAGAAGTACGGCACCATACTAACGAGCAAGCCCGATTGGGGAAGGATCTCTACCTTACAGAAGACCACTACCAAATAACTACACAGAATGGTGTGTCGTATTCCTGTTAGTACAGGTTTCCAGCGCTCATTTAGGAATGCGTTTTGAAAGAAACGTTTTCCTATCCCAGGGATACTCCCATCAGCCCCGTTGTAAAAAATGGTTCGGTAACACGCAACTGATACCTCTGGTATTGCAAGCGTCCATAGGCTACGGTAACTGCTTAACATCAGGCTCAGGCATCAGGCATTATGCTTGTTTGCCACCCAAGTAGTATAAATAAAAACATGCGGGGCAGTCTTTGGGGACTGCTGATAGATAGAGCTATTAGATTATTATTTTTGAATATGGAAAGCGTTCGGTGACGATGACGCGAGTTCAATGATTTTTGCTCACCCAAAAAGTATATGGAAAGCTTTCGGTGACGATGACGAGTTCAATGATTTTTGCTCACCCAAAAAGTATATGGAAAGCTTTCGGTGACGATGACGAGTTCAATGATTTTTGCTCACCCAAAAAGTATATGGAAAGCTTTCGGTGACGATGACGAGTTCAATGATTTTTGCGCACCCAAAATGTGTCCAACGTACTTGAAGACGTTTTTACTTTAAAATCTCTGCCATACAAGTTGAAATATAATGTCCCATTCTATACTGAGTACCTTACCTACTCTACGTAACAAACCCAGCGTGTAACCTAGCACAATACAGTTGCGAGCGGTATTACACGGCCGATTAAACAACACACGCTATTGGGCCGACATACCTCGTTGGTTCTGACATTATGAACTTTGTACCATTACCTCCTGTTTTTCCTGACCTTTTATTGGACATGGGAAATGCATTTGTTTTATTTACACTTGATAAACTAATAGGAGCTGTAAGTTTATTATTGTGAGTTCATCGTCGCTCGTTTCTAAATCGATGAATTGATTCATCGATACTGTTTACCGTATGTTTTGTTTCGTTTTTTTTTAAAGAAAACCTTCGCTAGAGAACAGGCTCTGTGTCTGGAGGAACTTTACAAACATACAATTAACGGACATAAATTACACCCAGATTCAGAACAACTATTTGTGAGTCACACAAAGTTTTATCCTGCGTGAGAATCGAACCCACAACCTCGTGCATAGTTAGCGCATACTCCGGCCGCTGTACCACCAAGGCAATCATGTCAATGGTATTCTTTATTCAAAAGAATCACTGTTTTATTCTATCACTCATCAAATGCTATTCAAAATAAATTATACAAAAGGTAGTATGATCGTTAAAACAATATGTAAATGAAACTCATTAAAAAAGATTGTTTTCAAAATTTGGAAATATTAGAAAAAAAACCCTTCAAATACAATGGAAACAAAACTTCCTCCATTCTGAAGTTAGAATAAAATATAGAAATAGAAAAATGTTAGATATAGGTAGGTAAATTAATAATCAGTAATCAAAATACTTTATCATTTAATATCTTCCGTTATCTTATATGCCTACTACATATACAATAATTACCCATTTCTATCTAAAATAATAAATCAAACACCGATGAGTAACATACCGCGGTTCAAACAACAGCAATTAATTTTTTCAACACACAACTTTGCATACAAGGGTTCGCCTTCCGGCCCATTGGACCGACATACTGATATAAACCCACAGATATAGATATACATAGATAACGCAAATGCACGTACTTCGCGTGTCCGAACCCCGACAAAGCGTCAAGGTTGGTCGCCGCAACTTACAGTCCGCGCGCGTCTGTTGTCGCAGCCGGTCGTCCGCAAAAACTAAAAAAATGCCTCGTTGCGTGATAATTAACTGCAGCATCCCAAAAATTTCGAGCACCCAAAGACAGGAACATATTTCTTATCACAGGTAAGTTATTTAAACATTATATTAAGCGTAATTTCATTTTAAAACTATTTTTTATGTATTTAGAGCTGTGATTTCAAGAATATACCTAAGTAACTATAGATTAACGAAGTAAAACAATATTCACATTACGTTGACGTGTTTGGTTTGAGCGTTGAAACTGACGTTGTGTATTAAAAGACGATGAATATTACAACAAGCGATACTGTCGCGCATCGCTTCGACTTCGTGATACAGGCAATTTATCATTCGTCTGTCAAATCTAGCGACTAGTGTTGTTCGTTCTACAATATATATCAATAATCGATTTTAATCGATATCGGACAGACGAATGATATTATAAAAAAGCCAGTTGAGTAGATAAAAACAAACTCATCTCCTAATTTTATACGACAGCTTAAAACAGGTGGGTGGTTCTGGTTCATGTATTTAATGTGTTCATGTTTAATGTTTATCCTTTAAACTAATACGAGTATTTTTATACATTTGGTGTGTTTACAAATTTCTATTGTGTTTAAATTTTTTTTATTAGCTTCCCTCGTGATTCAATCATAAAAGAAAAATGGATTGCGGCCACCGGACGAAAAGACTGGTTCCCGACGAAACACAGTACTATTTGTTCCGAACATTTTGAAAACACCAGTTTCATTGAAGGGAAAAAGTTGAGATTGTTGAAAAAAACGGCATGCCCCACTATTGATATACTACAACTCATTGACAATGAAAATGAGGTTAGTGAATAGATTAAATGTGTAACATATTTTTATTTAATAAAGTATAAAATATAATTATGACATAGGTACACCTATTTGTGCTTTACAGAATAAAGATATATCGCAAAATCCTTCATCATTGCCAAGGAAGAGAAAACTAGAAAAGGTATGGTTAATATATATTTTTCGTGTAAATGTGTACATAATATGTGTACCTACAAATATAAGAAAAGACTAACGGTATAATGTAAGCTAGAAGCAAAAGTGGAAGACTTAAGCGAAAGCGTGTAAGTAACGGAACTAGACTGGAAATGGCAGCGGAAACAGGGATTGAGAGAGACTAGGAATTAGCCATATCAAAAGGAAAAAGTGAAATGGAAAAGAAATTATTTACTAAAATAAATAATGCACAAGAAAAAATAAATCAGCAAAACAAGGTGATAAAAAGATTGAGGGAGCAGAATCGTCGCAAAGTCAATAAAATTCTCACGCTGATGACCTTACTGAACTGCTTAAAACAGAAATCACTTATTAATGATGAGCAAGCTAATTTAGCCAGCACATACATAGATGTGCGTTTTCATTACTTGTCTAAATATATTAAACCTACTTTGATAAAAAGACAATTGTATAACAAGCTTACTTTGTTTCAAGGGCAATAATAATATAGTTTTATAATCGTATTAAGTTTTTTATTTAATATCCTCAATGTTACTGAATACAAACTTGCTTTAATATAAATTAACATTTATCAATTGACTTCAACGACGAACAATTCTTCATGATAAGTTATTAAACTTAATTAATCAATTTAACCAACTAATAAAATCAACTTAAAAATAATCAACAATTCAAAAACTTAAATTATTGTTAAAATGATTTGGCACTTTACAATCAGGTACTCATTAATATGAACTTGTTTAAGAAGTTTCATACACATTCAAGAGATAATAATGAAACTTCTTAAAACATTTATATTACTTATTTTAAAATACTGTAGGTAACGTAAAAGATTTCACGTATGAAACATTTAATCCCACCATCCAAAGATGAACAATTATATTTCCAATTAGACCTATTAGTAGTTTTGCGCGATAGGAGAT
Source organism: Trisateles emortualis (assembly GCA_947095525.1). Lineage (NCBI taxonomy): Eukaryota > Metazoa > Arthropoda > Insecta > Lepidoptera > Erebidae > Trisateles > Trisateles emortualis. The sequence goes on from OX352745.1 coordinate 15,244,221, forward strand.
TGTTTAGCGTTTTAAGATCATAGTTAACTTTGATGTCCGAAAGTACGGTAACTACATTTTTTTTCTTTGTGTCTTGCATTGCTGAATATGACGGCTCGGCGGCGGCGACGGAAGAAGAAAGTGACAATGATCCCCATCTTTGTCACTTTCTTCTTCTTCCCTAATATTCACTAAGTATAACTGTTTTTTTTTTGCGGTAGTACGCTCTGGAATTTTCACGCCATTTCTGTCTTTGTTTTTGTTGGTCATCTGTACTTTTATCTTGTATAGATACGACGCGCTTTTTTCTCTTTCTCTTTGCATAGTTTTCTTTTTGTTGTTCTTTTCTCAGAGCACTTAGTTTCGAATCTTTCTTTATTTTTTCATGGCGTATTCGGCTAGCTCTCCTTTTGGCTTCTAAAATGTCTTCTCTGGTTTTATTTAGCGATTTTATTGTTTCCATAGTTTAAAACAAAGTAAATAAAAAAAAATATATTTGGTTATAAAATACTGCGAATTGTCAAGATTTGTTGACTAATAGTAGTAAAAAGGCAGGATTCCTAGGTCTTTTAGTGTGCATAAAAAGTACAAAGGCTCTGAGAAAAGAACAACAAAAAGAAGAAGAGAAGAAAGAAGCTCGTTGTATCTATACAAAATAAAAGTACAAATGAACAGCAAAAACAAATACAGAAATAATGTGAAAACTCGAGAGCGTATTACCGCAAAAAAAAACAGTATAAGGGAGTACTCGAAGTAAATATTAAAGAAGAAGAACGTGAATTGATTAAATCTAGCGGCGGCAGTGACAAACAATCTTATTTATTTTATTTATTTAGAACTTAATATACAGAACATGTATAAAGGCGGACTCAATGCCAAAGGCATTCTCTACCAGTCAACCTAGGTATAGGTTACGTAGTAACTATTTAGTAATTTGTGGCGCGACTACTCACATTAAAAATATGAGTAAGAGTGAGATAATCGCCGCGGCGGCTCCAGTTGAATCGATTGAATCGTATCGGCCGGAGGACCATTGGCGGCATCATTGAATCGGTTTGGATTTCTCGTCACTAAATTTCGGCTGTGACGTCACAGTAGGTGTTAAAAAGTCGGCACGCTTGATTTCAATACAAACTGTGATACTTGCGTTATCTATGTAAATCTATATCTGTGTATAAACCGCTCGGAACCTCACAAATCAGATTGCAGGTGTCCGATCCATTGATAAACACATATGGACTAGACACCAAGAACACCCCTCTTACCCCACGCCCCCCACTTCCGTGGCCTTGGCGAGATATCGTCGGAAAACTAGGGCATTGATACGTACATACGTAGGCCCACTTGCGTCCCCAATATTTTGCGATGTATGTTCATTTCGCATTTTATTTCTGCTCAGCGAAGTAGTATACGTATTATATATTTTTTGTATCGTTTTCGTTTACGTTGTGGGCAAGTGTTTGTGTTACGTATTGAGTTATATGGAGTGTTATATTGTGAACTATTCGAGTGGTACTTTATTGTGTATATTTATATTTGTTACTCAGAAGATAATTTTCGCGTCGCATGACATTCAATATATAAACGAGTTCTATTAACATCATGCAATTATTTACCTCTAGATTGCCTAACGTTTTGACCAGGTTACTAGTCGGTTTTGTCTTAGGAAAAATTATAGACCTAAGCTAAGACATGCATGAGACTTAAATTAAGAATATCTCAAAAGTTTCATAAGAATGCTGGTGTGCCGCAAGGCTCCGTGCCGTCCCCAATGCTGTTTTTTCTGAATTGTATATAATATTTATGATATCTATATCGACGGCATTCGTTGTTATGCAGATCTGATGTCTGAGGACATTTTTTACATGGCCCATGCATGCACGGTCTAGGTCTGCCTCGGGCTGTCACAAATCATTCACAATTCTTTCCACATGTTAAAACGAGGATACAATACTTCGAATTGATAAATTATTTTGACTTGTGCATCTTTTTGATGCTGCCGTGATAACAAACAAGCGATCCGTAAGTGGTAACCGTAGCCTATACTTCCTTCATCATCATCATCATCATCTCTGCCCGATAATGTCCACTGCTGAACATAGGTCTCCCTCATAAGACTCCACAATGGCGGACAGACGACATCATCAGAGCTGCAGGAAAGCACTGGATGCAGGCAGCTCAAGATCGGCCATTGTGGAGTCTTATACTTCCTTGCAGCTTAGAAATTAAAAAAATTAAAAACAATTAAATAGCTATAAATGCAAAATAGTAGTAAGGAATGTTTGGCGTCGCACCAAATCAGATACCGTGTTGGTCTTATAGCCGGCTATCCGGTTTATATCTCATGTCGCATACGTGTGAACCGGGGGAATTGGATCTACTTTGTACTGTTTAGTTGCGGAATAAAATGTAACCGACTAAAATCGTTGCTGGAGACAATATAAGCAGTTAAGCACACTGACTTTATCTTTTGTTTCTTAATCATCCAATCAGCCAATTTCATGGCCTATTCTAAATCGTGATACAAATCCCGGTGATCCGCTTTCCGTATGCAGTATATCGTAGCTCCTTGAGTTCCTTTTGTCTTTCTATAAAGTAAACTTATTTGAATTCGTCAATGTAATGACAAACAGGGCTTACCTTGTTACATTGACGAAATTCTGTCACTAAGTATATCAGATATTTTCCCTACCTAAAAAGCATCTGTATCAATTGACTACTAGTATTTTTTTTTAAAGACAACTTCCGCACTAGAGAACAAGCTTGGTGTCGCGGGGGACTTTACAAAAATACAATTAACGGACACAAATTACACCCAGACTTACAACAATTCTTTGTAGGTCACACAAAGTTTTGTCCTGTGTGGGAATCGAACCCACAACCTCGTGGACAGCAGGCGCATACTGCGGCCACTGGACCACCGAGGCAGTCAAAGTCAAATCAGTTTATTATACAGTATATTTGTAGCACTCTCATCAATACTTTCCTTTCTACAAAGACTATATATGTGGGTATAATACACCTGGCTATTAGTACTTATCTTTAGGATGTGCCGGACCGGAATGGCATCCCATCCGTACACTATGTAACTTCGTAATGTGTCCAAAGATAACTATGAAAGTGTAACTGTGAATTGAATTTGAACTTTAAAATGGTGCATAAAAAAGAACAGGATTGTTTACTAGAACTGTTAAGTTTATTATGTGATCAAAGAGCTCCAGTCAAAAGAAAAAAGATTAAAACGGGTAAGATAAAGATTCAATATTTTTCTTCTTTAAAAATGTACTGCACTAGCAAGCCAGTGACGTAGGAGACTGTACAAACATACAATTCACGGACACATAGAACACATAAATTTGTAATTATTGTGTTTTTAATATTTTTCTTCCTTTCTTTTACTCAGAATAAACATTTATGAATTAAACAAAGTTTTGTCTCATGTGGAGTATTGAACCCACAATACAACGCGCAGTAGTATTCATTTAAGCCGCTAAAGTAACTGTACTGACATTCAAATTCGTACTTCGGCAACTTTCGTTTTTTACGATCATGCCCGACCATATTTATAGTTATGGAAGTTTTAAGTTCTCTTTTTGAAATCAAAGCTGTCTTCCGTATTTCAGTATGCACGAAGGGTTGTGCAATCGACTATCGATATTATGCGATGCTCGAATCGATTTGACAGCATGTCAGTATCGTCAGGGGGGTTCGCTAACGTATGAACATCGCTGCGACAGCGCTGTACGTCATAACATTTGGATATGCGAGGCACAGGTTAATTAAACTCGTGCTTATGTCACTGGCTCTCGGTTGTCATGTTACATTCAAATTGGAAATGACAAGTCGTGCCGAGCGCGTGCCGATCTCGTACGACAGGATTAGGGTTGCCAAATACAAAAATGAAAAGTTCTGATATAAAGACTGGCTACTATTGTAATTTCTGGAGAGTTATACGAAGAAAACCTTTCATCAAACGCGCATCTTTAAATGAGCACTGGATACCTGAATTCAGGCACAGGAACACAACAATACCGCTGTGTGTGTTCCCGAATCGGACTTGCTTTACTGTATTGTGCATTACCTCTCATAATTAAATATTACGTTTTCCTATTCAAGGGTTACTTACGAGTGTAACACGAAAACCTGTTAAAAGATTGGGTCGGCCACTCGCGTGTGATGCCCTGGTATTGCAAGTGTCCATAGGCTACGGTAACTGCTTACCAACAGGCAAGTCGTATGCTTGTTTACCGCCTAGTTAGTAAAGAGAAAAAGTCCAAAAATCCTGATGTTTGTTAACCCTTAACAGAACACGTACCACTGAATATCCGCATGGTATATTATCGCATATTTCACACGATTTCCTATCATCGACCCAAATTGGGATCAGGGATTCCGTTTTCTTTGCCTTTCTACCCTACTTTGTTCGTCGTAAATTGTATGATTGCGGCCAATATTGTAACTATCATTGTTCTCGAATATTCCTTTTTCTATTAGATATAATTCATTTGTTATTTATAACTATTACGCTAGAATCCACTCGAAATTATTGTTGGAACTCGTTAGCAATCATAAGTAATAAGGTGTTATCATTTAGTATCATGTATTGTAGAAAATTAATCACTTTTTATATCTGTATATGTGGGTATATATTTCTATAGCGAACATTTATTTAGTTTTCATATGGATCCCGTGATATTTTTTCAATAAAATATCTCCTAACCGCTGATTATGTAGCTTTCTAATAGCCAAAGACTTTATTAAACCGGTCGAGTAGTTCTTGAGTTAAATCGTAACAAATAAACAAATCTTTCCACTTTATAATATAAGTTTAGATTGGCGAAACGTGGGTTGATACAACTTCTGAAACGATTAGCGAATTAAACTATCATCCATCTATAGTTTAGTTTTACCGCATAGTGGTATTTCACTAGCTATCGGGACAATCCCACCCACATGCCCACCGCTGTGACTCCTGTGAGCCAGGATTAACAGCGGAGTAACCAACTGATACACCGAGTTTTGACACTCGTGCGTCCCGTGGACAACTAAACCTACTGTCTTGGACCCCGCAACGAATTTAATCAGAAGTAAATAGGAGGAGTTAGAAAGAAAAGTTTCCACTTTTCACTAGGTATGTCAGTAGATGTGTAACTTCTGTATATAGATGTTAAACGAGTACTGCTTGGATGGCAAACAAGCAAGCAAAAATCCAGCCTGATGTTAAGCAGTTCCCGCAGCCTCCATAGGCTATAATAACAGAGGTATTACTTATCCCTGGGATAGAAAAACATTTCTTTCGAAACGCATCCCTAAATGAGCGCTGAAGACCTATACCTCACACAACAGAAACACAACTACTCCGCTGTGTGTAGTTATTTGGCTGTGATCTTCTGTAACAAAAGAACGTTATAAAGTAGGTGTACTTAATAACAATCACTCATAACAAGAGCGCAATTAGACAATGCGCGACACAAGTACCAAATAAATAACATAGGTAGGTGACCCAGTTCTGTTTGAGAGTACATGAATACCTTATCTCACCGTGTATTTACGCATAAATACGTAATTTCACTGAATCGTATACACTGTCGAACCATCCTCTCGGAATGCGCAACGTACTCGTACATAAATTATTTTATTTCATCCTTTTCGTAACAGCGGCTGACCGCTTTTGTAACCTAAAACTTTCAATAATATATTCATTTTTGTTGCGATTAAATTTGTTAAGCGCGGCCTTTATTTAATTAAAAACGTGTCTCTTTCAGGCTTTTGTTTTTATGGAAAATTGTTAAAACTCAATTAATTTATACATTTTGTTTACGAAGCCTCACCTATCACCTATCAAGCGCAGACGGAGCTATAATATACATTAATATAGTAAGCTATATATTACAATATAGCAAGCTGTCATGGACGGTGGATATGATATCATATATATTTTTGCACTCATTAGCGCGACCGTCGTTCCATGAGCATGCATCCATGAGCATTTAAAAAAAATGTGGTATATCTATCGACAAATTTTGGTGACGTACTAAAAATATAGATACGTTATAGCTGCGTCTGTGGTCACTCGCCGATTACTATAGGAAATATACCGTAATATACCTTGCTATAATTTATATTAATATATATTATAGCTCCGTCTGTTGTTGTAAAATACTCACTTAGTATAAGTCCTGGAATCATGCCAGGGCTTTAAGATATCGTATCCCTGGTATATAAAAACGTTTCCTGCAAAACGTATTCCTGAATGAGCGCTGGAGACGTGAACTCACACACAAGACCACAACTACACCGCTGTGTGTAGTTATTTGACAGTGGATTTCTGTAAGGAGGAGGTCCTTCCCCAGTCGGGCTTGCTCGCTAGTATGGTCGCTATATCTCTGTTAAATTCGTTTTAACCTACAAACTCTTTAGCCGTATTATATTAGTATAGATAACAAGGGATTTTAATCAATATCAGCAACATATATTTCTAATTCGATCTGATAAATAATAATCAAGTTCTCATATTAAAACAAAGTAGCACAAGTTCACCTCAACCTAGATCTGGCAAACGATCGATAACACTTGCTCATATAATGATATTTTTTAATACTTGCCCAACAAACAGGTGCACTATCAGCTGTTCTACCTAATTGTTGTGGGTGAGGCTTATCAACGCGATAGGCGAGACGACGCTACATTGATAACAGCGAAACAGTCGCCGGCCGCGCGTCCGTGAGTAAATTTACCCGCCAGTGCCAAAAAAAAACAAAGTGATAGCAAAAATAATATTTGCAGTACAAACATGCGTTAAACGGTTAACCAAACAGTATTTTTTTTAATATGGAACATTAATTTACAATGCTTAACATTTAAACTTGGAATAGTAATAATGTTTAAATTTTAAGTTTCGAACAGTTTTCAAATGTTAGTGATGTGATGATGTATCTAATTTGTTATCGATGGCGTTATCGACTAAAATGAGCACTTTCTGGACTGATTTTCTGAATGCCGCTGCGAACCACCCGTTCACGTCGATGCCCATTGACTTGCTGTCACCTTTCGATCTGGAAAGAAATGAATTCAGTTAGTATACCTATTTGTATATGTTTATGTTATGTCCTAAAGTCTAGCTAATAATCTTTGTTTGATTTACTATATGTACGTGATGACTTTATATGTAAATATCATAAACGCCCAATAAGAAGAGTAGCATACAAAGGCTAATTATACAACTTACATAGTTGTTGATCATCGCCACGTGTGTGTTAAGTTTGTTATACTCTGGCGATTAAAAAGAACCGCCAGAGTTTCTTGGCAATATTTTCTTCTTCACCATTCCTTGTCAGCAAATTGGCTGTAGAAAAAATACATCTATTGGTTTTCATGATGTTCATATATTTTATTTTACAATCTAATTCTAAATAAATATATAACTTTAATTTTGAAGAGAATCAACGTGACCATAATAATGAATTAATGTTAATTACATTAATCTGACGTGTCGCGCCATGGTTCATCAAGGACTCGGATATCCTATAGGTATTTCATCTGAGCGTCTTCGTGTTTCAAAAGGCATATTAACAGTATTGGTCTCGACTGTGATCCGTCCGTCGTTAGATCACGTCAGAGACCTAGAAAGGTGCTCTAACTTTGTGTCCGAGTAAAGGTGTTATTGATTGTTTATTGGCCTACCATAAGTCTTATGTAGAAACAAAATAAAACCGCATATTAAATGATAAGAGTTTCATTGTTTCTGGTTTTCCTGTTACATTCATAACTTATGACTTTTGTAAAAGTTAGGTACTTTGAATAAATAACTGAGTCAGCAGATTAATCATTTATTAATGTATGATTATTTGTTGAATAGCTTTTTATTTTATAACGTTGACAAACACGCTTACGCCTATTGGTAAGCAGTTAAATGGGTTTAGAATGGACTCAAACATTGCCACCCAACGTGGTGGCAATACTGCCAGTCTTCTAGGTAGTATAATCGTCAATGTGGAGGAATTTTTATTTGTGTTGATTAAGAAATTGTATTTTTTTTATTGTAAATGGCTTTATTTTTGTACCTATATATCGTTTTATTTTAAGTAGTATAATATACTAAAATACATAATGACTTTAGTTTTTAATAAATGACTGTAACAATAAATTTAAACCGTTTTAAGTTTGAGAGATAGATTAATCATTTATTATTTTATGTAATCTCACTTTCTAAAACAATTTTGCTTTACTTATCTAAGCTAAACTAAATAAAGTTGATGTTCTATTGTCTTTATTAATAACACAAAAGATGTATATGTCGGTATATTTCCAATGAAAATTAATGTCGTATCATTTGTAGATAAACACAATAACCATTTAAAACTAAATAACCTTTATAAATTAGTTGTACATTTATAGAAAATAAATTATTATCAATAATAATGACTAATTCTTATCATTATCTTTAATTCCGTTTTTAGCTCATCAATGTTATAAGTCCGTATTCTTCCACTGCACGCAACTAGTACAGGCACACTTAATTACTTATCGTGCGGGCGCTGCGTGTGCGCAACACGCTGTCTAAATGAAAAAAAAATGGGTCGGCAATACACAAGTATTGCCGACCCATTTTTTTACAATTTAAGATGTAGTATCCCTGGGATTAATAAATGAAAACAAGATATTTACATGAATAGTTATAAAAATTAAAGTAACCTTACCTAACCTACTTACAAACAATCAGATATTGTATTTAAAGGGATAGGAAAACGTTCCTTTCAAAACGCATCCCTAAATGAGCTCTGGAGACTCACACACAGGAACACAACTACATCGTTGTGTGTAGTTATTTGGCTGTGGTCTTCCGTAAGGTGAAGGTTCTTCCCCAGTAGGGCTTGCTCGCTAGTATGGTGCTCTACCTGTCTCTATTGCCCTTGAAGTAACTAGTTTAGTTTAAGTTGTATTAGATTGTAGGAACATTAAAAAGTATGTAGGTAACATATATGTAAGACTAGCGGACCTGGCAGACGTTTTCCTACCCGGAAAAGCTGATATACCGACAGCAGCGCCACCTAACAGGTCCAAATGTAAATCTAAACCATCCGGGGCCCTACCCGAACACACACACAAAATTTCGTTAAAATCAGCCGAGCCGTTTAGGAGGAGTTCAATTAAAATGAAAAGTGGCAATGATTTTTATATATAAGGATAGATAAATTAGCTTAACTACTCCGTCGATTAAGGCTTGCCTGTAAAGATAGACGTAAATTTAAATATTTAAAGCAATGTGGGGAAAGACGAGCTCGAAGCAGGATATGAACCTACGCCTTTTACCAATTGTGCTATCCAATCTCCTACTCCAGAGATCGAATTTGTCCTCCGCTTTTTACATCCTGGAGTGACGTCAGCTTTTTCTCCAGATTATTCCAAATATTTAAAAATATTTGAGCTAATTGCATAGCAAAAAATATTAAATAAGATAGACGTAAGTTTAATAATAAATAAATAAACATTAGCTTACTACATCACAGGGAACAAATGAACTTTGTTCGTACATACATTTTACTTGGGCACGTACTGTTTGAATATTATAATAGCAACCCATTTAAGTCCCACTGCTGGGCACGAGTCTTCTCTCAATTCACACACGCTGGGCTAATGCAGGTTGGTAAATCAGGCATGTCTTTAAATTTTTTCTTCAACATGTGGGTTTCCTCACGACGCGACGTTTTAAATGTTTAACAAAAATGCTAAAAATAATAAATAAGATAGACGTAAGTTTAATAATAAATAAATAAACATTAGCTTACTACATCACAGAGAACTCTTTCTTTTGCCTAGCCTTGTCCCTTTATTTGGGGTCGGCTCTTCTCGTACCGCGGCGCCAGGACGCTCGGTCCCGGGTTGTCTGTAAGTCCAGTTGTGCCCGCTTGGTGTCCCTATTAGCGGTTGTCCACCACGTAGAACGTGGTCTCCCTTGGCCTCTGTTTTTATTTAGAATGGCTAAAGCCCTTTGAACGCAATAGTCCTCGTCCGCCTCATCACATGTCCAAACCACCTCATACGACTCTCCGTCATCTTTTCTGTTATGGGTGCCACCTTGAACGAGCCCCTTATGTACTCATTTCTCACTTTATCGAGTCTTGTAACTCCCGCTGACCACCTGAGCATCTACATCTACATCACAGAGAACAAACTTACTTAGTTCGTACATACATTTTACTTAGGCACGTACTGTTTGCTCGTATTAAAATGCGGGTGCACTGCCAAATTACATTTGTTTTGTTTGTTTCCCCCTGTTTCCCTCTCCCCCCCCTCCCGTACTCTTGTTTGAACTTGATTCATAACGCTAAATATTTGCCGTACCACGCTTAGCTTCACTACCGATTGTAAATCATGTATTTCCTCGTTGAAAAGCTGTTTGAAAGCACAAACAATATTGAAGATTTAAATTAAGCCTTGGTGGCTTAACTTAAATCTTCAATATTTATATTGGACTTTGGACTTATTTTTATACCAAAATTTTTAGCTTTTTTTGTTCAAATTTATTGGGGAATATTACATAGCACCGTATCTCCTGAATGATCACACTTTGTGTCTTGTCTTATGCCGGCCACAAATTCAGACTCCTGGCTGAATCTGAACATTTCTAAAAAGAAAACCCAATACCACATTAATTAAGGCGAACTTATCAAACCAGGGAGTTTAGCATCATCAAGCAATCGTAAATGTAAAGCTATTAAGGCCGCGGATACCCTATAGATGGGTAGGTAACTTTATAGTGGCATTCCATCTGAGCGTCTCCGTTCTTTATTCAGGACTGTATTTTAACGTGCGTGTAAACGATATTAATGCTAATATCGTTTATATAGACCTGGGACGATTTAACAACTGTTAACCGTCAGGACCGACTTTGGACGTGCTCTTTAGGCATGTTAAAATACAGTCCTGAATAGAAAACGAAGACGCTCAGATGGAATACATTAGCTCAAGTACTCCGTCGATTAAGATTTGAATGAATAATAAGAATGGTCATCCTGGTGATTAGAGGCATCTTTAATCACCAGGATGACCATTATACCACTCAATTAGATGAAAAAAAGGATGGAATAGTATCAATATCGACCTTTGAAGCCTGTTATGACATAAGAATAAAACTCATCTTTCATTCAACTAATCCTTTCTTTCTATCTTTTCTTTGATTCATCTGACGTCCGATGTCTTAGATCAACGGATGCTTGACGCAAATCTCAACAAACAAACGTTTATCAGAAGCCTACAGAAAGCAGAGTACACATGGAGTACATTTAGTTGTAATTAAACAAAAAGAGCGCCAAGGTATTATGCTTAATTAATATGACTGAAGTAGAAGTTAAAAGACATAAAGCACTATTAATTAAACATGGAAGCCCTACTGGGGAACCATCTCCGAGCATAAATATAGCGAATACGTCCCACCAAAAAAATGTAAGACCCCGATCATATGCCCGAGGGGTGTTCTGTTTTTTATATGGAAAGCAACATCGAGCTGTCTCTATCATATCGAATTTAAGTCTTTGTGCTAACGACTCTAGTTTGTTACCGCTGGAGGCCTCTCCAGCGATCATTTAAGGACGCGTTATGAAAGAAACGTTTTCCTATTTCAGGGATATTCCATCTTAAAGCTCTGGTAGTAAAATATGAATCGACAACACGCAAGACACCTCTGATATTGCAAGCGTTTATAGGCTACGGTAACAGTTCAACATCAGGCGGGCCGTATGCTTGTTTGCCAACCAATTAGTATAAAAAAACCCTTCTCTACCTAGAGCCGCTAGCGTCCAATCTTTGTTAAATAAGGCCAACTCATCCCACTATCTACGTCTTAAACAGTATTAATTAAAATACTTCGCAACACAAACGTGCATTAAAGATAAACTAGAAGGCCAGCAAGTTGACAAGATTGTCTTGTGTGTTTGTCCACAGTAGAGAGGAATAGAAACAACTATCCTAAACAAACTGTTGGTCTGTTCACAACAAGAATGTTCTGGAACCCTAATTAAGGGACACAGTTGGATGTTGTACGAGTAATTTGTACTTTTTATATAGAGTTTTGGCTGATGAGAGAGGTTCCTTGTTTGTGAGGATAGGTGGTATACTCGTATTTATGATAACGTTTAATGCATAATTACATTATCATCACGCCCATCTCCCATTGAAGTAGGCAGAGACGCTAATTGCTTCGATCCAGATATATTTCTTTCATGCATATGCATTAGATTATGTAGAATTTATTTTTATTTTAAGTTTTTTATGAAGACTCTGACACATGGTTTGCCGTTCTTGTGTCAAGTGAGCTTTGGAGTATTTGTGACACAATTGACTTTGAGTGTCACGGTGTTTTTACATCTCACATAGCCTCTTTAAAGAGAACACTAATTTCACGGTAGAACGCGGCTTGATTATGTCCCTGGTATTGCTAAAGTCCATGAATGGTGACCACTTACCATCAGGTAGACTGTTAGCTCGTCTGCCAGCGTTAGCAATAAAAAAATGTGTGGACAGGCCTTCAACGTTCGATTAGGTTGTGGAATGAACTCCCTGCCAAAGTTCTCCTAAGTGACAATAGCCAGGGGATCTTGAAGAAAGAAGTTCAAAGGTTTTTAAATTGTCGGCTACGCGCGAGTGATACCCCCGATGTTGCAAGCGTCCATAGGCTACCGTCACTTCTTACCATCAGGCGGGCCGTATGCTTGTTTACCTCCTTGATTGTATAAAAAAAATCATGTAACGTGGTAACGTTACATGATTTTTTTTGTATGGTATGTATGGTATGAATTTTATACAATCAATTTATACAATCAAGGTATTACAAACATAACTAACTCATGTGTAACATAGACTGGATTTTTCGTCAATGAATTTCTATGAAGTATTACATAAAAGCAAGTATGGATACTATTCACATCGGTGAAACTTCTCCAACATTCAAACTCCTATAAAGTACAAAAGGTTTAAATTCATAAAAGGCCATTCTAAATAAAAAATGTTCATTATTCATACAGGCCTTGACAAACAGTTTTTGTCAACCGAAGCGGTCTCATTCTATTGTATTTAAAATTAAGTCCTTAAATCTTTTTCCATTTTGTTTCTAACTAAAAAACATCGTTTATCCGACTTCCCCAATCAATATTTCCCTTTGATCGTTCAACCTTTGAATTTCTTAATTAAATCAGTATTTTTGGAAAACAAAGGCCGACTCTATGTATTAAATCGACATGCACGAACGGCTTCATTGTTTTTATTATTGCCCCGACAAAGGGACGCGACCTTGGAAAGGGCGAATAGAAATTGTATTGCTTTTTATATATTTCCATAGCGAGCCGGGCGCGGGCGTTAATAATGTACTTACCGTTGCGCAAACTCAATGAGTTATCGTGAGCGCTATCGCTTCGATTACCTTTATCTGTGAATACAAGATAATAGACGATGCGACGCCTACGCAACCCACCTGATCTTCACAAAGAAACAATCCCATCTATCAGTGCCGTTTTCCACATAGATGAACACTCTCGCCTCGCACCATCTGCCTTATCTTATCGATATAAGAAATATCGATACCTCAGTCAAATCACGCGCGTCAGTGAACATTTTCTATTGGGTAGTGATGTTCCTTATCTAATCTACGGGTAGTTAAAGTAACACTCTGTACGAATCGAACGTGTTTGTTATTATTTAAATTTGTAATTAATTATGTGAAAATGATTAGATGTGTTTTGGTGTCATGTGTTAAACTGAAATGGTTTTCGAATAGTGTTGTGGTGTTAATGTAATTAATTTATCGATATGAGAGTGCCGTCGCCGGTGTTTTGGTCGCAGACATTAGAGTGTTTGCGTGAGTGCGCGTGGCAGACGCTTTACTGCAGCCTTAGTGTGTGCGAGAGGATCGCTGTGGCTCAAACACTGTTATCTCAACCGTACCCGACTTTAGATGTAGTAATAGCAGCCCCTACGTATGCATCACAACGTTAGTATCATTTAAGTATAATTAAATCTCTTAAGCCTATTTTACCATTGCAATGATTCAGAAATCACTCGTTTTAATCAAATCATCCTTGAAATTGAATGCATTCAACTATATCTCTTCGGTGTATCTACATGACGTCGTTGTTGATGTGTTGTAACAAATGTGTTTGTGCGCAAAATTGTGAATATTAATGTCCACTTGTATTGACATGTTATACTGCAGTGTCGGTTGACACGAATGTAACGTTTCGATAGTTTTATTATTACGTACACGTCGTTACTACGTGACTAATGGTAGGCTATACTTTAGTCGAGTCGTAAATTCAGATTTTTGCACATCACTAGTGCATTTATTTATTTTTACCACTGTGATAAATTGTTGTAAATTTTTAAATAAAAACACACATAAAGGATGTTGAATTAATAAAATTTCGAACATTAAATTACTCAACAACATTTAGAAACATTTAAAACAGATTAAAGGTTACAAAATAAGTTTAAAATTAAATGAGATTCAGTTTAATTTATTAATGGCACCGAAAATTCCTGACAAACTATCACCAAAGCTACAATCCAGGTGCTCAACTGCTCATGAATATCACCGGCTGTGAACAATTAGGGGAACTTATACACATCCATACAAACTTGAGCAATTTATTCTAAAACTCCGCACACACACACACTGAAACATTCACAATTTTATACCATAATAAACAAAGGATATACGTTATCAAAACTTCATTCTTTTATAAATAAAAGTTATAATTGGCACGTCACTATGGCGCTGGTACGTTCGAAAATTAAAAAGTAAATTTTGGCGGGATTTTTGACAGTTCGATATGAATGTATTTTTACTCTGTGTTATTTGTTAACAATGTTGTACTGGCCCATTTTCATTAAATGCCTCAAATTTTTCATAAAATATGTTTCATAAACAGATAAACTTAATTAACTTTTTAAGCGAGATATTTTTGCGTGGGATAAATAAAACACTCCTAGTGTTTTCCTCTACGTCATTTGTACTAAGGAAAATATTCGTTTCTATTATAATTAAAAAACAAAGCAACAGCAAAACGTAGCATAAAACTGTCTATAGGTAATGTTATAAAGCTGAAGATTTTTGTATGTTTTAACGCATTAATCTCAGGAATTCTAAATCGGATTTCAAAAGTCCAATTTTTTAATGATCTATTAGTGATCTATTTCATTTAGTTTTTTTAATGATTTTTGTTGTTTGATTATTAGTGTGTAATCATAATTTTGTATTTTGAGAGCGAACTTGTCCTGAGTCCTGTTAGTTACCAAAATATATTAATTATTTTCGAGTTTGAATACATAAGGCTTTTCATCAACATACAAAAGACAAAGAAAGGTAGGGCACCATATTTGCGAAGCAAGCGCGACTGGGGAAAGACCTTACCTTACTGACGACCACAGGCAAATAACTACATACAGCGGTGTAGTTGTATTCCTGTTTGTGAGTATAGGTCTCCAGCGCTCAATTAGAGATGCCTTTTGAAAGAAACGTCTACGACGAAAACTATCCCAGGGATACTCCCATCTTAAAGTCCTTCTGTAAAAAAATGGGTTGGCAACACACAAGTCTATACATAAAACACATATTATTACGTACCGGGATGCAATTTATATTTCATTAAAAAATCGACGCGCCATTAACGACAGAACGAATGATAAAATGATTGTCTCTCAACAAATTGTTGAACGAAATTATTTACAAATTAATTGCATATAAAATTACGTTAAATCAGATACACTTCCGACTACCTGCCGCTTGGTCATTATAAGGTTTATACACATTATAGCGGGCCGTAAGGCAATGGCCCGTTATAATAAAAAAAATTTGGGCACCATACGAGTGAGCAAGTCCGATTGGGGAAAGAGGTCCTTTTTTATACTACTTAGGTGGCAAACAAGCATACGGCCTGTTTGATCACTTGCGTGTAGACAACACACCCAATTTTTTTTTTCTTACCACTTGGGTGGCAAACAAGCATACGGCCCGCCTGATGTTTAGCAGTTACCGTAGCCTATGGACGCTTACAATACCAGAGGTATCACTTGCGTGTTGCCAACCATTTTTTTACACCAGGTCTTTAAGAGGAGTATCCCTGGGATAGGAATACGTTTCTTTCAAAACACATCCCTAAATGAGCGCCGGACCTGTACTCATACACAGGAATACAACTACACCGCTGTGTGTAGTTATTTAGGTGTGGTCTTCTGTAAGATAGAGGTCCTTCCCTAGTAGGGCTTGCTCGTTAGTATAGTGCCCTAACTCTCTTTATCAGACGGGCCGTATCATACTTGTTTGTAACCTAATTTAGTTAGTTAACAAGCACACGATAAAAATACATGTTATTGTGGCCCGCTGTAATGTCCGCAGACCTTTATCAGTAGGACAACTCATATATATGTAATTTTGTACGTCCCATAATTTGTCCGTTCATTTGAGTGAAACATATTCGTGTTTAAATGTTAAAAGCGTTAATTGTATGGCGCCGTTGTTTCATTAACTTTTCATAGTGTTTGCGGAATAAAATTGTTTTTATTTTATTACTGTTAAATAAACAAATAAGGTTTTGTATAGATACTTTGTAGTATTTTGTCAGAGTGTGGGTAGTTTTTTAGTATTTATGTAAAACATGTCATAAAAATATTATTTACACAAAATTGACATATTCGAAACTTTGAAAAAGTAGCCATTTGCGCGGAAATAATATATATCTATTTATATGTAATTGCTTGTCGTGACTGACTTGACTGGCACGGGGTAAACTCTGCCTATTTTGGTATTTATTGTAAGTTTATTGAAAAAAATTTATTGAAAAAAACTATACTGGCCTTACCCGGGAATCGAACGCAGGACATAGTGATCAGCAACCAATGAGACAGTTAAAATAAATTGCTACGATGTAGTAGGAACTGTCGTAGACGCCTACGACCGCTACGGCTACAGCGCTCGTAACTAGGTCTACTTATAATGCAAATTGTAACTTTTAGCCTTTTTTGCCGCCAATGTTGTGCAAACTAAGAATTTAATAGATGTTTTATTGGATTTTCTATCAAAAAATCCGCAACACAATTTGTGCCGGACACAATTTGTGTTGCGGTTTTTTTGATAGATATTTGTTGCTTCTATATATGGCAATAGACTTGCTCTGTATATAAGGGACCTAACGTAGCTGGCAAAATATAAAAGCCATATACTACTACCTACCTCTTAAGGAAAAGAGTCGTAATGATACTATATTTCCAGAAGAGTCTGAATTTTAAAAAATCTACAAGATCCCAAAATGATCCTTTGTGAATACTTGCAATAGAATCGCCTGGAATTTTTAACTACGTTTTCGGGTTTTTACCAACTTTTTTCTAACTATTCGAAGTATTGGAGAGTTGGGAGCGTATCCAGGCTATACATCAGTGAAGGGGAGGTGAGGGCAAATTGCCGACTCGCCTCCGCACCAACTTTCCTAATAACATGATTTCAGTTCTCTTGTTTATTTGTTGTAGGTTTTTTTTACTGTTTCCATTCTATTGTTAAGTTTAAGCGTCTTTTCAGCTTGAATTTAAGCTTACTCTTTAAATGTAGATACTAAAGCTTGAATCCATAGTGCGAATTATCCCAAGATAATATGGAATAGAGAAGAAAAAACTACTTTCGCTCGGGTGGACATTTATTTAGTTTTCGTAGGACTCTATTATTTAAAAAAATATTTATATAGCCTATAATACTCGCTGATAATGTAGCTTTTAAATGGTGAGATTTTTTTTTAAAACGGTCGAAAAGTTTTTGAGTTAAATCGTAACAAACAAACAAACAAAAAACTTATCCTTCTTCTTTATAATATTACACAAAGAAAATACAGTTGTGAATGTAATAATGTACTTATAGTTTCCATATTTGTTAGTTATAGTACCAATATGTACTGCGAGTCGTATCTCATCTTAGACTGTTCTTCTACTAAGGGTAAGACATGTCATATTTCATTTCGACCTATTCTGTAAATGAACACAAAAAACAACCAGTAAGTAATGCAGAAAGGACAAGAAAGAGAAACTTGGAGAACGTAACGTTCAATCGAGGCAATATCATTGAGAGAGCCCTCAACCATATAATAAAGAATAGGTAGTAGGTATACTCCTTTATATTTTCTCAAAAGCAGACGAATAAATTGAAACCCCGCAAGTAACGCATATTATGATTGTCACAGAGCAATAATTTAATTATTATTTATCTGCAATCCTTTTCCATAATGTACTTTAACTATGTGAAATCTCACTCCTCGTGCACGCAATGAGACTTAATAGGTTTTTTCTTCACATATTAATAATATAAAGATAGATAAAATACTATTAAATTGAATTAGATAGGTAGTACAGGAACCTACTATTATTGTCACTATATAAAATTATATCGAAATAAATAAACGATTACATATTGTTACCAACCCATTCTTTAACGTCGAATTAATCGGCACTAAGCGGTAGGTATTTAAGTTGAAATTTTAGCTTAGTTTCTATACTACTTACCTACTTATTTATACTATGCCCCAACATCCCTCCAAACTAAGTCATGTTTCATTACGGTATTGAAAAGTTTCCCCAATGTTTGTACTAACGAAATAGATGAACAATATAAACATACGGGGAGTGGAATTTGTTAGGGTACACCATAACAGGAAAAGTAGGAATCGAATTATTTGCAAAAATAAAATTTTCCTTTGTTTCTTTTTTCATACCACTCAAATGGCATAGTAACATACGGTCCACCTTATTACACTTACAATACCAGATGCATCTTCCGTGCGATGTCGTAGCAGTTAGCGTAGCCTATGGACGTTTGCAACACCAGGGGTGTTAACTCATTTCTTGAAGAACCCCATGCTATAGTCTCTTGGGAAAACCTCGGCAGGGAGCTCATTCCACAGCCTAATCGTACGTGGTAAGAAATTCCTCTGCTTAATTACCTACTACTATTCACATGCAAATACTATCCTTTATGTTATTAGTCGTAGACCAAATCACACCTTTAATTGGCTACCACTAGCACATATTTATTCCCCTTACATATTAAGTCCCGCTTCAACATCACTTACGTTAAACTCTTACAAAGATTGACCAGACTGTATTCAAGTAGGGTTGATAAACAAAGTAATAGAACCGTCCGCGATAACGTTTCTACGGGAGTTTTCAAGAAAACTTGTTAAAAGTATGCCTATTAGCAGGAGGATCGGTATTTAGGCAACCGCACCTAACTGTACCCACACACGAACACTTCTGTTTTTATTGAAAACTTTTTTATTGGTCGCGCCATGTTTATTGTTTTCGATTGGTGATAGTCTACGGGTTTTTGGAGTTGAGTCACGAAAGGTACTCTACTGCAAAAAGCTACTGTATTTTATTTAAAAATATGACTATGCTTCGAAATTGTCATATTTCTTTCGCTTTATCCACAATCAAAACATTTTTTTAAATACTTGTAAATTATTTAGTAAATTTTACATTTAGATAATAGGTTTAATACTTGTTATTAGATAATTGTAATCTCTGTTACTTTGTAAGGGACGATCACCAACTTCAGCAAGTGGCGTATGCATATGCATGATTCAGTGCAAGCGAACATGAATGCATGGGTTCGAGCGTGCAAGCATATGTTTGCGTGCGTACATGTATGAGTGTGTTGGTGTGAGTAGTCATGATCCAGAATATAATTCTATAAACGTAAACATATAGATACTATAGCTTCATTCTCATGCTTTTCAAAGGTATTTCACATACCCATGATTCATATACTAGCTGTTATTACCTTAGTACTATTCTTATCTAACGCAAGATAATCTGACCTTAGAAACAGAAAATAAACAGATCGATAACAAGATTTGATAGCAAGATAAGCAGTTTGTGGGCACAGGTTTAATAACCGGTTACAATCTTGACATTCAACGTTTATTTAAAAAATAAGGAAACAATCCTTTATCAAACAATACTTAGGTACTTGTATGAGTAATAGTAATAATATGACATTACATATAAATCTGTGTCCTTTTAAACATTGTCATTGTTAAACCGTGTCCACTGGAAAGATTTTTAACGAAAACCAATTTTAAGCTAGATATAAATGAAGCTATGTGTATGTGTGCTATGGCGCGTGTTGGGAGAGGCCTATGTCCAGCAGTGGACTGCGATAGGCTGATTGATTGATTGATAAATGAAGCGATCAAGCCAGACTGGGTAAAGACCTATATTATTCAAAAGTTCACTACACACACAGTGATGTAGTTGCTCCTGTGCGTCTCTGGAGTAAGGTGAAGTTTACCTATAATACATTTGAGTAACACAATGTACGATAGACAACGCGATAATAAGTGTATACAGGCTGCGGTGACGGTCACCATCAGGCGGACATCGGGCAGTACGCTTGTTTGTCATCGTAGTAGTATTCTTATTATCGTTCGGTTAGTGGACAAGCTAGTAACAGAGTTATTAAGACCGCCCATATTGAGGCATCACAGTCGTTAGACTGTTACAGTCAGGACGAAGTTTTAACGTACCTTCCGAAGCACGGAGACGCTAATCCATCTATAGGATTACCGCGTCCTAGGTAGCTTAACCCGCTGATCGTTTACCCAACAATGAATGCATTTCTCGTTCTTAAACTCAACTAACAAGGAAGATAGGATAAACATAAAATTTCAACAGATCTGCCACTTGTCTGTGGAGCGAGCTAATCGATTTATTTACGAGTCCGCACCCATTACTCGAGATGTTATCGTACCGCAATACGTTCGCTGTAAGTGTGAACCGAGCTTAACGTTCCTTTTCTACGTTTTAGTACAAATAAGCCTTAAGTCCTATGTCCTTGTGGGAATCGAGTGGTCTGAGTTCGTTTTTATCTTGTGTACGAGTACTATAGTCTATATAGATGGTGGAATAAACCTAGACTAGATTGTCAGAAAGATAATTAAAATGATGTAAATAATGACTGGCCTGTTGTTTCTCGTGGTTTTGGTTAGACCCTGACTGCTCCGCCGGAAGTCGTGGGTTCGATTTGTGGGACAATACTTTTTGTGATCCATAAATATTTGTTTTGAGTCTGGAGTAGTTGTGTCGTGTAGATTGTGTCCGTTAATAGTATGCTTGTAATGTCCCTCGCGACACAGGGATTATTTGTTGTCTATTTAAAAACTGTAACTCTTCTATATACCGTCCGCGGCAAGGTTTTTTTGTGGATGGTGATGGTGGACCATCGGAACTTGATATGACGTCAGTGGTCCACCCAGCGGCTGCCTACGCTGCCCGGGCTCTACTCCAGTGACAGCGTCCGGATGCACCGGGAATGCTGTCCCTCCGCGGAAAGGTGCGGGCGAGAGGCTTAATGCCCCGACCTCTCAACCGCAGCCTCACTATGGCGGCATCAGGCACCCGTAAGCGCGCTGACGCCGCCCAGTTCGCCGGCTACGGATCGGATCAGCGAGGATACTTTCCTCCCTGATCGACCGCAGCAAGCTAGCTTCATCATATCAACCCATAAATGTCCCACTGCTGGGCACGGGTCTCACCCATACACTTGGAGGGATATTAGCCTACTACACCACGCTGGCCAGACGGATTGGTATAGGGTTTCATTTCGAATTTTCCTTCTCTTGCAGTGGATATTGTCTGCCTGACTTACTCCTTTAGTTTACTCTTACGACACCTACACACACACACACAAGCTAGCTTAACCTCACCGATTTATAGATCTATACAGCTATTACTAAGCTCGAACCCCTCTCCAACACCAACCTTATTACATACCTCCGATATACTACGTAAGGACGAATGATGATGATTTATTGAGTTAATACTAGCTATATATAGCCGGAACAACGCCATTCGCTATTAAACACAGAAATAGCCGGTACGGACCATAGCACATGACTAAGTTATTGGACGATAGGCTATTGTCTAAGAATAGACATACTAATGGCCTATTGTAATAAATACGAGAAATGTAATGTCGCAGAGTAATTTTGTATCGTTTTATGGGGCTATCTGCAATTTGCAAAACGACAAATTACACAATCTATAGTCTACTATGATATGCTATGTGAACATAGCATGGGTACTGTGACGTTTGACATTTGAAGATAAATATCAATTAAAATGAAAGACGATCAAATTAAAACTTATCGATTGAATACTGTAGGGTCTTGATCATTCAATAAGTCTATTGGTTAGAGATTCATTTGATCATTTTCTTTCATCTTCATCGTAAAATGTTAAATGTCACAGTACCTATGTTATATGAAATAGACTATAGTGGTGTAAACGATGTCTTTATTTTTTGACACTGCGGGTAAGTAAAATAAAAATCCTCCGTCAACCAAAATCCACAATCCATGTGGTGACGGATTGAGAATACAAATGTCACCATCCCATCTCATCTCGAGGGTGTCGTAAGAGGCCACTAAGGGAGTACATCAGGCAGACAATATCCACTGCAAGAGAGGGAAAACTCGAAACAAAACCCTATGGCAATCCGTCTGGCCAGCGTATAGTAGGCTAATATCTTTCTGAGTGTATGGAGGAGACCCGTACCCTGCAGTGGGACGTTCATGGGTTGAGATGATTATGATGATGAAAATAAAAATCCAGATCTCGGACCGATACTTTCAGGATTTTCTCCGAAAGAAGCTAAAAATACCTGATGTGGGAATCGAACCCCGGAGATATGCACGGCACTTGTATGCCTCTACCACTGCGAAAGTTACTTAGTCTGCCTAAATGCTTATCAGTCTGTTGTCTAAATTTAGCAATGAAAAAGATCTTACGTATCCTGGAAAACGACAGCTACATGGGGATGCCCACGGGTAACATGTAGCAATTTCCAACGTATAAAATTATCGTAAACACCAAAAAACATTACACCGTTATTTACCAATATATTCAACATAATTTTCCAACACAACCTACCCACGTAATCAGTTTAAAGTAGATAACTTATGGAACAACACAGCGTAGGTACCGCGCTCGTGTGCCACGGAAATGTAAAGGAAGCGCATACCCATCGCATAAATATTCAAAAGTAATGCTGGCCGAACCGCAAACATATGCCAATATGTACTGCCACCACCACAGAGTCGGTATATATCGCATGCATAATAAAAATGGCGAAAGGTGCTGTGGCACGTGTTAAGAGAGCCCTATGTACAGTGTCTAGTGGACTGTGATAGGCTGATTGATGGATTGATGAAGGAGTACATACTTCTGTTTTGCAATTTCCATCGTGTGCTAAGTAAGTTGAAATACTTATACTACACTAGTTATAATGATACATTCATTACAAAATAGAAGAAAAATTAACTTCATGGAAGAAATGTTTCTATGCAATACGTTTAAGACCATACTTGCAATATAATATTGATATTAAATCAAATGGCACATTATAAATTACTAGCGGTTGCCCGCGGCTCCGCTCGCGTGGATGTCGGTTATCGGGATATAAAGATCCTATTCGCTATTTCAGACTTTACTTTATCTCTATGCCAAATTTAATCCAGATCCGTTCAGTAGTTTTTACGGGAAAGAGTAACAAACATCCGTACATACATACATTCATCCTCACAAACTTTCACATTTATAATATTAGTAGGATTATATTACATTTTTAACACGTTGATCTTCATAAAGACAAAATAATAAATGACGAAACTATCTAAAATCCACTTAGTCCCATTAAAGTAAACAACACAAACTTACATATGACTAACAAGCATAGTAGTCTAAATATTTGATCGCAGCTGTGTCTTGTGGATAACCTGATCACTTATTCATCCTCCACGTGCACGCTAACAACGTTTCGCAAACATTTTCTTAATATGTTTTAGCAAAGGATAGTAAGGGACATGTTGTGGGCTTTTTAATGTCTTCTTCCTTTGAAGCTTGAGGACATAATAATGAGAGCATGCGAAGGGTTGAAACTTCAAAAGAAATAATGGCTGGCTGAGTAAGTTTTATATTTATTAGTTTGTGTTTGGTCTGTTTGCTAGTAGTTGTAATTGTGATGTCTCAAGTTCGATTCCTGGGTCCAGCAATCTTATTGAATTTTTAACGCCTTTTTTTAGCTGGCTATAACGCTTTAAATGTTGCGATAACTTTTTAACTACTTTTACAAAACCGATTTTTATAAATCTTTGCACACATATTGAGATGAAATTCACAAGGATCTGTAGATGGAATCAGGATGGGAGGTCTGATGAAGGAGCTTATTTGGTAATAAGTTCGCTCGAATACCTTTGTCTACGTACGTCTTTCGAAAAAAAAGGAGTAATGCTATTAGCTTGTCGATATAACACGCGACGGAGCCGTGGGAGGAAATATAAAAACTAATGAACACTAGGTACACTCCATTCTACGTCACACCACCCACAGACACCTCTCAAAGGCATTTCAATATTATTAAAATCCCGCGCTTTATTTTCCTCGCTCTATTTTCAACATCATTATATCGGTGAAATGCCGAACATTCCTGGCATTAACGGCCGAACGCATCGCCAATATTAAAAATAAAGAGAGAAAAAGGCGAAAAAGCTGTGAAAGACTGATAGGAAAGCTACCGACTTGTATAGGTATATGCGGTGTGAGTTCGATCCCGGATGGTGTTAAACGTACTAATCAAATGATTTACCATTTGCTAACGGTTTAATTTTTTTTTTTTTAAAGACAACTCCCGCTCAAGTGAACAAGCTCTGTGTCGCGGGGAACTTTACAAACATACAATTAACGGACACAAACTACACCCAGACTCAGAACAATTCTTCGTAGATCACACAAAGTTTTGTCCTGTGTGGGAATCGAACCCACAACCTCGTGCACAGCAGGCGCATACTGCGTCCACTGGACCACTGAAGCAGTCATATTCCTTTCTCTCTCCCTATCCCTCTATCCCCCCCCCTCTCTCTCTCTCTCTTGTTAGAGGAGAGAAAACCCTCGCCCAGCAGTAGGATATAGGTAGCTATTTTTTATGTTATTTTAAAGAGAAAATCTTTCAAATATCAGGAAATATAATGTAAGAATAGGGTTAAGGTCAGCACAATACAAAACAATCACGCTTGTACCTCAAAGACCCAACCGTTACAGGGTTATTTTTAGTTGTATCGGGGGGTTATGTTTCCGTGTAAACAATCGTTTACTCTTTTTTTCTATAAAACAATATATCGTGAGGTTTGCATGACGAGGGTTGAGCGATTTATATATTTGATAAATACCAATAGTACCAACACCTTTTCAATAAACTGAGGAAATTATTGATGGATTGAATTAAAAGTGTGTACACCTGATTAAAGAGATAGGCGAACCAAACAAGTATACGGGCCGTCTGATGGTAAGCAGTTACCGTTGCCTATGGACGCTTGCAATACCAGAGGTATCACTTGCCTGTTTTCATGATGAAATTTCCCTGGGATAGGGAAACGTTCACAAGAAGTTCGCAAGAACACAACTACACCGCTGTGTGTAATCTTTTGTCTGTACGCTGTAGTCTTCTGTAAGGTGGAGATCCTTCCCCAGTCGGGCTTGCTCACTAATGTAGTGCCCTACCTTCTTATTGGACTCTCTTATATTATGAATGGGGAAGAATCTCTACCTTACCAAGACCACAGTCAACTACACACAGGAATAATCATTCAAAGCTGCAGTTGGCTCTTTCGCTCGTAATTCGTAAGAGTTTTAACAGCAATCAATATCTTAAATACCTACTTTTCAATATATCTTGCAGAACGCATTTCCTTTTAAAAAGCTGTTTCTTTGTTTGTCAGTACACTACACGAGCAGATATCGCAATTGTTGATCTATAAAGCAATCGAATTTAACTCAAAAATAGCTCACAATAGTGGCGGTAGGGGGCGCCACACGCCAACGTCGAGTGGTCCGCTGTTTTTCTTCTTTCTTCCCTCAATATTGGATTTGACGGCGACCCCTCTGGCTATTGTCTCTCTGCTTTATTTACTTCCCGACAGTAATGGGAATTATAGAGGAAAGACAACAATGAAACATACTTTTTAATAACGTTTACTTTATTAAAAGGGTTTTAAACTTAACTAGATGATGCCCCAAAAGTTAGGGTATCATGCAGCCAACCCGACTGAGGAAGGACCTCCTTACAGAAGTTTACCTTACAGAAGACCACAGCTAAATAACTATACACAGCGGTGTAGTTACGTTCCTGTGTGTGATTACAGGCCTCCAGCGCTATTTTAGGAATGGGTTTTTAAAGAAACGTTTCCCACAGGCAGGCTGTATGCTTATTTGATACTTAAAAAATATAAATAAAAACATTGTTAATACATATTTCTTTGTTCTATTTTGTTTCGTTATTAATTTAAAGAAAAACTTACCATAATTACCAAACAATAGCGCACATTTTTGAAGTTACAAAACCTTTATTTTCTCAAAAGTTTTTCCCTTGTTTTTAACCTAAATTAAATCGCATTAAATCTCTTTGTGTGACTTGGGCTGTAAATTAATGGAGTCTACTTTTTAAAGTGCAGTCCTGCAGATTGTTTACGGTACGCTTCTTACTTTATGTTCATTATGCTGTGCACAAGCGTATTTAATTAAGAGACAATGCTTGGTTTCACATAGAACAAGTTTGGTCTGTCAGTTTTAATTTTATAACTACGTAAATACGATTTTATTTTATGTAAAGGTAAGATCATTAAGGCTCTTACTCTAGTTATCTTTTTTTTTTGCCAACTGTGATCCAACGGCGATTTCAGGTTAGATATTTTTATTACCAAGGAGGCTAACATGAGTTACCGGGGCCTATGGACGCTTGCAACACCAGAGGTTATAATTCACGCGTTGCCGGCCCTTTAAAAACCTTATAAATCCGTATTTGAAGAATCCCACGCTATAGTATTTATTTTTATTAAATGCTCTTAGTATTAGTAAGAGTAAGGATTGTGCCCGCTTGATAGCAACGGGCATGGGCACGAGCGCATGAAAGAGTCTGATGTTTTGTGGCCATGTTCCTCACATGTGATCTAACATAGCTGGCAAATCAACCTCTTTGGATAAAGGTGCTACCAACAAAATTCTGTACCGATATCTATCAAATATAGTTAAAAAACTATCTCAATTAAAATACAAATTTCCAGCGCTCATTAAGGGATGCGTTTTGATCGAAACATTTTGCACTCTGGCGCAAAAAAAAATAGTCTGCAACACGCAAATGATACCTCTGGTATTGCAATCGTCCATAGGATACGGTACCATGCTCCACATCAGGCGTACCGAATGCCGAATGTTTACCAACCAAGTAGTTTAAAACAATAAGTAAAAGTTACGATACCACAAACAAATACATATATTTGAAGCCTCTGCCTATCCCCTATTCGTGCCAAACATTAAACGAGTGAATAAACTCTAGTTTGAACATAAAGTTGTCTAAATAATGTGCTAGTGTTAGGGAAGGGATGCGAGTGCCCATAATGGTATAAAACGATCCAATTTATCTGTTTAACTGATCGGAACTAAACATATTCTAGTTCGGCTTTCTGTGACCGTACCCACTGAATAACATTGTTATTTAATTCTACTAAGTATACATATGTATTACTAGGGGTCGCCAGCGACTTCGTCTGCGTGGTATGAATGTAGCTTTCCAGTGGTAAAACAATTTTTGAAATCGGCACAATAGTTTTTGAGTTTATTCATTACAAACATACACAAAAATACAAATCTTTCCTTTTTATAATATTATAAGTATATAGATAAAGATACGCAGCACTTATACCAAATATGTATATTGCTATTGACAAATTACAGCAGAAAGTAACTCGTAACCATCGGCAAATAAAAATACAAGTATCTACGGACTACGAGCCGTCACAACATTATACATTGACTAGGTTGCACTCAACGGACAGAAGCAAAATAAAACAGGCGGGTAGTTGCTAAGTAATTGAGACTTAACTGTCTTCGGACATTGCTTTGTTTGTATGTTTAATGTTTCACTGCAAACAGATTACTTAATTCCCTCTGTTATTTATTTTAGAGTGGAGTTTAAAAACAAAATATTGTTTTGTAAATATCCTTACTAATATTTTAAACGTGAAAGTTTGTAAGAATGGATGTGTGGATGTTTGTTACTCTTTCACGCAAAAACTACTGAACGGATCTGGATGAAATTTGGCATAGAGATAGATTATAGTCGGGAATAGCATATAGGCTACTTTTTATCTACCCGGGCGGAGCCGCGGGCAACAACTATTTGGCTATAAGTGACTGTTGACAAAAGCATTAAGCTTTTTATTACATGGCAAAGAAGCATGTTAGTTGTAGGAGTTACCGTTGCCTGTAGACGCTTGCAATGCTTGGGGCATCACTTGCATGCCCAGGGCCCGTTCCATGAAGTGTTAAACGTCGTAAGTCTTTCGAACGAGAAAGAGGGACAGAGCTATACACGCTATCTAGCTCCATCCTTCTTTTTGCTCGTACTACTCACGTTTTAAATTTTTTTAATAAGTGACATAAACTGTAGTAAAATCAGCATTTGACGTAAGTTTACGACATTATATCATCGACATAGAAACTTGTGTCAAATTCCAAACATTCTCTTTCTATTCTATTCGATTCATCTACCGGTTATGCCATTTGTCTAGAGGGGCTGGTATAGCAAGCGTACTGTTTGAATGTTTGTTACCTAATTAATATTAAACAATCAAAAATCTTCGAAGCAATTCCAATGATGTCTGATCCACCAACCAGCATTTAGGCAGCTGTGTGGATTGAGGCCCTTTTTAGATCTCTTGATAGAGGAATGGAGATCCGTGCCCAGCAGTAAGACATGTATGGGTTTCTATTATTTATATTATTTATTCTGGAAAATATAATCTCATCGACTCTAACAACATCGTCTCCCTACTTATGTATTAAGCACCATCGTGACGTACGTGTGACGTCACACATCCTGAAGCACGTCCTGTAGGCGTCTGTCATCCGCGACACCCGAGCCCGAT
Source organism: Trisateles emortualis (assembly GCA_947095525.1). NCBI lineage: Eukaryota > Metazoa > Arthropoda > Insecta > Lepidoptera > Erebidae > Trisateles > Trisateles emortualis. The sequence continues at coordinate 15,273,206 of OX352745.1, forward strand.
GACCGTATATAATATCCGGCTTGAGCACTTATTGGAAATATTATGTATACACCCTTAGCTTACATCAGCTCCCTCGTGATTTAATAATAAAGAAGAGGACTGCTATTGCTCTTTCATTTGCCCATTTACAAACAAGCATACGGCCTAACTAATTTAGTTTTAATTAAGCAGTTACCGTAGCCTATGGACGCACAGTACCAGAAGTATCACTTGCATGTTGCCGACCATTTTTTTTCCACCAAGGCTTTAAGTTGGAGTATCCCTGGGATAGAAAAATATTTATTTCAAAACGCATTCCTAAATAAATTCTGTAGACTCATACACAGGAAAATAACTACACCGCTGTGTATAGTAATTTAGCTGTGGTTATCTGAAGGATGGTGGTCCTTTCCCAGTCGGGCTTGCTCGCTTGTATGATGCCCTACCTCTCTTTACATTGTTAGAGTTGGAAGGAAGCTAGATATGAACATTCAACATTCTGTGAAGCAGCACGGGTACATTTCTTAAGTTTTCATAGCTTTCTTTTTCTTTATTTCCAAGTTTAATAAAAGTACTCGGTTCGGTTTACTCGCTGGAGCGACTTTTTCACTTGAGTTTTCGCATACTTAGATTTAATATTTTTTCAACTTGACTAACAAAATGCGTCAAAACCAAAATAGGTTAAGTTACAATTACTCATCATATAAATGTTGTAAGAGCACTAAGAGTGCCTTCATATTTGGCGCGCCTGCAGCGCTACAGCCGCGCTGCTGTCGCTTGCTTCGAGTATCTTTGCTCCGTAGCAGCGTTTTTTATCTTTATGGATTTAGGAAACAGCGCTGCCGAGGAGCGATAAATTTAAAGGCGCCCTAAGAGGCGATTTTCAGAATCTCAATCCCCAAGCTAGTTTAAATTTAATAAGTCAGGCGATGTCAGACCGCTAGTAGTTAATATAAATGACTTTTCAATATGCTAGACGTGTAGAATATTTACTTTCAAAAAGCCAATATCTAACCGAACATATTGCATTTTTAAAAACATGAAGTCTACGAGTTGTACAACCACTTGCAATACAAAAACAAGAGTGAGCACACTCTCCAATACAAATAGACTTCAAAATTCCCAACCGAGGTGTCTGAATACCCAATAACCACTCTCATCGAGTACTATCGAGTTGCATTCGAATAGATTTTTTTTTGGTCCTCCAGCTTTTTTTTCTATTCCTTGTTTTGGGGAAAACAAAGCGTCGATGTGTTGATGGTTTGAGGGAGTCTCTTTTACGCTTTGGAAAATATCGATAGTGTTAGTTAAGTCTTGTGATTACAAAACACACAAGTCTTAACTAATACCTACTATCGAATCGTAGCTTAATAACTACTATCGTTCACCATAGGAGGAGATTTAATTTCGCGTTTAAAACAATGACAGTATGAAAGTGTTCTAAGAAAATAGCGTCAACATAACCTACATCCATTTAACATACGATTACATATAATTTATTTTTAAATCGCTCAAGTGGTTTTTTAGATTAGCGTGATCTAACATTGTGTTTTGACATTTTTATATCATACTAGCTGTTGCCCGCGGCTCCGCCCGCGTGGATGTCGGTTATCGGCATCGCTGCAAAAGTAAAAGTTAAAAAGTAGCCTATGTGTTATTCCAGACCATAATCTATATCTGTGCCAAATTTCATCCAGATCCGTTAAGTACTTTTAACGTGAAAGAGTAACATACATCCATCCATTTACCGTACTCACAAACTTTCACATTTACAATATTAGTAAGGATGTATAAAGATATTGCAGCAAAATCACTTTAAAATGGCCAGCACGCAATTTCATGTACTCTCTACATTCAACAAATAATGTGGCACTGCGGTACGGCGCAGTGTCCCGCCCGTGGAGATTCTGAATGTCTGCCGTGCTGACAGCGCCGACAGCGACACCGACCGCGCTCTAACATCCAACCGTTTCACCGACCATACCCTATTTTTCCTTTTTCTTATAAAGCAATTTCGCTTCGAGGAAGATAAAGAAATAAAAATCTATTTTTTTGTATTTGTACACTAGTTTTTCCGTGTAATTCAGGACTAATGATATTGTTTCGTTGTTTCAGTATTCCCCAACGTGCCAGCCGCGCCTGGCATGCCATGCGCTGGAGAGGACAGTAAGTTACCTTTTTTATAACTACTAACGTATTAGGGTCAGTTCACACCGAGACGCGACGCGACGATGCTTATAGAGGCAAGTAGTTTTGTGGAGACGCATCGCAACAACGCGAGGCGCACGCACCGACATTTTTGTTTTTTGCTTACCTGCAAGCCAATACTGCGTCGTGTTGTCGTACTACAGCGCCTGGTATTTACGGATTCTATCAATAATAAGTGTCTCTTAGTAAATAAATTTTATATTATACTGCTATCTTAAAAAATTCTACGCCGCGTCGCATCGCGTCTCGTCTTGATGTGAACTGACCCTAAGTTATTATTCCCTAGGTTTACTGTTACTGGGAGTGGTTTCTATTAATTGATTGATGAGTATAATATGTGGTAAGCTATCAAGAACTCTCGCGAAGTTAATTAGGTTACCACCAAATAGTATATATAGTTGGTTTGATTGAACTTTCGTCGGTTAATTAAAGGTCTACTTTAATTAATAATCGTGTAGGTATAATGTGTAGTCGAGGGGTGTTGCTATTATCCCATTTAACATTTATACTAATTAGTATAAGTGTTCAAGTAAATCTGTATATTTTTACTTTTCACAACTAAACGGATGAATAGAGCCAAATGAAATTTAAAGGATATCTTGGGCAAGAATATAGAGTACCTACCTACGTGGTGGGGCCGCTAGTTGTATAGTAGCTTTGATGATAATTTTCCCATTAAAGATTTCCCTTTAAAAAAAAAAAACTTTTGCCATCAATGTAAATGAGTAAAAAGTCAGGCAATCTTCACATATACCTACAGCAAATTCACTATCGAACTTTTAAATTACTTTTCGTTGAATAACATGTTTTGTAGTGTTACAAAACACGAATATAAAGTCGAGGATATTTGTCGGCACCGGTGCGGCGCTCACACACGCCTATTACACCATTTACCATGTGAATGCACCTAAAATGATACACCAATAGCAATTTATCGAGCATCGACAAATAGCGACGAGAAATAGCTTCAATTTCTCGACCTTCGTCACCGTACGTCGATAATTCAGTACACTCAGAGTTTGCCAGTTCAGCAAACATAATTATTGCATTCGTCGTTTGGGTACATGTTGCATTGAACCTATTTCGCTAATGCCTTTCGTAGGGTTGTCGACTGATGACGATATTAATTAGTTTAAGTATGTTAATTTTACTTTGTGGAATTTATACTTACGTATTAACCAAATTAATTTGCTAACGATTAAAGAATCATAATCGTGAGAAAAAATTATATGCCTCAGAAAAAAATCTAAAGTTATGTTTCATCCACCAACTCGCATTTTGTCAACGTATGGGGATAGGGTCTAAATTATCGTAGCTTTCTTGATAAAGGAGGAGAGATCCGGGCCCAGCAGTAGGACATAATGAGTTGCTATTATTATTTATATACTTATAGCGCGGAGAGAAAATCCCTATATCTAAGACTGTTGCATTTAAAAGAAGCTGTTCATTGGCCATAAATTCTGCCAGACTATTAGACTCCTTAATCGCTTTATTATTTTAATCACTTTCTAGTCCAAAAGACTAATACTTATATAGCAATATGTTGTCATAACAAACTCGAAGTATTATTTAATGAAATCCCCGCGCACGACACATTTGCATATGAATTCAGCACTTTGTACATTAGAAATACTGTACTAAAAGTTAGGGCTGTTGCTTGTTAGCGAGAAAAAATAGGTGACAGAAAAACGTGAATAGATTCAAAAATCCAAATACAAACTAGATCAATATGGCTATTTTTCATATTATGGTATTCATATTCGTTCTATTTATTAAGTTGGTCACATCATTACGCCACGCTCAGTGATGTGGATTCGATTCCCTTACCGGACAAAACTTTGTTATGATCCACAAAAGTTTTTTCCCAGTATGGATGTATTGTGTCCGTAAGTTGGAATTAAGTCCCTGCGACACATGGCTCATTTTCTAGCGTGGAAATTGTTAAAAATATATAAAAATACTCCCTACAAAATGGGGATAGCTCGGTATTAACTAAACATTTAAATATAACATTGTAACTATACAATGTTATATTTAAACGGGTGAAGTCGGGGCAGGATGGTAGTATACTAATACTACCATCCTGCCCCGACTTCACCCGGGCGTTTTGTTATTGAATTTCCAAAAATCCCTTTTTAATGCCCACTAGCGTTTTTTAAGGAACCTTAAAGGGACAATTTCAAGTTTGTAGCCTCAGTGGCTTAGGCCCTGCGTTAATGAATCAGTCAGTAGCGATTGATTGATAATCTAATCTAATAAATCTAATCTAATCTCTTGTGTAAATTAAAGAATTAAATATAATTACCAGACACAAATTAATTGAGAATATATGTAAGTGACAGCCCTACAAGTGTGGGCAGGTCGGAGCGCTCAATTTGAGTTGGTCGACGTTTGTCGGCCACTGTACCACGACGGTGACGCTCAGCGGACTGAATTTTCGCACCATGTCCAAATTGTGATGATATTCTCTCTACTACTACTAAGTGCTGATAAAGTACTTACGTAATGGGCACAGGGGTATTATGTTCGTAATATCCTCTTTGTTGTAATTTGCCTGCGGCTTTATTTTACAAATAAGTTGACTACCTTGGTGGTCCAGTGGACTACCGTTGTGGGATCGATTCCCACACAGGACAAAACTTTGTATGACCCACAAAGATTTGTGCTGAGTCTGGATGTAATTTGTGTCCGTTAATTGTATGTTTGTAATGTCCCCCGCGACACAGAGCTTGTTCTCTAGTGCGGGAGTTGTTTTTTAAAAAACAAACAACAACAAAGTTGACACTTTGTATGCGATTATATCAACAGCTTAAAGTTTTTTTTTTTTTTTTGGAAAATGTAACAGAGATGTGGTCTCTTCGAGTTGTTGCACATTCGTCAAAAAATAAATTTTCTACAGAAAAAAGTATGTATTGTGTAAATTCGTCACAGTTCTAGACAAATTTACATATACGAGTATTTTTTGTGGCAAATTTATTTTGTGACGACGTTCGGCTTTTCGGCTACAAATATAGGTACAGCGATTTGCTTTTTTCAGGATAGCAATGTTAATTACCTAATTGCTTTTCATAATAAGAAGCGACAGTATTAGCTACGGTAGCTACTTCCTATCATACAAGTCGTATACTTATTTTTCTTATCGTATTTTCACCTGAATTAGTCAATTTCTTAAAAAAAAGACATTGCACATACAATTTTACTGGAATCGTATTTGATTCAATAAATTCTTTTTGCAATCGATAAGATAATACTTAACTGATAGTAGCAGTGTGGTATCGACCATCGACCGAAGAATATCTATACGATACCATGTCCCCACACTCAAATGTCTTGCTCTTTAGAAATTGCCAAGTATTTAACAGGTAATAAGAGAAAAATTGTGAAAAATCGCTTTTGTAGACGATAACTGGGTCGTGCACCCTACTGTGTTATTAGATGAGGCTTTTAAACGGGCGGGCAATTAAGAATATATTTGTATAGGCAGAAAGATTTAGCGTGTGCATGTGTTTTTTTGATTGTGTTTGTGTGCGGTAGTGAGTGATATGTGTTAGTAAGTATATGTTACCAAATGTTTAACTCAAATTTATTAGTTAGTTGTGGTGCTTTGACAGATAAATAAAATTAAGGATGATACAGAAGTAGAAGAAAAATTTAAAAAAAAAAAACTGATCTCTGAATCTGAAGTGATATTAGGAAACAAATTAAGTTCAATAAAAAGAACATGGCAACAAGTTAGATCTTTTTTAAATGTTAGAAATGGAAATAACAGCCCAAATTCAGTCCGTATAAGATTTTTGAAACGACTTACGAGTATGTAAACATAACAGCCCCGCTAGACAACTGGCATAAAAAATGTAATGTTATGTAAACTTCGAATAAATATCAAGTCAAATCCCATACATTGCTCTTTTATTCTATTCTGGCAGGTACTCTACTGCCCGGCGGTGAATTCTTTAGCTGTTGCTATTATTTCACCTCTAAAAAACGAGCAAAGATAGTGTAGGCCATAATCCACAATCACGCTTCCACAATATACTTTGATGGATCAAATAAAAATGACTTACATTAAAACTTTATAATATTACAAAGCCTTATTCTCACACGCTGTTCCGCATGACAAACTTGAATAATAAAACGTCTAGTGTCGTTACAATCTTAATGCGATTCGATCCCCGCTCGCTTAGGAGCCTTGCCCTAAATCGCAATTAGATCGTGTGTAGCAAGATTAATGGCCTCTACCAGTGACATAGGTGGATACCATGCTTGTTCACGAAATTGTGCCACTATACACACACCTTATGTCTTTTATTTACATGCACTTGTACCCTCTTAAAGGAAATTGTACTGGAAAACCATTAAAAGTTTTGTAGTAGTGTATACATTTGATACGTTATACGTCCTAAACGTTCCGATTCTGATGTTGGTATTCAATCTAAAAGTAGAATACTTTTTATTTATTACTCAAGTGGCAAATAAGCATACAGCACGTCTGATGGTAAGCAGTTACCATAGCCTATGGACACTTGCGTGTGTACGTAAGCGTAGGTATTTTAATATCAGGGATTTTACTGATGATGTGTATTTTTAAGTAGGTACTGTAAACATGTATGTATATTCGTTTTTATGTACGTTTGAGACGTTGTAGCTCCCAAACGTGTGATGCGATTCCGTATGGTATAATACCTAAATGTTATAGTTTTAGCATCGGCAACCTGCGATTGAGTCGCTTTTTAGAAGCTAAAAGCTGCGACAAGCTCTCCCTTCAGCACAGCAACTCTGTTATTAATTGATTGTAATTCTTCTTCACGGTCAGTGCGTTCCTAACACGGCGATTCAGTTGTTTTTCATATATTTTATTTAAAAAATAAAATATATGAAAAACAACTCAATTTTTTAATAAAATATATGAAAAACAACTAAATCGCCGTGTTAGGAACGCACTGACCGTGAAGAAGAATTACAATCAATTAATAACAGAGTTGCTGAGCCGAAGAGTGAGCTATCTACACTACACCTAAATGAATAAATGAATTTTGAGTGCGAGTTATAAAATATATTTTACTTTTTCAGGAAGCATATACAGAAGAGGAGCGCGACGGTGGCGAAAACTATATCGCGTCAATGGACATATTTTCCAAGCTAAACGATTTAATAGAGTGAGTATTATTTGTAGAGTTATTTAAATATAAATCTTACAAGATCTTTCAACTTCCAAATTAATACGCGTAGGGTTAAAAGACTCGTACCCCCGTTTAATTCGTATAAGACTGCCTCGATGGTCCAGTGGCCACAGTATGCGCCTGCTGTGCACGAGGTTGTGGGTTCGATTCCCACACAGGACAAAACTTTGTGTGACCCACAAAGAATTGTTCTGAGTCTGGCTGTAATTTGTGTCCCCGCGAGCTTGTTCTCTAGTGCGGGAGTTGTCTTTAAAAAAAAAAAAAAAAAAAAAAAAAAATAAAATAAAAAAAAAAAAAAAAAAAAAAAAAATCTATTTTATAATGATACTGACTGCACGGTCGGTCCAGTGACTAAGGTGGTTGCCTTGATATTTTCCTCTGTGTGTCCGTGTTGTGGGTACGATCTCCACACGGTTACAATGGTTGAACGGTGTCTAATATTGTCTCTATATATCATTTAAGAATGCGTTTTTTAAGAAATGTGATCCAGTCCGAGTGATATTTGAGTCTGCAACACACATATAATATCCTAAGGCGGCCATTGGCTACAGTAACTGCTTACCATCTAACGGGCTATATGCTTGTTTGCCTCCTAAGAAGTATAAGAAAGTTTTCGACCTAGTCTAAGAGCCAACAGTTATTAAAAACTCACCTTGGCAAATAATTCTTACCTTAATATTGTTGTGTGTTTCCAGCGAGCCTTCTGTGCCTTCTGCCAAGACCGCATTTGGGGCCTGGGGCGGCAAGGCTTCAAGTGTATCCAGTGTAAATTGCTGGTGCATAAGAAGTGCCACAAGCTGGTCCAGAAACCCTGTTCCAACGAACATGTGGACCCCATCGAGGTTAAGGATGACGCGAATGGAGAGAGTACCCTTGGACGAGCATCATCTGTCAGGTAAGAACAGAGATCCTTCTATAAAGTGCTTGTGTGCAGTGCTTCTTAAAAGAAAAGCACTGCGGTATAACTAGGAGATAGTTTTGAGCATAAAAAGTGATTTTTATTAAATATTTGTAGCATCGAGCTTGAAGCAGGATTCGAACCTGCGCCTCTCGGGTTCCGGCCCAGCGCACTACCACCTGTGCCATCCGACTGACGCTGACGTCACTCCAAGACGTAAACAAGCGGCGGACAAATTTGAACTCCGAAGTAGGAGCTCGGATGGCACAGTTGGTAGTGCGCTGGGCCGGAACCTGAGAGGCGCACGTTCTAATCCTGCTCCGGGCTCGTCTTTTTCCACATTGCTTAAATATTTAAGTAAAAGTGTTTTTTTTCTTGGAGCGCTTGATTTAAGGTTCATATTTTAAAAACTATAATGCATGATCTAAACACCAGAAATACAGAATTTAAAAGCTTTTATTGGTGACCTATAATAAAATTCCAGTCCTTTCCCCTTGTGCAGATCTCGTGCAGAGTTGGAGCCCCCCCTACCGGAGACGCCTCCGGCGCCCGCGCCCGCCGCGCCCGTGCGCCCTGACGACCTGGAGCCGGGCTCTCAGCGACAGTACTCACTCGATGACTTTGAGCTAATCAGAGTCATTGGACGTGGCTCATATGCTAAGGTAACTACTTTGTTTAAATATGCTTTTTATTGATTTCATGTTTGGTTAAACGCTTAAGACTTAAGCCACTAAAGCAACCATACAATCAATGGCAAATTTCGAGGTAGCCTTAAGTGGCGACCTTGAAATTTTCCACTGCGCGGCGTGTAGTGGGTTCGATCCCCACGCGCGACAAAAAATTGTGTACTCCACAAATGTTCCAACTATAGGTGTAAATTAAATCTGTTAATTGTATGTTTGTAAACTCGCGACGCAGTTGCCTGGTGCGGGAGTCGTTTTAATAAAAGACAAGCATGGGTTTGGATTTATTTATTTATTTAAATCTTTATGCACATAATGTACAATGGAGGGCTTAATGCCAAAGGCATTCTCTACCAGCCAACCTTAGGTGCAGAGATAAACGAAGTAGGTGCAAAATTATATTACAATAAATATAATTTTTGATTATCAATGTCGAAATGATCAAGAATAGCATAACATACATCAATTATTATGCCTCTGTTCTCTGTGTCATACTTTTTAATTTAGCATTTTTACTTATTGTAATGAAATCGAATGCATTTTATGGACTTTTACGAACGTTTCCAGGTGTTGATGGTTGAATTGAAGCGCACAAAACGCGTATACGCGATGAAGGTGATCAAGAAAGCGTTGGTAACAGACGACGAGGACATCGACTGGGTGCAGACGGAGAAGCACGTGTTCGAGACCGCCTCCAACCATCCTTTCCTTGTTGGACTGCATTCCTGCTTCCAGACCCCTAGCCGACTGTTCTTCGTTATTGAGTTCGTTAGAGGAGGGGACCTTATGTGAGTAACCTGTTGTTCTTCTTAGCGTATCGATGGCAATCTAAATAGTGATGGCCCAGAACTTAGCCAAGAGTTTTGTTTTTCTAGTAGCGTCCATGAGTTCTTCCAATGTGCTGGTATCAGGGCATGTAGGATATGATAAAAATGTCCTATCGTTTTCAGCACAGCACCACATTTGCACTCCATGTTGGAATTGTCTATGGACATAAGATTCCTTTCCAAAATCCAAAGTGTCTTGTTGATTCTAGATAATGCTGATACCATATTTTGTCACTATTGATATTGGTTTATTTATTGAAAACTTCATATACAAAATGTATTTGAGGCATTCTCTACCAGACAACCTTTAAGGATGATGCAGAGGTATACAAAGTAGGGGCATTTGAAGGTTAGAGCGAGATGTAATTATCCTGAACTAGTTCTTCCTCTCTCTTTATGATAAGTTCTCTGTTCTTGGTCAGGTTCCACATGCAACGTCAGCGCCGGCTGCCGGAGGAGCACGCGCGCTTCTACGCGGCGGAGATCTCGCTGGCGCTGCACTTCCTGCACGAGCGCGGCGTCATCTACCGCGACCTCAAGCTGGACAACGTGCTGCTGGACCACGAGGGACACATCAAGCTCACCGACTACGGCATGTGCAAGGTTAAACACACACACTAACACTCCTTGCATCTACTAGTAACAATTCTCCAGGGCTCATTTAGGAATGCGTTTTGAAAGAAACGTAATCCCTTGATGTCCTATAGTCTTGGGACGCCCTGTATATTTAACTAAAACTCGTACAACTATATTATTAATCATCGATGTATTACCAGGAGGGTGTGCGGCCGGGCGACACGACGTCTACGTTCTGCGGCACGCCCAACTACATCGCGCCGGAGATCCTGCGCGGCGAGGAGTACGGCTTCTCCGTGGACTGGTGGGCGCTCGGCGTGCTCACCTACGAGATGTTGGCGGGGCGCTCGCCCTTCGACATCGCGCAGGCGGCGGACAACCCCGACCAGAACACCGAGGATTATCTGTTCCAGGTTACATTATATTATCTGTACCTATATAACACTTCTTTTGATAGAAATATTAACCTACTTAACAATAAAATATTTTAAAAATCGAAGGCTTTTAGGTTGCTTACATAATGCCATATTTTTTTTAAACGGTCTTACCGTTTAAAAAAAATGTGGCTTAGAAGTAATAATAAATTATAAGAATAAATTTTATTTGTTCTCTCGTACAGTACATAACAAATTATTATCAATACAAACAACAATTCCATATAAGAAAGCATTATGTAAAGTCTGTGTGGGAGAGTGATCTCTGTTCTCACATAGTCATAAAGGTTCTGCGAGAATACCAGCGTTGTGGTCCAGGCCACAACATTAGAGCTGACGCAGGGACCTTATTTGCTTTTTTATATTAAGTTTTATGATGAAATGTAGTAATTGTTAGTTTAATTGTATGTAAGAGCAAATAATTTTTTTTTTTGTTTCTTTCTTTCTGTACTATTACAGATTATCAGCCTCTTCGTACTCTGAATAGGTGGTGGTGGATATTCAAATAATGTAATCACTTCGCCCAAACAAATTTTGCGTAATTCACAAATTATTATTTCCAATCCAGGTGTTTAGTGTTGGGTTTTGTGCCCACGAATTCAATATGAAACCCTTGACGATATTTAAAAAAAAAAATAATACAGCATGAAAGAAAGAATTTCCTAAAATGATAGAAGTAATACCACGCGACTAAAGTCTCTGGTAAGAACACGACTAATTAATAATATCGAACATTCCAGGTCATTCTAGAAAAAACGATTCGTATCCCACGTTCGTTGTCGGTGAAGGCGGCGTCAGTACTAAAGGGCTTCCTCAACAAGAACCCGGCCGAGCGGCTCGGCTGCGGGGAGAACGGATTCCTTGACATCGTCAACCATCCCTTCTTCAAGAGTATCGAGTGGGAAATGGTATATACACGTCAGCTATTTACTTTTAAAATGTTGTGTTATGTAAATAAGTATGTTGATCTCGTGGCAAATGGATCCATGGTCTCTGCCTGTGATTTTTATTGGGTGGCCAAAAGGCCAAGCATACAGTGGCCAAAAGGCCAATCTGGATATAGAATAGACAGAAAAGGCTTCTAAACTAAACCCTCTTTGCTCTTCTGGTAGAGGAAAGGGGATCCGTGCCCACTAGTTGCACATATAGTACACTAGCTGTTTCCCGCGACTCCGCGCGCGTGGATGTCGCCTATGTGCTATTTCAGACTATAATCTATCTCTGTGCCAAATTTCATCGAGATCCATTCACTAGTTTTTACGTGAAAGAGTAACAAACATCCATACATCCATACTCACAAACTTTTAACAGTGACAGGGCCCGACTTTTAACAGTCGTTAGATTAGTCGACTGAATTAAACAATGAGTACTTTGGGTTACAGTTGGAGCAGAAGCAGGTGGTACCTCCGTTCAAGCCGCGACTGGAGGGAGAGCGTGACCTCGCCAACTTCCCGCCGGAGTTCACCGACGAGCCTGTACATCTCACGCCTGATAATGAGTTAGTATACAACTAGCTACTCAACATTATGACTAATAAGATATAATTATAATTTACCCTATAGAATGCCAATGTCGGGTATAGCCGTCAATTCAAAATATACTTGCATTGTGACGTAGACCGCGTCCACCACACCGCGACTACCTCCACTTGCCTGCTCGCGAAGGGGTATATAATCACTAGCCAAACCCGGCCTCCTGTATCGAAATGCAACTTAAGTACCCTATCACTTGCCGGGCCCTCTCGAAACTTGTGCCCACGATACTTCATTTTTAAAAACAAATTCTTTTGTCGGCTATATCCGACGTTGGCGTTTGAAAGGACTTAAATCTCGAAGATTTACATAAATTTATTTACTTTTTCAACGAAATTGAATGTTTCTAATTGTCCAAGTTGCTTTTCATATGACTTAAGTAAAAAACAAGCATACAGCTTGCTTGATGGTTAGCAATCTAAGCTTCTTAAAACCCTATTATTTAACACCAGGACTTTTACGATAAACCTGGGATAACAAAAACAAAGCATTTTCTTTAAATGAGCACTAGGAACACAGGTTCCTAGTTGCTCCAAATTTGTGGTGGCACAAATTTGTTGACCATGTGACCATTGAATTTACTCTAACTTACAAGTTGGAGTAAGTGAAGAGTTCTTCCCATGCGGTCTGTTAGGTACTATAGTCCTTTTTTTATACTACTTGGGTAGCAAACAAGCATACGGTCCGCCTAATGTTAGGCAGTTAGTTAGGTATCACTTGCGTGTTGCCAAACCATTTTTTTTACAGCAGTGCTTTAAGAAGGTAATATCCCTGGTATAGAAATACGTTTCTTTCAAAACGCATCCCTAAATGATACCTCTACAAATTGACTTTACATTAAATGAGATAAATAACATAATTATATTGTATATTTGCAGTACGGTGATTGCTGATATTGACCAGTCTGAGTTCGAGGGCTTCGAGTACGTGAACCCTCTTCTAATGTCCCTGGAGGACTGCGTGTGACAACACGCCTGTCTGCTGCATCCCTACCACGACCCCATGCAGGTACTGTACCAACCTCATATATATTTTTTATATACTATTAAGAAGGCAACAAGCATACACCCCGCCTGGTGGTAAGCAGTTACCGTAGCTTATGGACGATTACAACTCCAGGGGCATCAGTCGCGGACTGCCGACCCTTTAAAAACCTTATAACTATTATTGAACTACCCTACCTATATAATAACTCCTCTCGACTCTGTAAGTTCTTTTTTTTTTTCTTTTTTTTTAAAGACAACTACCGCACTAGAGAAGAAGCTCTGTGTCGAGGGACTTTACAAACAAACAATTAACGGACACAAATTACACCCACACTCAGAACAATTCTTCGTGGGTCACACAAAGTTTTGTACACAGCAGGCGCATACTGCGGCCACTGGACCACCGAGGCAGTCAATAAACTATATATATAAAATAAATTTATATATATATATACATATATATAAAAATAATAGCGGAGAATAAACCGTGCCCAACAGCGGGGCCATCGGTTGCTATTTTATATAACTAACCTACATAAAATCTGTATTTTTAAGCCAAATTAAAATTCGCTCACTCAATCACTTTGACTACGGAAGTTATTGTCACCTAGACTATGCCGTCCAATTGAACGGCATAGTCTCTTTTATAGCGTAGTCAAAAAAAGTAAAATAAAAGAATGAACATAATCATTTTTCTGTGTCATTTACACTTTATTATTTTTTACTCAATCAAAAATAATCTCGACTGAGCATTGCCATAACACCTTTAAAAGCAGTATAAATATATATTTTAATATTCAGTATATATGTTACCAGGCATATGGATACGGCGCGGAGTCGTCGTCGTCGGACTACGACTCCGTCTGCTCCGAGCTACCTCCGCGCAAGCCCACACTGTTCCAGCACATGTTCTGCCTACCTCTCAACTGACACAAGCCCCACAAGCCTCGCCATCGTTCTCCTCCCTGAACACCACCGACGTTCGAGCGTACACATTATTGTAAATAATTATATCTTGCTCTATCACACGAAACTAATCTCATTCGTAGTCTCTTTGACTACGCTGGCGGGGACGTCATTGTCTCTCTGACTACGTAGTTGGAAATATGACAAAGTCTCTCAGATTAGATAAACGTCATATGCAGTCAAGTAGATCTCGTAGTCTCTTTGACTACGCAGTCGGTTAGACGTCGTAGTCGCTAAGACTACGCAGTCGGGTAGACTTTGATAGATGTATGATGTGCTTACGCACTGCATCTGATCGGTTATTTCTTGCATAAAATATACAGTGATAGCGTGCACTGCCAAAATAATAAGGGCTTGTTTAATATATTCGTGAGTTTTATCTAATAACATTTTATGAAAAAGGAATTGACATCAAGCACCCATTAATGGCAATTTCACTGACTTAATTTCACTGTTTTAGTCTATATCTCTGGTGTATATATACATAATACCTTCTCAGGGAAAAATATCCTGTCTAATAGCGAAAACTTATCCAAATCGGATCATTGGTTTTTGAATAAAAAAACCGAACTTACATAACCACCGAACCACCTCTTTTAAGACGGTTAAAAATAGTATTTATTAGTAGTGCACGCTGTTACAATTTTAAAAATGACTAATCTCACTTTGTTCGGATGTAATGCGTAAGCGCCTTAAATCATCCTCATCTTTAAAACTACAATTTCCCAAAATCTTGACGTAAATTCTTTGTACCTGTACATTTCTATGAAGAGATATGCAACAAAGTTACTATATGTAAATAACTACGATATTATTTTCAAAATATGTTACCTACGTGATTATTAATTTATAATCATCGATATACGCTCGGACGGCGAAATTATTATGGACATTTAAAGCTTTCTATATCGCTTCAGCCACTTCACTTTATACCTATTACGATTATCTTTTTAAATATTAATTATATTAAAAATTCCCCGATAAACTTTCTATAATCCTAAATAATTAGCATTCCTATTCTAAGACACATTTGAGGCATTATTTTAAGATGTTTTGCTATCATTCTTGTTAAAAATAATCTTGAATTAATTTCTGTGGCATCTACCATTTCTAAAAATTATTCTTCTTATTCTTTTTTTTTTCGTTGGATGGCTTGTTGGTCTAGTGGTCAGTGACCCTACTGGCTAGACCTAGATCTATAGACCTAGGTCGTTAGATCATGGCCAGGTTAAATCTATATTAAGTGTCTGGGTCTTATTTATCTATTATAATATGTATATATTTAGATATATATAAGTATGTTTTCCAGTCGTATGGTTGCTATGAAGGCTCGGCCTAGTTTGGGATTAAATGGCCATGTGTTAATTATCCCAGCATATTATTCTTTATCAACTGATTTAAATAAACGACTTAATATTTACTTAAACCTTTCTCAATACACAATTAAACACCACATCCAAATGTGTTCAGTCATTGCAGAGAATGACGTACACAAACTTACAGACAAAACAAAGGCAAAGGTTTACTATTTCATAAAAGTTCAAATTTCTATAATAAATGCGCCACAGAAATTAATCAAGCATTATGTTTTTAAGATTCACCCTTTTACGTATAATACAGCTTATGTAAGTACCTATTCAAAAATATTGCAATACTTAATTTTAGCTAGTAACATTCCATACGCATCACTTACAATTTGTACATATATACTATAGATCTGACTATTGCCATCAAGGAATTGAACGTACATGGCAACACTACTGAATATCTACAAAAATATATATTAAACTTGGGCAAATATATGTAAGGTGGCCATATTTGGTGCTGATAACTGTGGGCATCATAGAACAACATTTAGGTAGGAATCAGCGACACATTTTCCTATTAATAAAATTTTAGCATCACTACTCCCGAGCTAGCGGGCCAAAATGCTTCTTGTACATAAAACAAATCTATGTACTATACGAGAAATTAATATAAGACTTAATATTTTTGAAATTATTGTAGTTTAATATATTAATAACCTTTCTCTGAGAAGGGGGCACGAGTGTCCGTTGGTATACCTCGACTAAACCGTAGTACTTCGGCCACTCGTGTTATATATCAAATTATTATGTTTTTGAGCAATAAAATATATAGTAGTATGTATTGTAATTATGTGAGACAGGTGAACTGCTCAATGAAAGGCACGTAAGGAATTAAAAGTAGTTGACATTTGGACGACCGCGCGACGGTGAAAGTCCGAAGAACGTAATATAGTCCTTATCAAAACTTTAGTGTATTCCCTAGACGCCTAGAGTTAAGCTAGAGAGTAGCCTCGATAGACATGGAGTGGTGTGCGGCATTATTTTCTCCCTAATTCGTTTTATAGTGACGCTGTCAGCAGCGCCACCTACCGGGTCCAATTATAATTTAAACCAATCAAGGACCCGCTCAAATACACCCAAAATATATATTAAAATCGATCCAGCCATTTAGAAGTTCAGTAATAAACACGTAGTAAAAATGTAGAAAGATAATAATTTGTGCACAACGAATTCGTAAAAATGTAATAGATTTATATTGTAAAATAGTAGATTTCTGTTTGTCTATGCCGTACACCATTTCAGTGCTATATTATTTATTGCACCTACTGCCACTAAAGCAATATTTTCATTGTAAGGTTTATTGAAATGTTCTCCAAATATTGTATAGTGTGTGCGGTACGTGGCAGTACGTGTATAGTATATTCCATTCCCTAATGTAGATTCTGTTGTCCTGCATAGTTAAACACCACTCGTTTAGGTAGCCAACGAATTTTATAAAAAATAATATAATATTGAGCACTGAAACAAATTTAAAATCGTGTACATTATTAACAAATTAACAAATAAATAATAAAAAAAACTCGTAAAATACAATCGGTTATATTATAACAAATTATTGTTAATGTAGAAGAAAAGACTTATTATATAAAAATATATATATATATAATCGTAAAGGAATCGTATGTCGGTGCGGGGGCGCCGGCTGAGCTCAAGTGTCCACAAACTATTCTAAATAGTGCGTAGTACCTATCTATTAGACATTTTGCACCGATATTATAGATATAATCACACGCGCCTCATTCTCCGCTCGATATCTTCCGCGGCGTGTGTCACGTGTACGCGTGTCCCACGTATACGTGTACTTGAGGTATACGTAACCTCGTACACGTGTACGCAACCTCCGGCGACAGCAGACCCGCTCCGTGTACATACAAATCATCACAAGTGTAGAGCGCCACCTGCCGCGTCGCTGAGGTACCAACCCGCTAACCGGACTTATATATAATATAATATGTGTTGTCGTTGCCCTTAATATTGTATTTTATCAATGTGTTGCCGATATTAAATATTAATGAACATTAGGCTGTTGTGTGGCAAGGCCTGCATGGGTTACTTTTGTATTATTTATATGGTTAAGTATTTAATTATTGTTAAGCGACAGTATTGTGGTACTATTAACGCTTTAGGTGTAATTTGTTAACATTCCACGTGTCTGGCGCGTCCTCCTGACGTCACAGCGGCGAATAAATGTTGCATTGTTATTTGTTCCAATATTTTGTCATTTTATATTAATGATCTATTATTAAAGGCACGTTGTACGTCAAACGTTAAGTTTGAACTCTATATAATAAACGTTTTATTACCAAAAATTTTGTAATATGTATAAAATCTTACTAACTGCATGACAAAGTGACATTTTAACAATTATAAATAGTTTATAAGAGGAATTGTTAAACAGTTACATTTCGCAAATTAGAACAAAACTATGTATCTTAGTTTTTAAGTATTTTTAGTTATTCGCATGTAATATTCTCCGTTTACGGTAAGAATAGATTTTTACATAAGGTATGTTGGTTTATTGTATGTTTATTTTGGGCCGTATACTTGTGAACACCGATAACAAACGTTACTTAAAGGTTCACCTACTTAATGAGTGAGCCGCTCGGTGCGTGTTCCAGACATACTGTCGAATTAGACTGGAGACATTGGATACTGTAACTATTCTATGCTTAACTGAAAATAAAGAAGATTAATCAATACTATTGTCTATTATTTTTAAATCAATAAATGTAGCGCGTACTCAATCTCAAATACTTGTTTAACAAATACTTGTCTCATGAGGTACACACGAGGTACCAAATGTACTTAACCAATATATGTAACTTGGTACACTGTTTAACAGTACACCCGCTGTTCTGACATCAGGATGGCGGGTGTACCTAATATTCCAAATATCATTGTACGGACGTAGGTACACAGATTTTCAGGAGAGGTACGTAAAAGTACACAGAAGTTACGAAATAACTGCAATATATTGAACAAATAAAATACGGTATACTTTCTGAGAAATTAAAAAGAATCATTTTGTTTTCTCTTTTACGTAGAGCACACATTATACGCGACCAAAGTTCGGTTCGATTGCCGATCATTCGAGGAGGGGGGGTCAGTGGGAGGGAGTAATGCAAAATTTACGCAACTAAATTTCTACCGCGTAAGTTCGGCACGTATGGTCTACATATCAGCCGAATACGTCGAAACGCAAAATCAGCCGCGGAACTTCGATCGCATGTAGTGTGTTTAGACACTTAGGTATAGACATATCGGCCGATCCACACAAAAACTTAACATTTTTACACAATACCTACATACTGGTACAGCTCTCAGACTTCGCTATTTAATCGTATCTTCTGAAATTAATAGTTGAAAGTAAATAAAAAAAAGGCGGTAATATTCAAATTTTAAAAGTTACTATTCATTATATGTGGTTCCTCAGACCATAAAATATGTCTCGTCATTTTTAAAGAAGCTGTAGTTCAATTTATAATGTATGATAACTTTTTAAATTTTAGTACTACCGAGCTCAAATTTTGTCTACTAACTACTCTCAAATGCTATATCTCAACCCATAGACGTCCCACTGGTGTCCATCAGAATGGCTGGGTGTCTGTCTCATTTAGCATCTAAACAGTGATTAAAAATTGCAACCTACCTTGTCAAATTCATCAATTATGAAACCAATGATCGACCATTCTGACACGATTGTAATAGCTAAATTGAGGCCCTGTGCATATGTTTTAAGGCGATATTTAAGCGCTGTTGTGATAATTAACTTGCTAGTAAGTAGGTAATAAAGTTATCTAATAAATTAATAAAAGTGTAAGTGTCTATTTTTTTGCCAACCGTACATTGAGTTTTAGCACACTACACATAATTTGCAAATAAATAATCAAAACTTTTCAACTGATATAGTTATAAGGCTGAAATTGATAGGTGAGTAGGTAGCAATTAGGTAGCAATTATTGAAGCAAAATCGACAACTCAATTCTGTTTAGTTTACTCAAACTAAGTGTTGACCTGCCATTCTGACGTCAGAATGGCTGGTGACATTGATATTCTTTATATTTTAAAAATTAATGAGGTAGCAATTATTTAATTGTAGGTAGCAAATAGTAGCAATTAGGTAGCAATTTTTAATCACTGTCTCGATGCTAAATGAGACAGACAACCAGCCATTCTGATGGACACGTCCCACTGCTGGGCACAATCCAAACATTTAGATTGAAGAGTCACCTTTATGTTCATATAACTTTTGAAATATTATACTACAAAATCAAGGACTGATCATATAAATTTTCGTTCAGGTTCATAATGTTCTAAATTCTCAAAATGTCTTTGAGAATTGGACAAAATGTCTTTGAGAATTGGACATTATGAACCTGAACCCTTTGTTCAACTGCCATGGAGAGGTTTCAATCCTCACTTCGGGTCAAATACTTCGCATCAGCCGCAGTATATGGTAATAAGCTCGCACCTATTATATGTTATCTAACATTAGGTTAAATTCATTAAATAAAATACAGATTCCAATTACAAAATTATTTTATTTCAACATAATACACACACAGGATACAATAAACTAAATTAAGTATCATTTAAACAATATATTTCATAAATATGAAACTATAATAATGAAATATAAGTACGTAATACAAATTGAAACAAAATAATATTACACAATAAGATTTACCCCTAACAATAAACTTCGTGTCCTTTAAATTCTGCAAAATAAAAACAGATCCGTACAATTTACTATCGTAATACTTTTTCCTCTAAACAAATGGTTAATGGCCAACCTGGTGAGAGTTGTTCTGATCGCAGGTCTCTGTCGTGATCTAACGACTGTAGACAGTCGGGACCGACTTTAAACATGCTCTTTAAAGCACGGAGCGGCTCAGGTAAATTACCACTAAGCTATAGCTGTAGCTTAAAGCGCCTTCACCAGGCTATGTACGCCTTATAGCAATACTTAATAAATACTGAGATTATCTATGAAATTTAAATAAATATTAATACCGGTGTGAAATAATAAATTAACAAACCACGTTTACGCATCTAATACTAAAATGCGAGATTCTATATTGGAATGTGAATGTCATGTACCATCACAAGAAACAGTTCAATTACAGCTCACAAGTATTTTGTATTTGTAGTATGGGAATATTGTACGGCTTGCACGCAAACTTACGTACACCAATACGGATGTGTACCTACCACGTACGTCAGGTTTTTGTGTAGTAAATTAACTTAAAAAAGCGCCGCTTGATTTTAAAAGATATCGAACCTTAGTTCTTTCATAACAGAGCATCACACTCTCGTTGAAGGTATAGGACTGAAAAGTATCGTACGAGCCTATTGAGCTGATTCTAGTGAATTTATATAATACAACAGATGACACAACGTTGACAATTACATAATTACGGCGGGGTGGTAGCGCTCAATGCTTTCATATAATACATATTGTAAATATACTCCAAAGGTTCCAGTTGATATATTATCTGTTTCTACACTCACTTACGTGCTCAAGCAGGCTAGCCACTTAGTTTTAAAAGATATTGTTATAATCATTTCTTCCGATCGTTACACTTATATGACTTCTATGGCCTTATTAATTAAACTTTCTTTAGAAGCTCAAAACTCGCGGAACAATGCGCTGTGGTCAATGAGGGCAATGATAGAAATGCGCCTGCGCAAAGTGTGTGTTTACCTATATATTCACACTACGAATATCAATTTGCAAAAAAATGGAGTTTTGAACACACAAAATGGCAGCATCACGATGCGGCCAAATTAAAATAGAAGGTCGGAAGACAAATGCATCATGCTGGTAATCATCTATCACACGCATCGTTAATCTGCTACATAACTATTATTATTTACTTAATCACCTTTCATGACAAAGCAGCTAGCATACTTGAGCAGAAGTTACAAATGTAAATATTACAAAAACCAAGGTCGCAGCACATTAAACACTATTAAGATATTATAGCCTATCATTGGTAATAGTATGTATCAAATACACTACAGTTCATGTTCTATGCAAAACAATCCAAATATAATAAATAAAATTCATCTAGTTAAGTTACCTAACGAAAGTAATGAATCACACAAAACGTTATCACAGAACTTAACTGTAAACAAAAATATACTTTATGTGCAGTAAGTACTAACTAAACATACATTTCCTGTGGAGCAAGTAAAACAATACAAAATATAACTTAGTTATATCAATCAGGCGCGTAAGTTGTCAATTGATATCTGCATAGTTAGGGCACAAAAACAATCGACATAGAAGAGAACTGTAATAGTAACTAGTATGAAAAATATTACATAACGTCACCTAGTGATGAAAACATCTGTAAAACACAAAATTCAAAATGAAAAAACCGTTTGCTGCGCAGTTTCTAAATGTATGAAACAGGATTCTCATTGTTAGTTCTAGATGGAGTAAAGAGTATCTAAAAAATCGAAAATCTAAAAAAAAACAAAACTTTTTTGCAACATTGGATTTATTTTTGTCGCCGGACGACATTATTATACTTAGTTTACGTGTCCCTAGGTGTTTTTTTTGACAGCCCCATTAAGAGGAAGGAAGGCATGATGGTATACATGCAAATACACCTAGTAGATACTTTTTAAATTTAATATTATTATTTTATATTTATATGAAAGTGTAAAATAGATAATAGATGATTAAGCACACATAGTCGTGTTTCGTTATCTCTCCATCGATTGTCTTGTACGACAAAAACTAATAGAGAAAAATAAAAACAAAACCGCGTCTGATCTATATAACTATAAATATAAACATTTTCAATAAAATAAAAGCACCACACTTGCGTGCCAACTATATACTTTTACATAATCTATATAATCGTATAATAACTATAGTTTATATATCTCTAGAAATACCCGAAATACTGTTCTAAGGCGAACGTCAATACATCAAGAAGTAAGAATCACCGATATAGGTAGTGGTGCAAGAGTGGGGCGTAGTATATAAAGCCGATTTGACGACCGATTTCAATTTCAGATAAAATTTTGATAAGATAGTTTTTTCAATTTATACATACGTTAAAAAGGATATTGTTTTTGTATACACGCGTGTGTGTGCGTGGTTATGTTAAGTTCTAAATAGACTTGCCTAAGCTGCATCAGTTTCCATGCTACCTTAATACATTTCTTTTTTGAAGTGAAATCTTCTTTAAGCGCGTAGCATTTCTTGGGCGAACAAAAATCATGGAACTCGCGTCATCTTCACCGAACGCTTTCCATGAGCTATATATGTATACTGTGTATATGTGTACTTTTTGGGTAAATAAAAAGCGTGAAACTCGCGTCATCGTCACTGTAAGCGCTCGACGATACAATTTACAAGTTACTTAGTTTTCACTTCTATCAACAGTCCCCAAATACAGCCCTGCATGTATTTTTTTATCCTGTTTTTTTTGTCAGTTCTTGTCATAGTTCTACCCTTGTCAGCGAATTGGAAGTTAGTAAATAAACATGTTATTTTTCTGTTACATTTAAAGTTTATCCTTATATATCATATTGTAAACGTAAACTGGGGTCGTTCAGAAACTGAAGTATATCAATGTACAACCACGCACACAAATATATTATACATATATATTTTTAATTTCAACAATTATACTATAGTCTATTTCACATAGCATGGGTACTGTGACATTTAACATTTTACGATAAAGATGAAAGAATATGATTAAATCAATCTCTAACCCATTTTACACCTATTTTACAAAAGATTGTAACTATCTGGCGATTAAAAAGAGTGGCCTGAGTTTCTTGCTAGTTCTTCTCAAGGCTCTACGTCAGTGAACTAGCCGGAGGAAAATTTTGCTGACATAATTTTTCTGGCTTATTCATAATTTATGACCTTCATAAATGTTACTTTGTAACCTAAATGAATTTTGAGTTTGAGTTTGAACCAATTGGCTAATTGAATGCTCGAGAGCCTAGAGTATTCAATCGATAGATTTTAATGTAATAGTCTTTCATTTTCATTGATCTTCAAATGTCAAACATCACAGTAACAATGCTATGTGAAATAGACTATAATTTATTCGGTCGTTCTTTAAATTGCTAAAAAAAATATGGGCCGAATAATCTCTTTAATTTTTACGTACTACCCCAATATGTGGACCGCTGTGGGTTTTGTGCCGTTAGAAGATGGTGGTAGGTAGAGGTGAAGGCTCACTGGTCTCCGTTCTCATGTGCCAACTTCTGTTTCTTGTTCGGCGGCGAGTTGAATAGCGCGCCGCTTTGCAGTTCCGACATTAGGAATGGAATCTGAAATAGGAGTTTTATGTTTAAACGTCCGTGATTGAGACAGAATAAGAATACTCGTGTTTGGTTCGGTATAAGTATCGATATCTATAAAGGATTTTTAAATATTCTTATATAATTTTAGAGTCGGCAACACGGGAGTGAAAGCGTCAATGGTCGGCGGCATAGCATCAAGGAGCTTGCGCGAGTCCTTCTGCTGGTGCCTTATTCGATTCTGCAGCTCGAGCCTACTAGAGTCCTACTGCTCGAGCCCTATAGCTCGAGCCCTGTTGAAGCCCCGCTGCTCAAGCCCTCCTATTCAAGCCCCACTGCTCGAGTGCTACTTCGAGTGCTACTGCTCGAGCCCTGTTGAAGCCCCACCGCTCGAGCCCTCCTATTCAAGCCCCACTGCTCGAGTGCTACTTCGAGTGCTACTTCTCGAGCCCTACAGCTCAAGCCCTATTGAAGCCCCGCTGCTCGAGCCCTCCCATTCAAGCCCCACTGCTCGAAAGTTACTGCTCGAGCCCTGCTGCTCGAGCAGGCGCTCTACTACCTACTACTAGCCAAATTAACCAACCTAGACATTACGAAAAAATCTTAAACTTTAAGCTAACAAAATACACTTGTTCGTTACCTTATGTTCGAGCTGCATGTGATGGTTGGGATGTAAGGAGAGTGCGGCTCGCATGATGTTCTCGATGTTGGCGCGTTGTTTGAACAGCGCGTTGACGACGGGCGAGCGAGCCGGGACCAGCGGCGCCTTCAGCAAGTACGCCAGGGAAGACATCACCGCGTGCATTGGAGACCAAGCTGCAAGGATACCACACATATTTTAATATTTACTTTTATAAATGTTGAATATTTGTCCGATTTTAAAATAACGGCTTTCACGCTTTACGGGCTTGCCGAAGCACGATGGTGCAATCAGCGCCAATTTCCAAACTTCATCTATTGTGAATTTCTTGACAGAAAAAGGCAATGTTTAGTTATAGCCCGACCCCGGGAGTCTTACCCAAACCTCGTCAATGTTGCTGCTTTAAAATTCAAACAGACTACAAATGTAGTTCTTGAAGCATTTCAAATTATCTATTTTAGGAGGTAGTGAAATTAATGTGTATCTATCTAGCAAAGCTACTCAAGCTAGACTCGAAAAAACTAGTGGAAAAGCTTTGTTAGTTCAATGTATCTCACGGATTTACTAATGGTAATGCATAACAATGGTGTGCTTTTTCTGCAGGTATGAACTCAAATTACAAAGGGCTCTGCTGAACAGAATTTTTTTTGCTCAATTTCAGCTCCTGTTCTGTTGAAGATCTCTTGAAGGAATACATAGATCGAGAGGTACATTGGGACAGGTTACGATTAGTATTATTTTTATGAATTCTGACGAGAAATGTCAAAACTTGCTTTTTATTTTTGCCATGACTGTAATTTCATTCGAATTCGGATGTAATACATGGGAACTTAGACATAATATTAGTGTGTGACTGACCCTGGGTTTCCTTCTCTCGGAAGTTCATCCTGGCGAAGAGGTCGGCGAGCAGCACGAGGTCGAGGATGAGCGGCACGGCCAGCAGCGAGTCCTCGCACGTGTTGTGCACCACCAGCGTGTTGGTGCCGTGCAGCAGGATCTCCGACGTGTACTCGTCCATCGCGCGCTTCGAGTCGCCTGCACGCCATACAACATTATTACACACAACGAAGCCAAGAAACGGAGGAGTCGTCGGAAAATCACGAAATTTTAAAAAGAAAGAACACCACAGCCAAATAACTACACACAGTGGTGTAGTTGTGTTTCTGAGTGTGAGTACAGGTCTCCAGCGCTCATTCAGGGATGCGTTTTTGAAAGAAACGTATTCCTATCCCAGAGATACTCCCATCATAAAGCCCTGGTGTAAAAAAATGGGTTGGCAATACGCAAGTGATACCTCTGGTATTGCAAGCGTCTATAGGCTACGGTAACTGCTTAATATCAGGTAAGCCGTATGTTTGCTTGCCACCTAAGTAGTATAAGGAGAGAAGGTAGAGGTATAGTGAAATATTACACTATGTTTTTTTGGGTGAGGGAGGAGGGTATAATTAGTTCAAAAGCATCACGGAACGGACGATGAGGTAGGGCATCATACAAGCGAGCAAGCCTGACTGGGGACGAACTTCCAAGAAATGTTGTATTTCAAATAAACTCATTTTGAACGTTATTTTGTTTTTTATTATCCACTGCAACGTGCTTCCTGAGGCACGAAAAAAAAATCGTTGTTTTTAGAGAACGTTTGTGAATCCATCCACGGACTGACCGTTGCAAACTTGCGTTGCAGATTTATCGCCTTATACGAACTATGAGAGTGAAGGAAAAGAAAGTTCAGCTATGACTTATATTAATTACTAATAATTATAATGTGACATGAACAGTACTTACCGACATATGGCACGTATTTGATGACAACCACGTGATCCGGTTTCTCTCCCGGCTTGTACAAGATTGGGTTCGACTCCACCATATCATCTACCACGTTGCTCTTAGTTATCTGAAACGTATATATGTCGGAGTTAAATAACGAAGTTAACGAGCGTGCGTACGTGCGTTGTGACGTCATCGTACCACTCGCTTGGTCAGGCGAGGTGGGGGGGAACGGTATATGCGATCGCTCCGTCAACATCTCTTAAATATTTATTTACATACTTAACAACTATCATTATTCTAATTAACCTAATATAAAAAGTAGCTAAGTAATATGTGACATGGTTCACTCTTGATTCGCGAAAATTCGAGCACTAAAGGAAGCCTGTGGTCATTTTGGCCGCCTGCTGGCTTTCTAGAAGAATTTGGGTTGGAAGAACGCCACAAGAAATCCACGCAGAGTCCCGCCTGAGCAGCCAAGTGCGTTAAGCACCCCGTCAAACTAAGTACCTTTAGTTAATATAATACGAATATACATATAAAGTTTAATAATATTATTTAAACCCACGGTTAAGCTATGAAGTGGTTTTGTGAGTAAGTGCACTTTTACTATGTAGTAGATAGATGTAACTAACTAATACTATGTTTGGAGTTGTAAGTTAATAAGAAGATGCTATCTTACCTCTTTGGACCTGAACTGTTTTGGCGCTGACAAGTTCTTGCCGTCATTGTTACCCAGGTGGTTGTAGCTCACGATGGACACTGGCTTCAAACCTGGTATACAATACAATATATTACCTTTAATTACTGAACCACAACTTATAAAATTAAGGGAGTTAGCCAGATGCACTCGCTGGTAAATGATCAGCGAGTTAAGCTACCGTGGACGCGGTGACCCTGTAGACCCATCCACCGCATAGTAGTTTTTAAATTATTCAGTTGTATTCTTGCAATACAACTGAAAAATTTCGTCCATAGGCTAGGGTAACTGCTTCACATCAGGTGAGCCGTATGCTTGTTAGCCACCCAAGTAGTAAAAAAAGGTACCTATTTTACAAAAAAAAAAAAATTAAGCATGGTCTAAAGTTATAACGAACTAGCGACCCCCGAGAGAGATTACCCGCCGCACAAGCACACAGATTATACCTCTTTATATTAGTACAATAGAAAAAGAAGTAAACAAAAGGATAATTATTAAAGAAGTAATAAACGTTTTATGTTCTCCAATCCTGATAGTGCTGCTTTTTCCACTAAATAAAAATTATAAAAACTTTATACTTTTAATCAATAAAAACAATAGTCAAACACCCTATTCATTATATGAAGTGCAAAAAAGACAATATCACAACTTACCAGCAGACACTAAGAAGTCGACGAGCACAGACTTGAGCTTGGTCTGCCCGGACTTGAAGTCGTCACCCGCCACGTACACGCCGCGCAACTCGGCACGCTCCACCACTCCCGCCACCAGCGTGTTTTGTGGTGAACCGTTTATGTATACACACTGAAATATTATATCTTTATTAGTTACTAGTTGTTGCCCGCGGCTCCGCCCGCGTAGATTTCGGTTATCGCGATAAAAAGTAGCCTATATGCTATTCCAGACTATACATAGAGACATACAAATTTCATCCAGATCCGTTCAGAAGTTTTTGCGTGAAAGAGTAACATACATCCATACTCACAAACTTTCTCATTTATAATATTAGTAAGGATATTACGATTATTTTATTTTATAAATATTTTAAGAGAGGTAGGGCACCATACTAGCGAGCAAGCCCGACTGGGGAAGGACCTCCACCTTACAGAAGGCGAAATAACTACACACAGCAGTTTAGTTGTGTTCCTGTTTGCGAGTACAGGTATCCAGCGCTCATTTAGGGATGCGTTTTAAAAGAAGCGTATTCCTATCTTAGGGATAGTCCCATCCTAAAGCTCTCTGGTATTGCAAGCCTCCATAGGCTACGGTACTGCCTAACATCAGGCAGGCCGTATGCTTGTTTTCCACCCAAGTAGTATAATATAAAAAATAATTATGTCCGAAGATCTTGGACTAATCCGTTGTATTGTATAGCCCTCATCATCTCAGCTCATAAACGTCCCACTGCTGGGCACGGGTCTCCGCCACACATTTTGAGGAATATTAGCGTGCTATACCACGCTGGCCAAACGGGTTGGTATAGGATTTTGTTTCGAGTTTTCCCTCTCTTGTAATGGATATTGTCTGCCTGACTTACTCCCTTAGTCGACTCTTACGACACCCTGGGAATGGAACGGGGTGGTGACATTTGTATTCTTAAGCAGTTACCACACGGACCCTACTAAAGGGATATAATTAGGTCCTATATTAAGGGCTTGAAAGCAGTAGCCATCACATCAAGCATCAAACATTTTGAAGATGGTTCTATGGAAGGGGAGGACCCCCTTCTATAGAACCATCTTCTACATGTATTTTAGAATATAATTCTATTTATTTTACCTAATCTGCCCCTTGCCTGGTCAAAAGCTATAGGCATACTTTGGGCTTATCTTGGGCTTGGTTTATGACTAAACGTACCATTGTTTTCATATGAGGTTCTGAAGGTCCACCCGTGAAAGCAAGTGTAGGTGTGCAGGGTGTAGGGTTTAGTCGGTATGCCGGCCGCCTACCATCTCTAGGCTGGAGGGGCTTTTTTTTGTAGATTTTCATTCATGGGTGGACCACCGGAACCTGATATGACGTCAGTGGTCCACCCAGAGTCTGCCCGCTTTATGTGGTCTCCATCCCCAGTGACAGTCTCGGGGCGCACCGGGGACACTGTCCCTCCGCGGAAGGGTGCGGGTGAGAGTCTACTGCCCCAGTCTACCCGCAGGCTGGAGAGTCTGACATTACCGTCCCGCTTCTCCGGGCCTGGTATTCATAAGGAGCAAAATATGGCCCATGACTAAACGTATACGTACATTTTCATCAATGGCGGCCAAAGCGAATATAGTAGAGGGTGATATCTCCGAGTCGTTGTCACGAAGAGCGCGCTCCAAGTTCTCTGACGTGTCGTGGACACCCTCGCGCACCTCACAGAACCTGTACACAACAAAATTAGAGAATATATGATATAGGCATTAAGTATCACGGTTATACAGAGAGATAAATAAAATATATAGGTTTTACACATTTGCGCATCCTTATACTATTTAATCTAAAAGCTTGACTAGCTAGATCAGCGAAAGAGAGGTAGGGCACAATACTAGCGAGCAAGCACGACTGGGTAAAGACCTCAACTTCACAGAAGACGACAGCCAAATAACTACACACAGCTATGCAGTTGTGTTCCTGTGTATGAGTACAGATCTCCAGCGCTCGGGATGCGTTTTGAAAGAAACGTATTTCTATCTCAGGGATACTCCATCTTAAAGCCCTGGTGTAATAAAATGAGTTGGCAGCATTGCAAGCGTCCATGGGCTAGGGTAACTGCCTAACATCAGGCGGGCCGTATGCTTGTTTGCCACACAAATTGTATAAAAAAAACATGGCGTTTCATTACTTCGGCGTATTGCAAATTTAATACAGTATTGATTTTATTCTAAATGTTTTTACACTTTATTTTTTTCTCATATAGATTAGGCCGGAAAACTAAACACGTCATTAAAATAATTTAAGTGTCTCGCGTAAATTATTTTAGGTAGACACACCCGGACAGATGACACTTTAGACAGTGAACAAATGACGTCACAGAACAAATTACTATCACCACCGTCGCACATTGAACTGAGCTATTTTTACAATTTCTTGCTATGAATAAAATACTAGACTGGTGACGTTGATTTTGTGAGTACGTTTGGATCACGTGATTACACGATACGTATACGTACTCGTACGTACTTCCACAGTTAAATGTGGACATCATTGAAAATTACATATTCCTTTTCTTATTAAGACAAATTTCGAACGATGGCAATATGAAAGCTAGGTAGTTGATTTCAAATTAAGACCGAAAATAAATTGCTATAAAGACGTCATAGTACGGCTCCTGGTTGTAAATGCTGGTACCTGTAAGAATCAGTCAATCAGCCAAAATAGACCCAAAATCAACTCAAAAGACGAAACATTCTCAAGACAGAGTAAACCCAGGGTCAAATCTACATGGCGATTATGGTGAGAAGGGGCACTTGCTTCAGTCGACAGTAAGTATCAAGCTAGAAAACCAAATATTATTTTTATTAGATCGCCCCTTCCTGCCGCCAATCATGGTCTATCTGCTCTCCCTCTTTAGAAATGCTCCGATCCACCATTTGCCTGGATCGATATGCTCACCTCTCAGTGTTGGCTGTCCAGAGCACGATGACTTTGTCCAGTTTGTTCTTGTCGCGGAAGCTCTTGATGTCAGCGCGCACTTGCAAGTACTGCTCATGTTTAGTGCCGCGGATAAGGTTAGTTGCGCGATC
Source organism: Trisateles emortualis (assembly GCA_947095525.1). Classification (NCBI taxonomy): domain Eukaryota; kingdom Metazoa; phylum Arthropoda; class Insecta; order Lepidoptera; family Erebidae; genus Trisateles; species Trisateles emortualis. The sequence goes on from OX352745.1 coordinate 15,303,945, forward strand.
TGCCTGTAAACAACAAAAGAAAATATGTCAACTTAAACGACCAATTCCAACCTGGAGTGCAATTGTAGTACTTTCTTACAATGTGACACTTAATGTAATGTTCTGCGTGCCCTGATACCTGCTCGTTAAAGAAGCTTATGGATGCTACTTTCTGGAAATTCAAAACTCTTGGCTTAGTTTTGGGCTGCCTTCATTTACATTGCCACGCTAAGAAGAAATAGAATATCTATACATCCATCCTTGGGCAATTTTAATATACCAATGTCATTAACGTCTCACTAAGCACGGGTCTCTTCCATACACTTGGAGGGATATTAGCCTCCTATACCACGCTGTTAGTCAGGCAGACAATATCCACTGCAAGAGAAGGAAAACTCGAAACAAAACCCTATATCAACCCGTCTGGCCAGCGTGGTATAGTAGGCTAACATTCTTCCAAATGTATGGAGGAGACCCGTGCCCAGCAGTGGGACGTTTATGGGTTGAAATGATGATACCACGCTGGCCAGACGGGTTGATATAGGGTTTTGTTTCGAGTTCCCTCTCTTAGTGCCTTATATAATGTAGATGAAACAGGTTGTTTGGCAGGTCGTTCTAAATTTGATGGTACAGCTAAGCACAGGAACTTGACATTACACATCCAAGTCCAAAGATTACGCAAAAACATAGTAAACTGAGTACAATCATGTCTCTTTCTGTTATTTTTCTTTTACAAAGCCGTGTCGTTGAGGGAAACTTTACAAATATGCAATTCACAGAAACATTTCTATAGGGGCTCAGCTAAGTGATAGCGGCGCGGATCGATAGATTTGCAAGGTGCAGCAAGCCTGCTGCGGTCGGTCCGTAGATGGCTGATCATTTTCAAAAACACAGCAAGACCCATTCGTGCCTCGGAAAGCACGTAAAACCGTTGGTCCTCCGCCTGGTCTCTCTCCAGTCTTGTCGGATTACCGTCCCATCGGACTATGTGAGTGAAGGAATAGTGAGTGCACACGCTTGTGCACTATAATATGTCCTGCGCAGTTGGTTAATCTCCGTTGAGATTGGCCGCCGTGACAGAAATCGGTCTGAACGACTATTAACTATTCACAGACACAATCTACACCCAGGCCTGGATCTAGAGGGTGGGGCGAGAGGGGGCAGACGCCCCGGACGGCCAAGATTGGGGGAAATATTATTTTGTAAGGTAATTTTACTTAGGGGCGGCGAACTCGCAGTCTGCCTCACCTTTTTTGAAAACTGCGTATTGTGTACGCAGTGCCAGATCTAGGTTACTCGAAACAATTTTTTTTTTCAAGACAACAACAATTAAAGTCAAAGTCAAAGTCAAAGTCAAACTCATTTATTCATATAGATCAAATACATGATACTTATGAACGTCATAAAAACAAATGCCAGCATACTTTTTTTCCTACGGCCAATTCGCTGACTAGGGTTGGGCCTCGAGAAGAATTGGCAAGAAACTCGGGCCACTCTTTTTAATTGCCAGAGTATAACATTTACAATTTGGTATGAGTTACAATATTAGTGTTAACAAAAAGGGACGGAACCCAATATTCCATACAAAATTAAATTTAAGTAAAAAAAAAAAAAATTTAATAAGGAAACAATGAAGGGAAAAAATGAATTTAGCTTTCCACTGTATGGCAATGAGGGATCCTTTCCTTTTGTATGTATAAGATAGAAACGTGTCGAGATCACATTGCGTTCTTAATAAGAATCTAAAAACTATATCTTTATTATTTAAAAATAAATCATGCCAAGATTGACCAGCCACCCCAAGTAGCACCCGTTCACGAGCATGACGCACGGACCAGCCATCATTTCCTTCGCCATATTAGAGGGAAGGAAATGACCCGGCCAATACGACACCACAAGCAATGGCATTTCAGTGAGCATGACAATCCAGGACATAATAATAAAAAATAAAAAACTAAATAGAAAGTCAATAATGATCACAAAACGTCTCCTTACAAATTTGTAGTTATTATTCTTATATAATTCTGTATCAAAATTAGCAACTAACCCCATGACTTTTTATCATTTAGAAAGTCATTAATAGTGTAATAACCCTTGCTTAAAAGATGATTTTTTACCGCTAGTTTAAATTTGTGTAAGGGTAGGTTCATAACTTCAAGAGGTAGTTTGTTATAAAAACGTACCCCGAGTCCCACAAATGAATTGTGGACTTTATGTAGGCGGTGATATGTACCAACAAGTTTGTGTTTGTTTCTTGTGTTTATTGAATGAATATCACTGTTTTTACAAAACAGGTGTAAATTTTGTTTAACGAACATGATGTTGGCTAAAATGTACTGAGATGCAACTGTCAGAATGCCTATTTCTTTAAACCTTTCTCTAAGTGAAACTCGTGCTCCTAAATTGTAAATAGAGCGTACTGCTCTTTTCTGGAGTATAAATATAGTTTCAATATCAGCAGCTTTTCCCCATAGTAGTATTCCATAAGACATAACGCTATGAAAATAACTAAAATAAACAAGCCTAGCTGTTTCTATGTCTGTAAACTGCCTTACTTTTCTTACTGCGAAAGCTGCGGAACTAAGTTTCCCTGCAAGACACGATATATGAGCACCCCACTGAAGCTTGCGATCTAAAGTCAAACCCAAAAACACTGTAGATTCAACGAAATTTAATGATTCACCGTTCAAAATTATATTACTTAATGTAAGATTTCTAGTATTGGGCATGGTAAACTTAACACACTTAGTTTTTTTTGAGTTTAACAGTAGATTGTTTGCATTAAACCAGTCCAGAACTTTCGCAAGTGAACCATTCACAGTCTCAAGATTTGATTCTTTACGGTCTACCTGAAATATAAGTGACGTGTCATCTGCGAATAGTACAATGTCGCAAAAATCCTGTACATGGAAAGGCAAATCATTAATATAAACTAAAAAGAGAAAAGGACCAAGAATTGAGCCCTGTGGGACACCCATACCTACAGATAATCCTGAAGATCTACTTCCGCTAATATCAACGAATTGAACTCTATCACTAAGGTAGGTGGCAACTAGGTTGAGTGCAGCATCTCTTATACCATAATGCCTGAGTTTTCTCAGGAGCGTATTGTGTTCAACACAATCAAAGGCTTTTGACAGGTCACAAAAAACACCAATAGCATCCATTGAATTTTCCCAGGCTCTAAAAATGTGCTTTAACAATTTAACACCTGCATCTACTGTAGAACGACCCTTTCTAAAACCATATTGCTCATTATGTAATAAATTATTTATATTAAAGTGACTCTCTAATTGCAATAACATAATTTTCTCAAAAATTTTGCTAATAGCAGGCAATATGGATATTGGTCTAAAGTTATTCGGGTCATTTTTAGATCCGTTTTTAAACAAAGGTATTACTTTACTGTGTTTCATTAGATCAGGAAATACGATCTGTTAAATATTGCTGCAAGATGTGGAGCTATATTCAAAATTATATTGTGAACTAGTTTTACAGAAATACCCCATAAGTCAGCAGTTCTTTTTGAATTCAATGTCTTGAACGCTTTTAATATATCATTAGGGTCAATATACTTAAAACAAAATAAAACGCTACACTCTCCCACGCTTCCTTTTACCAAGTTCTCGGCTTTAACTGGGCAAGAATCTAAGGAGCTAGTTGTGTTGATTGGTATGTTTGTAAAGAAATTATTAAACATATGCGCTACATCTAAATTATTTGAGACCACTTTATCATCATGCTTAAGTTGAAAGTTGTCATCGCGCAATTTGATTCTACCAGTTTCATTATTGATAATATTCCAAGTTGCTTTTACTTTATTATCTGACTGCTTAATCTTATTAATTAAATATAGAGACTTAGCTATAGAACAAGCCCTTTTAAAAGTTTTTGAATAATTTTTAACATAAAGGAGGAATGCTGGATTAGTATTGTATTGCTTCATACCATATAGCTCATATAGCCTAGCCCTACTTTTATAGATGCCGTTCGTTGCCCAGTCACAGAAATTAACTTTGATGTTTTTAAAGAAAGTTTTAGGCTTAAAAATATTTTCATATTCTAATTTAATTATATTAAACAAAGACTCGTAAAGCACATCTGGATCATCCAGAGTAATGTCTATATTGATGACTTTGGTGGCTATACTATCACTGAAGTGTTCTAGGCGTCCACAGGTCATTGGCCTACATGTGATCTTAGTAACTTTAGGTATTGTGTTTGTTTGAATTATAACCTTTTGGCCACAGTGATCAGATGTCAAATCATTTAATATAGATTTTCCTAAATACTGACAATTACAAAAAATATTATCTAAGCATGTAGCTGAATGCGAGGTGATCCTGGTTGGTTCAAAAAATAAATGATGTAAATCAAAAGACCTAAACAAGCTAATCAATCTACTGCAAATAGCTGACTCTTCAAGTAAGTTGACATTAAAGTCACCACAAACTACTACATACTTACTGCCAACACAAAGACGTTTTAATAAATCTTCCATTACCGTTTCAAATGTACTAAAGTCACCCTGCGGTGGTCGGTAAACACAAACTACGATATGTTGCTCAAGCTCAACACAGGATATTTCAATAGTGCGCTCGATAGAAAGTTTTGCTATATCTTTACGTTCCTTACATTTAATACTATTACAAACATATATTAGAGAGCCACCATGAATAGCTTTCTTTCTTACGAATGCACTACCTATAGTATAATACTCATTATTTATTAACTTAAGGTCACTCTTTAGCCAATGCTCAGTGACACAAAGAATGTGAATGCTGTGTTCCTTCAAAAATAATTCTACTTCTAACATCTTGCCGGATAAGCCCTGAATATTTTGGTGAAATAAGTTTAGGCTACATGACTGCTTACCCTTTGTCGCATCTAGTAGTTTAAACTACAAGATGTATCAAAATTGCTAATAGTACTACATACTATACTACTACTAATACTATGATTAACTAAGTCCTTTAATACTTTACAAGTACCTGTGTCAGTAAATAAACTAAATGCTAATAATTTAGCAACCTGTCGTTTGTCAAATAAGGAAAGATACATAGTATCTTCAGTTAATAAATAATTACTAATAAATATATTAGTGTCGAAAAATAAAATGAAGTCGCTATGGCGACATGTAATATTATAAATTAATAAATTCAGTTTTTCAATATGCCTATTTTGTTTTTCAGTTAAGGCATATGAATATGGCAAGGCACAGGAAATAAATCTACAACCTAAGCTATTGTGAAGTGTTGTCATTACCTCAGTTAACTGCAAAATATCTTTTTTAGTGACATTTAAGCTGTCACCAAATAAAATAATCCCTATAGATTGCTCATTAAAGCTAGCAGACTTTAAATTATTAATAACATTGCTAAACTTAGCTCCAGGTAAACAAATATTTGTTATTGAGTACTCGGTATAACAATTAATTAAATTACCTAAATCTCTACCTATCTGGTCAGAAAGCATGATAACATTATTTGTAGCAGAGGTCTTGACTGTATGACTTGTCTTAGACTCACTGTGGTGATTAGATGTAAGACAGCAATCTGAGTTATTCTGATTAATGAACAGAGGCTCCGGTGAACTGTTTAACAACTCTGTCTGACACAAAGGTGACACATCTGTACTACATGGTGTTATCTGTGTACAGTTTGAGCAAATCTTATTATCAGTAAGAGAAATCACCTGTTTCAGATTCTCCCTACCAACCCTTGCAATCTCATCATATCTAAGAATGTACTCGTGTGTTTGTGTCTCATGTTCAAGGATAGTCCTTGTCAGGTGTGATTGTAAGTCTGAAATTTGTGTCTCAAGTTCATGTGTGTGTTGTTCATATAATAACTTACTATTAACCAATTGTTCATTATAATTGTCTAGATCAGAGAGTAAAGTTACACGTTCATTGATTAAATCCCCATTAATTTGAGATAACTTTTTCATGTTTGTTGACCTCCTGAGGTCGGATTCAAGTTTTTTAACTAATTTCCTCAATTTAAAATGTTTTCTAGATTTCTTAAAACTAGTGGTAGAAAATGATGACTTAAAGTTACATTTACATTTTAAAGCATTTAAAATATCTATTTTATTACCTAAAAGCTCAGAATAAAGGTTCTGGGTCCCATTACGGTTCATAGCCTGTATTGTTTCTTTAAGGGAAATGATTTGCAAATGGGCCTTACTTAGATTTAATTCTAACTCAGTAATGCGACTGAGAGACGTTGTGTATGTATCATGACAGCTACTGAATGACTCCAATTCTTCCTGTAGTTTATTCCGTTGGTCCGATATGTCTATATATTGAGTGTGAAATGCAGATAATTGTCCCTTCAACTCAGCTACCCTATTATTTAAACATTTCATTTCTTCTTCACAGTCACTGCGTTCCTTCAACAGCTGACCGTTGTCCTCTTTGCATTTTTTCAATTCTAGCAGCGTTAATTTAAGCTGTGTTTCTGTTTCCTTGGCCTTTGTTTTGCGGGTCATTATATGAGAATTCATTGTAGAAATGACCTTCAATATCACCAAGTCCCTAGAAGTAAAAAAAAAAACAGCTGAGAGAAAGAAATAAAACAAATAAAGATGTTATAGGAGTAAAAATAAATTAAAACAAACAATAAGAAGTTAGGATTTACAAACTATTAGGGAAATTAAGTAAGTTTTGATTAGAATTTTGAACAAAAATGACTTAGATTTAAGATAGGTAAGTATGATATTTTAATTGGCCATTACAATAGTTACAGAATCAATGTTAAAATTTTAAAATGATTTGACAAGGGAAATACTTAATAATAGGGTGAGCAGAAGTGAGTTCTGAACTATTAAATTGAAAAAAACAGTGAATGAAAGTGACAATAACTGATATTATCAGGCTAAAGTTTAGTGTTACTAATGTGTACTGATGAATGGTTGATTTATTATGTGAAATTACTTGATATTAGCTATAAATATTAACAATGTAGGTAAATTGTACAGTGTGTATGTCATGTATGCTTAGATTAAGCGTTTAATTTGTCTTTGAAAAACAGTATGACAATAATGACAAGTGTAAAAACTGTTATGTTAAATGCTGGTTTTAACACATATAAATTACAAATATATATAGTATAGATTGTTAAATACTAGCTTCCAGCATTATATGTATGTATTGTGGAGTGTTGAGGTGGTTAATAAGTAAAATACTCCCCAGGTTTTACACGATGACTTCAAATTCCGTCCGTTGAAATCTGCGTGTCACTGCGCAGACCGGTAAACGGTTTTTGTACTGTACATTTAGCAGCAAACACGTAAAAACTGTATTATGTCACTTCTAGAGTTCCAATTACATATAATAATGTGTAAAGTATTACTTATTATTAGTTAAAAAAAAAAAAAAAGTTTTGTAGAACACACAAATACTTGTCCTCTGTAGATCGAATCACAAATAACTAGTGTATCAAGTTAGTGTTTGGCATTGCACCTCCGTCAACATGACACATTTGTGTCAATAGAAAAGGAACAATAGCACCTGTATCTGTGTGACCTATTTCTATTATGATACGTTATAATAGTTCTGAAGCGTTCATAAGTAACAGACGTATGGATCAATAAATCTGTGAAGTTTAGCTACTCTTGTTGTGGTCAGTCCGTGGTCTCCCTGTGCATCGAAACGCATGTTAACTCGTTGTTACTGGATCTTACTCTCGCTTCGCTCGTGTCGTACCGTTCGGTATCAGAGGAATTTCGTACTACGTACGATTAGATTGAGGAATTAGCTCCCTGTTTTTATAGGGTCGGCAACGCGAGAGACTTCCCTGATGTTGCAAGAGTCCATAGGCTACGGTAACTGCATACCATCAGGCGGGCCGTATTACATGCTTGTTGACTATTTGATAGTATAAAAAACGTTCGTCACCGTCGACAGTGGAAACTTGTACTACTATTGTCAAAAATATAATAATTTGAATATCGTTTCAAAGTTGAAAACCGAAAAGACGTAACAACCTATTTCTGTGGTAACAACTTATACTGCGAAGTTTCAAATTACATTACTATCAATTAGAGGCGCTAGTTGCAATTACATAACAAGAATCAAAACTCTAATCAGAGCTACAGTTCGATCGATGACTTAATGGTGATGCTACTGTGTGCGCGTGAACTTGAAAAAATCGATCGTTTTACGTCTTATTGAGAACACTGACCGACAGTGTGGGTACTGTCAGTACAGGACGACCAGACTTTTATTAATACTAGATTTTTTTAAATCTTTTAATACTCTTTGCATTAGTATTTGCTTAGTAACAATGTACGCATTTATTTGTTTGACAAAGTCACCTTTATTTTATTTTATTTATTTATTTAAAAAACTTCACATACAAAAATGTACATAGGCGGACTTAATGCCAAAGGCATTCTCTACCAGTCTACCTTTAAAGGTGATGCAGAGATATACAAAGTAGGTGCATTAGAAGTATAAAAGGTTAAAAAGAATAACTAAAGTTCTTGTAACATGATACATGGAATAACAACAAATATACATAAACATACTTACATAAAAATATATACATATGTAAAAAAAATATTCAATTATAATATATATCTTATAATACCAGAAATATATATTTATACTAGACTAATGAAATGAATCTGCCAATTTATTCAAATAAAGCTGCCGCACTTTCAACTTAAACGTGTAACGGTTAGTGGACATCCTGATTTCGAGAGGAAGAGCGTTCCAAAGAAGTACAGATTGAACAGGGAAAGAGGAGTTAATGAAATTAGAACTGTGAGAGGGACAACTAAGAAGAAGATTATTAGAAGAGCGGAGGTTTTTGTTATGGTTACTACAAAGGTACTGGAAATAGTGAGAAAGATAGGAGGGAGAGTTGGGGGACCCAAGGAAGGAAAACAGAGTAGTGAGAGTACGCAAACTACGGCGTTGGCGAATAGGTAACCAATTCAACTGAGAACGATAAGTAGACACATGATCATACTTGCGAAGATTAAAGATGAATCGAATGCAGTTATTAAGAAGACGATCAAATTTATTAAGAAGATCTGCATTCAGGTCAAGATAGCACACGTCACCATAGTCAATTATGGGAAGGACTAAAGATTGCACAAGCATTATCTTGGTCTTGGATGGGAGGAAGTTCTTCAGGCGGTAGAGGGCACGAAGAGTACCGATGACTCTTTGGCTTATTTTAGTTACTTGTGCTTGCCAGTTGAATGTCGAGTCAATAAACAAGCCTAGGTCTTTAACCACAGGACTTTGATCAATAACTGAACCGTCAAAGACGATGGGAGGAAGCGTCGATTTGTCCAGTTTGCTTACCATGCGTTGGCTACCCAAAATGATGGCCTGACATTTACTCGGATTTACGGACAGTCCAAACCTGTCTGACCAGCTCTTGATGTAATCAAGGTCATTATTGACTTTGGTAATTGCCGAATATACGCAATCCACGCTCTCCTGTGAGTAAAGTTGCAAGTCGTCGGCATAGAGATGATACGCACACTGAAGATTTTGGGTAATAAGATTTATAAAAATGGAAAACAACAAAGGAGAGAGAATGCCACCTTGAGGAACACCAGAGTCTAAATCTCGCCATTTTGATGAAAACTCATCATGGCGAACGGACTGCTGACGCCCCCGAAGATAAGTCGAGAACCATTCCAGAGCTTCAGAAGAGACCATAAAGTAGGACAAAATGGATAAGAGGATATCGTGACTGACGCTGTTGAAGGCGTTCGTGAAGTCAACTAGGGCCAACACAGTAACTTTCGTATCCTCCATGCCCGCCCTCACATCGCCAGTCACTTTTAGGAGTGCGGAGACAGTACTGTGTCCAGGCCTGAACCCAGATTGCAATGGGCTCAGCAGATTATTTTGGTACACAAACCTTGCCAATTGCTTGTGTACGCAAGCTTCAAGTACCTTGGAAAGAAATGGGAGTATGGAAATGGGACGAAAATGGTTAACTAGGGTAGGATTCGGTATTTTGGGTAAGGGAATAACATAGGCTTTCCGCCACACTGACGGAAAAATACCTAAGTAGAGCGAGAAATTAATTATATGGGAGATGGAAGGCAAAAGGTGATCCAGGATGGGGATAATCATGCGGCGGCTAACATTATCACAACCCACAGCATTAGATTTTATCGAAAGGATTATCTTTTTGATCTCATCTGAAGCAACTGGAGAAAATTTAAAGGGATCAATATTAGGACGGGGTAAACTACCCAAGTAACTCAGAGTTTGACACTTGGTCTGGTGATCAAGCAGAGTTGTAGAGGTGAAATGACAGTTGATATCATCCAGACCAATTGTTTTCTGAAACTCAATATGTTTCTGTTTGCCAATACCCAGAGTTCCAAGGAACTTCCAGATATTGGCAGGGGAAGAGGAAGATATATTATCGTGAATATGGCGGCGTTTTGCGTTACGTATCATCATATTACACCTATTCCTTGCAACTTTAAAGAGATTCCAATTGTCGTCATTGCGGTCCTTCTTGAATTTACGAAAGCACCGGTCTCTGCACCTCATCGCCATCCGAACACCCCTCGACATCCAAGGTGCCGAGGGGCGTTTAAGTTTTATCCTCCTAACAGGGGCATGCACATCATACAAGTGGATTACATTTTCATTAAAAAGGTGGACTTTTTCATCCACGGTTGATGCCGCAGTCAAAGAATCCCAATTTATCATAGAAGCATCCCTGTTAAGCTTGTCCAAGTCCATGCGCCCAAAACAACGCAAGTGCAAAACTTTTTAAAGTTAATGTTCCGAGCCATATTGAACACTAGAGATAGACACGAAATGAGACGATGTTATTACGAGTATATAATATTGTGTACATTAATGTTTTCGCACCTTTGAGATCACATTGGACGCACTTGCACTATCATGTCCACCGCTGACCATTGGTGAGGCAGCGCCTGAAGCCTTCGGGTGCTTCGACATCAGGATGTTAAGCTCGTCCGAGTTGGTGACTTTAAGACGGCTTCCGTCGGCGACCTTCAAGATTATTACGCCGTCGTGCGACCAGCACGCACGCAAGCCAAAGTGTTGTCGGGCTCTACTGAAAACCGACTGCCGGGCTTTCGTCAGGAACTCCTTCACAGAAATTGACGACCCCTTAAGCTTTGACTTAGCCCGCCAAACAGCATTCCTGGTATCCACACCATTGAACCACACAAGAATTGGCCGGTGATGTTGTTTATTTGGGGTTCCCAGCCGGTGACAGACTCTGATTGTGGACTGGGAGTCCTTGAGAGACATATTGTCATTTATTATGCTGTTGACAACAGAAAAACAATCCTCCTTCTCAGTTTCAGCGACTCCCAGGAAGATGAGTGCCTTTCTCCGATGTCTAGTCTCCATAGTATCAACCAAGTTAGAGCATTCAGTTATTTGCTGTCGAAGAAGCCTCAGCATGTTGAACATGAGTTCCCTGAAGGTCCGGAACTCTTCTGCAACCTTCGCCACAGTGTCTTTGGCCGGACCGCCTGTATGTAGCTGAGCCTCAAGTTCCGCCATCCGCTTAGAGAATGACTCCTCAAGTTTGTTTTGAGTCATTTGAATCTCAGCAAGTTGTGCCATTGTTGAAGTGAATATTCCTTTTTTGTTTCTTTGAGAAAATTGTTCAAGTAGAAAGTGACTTGCTGGCAGGTGGTGTGTTAACTAGCACAAAATCACATGTACAGTGCTTTTAATGTAAGTACCTTGTATATATGACTTATTAGTACTTAATAACTGTCACAAAAGATAATTAAAGTTGTAAATTTAGTCAAAATTAATTAATTAAAACTTTAAGACACAAGAAAAACGTGTTAACTTTTTCACACCTACCCCCGAAAAAAAGGACCTTTATTAAGGTCTTAGTTGTTTTGTATCGGCGTAGTTAAAAAAATGAAGTTTTATTTTATTAGAGAGCGGTACCATAATTTTTACTAATATTATAAATGTGAAAGTTTGTAAGTATGGATGGATGGATGTATGTATGGATGGATGGATGTTTGTTACTCTTTCACTTGGCACAGAGATAGATTATGGTCTGGAATAACACATAGGTTATTCCAGACCATACCAGACCGCCGCCCGGGCGGGGCCGCGGGCAACAGCTAGTATTATATAAATTAAAAGTACATAAACGTAAGCATATTGAAATACCAACAGAGGTTACCTTCTTCATTTTATTTCACTACCAACTATCGTCTTTAGAAGAAAAAATTCAATTATATGACAGACACCCATACTCCCACCATTGTATTTGCTGTAAGCTACGATTAGACAGCAAAGACAAGCCGTACCTACTGTCTTGGACCACATGAAAAAGGTAGCGCACCATACTAGCGAGCAAGCCCGACTGGGGATGGACCTCCACCTTACAGAAGATGTTGAAATCCTTATAATTAAAATAAAGAGAAAGGACTGTATAACATAAGTATATTGTAATAACTGATTCTACATTAAGCGCGCGTATCGAGTGTCGCGGATGGAGGTTGGTTCTGACGCGTATCGTGTCGCGGATGGAGGTTGATTCTGACGCGTATCGTGTCGCGGATGGAGGTTGATTCTGGAGTGTTCGTCGGGTACATAAAGCGCGGGTATCGAGTGTCGCGGATGGAGGTTGATTCTGACGCGTATCGTGTCGCGGATGGAGGTTGATTCTGGAGTGTTCGTCGGGTACATAAAGCGCGGGTATCGACTGTCGCGGATGGAGGTTGATTCTGACGCGTATCGTGTCGCGGATGGAGGTTGATTCTGGAGTGTTCGTCGGGTACATAAAGCGCGGGTATCGAGTGTCGCGGATGGAGGTTGATTCTGACGCGTATCGTGTCGCGGATGGAGGTTGATTCTGGAGTGTTCGTCGGGTACATAAAGCGCGGGTATCGACTGTCGCGGATGGAGGTTGATTCTGACGCGTATCGTGTCGCGGATGGAGGTTGATTCTGGAGTGTTCGTCGGGTACACAAAGCGCGGGTATCGACTGTCGCGGATGGAGGTTGATTCTGACGCGTATCGTGTCGCGGATGGAGGTTGATTCTGGAGTGTTCGTCGGGTACACAAAGCGCGGGTATCGACTGTCGCGGATGGAGGTTGGTTCTGGAGTTTTCGTCGGGTCGACCCCTCGCACCGCCGCGCTGTCCTTCCCTCCAGCGCCAGCGCGTGATGTTTAGTGCTCGTGCACTAACAGAAGACAACAGGCAAATAATTACACACAGCGGTGTAATTGTGTTCCTGTGTATGAGTACAGGTCTCCAGTGCTCATCGTTAGATATGTTTTTAGAAAATCGCTTTGTTGTAGGTGTTTCAAAATGATAGTTACGCGGTATGGATCGCGGTACTATCAACAACGATTGATATTTCATCGATTGTCACCTATACGGCCTCTGTAGTGTGTATTTAGTCTACACTGCCACAAAGAACGACAATGTCACACTATCGTACTTTATTTTAAAATGTCATCTGACTGCACCGACCTGCATTTTTCGGGTTAGTGCTGATTCCCTTCGTTCTTGTTTCCCCCCGAAAGTTATTAAAACGATACTGTATAACTACACACATACATTAATTCTCGATTGCCCCCGAAATTCAAAAATGAGTACAGTCAAGCATAACTCACAAATTACAAGCAGTAGTATTTAAATCGTAAGACTAACAAAATCTGTGATTTATTTGGTGATAACTTGAAATAAATATACGAAAATACATAACCAGTATTTTTTTCTTTGACTATACCACCTTGATTTTATTTGATAAAACGCAATTATAAAACAGATACTTTTTCGGGGGGAAACGAGAACGGGGGGAATCAGCACTTACTCCATTTTTCGTTGTGTCCGTAATTGTAAGGAAGGATATGTATGAAGTATTTGTTTTAGAGCAAAGTCAGAAATTTGTATTTTTGTAAGAAAATCTAAATGATATCTGTGGGAAGCCGGGGCGGGTCGCTGGTTAATAAATAAGAGATATCACGCTATACTGTCACTGCACGCCAACCGTATATTGCCAGAAAAAAACATGCGGGGCAGTCTTCGGGGACTGCCGATAGAAGTAAAAAGTAAGTAACTTGTGAATTGTATCTTTGAGCCATTAGATTATTATTTTTGAATATGGAAAGCGTTCGGTGACGATGACGCGAGTTCCATGATTTTTGTTCACCTAAAAAGGTCTTAACGCGCCTAAAGAAGGTTTCACTTCAAAACTTGGGTAAATTATTAAAAAATCTGTAATTCAAAAGTCCAACTGGATTCTGAAATTAAAATCCAGATTTACCTATCCACAAGTCCTTTAAAAACTCTATATTAGCAGAATATCAACTAAATAATAACGTAGGACATAAGGTAATTTAACTCGCTATGATTAAACAGAGTCGTGTATGTCCTTGACATTATATACCTACTATAGACATAGTAATATAATATTATATACAATAAGTACCTAGCTTTTAGAAATTATCTTATTAATAGGGTTTACAGTTTGTAAAAGCCGATGGCTTTACCCCAACCGCACATGATGCAAATACACGACAATAAACAAACATTTCTTTATTGCTATAAAACAATAAATATTTAATTAATTTCTCATTATCGGCTTATTTACTAGTCATATTAGTATTTAGTACTAATTATTTAAGAAAAGCCTAATTTCTAGTAATATTATATTTACAATTAAATACAAATTACCCAATTAATATCAGATTACATTCAAACTTATAATAATTATATCGATAAATATTTAAATAATTATATTGACTGCCTCGGTGGTCCAGTGGCCGCAATATGCGACTGCTGTCCACGAGGTTGTGGGTTCGATTCCCTCACAGGACAAAACTTTGTGTAATTTGTGTCCGTTAATTGTATGTTTGTAAAGTCCCCCGTGACACAGAGCTTGTTCTCTAGAGCGGAAGTTGTCTTTTAAAAAGGAAAAAAAATGACATGGTTCCACCTCTACGGTAAGTGATTATTATGGCCCAACGTGCGACTTCGTATTGCGGATTGTATAATGGTTGCTGACGAGCTAGCTGCCCTTCCGATGGTAAGTAACAACCGCTAATGGACTTTAGCACACAGGCAAGTCGTGCACTATCGTGAAGTTACCGTGCTCTGTGTGCGAGTCACAGCCGCGCTGCGCTCTGAGGCGGACGTGTGATACGTATATTAATTCATTTTTACGTTAAGCGCGGCGTAAGCCGACGCACGAATCTTTTGTTGCCATGAGTGATACACTTGTGGCGAACGAGTTGCTGGCGTTCCTGCAACAGAAGCTGGATGTAATGGACGAGGTGTCCGCTATCCAGATCTGTTCCACGAGCTTCAGCGAGGACGACATAGCTGCGGCCAAACTGCTTGTGTTCAGGTTGCTAAACAAAAGTGATCAGATGGTGTCCCGCAGGCGTGACGGGACAAAGAAGAGCTTGCAGGATATTATCACGCTGCTGAAAGAGACCGACCCTGACGACGTGCCGACGTTTGTGGCGAAAAACTTGCACAAGTTACCACCCGTCACTTTCGACCACGTCGACGTCACAAGCCTGCTGAAGGACATCGTTCTGTTGAAGGCAAGTTTAGCGGATGTGCAACAGAAGTTGGAGACATCCCAGAATAACGTCACAGATTTGCGCAAGGAACTCGACGAGTTGCGCAATACTGTGACCTTAACTGCGTCATCGACTGCGTGCAGTAATGTGAACATGCGCCGAGGAGCCTGCCGACTCGACACATCGGTCGCAAGTGTCGCAAGCTTCGCGTCAGCAGTTTTGTCGCCGCGGAATGCAGCGTCGGCTGTATGCGCTGCGCCTGAGCCTCACTGCATTCCCCCCGTCCCCGCGGCTACCCTCCGACTCGCCGCGCGATCAGCTGACCGACCGGTCACGCAGAGCACTCCAATTGCTCGACCCGCCAAGCCTGTACCTGAAAAGGTATCGAACCAGGCTGAAGAGGATGGTTTCGTGACGGTGCAACGGAGGAAGCGCCGTCATCGTCCTGTCAAGAACTGCTGCGGTACGGCTCCAGCGCAGCCTGGTATGCGTGCCGCTGCACCCAACACTGCGGTGTATATTTCTCGTCTGCACTACACCACGAAGACAGAAGACATCGCAGATTACGTACGCAAAAAGACCAAGTACTTGCCGAGAGTGCAGCTGTTGGAGTCGCGACGCAACGTCAATTTTAGGGCTTTTGTGGTGCGAGTACCAACAGTCTGCCTAAATCTCGTCTTGGAAGAGAGTTTTTGGCCGACAGGTGTAGTGTTCCGTCGCTTCCGCGGACAAGTGCCACACGAACGCACTGCGACATAGTGCAAGTGAAGTGTACTAACATAGTTTTAAGTTTTTTAATACTAACACAGGATTATATTAATATGTACGTTAGTCTGTAAGGTATATATCTATGCGTTTATGCGACGCGATAATAAAATGATTTATTATTATTATTATTATTATTAAACCTTGTTTAAAGAAGAACAAGTCGTAGTGCTCGGGAAACGTCACAGCAGATACTTAGTTACATTGTAGTTATTATAACTATAATGGACAAACGGGTCTAAATAGCGTCGCGACCGTGGTTACGAGTTGGTCGGTGCAATTCAACCGAAACGTCGGGAAACAAAAAGGTTCATACCTTTTTGTTTCCCGACGTTTCGGTTAAATTTTAAATATTACGCGACAAATCGTGAAAGTAAAGAATTTATTACATTGTAGTGTCTAAGCGTATGCACTGGAAGCGGACGGCGCTGAACGAAATCGTTTCCAGGTGGTATAAGTAAACGCTGCTGCAGTCTATCGGTGAGTATGTAGAAATGGGAGGTTGTATTCAAGCCGAATAGTTTCTTAAAACGTGAAGGCAATAGAACAAGCATAGGGAACCAAAGTTACTCAGCCCCGAGATCCTTTCCACATACAGTCTATTCCAGCAACTTAGTAGTAAGTAATCCAATCAACGCGATGTACGTGAAGATATTTTTAAATTTTAGTTTAACCTTACCTATATCAGGTACTACGTGTCTGATTAGAAATTAAATTACACTGTTCAAAAGCTACAAATTCAATTCCCAAGTGAATCAACATACTAAGTGAAAAGCTACCTGACTCGAATAATCATACAGTGCAAATTGTTTTGAGTGTGAATTAAGCTAAAGTAGCGTAAAGTGAAATCCATAGTCTGTGTCCACATCTCTGGGAACAGGTGGCCGTGAATCTATTTTTTATACTACCACCAAACAAGCATACGGCCCGCCTAATGGTAACCAGTTACCGTAGCCTATAGGCGCTAGCAACACCAGGAGTATAATTCGCGCATTGCCGACCCTTTAAATCTTAATATATAAAAATGAATCCCTATTTCCCTTGGTCGGCATCACGCGTGAACGGCTGGACCGTTTTCAGTAATTTTTTATTTGTTGTGTTTGTTATTGTCAGGAGAAGGTTCTTATGTAAAAAAAAAAAGAGAAGTTGCGCTGAAAATAGTTTAAACCGGACGAAGTCGGGGCCGGCCGCTAGTAACTTTCTTAAATATCGCTAATAACTCCATTCTTGAAGAACCCCATGCTATAGTCTATCAGGAAAACCTCGGCAGGTGGCTCATTCCTCAACCTAATCGTACCTAGTTATGTATGAGGTAGTATTTAAACTATTAAATCAAAACCATTTGAGTGGTGATGTTAAAACACCTAAAATTAATCGAGAGCGTATAATATGTTGTTGATGTTGGATCGCGCCAAGACTATATTTGTATATAGAATTATTTTAGAAGCACTTGCACTAAATGTTTTGTTGTCTCGTAGCAATATGGGATATTTGGCAAGGCTATGGAATGATGAAGCGTACCTATGGCGATATTCCACCGGATACTTTTCAGCGTACGGGCTGAGGCCAGTTAGATTAGGAAAATATTGGTGCGTCTTCTTGTATAAACTTCAACACAAGGGTGCTTAAGTATCAGTAACAAAACAGAGGCTTTTCGATTTTAATTTTAGACCTTGTCCATGGCTGCCCTGCAAGGCTATTACTGAGATTTAACATTATCATTGTTTGAAATTCTAATTTACTACGAAAATAAATCGCTAAATGACGTTAATAAGTTCAGTATGTGTGAGCTAAACATCTGTATTGCTTGTTTATTGTTGTTCCAAAGATTTTACAGCACATATTTACCTCATACCTACCCCGTAGTATTTCGTAATATACATTAAAATACTTGTCCTGAATGACTGATTTATCGATGCAGAGGCTTATCCGCTAGGGCTGCAAAGTTAAGATTTCACAAAGGTATTTTAAATGACCAAGTGATTAAGATTATTACTGGAAATTCAATCCCTAATAGTATAAAGTTTAACCCAGACGAAGGCGAAGCGACCCGATATTCTAAATAAGCCTTTAAGATAAAACAATATGTACAAGTAAACATATCTCATATTTTTCAAATATGGAACCAAGAAAGAAAAGGTATACAACATGACACTATGTTTTATAAACAGCCAGTTCCAAGGCAAAGGTTTTTTTTTATTATTCCACCGGTGAGCCCATTCATAGACAATCGGTCTTTATAAACATACTGCATGGTTATGATCAACAGGCGGACACGTGTTGTGGAAAAAAAAATACAACAATGGCGGGGTTTTTACACGTGTCTGGAACATGATTGAAGTGTTCTAGATAGTATCAACATCGAATAACAAAGGATGATAACAACTTAAAGCGTGTAAAAGCGCGCGTCTCCCTTAAGGGCGGTAAAGGTAAGGTAAGTTAGAAAATGTATTATAACGTTACAAAACATCATATTTTTGTGATATTTTGTAACAAAACGTTACATATAACAATTTGGTAACTCTTTTCCTTAAAGAACTAAATACCACACATTTAGTTATTTTAAAAGGAATAAGTAAGATTAATTTCGAGGATTTTCTCCTGCTCCTCTCATAGATACTAATGCTTTTAAAAACTCAATCAAGAATATCACTCATCAATTTTACGTTAACATTAGGAACGACATTTCATAAACATGTTTTTATAGAATATAACTAACTATGCAAGAGTTCTTGAATAGTTTCTGTGGAAAAATCAACTGGAGCCGTACCATAACGTACTAATAGCCATTATTTTTGATCCTAATTTGAATTTCTTAACCTTAAAACTAAAGTTGACATCTCCCAATTTTTTATTACAAAATGGCTTCCCTGGTTCTTTAAAAACAGTTAATACAGTGAGATCTGTTTATTCCAATAAGTTACACGACAACACATATTTTCATTAGTGAATGTCTTATCTATATAACTATCTACGACAATAACAAAGGCGCTCCCCAGGACAGTGCGTTCAATCGATACCTGCATTTTGTAAAGGTAATACAAAAACACCCACGCGACGACCGACGATGAGACGGAAGGCTATGACGTAGGTATCTCTATATAATTCTATATCACGGGGCAACGCCTCCCCCTACCTGCGTCTACCTCGGTGCGCCCGTACACACAGCCTTAAACTCTAAATATAGTAACACAAAATTTGAACCAAACGTTCCTTAGGAGTAATGAATACTTAGGATAAAACTATGCAGAGATTGGTGCATTTGAGAGAAGAATTAATTGGGTATTAATTGTATCGGATTATTCTTTGTAACCCCTTATAGTTAATGGGATACAAACTATGAAAATAAATTTTTTTTTTGCACTATTTTCACTGCTTCTAAATTATTATCGCTGAATGATGTCCTCTTAACTAAATTTTTGAGGATAGTTATCTGCGCCGAAAATAATACAGTGCTCAAGTGTGTGCGCAAATACAGGTACACGCTTTATTTCCCAACTCTTTTAATCCGGCCGGAGATATATCATAAATATTTAGATATTATAAGACATAATTCAAGTCAAAGGGTACCCGAATTAATGTCAAAGAAGGTGTAATGAGTTTATAATCAAGTTCGAAATTGAGGCGGAAGAAAAATTGCATGTTTTGTATACTCCTTTGCGAACTACCAACATTTATATGTCTATGTATATCTACGTGTATTATTAGAACTCATATATAACAGAAAATTCCATCTCAACACTAAGAATAGAAGCGGAAATATGTAAATTACAGCTGTTGGTATGATTAATTAAGTACAGGCAATTTATTATCCACTTTGCAAACGTCACTACTGTTCGTTTATGTACCTAACCGTTTATATCCATGCAATTATATTATATAGTAAGAAAGATGTTGATATCGATGCTGATATCTAGCACGCGAAAACTGTTTCCGTCATCAGAAGGTAAGAATAATTTTAATATCATCTATCACTATCTCTTTCTGCATCATTACATTCCGTATTTTCCATTGCATTCATACCTACTTGAAAACTATAAGCAAGTACCTACACACTATTAACGTGGAAACAAAGTCTTTGAAGATCGATTCCCACTCAGTAGGTAGCAATATTTGTTATTGTGCTACAAAAATCGTGTTCTGATAGACACTATTTTTGTTCTGTGTCTGTGTGTAATTTATCTACAATACCACTATACGCCTGCGGCTTCGGAATTTTTGAAATCAGTCGAGTAGTTTTTGAGTTAAATCGTAACAAACAAACAAAAAATCGAATCTGTCCTCTTTGTAGAAAAGTAACTTTACTTTGTATACCAGTCTGGTCACCATAGCACAGACTCTGCATGTGATGTAAAAAAACAATATTGACAAAATATGTGTACAAGGCTAAAGTCCACTGGTATAAGTTGTATCTACGTGCAAACTTCTATGTGCCAAGTGCAATTTGAAAACATACGACATAATATTGGCACCGATTCTATTGCCGGTTATTAACCTATCAAATTTTGTCAACAGCGTTTATATTCACCTTTATTTATGTAAGCTAGTCAAATTACGTCCTACTAATATTATAAACGCGAAAGTTTGTAAGTATGGATGGATAGATGGATGGATGTTTGTTACTCTTTCACGTAAAAACTACTGACCGGATCTGGATGAAATTTGCCACAGAGATAGATTATGGTCTGGAATAACACATAGGCTACTTTTTACAGCGATAACCGACATCCACTGGGGCGGAGCCGCGGGCAACAGCTAGTAGGCTATATTATCTCAAACATCCTGAACGTGTTGGAAGGCCGCTCGGACTCGCCAATGCAAGGGCACTGTATGCGACTATATACAGGTGATCGCGTCCTAGGCCTGGTTTATCAGACTAAGGTATTCACTTCTGGGCTACTAATAATCTATGGAATATTTCTTAAATTAATTATTATTTTGTGTACAAATTTTTGGGACAACTCACACATCAGTAATCAGACAACTGATAAACATACTTAGGTATATATTTCTAAATACACACATATTATAAAATTGAAAGTTAGTAGGCATGGATGGATGTTTGCTACTCCTTCCCGCAAAATCTACTGGACGAATTTTGACGCAACTACAATTTTATAGCTTATACGTCATAAGAATAGCACATAGACTATAAATACTTTTTTAAAAATCGAGTTGAATTTTAAACCTATTTCGGATTTTCGTCGGTTGAAAATACAAACGAATTGAGTTTTGAATTCGGAATTCCGTTGAACAAATCCGCTGACAAAAGGTAGTTAGAAAATCCTGCAACTCATTTAGTCGCACAAACGCACGATCATCACACCATACTATTTAACATAATAACGCTGTCTGCCTACATGCCTAGTGACGTCATCACGCGTCACGCCACACCACATGATCATTCCTCATTACGTAACATATACGTTGAACTATTTCTGTGAATACCGGTCACTATGCTATTTATCAGGGTTGATATATGCAGAGCAAATGTTCATGATTTTTATATTTTATCATTGTCCTGTTTCCTCGCTGGATAATGAAAATAGAGCAACCATGCTGATAGATACATAAACTGGCCTGGTGGTCCAGTGGTTAGTGATCTTGACTGCTAAACAGGTCGTCGTTCGATTTCGACAAAAACATAATTATATCTATAATATAAAAATGAATCACTGAATGTGTTGCTAAGCACGTCAAGTCGCGGGCAACTAGTTTTTCATAAATGTTTGTGCCAAGTCTGTGAATTGTATGTTTGTAAAGTCCCCCGCGACACAGGGCTTGCTCCCTAGTGCAAGAGTTGTCTTTTAAAAAAATCTAGAGATGGACGTTCAACCTGCCTTAGCATACATACCTGTATAGAACCACGCCTATATTATTATCTTAACATATAAATATAAAAATGTTAAGTTGGTTTTTGTACACTTAAAAAAATAAAATAAAATTTGGCAAGGAGATATTATGTACCTATACAGATACTATATACTGCGATAACCGATAACCACGCGGGCAAAGCCGCGGGCAACAGCTTGTAAATTATATTTATAGTTTTGGAGAAGGAATGGAATACGAGATTATGATTTAATAAATTTTAGTTTTGGAGAAGGAATGGAATACGAGATTATGATTTAATAAATTTTGCATTGGAATAATCAGACTGAGATTCTTGTGTACATTAATAGCTATAAATTTGAAAATTTTATGGACTAATATTCTAACTACAAATTTTATTATAGCATTGGTATCGTGCTTGAGCTAGCATGTAAATGTAGGGTACACAAGATTTCGTTACACTCGAAATTACCTTTCGAAAAGTGAAAGAATTTTCACCTTATTTCATTGATGGAATGTATCAACCCTACACAGATAAGACGCCTATATTAATGCAAATGACTATAATTATAATATTATTATAATAAATCGTTAACGTTTCCAACGAGCGATGTTTTTAGCCTAGCAACTATAACTGTTTCAGAATAATTTGCAACACACCGACCATATTTAATGAATTTTTTTTAATCAAAGAATTTATTCATAATATATTTCCTAGATAGAATAATTGGCCAGAAACAAGGGTCACTCTTTTTAATCATTAAAATAATATTTAAATTTTGCTATCTATATGTTATACATATCTAGAACCAACACTCTCAAATCTCTGCAACAGCCAGGCTGATTCGCTAAATAATTTTTGCATTATTATTTATAGCACATTTATTGAGGTACTTTATAGCATTTATGCAGCCGAAAGGAATGCTGATGACCCAAAGCAGAAATCATAAACGTGACCCAGGACAAAATCCAAATTTAAGCGCAGTCAAAACTGCGGGGAAAAGTTACCCAATAATTTTTAAAGTTAAAACCTCTATAGGCGCGAACAATTTTTGGGATGAACACAAATCATGGAACTCGCGTCATTGTCACCGAACGGTTTCCATGAGACAAACCCAAAATAATACTCTAATAGCTCGACGATACAATTCACAAGTTACTTAGTGTTCACTTCTATCGGCAGTCCCTAAAGACTGCCCCGCATGTTTTTTTTGTCAATATCATTGTACCACGATCCAAACCAGATGCACACGGATAATAAAAGTATTAAATAGTCTGCGTTCAGTACCGACATGTTCTATTCTTGACATTGACCTCCCTCACCGATATGACCTCGTGCCAAGAGGTTATTGCCTCAGCCACCGTTTAACATATCTAGTTTCGATGAATAAATTATATCCAGCATTTTCCTAAAATACAATAGGTATTGTCTATGTCTGGTTTTGAAGAAAAAACTTATTGTAATTTAGAACCGTTATAAAAGCCATTATGAATACATATTCATTGATATCAATTTAATAACATTCCTTATTTACTGCTACAGACGACACAGCTAAAAGCCTGATACTGTTGGGTTTAGCGAATTTTGTATGAAGTTTTATGAAATTGGTATTAGGGATTTTTTAAAATTCATCTCTTAAGAAGGGTTAAATACAAGAGCCGTGAGCGCGACAGTATTCTCCTTCTAGCTAAACCGATCGTTTATCCTATAGGTAGTCCACGGGTGTACTAAATATACATACGTAGGTACATACGTCACGCCCGCCTCCCATTGAGGTAGGCAGAGACTATGATACGCCAATTGTTTCTCTCCAGACATACTTCTTTCGCTTCTTCAACATTTATTAACCTTTTCATGCATGAACGTCGATTCTAGGTACCTACTAAATGTAAAGTGTGCTATTACAGTTGCAAGGTCACCGTGAACAGTCATCAAATTATAAAATGATGGGTTATCGTTATCATGTATGAGGAGCGTAATTAACGTTTATTATATATGTATACTGTATACACGCATTATGGAAGTTTATTTATGAATGTTCTGTTCTTCTACTCTCTTTTGACGCCGACGCTGTTTCTCTAAGAAACAGCGATGGCAAACTGACAGTTGTGACTGCTCGGTGACGGCACAATCTATTGACTAAACGTCAAAAAGGGCTCTTACGGAATACCGATTTTCAATCTGACAGCCAAACGTAAACGTGTTCGGTAAACGATCAGCGGGTTAAGCAACCAAAGGCGCGGTAACCGATAGATGGGTGACCGCATAGTGGTATTTCATCTGAGCGTCTCCGTGCTTCGGAGGGCACGTTAAAAGTCGGTCCCGACTGTTATCAGTCGTTAGATCACGACAGAGGCCTAAATATTGGCGATCTAAATAACTTTGTCACCAGGTTGGCCACTGACAGCCAGATTTTGCTCGGTTTTCGCGGTGGCTCGGTTTTTGCTCTTACGGTACCCCTGCCGATGGGTTTAAAACCAGCTCTATCTGTGCCTACAGAGTTTCCACTGCTTCTGTCTATGCCATTTTATCTATACTAATATTATAAAGCTGAAGAGTTTGTTTGTTTGGTTAAACGCGCTAATCTCAGAAAGTACTGGTTCGATTAGAAAAACATTTTTTTTTTAATAGTGCATTTATCCAGGAAGGCTATAAAACATCACGCTATGATCAATAGGAGTGGAGCAGTAGTAAGATATGTTGCAAAATCGGGAAAAATATTCCAAATTACCACGCGGACGAAATCGCGGGCGACTCCTAGTATAATATATTTCTGTTTGGTTTGATTCATTCGTATGTAGTACTAGATACTAGCTGACCCGGCGAACTTCGTACCGCCATTTTAATTTCTTGAATATTTTTTTCATCTAATTTGGTGCATTCGATCGAAATTTAAGTGTTTTTGACCAGCGACTTTAAGTGTTTTCCGGCACGGAGGGGTCTTGAAGTGTTTTTAGAAAATGGTCACAAGTAGCAAGTAGGTTTACCAGTCGAACGAACGAAAATCAATAAAATGTTGTTGTGAAAAACACTTATTTTACTTGAAATAGGTATAAAGTTTTCGTAGGGATTACCGACCGAGAAAAAAAAACTAAATGATAGCGAAAATCGCATCAAAATCAGATGCGGGGTTTAGAAAGATTTGCGGATAAACAGACAGACAAACGCGGAAAGTAACTTCGTGTTTTACTATGTAAGGATTATTTTTACCACATACCTGATTAGCGGCGATGAAATCAGGGTCGTATATAGCTGGCCGAGGTTTCATGGCGGCCATTTCTTTCTTCAGCTTCTGTTGGAGATCGTAGTCGATGACCTTGGCGCGGACCATGGACTCCGCCAGATTTAACGGACTGATGTCCCACCCGTCGATCACTATATTAGAAGAGATTACCGTTAATATTATGTCTCCCTGCTGGGCAAGTCACGATATGTTCTATCATGAGAGTTGTAAGTAAGTTTTAAGTTTGTCAAAGTGCACAAAATTTAAGACTACACACAGCGATATAGTTGTGTTCCTGTGTGTGAGTACAGGTCTCCAGCGCTAATTTAGGGATGCGTTTTGAAAGAAACGTTTTCCTAGTAAGGGGGAGGTCCTTCCCCACTTGGGCTTGCTCACTAGTATGGTGCCCTACTTCAACACATATTAGTATATACATATTTGTGAATACCTGTACTGATTTCAGGACGGCCAGGATCTAGATGACCCCTCGCGTGATAGTCGGTTGCTTTGTCCCTCTCGAACCTTTGCATCACGATACATACACAGAGACCATACATAGCGAGCAAGCCCATCTAAGAAAAGACCTAACTGAAGACCATAACCAAATAACAATACACAGCAGCGCAGTTGAGTGGCTCTGCGTGAGCGCAGATCTCTAGTGCGCATTTTGGAGATGCGTTTCTATATTTCGTATCCTATGGACCCTATTTTCCTATAGGTACCTCTATCGAAAAAGTATTTAATTTTAAAGTAAGAACTCACCTAAGTCATCAGGATGTATCATCGGAAGAAGGTTGCACATTGGAATGTAGACATCGTGGCCGTTTTCGTCCATACCGAGACGAACTGTGGATGCTTGCGTGATGGAGCCCACCCTATAAAAAATTTTGATAGTAATAATGTTCCTCTTACAGAATTTCGGGTACGGCACGGCAACTAACCCCCAAAAAATATAGCGCACGTGTGTATTGACATACACAGGTGCTCGCCTTATTCCCTCACTCCCATTGGCCGATGGGACGGAAATCCGACAGGACCGGAGAGATATCAGGTGTAGAACCAACAGCCTTACGTCCATTTCGAGGCACAAGGGTATCATCATCATCTCAGCCAAAAGACGTCCACTGCTGGACATAGGCCTCCCTCAAGGATTTCCACAACTCTCGATTCCGAGCCGACCTTGTCCATCTAGACAAAAACCTCCAATTGAACTCAGGAATTGTGCCTAGGACCACGAATGCAATGACCAACAAAAAATAAGGCAGTCAAAAAAAAGTTTATATAGAGGGTAGGAAACATAAAACCGTACTTTCCGGTTCTTTTGTTTACCATCTCAAAATAAATGTATACATGGCCAGTTAATCTTATTAGATTAAAAAGTTATGGCTTCGTTACTTTTTAATTAGGTGGCTTTGACCCGCGTTCGTACAACAAAGCTGCATTAAAAAACATAATATACTTAGCATCAGATAATGAACAGTGAGAAATATTAACAGTTATGTTTGCTGGCAAGACACTTCTTTAAAGTTAAAATTGGTAATTATGGATCTTACATGTTTACAAGAATACTAGATGAATCCGTGTCTTCGCCTATGTATTAGTATCTTTTCTTGGAGTTCTAGTTCCAGCTCACTTCATACCAAATTTCATCATAATTGATCTAGTGGTTTAGTTATCAATGCGTAATAGACAGATGGAACTACATTCTCATTACTAGTAAACTAGAAGTCTGTACTATTCCAGACATTTTTCCTACTAATATTATTAACGCGAACGTTTGTATAGATGGATGGATGGATTTTTGTTACTTGTTCACGTAAAAACTACTGAACAGATCTGGATGAAATCTGGCACAGAGATAGATTATGGTCTGGAATAACACATAGGCTAGTTTTTACAGTGATAACCGACATCCACGCGGGCGGAGCCGCGGGCAACAGCTAGTCTATTTATATACCAATCTGTTAACCCGTTTTGAAGTGATTTATAGGAGACATTCATTCATCCATCAAAACTTTCGCATTTATTATATTAGTATACATTAGCAAACTCACCAATTGGAATCCATTTGTCCATTTTTAGTGTTCCAGGAGAATTGGTGTCTGTTGGCAAGGACTGCTGCTGTAAAGGTGGAACCATTGTTGCCTCCCCAACCCACCAGCATCACTCCCACTTTGCCCACTTTTCTCTCTGTCCGGATTTCAAGGGTTTTGCGGATTGGCCTTGCCTAAATCAGAGTAATTTTTATGAGATGGATTTATCTGAGTGAGCTGTTTCAATGTTCACTGAACCACTACTACTATTATTTTGGGCATAGCAACGATAATTATTATTTTTTTTCTTTTTTTTATACTACCAAGGTGACAAACAAGCATACGGCCCGCCTGATGGTAAGCAGTTACCGTAGCCTATGGACGTTTGCAACACCAGGGGTGTCACTCACGCGTTGCCGACCCTTGGGTTTATTTGGGTCAAAAACATTTGCTGAAACAAGTACTTTCAATTGTTGCGCACTTAAATTGGTCGAGTTGAAAGGAAGCTTGGTGTGAGCATTCAACATGTCCATTATTTCTCTATATCTTTGGTCCCAATTTCAGATTTTACCTTTTTTTTTGCACCTCAAATTTATTATAATATAAAATCAAACTGGAATCGTATTTATTTACAAAAAGCTTTCTTTTTGTAAATAAATACGATTCCAGTTTGATTTTATTTATATTTTATATTTTATTTATTTACAATTTTCTTATTAGTATCTTTATACTAATAAGAAAATTGTAAATAAATAAAATATGCCCATGATCTTTTATAAGACATCCAATAGTTGTCAACTAATATTATAATCTATATGTTGGTATTACTGGAGATATATAATGCAGCAATTACTAAAAATTTGCAGACTAAACCTTATCACATTCAAGCTACGCATGAGGAACTAAATGAATCATAATGTCCACTAGATTCACACCGCTATAGATTAACACAGTAAACATAAAACTCATCAAATCAAAAATAATAAAATGGGTATGAAACAAATATTTCAATAATAATTTCATATATAAAAATCCCCCATAAAATTGAATTACCCAGCACTAACACAAAAATTGCAAAGATCTTGAATGTAAGATATATTACGGACAATATTGGCTTTGTTTTAGCTCCAGGTACAGCTACCTGACATATATATGATAAGAAATTTGTTAGTAAACAGATTCAAACAGTATTATCAATAAAGATAATAGATATTGATAAAATCTTAGATTTACACACAATACAACTTTAACAATTATGAATTAAAGTATTATTGATTTAGAGTTACTAAAAATGTAATTTCTGATAATTAAAATTAATTAGAAATGTAAAAAGCAACATTTTTCCATCGTTCAAATAAAAAAATCGATTATCGTGATATTATCAAATGCCGAGACAGAAAATCAGTATTTACTCACCACGAAATCATCGCCGTTTTTAGTGACCAGTGTCTCATCATATTGGTAGTCTGAATAAATATATTCATCAGTATATTTAATATTAGGACTTGTTATAACCAAAGACGGTGCCTTTTCCATTTTTTAAAACCTTAGCTTTTATATATAGGTACTCGATTTTCTAATGCAATTATTAAATAGGTGGTAAAGCACGTGGCGCTGGTATTTTGCACAAATTAAATGGTTTGCCTCTCAGCCGACACAGAAGGCTTCTAAATAACGAGAATTATCACCGACGACAAAACGTGAAATGAAATGACAAATGACAGGGTAGAATGACAGATAAGTCAAAGAGGAACCGGCCGGAGGGGCGGAGGGAGTCAGGGAGCGCAATGAAAAATAGTGTTGCTCTTGCAAACAGTGCAAAAGAAAAAAGAAACAAAATGTATAGTTTACTGGTGACTTTAATGGGCGCTTATCAACGTGATTTGAAATCTGACTCCGAATCCAAACTATGTATTGAATTAGCACATATGACATAACAGACATAAGTAAAATAAAATTAAAATTAGTATATAAATCTCTTCCGGTCTGTTGCTTTTCATTTGCCAACTTGTTGGATAAAGCTATAGCTTTTTTTATTCTTAGATATAGTATAGTAGATTTAATATAGACATATATGTCAATATAAAATCTAAAAACTGATAAATCATGTCTCAATAGATAATGTATACGTCATTTTATTTTGACTTAATTATTATACCTAATTCCTACACAAAAATAAACGTCTTGTTTCGTTGAAGAGTTTCTATGGCCACCTTTCGACATAATCATTAAATTCCGATGTGTAAGTAGTAGGGGCGTGGGTTTAAACTTCTTGGATATATTCTCGATTTGATCTAAACAAGCAAATTAACTATTTTTACTGACACATGACACAGAACCATCTAAAAATAAAAATAGTCTTACTGTAAAAATTTATGTCACGGTTGAACGCCATTGTCAATATTATTGCTCCTAATGAATAATTAACAGCCCAGTTAATTTATATCTAAAAGTTCATGCTTCAGCTCATGGTCGGCATTATCGCTTAATTAAATTTGAATGCTTAGTAAGTTTAAGTTTTGCTACATTATTATTTTAATTTCCTCAGAGAATACGCGTTCTGCATATTGGAGGTCAGTAAATACGCGCAATTTTTAAAGATTATAGAAAGATATTCTCGTCCCCATTATCGATATCCTGAATGCTGTTTTCTGAATATTCTGTAGGAAAAGTTATTAAGTGAAAAGTTGGTCTATGATGAAAAATCATGCTCATAAAAAAATATATGAACTGATAAGTATAATTAGCTACCATATTTGATGATTGTCCGTAATGACAATTTTCCTAAATAGCAAACATTCTTTTAAAATCAAGACCCTTAAGATTTAAACACATTTTATAACGTATTTACAACTCAAGAGCACGAACACTAAGAAAAGAGACATTATAATGTACACTAGTAATTTATTAAACATCGCCTACGCTCGTATTAACCTACCTGCTAATACTATACACATAGAGTAGGTACAAAAGGTACAACAACCGTAATGTGATATAGGTGTATATATGTATACATAACTATATTAAATTGTTGTACCTACCTATTTATACCTAATGTTTAAATATTCACGCAAGAGTGCCCTTCTCTATCATTTTTACTTTTCCATTTATATAATAATACACTAAATGATAAATACATTACTCATTCCGACTCATAGACGGTAGGATGGAATTTAAATAAAAACAAAACTATACGAATCCGTCAGCCAGTCTATTCTCCCCCTTGCGTCTGTGTTTGTGCATTTGTGTATGTGTTGTTTTGTGCACCGATATGAAAGAGATTGAAGTACTTCACGCACACATTCGTGCCACTACTAACAATGTACTACCTACCTACCTATCTATCTAATTTATTTTAAAGGAAGAGGCCAATACTGGGTTGAAAAATATGAAAATTAAGATACAAAAATATATCTTTTGCATACTTTAAAGCAAAAAGCGACCTTAACTCAATCTGATATACTTGTGTATCAATGTTTATGTCAATAAAACACCACGGTACGTGCTATTATATTTCCGATTTATTCATGTTATGTTATTTTAAAAGTATTATCTATGAAGTGCGCGCCCATATAATTAATATTTAAGTGTGCCTATAAAATTATACACATTCCTATATACAGAAGATATGCCGCTTGCCTATAATACAATTTATAAAGTTGTATATTAATTACGGTATAATAAAGCATGCGGGGGACGAGGGGGCGCGCCGCGCTCTCATATTCCGTATATTGATTGTGTGCGAGGGGGCCGGGGCAAGGAGGGGGCCACGGCGTGCCCCACTCTGTTTTTTACGACACGGCTTTCTGTGTAACATAATTATTGTATTAATTTTGTGAAATGTTTCGGTGTTATTTGTGAAAAATCGAGAAGTCGGTAAAGCGATTTGCGAGGTAAGGAATTTTCGCCGGTATGATTTTTGACAGAAATTCGTTTTGCCGAATAAAATATAAATAAAATTTTATAGCTCTAAATTCCGTCGGCGGCGCGTACCTACAGTATATTACACTGTCATACCGCGTACGTATAGTGTTTTTTACGGGCATCGTTCTAAAAATAAGTTGTAATAATTATAATTTTATGTAGCGGTCGCAGCAGAGTCTGTTTTCTGTCGATGATCCATCAGTGGTGAAGTAGTGTGATTTGTGATCTAAAAGTGTATGTGGTGGTGCAGATGCAGGGGCTGGTGAGCGATAAGACGTTCCACTTGAAGTGGAACAACCACCTGCAGAACTTGAGCCAGCTGTTCACAACTATCTACTCGTCGTCAGCGCTCGCGGACGTAACGCTCTCCTGCCGCGACGGGACCCTCAAGGCGCACAAGCTCGTGCTCTCAGCATGCAGTCCGTATTTCGAACAAATATTCAAGTGAGTACATTTATTTTTCATTAGAAAATGCATTAGGAGTAGGTTTCCATTTATAAAATTGTATATTTATTACACATCAGTTTTAAATCTGTTCCATTTGGTCATTATGACATCATTATTTTTTCTAGTGAAGTTATTTATAATACTCTGTAATGTATACAGACATGAGCAATGTATATTTTGTATTGAGCTTTAGCTTGTTAAAAAAATATAATTATACTTCATTTAATTTATTGCATCTTTACAAGTATATGAGTAATAATGTTACATAAATGTCATAGGAGTCGAATATAATATGTAAACTTATAATAAATTTTATTATCTTGTGATAACAGAAAAAATATGTCTGGTTAATAAATGAGATAATATTTAAATTACATTACAAGTATGATAAAAATATTGTATCTTTTTCATTAGGGACAACCCATGTCAACATCCAATAGTGATCCTGAAGGGCATTCCGTTCTCAGAGATCAACCTCCTTGTAGAATTCATGTACAAGGGATCAGTGGATGTTCAGGAATTGGATCTACAGTCTCTCATGCATACGGCATCAGAGCTAGAAATCCGAGGGCTTGCATATGAGGCTAGAGACAATGCCGCTCAGCTACTCAATGTCAATTTGGAATACCCATCATATGCTTCGACTACTGCAACTGCACAGCCTGCGACAGCATATTCACAAGCAAGAACTGATGTTGAAAGATTAAAACAGGTGAGTCATTCAATGAATATTTCTTATTACCATTAGGCATCATATAAATAATGTTCAGTTCTGAAACTAAGAGTGCTATCTTAGTTGTCATCTGGGTAATCTTTTGAATTAACTAAAATTGGGCAATAAAAATGAATGAAGTAATATACTAAGACTCAAATTAAGCAACTGTTCATTGTAAATAATACAGAAAAAAAAAATAACACAATGAAATTATTCATTTATGTGTATTTCTATTCAAATAGTTGTAATTAAAGTTGAGTGAAAAATATAATACTGTAAATTTTATTGCTTGTTATCTAAATAACAATTAGGTAACATGGACGCTAGCTTAGAATATATGCATAAAAGTGAAAATTATGATTTAAACACAAATTATTTCGCACAAGGTATGACTTGTTTCCTTAGAATATTGTGTAATAAAAAGATTTTGCCATATATTTCAGCTTTACTATTTTTTAATAAATTTAGAATTCTTTGCAGGTAGTCAAAATGGTTATGATTAATAGCCAATAAAAAATACATGTAACCAATTATAATTTAGGAAGTGACATTAAAAAATAGAGAAATATTCCATTATGTATTAAAGTGGCTTCAAAGTTTTTAAATTGGCTTTTTTCTCATGATGTTGTTAATTCTTTTGAGTGCTAATTGGCTAAAATAAAAATATTTTCCATTTACTGTTGGTTAATACATATAATATAACAATATATCTTCATAAATATCACTGTTATAAGAAATAATGTTATTAATCAACATTATTTATTCATATTAACATATGTAAATAGATCATTGTTAGTCCGGTTTAAAAAATTGCATTTTAAATAGTTATTTTATGAATATAAAATGTCCTATTTACATTTTAATTTTTTTTTATATTAGGCTGAACAATAATT
Source organism: Trisateles emortualis (assembly GCA_947095525.1). Classification (NCBI taxonomy): domain Eukaryota; kingdom Metazoa; phylum Arthropoda; class Insecta; order Lepidoptera; family Erebidae; genus Trisateles; species Trisateles emortualis. The sequence goes on from OX352745.1 coordinate 15,337,290, forward strand.
TCCATTGCCTATTGGGTATATAAATTGAAATAAATTATAGTAGTATTTTTTTATGAATTAATTGTTTAGTTTATTCTTGTTTTTTATGAAAATACTTAATATATTAGCTGTTGCCCATGACTCCGCCCACATGGATGTCGGTTATCGCGATAAAGAGTCTATCTCTATGCAAAATTTCATCCAGATCCATTCAGTAGTTTTTAGGTGACGAGAGTAACAAACATCCATACATACATCTATCCGTCCTTACAAACTTTTACATATTTATAATATTAGTAGGATAGAGATTATTTAGGGTTTATTTTAACCATTACCTCCACCAGGATACAGGCCCTGTGTCGCCAGGGACTTTTATAAACATACAAATCAGGGACTCAAATTATTATTTGCAATATTATATATCCTTTGATTATTAACACATGTTAATAATCAAAGATTATATCTTTATTTTATAGATTTTAAAATTTAGAGTCAGAAGGAACAATATTATTTAATATTCGTTTTATGTGTTGTAGGTTTAGTGTACTAAACGCATCACCTAAGCGGCCATTGTTTATCAGTTAATTTTATCATTAAATACATTTATGACGTCATCATATTTTTCGAGTAATACTGAGTCATGTTAAACATTTTTTATTTACTTAACTGTTAAACACTTGGGTATTTCCTTTGCCTATTAGGATTTTAAATTAAATTTTTTACCTGTAATAAAAAAAAAAACCTTGAACTTTATTACATTACTGTCAATAGTTATTTGAATTTCGAATTGTATAAATATTGTTTATGAAAGGGTATTCAAGTATGTATGTACAATAATAATGCCACTTATTTGCGTTCGTACTTTTTATAGTAGGTACTTGTATGACGTAATAAAGTAAAAAATGATTTATTTTATTTTACCTACTAGTATCTTTAGGAAATAATTTAAAATGTGAAACATTTTCCGATATGATACATTACAATCTATACTTATTATTAATATTATAAAGCTAAAGAGTTTGTTTAAACTAATCTCAGAAATTACTGGTTCGATTAGAAAAAATCTTTTTTTGTTGAATAGTGAGATTAGAGACAAGATACGAATGCACTACCTTATGTCTCCATCATTATCTCTTGTGTGTGTAAGTCTGATGAGGAAAAGAAAGGAAAATGTATCAAAGAATGTCTTCCGGAAACCAATATATTTTTCGGCAAAAATGCTGAGATATTTTTATTATGCCGCAATGTAGATTGGATTTAGTAGTTTACTCCTAATATTTAAAAAAAAAATAATATGTGGATGACGGTATTAGGGTTAAATTTTGTAGAAAACGTAAATACACATCATTTTTTGATAAATAAGACACTTCCGTATTTTACGGAAGTGGATTCTCAGTGGCTCCTACTAGCCGTCATTGCAACCCATATCTATATAATATGTCCCACTGCTGGACATGGATGTCCTTTCCTCTGAAAAGAGAGCAAAGAAGGTTTCGACCCTAATTCAAACACAATGTGGATTGGTGGATCAAAAATGCCTTTAGTATTTCTTCTAAGACGTGGTTTTCCTCAAAATGTTTTTCTTTACTATTAGCAGATAGTTAGTCATTTGATTAGTATGTATAAATCCAATAAAATGAAATACAGTTAGTACTACCTTGATCTGGATCGAACTACCTAGTAGCCGTAACTAGCTACCTGGGTGAAAAAAATAAATTTGACCAATGTGGAATTGTATCAATGTGGAATTGTACCAATGTGGAATTGTACGAATATGGAAATAGTACTAATCCGAAGGCGTAGTGCCTCGTTGTTCCAGCGGCATATGTGTACGTTTTAAACAGTGGTATAATCTTACCTTAATAAATAAAGCATTAGTCATAAGAATACGCGGAAATAAACGATGAATTAAGACAAATACATTACGTGTTGCTGCATTATATACAGGAATAAGATGAAATAAATGATTCTATCTAAGATGCATCAAAGACGCCGATCTCTTTGTATATAAAAACGTGAGAATTTGTGAGGATGGATAAGAAACTTTAGCATAGGCATTAAGTATAGACTAGTCCCCCACTCTTGATTTTTTTTGTTTACTATATATGTATCTACGCCCTCCGCTGTTGACTACTGCTGGATATAAGACTCCTCCATGGCTTTTTTGCTTAGTAGAAATAGATAGATACTTCAAGGATTTTTCAGCTCCTAACATAGCATTTCTCCAAGCAGTTTCCTTTATCTTGGCCCTACTCTATAGATGAGCACATAGACCTTTTAGGATTTTTTGTGCAGTGTCCTTTCATTTTTAGGGTTCCGTACCTCGAAAGGAAAAAACAGAACCCTTATAGGATCACTTTGTTGTCCGTCCGTCTGTATGTCAAGATCCTTTTTCTCAGGGACGCGTTAATTATCAATCTGAAATTTATATCAAATACGGTCAGGTCTATTGTCTCTTAAAGCTGTGAAAAATCAAACTGCTAAGCCAACAAACAGCCGTTTATGCCGCAAATTTTATTTTAACTCTCGAGGGAAATGGGAATAAAAGGAAATCTAAACCTACAGGGTACTTCCCAGAACAGAATCTTGAAATTTGGTATGAAGCAACGTCTTATAGAACAGATAAAGGAAAAATTGCGAATACCGTAAATTTTTTATTACATCATATAATCAAAATCCAGGTTTGTACGAAACCCACGGTTCGCGAGTCCGACTCGCACTTGGCCGGTTTTTTTTTTTTCATACTTATATAGTTAGTATCTCTTAAGTCATTGCTAGATCATGCTTGATAGGGATTTGCCAAACAGTCAATGCATCGCACGCGCCTAGTTGCGACTAATAGGTGTAGCATTGCCTCGTCTTTCCCTCCTTACAGGACTTGCATATCGGTCGGTTTGACATTAGGTTTTTTTTTTCTCTAAAAAGACAACTCCCGCACTAGAGAACAAGCTCTGTGTCGCGGGGGACTTTACCGGACACAGACTCAGAACAATTGTTTGTGGATCACACAAAGTTTTGTCCTGTGTGGGAATCGAACCCACAACCTCGTGCACAGCAGGCGCATACTGCGGCCACTGGATCACCGAGGCAGTAATGGACCATGATTCGAACTTGAGCCTCTCGGATTCCGGCCCTGCGCTCTACCAATTGTGTCACCCGAGCCTGAGTCTACTCCTGACTTCGAATTTGTCCACCGCTTTTTTAAGTCTTCAAGTGGAATCCGAGAAGCGCAGGTTCGAATCCTGCTCCGGACTCGACTCTCTCCACATTGCTTTAAATATTTAAATATATTTGAGCTAATTGTATTTCAAAAATGCTTAATATATTTATTAGTAGGTAGGTACTATTCTATGAAGGTACTCACTTGATAGTGGGGTGTAATAACATTACTCAGGTAGTATTATTTAGCTGCATTTTTTGTGGAGCAGAAGGAATTCCCAGTATTTTGTCGGCGATTGTAAATATTTTGAATTGCTTGTAAACCCAAAAAAAACATTCTCTTTTGACCCTCTTTTTCCTGCAATTATGAATTATTTTATTTGAAAAATTAAATTATCACGTTTATTGTAGTCTAGGATTACCATTTATTTTACACTAGCTGTTGCCCGCGGCTCCGCCCGCGTGGATGTCGGTTATCGCTGTAAAAAGTAGCCTATGTGTTATTCCAGACCATAATCTATCTCTGTGCCAAATTTCACCCAGATCCGTTCAGTAGTTTTTACGTGAAAGAGTAACAATCCAGCCATCCATCCATCCAACCTAACAAACTTTCACATTTATAATATTAGTAAGGATTAACGTAAACAAAACAATAAAATCTACTTGTATTTCTTTTTTTGGATCTGGTGCGTCTTAATTTCTTGCAATAGCTGGAAATATTAATCTTAGAATATTTTTACTAGAAAGATATTGTTATCTCATGTGTTTAGCGTAGCTAAACATCAGTTAATTGATATCAAGCAACCGTTGCCTAACCATCCTTTTACTCCAAGGAACTGTACCATTATACCTCATTCGGTCGCGGTTATTCCATATCTTAAGTTGCCAGCAACAAAAAATAAAAAGCCGTCATGGAAAAAGGCGCGCGAGCAATAAAATCTTATTATAAAATTAACCCTCTCATTTGCAGACGCAAACAGTGTCGACAATGAACAATCATCATAAAGTGACGGTCATCTTTCATTGTTAGAGAGGGATATACTGACATCAAAAATTATATACGTTAGCTTCCAGCACACTACAAATTAGCAGCAAACGTTCGACAATAAAATAATCTATCCAACATTGACAATCGCATCAAAACCGGCCATGCGTTACAGTGATTAATTCAAACATAATGATTTACATGTACTTTTATTGTCTAGTTTTTCGCATCAATTAGATAAACCTCTATTCTTACACGTGCCAATGATGTAAAGTACGTAAAATTAAAAAATAGTGTTCGACCGTATTATGATTTTGATGGAACCAGATACTTATTTGGTTTCGGCCTCCTGACCAAAAACGAAGCCGAGGCTTATTTGTTTAAGATAAAACTTTAGGTTTACTATGTACCTATTCATAGACATAATTTAATACAATACTTTTAATTCGATAAATATTCACGTTTAAATGTTAATACCTACTGTAAACTTATTAAAATAAGTTTCGGCTTTGAATTTAGTTACGGTCGTAGCCGATGATGAATTCAACATCGAGCCTGCTAAACATTAGGCCTCTCCAAGTGTAGGCCACTTGGGACGATTAATCTTCTCGCTTCTAGATGTTCCCAACTACGTGAAGATCATCGCTAGCCTAATGGTGTCCTACACTACGTTTGCCGAGCCGCAGTCTCCACTCAAAAACACGTCATAAAACAAACCGAATCTCAAATGTAATTAAGGCCGATTATTTGGTTTCGGTAAAATAATATTTCGGCCCGGCACTACAATGAAAAATTTACATGCAATAGTAATAACGTGAAATCTTACATCGTACATTTTCGCGTTACGGCGTCGTCGGCTTCATTGTTGGTCACTGTTAGACTATTATATACTCCGAACATTCTATAACAGTTATTTGTTGTCTGTTACATTTCACATTGTTAATATGTACATTATTATAATAATATTATGTAGATTGTGCTATGATAATGTCTGGGGTTTTTTTGGGTGTTTTAATTTATTGTACTGAGACACTTAATTAAGTTTAATTATGAGTTACTTATTATATATAGTTAACGTGTTCAAGGTCTGTCTTGCCTTATGCTTTGGTCGAGTTATATGGCTTTGTGACTATGTTATATAACAATAAAGTACATAGTTTATGTAGAATTTCTCGTGTCTACAATTCAGTACATGGGTGTTATAAGGTAAAATTTTGCAAGTGCCTTCAACACCTTTTTTTTAAAGTCCTGTGTTGTGGGGGACTTTTCAAATATACATATACATATTTACAGACATAATATACATCTAGACTCGAGTCAAAAATTTATGGGTCACACAAAATTTTACCTTTTACTTCCTTTTTCAGGCCTTAATCAGTTGGATCAGGCATGCCTTTGACATTTCTTCTAAGACATGTAGGTTTCCTCACGTAGTTTCCGACGTCATGGGCAAACCTACTAACGGTAACAAAAAATTACGGGAGTTTATTCCAAACGTAGCCATTTTGACTATAGCTATTAATTTATGAAATTTTAATCAAACTTAAACATTATTTTTAAAGTAAATATTCCTCTGTAAGTACCTATGTAGGCATTATTATTTTAATCAATATTATTATCAACTTTGTGTAATATTAAACAATATACGCATTGTATTAAAATGAAAGATAAATATTGTTTTCAGATAACTTATGGAAATAAAAATATATAATAATTATGCGATAAACTGTATATTTATACCATATCTTTATATCTAGTATATGACGGACATTTTACATGTTGAAAAATACTTTAATTAATTATTATTTCTTTATTATGACGTCATATTTTTGCAGATAAAAATTATAAAGTAAATCTAATAATTAGCCGCTGATAACTGTCGATAGGTAGACAAATCTCTAAAATTTTGATGTCTTATTTTCATAACATTTTAGTGGTAAGCGATGTTTTTGACAAAAAATGTTTGGCGGCAATATAAATTACTATAAGGTTTTTCTCGGTAAATAAAACATAAAAAGTATATTAATTTGAAAACAACAGTACATAATATTTATTTTTATTTGAAAGACAAAGAACACAAGGCAATTAAAATATTTTTGTAAGACTTTTTAACAAACAAAATGGTAAGACGGCGTTGCGGACCACTTCGGGTGTATTCAGGGACCACTAGTGGTCCACGGACCACCGGTTAAGAACCTCTTGTTTAGCAGATTAGATAGCACATAATCTTTACTATAAACAGTATGTCTCTCATCGATCACAATCTTAAGCTCGCCAACCATCTTCACCAAGTATTTTCTAAAATCAAAGTAGCCTACATTACGTCCCATAACATTAGCTATTTGCCCAATTATTATTAACTAGCTGTTGCCCGCGGCTCCGCCCGCGTGGATGTCGGTTATCGCTGCAAAAGTAGCCTATATGTTTTTTCAGACCATAATCTATCTGTGTGCCAAATTTCATCCAGATCCGTTCAGTAGTTTTTACGTGAAAGAGTAACAAACATCCATCCATCCATTCATTCTTACAAACTTTCACATTTATAATATTAGTAAGGATTAGCGGCAACAAACATACACTTAAAATTTATGTATATGTACGTACATAATAAAATCTAATAAGTACTTATATAATATATCTGATCGTGACGCTATAGCAGACAATTGAGGGACAAAGCACTTTGTTAACAAACATTATTCTAAATTACTTTAATATGCTGTTTGTCATACAGTTTCCGTTGTTGTACATAAAAAAGTATAATATATAATACCTATTTATCTCTTACGTTTTATATGTTTATATTTTACAGCGTCGGATAGAAGGGTCGTAAAATATAGCCTTCGAAATATTCTCGTTGCGTCAACCTAAAATAATATTATATTTTTTAATAAAAATTGTTATGGCCGACCTTCGTAAATTTAAATTCTTTTTTTTTTTGTATTTTTTTAAACTGGTTATTATGTAAATTGGGACTTTTTTCATCAATTTTCAAGGTTCTTCTGTTGCTAGCGAGTATAATCTAACTTAGGTACGGTGGGCAACGGAGATTGCAGCACAGGGCCGCTATATGAGGATTGGAATTTTAAGAAAACCAATTTATGAATTTGTGTGAAAAAAAAAATTATCTGTAGGTTTAGTCTAATTGTTGATACCAAATTCCACAGAAATATATACAATGGTTTTCTTTATAAATAACTTTCATATATCTGCCCTGTACAGCAATCTCAGTTGCCGTGTATACATATAAACGCTATACAAATTTTTATATACGCTGTAACTTCGATATTCACATGTCATGCCTTAATAATTAATCTGCAAACAAAACAGCTATCGATTTTAAGCCAGGAACACTTACTCCTGACATTTAAAGCTTACACAATATACAACACGCTTTTCATTCTGTGGGCGTTCGTCTCGACGATCGGAAAATATCAGTCATTACGTGGGCGTCGTTTTTATAATCCTTTAGCGACAAAATCTGATACAATACAAAAGCATGTTGTCTCTGTGCACATGTGACTTTACCACCTACATTATTATAACAATCTAAATTCGTGTACGTATGTATAGTCAAACGCGTACTTGCCATGCGTGGTGAACTATGGCCTTATCTTCCTTCCACGGAGGAAGTTTATAAGGCTTGGCATTTAATAATAAATTATCTTCAAAGCTTGTATGTGTAGCCGTCAGTGCAGAAATGGGGTGCATTTTTTTTCTTTCTGCACCATTCGGTGAACTGTTTACTATAGGTACTAGTTGCAACTGTTTACTTATTGTATTGATTCGCCTCTTTCGTAGTGAGCTTGAGGTGCAATAGTTCGGCAATTCTCGGCTATTCTACTGCGTCAAATCTGTCTAGCGTCTATCAAGATATGCATATTTTTACTTATCGATCGAGCTCTGTGCAATTAATTTGTAACATTCGTTTAAATCCGTGCTCATGTGGAAGCTTTTTCTTTCAAAGCAACGTTTTTCTATCCTAGGATTAGTCAATGCATAAAACCCTGGTACATATTATTGAAAAGCTTCTAACCAATACGATGTTTGCCTTTATACACAAATCGAGAATCAATTTCAATGCTCTAGATATTCGATAATGAAAATGCTATATCGATACTCGATAGGATTATCAGATTTCGGTATAATCCTTTACAAACCAACTAGCTGAGCTTTTCATTAATTATTCAGTTAGATAGATAGTAGGTATAGTTGTTGTGAGCTTCTCTGATATTGGAGCAAAGCAAGTAAATAAACTGCAAAATATTAATAAATGCAACGCGACGCCCCCCGTAGCGAGGTTTAGGGCGATGGTCGCTCGATTTGCTGTCTCCGCCTTTGTTGACAATCCGACTGAAGGACAATATTTCACAATATGTATTATACTACTAATATTATAAATGCGAAGGTTTTAATGGATGGTTTCTTGTTTGTTACTCCAATCACGCTAGAACGACAATGCGTCTAGATGAAAGGCAGATACAGATTCACAGTTTGGAATATCACATGCAGACGAAACTGCGGGCCTAGGTTATATTGTCATTGTTGTTTGTTTTCATAACATAAAGTTCACGAACCTTATAAATTAAATGAACTTTCACAAACATTATAATAAATAGACGTATTTCGTAGAATTGACAACACAATTCCACAAAATTCGTCTGAAGTTGACTGAGGGAAACGTAGGTCACGGCCTGGCTGGAACAATTTTAATTATGTCAATTTAATAATAATTTTCCTTGTCAGGAATAAGGTTGAGCCATTCATCTAGGTTTCGAGGGCCTTACAGACTCTAGAGTGTTTTATCAGGGACAGGTAACCTTTAGGTACGTATACTTATCGATGTCCGGTGCATCCGAGCCGGTCATAATTTAGTTTTGATGGCACGTATGACTGAGCCGGATATGTCGAGAAGGGCAGGGGTTAAAATACATAATGTGTAGTCATAATATAATATCTAAGAAAGATCATAAAATTATAAACATTTTTATAACTGTCAAATCATTCCAAACCATTGCATTGTTGTTAATGTAAAATTAGAAAGCTGCAATAAAGATGGCCACTAATTTTACGTTGAAGATAAGCAGCTGAGCCAATTTAACACTTAAAAGTTATCTTTCTCTTTCATATTTATGGTTGTTATTTAAAACATGTGGAATGAAATTAAAAATGTAATTAAATAAAAAAGAAAACATTGTAAAAGTCGTCGATATTGAAACAGTTGAACCCGATTACTATCTTGCGCAGCAGTGTGTCGAGATTTTAGTAGATTACTTATAACAAATCTTTTAACTAATTAAAATAATAAATGCGGCATTATTGCAAAAAGTTTTATCTACACTAATATTTTAAAGAAACAATCTATTTGTATTTTTGTTTAACTCAATAACTACTAGACCGATTTTACAAATTCTATCACCAATGGAATGCTTTATTAGAGTAACAAGTCCTGGGTATATTTAAAGAAAAAGAAGGAATAGGTACTACGAAACAAATTAAATGTTCACTTATGCTAATCCGGGAGAGGGCTCTTGTAAAATCATGGACATGAATTGTCACCACAGGAACGCACACACTTTTAAACTTAAGGGAGATCGTACAATCATACGCCGTACAGAAATACCTACGGAGTGTAAATTGATAAGCATATAATTCAGACAGGCATCAAACCTAAACCACAAACTTGAACAATCCACAATTTCCGGGATTAATTGGTCTAATTAGTAATAAATTGTAATTTGTTGCTATGTTGTTTTCGTTCATAATATAAAATTTTACGATATAATTCTATAATTGATGGAAGATTGTCTATAGTAGATCAGTTTTTTTAAATATATTTTTTAATAAGGTAGGCACACGCAAAGGTGTTCACTGTGAGTGACGAGTTAATTAGTTAATATAGTTTGAGATCCAACTTGTTTCCATGTAATTTATTATGTAGATTATAAGACTTTTTATATTGATTTATTTTTTGCTAATTTCAGAACGAAGTAAATTGTGTATTAACTTTATGAACAAATTTGTTATATTTTTAACAGATAGGAGATCTTATCGCTTGGGTTTTCCAATTTATTATTATTATTATTTTTTTTTTTTTTATACCACTTGGGTGGCAAACAAGCATACGGCCTGCCTGATGTTAAGCAGTATCCGTAGCCTATAGACGCTTGCATTACCAGAGGTATCACTTGCGTGTTGCCAACCCTTTTTTTTACACCAGGGCTTTAAGATGGAAGTAACCCTGGCATAGGAATACGTTTCTTTCAAAACGCATTCCTAAATGAGCGCTGGAGACCTGTTTTTGTGGTTTTCCAATTTATTATGATGTTGATGATGCAATTTCCAAACGCTATTATCAAAAAATATAATATTTATAGGTATTTATATTAATAAGTATCAAAATTACAAGGTAAAATTGAAAGTCAAATCAATTAGGTAATCATTATGGTCGCGAAATTACATTTAAGCTAATATTAAATTGATCAGTTTGCCTACGGGCAGATTTGATAAGTAATTTAATGATATTGATAGTGGGAGGGGACAGGGTAGACTCGTGTTCAAGCACTTTCTTGTCTCGTTGAACGATGTTGTAAGACCTAGTTTTAGAATGTAAATGCTCCAATCCAATCCCTTTAGAGATAGTGCTAGAAGATTGTTACTCTTCTATGTCTAATAACTTTAAACGAGTAATTTTGTATCTCTTGTATCCGAAACCGCCTTTAACGATTTCGTTATTTTTTTCTTGTATTAAAGCGATTTTGCAAAGAAGAATATTGGGTTAAGGTTAAGTTAAGAAGGTTTGGTTAAGGTTGGTAGGGCCGCCCAGAGATACTAACCTTTATTTAATTAACACCCAATTAGAGCTTAAAGCATTTTGTTCTAGTTACCATTTAATTACACATTGTAATTCATACTAAATTGTAAATTTTATACTCTGCTGATAAAAAAGGATTGGTAAGAGTTTCTTGTCTAGCTCTACCCTTGACTATTGACTACTAATATCTATTGAAAAAAATGAGCATACATTTTATACTAAGGTTCGAAAATATCGCTATTTATATCCATGCCTTGAAGCATAAGTAGATTTTATTCTATAGTATATAATTTTCCTCCTAGATCCACATGTACCAACAGTCCATGATGCGCGCGGAGGAAATCCGCCGGCGTCGTCGTGAAGACGCACCTGGCACTCATACTGCAGTCAATAACATATTAGCTGCTGCAGCTAGGGAGATGGAAGAGGCTATGCACGCGTCACGCGTTAGCGAACGCGTTGTCGCCAGTTTACAGACTGAACATGAACAAGGTAAGTTTTAATATCGAACGTAAGCTTTAGTCACAGGATTGCTTGACAAAACTACATACTATTTTTCTGTAACTTTTTTTTATTCTATCAAGGACGCAAACAAGCATACGGCCCGACTGATAGTAAGCAGTTACCGTAGCCTATGGACGCTTGCAACACCAGGAGCATCACTCGCGCGTTGCCGACCCTTTAAAGACCTTATAGCTCCTTTCTTGAAGAACCCCATGCTATAGTTACTCTGATGAGTAGGAAGTGCATCTGAAACCGTACAGTACGGCATGTTTGCATGCAACATCGGCATCTAACATTATTATAAGCCTGTGTTGTCCCACTGCAGGGTAAAGGCCTCCCTACTTTCGTTCCACGTCTCTCTATCTAGCTGCTATGGACCAGTCTTCGTTAAATGAGCCCAACTCATCCCGCCATCTCCGTTTGGGTCTACCACGATGTCACTTGCCATTATTACGTTATAAGCATTAATTTCCTAAATCATTGTCATCATCAAGCCTATTGCAGTACACAACTGGATATAGACCTCTCCAAATTAGCACCACTTATCATGATCCTCAGCTTGTCGCATCCAGCTGCTCCCAGCTACTTCTCCAGATATTTTCTTGTGGCTAATTAATTGAATTAGCAAATTGGGCTGAAGATTTTGGCAATTGACATGTATTTTAACATTTCTTAACGAAAAAGGCTTTTAAATGGCAACCATGGGCAGAAATTCAAAGTATCGTCTTCCTCTACTATTGCCGTCGTATTAAACTTGTCTCACGAACTAAAGGTTTCAGTTAATAGGACTACACTACCACCTGTACCAGTCTTAGGTTGGATATAGGCCTCGTACAGTTAGTCTGAAAAGATATCTTATTACAACTTTACTTCTAGCTGCCGCAGCAGCCGCTGCCGTTGCTGCTGCAGCAGCATCAGCATCGTCCACATCAGACAAGCGTGAAAGCGAGGAAGAACGGCCCAGGAAGCGCGCTTCTATCCTCTCCCCTGATGATGATAGAATGAGAATCAAGAAGAAGCCGATGACTGTTCGCTTCCAAGAAGATAATAAGACTGATGAGCGCAATAAGGTCACATCACCAGGTGAGGTTTAGATGTAAGATTAGGTTTGCAGGCGATACGTGCGTAACAAATGACGTCACGAAGGTAAAGATTGAGGAATTGATGCAAAGTCTGGATTGATACAGGTCCACAGACCGATACATCGTGTCTGTGATGGATGTAGATCAGCGTGCAATAAACAGTATTATGAATGCCAAGGTAACTCTGTCTGTCTGCTGTCTTTAACGCCTAAACTGATAAACGGATCTTTATGCAATTTGGCATAGATGGTATCCTAGGGAAGGCCGTGGTTTTTATCGCGATAATCGACATCCACGCAGGCAGTTTTGCGGGCAACATCTAGAAATTTATAATCGAATCCTGAACAAAACGTGCTGGTGCTAAGGCATCAGACTATCTTCCCTGAACCAAATACAGATTCGGATCTTGGATGCATTTTGTGTCATACCACTACTATAGCAAAGATGCATACGACCCGCCTGATAGTTATCAGTTAACGTAGCCTAACAACGCTACTCACTAATGCAATACCGTCTACTCACACACAGGATCACAACTACACCACTGAGTGTAGTTATTTGGCTGTGGTCTTCTGTAAGCTGGAGGTCCTGCAGTTAAGCTTGCTCGCTAGTATGGTGCCCTACCTCTCTTATTTTTTTCTAAATGACAATAGGTACCTACTATTATTAATTGAATCAATTTATTCTAAGTACGTAAGCTCTTCTGCCATCCAATCTATTACTATTAACAGTTTTATTCGAATATTTTTGTTCTGAAAGAATCCATTTGAATTGTTTAGTATTTCTAAATCGATCGGTAAAAAAATATTTTACAAACATGGCTGCTTTTTAACAAGATGTTTCCTTATAAAGTACAGCGGTACAAAACAGTAGGTAACACATCGGGGGAATAAAGAAAATTTAAATATATTTATGTACATACATTTTAGTTATGTACAAAATTATGCGAATGCGCGCGCATCATGCGGCAAACACCCGCATATACTTACATAGATACATTTTAATAATTTATTTTACGTGTGCAGCGATGGATTTTTATCACAAAATGATACACCTTTTTCTTCCTAATGTAGGTATATTATATTGACTGCCTTGGTGGTCCAATGGTCGCATAATGCGCCTGCTGTGCACGAGGTTGTAGGTTCGATTCCTACGCAGGACAAAACTTTGTGTGACCCATAAAGAGTTATTCTAAGTCTGGGTATAATTGGTGTTCGTAAATTGTATGTTTGTAAAGACCCCCGCGACACAGAGCTTGTTCTCCAGTGCGGAGTAGCCTTTTTAAAAGAATATTATGTTGGTTTAAAGTGACTGGTTGCTAGCTGAGGTCGTGGGTTCGAATTTCATCTTCCTGAGAAGTGTACGATTATTTGTTCTGTGTATAATTATTCAAGTATTTATTTTATTTAAGTGTTCTGATTCAGTTGTCTGGTTGCTATGGTACATACTCTGCTTACGCTTCTACTATGTAGTTTAGGACCATATTAGTAGATGATGTAGATCTGTACTACTCTGGAACAGAACTACACCACTGTAAGGTGAAGATCCCTTCCATGATTGGCTAGCTCGCTTTTTTAATGCCTTAACTTACCTAAGGGCTCAAGGCAGAGCGCCGGCAAGATGGTCAGACGTCATTAAGAAGACGTTCGGAGGTAGCATGTACCGTGTGGTCCACACTTCAGAAGACAGCATAGCTTGGAGACGCGTCGTATGTGGTCGCGATTCTCTTCAGTGAGAGAACGACGATGATAATGAACTTACTTAAAAACAGTTAGTACCATCCCGGTACCGCGTGTAATCTTTCATATTGATTGTTTTCTAAATATACCGCTTTATTATTATAATAAGTAAAAGCTCGTTTTTGAAAAAAGAAAGATGGAAGAAAAGTATCGAGACCTTTCATACCTATCTCATATAGACGCGGAGGGCCGAATCTTGTTAAATAAATAAATGCGTATTTCTTTACCCTAGAAAACTTTATATTCATATAGGCTGAAGGGATAAACGCTATAAAAAGTTTCCCTTTCGCGTCGGTTTTAATGTTTGATAAGTTTATAATTTTGTTTGGAAATCCCTTTTAGAGTATAAGGTAAATTTGTTTCGTTGTGTAAAGTTGGTTGACTTATAAGCGGTTACCTTAGAATATTATGAGGGAAATTGCCTCAGAAAGCGAACTTATTTTTACGTAATCTCTTCGATTTGGAATTATTATGTCCTCCTATAATTGTGGTCTGGGTGTCTAATCTGAATCGAACCCAGGACCTCGTCTGCTCACTTAACGACCACTTAGCCAACGAATGTTATGGTTATCAAATCAAGGAGTTACCCCCCCTGAATGTAATTATCTGGCCATTATTTTTTTCTCTCAGTTCAGGTCTCTTCAGAATTGTTTATTTTTATATTATTAAACGACTCCCGCACTTGTGAATAATCGCTGGGGGGTAATACAAACATTAAAATTATGGACACAAAAGTATACACAAACTTGAGTGTTGTGGGTTCGATACCCTTACGGAAGAAAAAATTGCGTAATCCACAAATCGTTGTTCCGAGCCTGGGTCTACCCTGCGTCTGTTAATTGTATGTTTATAAAGACCGCGACACAGGTCTTCTCCCAAAATGCGATGATGTCTTAAAAATAATAATTTATTATTTTCTGTAAAGTTGCAAATACAATTGCCCCATGTGGAGATCAAATCCACAAATTGCCGCGCAATTAAATATGGCGAAATAACACACGTGACGTGCAGTCAAATATCTTATTAAGAATAATAAGAATGCCTTGTTCTTAAATTAATTTCGCTGAAAGTCAATTTATAACGGCCTTTTAGACATATTAAACCAACCACTTCAATTTAGGACGCAACTTTTATTTGTTTTACCTCTATTAAAGTTTAAAAAACGGACGAGGTTATCGTTGAATATTATGTAGTTAAAAAACCTACGCTGTTACCATTAAAATCTCATAAAGCTTTATAAAAAAGGTACAGATACATTAAAACTTTTTTTTCGCATAAAAAAATATTATAATACCTCATTTTTATAATGCGCTAGCTTCCGCCCGCGGGTTTGGTCGCGTGTTGTATGTCCATTTGAAATAATGAACCTTTCAAATGATGAGAAATTAAAAATAAAATAATTTAAATTATCCGAATCCACTGCACAGTCACACACACAATATTCCCACTCTTTTAAAAAAATATTGTTCTTGCTAAAGTAAATAATTTAGTATTCTTATAAAAAATGGACGTTTAAAAAAAGACTCGCCTTAGACATGGGGTGGTCGTAAAAGCTTTATTTAGTAAATAACTGTTTCTTCAAAACTACCTACCATATTTCCAAGTATTGGCTTTATAAGAATGCAGAGAATTCCTGACCAGTGGGTAGTATTTCGCTTTATGCCTAAAGATAATACGAGTAGTATTATCTATCTATAGCATTCGGTTCTTTAGGAAACAATTTAAATGGGTCGGCAACACGACTGCCCCCCCTTTTGCAAGCGTCTATAGGCTACGGTAACTGATTATCATGAGATAGGCCGCATGCTTATATGCCTCCTTTTTTGGCTATTGTTTTTTTCTCTAATAAAGAAAAAAATCAATAGCCCACACACATAATTATGTACCACGTAGGTACCTACTTCTGCTAGACACGGGTCTCACTTCCTTTATTAAGAGAGCTGAGAAGGTTTGGACACACACGCATAAATATCAGCAATTATAATAGAACTGTTTTACACAAAAATAAAACAGTTATTATGTGCCGGAAGAAAGACACAGCGTTGATGTGAAGAAGCTGCTTGTGATTTTGCCATATTAGTGCGTAAATAGTCAAAAACATACCGTAATTTCCTTCTTTCCGGCTATAGTTACCCAATTTCTCAGCTAGGGGCGCTTCTGTGTTTCCTGTTGGAGCGCTCGGTGACAACTTGTCATAGTGTCTTCACTCGCCAGCAAGGATCTTGCTCTAACGCTGTGTCTTTCTTCCGGCACATAATAACTGTTTTATTTTTGTGTAAAACAGTTCTATTATATGCCTACCGGAAAGACACAGCGTTGATGTGAAGACTTGTTTGGTATCTGCTGGTGATGGTAACTATAAACGCTATGTGAAATAATCAAGATATGATTAATAGTTTTGCATTAAAAGAACTATGTGTTATATATATACAATCATTTATTCAATTAAGTAATGTAATTAACATGTTTAGATAAACAAAGAAATCAAAGAATTTTATATAAAATAAAATATTCTTCATAGATTACAATTAAATAATTAGGAACTCTGTTACTCCAGATCAAATCTTATTAAGCATCTAGTTGTATGCAATATGATAACATACAAACATTATTCTACACAATCATATTATGAACACCATTTTAATAATATTAATGAGATCAATAGGTAATATAGGTATATAATCAGCTAAACTAAACATTAGAAAATTAGGTATATATCAGCTAAACTAAACACTAGAAAAATTTGTTCGAAGTAAATCTTCATTTCCATTTTTTCCTTTACTATTAATCTCTTTACAGTAAAAATTTCTAAAGGTCTTATCACTCTTCCAATTCCCTCTGCTTAAAATTTCTTCAATAGGCACATTCTCAATCCATCCTTTGGAGGCTACAGCCGCTCTGATACTACCTGGAGTTGCATCAATTTGTGCTGCTTTAAATATTGATTTAATCCAACCTCCGATAAGTGTTCTAGTAGCTGGTTTTACAGTACTATTAATAGAGATAAACAGACTAGACACATCAGTGCCTGAACGTCTCTGATGAGAAATTTTCTTAAGCTGTTTGATATGTTCCACAGGGCATATATGGGTATTCTGATGTTTTGACAATAACCACCCCGACTGCCTGTGTTTGTTGCAATCTGTTTTGGAACCGAATTTTGGCCATAATGTAACTTTATCTTCTTCTTCTATCAAATTACTAGTAGAAATATCTAACAATGTGAGGTCATGAACCCTTCTGCCTGAGGCAAGAAGTAGAATCATTGCAGTTCTTCTAGAAACATCAAAAAGGGTATCATTGCATGGCACTGAATCTAACCACTTAAATACTAATTGGGTATCCCATATGGGAGTTTTAATGGTTTGAGGTTTTGATATAGAAATTGCTTTTAATACTTGTTGAATAAAAAAGTTTTTTGTAAAAATTTCTGCATTTGCTGCACAATATGTTGAGACTGCGGATTTATGTAAAAGGATAGTATTGTATGCTAATTTATGTTTTAAATGAAGCTCTGCTAGAAATCTAGCTACGTCTTTCCCATCTGGGTTTTTAGTATTTATATTATTGGATGTGCAAAATGCTACCCATCGCTTAATGGGTGCTTTGTATGTATTGAGAGTAGTTGTCCGCCAACTATTTCTCAATAAATCTATTTGGTCTTTACTCCAGGATTGTATTTGATCTGCCCACCCCCAACTTTCCAAGCTTGAAGGCATAACCTGTCCACTTGAGGAGGGGGCATCCCGGTTGTTCGATCTATTAAGGTCTTCCGCAGATCCTTTATGGTCAAGGGGCTTGTTAGGGCTCTCGATCTGAGATCGACCAGCCAAAAGCATTGATTGCCAGTGCGGGACTATTAGAATATAAGTTCCCTTGGCATTGTTCAGGTGGGATAGTACCTGAGGTATTAGGTTGGGTGGAGGAAACACCCATGCCAGTTGATAATTCCAGTCTCGACTGAAAGCGTCGCAAAAAATTGCTGAGCCATCGTTTGAGTCCCATGTGACATACTGAGGGACGACTGCCGTGTCTTTCGACGCGAACAAGTCGATGTCGGGTACGCCCCATTTTTTGAATATGGCTGTTGTGGCTTCTGGCAGAAGCTGCCACTCTGGCACAGTTTTGCCTCTTGAGAGGCGGTCTGCTATCCCGTTCAACCTCCCCGGGAGGTAACATGCCGACAGTGTTATATTGAACTGCTCGGTTAGAAGGAGAAGTTTGTTGGTTAGTTCTAGGAGAGCTAGGGATCGAGTGCCCCCTTCGTTCCTTATATATGCTATTAGGGTCTGGTTGTCTGACTGTACTAGTATGTGAGCATTTTGAACAAATGCAATTTGTTGTGATATGGCTGCATACACTGCAAACATCTCCTTCATATTGGAGTGCCAACTTTGTTGGACTTGACTCCATTTGCCTGACAACATTATGTTGTTCAGGTGCGCACCCCAGCCCGCGTCCGCCGCGTCTGTGGTGAGAAAGTGAGTCACTTTTTTGTTGTGTATCAGTTTTGCACTGTGGTCCACATTTTTTAGCCACCACTGTAATTCGCGCTTTACTGGGGGTGGTAAGGCCCTTTTTTCTCTGGGCCTGCCCTGCCTGAAACACCTTAAAAATATTTGTGTCCTGCGACAATGAAGACGACCATTTAAGGTTGTCAGGTTGGCAAAATTTAAAGTGCCTAGCAACTGCTGTGCCTCTCGGAGACAAGTCATATTTTTCTTTAATATATTGATAATCATTTCTTTTATTTTGTTTACTTTTTTTAAAGGTAAAGACATCAGGTTGGACCTTGTGTTCCAAGTGATGCCAAGGTATTCTAACTCTTGAGTTGGGATGAGGATTGATTTTTGATGATTCACCTGCCATCCCAACTTTAACAAAACCTCTATGGCTTTGCTTGTCTGATTGATGAGATCGGATTTGATTTGATTTGCTAATAAAAATCGTCTAGGTATACTATGATTCTTATGCCTTGTCTCCGAAGGATTTCCGCAATCCAATTGGTCACAGATGCGAAGGTGTGAGGCGCTGAGGAGAGGCCAAATGGTAGGGCTGTTAATTGGTAAATTTCTTTGCCATATATTATGCGTAGAAATCTCCTGTGAGACTCCTTTATGCAAAGATGAAAATATGCTTGGTGGAGATCTATTTT
This sequence comes from Trisateles emortualis, assembly GCA_947095525.1. NCBI lineage: Eukaryota > Metazoa > Arthropoda > Insecta > Lepidoptera > Erebidae > Trisateles > Trisateles emortualis. The sequence continues at coordinate 15,356,704 of OX352745.1, forward strand.
TGTCATCCAGTCTCCCTGTTGTAGAAACTGGATCACATCTACCCGGGAAATCAGCTGAAAGTGTCGGGTTGACACATGTAAATTCAGACTTTTTAAATTGAAAATAGGGCGTATACCCCCATCTGCCTTTTTCACTAGAAACATTTTTGAATGAAAACCCGGGCTCATGTTTTTTGGTTTTTCCAAAACTCCTGTCTCTAATAATTCCTGTATTACAGAAGTCATCTGTTTGGAATTCTTTGTTGCAAACTGTTGCCAAACTCTTTTGTATGGATAATGTAAAGGGGGTTTGGTTTTGAATGGTATGCGACCATTGGAAATGACCTTTAGGATATATTGGCTGGCTCCCAATTGTTGCCATGTGTGTACATGATTTCTGAGGCAACCCCCCCTGAACATTGAGTTGTGATAGTCATTTTTCTCTGTTTTTATTTGAGGAGTCATGGGAACTATTGTGGTGAAAGGGCTGTTTTTTAGAATTATATTTGTTTTTATTAGAATTGTATTTATCATTTTTCTTATCAGTCTTACGGAAACTAACCTTATGTGAATTCTTATTATGTTTTTTAATATGTGACTGGTTACTACTAGAGTAATTTTTTCTGTCCTTAATATAGTTTGGTACATTAAGCCAAACCTGCGACCCCCCCAAAGACTCTACTAAAGGATTAAGACTCTCTCTGCTAAATAAATGCTCTGGACTAGGTGGAATATTTTGTAATGCCACTTTAATATTCACATTATTTATTTCTTTGAGAATTCGGTCACGCCTAACCTCTATGCATTCCGCTCTTTTGCCACAAATTATTTGCATGCTAATTCCGTATTTTTGTATGATGGAGAGGATGGTCCAAAGGTCTCTATGAGCTTGTCGTAGAGAGTGTTTGGGTTAAGATCTGCCTTATTATTACAGGCCCAATTAACCACATCTTGTAAACTAGTTTTTAAAAGTTCCCTACCCTCTAAGACAACATTTGACAAGCCTGCCAATAAGTTCTCTGTACCTGCTACATAATCTGTTCCTTTATTAAGATGGCACAATTCTTCATTTAATTTTAAACCTGTAAACCCAGGTGATGCCAGACATGTTTGTAAGGCCTTCTTATAACGAATGCCTTTCCAAGCAGGCGAATTAAACTGCTGAAGGGTTACGATTTCGTTTAACCTTGAGGGGTTGGCGACTGGAATAAGCTTATTTTCGTCAAAGTTTATTTTTAAGTTCCCTAACGACATATTGGAAGACGACGGGTTATCGTCGGGTTTATTCAAAAACGGAATTTGAGACTGTGAAACTGAGACGTCTGAGCCTACGTTATTATTATTATAGTTCGGTTGATTAATCGTACAAGCATTAACATATTGTGGAATTTGAGCCATACAATCTGTGAGATAACTGACTTGGTTGAATAATGTATCCATACGAGGGTCTGAACACGTTCCGACATGTTTCGACCCGCGCTTAGACCGTTTATTCGGTGGAGGCGAGGCAAAGCCTTCCTCGTCTTCCGAAGACGAGGATGAACTGCTTTGTACTGAGCTAGTACTCCGCTCTCCATCCGGAGCAGCGATGTGAGCATCCTCGCTTTCTCCAATAGGATTCATCTTAAAAGTGGTATGTGAATACCTACTTACCCTTTTCAAGTCACAAAACAGTTGTATTACACTTATTTTGAACTTACGACACGATTAATTATATGTTTTGTATTAAAACACTTGTTTTTAGTCACTTAACAACATTTGGTTTTATAAATAAAACTTGAAAATTTTTAACGCACTTTACGCGGCAAAAATCACAAACGCTATGACAAGTTGTCACCGAGCGCTCCAACAGGAAACACAGAAGCGCCCCTAGCTGAGAAATTGGGTAACTATAGCCGGAAAGAAGGAAATTACGGTATGTTTTTGACTATTTACGCACTAATATGGCAAAATCACAAGCAGCTTCTTCACATCAACGCTGTGTCTTTCCGGTAGGCATATAATATAGTTTATTTAAATACTTTAATATATTTTTATTATTTTTTTGTTTTTATTGCAGTGACGTCAATAATATCCTGTTTCCATATTAAATTTATTTTTGAATGTCATGACTTAATATAATCTCAAAGTCAACTGAGCCGCGCAATAAAAAATAAAAATATATTACCCTTCGTGGAAAAAAAGGTCAGACGATTCCCGGTATAAGGGGTCATTTATTTTTATAATAAGATGCCATTTTGTTAAATCTCTTTTTTTAAAATGTAATTTAAATAAAATTTAAATCGGTGTTTTATGTGGAGAGACCGATGTAGAAATTGCAAAAATAGTAAAGGCTTGAGTTAATTAAAACATGTTATTCATATGACGTCAATTCAAAACATAATGTTAAGTAATATTTGAAATTAATATTCTATAAAAACATTTTTAAATTATGAATGACGTTAATTTTGTGATTGCCAAATTTTAATTCATTATAAATAACGAGCAGCATTTGTGATACAAAAGAAATATAATTTATATTTGAAAATCACTCAATAATTACATTCTATAACTAAATCATCATAACAAAAAAATAATAATAATACATTATGGTTTCTGCAGCTTAAGAATCTTATTATAATAAATATTCATGAGCCACGTTGGAGTTATTAAAAATCCTAACTTGAATTTCGATTTAAACTTTTATTATTTGTTTCGTTATAATATAATTATAATATTTTTTTGTTCTTATACCGCTGGATTTTAATTACAATTTATCAAAAACTTTTCGTTGTTAACGTAAATTAAATAATTAAAAATTGAATTAAATAACAATTCCAAAGTTTATAATGGAGAATAATTTTAGTTATTAACATAATAATAATTTAAATTCAGACCTAGATTACAATCAATGATATTGCTAGCCGGATATTCTAGAGAAATAGACAAGCGTACCTTTGTTTATGTATTAAGTACATAATATCATCATATACTATATGAAATACATAAACTTGTAGATTTTATTCTAATATTTATATATATAATATGCTTGTATCCTTTTAGTCTTGTATTTTTCCTTTAGTAAGGTATGTAAATGTTTTCAATTGAGTAAGTTTTTTTTTCAATAACAATATAATTTATATAGTATGTTTGTTATTAATTCAACGGCTACATAGTGAAAACATAACGTGAATACTTTATGCACCTGCATTATTTAAAGCAAAATGCAAGTTTTTATATACATTCTTCAATTTAATGACGCAATTTTCGATTGTAAATTATAATTATATACATGTGTTCGACTTTGCTTTTTTATTTAGAATAGAGTTGGGTGGAGTCCGAAATGTTAAAATATTTCTCACAGAAACACGTTTGCGTAAATTATATAAAGGTGAATTCTGCCGCCCTTAGTCATCCGATTTCTTTTTCGAGTTGACATTTAGAGTTGCAAAATTGTGTTTATTTAAAAAAATGCGGTATACCAACTTGTGAAATAACGTCTCGTAATTTTGAGAAATTATTGAAAATATTAACACATTGTTGACTTTTACTCGGTCTTCGTATACATTTTTTTAAATTCCAAAATTATTCTTGTGAAATATATAATTTTTAATTTGTACAGATTATTATGCTAATAATTCATGTTTTTATTGTTTTCCGTTTGATTGATCTCGTTTTCTTATCAATATAATATATTTTAATACATTTAATTAAAAAACCGGTCTCTGATAGTACCTACTTTGAAATTTATGACATGGTTTATGTCTTTTTTAAATTTGGAAAAATCCAATCAGCAGTGTCCTTATTTCCTTAATTTTGTCGTTACAAATTAATTGTCAGGCACTAATTTTAATTATTTTTTATTTACGCCTTATAAAAACGATTTCTTTATTATTATAAACGTTAAATACTTTTCTGTGTTTATTTATGATTGAGAAGGTGACGGCAGACATTTTTGTATAAAATAATAATAAAATTTCAATAAGCATAATAAAATAATAAAAAATCGTAGTCAAGTTTAACCTGCAGTGCTAAAAATCGTTCTAGTAACAATTATAAAAATATTGTTTGATTATTTAAGAATGTGATACTATCTTGGCATTAAAAATAAATTAGGGTGGGTGCACCTGCCCTTAGTTAAGGGAAGCTCATTGGCTTATTTCATTCGATGTTTATTTATTAGTAATAGAGGTGTCCGAAACGTTACATTAGTAAATAAGTCAATCGTAATAGTTACAAATTACACCTATACTGGTCACAACCGGTTCTTTTTAGTTCAATTTAATTTTCATCACTTAATAAATAGATTCAATTGGGTGTTTTTCGGGTCCGTGAATTGTATGTCTGTAAAGTACCTCGCAACACTGCAACTTCTTCAAGTGCGGGAGTTGTCTCTATAAAATAAATTTAGTTTACTATTTTAGTATAAGTATATAAAGAGCAACATGTTCATATTTATATCATTTATTTGCATTCCACAATGCGATATTAGGTGGTAAAAACTGGCTTAAAGCTAAGTACATTATGGACCCTGTCGGGCACAACAACATTTTTATATTTTAACACTGTGCTATATAATAATTTTTATAGAAGCGAAGACCTGTAATTGGCTTCCTATCACTATTCTGTCGTTAATCTGTTATTTGAGCTGTAAGTCTTCCATAGAATAAATAAATAATAATATGCATTTTAAATTAAATACATGCTACAAATAGTTGGTTAACGGATTCGTATTCGACATGATACTGCTTACACGGGGAAAGTCAAAGCAAAACATTGTGTGAATTTAAAAATAATCGGAAATAGTAACTACAGAACAAAGGTTTTATATCAAAGAGAGCCATCACTCGATATTGTAGCAAGAAACTGTACAATAGATCTTGCGCGGGCAAGACAATAAATTACTATAATTTCCTTTCACAACAATTTTGCACAATCACCAACCCACACAGTTATAAAGCTATTGTGCTATATGTTTATTTGTTTAACTATAACTATTGTTCGCATTAAATTTTGTCGGTGTGTAAATATTCCGACATTATTTTATAACTATTTTTCACATCCGACTTTTTTTGTGTGAGTTCAAAGACACAGATTTTTTATTTTAATTTTATTAACTAAAAAACAAAAATAAAATAAAAAATCTTATGGTATTTAAACTTTATAATTAACAAAAATATAAGGAAGTGTTCTATTCGTTATATATCATTATGATGAATCATAATAATATTCACAATGTAAAACCCAACGTTCCAAATGTATTATTATAAAATATTTTGTTCTTATAAAATAGAGTGTAAAAAATTGCTCGCTGTGTGAACTGAGCGAAACAAACAAAGAAGTTTTTTTTATCTTTATACTAAATTATGATGAGTAAAAAGTTCTGTTTGATTAATTCCATATGGAAATTACTTGTATGGTCTACTTAACATGGATGAAATTAATGTTAACATGATGATATCAAAATTAACAAATTGATAAAATTAGAGCATTATAAACAAGCAAACTCGACTGAGGCAGACCTTCCACCTTTCAAAATACCACAGCAAAATTCGTCCTAATCTTGTTCGTTAGTATAAGTCTCCGGTGCTCACTTAAGGGTTATGTTTTCCATTAGGGTTACCCATAACACAAAACGCGCGAGTAATGCTTCAGGTAACTACTTACCATCAAATGGACCAAACGTTTGTTTCATCGTAGTTCAAGAGCGTCCCCAAAGAGGACCAGAGGACTCCTCATTTCACGCGCAACCTCCCCTCTACCCGGGCCAATAGCTGGCGAGACGCTCTTGTCGTACTTGTATGAAACGGCAACACACGAGTTATACCCCTAGTGTCACAAGTTGTTTATAGACTACGGTAACTGCTTACCATCAGGCTGACCGTATGCCTCTTTGCCTCCTTAGTAGGTATAAATAAAAAAGTCTACAAGTTAATATTCTAAAAACTAAATGTTTCTCCAACGTTGCGTTTTAAATTAGTATATAATTTAAGCGCTACTTACATAGCGTAATTACAAGTTACAACATTAGAAACACGATGTCTGACGAATGACAATGAACCATAGTCAGAGAGCGTGGTATTCGTCATATATACTGCACGGCCGGTTTTTTGGTTTACTGGCTTTTAATTTACCATTGTGCGGCGTGTTGTGGGTTCGATCCCCACACGGAATAAAAAATTGTGTGATCAGAAGTGGTTGTTTTGTTTGAGTCCAAGTAAATAGTTGTAAAGTCTTCCACGGAATCGGGCTTGTGAATGAGAGAGAGAGAGAGATGTTTAAAATATATTTATCCATACCTACTCATAAACGCGAAAGCAACTTTGTTAGTTTTCACGACTAAACGGTTGAACGAATCTTAATGAAATTTGGCAAGGAGATAGATGGTATCCAGGGGAAGGAAGTAGGGTAATTTTCATTGCGATAACTACTTACACGCGGGCGAAACTGCGGGCAACAACTAGTTTAATATACGCGAGCAAACTGTCATTTGACATGTGATAATTTTTTTTCCGGCAACGGAAACATACCCATATAAAAACTCATTTTATTAATGTGAATTGTAAAAAAGAGCTGGTTGGATTCAAAAGCTCCGGCGAGTTTAAAAGTTTACGAAACAGTAATATGTATATTTAAAACAAAACGCAGACGTAAAAAACATCATCATTGTCTATTTCTTATTTTGTCTGCTCGGAGTCTAGAATTTAATGAACTCACATAAATGCATTTTTAAATCGTACAATTAAATATTTTCTAGTCGTTTCACTCATTTCCTTAAACTTTCCATTTACTGGATTTATTTTCAAGTTCATAACACCGTCTCTTTGATACTTTTTATCATAAAATTATTAATATAGCTTACAATAGTGGTTTCTCGCTCGTGCGTTATATGGATAGAAATCTAACTTTCCTGGCGTCCTACTCCTACCTCTATATATGTATATATTAGCGGCACGTCCAGACTTCGCACGGGTGGCCATTTTATTGGTTTTTGTAGGGATCGTATTTTGATTTTCAATAAAATATAGCCTATTTTAGCCGCTGATAATGTAGGTTTTAAATGGTGAAACAATTTTAAAAATCGGTCGAGTAGTTATTGATTTAAATCGTAAAAAAATCAAATCTTTCCTCTTTGTAATATTAGTTTAGATAATGTAACGTCTATTCGTTATCCGTGTTACAGACAGACATAAACGGAGCTTCGTTTTCACGTAAAACAAGGCTAAACAAAACATATTTAATAAAAGTTATAAATATAACTATATAAATACCACCCAAAGTTATTTTCCCGCTCATTATTCCCTTGAGGTATACAGACTCGCGCCATAATCTGGGCTCATGGTCACTCGGTCGAATGCCAGCGACTGGTCGTAGGCCCAGACCGCACGCGCCGTCCGTCGGCCTAACATCGTTCAACGAACCCGACGCGACGCGCGACTTCTCGCCGAATGTGTACGATCCCTTACATTGTTCACATCGTGTGTCTCGCGATTTAAGGTTGTAATATTTTGTTGGACAATAATTTATTCACGTATCTATTGTCTATGGTAACAAGAATAAGCATAGTGTACTTTAACGTTATTAAATTGTAGAATGAAGTAGTTCCCACAGTAGTTGGTGGGTGTTGTAGAACTTTCTTCTATTAAATCGTGGTTCGCAGCAAACACAAAATAATAAACTTAAGAGTATGCATATCTTCTACTTTGTACATATCCTTGATAATTACATTTCGCGATCGGCATGATTGAGAAATTCTTAGTGTCTGTTCGGAATCAGAATTTAGTCTGGTATTCGCGGGAATAAAGACTGAAATAGATAGGTGTGTATTTGTGATTAGTCCACTGCTGTACATAGGCCTCTGCCCATTTGCGCCGAAATACCTACCTTACCTATACGGCAGGCGAAACTTCTGCATCCAGTCGATTCTGAATCAAAATCCATATTGCATAGCCCTTCCGAGAAAAAAGGTTGCTATAATTTATGCGCATTTTTTTCCCAACTTCTGTGCTTATAATTATGGAGACGGTTTTCATATAACAAAACTACTTTAGAACGCTTCGCTCGGAAACTTACAAACATAACAGACTTTTGAGACATATAATTGGTTCTTTTTTAGCTCGGGAGCTAAGTTATTAAAGTTTGCTACGGTCACTCGTATTTCCTCTCCTCGCTTCTTCACGAAAAGCAGCAGCTTAGTTGTGCCCTAGACCGTCTTAAAAGCCATGAGAGGCAATAACCCTTTTGATCAGGTCGGCCGCTTGCTTGTCTACTACCACCAGCAATTTAAAAACAAATATGTACAGTCGGCAACGGAGTTAGCTGTACAGGGCCGCTATATGAAGATTAGTTTTTTAGGAAAACCAATGAATGAATTTGTGTGAAATATATTTTTATCTGTAGGTTTAGTCTAATTGTACACTGTTACCAAATTCCTCAGAAATATATACAACGGTTTTCTTAAAAGCTAATCTTCATGTAGCGGTCCTGCACAGCTAACTCCGTTGCTGTGTACCTATATTATTCCTTCCCTTATCTATATTATAACTTATTGGGGGGACAAAACAAGCTAATAAAATTATTTTACGTCGCAGTTTTTCTGTAGGTACATATTACACTGACAAAAGCTTCTCGGAAATATTATAAACACATTTGATTAAAGAGCATTGAACAGACATCGAAAAGCGAAGGGTGAACCAATGAACTTGGGTCGTTTATGAAGCAAAATAAGAAGCTATGCATCTTGGATCCTGGTTCTGCGAAACGCTAATAATGTCCGCGCAAAGTATAGGGAGTTATATATATTGCTAGCTAAAGCATTTTAAGTCTTGTTACTATGAACATAAAATTCAATTCTCAATTATGTTGGCCCACTGTCGGTCATGCGTTTCAACTTTTAATGAGGGTGTTCGAGAATATAGGTACCTAGTTTGCCGCGTTGGTCTATTGCATAGTTAGTTTCGTTTCAAAAACTATTAATAATAATAATGTGTTCTTAACCGATTTTCGTCGTCACAGCGGCAAATCTCAATGGAGACTAGCCAACTGTGCGGGACATGCCTTTAAAAGTGTCGGGTAAAAACAGATCTACTCTCTATTCCTTTACTTCTATAGTCCGATGACATAGTCCAACACCACCGGAGAGAGACCAGGCGCAACAAAAACGGCTTAACGGGCTTTCCGAAGGGGTAGCTATTACTTTTAGCCGAAACTATTAAGTTGGTGCCAAACCATTACTATTTGAACGAAATGTACCTTACATTTTACGAAGAAATAAACTTTATTTTTCTTTTTTTGTCTTCATTCGTATACTAAAGTAGCTACAGCATTTTTCGTATAAGTAATTCTGCTTTAGTTTCCTATAACATACACTACAATTTCACGCACATGATCGTTCACCCAGTATATATGGCAATACCTTAATTACGTTACATACTCCATGAAAATGTTACGATAAAATAGTCTGATCAGGTACCGCTTTTAGAACTTTTCCGGATTACATTTCCCTTCACTATTTAGACGAAATTATAAGGTACTAGTGGACCTGGCAGACGTCGTCCTGCCGGAAAAAGCTGAAATACCGACAGCAGCGCCACCTACCGGGTCCAATTGTGAATCTAAACCATCCAGGGCCCTACCCGAACACACACACAAAATTTCATCAAAATCGGTCCACCCGTCTAGGAGGAGTTCAGTCACATACACACGCACACAAGAAATATATATATTAAGATTTACAGTAAAGCAAGCGTCCATAAGCTACGGTAGCTGCTTTCCATCAAGCTGGCCGTATGCTTGTTTGCCTCCGTGACAGTATATACAGTGGACCCCCTCGCTAATCCGGCCCCTGTCTTATCCGGCGCCCTCTGTAATCCGACATGCTTATCACTGTTGTGTATAGGTACACGATTTGGCATATCTTGTAGTACTATTTAAATATGATTTGGAGTTCAGATATAATCTTATTATTATGATCTACAATTTGTCGGATTATACTCTTTAAAAAAAAAACGGACTATAGCAACTGGTCTTAGGCAGTACTCTATAATCCGACAAATTCGATAGTCCGACACTGGCCTGCAAACCGTTTGCCAGATTATCGGGGATCCACGTATTTAAAAATAAAAGCGTCGCATGTATCCTATGTCCGAATGCGTAGCTGTAGCTCTGCAACTAAGACATACGGTCCAAGTAATAATCGCACATATAGATACTACATACATTCTAAATAGCTAACTTATATTGGCCATTAATAATATTTGTAAAAAAAAATCAATTACGCCTATGACGTCGATAAGCCACAGGTACTTGAACCGGAACCTCGGTCCTACAAGGCCAGCGGTTAAACCGGGCTGTAGTGTTTCTTTTAAAACAGTGACAATAATAGTATATAGGTACTTCTACGATACGTACTTAAGATTTATGATCTTTACATTTTATTTTTAATTTCCTTTAAAAAGACAACTCTCGCACTAGGCAAGTCCTGTGTCGCGGGGGACTTTATAAACATGCAAATAACGGACATAAAGTAGACTCAAGACAATCATGTATCGATCCCACTATTTTTTGTACCGTGTGGGGATCGAACCCACAACACGCGGCGCAGGGGTAAATAGCGAGCACGTAAGCTCCCGGACCAACCGTGCAGTCAAAAGTCTTTGAAGAAGTTCCGTCACTAAGAAAGAAAAAAAGAAACAGAGCTAAATTACCCCTTGTATCTGTACCTGTCTACTATAGTAATATTATAAATGCAAATTTGGATGTTTGTTACTCAATGACGCTAAAACGGCTGAAAGAGTCTCGATGAAATTTGGCGCAGAGAGATAGATTATAGTCTGGAATAACCCATAGGCTACCTTTTAGGTATATCAGAAAAATATATACTAGAGTAGCTGATGCCCGCGGCTCCGCCCGCGTGGATGTCGATTATCGCTGTAAAAAGCCTATGTGTTAATCCAGACCACCACTCGAGTTTGTATGTATGTTGCCTGTTTCGCCATCTGATACAGTTTGAAATACTGTATTTAAAGTTTGAGTTCCTCTGTTGAATCACTTAACACGTTGAACGCCATAACGGACACCGTGTGTCCGACAGAATACTATCCCATGAGGCCGCACTGTTTTAACACGAGTCGTCCAAAAATCGTTGGGGTGTTTTTTTGTTAATATCGTCAGGAAATAACTCAAAAGTAATTAGCGACTTTCGGAAAAAGTGATATTGTTATTATTTTCTGATATATAAAATGTCGGACACCAGTGTCCGTCGCGGCCTGCGTGAATGTCCAATCGTGTTTACATGCGCGGGCGCCGCGCGGGTCACGGTGTCGGTGCATGTGTTGTGAATAAGGCACCAATGGATAGCTGAACCTGATCTCATAGCTTATAAGTTTATTATTATTTTTAACATGTATGGTTGTTACCTTTTTCTAAGAAATAGATTTTTTAATTAGAAATATAAGTTTTTATTTATATGTCGCTTCTACAACTCCTAAAAGTAGCTGCGTACTGAACCCATTGCTTACCTAATACGTACTTGACTAAAATCGAATATAATTCTAACATGTTTCTAGTGTTTTATAAAGGTTAAAAATAATGAGTATCTAACTATAATAGCACTCAATTGAACGATTTGGAATACTTGCTTTATGTACCTACAATATTTTTTTAAAACAACTTGTAGAGAAGCCTATAATTTCTAAGTCCTTCGAATTTTCTCTGTGCCAAGTTGTCAGGCTGTTCTGTGGGGCCGCGCGGGTCCCTTGCAATAGTAAAAACAGATGAAACGCAGTCCGTCGGCCGTCAAGACGCTTCTGAAGTGATCGAGGGCACGCGGACACACGGTGTCCGACGCGGCTCCTTGGACCCAACATATTAGCGGTCACATGGTGTCCGCCGCGGCCAACTGGGCTAAACATGGTTTTTAGTCTGGCGTTCAACGTGTTAATAAAGTTTTGTGGGCAGTATTGACCTTCTAGCACATGCTGATGTCACGCTAGAGCAAATTATTTATTACACACTATTTACAATTGTATTTAAATTGGATGAGAACGATATTTATCCTGACTGACTGATTGATTCATCAACGCGGAACCTGTTGCGTGGTGTTACAATGTTTGGGTCGGAAACACGCAGAGGTATTACAAGAATCCATAGGCTACGTAACTGCTTACCATCAGGAGGGTCGTATCCTTGTTTGCTACCTAAGTAGTATAAAAAAATCTAAACTGCCACTTGAAATCTTGTACACGGGTTCCTTAGAAGACCTTATGTAATCAAAAAGAGGATATCGTAACACTTTGAAGGACAGTGAACGTTACTGTCCGCGAAAGTGTTAAAATTCAAGCCTTTCGCGGACTTAAAAAGTAATAAATTCTTAAATATTCACGATGTTTATGTTTTGTCTAACAGGCGCTGCCAGCAATGAGTCTATCAAGAACGATGACCAGAAACCAGGTGGTATTAAGGTCGTACAATTGGCTGTTCTTCAGAAGCCTACCAATAACGACCAAGACGACTCGGATGGTGAGGGGACATTATACATAGAGGAAAGAGGTAAATATCATTATTATACTTATCCATTTGTTCTTTTTTCTTTTTCACCTTTAGTCCTGGTAATGCCTTATTACGTAGGGCCTGCTTGTTTTAGGGATTCATCAAAAAGATCTAGGAATTTCGGTGGTGTTTTGTTACTGGCAGGCATCATTGGCCTTCCAGAGATTGCCATCAAACCAATAAACAAACTAGTCTAGTGTACAATGTTTAGTTAGTTTATTCGACTACAATCAAAATCCGTTGATTCTGTCATTGCAAAGGACGGACAGAGTATCAAACGTACATACAGTTTTAACTGAATGGCTGAATCGCGTGCATTGATAAATTGTGAGAATTTAGTTCCTTCCTAACAACGAGCTTTTTATATGGAATCATAAAATGCATCCTAACGGTTACAGTTCCCAACAATGAGTACTAATTATAAACGTAAATATGCAGTTTATTACAAAGAAAATATTTGTATGAGAATATCTTATTTTAATTACTAATTAAGACCAAAATACAGTACACCAAAAATGTACTAATTTTGAGATACCAAAATTGCATAATTACACAAAAAGGATAAAACAATTCTTTATAAAAAAAGTCAACAATATTATGAGAAGAATTAAATTTTGAAAATTATTTGTTAAATTTGTAAGAAGTTATTGCCATTAGTAAAATGTTTAGCATACTATTGGAGAAGCTACCACCTCGATAAACGTACCATGATCTATGTTATTTGCCGATAGAAAGTTGGCACTAATTGTGCCGAACAAATACATCCTTACTAATATTATACGTTTGTTCCCACTAGTTCGATTCATTAGTTCGATCGTCGAACTAGTGAGAATTTTTTTTCTCATTAGTTCGACCGTCGAACTAGTGAGAATTTTTTTTTCTCATTAGTTCGACCGTCGAACTAGTGAGAATTTTTTTTTCTCATTAGTTCGACCGTCGAACTAGTGAGAATTTTTTTTTCTCATTAGTTCGACCGTCGATCTTACTTTAATCTAGTGAGTTCGATCGTCGAACTAGTGAGAATTTTTTTTGTCAGTAGTTCGACTGTGGAACTACTGAGACTTTTTTTGCTCTACAAAAATTAAAAAATTCTCACTAGTTCGACGATCGAACTAGTGTTTTAAGTATCTAGAAACTAGGTGTTTTAAGTATCGTCCCTCCAACTTTTCTTTATTATATTTAACTTCCTTTTCTGTCCATCCAAAGGTTGCCTGTAAAAAAATGCTTTTTAGCGATATTCCGCCCATTGTACATAACTAGGTATAAATAATGTTTCTTTCAAAATGTAATTGGTGTACAATAAAGAGTTCTCTATTCTATTCTATTGTCAGGACCCCACAGCTCAGCTCACTTGTGATGGAGCCTGGCTGACACTCAAATACACTTTTCTGTTTTTCTTTTTTAAGCCTAACATTACTTTCAAAATATAAAATAATTCAAAAATACATGCACATTGTTTACAGATAAAGGCAAGCAAGGGATGGATGATGACGAGGAGACGGACTCTAGTGGCTCTGTATCGGATTCTACTACTAACGACGCTCAGGAAGGACGTCCGCATGTCTGCGATGTGTGCGACTTGAGGTGAGAATATCGCTTTAAAAGTTAGTGTTAATGATCCAACATCTCAAGATATACTTCATTAGGCAATCTCTTTATCTTATCTTGATGATCGATGTCAACGCAAATGCAGTTGAGCGTATCAGTTACACACGTTTGCGTCCATACAAAAAATTGTACTAGTAGTTTTGGATATAGTCATCTTTGCACATTTAAGAAATTATTCTGTTTTTCGTATTTTTAAAAGACAAAAACAACTCCCGCTAGTTGACAAAGTAAACTCACACTAGGAATAGAAACACGGACACACATATATTTATCCCGTGTGGGTATCGAACCTACAACACTCGGCGCGGTTTCAGTGGCCATCTTGACAATTAAACCACGTGTGTGATTTAAAAAATACAGCAAAATCATATATTTTATTTGGATGCTAATAACTAAAATGGTTTGATTAGTTTGAGATCAGGTGGCGGTGTGTGAGTTGTCCCAAAAATATTATTATTTGAATTTCAAACTTAGTAAATTTTGTTGTCTTCTGGCTCATAGATGAGCCTGTATAGTAGCATACATCGAAGCTTTATTAAAAGGTTGAATTGAACTAGCATAAATACAATTTATGTTAATGTACTCTGGTACTAGCGGCACTTTCAGCTAAGTAACCATAATTGTGCAGGAAAAACTACACAATATAACATAACATCGTGAGTTTTTTTCTTATTTTATTATTACTCTTCTAATAAAAACAAATTTGGGGTTTTTCGGTGTTTGACTATACTAGAATAGCATTGTATATAATTAAAAAAAATGTCTTACGCCATTATAATATCCTACGTCTTTCTGAGAAAAATTGACACCTTTATCTAAAAGAATGTTTCCTATTATTATGTAAAATTTAACGATCTGCTAAAATATTATAAACAGTTAACTAAAAATACATGTGACTGCAAACATGTGATTAAAAACGAAGAAAAAGTTTTGTGACTAAAACTATATTATCTTTATTAACATCTTTAAAATATGAACATAAAATATGCTTTCTATATATCAAGCATAATTTAGAAGATATACAATATGAAGAAAGGCAATTATAATTTAGACATGCCGATGCAAAGTACCGGGCGCAAATAAGCAGAGGTCTAAGTCCAGCAGTGTACCTACTATGATGGGCTGATATTGTGCACAGGCAATTTCGATAGCTCTCACTTCAGAATCGACGTTTATACCTCAAATACCTGTCACCTGCGTTATAGGACTACCAGCTCAAATATAGAAGTGTGAGTGCGTCCGTGTCCAATACATTTTGCGTGCGAACGAGCGTATCTTGCGTATAAGGTGTTCGATAATTATTGAATCGTAAAATAGTACAAACTAAGAAATCCCATAAGACACTTAAAAATGTTCTGGAATATCCTAAAGATCTCTCAGCTCTCTTGATAGAGAAGGGGAGACTGCGCCCAGCAGTGGGACATGTATGGGTTGCTTTAAACAGTATCTACTAGTCTGATTAGATATTAATACGTTAGACGTTTTTAAGCACATTGCGCTCACAGAGGAGTGTGAAATTTGGCATAGATATGAAGAAGGAGTGCAGTAAGCAATTCGACCTGTAGTATTAATAAATATGTGTATTTCCAGATTCCAGCGTTCATCCCACCTGTCCCGACATAAGCTAACACACACCGGCGAGAGACCGTTCACGTGCGGCGGCTGCGGGCGATCGTTCGCGCGCTCCGACAAACTGCGAGTACACACCAAGATATGTGAAAGGGTAATATAATGTTATATTATTATATGCTTACTGTTACTATGATTAATCGTATCGGATCGATAGATCTGTGAAGTTAACCAACGTCTGCCGCGATCAAACCTTAGATGGGTGACCGTTTTCTAAAAGTATCGTCCGTGAATAAGCGTGCACGTTGAATTTATCTTGTGTACCTATCTGTACTATAAACTGTTCCTAGCCGGCGTGATCGCAACCTGTCTTTATAACCCTTTCGAAGTGCCTTCCTTCAGTTCATCCAAAAATACGTTCTAAAATGTTATAAAATTGCGGTTAAGTTGGGTAGCGATCTGGACAAAACCCTGGTTAATCACATGGGTAGTGCTCCAGGTACTGCAAGCTTATTTATGTATATATTACGCTGTGGCATAATATGGCGGTTCGTATGTTTTAATTGCCTCCTAAGGAGTATAGAACATCGTGTCGATTTTTCAATCAGTGTAAAGGTGTTAACAGTTAGTGTTGCATGTTCCAGGAGGACCCGACAGTAGACATGGCCAACGACGCGCCCACGTCCAAGCGCGAGAACAACTCGGAGGTGATGTCGGGCATGGTCCGCACCACGCACCGCGAGTCCGGCCACCTCGTGTTCACGCCCAGCGGTGACGTCATGCTCCCGCCGCGAGCCACGCAGGGGGTGCCCCCCGCGGTCCACAACTCTTCCCTGGACTCCTCACGTAACGAGATCAACTCGGACAACTTGCTGGACCCCCCGCGGAGGGGGCGCGGCAGACCCCGCAAGACCCCGCTGCCTCTCACCCCCAAGATTAAGAAGAAGAGAGGACGCCCGCCGAAGACTTCTCTTGGTAATTATATAGTAATGTATTATGAGTTTGATTAAAACTATTGTATTTCTTTAGTTAATTGCATATAAAAATAGAATTAATTAAAGTTTTTCTAGTAATCGTTAATAGCATGCTAAATGTAGATGACATTAAATATATTGAAGTGTAGACACAACAAATACTTCTAATTTATATTGACCAGTATGTTAATATAATGAAGAAACACAAAAACAACACGCGTACGCTTTTATTTGTGATTTTTACAATGAAGTATGAGCACTTGGCACTATATATGTTCTTTGAAAAGCATGTAAAAGTCTTGGTTCTATGCCTAATCTCTTTCAGGTCATGTCACGTATAAATATGTTTTTTGACAGATTAGAGACTATTAAATATCTTAAGCATCTTTTGCTATGTAATTAGCTTAAATATATTTAAAGCAATTTGGAAAACTGACGTTACGGTGGACAAATTCGAACTCTGGAATATAAGCTCGGATGGCACAAATGTAAGTGCTATCCGAGCTCATACTCGTTGGGCCGTGGAACCCGAGAGGCCCAAGAACCCTACTCCAGGCTCGACTTTTTCCACATTGCTTTAACAGTAGATATTATCACAATTTATTTCATATCTACACCATATTATTCTGTCCTAAATGTTTTTTATCATCACTTTTATTGTTTCATAGATATGGAGGGTTGCGTGTTAACAAGCGGAACAGTGATGGGTCCTAGCCCGGCACAAATCCCACACATCACTCCCTCGGGACAACAACTGCTTCTGAAGAGGAAGCGTGGACGACCTCCTAAGAATTATCTCATCCCACGGCAAGGTATGTTTACACTCAACGTTTTGGAAGGTAGGAGTTGTACCGGGTATATCAGAATAGCATATTCTTTACTTAAGCATATTTAGTCTTGTGAGTATTAGTTTGCTTTTTTTGAGCTAAGCATTTGTATACGGTCTTTATTACGTTCATTTAACCTTTTAAACGCCAGTGTCGAGCCGACAAATGAAATTGTCGTAAAATATGGTTTTGTCTTAATATCGAACATATTATTACGATAATTCTTGTCGTTTAACTCTTTTTGTCGGCTATACCCGACCATGGCATTCAAACGGTTAAAAGCTAGCAGTGTTAGCCAATAATTGGAGCCATTAGAACTTTTTAATAAGCTATATAAAATTTGGCTTACCATTCGCAGTGGCTATTTGAATGCTCGTTTCCGTATATTTAAAGCGCGGGAAAGCTTTTTATAAGAATGCGCTATTATTTTTTATAATATTTTATTATACTAGTCGCATCTGATATTTACGAAAACACAACAATTTGCAATAATTTCGATATGATTGTTTTCCATATTTAAATATTTGTGTGTGTGTGTGTTCACACACATATATTTGGATATAGGTATATCGAAATTTGTTGTGAGTCTACTTTATTTCTGCGAGTAGTACATACATTACTGCAACCCTCGATACACTAAATCGCCGTATGAATGTAATACACAACAAAACATTAAAAATTCATTGTTTTTTTTTTTTTTTTTTTTTTTTTTTTCAAATAACATTTTACATTTCTTTTAGGCCCATGTGCGTTTACACAGACAAAACAACGACATAAAATATGTTTTAACTACAGTAGTTAAAAAAATGTTTAAAACATGTTTTGTATATCGACAGTGCCAACGAATGGGGTACATAAATTAGCATTATATTATTATATCTATACATCACGAATATCATATTTATATTACTCCAAAGTTCTTTTGTGAGATTAGTATTATAATATATTACATTTGTGGGTCGACATATTTTTTTAAAATACTATATTTTATAAAGAACTTAAGCTTTATAAATGGACATAGTTATGCCAAAATGAGACAAGCAATACTCAATTATTTCCCATTTAAAAAATGAATCTTTCTGACATTGTGTATAGCAAAGCAATACACTATGTCGCGCTGTAGCCGCACTACAAAAGCCTGCTGTACTTTACGCACGTATGAGTGCAGGTACCGAACGGCAAGATTAGCTTACAGATTACGGTTGAGAGCTTTCCGCTAGCCGACAGCCCGCGTAAAGTTGTGAAAACGGCAACAGCAAAAAAAAAAATAGTATAATAGAAAGTTAACAAAAGCTCACTACTGAGCGCGGTACATAACTTAGAAAAGTGAAATACCAAATGTCACGATCCTTCAATTACCATTGAAAAATATTGCGCGTTGTGAAGACATGTCTTAAAGTATTAAATGAAGCTTGACTCATTTCAGTATAACTAGGTCCATTAACATATTGCAATCATAAACTTTTTGCTTTCATTGCTATTTAAATATGTAATTTTAATGAGTCATATTGTTGAATGTTTTTATGATGAATAATATCCGCGCATTGTATTGTACCACTACACATACCCGTCGCGTGTGTACGTATATTATATTTGTATGTGTGTGTTTGTGTGTGCGTTTTTTATACAATTTTATCTACATATGTGTGTTGTTATGGACATTTCTAGAGATTGGTCATAGATTGCTTAGCTATTGTTATGAGAAATGATACGGTTGTTCAATACGTTTCCTTTTTACAGTTACAACAAAGTTGTTTTTTCCTCTTTCTTGCGTTTGTCGTGGTAAATTTGGAAGATTTGTTTCCTGTTTTGGTTTTTTTAAGTGTGGAATATAAACGTGATTAGATTGAGTTATGGTGCCACTTTTTCATATTAGAATTTATATTATTTTTTTTTTAAATTAAAAATCGTTACGTCTCTATTTAAAATATCATAAATGGACTTGAATTAAGTTGTATAGAATGAACCTCCTATTGTAACGTATATTTTCAGCCTTTAATTCCCCTTATTTGTCATCCCTATTCAACCGCACCACATTATACAGTTTTTTTTTGTTTACTTTTTGTTGTAAAAAGTAACATAGTATGCAAAATTGTAGGACCCTGTTACTATCCTTATTTAAGCTATATCGCCTATTCCTCCACCATCCGCAACCAACCTGTAGAAAAAGATACGTCACTGGAAAGCCAATACTACTTAAGTGCCAGAATGGTACTTTTGAAAAGTAAGATTTATAGTTGTTAACTTAAAGCTGATTTTCCAAAAGTACAGTATTGTCTTTCCAGTAACGATACACTTCTAGAAATGTCCATTCAAGTATGTTTTTATGCATTATGCTTTTTGTTGCGTTACGTTGAACCTATTCTCTGCTTGGATCATTAGCGTTTCCGTTTATTTTGGGGCTTGCGTCATATCCGTATTTTGAGAAAAGATCCGTATTTTGATTTAAGATGCATGCTAGTTTTGTAGGACAATTATATAGCCAATTATTATTATTTTTATATACTTTATCGCTAGCAAACTTTACAGTTGTTTTGTTACAACACATTTACAGAAATAGACAGCTGCGATAGACAGACAAACAGACTACAAAACCGCACCATAACAGTTCCTTTTCTCCATTCATGTTTTTAATTTTAAACGAAAGTATAAAAATATTTTAAAATGGTGTGCCAAAAGGGCCAAAGACTTGGCGGAAGAGGAAAATGTGGAATTTCATAAGGTGCTTGAAATTCCACATTTTAATTTTACTCCTTGTGTGTATTGCAAATCTCACATGATAAGTCGGCTAGATTTATGGTGAGAGAGATAATGATCCAAAAGAAAAAGCTCGGCACTTCGCCAGTGCATAGGTTTGGTTCCACTGGACATTATATTAGTGGTCTCCTTCAGAGCTTGGGTTCAACGCACGCGCTACAACGCTAATCTTTCCTTAGGTATGGATATGGATATGTCAATACCGATGCAGTACGGGCTAGCGGCCGAATTGAACAAGATTTGTTAGTATATCAACATTTTATTTAAAATAAAAGGCATGAACTAAAAAAAATATTCTAAAACTTTAAAAATTGGGATATATTGTCGGTACTAATCGGTATTACTAGTAGTTATTAATATTTAGTTAATTATTTATTTGGGTGAGGGTATTAAATAAGTCTAAGATGAGAAAGCAAGGCAATTTTCATACTGTCTTTGGTATTTTATGATTGTTATAACTATAATGGACAACGGGTCTAAATCGCGTAATATTTTTTTTATACTACCAAGGTGGCAAACAAGCATACGGTCCGCCTGATGGTAAGCAGTTACCGTAGCCTATGGACGTTTGCAACACCAGGGGTGTCACTCACGCGTTGCCGACCCTTTAAAAACCTTATAACTCTTTTCTTGAAGAGCCCCATGTTATAGTCTCTTGGGAGAACCTCGGCATTTTAAAGGTTTTCATACCTTTTTATTTCCCGGCGTTTCGGTTGAATTGCACCGACCGTGGTCACGGGTTGACTGACTGATTGATTGATTGGTCAGTGGCCAGTAACGAGAGTTGTTTCTATCGCTCACATAGGACTGTGCCGTGATCTTAAGACTGTTAACAGGCAGGACAAAACTGCTGTTCGAATCACAGACACGCATAGGTAAAATAAGCTTGGTAGCTTAATCCGCTAATCGTTTACCGATCAGCTTGTGTACACACGGCACCGCTATCTGAAGATTCGTTTTGTAATAAAACAATTGAATATATTTCTGTGGAATTTGGTATCAGTGTACAATTAGACTAAACCTAGAGATAAAAATATATTTCACACAAATTCATGCATTAGTTTTCCTAAAAAACTAATCTTCATATATCGGCCTTGTAAAATTATCTCCGTTGCCTACCGTATACCTAGCTATAATTACCCCTTGCGTCTTAGCCTGTGATCTATACCTAAATGAACACCCTAAATCGAAAATAAAGTTTAAGCAAAATGTAAGAACGCTTTATTATTATATATCTCTTACTTACAGGCAAACTCACTCTTACAAAGATAGAATGAAACTTGCCTTGCATGACTTGCATCGTGGATTAATGGCACTGACAAAATAATGACATAAAAACATGTATTTATCAGTATTTTGTCACCATGGAGAGAGAGGGGAAATGCTGCTTAGCAATTTTTGGTTTTATTTAAATTGTTTTAAGATATAAATTGCCATATAGGGTGTATCTTATCTCACGCATTTCCCCTGGGTGATAATTAACCTGTGTAAAGTTTCGTCAGTGCTGAGTTGCAAACGCATATTATTATGAGCGCCATTAGATCTGCATGAAAGGGGGCATGTTTCATTGGTTTATTGAAATGCATGCCGTTCAATGAACCAATGAAAATTCACTAAACTTTAAACTATGTATGTCAAATAACAATAATAATATTGGTCGTACCCAATCAGAGCGGACAAAGAGGACGTTGTTGCTTTGTTATTAATAAGTTTCTTTATATAATTAATCTGAAATAATATATTTAATACGTGTATATGTTAAGTTTCTAACACAATTAAACCATTAATACTTTCGCTTTTTCCTCTAATAGTCGTATCTATAACCAATTTTATAATATGTATAGCTTATGAAATTAAATCGCAATGACTATACCAGTATAGTCATAGTCATGAGTTGTCATACGAGTGTCTCACAAAGGGTGTAAAACGTCAATAGTTTGATTACTGTGCCAACATGACAATTTCATGTGTAAACTAAAATTAGAATAGTCGGATCTTCAAAAGATGGTCAAATTTTTCATTTACTTTTATTTTTTATAATTGTTTTGTATTCAATCAATCAGTCAGCCCATCACAGTCCACTGCTGTACATAGGCCTCTCCCAACACGCGCCACAGCAATATTTAATAGTTGACATTTTTTAGCTGATGGCCGTAAGAGAAAATATTCTTTACAATTGGTTGAATCTTGGTTAGAGATTTGTGAAGTTTCATAAAAGTTTCAGAGAAAATCTTTTTTACAACTTTTTCTTATTGTTGTGTTTGTCCTTTACACCGAGATAAACTTGTCATGGGTATAGCTAACTTCTGCCTTAATGTAGTACTAAAGCCTTGCTTTTGGTCCTATGAGCAAATTATAGATTTTCCGTTGGTAAAGATCTGACTCCCTTTTCGGAGGGAAAGTTCAGAATAAACCCTCGTAATTACATAGACGCATTTAAAAAAAAAATTGGATTTTCTTTTATACACTACATAGTCAATACTAAGTACCTTTTGATAATATACTCTTTCTGGGATCCCTATAGCTATTATATCAAATGCATGCGAAAGTATCTACTCACCTCGGTAAACAGTGTCAAATAACAGAAAGGTCTATTCAGAACACAATATTCACCGCACGATATTCAAACATAAGAAGATTTCGCTAATCTGCTGACGAAATTGTACAACAGATTAAATACTTTCTTATGAATAATTAATGCTCGACTGAATGTCGAATGTGGTATTGTTAGCCAGCTACACACAACGACTGTGAATATTGCTTGTATCTGGATAGGCTTTCATAGTGTTATAGTTAATGACCAAGTTATTAATTTATGTATATTGTAAATGTTGCAGACGGACGACCCAACGAGAACTACAACGCTACAAACCTACCCTTCGGCGACTTCTCCTACCTGACTGAAATGATGTACAACCCTCTCGCATACACCAACGCATACGGTGTCACCAGCGTCGACCCTGACCGTAACGTTGACACGGACCAGAGCGTGAACACTGAGACGTCCCACGACAGGACCATCGACGTCTCCGACTCCTCGTCCGACGACGACGACTCCCGCGTCGAGACCGAAGATAACGTGCCTGCAGTCGCCATGGAAACGCAGATCATGACCGTTGGAGACTGCCAGATTGTCAAACTACCACCCAACAATGAGGACAAAGAAGAAAAAATGGAACAGGCTATGGAGACCAGCACGGTGTCGTCTTCGACTCCTAGCTCTGTCACCATCACGCCTATCACTACTGTCGGTGATTGCACCATAAGGCCTGTGGAGAACACATAAGGGTGTGTTGCCTTTTTAGTCTACCCCGTATATTATGATTATTAGGATTTTGAGTAGCTATTGCAGCAGCCTAAGGAAGGCTTTTTGCTGATTGAATTGTATGTGAGTATTAAAGAAGGAATTTTATTGATTTATATTATAAATTTATGATCAAAGTGTCGCGAGAATTTTTTTGAATCATTTGCAATCGTTTTCGCATATAAAAAATGTTGTAATATTTTATTTGTCTATGTTTTAACTACTATATTTTATCTATGTAGTGGCGGATACAATCAAATCAAAGTTCCAAGTGGAGAACGACAAACTAAACCTAAATTAACAAATCCGCCACTGAATCAAAATGACAGATTTATGAAAGGTGAAGTTGAAAAGATTATCAATTGAATATGGGGTAGATTTTAAGATTAAATTTATTGTGGTAGCATGACTTCGGAAATAGGTACAGTTTGTAGGCTCATGGCGATCATTTGAAGCTACATATCTACATTAAAAAGTTGCATTAAATAAAATACAGCTACGTCTATACTTACTACATAATGTAAAATGACGTAATAGACTTAGTACGTACATAAAAACATGCGTAAGACAATTTTACATACATATATAATACATAGGGGTTATTTTTCTACTACAACATATAAAAGACAAGGAATATAGTACTACTAGACGTGGCAGACGTCGTCCTGCACGTAAAAGCTGACATACCGACAGCAGTGCCACCTACCGGGCCCTAGAGGAGTTCGGAGGAGAATTATATACATATACTAGTGGACCTGGCAGACGTCGTCCTGCCTGAAAAAGCTGAAATACCGATAGCAGCGCCACCTACCGAGTCCAATTGTGAATCTAAACCATTCAGGGCCCTACCCGAACACACACATTAAAATCAGCCGAGCCGCTTAGGAGGAATTCAGTGACATACAAATGCACAGAAGAATTATATACATATATATATATATATATATATAGTGTAACACAGTCACTAAAGCATGTGCTTCAAACGCCGTGGATACGAAAATCGTTAAGATTTAGACTTCGATTGATGGAGTATGCCATCATCATGCCCATCACAGTCCACTCCTGGACCACAGGCTTCTTCTATTGTTCATTGAAGTACGCTCTCATTATTGTTTAACATGTGCTTAGAAATATGTCGATATACATAAAAAAAGATGTAGTTCCGTTTGTCTATCACTAAAAGCAGTATATTTTCAGTTTGGAAATTGGCGGTGTTTAGACCACCATGCCTTATGCCTTAAACTGTTGGTCTTACGCCTCTTCGGTCGTGTCTATTGACTATGAGAGCACACACTTGTGCGCTATAATATCTCCCACGCAGATGGCTAGTCTGCGTCGATATTAGCCGCCGTAATCGATATTTAAAAAATTAAACAAAATACAGCAAAATAATTTACCTAACTTGCATCCCTTTTCCACAAATCTAAGAATTACGTCACTATCTTATAGTGCTGTCTCTGTCTAATTCGTAACTATAGTTAATTGAAAGGCTTATATTAACGTATGTAATTTATCAAGTAATTGTGTTCAATGTTCGTGTTCACGGCTTTAATCTTAGGGGTACTAGCAGACGACATGGTATGATTCGAATGATCGTTATGTTAATAATAGTATGTACTGTACCGTGCCCACCCGTGGGACATATGGATTGCTATTATTATTACTGTACTAAAAATTTCACATTTGTCTTCCACATACGGTAATGCTGCTACAATGAAAAAACATCATCAAGTTAAAAAAAAATTCAAGTGACTGTTCAAAAATGCATTTAGAATTGATGGTGATGATAATATTTATTTTATTGGTGAACTAATGTACCATAATGCCATAAGCTTTACATAATTTTAATCGTGATACTCAATTAGAGGACTTGTATACTTATCAGAACAAAATAATAATTGTCTCAATAATGTTTTTTAGTGTACTGTGTGGTATGTATACACCCTCTTAACAATATAATGTGTTCAATACTGAAGGAATGTTCTAGAATGTCATATTTGTAGCGTAACGAATAATTTACATATTTACAATATATCTAAAAAATGCAAGTAATAATTTGACAAAAGTCATACAGTACATTATAGAACAAAAAGTTTTTACGTATAGATGTGTATTTTGCGAATATCTACATAGAGGGCAGCATATTTACTGAGTAATGTAACATTGACACTATTTAGAGACGCGGTGTTTATTATAATGTGCACTTAACGTTGCCTTTACTGTTCTAATTTAGGAACAATACGCACACCACCGTACGTACCACAGATACGAAAATCATTGCGTATTATTGTAGTAGAAGATTTTGACTGTCTAGTGCGTATCGATACGGTTGTCTGCGAATTGACTTATACTATATTATATAGACACTACTCAAAAGTATTTCAACAATTATTTTTACACGCGAAATCTCTCGATAATTGATCTGATATGTTGTGTATGTGTAACGAGAGACTGACTTCCATTTATGTAATGAAGAAATATTTTTGAGCGTGTCGTAGCATTATTGGCTGTTTATTATATATTATTTTCTATTATAATTTTTGATAGTAAGTGTTTGTGTAGCAGAGCACACGCTGTTTCGCCTTTTCCATATATTAACTGTATCAATCTCTGTGAATATTAGATTGTAGAATGTAGTGTCTTAGAATGAATATAAAACTTAATATTCTAAATATTAACTCGACAACACCACACGAACAAGTGATACGACTAAGCTACATATTTTTAGCAGACATTGTATGAACAAACAATATATTTCTTTAATAGTTTTGCCTGTAAAAGCAATGGATGACGTATAGTAGTATAGTATATACCGGAACAGAATATAATATAACCTCAGAGGGCGGCGGACGTCCTGTCAGACAGGCGACCGTGGGCCCTCGTATCTCTTCCAATTTTCGAACAAACCCATTTTAGTTCCCCGTGTTACGTTCGGTACACTATTCTAAAAGTCTGTATCTATATACCTACGTTTATATTGTCGATGTAATGAAAGTATTAAACTCACTATTATGAAAAAATCATAATCATTATTTTCTTTATAATCTGTGTACAGTAGTAGATATAGTTCCTAACTTGTAATCAATACGAAAATATAACCCTTGAAATAATGAAGTAGAAGACGTAATTTTTCTTTAATCGTATAGAACTAAGTTTATATTATGATCAAATTTTGAGTATATCTTTTTTAGTATTCACTATTAGTGATTAGTCGAATCGTTTAAGTATCAATTATGATATATTTTTACGTATTTAATGGAAGACTGCCCGGATTCGTTTTCTGTTGATGTGTGTCGGTAAAGCTGGCGTCATTGTCGCGACAAGTCAGGAGCGGACGCATGACGCAGGAGAAATGTCGCGCCAATGACACCTGTGTCCTTAATATTAATAATTTGAACATTTTGACATATAATAAAGCCCAGAAGAGGCACGAGTCTCAGACGGCAAGCTAAGCTTATTGAGAATTATTTTAATATAGGAATCTGTATTTTTATAACGAAACTTAAGATAAGTTACAGACACGATAATCAGTTACTCTTATGTCACATGTAATAGTATTTAAGCTGAATGTTTGTTTTTTTACATCGCCTATTGGCAGAGCGTTCTCGTTATGTTATGTTTCCTAAGGATCGACGGTCACTATCTACATATATTCACATATTAGTGGCTTATTGAAAGTAGACAAGCAATAGTTATATGTACCTTAGGTGGAGAAACATTAACTTTATTATAATAAATCATGTAGTGTAAAGGTTTTTGATCGAATATAGTTCTGAAAATCTGATTAGAAAGAGGCAGTTTTGTCGTCAAGCTAGTATAATGGAAGTAATATTTAGGTACAAGTATGGCATCATCTACGAGTGTTTGGGTGAACTTTATTGTTTTTTTCTTAAACCATATATTTATTTAGTCAAGCGTATAAACGAAATTGGCACTTATCATAATTCGCAACTTCAGTCGAACAAATGTCATAATGTGAGATATGTTTAATTACCATAAGATTCAAAATGGTCAAATTGCTTCTCGTTTCATACTTTTTTTTACTAAGGTTGAGTTTAAATTTGGATTACTCACTAATTTCACCAGTGTAGGAAGATATTGTGACCAAGTCCAAAATCCACCAATTAATCAACATTATTTGACTATGGTCTAAGAACAGACCCTCTAGACAAGTGGTTTAAACGGTAGCCGAATCGAAAAGTCAAAAAAGCAAATGTATGGGATTTGACGTAAGTTTACGATATAATGTCGTTTATGCAGCTTGTCTAGGCAGGCAGGTAGGTCTGTTAATATTTTCTATATATGGTTTAAAGAGAATTACTTATTAAAATTCACCCTGTATGATTGGAATGTTTTTAATATAACATCATATATACATAGTAAGGACAAACAATTATATATGTAGATATTGATTGGTACAGTCTCGGTAATTCGGTATTTTACAATGTTGAAAGTGTTAGCATTGATTGCATTTATATTTATTTTTGTATTGGTGCGCGCGATATGTTGCAAAATTATATTTGAAAAATGATTGCGTTAAAATTAGAATTTGTGTATTGTTTATAATGTATACGCTACCGAATGTTTCGTTGTTTACAAATGCAAGTTATTTTCACAAAATATTTTAATTATACTGTATATTGAAATCACATTAGGCACATACTTTTACTACTAGACATGCTATTGGATTTTTTTCCAGTCTTTGAACGCCAAACAATAGATTTTCTATTATCTGCTGGCGTCATATTCAAAATATATGTATTATTATTACAAGTATCACTAGCCTATCATAGTCCACTGCTGGACATGGTACTCTCCAAGTGCACGCCACTTGCCGCGATGACTTTTCGCATCCTGCTACTTCCAGCCAGCGAATATCATCGCTTTACCTATACCTTTGTCTTCCATAGAGAAAAAAATCGTTTCGGGCTATCTTTGTACTAGATTTAATCAAAATCAATCGAGTTGTTTAGACGTGAATATGTAACAAATATTCAAACTTTTGCTGTCAAATATACAAAACCCGACTGCAAGGTTGGTTAAGTGACTTAAGTATTTACCTCGCCATTTACTATTGCGTGAAGTGTTGTGGGTTTGATACCCTTACGGGATTGAGACTGGGGTGGGCCGTTTCAAGCTTGACTGTACTTTGTATGTTTGTAAAGTCTTCCGCGACACAAGGCTTGTTCTCTGGAGTTGAAAGAAAAAAACGTATAAATTACTGTAAAATGTGATTTCAATATCAGTCCTCTTAGTAATTTACATTCATATAACAATATCGATATAATAACGTGTGTATTCTAATGCTACAATATTTTTATTCGTAGTACATTAGTATTGAGATTATAATGTTTTTGTAAGAGCCGTGTCCTTTGGCCTAATATTTTTGTAGAACACCACATGTTTGTATTAGTTTATTGTAAGAATATGTGAAGCCAGTTACATCGCGAGACAATGAGCAGCTATCGATTATCAGCTATTATAATTGTACTTAACTTAATAAAGTAAATAATGTTCGTCGTCTTGACGTAGGTAGTAAAAAAAACAAGCTATGAATACTGATTTAAAAATATTTTTTTGACTATTTGTAAAGAAATTCAAGGAACAAAATGCAGTTTACATGTATTTTTCTATTTTCTGCAAAAATAAACGCTTAAATTGACTGCACGGGAGGTTCAGTCTGTATTAACGTGTTGTGGGTTCGGTCCCCATAAGGGACAAATATTGTGTTATCTTAAAATTGTTTTAAGGGTGTACTTTGTCCGTGAATTGTAAGCTCGTTCCTTGGTGCGGGCGTTCTCTCATAGCCTTCAAATACATGCCGAAACAATACCTCAAAACATTACTATTTCGAATTACAATACCTGTAAAGCGCGCATTGGAAAAATAGGTCAATTTTTAATCATATGCTTATTAAATTAGCACATTATAACCCTGGAGTTGAGTTAGATGTAACTGGCTGTTAAACTTCCTCAAAACGTGCACCTGTATACCATAATATTCAAATGTATCCGATTATATATTAAGTTGTTATACTTAATTTGACGAAGCATTGCGGCCGGATAGTTTTAGTTAGTTGGTATAATTTAGTTATAATGTCGAACGTTTTATATTCCTGTATTGTGAAATGTTCATCATTTTACGTTGTGATCATGTGAGTGCAAAATTATTATATGTTTTAACCAGTTTTACGTTGACGTTTCGTCAATAAAGGGCAGCAGATGTATACAGTGCGTTTATTTTCTGCATAGTCCAAGAGCAGTATTTTTTAGATTTAATCTTTATTATAAACATTTTTTTTTATTTTAACATTATGAAATTCGATCGTTAGTTAATTTCTAACATGAAATATTTAATAAAGAAATCACAAAATTTATTTGCTTTTTATTTTCTGTAATGATTTATATTTATTACCTACAAAATGTATAAAATTTTAAAGTTACCTTAGGAGAAATACCTATATTTTGATTTTTATTATGATGTTTTACGATTCAGAGAGGTGACCGCTTTGTTTTTTGATCTCAGCGTCACTGTGTTTAGGAGGAACACACGTTTCGGAACGCAAGGAAAAAAATAACTTCTTTTTGTCTTGACGCTATTAAATAAAAGCAATAAATACTGAATAATCATCGTTTATTCCATATAAATATAAATTTATTTTTGGATAACCACACTTTAGTATTGTTAGACAAGTTACTGCACTAACTATAGACTAATTATTATGAGATAGATCTTATAGTATAATTGAATTGCTGTGCGTTTGATTAAGTGCCCGGCGGCGGTGGGGGCCCGTTGTTCACCCACTGTGGGTGAGGACCAGGCATTGTGCAGAAGTTGGAGCCGAAGATAGGCATGTTGTGTCTGAAGGGAGGCGGGACTCCCATGGGGGTCATGGGAGGTCCCTGCATTCTTGGGTTCATTCCAAATTGGAACATGTTGCCCATGAATGGGGGTGGTGTGCTAGGATTGAATGGTGGCGGGAACATTGGCGGACCATTGAAGTTTGGTGGTGCGCTGTAAGGTCCGTGACCCCCAGGGTCGCCGTTGGGGTGTGGTGGTGGCGTTCTTAGTCCTATGTTCGCTGGCCAGGGCCTCGTCGCTCTGGGGAAAGCATTGGGGTTGTTTCTTCGTGAGCCTGCTGAGAAGGGGTTCCTGCCGCGGCTGGGTCCGCTGCCGAACCTGCTGCTAGATTCTGAGGGTCTTTGGTTGCGTCTTTCTGGGACTTTTCTCATATTTTTGGAAGTTTCTCCATCTTCTGATTCATCGTGTTTATTTTGTCGTTGTTCCTTCCTAGCTCTGTTCGCTTTTCTCTCTTCTTCATCGTCGGAGAAGTCCACGTGGCTCGGGGGAGGTTCCACATCGTTTAGCCACGATGCGTCAGAACCTTTTATTCTGAAATATAACAGAAACTAGTTAGTACGTGAATTACATAACATGGTAATGGTGGGCAGTATTAATACAAATAGATACTTTATACGTTTAAACCGAGGTAAGTATGTAAGTAATTGGATCTAAATTAATTAATTAAATAGTCGCTGCGCTGAAACATTGGTGGATCAAAATTACATATCGCGGCAGATACGCGAAAATTCAATTTTTATAGAGTATTATTTTTATTGTATTTCAGCGCACCGGCCCGACCAATAAGAACGAAGTACCCCGCTTCGTCTTATCTCAGCTTGTGGACAGTCTTATTTAATTGCAATTTGTTGCAATAGGTGAGGTGAGGTGAAGGTTACCTCGTCACCAACACAGCACCGAGTTGCGTTTGAACCTCACACAGGACGAAACTTTCTGTAATGCTAAATCGTTCGAATTCGGTGTACTTTCTACTGGTTGAGTATTATGTGATAGTGCTTACTTCATGAGTTCAGACAGAAAGACGAAGTTGGTGTGTTGTGAGCGCGGCGCGATGAACACGTCCATGCCGGGCGACACGCCGCGCTCGCGCACGTGCTCAGCAGAGTTGAAGCGTACGCAGTAGTGTGGCTCGGTCACCTAACACACACACACAACATACATAATCAGAAAATATATATAAAAAAGTTGTTACAGGGCGGGCAACGCGCGAGTTAGCAGACGTTTGTTAGTTTGCCTCCATAGTAAATTTTTTAAAAAAAACACTACTTATAAAGATTCCGTTCCGTAGTGCAATGATCCACAATGTATATAACTAATGTACCAGGGGTACATTAGGTACATACTGTGGTGTGCAAGGTGTTGCAAGCGTCCATAGGCTACGGTATTCTAATAATGCTTGCCACCTTGGTAGTATAATTCTTTCGACTGTCTGGTCAGCGAATACGATCCCGCATTCGGTTAATCCACTTATGTAAACGGGCTATTTCGTAAAACAGATTCGGTTGAACCGAATATTAAACAGACCATTATTAACACTAATCCTATCATACCAATCTCCAAAAGAAATTCATCGATTAATTTTCTGCTTTCACACAAATAGTCTTGGCTCTCACAATATAATTTACATAGTAGGTACACATTGCCTTCATAAACAACTTACAACTTACACAGTGTACATCATAATTTATCTACTTAGTTGTAGTTACTGTTAATAGAATACAATTTATTCATAGCTTTATGTGATTCTTACGTAGTACAACGACCATTTGCAGTTATTATACGCCATTAAAAGCGATATTTGTAAGGGACAATGCAAATGTAGTTATTACTGTTGGATTATCTCCAAGAATGTATATCAATATACATATAAAGCTGAAAAGTTTGTTTTAAGGCGCACATCTAGACTTTAAACGGATCAGATTACAATAAAATCTTTTTGCACTGCCATTCCTGAGAAACAACAACAGACACGCTACGACCCAAGCCCCAGCATTATATCCTACTAATACTTATTATAAACGCGAAAATTTGTAAGAATGTATATATTTCACGCAAAAACTACTGAACGGATCTGGATTAAATTTGGAATAGAGATAGATTGTCTGGAATAACACATAGTAGCTTCAATTTTTTTTAGGCGGGCTAAAACTGAAAAATGCCCGTCCAGCCAGTTCTTTTTAATGGTCCTTGTACGAGAACATTGGGGCGCAGGAGGTTAAATGATGAGTTGTGCATTCGTCTGCAAATACAGTATGAAATGTGTAATGTAGGTAGTTACTCTTAGTTATAACTAGTCGTAAGATATATAGTGATATAATGTGGGTAGGTCTACAATGTGTATCTGTTATCTCTTTCTATAATGTGTATCTGTTTCTCTTTCTATTGTGCGATCAGTGCGAATTAAATGCATGAACTAATGGACGTTGTTTCTCTCAGCTCCTACCGAATATTCTAGACATTACATTGGCGACGAGGATAATAGCGCGTGTTTGTATATAGATTGTGCGTGCATAATTAGTACCTAAATACGATGTCGATCGGAAAAGTAAAGGAGTTCGATGTGGTCGCGGGGGTGTGGTCGTCGTATATTGAACGGATAAATATGTACTTTGTGGCAAACGCCATTAAGGAAGACCTTAAATTGCCTACGTTGATCGCGGTAATGGGGGAAGCGGCATATGAGTTGTTGGTGAATTTGTCAAGCCCAAAGAAGCCCTCGGAGTTGACCTACAAGGAAGTGGTTATTATAATGGAAAACCACCTTCAACCAGTTCCATCGGCGCTGGCAGAGAGGTTTCGCTTTAGACAAAGGTTACAAGCAGCGGGGGAAAGCATTGCTGATTACGTGGCGGAGTTGAAAAAGATGACACGTCATTGTAAATTTGCCGAAATTCTTAATGAAAATCTACGGGATCAATTCGTATGTGGGTTGAAAAGCGAAATTGTGAATTTACGACCTTATTTGAATCGTAGAACGGAATTATATGAGGAGTTAGGTTGTGTTATGTGGGGTCACAGATTGGTAGTGCCGAATGATTGTAAGGAAAGGGTACTACGGATGATTCATGAGCCCCATATGGGAAATGTTAAGTCTAAGGCGATAGCGCGTAGTTATGTGTGGTGGGCCGGCATCGATGAGGATATTGAGCGTATGTGCCGCGGGTGTGAGGTATGCGCAGCGCATGCGGACGCGCCGCCGCGCCAGACTCCTCGCATGTGGCCGTGGCCACACCGCCCATGGACACGGTTACACTTAGATTTTATGGGACCGATTTTAGGCAAAACGTATTTAGTAGTGGTCGACGCAATGTCTAAGTGGGTGGAAGTATTTAGTATGACTAGTACGACAGCTAGTAGTGTATTAGATAAGTTATCAGAGTTATTCAGTAGATGGGGCCTTCCTAAACAGATAGTCACGGACAACGGGCCTCCATTTTCGAGTATAGAATTTAGTAATTTTAACAAGAATCAGGGAATCGATCACATTTTTACGGCACCATATCATCCGGCATCGAACGGTCTTGCTGAGAATGCGGTTAAGTCTTTAAAGCGGGTCATTAAAAAAGCTATTCTGGAAAAACAGAATATAGATAAAGCACTTTGGACATATTTATTACATTATAGGAACACCGAGCACTCAACCACTGGTGATAGCCCAGCTATGTTATTATTGGGGCGTCGGTTACGTACTAGGTTAGATGTTTTAAAACCAGATAGAGAAATTAGGGTTGAAAGGGCCCAACAACGCCAGAAAGAATCGGTGATTGGGGCGAATAGGGAACTTCAGCCTTTGGATGAAGTATGGTATAGACAGTATTTAAAGGGGGAAAAGTGGGTCCCGAGTCAAATAGTTGACGTTACTGGCTCAAATAATTATAAAGTAAAAGGTAGGGAAGGGGGGATAGTTCACAGACATATTGACCAGTTGAAAAAGAGATCCTCAAGGCTATCCTTAGCCTGCTCTGGTCAGTCAACGGGATTAGCGACAGAACCTAGCACAGATTCTCAGGTGGAGACGACCGGGGAACCAAATTTCCTATCGAGTGAGGGTCAGTCGGAAGAAAGGTCGGTGGAACTGGGTAATTCACCCAGGGGTGATGTTATTTCGAAAGAAATAAGGGTTGATTGACAGAAATCTCTGTTCCCGAGGAGATTTGGTACAAAATACTAATTTAACGCCGATGAAACTGCGTAATGTTTACTCTTTCAGTAAGCATCATATTCGCCTGCTAGAAATCCCTATCGTTATCGATATACATATTATGATTGGGTTTTCAAATGCAGTATTTAGATAAAAAATTAAGATTAAGAGCTTTTTTAGTGTACGTTCGAGTTTTGGAATTTAGCCAATGAGGAAACTGTGTCAAGGGTAGCTTTGAGATGTATATGCATACTTTACTTATACTATACTTACGACGACAAAAGAGTATTTGACAACAAAGGAAATATCAATTTATTATGCACTTGCCGCGCATTAAAAAATAAATATTATCTTATGCTCTAGCGGCTCATCCCGGTTTAGCATGGAGTGAACATCGATGAAGGGTCCTTCTTAAAAAAAAATTAGCCTCATATTACTCAGTGAAAATATAGCATCCTGCTGGTGAAATTACTTTTGAAATCGGTCTTGTAGATTTTGCATTTATTCATTTTAATAGCAATTTACAATAAAGTACAAGAATTTGGAATTCCGCGCGTCACTCATGTAGTTATAAAGGTCCTGCGAGAATACCAGCGTTGTGGTCCAGGCCACAACATAAGAGCTGACGCAGGGACCTTATTTGCTTTCTTATATTAAGTTTTATCTAATGTTGTAATTGTAAGTTTAATTGAATGTAAGAAAATAAAGTTTTTTCTTTCTTTCTTCGGTTTATACTAGATTTCTCTATAATACCATTCCTGAATTATACACACTCTATCAATTTAAAAAAACCGCATCAAAATCCGTTACGTAGTTTTAAAGATCTAAGCATACATAGGGGCGGACAGACAGCGGAAGCGACTTTGTTTTATACTACGTATGTAATAAACAAAAAATACTAACATACATATCTTTTTGTATTTATTATAATAATGTTGATATTATGTATGTTTAAAATAAAAGAAGAAATAAAATAGCAAAAGAAGCACAGTGATTGATTCGTCACACATAATTAACATAACAACACTACTGTTTGTAGTTATTTGGCTGTGGTCTTCTGTAAGGTGGAGGTCCACTAGGGAGAGTATCTCTGGGATAGGAATACGTTTCTTTCAAAACGAGTCCCTAAATGAGCGCTGGAGACCTGTACTCACACACAAACACAACTACACCGCTTTGTGTAGTTGGTCGGCTGTGGACTTCTGTAAGGTGGAGTTCCTTCCCCAGTCAGGCTTGCTTGCTAGTATGGTGCCCTACCTTACTTAAACTAACTTTGTGTGATTCTTAAATGTTTGTTTCTGGTGTGGTAGGGAGAGGACGTTTTTTTTTCTATTACATAATATAATTATGTATCTACCTATATCGATGAATAGAGTAGGTACTTATAAATTAATAATAAGTATCAATTTATTCTCTGCATTTTAATTAAATAAGTTTTTCGATTAAAAAAGCAAATTAAATTACATATTTCTTTTACATTTTACGTATACAATACAATAAAGAGTTTTCTATTTATGAGTCATACTATTTTTATGTAAATCATGACTGTAAAAAAATTTTATCTATCCACCTAATATCTACACGTATTTTTATAATTAGTTGTCCTACTCCTCACTGACTCATAAAAGCAGAGCGTTAACCGCCGATACAAATTTTCCTCATAAGACTTAAATGAGCATTGGAAATTTAAGCCCTGAACGGGTAAAAAATTGCGTAATCGAAACGAGGTGGGCTGCAATTTTTTTATAAGAATTCAAGTCAAGCTGCCTGAAAGGTGCTGACTTGTTTAGTTACGATCAATATTTATCATTCAAACGAGACAATACACAATAAGCTAATATTATAAAGAAGTAAAGTATAGATGTAGGCGTTCATCTTGCAAACTATTGATCCGATTCTAAAAAAAAATACAATAATAGCAAGCCAAAAGCAATCACTTTGAGAATATCTTGACTTTTTTGATTTTTGGAAGTCACACTGCTTTATCCTGAAGTCTTATGTGCCCAGAAACTTCACTACCTACGAATACCCTCCTGGGCGAAACAGTAGTGCACAATTTCCACACTACTACCACTGAAAAATATAAGATAACGTTATAAAAGGCATATACTCACGGGTCCAAATACATCGAAGACCCTTCCCAAAGCTTTGGAGCCGTTTTCTAGAAAGAGTATGCTGTCAAGATCTACTGCTGGAGTTTCTGGTTGTGCTCGAACTATTACTGAAATAAATTAAATTGTTGTTATAATACAATGCCGTAAAAGTAACCGCTTAACAACAGTAGGACCGTAAGCTTGTTTCTTTAGTATATACCAGTATTTCTCAAACTCCCCTTTGTGGGTGGTGGTCGAGGGAAAGGGGACCAGGAAAAAAATAATTAAAAAAGAAACCCTATTGTCAAAGTACAAGAAAATTTGGGGGCGATGAAAGTTAATTAATTTTCAGAGTGGGCGGTGGACGAAATACGTTTCAAGAACTTCTGCACTAGACTTCTCCTTCTTATCGTTTGGTAAGTGGCCAACCTGGTGACAGAGTTATTGAGATCGCCCATATTTAGGCCTCTGTCGTGCACTAGACTAATAGCTAATATTAAGAGGTAAAGTTTGAATGTAGGGGTAAGGATAGAATCTCTAAAACAACTGATCCGATTTTACATTATCCCTGAGTGCTACTTTTCATCGAAGTACCACGCGAGAGAAGGCGCACGCGGACGCTAGTAATATAAAATGTGTCACTAGATTTTTCGATAGAGAAAAGCTTAGTATCAACCTTAAATTGCGTCTGATATAAGGCAGCACACTCACCTTTTTTCCCAATAGCGGCTGAAGGGAAAGATTAATAAATTCACACCCTATTTTCTTCAGCTGTTAGAACCATTTTTAAAAGGAAGTGAAGAATGTCAGACTTGTCTGACTGCAAATTCCTTCATGGAAAGTCCAATACCAGTTTATGGAACTCTAAATGAAATCCAGGACTCTAAACATGGCAGTTGTATACACCACTATTGGGGCCCCTAGTAAGTAGTAATAAAACTCGGTATCTATTGTGACTAGCAATGTTTCGTGACACGGTTGTTTGACTAGTCACGGCTGATGTTCCAGCCTAATTTAACTACTGTAAATTAGTCATGTTCTTACCTATAAACTTATTACTGTCCACTCTAGACAAGTGGCATAAACGGTAGTCTAATCAAATGGAATAGAAAGCAAATATAAATTTGACATAAGTTTAGGATATAATGCCGTAAACTTACGTCAAATCCTGGTTTAACAATTGTGAAAAAGGCCACCAAGCATACCGTAAAATTTAATTTGCTGTGTGGTTTAATTTGGTTATCTTTACTAAACTAATTACAATGTTTTATACTACATAGATATTATATGTCGTAAAGAGAAAGGTGTTGTGTTACGTCATGAGTCGTAAAGTTTGGTTGAAAACCAGCGTTAGTCTGTAGACACAAATCTAGTATATTTAGAACCAAATTCAAAATAGAGGGGCAGATAGATAATGCACAACTGTAGTGCATTATCTACCTGCCTTTTTCTTTTTGGGCTACAGCAGACGTTCTACTTTTAGCATCGGCGATCTGCGATTTAGTCGCTTTTTAGAAGCTACATGCTGCGATTAAACATTGCACACCACATACTTAAAAACGCCAAACAGTGCAATTGAGTCGGTTTTCGGAACTTCGACTCAGCGACGAACGCTGTTTCTATTTCGAAGAGATCCGCGACCGAACGCAAATAGTCACCAAATTACGATGCAGCATTCATACATTCGTAAAACCGCTAAATAGCATGTTTGCTTGAAGCCTTCGATACAGCTTTGCGGCTGAATAAATTATTCATAATGCTAGACACAATGTGTCTGGATTGAAGCAATTGCCGTACGATAGTCTCTGCCTACCCCCATGAAGAGATGGGAGTGATATACTAATATGTATGTAAATTATGTTCCTTTATTTTTATGAGTACCTACCTAAGCTTACGACAAAATTTCTAAAGTCAATACTCTAAAATCAGTAACATTACTAACTAATTTACGTTTTCAGCCGATCAGCATAAAAAGGCGCATAAAATAAATGACAGAAAACAAAGAAAGGTCGTATTAATATCGATTACAAAAAGAGTACGGAAATCAATGGAGGTCATGGAAAAGCTTGCGACAGTCAAGGGCAACCGCCCGCGAGTCGTAACAACCATTACCTTAGCCTTAGGCTATAAATTCATGTAAATATACTACGCCTAAGAGGTAGGCACGATAGAAACAAGAAACAATAGCAAGAAACCAATACATTGTAAAACGTTTATCTGGTGAAAAATTATAAAGATTTGTTTTATGAAATTGAAAGAGAATAATAGCAAGAAATCAATACATTGAAGGTACGTTTCTGGTGAAAATTATAATAGATTTACTGTATGAATTTGAAGGTCAATAAGCCAATAAGTGTCTGAAGATGTAAACTGATTTGGTTGCGTCCCTTCCTACTTACATTTAAATGCAATCACGCCAGACCGGATCTGGATAAAATTTGGCACAGAGATAGAATATAGTCTGGAATAGCACATAGGCAACTCTTTATCGCGATAACCGACATCCACGCGAGTGGAGCCGCGGCCAACAGCTAGTTAATTATATTGTTAAAGCACATTATGCTGGACAGGGTTTGTTAAGTATGTTCTTACTCCGTTCCTCTTCCGGTAACTTGTTACGTCACTGACTAGTTCCGCTACTAAGTTATCAATGCCCTAAAACTTTGTCAATATTGAAACAATTGTAAAAGTAGTCGTTTACATCATCCAATGTAATTTGAATACAGTTACGGATGTCGCGATTGACGTAAGCGTGATGTGGTCCTTTGTGGCTGGCTAAGCTGTCTTGGAACTGCTAGGTTCCGACCGACGCGACGTCGAATAAAGCAATATCTATTTTGTCTTTTTTGGGACCTCCTAGCGACCAGATCACTTTAACCCTTTGGTATATTTAGAGCATACCATTTTCGTTCTCTTTATCTAATTCAACACACTTCATCATATTCATCATATTCTCAGCCGTTACACGTCCACTGCTAGCCACAGCCTCTCCCAAGGATTCCCACATAGTAGATTCCATTTGGTCTAGAGTTGACCTAATTAATCGGCTATCCGCAACCTTGACTAGGTCACCGATCCACTTTGTTGGCGGCCTGCCTAATACCACTATACGAAGCGGAGACTATACTAGTAAATGCAGTTTAAACCCTTGTGTGCCAGAATGCAGATCAACGCGAAACAGCAGTTTTTCTAATGTCTGGTTCTTAAAATGAATATGAATGATTGATGGATGTTTGTTACATAATCACGCCAGAACGAATGAACGGATCTGGATGAAATACGGCACAGATATAGAATACAGTCTAAAACATAGGGATTGTACTTGCGGGCAAAGCCGCAGACGAAAATCTAGTAGTAAATAAGTTTTCTTACCTAATCTATCAACTACGCTGGCAATAGTTCCAATTTTAGTTGTCTCTTGTGCAGGTAGGCTGATGGCAAGATCTTCTATTGGCGGCAAGTCATCAAGACCTAATTCACCGGTTACTTTGGGTGGCTCCTGTTTTGCAATCCGGCTGCTAGCTTCCAACTCCTCACTGTAAGGAGATTATAATAAATATTAGTTTTAAAAATAAGTCCACAAAATTATAACCGGCTTATAGCACTACATAACACCAAAAATAAGTTTTGATCTTGATTGTGACTGTGATCATGCATCAGGGCGGTCCCGAAGAATTCCGAAATGGTTCGAATACAGTTATATCCTCCTACGAGGATCCTCGATTAAGCTGTGGAATTTGCTCCCTGCTGAGGTTTTTACGAAAGTGTACAGTATAAGGTTCCCCAAGAAAGGAGTTAAAAGGTTTTTACAGGGTAGGCAACGAACGACGCTTGATTGATATCCCTTTTGTTGCAAGCATCCATAGACTACTGCAACTTATTACCATCTATCAGGCACGCCGTATGCTTGTTTGCCTCTTTAGCAGTACATACAAAATATGGGTCTGTTTTGTTTATTTACCAACAATGCGTTAATGCGCAAATTTTACAAATTTCAAATTTTACTTAATGGGGTAAGATGCCCACAAAAAATAATTTTCATATGAAAAACAAACCCCACTATCAGAGTAAAAGAAAAGGTAGAGGAGACAAGTTTGAAAAGAAGCACACGCTGGCTTTTTTACGAAGATATTCTGTGAACGGGAGGTTAAAATGGATAATTTTAATCTCCCGTTCCGAAATAACATAAAGCGTACAGGATGGATGAGAATGGCATATTTCGGAGTTAGCAAATTGTAGGTAGGTACATTTTACGCGGGATAGTTTTGCTGTTTGAATGTTAGCTGTCCATTCGGATGATTCATTAGTTTAATTTATCTCTGATAAAAGACTGCGATGAGATCACATCCCATGGAAGTCGCTACAAACTAAACCAACTATCTGACCAACGGGAAACACCAAGTTATATTGCTCAACCTTATTTAAAAAAAATGGCACGATTGACAAAGCGCTGGCAGGTATTGCTAGCGACCATAGACTACGGCAACAGTAGTCTTTATGTTTGTGTGCCTCCTAGGTGTCCTATGTAGTATAAAAAAGTAGAATTTCTCGTCCAGAAATGTCCGAATCATCAGAGGATGCGTTGTTGAGAAGTACTTATAGATAAGACATGAACTATTAAGAAAAAAAACACTAGTTTAATAACTCTATAAAATACTGATAGGTATTTTACTGAGTTTAAGATATAAAATGTTAACTATAATGGAATATAATAAAATAACAATATATAATAAAATATTATATATTAAAATGTATTACTAAAATTATATTATTATATATATTACCACTATTCTTTATAGGTACTTACCGTACCTATAAAGAATAGTAAATATCTGATGGAATATGGTATTTAAAGGTACAGTACAGTATTATGTAAAATTATTGAAAATCCCAAAAATAATTCACTATACAACTTCGATTATAAAAAACGTTTTTCTATCCCAGGAATACGTTATTTTTTATTCTTTTTATACTGCTTGGGTGGCAAACAAGCATGTGGCCCGCCTGATGTTAAGCAGTTACCGTAGCCTATGGACGCTTGCAATACTAGAGGTATCACTTGCGTGTTGCCAACCCATTTTTTACATCAGGGCTTACTTACTTACTATCTACTACTTACTTTCAAATCGCATCCCGCATCACGAAGCCTGGTGTTAATTTTTTTAGGTCGCCAACAACACGGAAGCGATACCGAAGGTTTTGCAAGCATACATAGGCTACGGTAACTGCTTACCATCAGGCGTTTTGTATGCCTGTTTGCTGTTTGTTTGTGTAAGTATGTGTCCCTACTAAATCCTTAAGTGGAATAAATAAGAAGAAAAAATATCATGAAACTGGCTACAAAAGCAAATGGAACTGATTGTAGGTAATCAATCAATTAAATTTAATTGAGATAAAACGTACTATTAAGTATTCTGTGACAATACAATAAAATGTCATCAATCAAACGAACCGATAATAAGTCTGCCTTAATTGATATTTATCAATTGGAAACCAATCAGCTTTGACATACGTATTCCATCGTTGTATATTTCGCGTTATAATTTTATTGAGCTTTTGCTTTAGGCGAGGTCGGAGATTGAGAGGGCGCAGCAGCTAATGGCCACGCGGGAGGGAGGGTCCGAGCTGTGGCCTGCGCTCAGCACTTGTATTCCCGCGTAATATTAAAAGTGAAATTCACACTGGAACTACCCGGGATCGAACTCGCACCTCTTGCG
The DNA here is from genome assembly GCA_947095525.1 of Trisateles emortualis. NCBI lineage: Eukaryota > Metazoa > Arthropoda > Insecta > Lepidoptera > Erebidae > Trisateles > Trisateles emortualis. The sequence goes on from OX352745.1 coordinate 15,399,062, forward strand.
TGCAAGTCGGTTACTTACCCACTCAGCCACCACCGCCTCCGCACCCAGATATCAATAATGTAGCCCAACTTAAACTATGACACAGATATAAGTCGTACTCTTAACAGTACAACAATGGTATCGCAATATAAGAATGATATTTAACTATACACCTACGTTGTTTACATTATTCCGGTCTGGCCCGGTCATTACATATTCTAATCTTATCTTTTCCTTCCTTTTTTTTGTAGTCCTTGACTTCTATTTAGCTTTATCAGAGCCAGGTAATCAGGTAACAGAAATAAGTCTAATGTATTTTGAGTCATCTCGCTTCTATCCGCCCACACGCGATATGCGCTTTGTCGTCGAGTTGCAGAAAACAGTCCGCTATAACATACTGTGACTGTGACCGGTCAGCTACCGGCAAAAGACAGAATAAAAAAGCCATTGTAACTTGTACCCTGGCAATTCTTTGCCATTTGAGAAGTAGTCTTTTTAAGGGTCCCGTATATCGAAAAAACAGACCTCTTATAGAATCACTTTGTTGTCCGTCCGTCCGTCTGTCTGTCTGTCTAGACCCTTTTTCTCAGAAAGGCGTGCTGTTATCAAGCCGAAATTTATATCAAATACTCAGGTCTACTGTCCCTTAAAGCTGTGACAAAACTTCTTAGTCAACGCAATCAAAAGATACAGCCGTTTATGCCGCAAATTTTTGACACTCGCCAGGGAATCAAATCCTACAGCACTTACCGTGAATTCAGAATCTTGAAATTTGGTACGAAGCAACGTCTTATAGCATAGATAAAGAAAAAATTGCGAAAATCGTATTTTTTTAAATTATTTAGAATGATATTCATATGTCCGAGATAAACTTTGGGCGACTGCTGCGTGATGTAAACATCCAATTAATTCTTATCACTAGTTTAGAGTGTTGCAATGTCAATGCAAAAATGCAAATGGATTTATGTTTGGTATTCTACATGGGTGTTGATAAAGCATTTTGATTAGGGGGATAATTTTGTGTGAAATAATCGGGGAAATGGAAATAATTGATAAGCATTTATCGTAGTCCATAGACTTTTGTAATACCAGGAGCATGGATTTACTTACAGTAAAGTTGTCACCTAGTTTAAAAGAAAACCACTGTTTTGGTATCCTAAAAAGGCAGAGACAAAACCCTGCATTTTTTTTGGGACGGTAACCCAAAAAAAGGTATAAAAAAATCCTGCTGCCAAAAAAGCTAAGAGACCGCAGGCAGCACTATCCAGGTAATACTTTTACTCATACTCGTAACTCCTGGATTTCGAATTTTTCAACACAGAAATCTGCACCCTACTTTAGCTCCTTTTGAGTTTACTTCCTGACTGGATCTTAACCTTACTAGAAACAGCCACTAGATTCTTTACAATTGACATTAGTCGTATTTTAGTAAACAAATTGCATAAGTAGTTGTAGTGTACAATAGTACTGAAATTGAGTCATTCTAACAACAATGGCTGAGGCAATTAATATAAAACTTTCACTGTCTTGTAATTTATGTATTCATATTGTGACCACTATTATACAAACAAGTCAAAATATATTATTATATAAATTTAAATTATTCATAAAATATGCTCAGTCTAGTCACAATGTTTTCTATCCACAATTTTTTTAAAAAATATAACTCCCGAACTAGAGAACAAGCGCTGTGCTGCGGGGAATTTACAAAAGTACACCCTGAGTGGGGACTATATATCATATCACACATTCTTTTGTCCTGTGCGTGAATCGAACCCACAACACGGTGCGCAGTGGTAAATGGCGATGTAACCACTTAAGCCACTGAACCACGGTGCAGTGCAACTACTGTTTCTAGAATATGCTTGATGATAACATTTTAACAGTAAGTTGCTATCTGGCCATTTACTATATTGTGGGTACAATCCCCATCTGTGGCAAAAAATTGTGATCCGCCAATGGTTGCAAAGAGTTTGCATGTACTTTGGGGTCTGTGAATTCTATGATATTAACAATAACAAAGATTTAAAGATGAAGCAACATACAGCATTCAGGAAAGCATGGGAAAAGATCCTTTAAAACCTAGTGTACTGAGACTAAAAATCTAATTAGATTTGATAGCAATTAGTTAAAACATTGTATAGCTTACATGTTAGCAGTGAATAATGGTACTGTTTAATGTTTACCAATCAAAGGTCAACTCCTTTCATGTGATTGCAAGTTTATATTCAATAAAACCTTTTTTAGTACATGTTACTTTACACTGTTTGAGAAATTTTATGAAAAAAGATAATTTAATCTAAACTAATATTATAAATAGGAAAGATTAGATTTTTGTTTGTTTGTTATGATTGAAACTACTTGACCGATTTTTAAAATTCTTTCACGTTATTGGCAAGTAACAAAAAAATAAATATGGGCTTTTTTTTTAAATTATTCTTTAGCCTCTACAAAATCTAAATAAATATACACCCGTGCGAAACCGGAACGTGCCGCTAGTACAAATATTTTTTTTTTTTTTCAATGCACTGATATTAGGATCTTCCAATTTTGGGCAGATTTCAAATTTGGAATATTCTTGTGGCACTTTTTAGCCCATTTATATACAGCCATAGGAAAGTTATTATATACAGCCATATTATCACACTATTTCTTATTCTTAGGAAGTGTGGTAGAAACAATATTACATGACATGGGATGAAATCCAAATTTAATATGAATAAAGCAGTAGGTAACAACTAGCTAATAATAAAAATGTAGAACAGTTAATTTTTGAATAGTCATGTAACTATATTATGTAACTTTATGATGCATATACCTACTTGCCAAAAAAAGAAGCATTTTGGAGTGAAGCAAAAATTATAAGCTACTTATTTAATTAAAAGCTATTAGTTACATAATTTATTATTTGATTTACATAATTTATACTTTAAGTCTTATATAACAGACTATTTCTATTTTATGTAACTTTCCTAGACATTATTTGAAACTATTATGTTTAAAGGAATGGTCCTGATTATGATTATATATCAGCAGATAACTATGTGATAGTTATCTATGATGAAATAACAAGATTTATTTGTCAATTGAATTTCTTTAAGTTTTTTCTCTTATTCTTGGTATTAGCTTCAGCCCAGTATATGACAACAGCTGGGGTTATGTGGGTGTCATTCACCTATGCCCACCCTCTTTTACAGGAGAAGCCAACAACATATTCACGTGTCATTTCATTAGTCATGAAAATTCACAAACTAACTCTTATCCTTACTAATATTATAAATGTGAAAGTTTGTGAGAATGGATGGATAGATGTTTGTTACTCTTTTACGTAAAAACTGCTGAACGGATCTGGATGAAATTTGGCACACAGATAGATTATGGTCTGGAATAACACATAGGCTACAGCTTTTTGCAGCGATAACCGACATCCACGCGGGCGGAACCGCGGGCAACAGTTAGTATATTATACTATCAGAATAATAAAAGGTTCCTCTGGCAACACTCTGCAGCTGAGGTGTTTAATACTAAAATAACAAAGAGGGTAAGAACTAAAACTTAATTTATAATTCTTGAATTAAAAAAGAAAATACTGTCAATATAATTTTATTACAAAGATCTTTTTGTTACTTTAGGTTTAAACACCCCAGCCGCAATGGGTTGAGTTAGTTTGTGAATTTTTATGACTTATAAAATGTCAAAGGCTAAATATGTTGCTGGCTCTTGGTCCGTGAGAAAGAGGTGCTATGTTTGTTGTATTATTGTCAATTTTATCAATAAGAAAAATAAAGCAATGAAGAAGAGACATCAATATCTTGTGAAGGTGGGGAGGAATCATGAATCCGGGTAAGGGGTAAGTACAATTCTTTTTTAATATTTAGTATCGGTAAGAAAGGTTTTTAATTCTTTAATGTACACAAGAGAAATACAGATAGTATTAAATTTTTTTTGGTGGGTTGGAAAAGGTTAAATTAATAAGCATTCATGATGTTTTTTTTTTATACATAGTGGCAAACAAGCATACGGCCCGCTTGATGTTAAGCAGTTACCGTATCCTATGGACGCTTGTAATACCAAAAGTATCACTTGCGTGTTGCCAACCCGTTTCTTTTTACACCACGGCTTTATGATGGGAGTATTCCTGAATGAGCGCTGGAGTATTAAATATTTTTAGCACTTGCTATGCAATAAGCTCATATATAGCTTGACTTGACTTTTTCCACATTATTGTAATTATTTAAATATCAGAGGGTCAGTATTCAAATGAATGCTTAGTTTTCTTTATTATCACTAGGTCTGCACTTTAAAATCAGCAGCATCAGAAAAGTATGAACTTATTTATTAAATAATTTCCTATAATATTTTTATCTTCGTATATATTTATATTTACAAAAGTTATTATGAATAAATTCTTTTAATATAATAATGTATCTTTATTTTATTTTAATTTATTTCAGAGATTTAAGCGGTTACAATTTTTTTAAGCGGTTACAATTAATATGGTATCATTAATTTGACACTGACACCTGCCAATGTACTTCATATAATTAAAAACCCAAATATTTCTACTGTCTAGTGAATAACAAATAAAAATTCTACACAAATTAATGGGCACCTGTGATGTATAGATACTATGATACTGTTTGTTAAATAATTTATTGTTTTGATGTGAATTATTTAAGCCATTGTTTACTGTTTTATAATATTTGTGGATTACAAGATAATTACCAATCCAAAAGTTATAATAATAAGTATGAGTTTTGTCCCTAATTATCTAAGTAGAACTTAAGATTTAATTATGTTATTGTGTAAATTTAGTAGTTATTCAACATTTGCAACAATATAATTAATGTTGAGACGAATCTTAACGAGCTTCATTGAAGTGTATTATGTAGGTACTTACCCACTCGAGACCTCTTCGATATCCTTGACTGAATCGACCTCGCTGTCGCTAGAGTCGCTCGACGAGCTGGTGTCTGTGTCGGAGTCCAGGTCGCGGTACTCCGTCACCTCGTACTCCACGACTCCACTTTCGGCACTATCAATGATCATGTGTCTGGTAACATCCGCATCGTCACGGACGCCCGTTCGCGACAACGGCCCGTGAGCGCACGCGTTTATTATGTTATTTTTTAACACCATTTCACTTAGTTCCGCAGCATCAGAATCATCGTTCCCTATGTTATCGTTCGAGCGAGTTTCCGTATCGTCCGACTCAGAATCTGAACCACCGTACTCCGCGATCAAACTCAAAGACACGTTTTTGTTATTGCTAAGATCAAGGTTCTCCATTGTTGTGGACGCACACTCATATGCTATACCCTAATTTCTAATATTACTACCGCTAATTGTATATTACAGTTCCGTTACTATTTACTTCTAAATGTAGTGGAACACGTGAACTTGGATTATTTTGAGACAAGAAACAAAAGTCGTGAAACGATTACTACCGCAGCAAAAATGACAAATGACAATTTCGTCAAATTTAGTGCACAGATTATATAAAATATAAACTTGGATATTTATTTGGATATGAGTTTTTTTATCTTACTAATCTGTGGAAGTTAAAAAAAAGACTTGAAGAAAAAAATATTATTGTTTTTTATTATTATGTTAAGTTTTATATTTACGCCTTAAAAATGCAATATGTAAAAGTCTTCGTCGTCGCACCAACATGTCCACAGACAACACACGCATACATGTATTGTTTGTGGACATTGTAGCCTGAAAATTAATAGTCTAAGATCCCTCTATATAACGACCAAGGATCACCGAGCCGGTTAATCCGTCACAGGTGGACCACCGGAACCTGATATGACGTCAGTGGTTGGTATTAAATCAAGGAAGATCCTTGTATTAAATTTGTCTATTAAGATGGTTTTCGATTTTCAGAGTATTTTTTTAAAATAAAAAATTGGTATATCTAATATCACAAAATAGAATTCTACTGGTAAAAGAAGTATTAAAATCGGTCCAGAAGTTTTTTAATTTTATTAAATACAATTATTTTCTTTTTTTATATTAGGTACATAATAAGGAGGAAAACAAGCATACCGCCTGCCTGGTGATTATTATCAGTTACTAGCTTCCACCCGCGCGTACAATCCTTCGGGACATTTTTTTTTCCTGGATAAAAGTAGCCTATGTGTTATTCCTATCTATCTCTATGCCAAATTTAATTCTGATCCGTTTAGTAGTTGTTGCCGACTCTGTACAAATGTTTTAAAGTCTACTCTACTTTTTTAACCTCGGATATTGTTAATAGAGTAAGCCCAGTTTCTTGTCTATTTAATTATTTAAACATCCAGGTTTTAGTAGTTTTATCACCACTGCGCAGCGTGCTATGGGTTATCAATCCATTCTATGAATCCCTCACAAGTACCCTCCTTCCCCTAACTCTTAACAGATTGAACAAATCTATATTGCCTGTGTACTCTATTTGCCTGAGTATAATAGACTTCTGGCCATTGAGGTATACTTATAACTAATGCTTCTGGCATTATAATAATAATAATGTCCTCCTAACCGAATTTCGGTCACGGCGGCTAATCTCAACGGAGACTACCCATCTGCGCGGGAGATATTATAGTGCACAAGTGTGTGCGCAAACACAAGTGCACTCTTTATTCCCTCACTCTCATAGTCCGATGGGACGGCAAATCCGACACGACCGGAGAGAGATCAGGCGTAGGACCAACGGCTTTACGTGCTTTCCGAGGCACGGGGGTGTAGTCTGGCATTATATATGGGCTATGGCCCGTATAATTATTATTATTGGCATTATTATTGGAATTATAAGGATCAAGGAGGCGGCTCCTCATGATTCCAATATGGTAAAGTAGGAATTAAGAGAGATAACGAGTGTAGAATAAACAGTAGTGGAAAGCAATTGAACCATGTTTGAAAAGAATCTGTCCGCAAGGTATTGACGACTGAGATGGAGAGGAGGGTCCACGCACTCCACCTGAAGCTCATTGATGGGAAAAAAATTCATAGCACCTGTTATAATTCGGAAGCATTTAGACTGGATCGTTTCCAGCTTGGACAGAGCAATTTTATTGCAAGATTTAAGCAGGAAACCGCCATTATCAAAATGACTACGAACGATAGTATTGTATAAAAGTTTTTGACAAAAGAGGTGGGCACCCTATCAGACCCCAGAAAGGGCCCCCGTTCACATCCCTCTCGCCCTTCCTAACAATGTGGTTCAAGTGAAGTAGGCCGGAGAGTTTAGACTCGAGAAAAAGACCAAGGAATTTAACATTATCCTCAATGGGGATTAATTCATCACCCACTGAGAGATGAATGACATGGATATTTCGGTTACGGGAGAAAACTACAGCAGTACATTTAGGGACAGAAAGAGAAAGGTTATGGTGCAGGAGACATTGGTTTAGGTAGTATAGAGCAGAGTTTAAGCGCGAAGAGGCGTTTTCAAAAGAGTTGGATACAGAATACAATGCTATATCATCTGCGTACTGGAAGATTTCACAAAAGGGGGTAACAAAAAGGTCAAGATCAGAGGTGTATAACAATACAGGAGGGGACTTAACACTAAAATGTTGTAGTTGTGTGCTGAGGTTGGTTAAATTATTTCATAGTTATTGAAGTAATATTTATTTCGTTATTCAGCAATGTAACTGCGCATTTAGGATATTTTTTTCCATATTGTTTATAGGGGGCACAGATATGAGTTAGAGTTTATGGGTAAAATAAATAAAATGGTACGACAATAAATAAAATGTGTTTATTAGATTTTTTATTTTATTTCATGATCATTTTATAGTCGTCAACACACCGCTTCATTAGTAACTTTCGTAGTTTTACTTTTCCTTTTCCTAGGAGGTACGGGTAACTTGAAGTGGACGGACCGTATGTGCAATTTCACGCTTGACGAATATTTGAATTTTTTACCGCACATCGAACATTCATACGGAGTGACGTCACTATGTACCTGTGAAAATGGAAATATTTTTACTTTTTAACAAATTACAAGACATATGTGACAATACAAGTGAATTAAGACCTTAAAAAAACTAAATTTGGTTTGTATTTTGACACGAAAAATATTATTTTAAAAAAACTTTTAGAATTGTGTGCATTTGGGTTTGGCCCGCATGTCTAAATACAGATTTTCCTGATTTAATTCTAGCATATGGAACCCTAAAAAATGTCTTAACTGAAATTCGGTCATGGCGGCTAATTTCAACGCAGACTAACCACTTGCGTAAAAGTTATTATAGTGGCTATAATGCACAAGTGTGTGCGCAAACACAGATGCACTCTTTATTTCCGTTCTCTCATAGTCCAATGGGATGGTAGCCCGACGCGATTGGAGAGATATCAGGCATAGAACCGATAGCTTTACTATATTTCCGAGGCACGGGGGTGCAAACGCTGTCAATTGGCACACTTCAGGATGTAAATTTCTGGATAGAAAAAATCTGTGTTTGGCCTCGAAATCAGCATACTGAATAATATAGGGTGACTGATATACATATAACACTTACAGAACTGCAGTGCCTATCTAAATTGTTGCGATGTTTGAAAGCTTTCCCACAGATGCGACACTGGTGAGGTTTGCTGGCTACGTGTATGGCCTCGTGTCGAGCTAACGCGTACTTGTCATACAAGAGACGAGGACAACTTGCGCAGCGGATGGTTGGTGCACTGTGACGTAGCTGGTGGATTTGGAGCTGCGTTGTGTTCTGGAAAGAGATAGCACAGTGTAAAGAACCCTTTATTCCTTCTTACAGTGGCCTAACGCCTTTGATGTTTTGCGAAATGCCGCCGCCGACTTGACATAGATAATTGTCGGAGGGTTGTCACATAATATATTTTTCTTAATTTATTTTATATTTTGTAATGTTAGAATTAGGGCTTGCAAATATTCGAATTATTTTGGTATTCGAATATTTGATTTTTTTACAGCATTATTCGAATAATTAAAAAAATAAAGGCTGATGAATAATCATATATTTAATTGCAAATTGAGTCTAATTAATATGGATCTGAGACGTGGTCGTTCACTCATGGGCCTCATGCGAAGGCTCAAAGTCATCCAAAGAGCTATGGAGAGAGCTATGCTTGGAGTTTCCCTGCAAGATCGAATCAGAAATGAGGAGATCCGTAGGAGAACCAAAGTAACCGACATAGCTCGAAGAATTGCCTCCATTAAGTGGCAATGGGCCGGGCACATAGTTCGTAGAACTGATGGCCGTTGGGGCAAAAAGGTTCTAGAGTGGCGACCACGAACTGGAAGACGTGGGCAGGCCTCCGACAAGGTGTGCCCTCTGACTGTGTACAATTATTTTGTCCTCTTCAAGGTGGCGGTTCTTCCCCAGTCGGGCATGCTCGCTCGTATGGTACCCTACCTCTCTTAACTTAGTCTAATCCCATACATTTAAATTTCGAAAAATTCGCGTCCGCTATCTTGAATCACGAAATAGATGCCATATTCGTATTGGGCACCCCTGAAAACTACGAAAACGATACCCATATACTAACTTTTTCAAAAAATTCGCGTCCGCCATCTTGAATCACGAAATAGGTGTAATATTTTTTTTCCCCCATTTATTTAGGACAATTAACAATTACATTGGCAGTTTACATTAATGACGTTATACTTTTTTTTGTAAAGGTTATGAGTTTGCATTTATTAAGGTTAAGGTATAGTAGGTATATTGGTGTCACAATAATTTGAAAAACGATCTAAATTTTCTTAGTAGAGAGGCCAATGCATTAAAAAAAAGTTTTCGTAGGACTGAAAAGGTTTATAGCGACAAGTGGTATCGTTGGAATCGGCATGGTCTGCTGATACTCAAACTGCTTGTTGTCGCTTTCTAAAGTGGTGGAGGGGGTAGCTATGACGTCATTTGTGACGTCACTCCTGGTTTTAGATTTTGTCGATTATTGCGGTAACTATTCATCCGATTTAAACAAATTGGATATCAAATGATAGGTAATTAAATTCCTAACAAAACATGCAACGCAACTTTTATTGTAGGTATTATATTTTTAAAGATATTTTAAAAAATGTAACTTTTTTGCCGTTTTTTTTCTTAACACGAAATGTTTGGTGCGCAATAAACCTAATTAATATAAATATTAGACCAACACTTGGGCAGTAACAAAAATAGTTATATTATCGAAGTATACAATAAACTTTGAATTTTGTAAATTGCTGTTAAAACAACAAAATTATGACGAAATTAAACACCGCCATGCCCAGCCCAAAGACGCGAGCCGGCGAGTTGTTTCAGCGTCAGACGCTTACAAGCGATGATTCTGATGATACGTACTTACGTACATTTGCCAAATCATTGCCTATGTTAATGTAAATTTCAGTAAGTCATAGATTTATGTATTGAAAATTAGTTGATTTTATTTTATGTATTAAAAACAACACAGGTACATAGGCAAACTTAATGTCATTAACATTTTCTACCAGTGAATCTTAGATTGTGCAAAGATAATAATAAAATCCATGCAAGTGTTGTAAAAAGAGCTTATAGTAAAAATGCTATAAATATGTATTTAAATCATTTAGGTACGTACTTACATATTTAACGCATATAGACCGAAAACGCTCATTGAGCGACAAAAATAATTGTGTGTTCATTTACGCTCCAACTCTGTCGTGAAAAGGTTGCATCGACTAAGACATTATAGGTTTTTTATATTGCCATACCGCGTTGTGGTCATATACCATAATATTCAAGATAATATACCTATGCACTTCGCTATGTGGTCTTTCTGTGTTTGCCACAATACGTCATGAGTGTTTTAATTAAACCAATAACGCGAATGTCGCAATGTGAATGTTTTTCAGTTACCGCAACTAATTGTGATCTGTTTTGTTTTTACTTATTGAGCCTTTTCGATATTTATTTTAAACATTTATTTTATTACAAACTTAACAACTATCATTTGTACATAACATACTAGCTTCGCGGTGCCGCCGGCGTGTTAGAATACCACCATTCCTAATCATCTCGAGGGTTTCGCAAAAGGGGAAGGAACATGATGCTCTATAGGTATGCGGGGCAGCAGCGCCATCTTCAACTATATTACCTATCTAAGATCAAAATGCGGTCATCAATCTACATTTCAGGCATGGTGATTATTCGCAAAACCCCGTTAACGACAGACACAACACTACCACGGCCTTTAGTCATAGATAGCACCGCTAATCCTAGCTACGGTAGCGATCAAGGGTACGGCGGGGCAGGGAATATTAAAAATCCTCGACAGAGAACCGGCTACCATCCCCAACAAGGACTGGCCCTAGTGATATACAACGCACGCACGTTGCGATCTGAAAAAAAGATTGAGTTGGGAGAAAAACTAGAGTAGAATATAGTTGGACTATCTGAAGTCCTTGAGCAGGACTCGATACTACTTGAATCTTGTTCTACGGTAGTAGGAGGACAACTGTCCCTAGGTGATATCGGGTTTATCGTCCACAAGTCCATCATAAAAAACTCCTTACCATCAGGCGGGATCCGTATGCTCTTTAGTAATATAAATAAGCAAGTAACGCCAAAACCATCGAAAATGTGTCGACTGGGGTAGCGTTTCTTAAACACCAACAGGTATTCACTGAATTCACAATGACGAATTCACGAATATATTGGCTAATATAACTATACAATACAATATGCTTTATATGAATAGTTATTAAAATGAAAGTAACTTAACCTAAACTACCGCGAATTATACATTATTCACAAATTGATATGTAGGAGACAAAGATTAGCAGACTTTATGGTTTTTTTTTTGAATTTAATGAAAAAGCCTTTATTTCATTAATTCGAAGCCACGAGCGACTTCATCCTATCATTGAACAAGCAAATATTGATGTATCTGTTATCAATGGGGTAAGAGGCACACTAAATATTAACTAGACCTTAAAAAAGTCGGTTGATGAAGTCTAGGTACCTACGTGTTGTAAATGTTCAGCTCTGGTATGTCCACAATCACTTTTAATGCCTAAAAAACCATATATAAATGACGGGTTTCCGGGACAATCCCACCCACATGCCCACCGCTGTGACTCCCGTGAGCCAGGATAAACAGCGGAGTAACCAACTGATATACCGAGTTTTGACACTCGTGCGTCCCTTGGACAACTAAACCTACTGTCTTGGACCCCGCAATGAATTTAATCAGAAGTAAATAGGATAAGTTAGAAAGAAAAGTTTCCACTTCCCTCCCCGAAGGACCTTAAACTACGGGACCTATGTGAGCTAAGTTTGATTGCTATAATATGTATGGCAGAAACGTTTAAATGCACGGAAATTCCCTCCAGATGAGACTATATCCCCATAGTAGGTCGCTCCAGATGATACATGGAAGCTGTTCAACATAATAGTACGATCATTATGCCAAAGACTACACTCCCAGAGTATGTGATGAGCAGACTGCTCCTGATCGGAACCAGGTGTTGAGCATTGACAGTTCGGCGAATCAACTAGCTTTTATAAATGAGTATAACTTGCTCCGAAAGTTACCATGACCCGTAAGAAACTGAGCGACACTGTGGTCAACCTCCTCAACCTTCAAATGACGGGGTGGCAGTTTAAGTGGGTGGAAAAAATATCTTAGCTCAAACTCTCAATTTATGAAGGTTTAGCTCAAAATGAGAAACCGGTATTTCAAGTCTTTCAAAAGCTTTTTAATTCCGTAATCGTCGAATGAACCTAGTCTAAAGTATGTAAGATATGGATAAGAGGAGTAGAGCATCATACTAGTGAGCAAGCCCAACTGGGGAAGGACCTTATACCTTACAGAAAACCATAACTACACACAGCGTTGTAGTTGTGTTCCTATCGTTTCGTCTACTATACTATCGTTTTCACGAACTTCTTCCTATGCCAGGGAATTTGCATTATGTAACCCTGCTTAATTTTGGGTCAGCAACACTCTAGTGATACCTTTCGCATTGCAATCGCCTTTAAGCTACGATAACTGCTTACCTTACGCTTGTTTGCCACCGTAGTTGTATAATAAAATGGACCAGAAGAGTGGTGGTTCTTTTCTTTAAAACCACACCGTAATAAAAAACTAGACCCATTTCGCTTCTTAACCATATCTACAAATTGTTCTCCCAGGGTTATCGTGATTTGTCTGTAATGCAGATTTTTGATAAAAAAAAAAATTAACTAACTTTACTGCATAAATCCATGAATTACTGAAATTTACATTAACATATGGCAATGATTAGACAAATGCATGTATCAACAAAATCATCGCTTGTAAGCGAATGACGCTGAAACAACGCGCCGGCACGCGTCTTTGGGCCCGGCATGGCGGCGTTTAATTTCGCATAATTTTGTTGTTTTTACAGCAATTTACAAAATTCAAAGTTTTTTGTGCACTACGATAATGTAGCTAATTTTTTACTGCCCAAGTGTTGGTCTAATATTTATATTGATGAGGTATATTGCGCACCAATCATTTCGTGTTCAGAAAAAAAACGGCAAAAAAGTTACATTTTTTAAAATATCTTTAAAAATATAATACCTACAATAAAAGTTGCTTTGCATGTTTTGTTAGAAATTTAATAACCTGTCATTTGATACCTATATTGTTTAAATCGGATGAATAGTTACCGCAATAATCGACAAAATCTAAAACCAGGAGTGACGTCACAAATTACGTCATAGCTACCCCCTCCACCACTTTAGAAAGCGACAACAAGCAGTTTGAGTATCAGCAGACCATGCCGATTCCAACGATACCACTTGTCATTATAAACCTTTTCAGTCCTACGAAAATCGTAACTCGACTCGGCTCTTTTACAATTGGCCTCTCTACTATCTTGCATTGTCTGACTATCATCAATAGTGCTGATTTTACGATTTTTTTATTTTTATATTTTTTAAATAATCAGCATATAATAAGAAGCGAGTATGTTTGAAGCAGCTACTGACGTCATTAATAAACAATGTAAAGAGTAGGGGGCCCAAACTTGAACCTTGAGCCATCCCAGATGTAAATTCAATTACGTCAGATGTAAAACCATTGATAGCAACCCGTTGCGTTTTATTTTCCACATACGAAGAAAACTATCTCAAGAGATTGCCTGGTATACCATTAAATGCAAGTTTCTGTAGCATCATGTCGTGGTCCACCTTATCGAACGCCTTACAAAAATCGATATAGACAGTCTACTTGCACGCGTTTGTCCAAACATTCAAATAAAAAAAATAGTGTACAGAACAAGATTACTGATTGTTGAACGCTGTTTTACAAATCCGTGCTGTTCCTCTATATTCTATAATGTTGTGTAAAGAAGGATATATATATGACTATGTACACACGGCAACGGTGATGGTTGTACAGGTCCGCTATATGAAGATTTGTTTTAAAAAAAACCATTGTTTACATTTCTGTGGAATTTGGTAACAGTATACAATTAGACTAAACCTACAGATAAATAAATAGTTTACGCAAATTCATACATTGTTTTTTCTAAAAAACTAATCTTCATACAGCGGTTCTGTACAGCTAACTCCGTTGCCGACTGTACCAATCGCTCAAAAATTTTCGATAAGGTGGGCAACAAGGATATGGGGCGGTAATTAGTAAGTGTTATGTTAGCCAATTTCCATATTTTAGGCACCACACCTTGTAAGCTTTTGTTATTTAGTATGATAGTGAAATTGCAATTGACTGTGCGATATTTTTCAAGAAAAATGGGGCTAGACCATCAGGCCCTGGTCCTTTAGTAATATTTAATGATTTAAGCTCTTTATTAATGATATCTTTAGGGATAATCAAATTCTATTTAACATTAACGAGTAAGATTAAGTAATTGACCAGTCTACACTATTATTGTTTTCATTAATCATTGTATAATTTGCTTCTAAATAGCAACGCCTGGGTGTACAACAGGAACTCATAGGCTTTATAAGGGAAACTACATGATATGAGCACAATAAATGTCCACCCGTACGAAACCGGGACGTGTAATTTATATATGTATCATTCAGTCCATGCAATTTGGCCGAAACGTCGGGTAACAATAAACCCTTAAAAATAGTATAGTATTTACCTGAAACCCTCGTCCACATGTGTCACAAACACATGTCACCACAGGACGGTAAGTGTCAGCGTCCTTGGGATGTTTCCGACGTACATGTTGAGCGTGGTGCCGACGACTTGATATTGTTTCATCACACTGTATCCGTAACATAATTATATTATTATCATTGATATACGTATTATCAAATAAAAAAAACACCTAAAGCTCATAATTTTTCAAATTCAACCTTATGCGGATGACATAAAGTTGAATTTGTAGTGTAGCGTAATGATTCGACCGATGCGATATTGAAAATTTGTTCCAATGCAGCCAACATGGCAATATCTTATAATATTATATAGGTGTGTTTCACGTTCCTTGACAAAGTGCTGAATAAAAACCTCATTCCTCGTAGCCAAGAAATACTAAACAGATTTCCACCGTAGTTTAGAACTAACTGACTATGACATAAATACTCACAAGTTGACACTGTATAGGGTACGTGTCTTGCGCTTTACTTTTGCTGGGCTTAGGGCGCGGGTGTTCAGCTCTCGTGTGCGAGACCAACGCACTATGTGATGTACACTCAACACCACATTTACTGCAAGTGTTCTTCAACTCCTCGGCTAAGGGTACGCTGAGAATAAAAAAATCAACAGGTTAAAAATAACTCAGATTATTTTACCTTTTTTTTTCAAACAACTACCGCGCTATGGAACAAGCCTTGTGTCGCGGGGGACTTAACAGCCATACAATTAACGGACACAAAGTACACCCAGATTCGGGATAACCATTTATGGGTCAAATGCATAATACCTACTAATGAACGTCAAAATAAACAAGTCAGCATATTTTTTTCCTATAGTCAATTCGCTGACAAGGGTAGGGCCTATCACTTGTGTGTTGCCACTGCGACTTAAAACTTTTACTATCAGGGTTTAGTAATGGGGTATCCCTGTAATCCCTTATTCCATCTCAGCCATAAGACGTCCACTGCTGGACATAGGCCTCCCCTAATGTTTTCCACATCATTTGGTCCTGAGCTGACCTTGTCCATCGGTTGCCCGCGACCTTTACCAGGTCGTCGGTCCACCTTATTTGAGGCCTGCCCACGCTCTGCGTCTTCCAGTTCGTGGTCGCCAGTCTAGAACCTTTCTGCCCCAACGGCCATCGGTTCTGCGAGCTATGTGCCCTGCCCATTGCCACTTAATTGAGGCAATTCTTCGAGCTATGCCGGTCACTTTGGTTCTCCTACGGATCTCCTCGTTTCTGATTCGATCTCGCAGGGAAACTCCTTGCCTTGTAAATTGCCCTTTGGGTGACTTTGAGCCTTCGCACGAGGCCTATAGTGAACGACCACGTCTCGGATCCATACAACAACAACTTCGAGTGTAGAGCCTCCAATTGTGACAGAGGTCACCTACCTGTCACAATTGGAGGTTCACATGGACATTTGCCATAATCTTGGTCTTGTCCATTTTAAGACCCACTTGTAGGGAGACTCTACTAAGGCCATCATATAGCATAGCGCCAAGGTCTTTTAAGGTCTTAGCCATGACCACAATATCGTCGGCAAATCGGAGGTGGGTGATGTACTCGCCGTTGATGTTGATGCCACGTCCATTTCAATCCATAAGCTTGAAAGCATCTTCCAATGCAGCGGTAAACAGTTTCAGAGATATAACGTCTCCCTGTCTCACACCCTATTGCAATCAGGTAGACTTCAAGCACTGATCTTGGAAACGGACTGACATGGTGGTGTTTTCATTCAAACACTTTAACACTTCGACGTACCGAGTGTCAATTTGGCACCGTTGGAGAGACCGTAGCACAGGCCGAATCTCGATCGAATCGCTTTCTCATCATCCACAAACGCTAATCATAGGGGCTGGTTATACTCTTCGGTCTTTTGTATTACCTGCCGCAGCGTATGTATGTGGTCTATGGTACTAAAGCCTTTTCGGCAACCGGCTTGTTCGGGAGGCTGGAAGTCGTCAAACCTACATGCGAGACGATTCGTAATGACTCCTTAAAACAGCTTGTAGACATGGCTCAGGACTGAGATGGGTCTGTAGTTCTTAAATAGGGTTTTGCCGCCCTTTTTGAAGAACAGCACCACCACACTCTTGTGCTATGCCTGTGGCGTCTTTTCCGCGAGTATGACGGAATCAAATAGCTTTTGTAGTGCTTTCAGCACCGGTATTCCACCTGCTTTCAGCAATTCGCTTGTGATACCGTCTTCACCCGGTGCCTTGTTGTTTTTGAGCTGTTTTAGAGCCATACTAATCTCGTCTAGGCTGACGACCGGGATATCGTCGTATAGTGTCGGGACAACTTAGCTCTTGGATCGTCTGTCGAAGAGCTAACAGGTAACCATGTTGTCGTGTATAGCTGCCCGTAAAACATTTCGATCTCACTTATCAGCTCAGGCCTGGACGATACGATTCTGCTGTCCCCAGTTTTCAGCTTGGTCAGTTGGCTCTGTCCAATAGACAGATCTCTGGCGAACACTTTGGAGCCCTTGTTCTGCTCCAGGTATGGCCTGTTTAATACTATTTGTATTAATCAGGCGAAGGTCGCAAGTCAATGACTTAGAGATCTGCCTTTTGAACCGCCGGTACCGGCCAGCATCATCTGAGGACTGCAGAACCATCGCTCGCCTTTCCTCCATGAGCTTGATGGTTGAGTCGGAGATTTTCTTCGTTTCCTTTGTCATCTCAACCCATAAACGTCCCACCACTGGGCACGGGTCACCTCCAAACACTGGGAGGGATATTAGCCTACAATACCACTCTGGCCAGACGGGTTGGTATAGGGTTTTGTTTCGAGATTTTCTTCTCTTGCAGTGGATATTACCTGCCTGACTCACTCCCTTACTCGACTCTTACGACACCCCCTAGATTCCTTTGTGATCTCTTATTATTATTATTTAACATCAGGCGGGCCAAATGCTTGTTTGGCACCAAAGCAGTATAAAAAAGTGTGTACCAATAGGGCTGTATACAAATTGAATTGGGACAGGTCTATGTCCATCAGTGTACTAAAACAAGCTGATTGATAGACGAGAAATCTAAATATTATACTTACTCAGAGGTTTTTCTATGTTGTTTTGCAGTTAGTAAGTGTACCCGTCTCGCTCCCTCTGAGGCAAAGTTGATATTGCACTCTTCACAACGATACGCTTTTGTCAGACTTGTCTCCTAGAATATAAGAAAATCATTATTTTATACCTACATAAGTTGACCTAAAAGATTTTTTATATTTGTATGAAGCGAATGTACAAAAGAAGTAGTATGACTGCTACAAAATCGATGCGACCCATGTAACTACGGGTACACCGCTTGACTGACGCAGGCGCGCCCACACTCCGCGCACTCATGTGAGTGCGCGTGCGCACGTATTACCTTAACATCTCTATGTGCAGTAGCTCGGTGCAGAGTAAGTCCGCGCCGACTGACGCAGGCGCGGCCGCACTCCGCGCACACATGTGTGTGCGCGTGCGCACGCCTCATGTGCACGCCCAGCGCAGACTCGTGCGCGCTCTTGTACGGACACGACGTGCATTTGTATTTGTGGCCCGAGTGCCAGCGGTGGTGCTGCTTTGCTACGCGTCTGTAAAAAACAAATACTTTTGCCTTTAAGAATTGTATTTAAACACTAATAAACCTATTTATATATTTAGATGAACTTGTTTTTATTAGATGAAGAAAACAGTTTGTTTTTATTATACATATTCATGGTTAATTAGTTTTGACCCAATTAGAGACTACGTGAACGAATTCTCCCCCGGGGTCGGTCATGGTAGATACCAAAGAAAGAAACACCTACATAAAAGCATGCAAAATGCGCAAAACAAATGGTCAGCAAAGAA
The DNA here is from genome assembly GCA_947095525.1 of Trisateles emortualis. Classification (NCBI taxonomy): domain Eukaryota; kingdom Metazoa; phylum Arthropoda; class Insecta; order Lepidoptera; family Erebidae; genus Trisateles; species Trisateles emortualis. The sequence goes on from OX352745.1 coordinate 15,417,937, forward strand.
AAACAATACTGCAAATAAAAAAAAGTTAATTAAGAATGATAAACTAACTTACACACTGTTAAATGATTTAGGACAAGTCTTGCAGTAGTACTTTTTAGAGTGGGCGCGGTTGCCGTGTGATTTCACCAGAATATCGGTTTTGAAGCGCAACTTACATACTGGACATTCGAATTCACCTCGACTCTGAAAACACCAAATATAAGAAATTAACAATGCATTAATTACAGTGACGTGATTCCGAAGTCTCCTGTATCTAGGTATATTGCATGCATAGATGCATATGATGTACCTATGCATCCTAGTAGCTAGGGAAAAATGCCATCGTCGCTAATTTTGGCGGTCTTGCGGCAATGACACTCATAAGTAAAATTGCTGTGATAATATGCGTAGGCGTACCCGATGTAGTGTGATGCCTTTGATTTGTAAACTGTATCACGTAGATAAAATTGAATGTTATTTTATTTACCTACTAATAGACTATTAAAATCTGATATATAAAAAACTAAAGCATTTTACGCCGTTTAATTACCACCCGCAACCAGACATCAGCTTGGCGGCGGATTTTATTTTTCGTTTTATATCGTATTGGTAATACTACTAAATATTTTTGCCTAGCTAATAAATACTACTAAAACACTATAAAATAATAGAACAAGTTTCATTCGATTTCATGACTTCCCACTCGCCATTCTGACGAACACGGTTGAGATGCCTTAACATCACAGGTCTATTTATTTGCACGGGTATCACTTAGTTACAAGCCTAAATTCCATGGGGATGAGATGCCTTAACATCACAGGTCTATTTATTTGCACAGGTATCACTTAGTTCCAAGCCTAAATTCCATGGGGATGAGATGCCTTTACATCACAGGTCTGTTTGTTTGCACGGGTATCACTTAGTTACAAGCCTAAATTCAAGGGGGTGAGATGCCTTAACATTACAGGTCTATTTATTTGCACGGGTATCACTTAGTTACAAGCCTAAATTCCATGGGTGTGAGATGTCTTAACATCACAGGTCTATTTAATTGCACGGGTATCACTTAGTTCCAAGTCTAAATTCCAGGGGGGTGAGATGCCTTAACATTACAGGTCTATTTATTTGCACGGGTATCACTTAGTTACAAGCCTAAATTCCAGGGGGGTGAGATGCCTTAACGTCACAGGTCTATTAATTTGCACGGGTATCACATAGTTACAAGCCCCTCTTTTGGTATGTAAGCAGGTTAAGTAATACTTACAGGATCATGGCTGCCTACGTGAACGCGGTAAGTATTAGATTGAGCAAACAACTTGTGGCACACCTCGCATTTGTATATAGTTTCACTTGTCATGGGTGTCTTAAGTGGTGCTTTTTTCCATTCATCTATTTGTTCCTCCAACTGTTAAAAATATAACTCTGTTAATTATTAAGTGACACAAAATCTCATTGCCGCATTTTGTTATTTAAATTTATCAAAAAGAGAATGTTATTTGACTTCTCAACGAAAAATGTAGTTGATTGAAAATGTCAATGGCTATAGAGTTACGGGATTGTGTCGTCACAATACAAATGAATAGCGCTGTCTCTATCTAATTATCATTAATAAAACGCTGGTTACTTCGTACTTTTTAAACTTTTTGCAACTGAGACAACACACATCACTGATTCTTCTGACGTCACACTCCTGTAAAACATCTATTATTATAGTTTTGAGGCAATGTTTAGAAACTATAAAATTTTATAACTACCTTAAACTATTTTATAACCGTCTTTTGCTATCTTAACTCTTCTTCATTTTAATTAAAGACATGCGTAATAATAGTAAAACTTACCGATAACTGAACTATATCAAAGTATGTATGTATATCTGATGTTATGTCGGTGTCTCTTTTCTTAACAAATTTATTTTGCAATAATTTGTCTTTACTTTTCAGTTTCTGAAAAATAAAATACATATAATAATATTGCTGGCCAGGTCTCTGAGATTCCAGATGACCTAATATAGGTTGCGGTACAAGGTTATCTCAAGATCCAATGCTTTGGATATCTTGGAATTCTAATATATCTTTGGGGTTAGATGATGATAAAATAAAATAAAAAGTTCTACTTTACTGGCAAATGGATTACAATATTATTTGTTTTTATGAGCAATTCGGCTATCAGCTATTCAACCTGTTTTATTCGACTTAATAAATATCTGATAATATTTTTTCATAAATTTAGCTCCTACACTCCTTCCCATCCATTAGTAAGATATAGGGCTGTTATATCAACATTTGTTAAAACAAATGTCAAAAATCGCAAAAAAAGACCAGAATCACCTTTGTCAAATCAGAACTTAAGTTCTGATTTGACAAATGTGAGTTTGGTCTTTCATGTAAGTCAATTCATGAATTACATGGAATATCACCTTTCTAGAACATAAAATGTTAGGCATAGGTACCTTATTTTTCACATTACATTTTAAAATCTCTTGTTCATTTGTTTCACTGTCCGAACTAATCCCATACGGCGATTCCATACGGGAATCATTGAAATCATCATCAGAAGACATTTCTTCTTTAAGATTGTTTTCTTTTACTGCATTTTCGGTTTTTGACTTGTTATTAGAAAACAATTCTTCTTTATGATTGTTTACTTGTACTGGATTTTCATTTTCTAAATTGTCATCAAAAAGCATTTCTTCTTTTAAATCAATTTCTTGAACTACATTTTCGTTATTTAAATTGTCTGTTTGTTCATTGAGAGCTAAAACATCGACTTGTAAATATTTTTCTTCAGTTTTAACATCTATATCATTATAGTCTGTGTAATCTATAGAATTTGTTTTGTGTATTGCATCATCGTCTTCATATTCTTTGAAGTAGTAATATTTGTCTGTTTTACAACATTTTAGTGATGATGTTAGATTTAGTTTCTCCCTGTTTTGCTGCATTATAAGGTCTGTAGTTATCTGAAAATATATAACAATTCAATTTATTTTTATAAAGGCAGCTCCTGTACTGGTGCATAATTCGCTGTTAGACCCTTGGCAACATCCAGATTTCCATCAGTATTTGCATTGCACAAAGCATTTTTCTGTTTATTATTGGCGCTTTTAGATTATCCGTCTTACTACAGTTAGTTATTTAGTGGTCCAGTGAAGTTAAATTAACTTAATAATTAGAAAATAATACATTAAAATTCTTACCTCACCATTGTTGGCAAATATATCGAGTAAAGTAGCTTGAGCCATCATACCCTTTTCTACAAACTTATAGAATTTGATGAGACAAGGTGCACACTGATAGCAGACGTATTGTGGAAGACCTTCAATGTTACAGTTTGTCTGTAAAATGTTTAACATAAATTAAACGTTTAGAAAAGTAAATATAAATATATATAAATTTGAAGAGCGGTAGGGCTAGATACTAGCGAGCAAGGCCGACTGCGAAAGGACTTTTTGGAAGACCACAGCCAAGTAACTAGACACAGTGGTGTAGTTCTGTTCTGTTCCTGAGTGTGAGTTCGGGTCTCCAGAGCTCCTTTTGAAAGAAACATTTTCCAATCTTAGGGATACTCCATCTTAAAGCCCTGGTGTAAAAATTGGGTCAGCAACATGCAAATGATACCTCTGGCATTGCAAGCGACCATAGGCTATGGTAACAGATTAACATCATGCAGGCCATATGCTCGCTTGCCCCCCAAGCAGTAAAAAAACAATAATACAGAATGCATTATTGGCAATGGTGGCAGTGGCAAGCAGTCCACGTAAAAATTGGTGATAGCCACTGCTTATGAAAACGGGAAAGCTGGAGACCAGACACATAACTATTAGTTTGGTTGTTCTCACATTAAATCCAGAAATGGAATCCATACAGTTGCCTAGCTGACTGTCTTGTAAGCTGTGCAGCTTGAGGTCTGTAGCTAAGCAAATCCTGCAGGCTAGCACACCAGTAGCTTCAAAATTGGAATTGAGCTGCAATCATGTAAAATAAGTATGATATTATTATAAATAACTGGCCTGTTGTTTGTCTGTCCTGGTTTTCCAGGGGTAGACTAACTAATTTTGGGGGTCAACAAGGTTTTAAAATCAACCCCAAATAATTAACATAAGTTCTTATTTGAAACTTTCAAGATAGTTAAGCAATCAATCAATCAATCATTTATTTGCAAATATGGGTACAGTTACAAATATTGAATGTACCTCCATACCACAGTAAACAAACAGTAGGTTATCTAAGGCCGCCCGCCGAGTTATTAGCCTACTCTTGCGTTGATACCCAGGGTTGTTCATACGATAGGTAAGCGAAACAAAAACAAGTGTCAAGTGGCCGACCCGAACGCCGGCCAAAAAAATGCGATGTACACACAAGTATATAAGTCGATCGTCAGACTACCGGAACCATATTTGGATTGAACAACACATCAGACAATAGAAAAAATAATAATTTCAAAAGTAATTAATTTGCAATATTAATTATTGTGAAATTGCCCTTATTACAACTATACCTACGCGAAAAATATGTTTACCTAAACGATGTTTCGTACTCAATCCTCTATTTTATAGTAAAACTAGACTTCTTAAAATAAACTTTAGCTCTAAACATAGTATTCAGAAAAATGCGACTCGGCTACGCTCTTAATAAAGCAAATAAACTGTGAAATAAACAATACAATACCATATTTTCTAATAATATTTAAGTATAAGTAGGTACTTATATTTCTGGTTGAGTAGGAAGTATGATAAGTCCGGGTTTGCGAAATCATTATTGAGGCACCCGAAAACACTACAATATTTTTTTCCCCTTTTTGAAGTCATGATACTCGTAATTTACGACAAGTGTCCGCCGCCCGCGCCGGCGAGAGTTGACGAACGCAAGCGGTCATGTAGCGTACGCGCGTGTTCACAGTCGCGCAGCGCGCTGCACAGCCCGCACTGCCGCTACCTTATTCCTACCTTATATTATGCTAGCGTGTGCGTGAAATCGCGTGCCGACATGGCGCGCGGCGCGCACGCACACATTCAAACCGAGAGCGGCACGTTTGTATGAAGATGTTTTACTGTTTGTTTACTGTGTCCATACTCCACCTGTGGGCATGCAAATGTTGCAAATATAGTGCATAAGTTGTCTTATGCGTACCCACTTGTTATAAGAATGACTAATATTTTAGTAAGGAAGTATCATTGTAGTTTAATAAAAATTCAAATTCAATAAACATGCACAATTTCATACTAGGTGGGCGGTCTGAGGTATGAGTTCTTGGAAAATAGGTCTCTTGGCCATAATAGTTTGGGAAACTCTAGTCTAGTGGTTAGTGACCCTGACTGCTACCCCAAAGGTTGTGAGTTCTTTTCGGGGACGGGGTTCTTTTTTTGTTGTGTAATTTATATATCTTGCAACAACTCAAACTTGACACACTGGTGATCAAGAATTTGAAATTGTGTGATCCATAAAGACATGCAGAAGCTCTTTTAAAAATAAGTAAACGAAAAACATAAGTACTTATCACCATAATATCAAATATAAATTTATCTATAGAAATGTAAATATTTCAGAATAATCCTTACTGGTAAATTTTTGGTTGGAATAGCATCATTTTTAATTCTTGTTCGACAGCCTTCATAGTTTATTTGATCATGGTTAAAGTGCATACTACAAATACGAACATGGCCTGAAGGTATCCAGTTTGGTCGACCTATTGCTTTTGCCCATTTTGTTTTCTGCTCCAAATTATGAGGAAATCTAAAAATAAGCGAGATAACATGAGTTTACACTTTCGTCTATAAACCTTTATAATAATTTTAGCAGTTGTGAGAGTTAGTGGAATAGGTCCAAATGAAATACTCTAGAGTTTCAGTATATTAGGCTTGTCCTATTATACTGAACACCAGTAATTTCTGTTGTATTACAATGATTTTGAGGAGCTATACTATAGAATTAATGCCAAATAATACGTTTAAAAAAAGAAAAGTAAAGTTGGAAAGATATCTCATTTTATTATTTATTGGGCTAAATCTGAATCAGTAAAATAAAAAAATCTGTTTATGTTTACGCATGAAATGATAACATAGTATTCGGGTCTTTCTTCTTGTTATTCCCATTGCTATTGCAGCCTTTGACACAACAATAGATCACCATGATACAGTGGTATTTATTTCATAAATCTTCTAAATAATTGAATTTATTTTTCGATTAACAACAAAAGATGCACAATTGTATGAATATGTCATTTGACTTTGACAGTTGACAAACCAGTTAGTAAGTTGCGTTTCATTCATTCTGCGAAACATAAATGGTTTTCGATTTTCATAAGGATCTTAATAAATAATATATCTTATATAAAAAAAATGCATTATACTGCTGAAAGAAGTATTAAAATCGTTGCAGACGCTTTTTCATTACAAACAAAAATACAAGTCTTTCCTTTTTTTATATAAGATACTAAGGAGGAGAACAAACATATATGACCCGCCTTCCTGGTGGTTATTATCAGTTATCGTAGCCTGTGTATCACTAGGCGCTCGCGCGTTGTCTGCCCTGAAAATAACTTTTAAGCTCTACTCTATGTATCTACTTTCTAACCTCGGATAATGTAAATAGAGTTTATAGAGAGGCAGGGCACCATACTAATAAGCAAATCCGACTGAGAAAGGACCTCCACCTTACAGAAGACCACAGCCAAATGACTACACACAGTGGTGCAGTCATTTGGCCTGTTGTTTCTGTGTGTGAGTACAGATCTTCAGCGCTTATTTAGCGATGCAGTTTGAAAGAAACGTTTTCCTATCCCAGGAGTACTCCATCTTAAAGCCCTGGTGTAAAAAAATAGTCGGGCAACACGTAAGTGATACCCCTTGTACGTATTGCAAGCGTCCATAGGCTACGGTACCTGCTGCATCAGGCGGGCCGTATGCTTGTTTGATACCCAAGTAGTATAAAAAAAGGATTGCGGCTTATAAAGCCCTGTTCCTTCTGTATTTAAACCTCTAGGTTTTATTAGATTTATCATCTCTGCGCAGCGTGCTGTGGGTTATCATCTATGAATACCCACAAGTACCTCCCTCCCCCTAACTATTAACAGATTGAACAAATTTTCTCGAGTAAAATAAACTTCTAGTATTAATAAAATTATAGAGGCCTCATTATCCTAAAGTGACCAGGCTTCAAAAAAGACGGTCCTGTACTAACAGGAACTCTTAAGGCAGGTCCAGATATGTATGACTGATCACTTGCCCAATACCGTAATTGCCTATTTAGACAGGTGCATGATACGCAGTCTTGAGACCGCCGCACCGCTCTGATACGACATGCGATACGGAACATCCAAATTGGTGATCATGACACACATCGGCTATACAGATACAGTGATCGGATCGGGCAAGTGATACATATCTGGACACCTTTATTGATTCTACTCAAACTCAGTATCTTGAGGTATTCAATGATCGCAATACCTTTAAAATATGCCAATATAAGCGTCGCCTTAGGTAACTTTCTTTCTTTCTTTTTTAAGACAACTCCCGCACTAGAGAACAAGCTCTGTGTCGCGGGGGACTTTACAAACATACAATTAACGGACACAAATTACATCCAGACTCAGAAAAATTCTTTGTGGGTCACACAAAGTTTTGTCCTGCGTGGGAATCGAAACCACAACCTCGTGCACAGCAGGCGCATACTGCACCCACTGGACCACCGAGGCAGTCAAACTAATGGGATGGTTATTCATCTGCACATACCACAGGCACATACGATACAAAAACACTTTAAAAAAATGAAATATTTAATATAACAAATACACAAAAAATATGTAGGTTAAACAATGCTTTTATTCTTCAAAAGGTATTGCCGGTAAGAGCTTGCCCTCACACTTCCCAAAGCCGATTCTGACGCCATTATCGTCGACGCAGAACCCACGCAGAGTCACCGTGTCCCCATCCTGGATAAATTTTCGTTCATCTCCTGATAATAGGCGAATAGGCTTGGTCCCTTTCCATGCAAGTTCTAACATACTTCCATAAGAATCTGATGCCTGTAAAATATTAAAATATTTTAAAATTATGTTTTTACACAAACATTCCATAATACAGTATTTGACCGGCGGTCAATCTCGATGGAATTAAACTAGGAAATTACGCAGAACATTATTATTATGATGAGTATAATGCCCAAATGCAAAGAATTAGCTTTGCGCACACATTTGGGCTTACACTTATTCCCTAATTTACATAGTTAATTATTTGTCTCAATATTCATACATGCATTTATTTATATTGTTCTCATATATTTATACCAGGGTTCGCGCGCGAATTCGTCCGCGTGGTAATTTGGAATATTTTCCCCGATTTTGCAACGTATCTCACTACTGCTCCGCTCCTATTGATCATAGTGTAATGTTATATAGCCTTCCTGGATAAATGCACTATTCAACAAAAAAATATTTTTTTCTAATCGAACCAGTACTTTCTGAGATTAGCGCGTTCAAACAAACAAACGAACAAACTCTTCAGCTTTATAATATTAGTACTTATAGAAGTACCTATAGTAATCTATAGGTACTTCTATAAGTACTAATATTACATACACTTATAGCATACAAACTTAATAGTTTGTATGCTATAAGTGTATGTAGGTAGGTATATGTTTTTTAAATGGTTTTAAATAATTTTAAGGAACATTTTATCACAAACTACAGTGCACCAATAACTGCCTTTCTCCATTCATTCTGTCGATCCAGGTTGTCTGAAAGACATTGCCGGTAGCTATAAGACCACTGATTGTACTAGAAATAACACTTGACTTAGAAATTTCAGTTGGAAACATGTAATTTTATGGTGCACAGAATAGTATATTGTACTAGCTGTTGCCCGCGGCTTTGCCCGCGTGGATGTCGGTTATCGCTGTAAAAAGTAACCTATGTGTTATTCCAGACCATAATCTATCTCTGTGCCAAATTCATGCAGATCCGTTCAGTAGTTTTTATGTGAAAGAGTAACAAATCCATCCATCCATCCATACTTACAAACTTTCGCGTTTATAATATTAGTAGGATTGTTAAATTCACAATAAATACTACACCACAGCGTAGTTGTGTGGCTGTGGTCTTCTGTAAGGTGGAGATCCTACCCTAGGCAGGCTAACATACTTGTATGGTGACCTACCTCTCTTCTCTCAGTAGACAACATATAGAAATAAACTACTCACTTCTCCACTAATAGTGCCAGAACCAAGCAAGTCTCCAGGTCTAATGTTACAGCCAGTGACAGTCTGCTGGGCAAGCTGCTGCTTCACAGTCCAGTACATATAACGATAGTTAGATCTGCAAACCGTTGTGGTCACTGGGGACTTTTCACCTGGAATAAAATCAGTTTTTATATTACTTAGGTGGCAAAATAACATACGGCCCGCCTGATGTTAAGCAGTTACCGTAGCCTATGGACACTTGCAATGCTAGCTCTTATCACTTGTGTTGCCAAACCAGAAAAATATTCTAAAATTAATTACGAAAGGTTACATGGCCATATATGCAATGTAATATATTTAGTCATGGTTAACAGCTTCGTGAGCAGGTGAGTGCAAACACTGATGACAAGGTCCCGCGTTCAATTCCTGGGTAGGGCCAATAATAGTTATTGGGTATTTCTGGTAAGCAATTCACTATAGATACCCGGAGTTTGAAAATGGGCGGTGCTTACATCTCAACTCTCTCCGGCCGCCAGTCTTTTAACTCTTACAGAAACTAGAACTTTAAATTCAAATAATTTATTTTGCTATATTCAATAATAGCTGTTACAGTTTTAAATAAAGATTATCACCATATTTCGATCCTGGCATGCAAAATGGTCGTATACGCATGGCGCAGAAGTTGCCGCATACAGGAAGAAGTGCCTGGGTCGCCCAGGCACCCTACGGGAGGCAGTCGAAGGAATCAAGTCTGCTGGCCTTCCGTGCTGGGTGGATGCTCTGCCAGCCACCCGGACGCATAATACACGAATTGGACGCGGAGTTGCGGAAACCAGCCTGACATACCAATACCTATATCAAAAAATGGTCATACACATGACTGACATGGCGATAATATACAATTACTTACTCGTAATATCAACTTCCAATTTAATATCAAAGTTGAATTTATCGTCGTGTCGAAGGTACGCAAACGGTGTTGGGTCTTGAGGGAAGTTGTCTACCAGGTACGGCTTCAACGCTTCCACTGTCACCACCCACGGAGAAATAGTTGTGCCCAAGTTCTTAGCAGTGAACGGACCAAGAGGTATGTACTCCCATTTCTGGATGTCTCGAGCTGTAATAAAATGGGTAATTTTTTTTTATTTCTACGCAAGCGATGCGCGTCCATGGTGAGCAGAGTGCGTGCCAGTGGCAATACCGCACTGTCTGTCATAGCCTATCGGTTAGACTGTGAGTCGCTGGATCAATATTTACATGTGTATTGAATACACATAAATATGAATACACTAGCTGTTGCCCACGGCTCCGCCCGCGTGGATGTCGGTTATCGCTGCCAAAAGTAGCCTATGTGTTATTCCAGACCATAATCTATCTCTGTGCCAAATTTTATCCAGATCCGTTCCGTAGTTTTTACGTGAAAGAGTAACAAACAACCATCCATCCATACTTACAAACTTTCGCGTTTATAATATTAGTAGGATACTATGGATCGAGAGTTGTGGAAATCCTCGGGGAGAGGTCTAGCAGTAGACGTCTTTTAGCTAAAATGATGATAATGATTATGAATACATATGTGTATTGAATACACGTTACTGTACCGTCTACATGCGTTTAGTGACGCATGTAGTTAGTCGAAGACGATAGTCTCTTAAGGATTTGCTAACAATTATTTTGTAGATTTGATTATCCTAAATAAATTATTATTTTTATTAAATCTTTCACCGTTCACAGTCTCTGAATCCATCATCAGAACCTCAGAAATCTATCATTATATTGTATTGTCACAGGATTTCAATTATTACTTTAATATTACTTAGCTGGCAAACAAGCACACGGCCCGCCTGATGTTAAGCAGTTACCGTAGCCTATGGACGCTTGCAATATATGCAACTTAAATGTTTTTACATCAAGGCTTTAAGGCGGGCAAGTATCCCTGGGATAGGAAAGCGAAGAACTTACAGAGGGTTTCCCACAATGTAATTTTTCTCCAACTTACCACTCCAATCATTCATAAGAACAAATCCAAAGATGCGGTCCTCGGCTTGTTTGGCGGTGATCCTTTCTCCCAGTTTAGTGGGAGGTCCTCCGATAAATGTAGCCACTTCAAGCTCAAAGTCCATCAGCCTTGAAGGTCCGAAGTGGGGATCAGCACCTGAGGTTCATTTAATAGGCATGTATTACAGATTTTTTAAGCTTAGTAATCCAAAAATAAGAAAATAGACTGTATATATGTGTCACTTTGTATAAGGGTCAACTCTCCTCTATCAAGAGAGCTAGAAAATGAAAAGAATATAGATAGGTTGGTTAATTTTCCTGCTCCGTCAGCATATTGTAAATCAATTAATTTGTTCATATGAATTCGTGAAATCCACATTGGTACTGCCACCTGCGATCAAACTGACAATCAACTTTGTTTTTTTTTGTTCTTAAACAATTCTTACCTTCGACAGGCAGGGTCTGGCCGTAAGGTCTGTGGAGTGGTGTGCCTGATATGACAATGGAACTGGAACGACCGTGGTAACCCACTGGGAGTTGTTTCCTGTGAAAAAAATTACAATCAAAGTCAAACTCATTCATTCAGATCAAAAATACATGATACTTATGATTGTCAAAAAATAAACAATAATTGTCTACATATTTCTGCCTACAGCCAACTCACTATCAAAGGTAACGCAACAAGAAGAATTGGCAAGAAACTGTCCATTCTTTAAATCGTCCAAGCGTCCTACAAGTGTTAGTAGATAGTTAGAAGTTAGTGGTTAACCTGGTGACAAAGTTATTTAGATCGCCCATATTTAGGCCTCTGTCGTGATCTAACGACTGTTAACACTCGGGACCGACTTTTAACGTGCCCTCCAAAGCACGGAGACGCTCAGATGAAATACCACTATGCGGTCACCCATCTATAGGGTTACCGTGGCTTTGGTTGCTTAACCCGCTGATCGTCTACCGAACAGCGAGTGCACCTGGCTATGAACAACCCAATAATAAGTTACCAGTTAGGAAACAGAGCGTTTTCCTTGCCCCTGAACATGATTCCAACGTTGGTAGCGTGGTGTAGAGATGAATAGAAGTCTGTGTAGTCGCCGATATCTGCTGGCACATGCATCTGAGCATCACTTTGCTTGACAAACGCCCTGTTAGAAAAAAAACGTTGAGATAAACTGTATATCACTGGATAAACTTGCCCTTATCTTACTCGAGGTAAGCCATTCAAGTGTTAAGGACAATAATTGAAAAAAAAAGAGTATGGGAAGACTAAAATAAATGTATATAGATCAAGAGAAAGAAAAGGTCAAAAAAATATTGCATAAGGAAGTCAAAAATTGTGTAATCTTGCCGAATCAGGGCATATTTTTGTATTATCAGTTTCAATATTCATAAAACGCCTAGTACACAGAGTTTAAAAATATATTCTGCTATGTAGCAGTAGGTTGTAGTGTGTAAATTGTGCACTACTGTTTCGGTGTGAAAAATACTGTAGTTTAAATAAAATAAATTAATGGTGTCGTAAACGGGTTGATATCAAGCTTACCTACTGAATTTGTTTGTATAAATAATAAAATCCCGTATGTTTTCAGAGCATTTATATAAGTGTAGAATAGACATACCTTTGCCTAAGTTCATTGTTATTTTGAAGAGTTGGGTTTGACACGTCTAGCAGCTTCTGTATTGTAGTCCTCGCTTCAACCCAATGGGGTCTTGTGAGGCCCATAAAATCATTCAGTTTTTCTTGCTGAAAAAAAAAACAAATTTGAATTTATAGTGTTGGACCAAGAGTCGACCCTGTGGTACTCTTAGCCGTATTCTATGGTGGTGTATACTATAATGTATTTATAAAAACTAGAGACGACCTCTAGTTTTATAAATATATCGGTGGTCGAAACTCGACAGGTGAGATTCGATTGGTAAGACTAGAACTCGCCAATACAATACATATTAACTGCCTTGGTGGTCCAGTGGTCGCAGTATGCGCCTGCTGTGCACGAAATTGTGGGTTCGATTCCCACATAGGACAAAACTTTGTGTGACCCACAAAGAGTTGTTCTGAGTCTGGGTGTAATTTGTGTCCGTTAATTGTATGTTTGTAAAGTCCCCCCGAACACAGAGCTTGTTCTCTAGTGCGGGAGTTGTCTTAAAAAAAATATATTTTAAACAAATCATATATAATAATAAAGAAAATCGGGAGAAAAATATACTAAACTGTTTTGTCTGTGGTTATTTACACGTAAGTATTAGATAATTGAATTTCTGAGCCAAAATAATATCAACTCTATAGAATAAAGAACAACATTGATTTAGATCTAACTAAAAGAATAGTGAATCAAGAGTTTCACAAGGATCGATTCTAAGTTGTAGCATTTAATTACCTATATTTTTCACTTTACAGACATGTAAAATTTAAATAGATACGTTTGTTTGATAAAAACTAGCATCATAGTGACACCCGTATTTGCTGTATGTGAAATACTTTTTTAACCATACTGATACTTTTTAATATCAATACTAAGCTACTACAGGTCTCCAGCGCTCATTTAGAGATGCGATTTGAAAATAAACGTTTTCTCATCCCAGTGATATTCGATCTTAAAGCCCTGGTGTCAAAAAATGCGCCGGCAACACGCGAGTGATACCTCTGGTATTGCAGGCGTCCATAGACTAGGGTAACTACTTAATCAGCGGGCCGTATCCCTGTTTGCCACCAAAGTAGTATAAAAAAATCAGTGCGTTGAAAAATACAAATTATTTAGCTTTATAATACACTAGCGCGCCCGCGGCGCCGCCCACGTGGATGTCGGTTATCGCTGTAAAAAGTATTCCTATGCCTATGTGTTATTCCAGACCATAATCTATCTCTGTGCCAAATTTCATCCAGATCCGTTCAGTAGTTTTTACGTGAAAGAGTAACAAACATCCATCCATCCATACTTACAAACTTTCACGTTTATAATATTAGTAAGAAATGACATACACAATCCGTTTAAAGAAACGATCTATTTTCGTATACCTATATTATTTTTGATACGAATATATTATTTTTATTACGCAAGTTACGAGTCGGGGGAGTGTCTCGTAAAACAAGTTATGGAACTGCAACATCATGATGCATAAATTAATAACAGAATAACATGATACCAGTTTGTCACAATTTATATTCTAAATAGCTACTAACGTTGTCGTTGATTCGATTTCTAATAAATGATGCCCACGGCCACATTTTATCAACGCACCTCTCGCCACCGACAGGGAGTTCATCCTCACACCCTTGCACCTCAAACATGCCGTACCGTAAGATTCCAGAGGAATTTCTTACCACGTACGATTAGGCTGTGGAATGAGCTCCCTGCCAGGTTTTCCCAAGAGACTATAGCATGGGGTTCTTCAAGAAAGGAGTTATAAGGTTTTTAAAGGGTCGGCGACGCGTGAGTGACACCCCTGGTGTTGCAAACGTCCATAGGCTACGGTAACTGCTTACCATCAGGCGGGCCGTATGCTTGTTTGTCACGTTGGTAGTATAAAAAAGAAATCTTAGTATTTACTGATATTTAATCGGTATTCGGTGCTTCAGTTTTCAAGATACAAAATTGCTTTGCTAAGACAGACGCACATTTTGGTATAGTCTTCATGCATCATCCCATTGTCTCTATTAGACTAAGTCTAATGTTCAGCACATTTCGACCTTTCCCAAAGATTTTCACAGCCTTCGGCCCTGAGCTGTGCTTATCTTCCACCTTCACAAGGACGTAGGTACACCTTGTTGGAGGGAGGCCTGCTCACGCTTCGTATCCCCTTTATGAACTATTCTAATACTGTTGTATGGTGGGGATTAGAGACCAAACATACATACAACGCTTATCAATATGCACAGTTTTAGACGCAGTACTAAATAAAGTATTATTATTATAATAAATAACAGCAACCCATCGGTGTATCAGTTGGTTACTCCGCTGTTAATCCTGCCTAACAGGAGTCACAGCGGTAGGTATGTGGTTGGGATTTTCCCGAACAGCAACCCATATTATGTCCCACTGCTGGGCAAGGGTCTCTTCTCCTCTACCCCGAGAGAGAAAGAGGGTTTAGGCCTCAATTAACACACGTATTATATAAAAAAATATTTGTTTACATTAAAATATTCTATAAACAAAGTAATGTAGACATTCCTATCTTGTTTATATCAAGTACCTATCTACTACATGTATATTTATGACTTGTTTGTCTCGTAATAAATTCAACCGGTTTTCCATACATACCTTAAAAACATTCTGTTTGCTCTTGAGAAGGGGTCCATCGAATAAATGCGCAATTACATGCAAATCTAGTATCCATTCTCCGATAGCTACTCCAATGTGTTTTTCATTCTATAAAAAAAACATTAATATTATTATCTTTACAAATAAAAGATAACTAACAATATCTGCCAAATTAAAAAGTATTTGCAGTCTAAGAATTTTGTTTCAAATGCATTGCCATCTTAATTTAGTCGATTTAACTGAGCAATGTCAAAAATAATCTCAAAATCAAAAGGACCAAAGTCGTAAAATTTAAACAGATCATAAGGCTTAGAAAATAAAGTTCATTTCTCTTATCAAAACGTTATAAGTGAAATCATCTAAACAAAGAAACATTTTAGATATTTACTTACATTATTAGTTGACGTGAAGACTCCAAACGGCAGATTTTCGATAGGAAAATCAGAAGCCAAAGAATATTCGATAAAAGATTTCATATTATGCGTGTTCGTTGTTCGGGCGCCAATCGGAAAATGTCCCAGCTAGTGTAGTAACCAATTGTTATGGTAATTATTTGAGCCGGTTTCTTAGCCGGTCGGGATATGAACCAGACTAGACAAATATACCTACTTATTCACCAGTAGACAACTAATGTCAAGGTTATTGACCACAAAGCGACAAATACATAATAGGTGACGTAGGTAAGTAAAAATCGAAAGTGTACTTCATGACTACTGTTTTGCAGGTTATGTAGGTAAAACAGTTTTTATCATTATCAGTAAGAGGTATCATTGTTTATATATTTCTTTAGTAAATATGACAGATAAAGATGACAATTGGGACTAAAACATGAGGTAGGTACACGTTAGCGCAGTTTGTTGATAAAAAATAATCATTTAAAGTTGTTTTTTTGCAAGCAATGTGACTGCTTGGAAAGTCAAATTGATTAAAGCAACTCTGCGTAGAAAAATCTTCTGTTTTGTAGATTATAGAGGATTCTATTATAAGAGAAATTGATTTAGGTTTATTGTGAAATTATAAGGGAAACGATTTTTATGAATTGCCGTTTGCCCATTAATAATAATAATAATAATAATAATAATTTATTGAATCCTCTTCACAACATAAAATACATAATCATTATCTAGGTTATAAATTACATTGCTTACTTTAAGAGTGTACATAATTATATTGTGAGAGGCTGGTGCCAAAACTAGTCGTGAGACTGTGTTTCTGGTCACCAGGTCTTCACCCCATGCATTAATTACAAATCAATAGTAAGCCGGTTGATTGGAAATAAATTAAATTAATCATAACATACTTATTTATATAAATTTTGAGGAGTCAGGTATATGGATAATACTGAATCTAGTGTGTGATGCAATTGTTAATGTGTGTTGGTGTAAGAGGTGTGTATGTGTGGTATTTATGTGTGTTTGTGTGTGTGTTAGGTGTATGTGTGTGTGTGTCTCTCTCTCTCTCTTTCTCTGTGTGAATGCAGGTTTAAGGTTAAGCCTGAACTTTGAGCAGGATTTCTGTATTTTCGTAATCCAATGACATTAGCCACTCATTAACCTTTATTTTACTAGCCTGTTTTGTAAGAGGATATATATTTATTATTTTATTTATTTTATTATATAAGTAACAACCAAGAAAGCAGAAAAAGCGGTTGGTAAGACAAGTGGAAAAATGGTATTTGGAACAACTAACCGGATTGCATCGCCTTGTAAGTGGAGGGAGGCTGTAGGTCAAAAGTGTATGTTGTTTTAAAATAACGTGCTGGATGAATAACTGGCGCACTGTTAGTACTTTAGACCTCTTGTACAATTCAACCGTTGGGTAACGAAATGGTAAAAAATAGGATACTTTTAGAATTGCCCGCTGGGCTCTCTCCACTTGTATAATGAACGACTTGTGTGCGCCTCCCCAGGATGTTATGCAGTAGGATAGTAATGACTGACAGAGCGCAAAGTAAACTGATTTCAAAAGATTTTCATTCGCGACATGTCTCAGGTTCTTAAATACATAAATAAGTTTTCGGAGCCTCGAGGTCAGGGCATCAATGTGCGGGTGAAAACCTAGGGAAGGGTCAAGTAAAACTCCTAGATATTTTATAGTTTTAGTTTTTTCAAGGAGTGGACATGTGCAGGCATTATTGTGTGGGGCAGGGCAATTATGAGCCACGATCGAATATTGAGCAGTAGGATGAATGCAGTTCATTTGAATGGCAAATGGTATATATTTGGTCTTTTCTGCATTTAATGTTAGCACGTTTTCGTTCATCCAATTGGAGATGATATTTAGACCATTCTGAGCACATTCATAAACATCTTGCCAGGTCGTGGAGGCAAATATCAAAGCTGTATCGTCAGCATAGGCAAAAATTCTACCATTGTCAAGTCTGATCGTACACAGGTCGTTAATATAGATTAAAAATAGAGTAGGTGAGATTACGCTACCTTGTGGGACCCCATGTGTTATTAGTTTTTCAGAGCTAGTGTATGTGTCTATCTTAACGCTCTGTGTACGACCACTAAGATAGTTTTTAAAGAGTTTTAGTTGAGTTCCTCTTATTCCTATTGCCTCCATTTTCGCTAGCAAGATGGAGACAGAGACAGTATCAAAAGCTTTCGCTAGATCAATAAAGATACCCAAGACTTTGTTACCCCCATCCAAATTTTTAACAATATGATCTGTTAGGTCATGTACTGCGTCAGAGGTTGAGCGTCCTGAGCGGAAACCATACTGAGATGTAGATAAAATATGTTTCTTCTCAATGTATTTCTTTAACCTATCATTCATAATCCGTTCAAGTATTTTAGACAATGAGGGCAGAACGGCAATGGGCCTATAATTGGTAACTTGATCTCTGTCTCCACCCTTGTGAACAGGATGTACGATGGTTTTCTTAAAGACCTGCGGAAACGTTCCACAAGTGAGCGAAATATTGCAGATGTACGTGATAAGTGGGACTAAAATATTAAGATTTTGCTTTATAAAAGATACCGAAATGTTATCCCAGCCTACCGCGCAGTCATTGCGCAGAGACATTATAATTCTATGAACTTCTTCCTCGTCAGTAGGAAGAAGTGCCATCGAGTCAAGACTAGTGCTGTTACTTATAGTATATATGTTTTTTGGTTGAGTGTTTAAAATTTTGTCTGCCAGTGTTTTACCTATAGAGACAAAGTAGTCATTGATTACTTCAACGGATCGATCTGGAGAGGAAGAAAGTAGCTGTGAGGGACTTTCTTTAGGCTTCCATCTGTTTCCAGCGATGTTAATTGCCTGCCAAAGTTTTTTATTGTTATGTCCAGCGCTTTTGATTTGATTGCCGTCAAATTCCCTTTTAATTTTTTTGAGTAGCTTATTGCAAAAGTTCCTGTACCGTGTGTATGATAAACGTAAGGTGTCATTGGTAGGTTCCTGTTTAACTCTTTTGTGCAAACGATCTCGATGCTTCATACATCTAAGTAGTCCCGGTGTTATCCATGGCTTCAAAACTCTTTTACGGTTTGAGATTTTAATTATTGTCGTGTTAGAGAGTATAATATGTCTTATAGAGTGTACTAAAAATTCAGCTGCCTTATCAGGGTCATTCATCTCATAGATCTGACAAAAATTCATTTTACTCAACTCTAAGGATACTTGAGAGTAATTTGTGTGTGTAATGCTTGCAGAGGCTTTAAGTTTAGGGATATAATAAGAAAGATATAATATAACTGTCTCATGGTCGGTGAGAGATGAGTGTGCTACTAAGGCATTGGCCGGCAATCTTGTCTTTAGAATGACATGATCCAAACAATTATTTTGGCGGGTGGGAAGTGTATGGGCAGGAAGTAGTCCGTGGGAAGCTAAAAATGATAGGTACGTATTCTTGTTTGGGTCCTGGGATTGTTCACCGATGTTTATATTGAGATCACCCGTAATTATGATGTTCTCCATTTTATTAATATTATTGAGTAAGCTATTTAATGAGTTTAAAAAGTTTGTTATATCTTTATTTGCTGGTGACCTGTATAAAGCTAGAAGCACAGTATTTTTATTTATATTTATTTGTAGACAGTTGCAGTGGCAAAGAGAGGGTTCTTGAACCTTAATGTGTAGAGATTTGTTGGCATAAACTACCACTCCATCGTTTTGGGAATAATTATTTACAGTATGGTAAGCGTCATATCCAGAGATTACGGGAGTATTGTTCAATTTTTGTAGCCAGCACTCTGTTAGAACAATAAGATCCCATTCAACGTTAGTCCTAGCTAGAATAGTTTCAAAACCAAATATATTTTTGTTAATACTTCTGATGTTCTGATTTATTATTTTAAGATATGCTTTGGGGTTAAAGTTGGGAGGGGTGCAGGTATCAAGGTCACAGCTTGATGAGTCTGCCACCGAGATGGAATCTAAGTTGTTAATATTTACTCGGTTGTTATCGAATTTTACTGTAGAAGAACAATAGCACTAATAGATTACTTAGTCTATGCCTATCGCATATATTTATCAGTTTGGAACAACAGGACAGCTGATTAGTATTATAGTAAATATAACTTTTTAAATTATTAATAGAATAATAAGGTAGCGACATAATATAGTACGTGCATTTTAATGGTTCTAGGGTAACTACTGCAAGTAGCATTTAGGTGTGAAAGAGAAATTAGACATTAATAACCTTTTCGTTATCATTCAGTCATGGAGAAAAATTACAAAAGTTTTCTTTTCAATTATTTCGTTCGAAAATTTATTAATTAAGAGTATACATATAATGGCATGGACTGGCCTGTTGGTCTAGTGGTTAGTGACTCTGACTGCTACGCCGGAGGTCGTGGGTTCGATTCCCACCCAGGACAAATCTTTGTGTGATGAGCACGAATGTTTGTTCTGTGTCTGGGTGTAATTTATCTATAATATGTATGTATTTAGAAATATATAAGTATGTTTATCAGTTGTCTGGTTACCATAGTACAGGCTCTGCCTAGTTTGGGATCAGATAGCGATGTGTGAGTTGTCCCAAAAATATTATTATATTATTATTATTATTATAATGGATTTAGGTATAATCTACTTAATAAGCGTTGGTCTTTTTGTAAATAGGGAGTTTCTACTCCAAATGTAAATATAAGTGACGCTCCCCAAAATGAGTTGCAGAGAAAATAACACAATGACATCAAGTCCCAAACTCACAATACTTTCCTGCAGCCAACATACATAAACAAAACACCAAAATATGGCAAATATTTTTATTACATAAGCTTGAATTAGTAACAATAAGTAATATTAAGTATTTACACATCGAAGTTAACTTTAGAAAGAACGCTGCTGGTATTATGACGAGTTGAACCGCCAATGCTTGTTTTGGACTGGAACACACTGTTCGATGTACCCGTGACTGCCTAGAAATAATCAGTATGTAGTATACTGTTTGCTAAGTCTACTGTATTAGGTGCATGTCAATCCCGGATAAGGTAACAGTGCCGGATTTAGCACTAACGGCGCCCTTCGGCAAAGATTTACACCCAGAAGGGGTGCCCCTCCAAAATTGAAGGTACGCCCGGCATAGAATTTGGTAGGCTTCATTTAGTTTGTTTTTATCGTTTTATGTTCTTGGTCTTGACCAAACTTAAAGAGGGCGTCGAAGGGGCATCTTCGGCGCCCCTTAAAGCATT
Organism: Trisateles emortualis; assembly: GCA_947095525.1. Classification (NCBI taxonomy): domain Eukaryota; kingdom Metazoa; phylum Arthropoda; class Insecta; order Lepidoptera; family Erebidae; genus Trisateles; species Trisateles emortualis. Next base: position 15,438,985 of record OX352745.1, read on the forward strand.
GCACCTTACCGTCCCCCCTAAAGCCTGAGGAAACATAATTTTAATTGGGCTAAATTTGCAAGGCTTTGACCTGTTCTGTAGAAATCAGGCTAGCCTAAAAAATCCACCATATAACAAATGGTAAATAGTTCTTTTGCGATTAGTTCATTCAGTCCTTGCTATCCATCAGCGGACAAAAGATTATTTAAATAAGTATACATGATCTGATTTTGACATAAATGTGTTGTAAAAATGCTAACATATCATTTTCGTCGAAACAGTTTCGTCAAATCAGCTTCTTATCGCGACTAAGATTTTTTAAGTGAAAACTTCTTTAGGGTTAGCGTTAAGCACTTTTTGGGTGAACAAAAATCATGGAACACGCGTCGACGCGATGTCGATGGTCACCGCATGTGCTCGACGATACAATTCACAAGTTACTTAGTTTTGACTTCTATCGGCAGCCCCAAAGACTGCCCTGCATTTTTTTTCTTGGTTTTACGGGTGTTACCTAATTTACATAGATAAGTATGACATCTTTACTTGTTTACTTTCGGTACTTCCTAAAGCTACTTTGGCTAAAATAGTTATATCTACTTCTAGATACTTAAGTACTGTTTACAAAGTAACTAAATGTTTACAGATTAGATACTCTTAAAACTAACAATTATTGAGCTTTGCCGAGTAATTCCCGCATTTATTTCAATCTTACAACGAATCTGCGCGATTCTATTGGCCAATACGTAGGCCTGGAGGTGTTCCAGGGACATGGGGAGAGCAGGTTAGACTTTCGCAGTGGCCCAACTGAAATGTCCAAGATGCCGTTGCAATTTTAACTAATTCATGAAAACTAAATACATTAGTAGGTACTGGTTTATCCAAGACAATATGGATACTGAAGTTCGTTCCTTATTTCTTTTTTACTATTTGTGTGGCAAATAAGCATACGGCCCGCCTGATGTTAAGCAGTTACCGTAGCCTATGGACGCTTTTAATAACAGAAGAGGCATCACTTGCGTGTTGCAGATCCAAGTTTTTTTTACACCAGTATTTAAGATGGAGTATCCTTGAAATAGGAAAACGTTTTTTTTTCAAAACGCCGTTTCCAAAATGAGCGCTGGAGACTTACTTGTTCTCACATGCAGGACCTTACGGTGGAAGTCCTTCCCTAGTCGTACTTATAGTGGAATCGTTGAGTAAAAGCAGTAAGTTAAGAAGGATATAGGGGAGGTCTCATAGAGACCTTTACTACCATCGCCTGTCGTCTCCAAAATCACAAACTCGAAATTTCAAAAAAAAAGCGTTACTACTTGGACATTTCAGTTACATCGTGTACCAAGGCAAATAAATAATAAGGCCGAAAGACGAAGGCCGGAAGAAAGGGTGGTAATAATTAGAAACTTTGTACTTGTTATTTTTATTTACCTTACATTTAACAATTAGTAAATTGATTATATTTTAATTAAAAACATTTTAAGACTATATGTTTATGTTTTATTGTTTGGTTAGTGGCCAACATGGTGACAGAGTAATGAATTATTTAGATGCCCATATTTAGGCCTCTGTCGTGATCTAACGACTGATAACAGTCGGGACAGACTTTTAACGTGCCCTCCGAAGCACGGAGACGCTCAAATGAAATACCACTATGCGGTCACCCATCTATAGGGTTACCGCGCCCTTGGTAGCTTAACCCTCTGATCGTTTACCAAACAGCGAGTGCACCTAGCTATGAGCGCCTCAATTTATTGTATTATTTACTTAATTAACAAAAAATTCTATGCTGTTGTTTTTAACTAAGGCTAATTAATGCATTTCGAAAACATATTCTAACGTGTCTAATAATTTTGACTTATTAGATAGTTATATTTTATCATTTTTGAGTTAGGCACTTCAGTTTGAACTTTAGAAATATAAAAAACTTATTTACGCAACATAGGTATAACTTATAACATCTATGGAATATAGAAGTAAGTGTGACGCTAGCGCATTGTACTATAAACTTAAACAGTTTTAAAATGCAAGCAAATGTTTTCGTATTTTATAAAACTTATTAGGTTATTAAACTAGAAAATCTAGTTCTTTATTAATTGATACAAATTAATCATTAAATAATTAATTATAATAATACTATGTGATACATAAATAAAATAGCAAAAGAAAAGAATACTCGCATCATTTTAACATTTTAGTTTTAATCAAGATGGCGAAGGCCTTAATGAGGGGTCATTTTGAAACTTGTAACATTGAGTTAGAGTAGAGTATGACACAGCTATACCTTCCTTAAGCTTCAAATAACAATAATTTCAACACCGCAAACTAAAACTATTTAAAATACAATAATACATTTTCAATATCTACTAAACTTACCACCACGAAATCTAACATTCAAAATTCAATCAAATCAAATTTTGATACTTTTACAAAGAGTTTTTATTACGACAACAGTACCTTCAATTATGATTTAACAAACGATTTTGTTAAACCAAAATCAACCTTATTATTAATAAGTTTAAATTGAAATTTGTATTTTCGTTTGTGGTGGCAAGTATAAGTGTTGTATTATGGTGTCAGAAAATTAATAAATTATAATACAATATTTCACGAAGTTTTATGTAGTTGTATATCACTCACATTTCATCAGTAATGTTCCCATGTAAAAGGAGATAAGTAGGTAACTAACATACTTCATACGATCCTGCACTCCCTTTGTAATGACCGATGCCGCCAGTATTAAGCACCTACAAAATAAAATATAATCACCAGCTGGCACGCGAATTTGTACTTTATTAACGAGCAACTAGATTTATTTTTACTTACCTTTACAACAGTAGTTTACACAGATTTTCCTGTACTACAATTTATTTATTGAAACTTTTGCACATAACAACGGTGGACTTAATGCCTTAAAGCATTTTCTACCAGTCAACCCTTGGGGTGCAGAGATAAAATAGGTGGTAGGTGCAATTATTCTTTTTTAATGTAAATAATGAGATATAGGTACACAAATTTACAGAATATACATAAATAATTATATAAATAAATAAAATACAAAATAATAAATACATTATAATTATATATAGATAAATATTAACTGAAATAATGATAGTCGTTAAGATTATTCTGCTAATAGTTTGAGATATTGCTAACGTACTTTAGCCTTAAAATTATCACGGATCGACATCCCGATTTCGAGAGCAAGTGCATTTCAAACTAGGATAGACTGGATATTGAAAGAAGATTAACCAAGACTAGAACTATGAGAGGTGCAAAGAAGAAGAATGTTATGAGAAGATCGAAGATTCCTATCATGGCTGCTGCAAAGGTATTGTAGGTGAGGAGTAAGGTACGTAGGCGCATAAAGAGACAAGATCATGCGTTTTCTCGCGGTCGTCTGAGTGTCCGTACTACCGTTACCCCATACGAGTCCCCTTCAAATACGAACGATTGAACGTGCATTATACGTGCGTATACGTACGATCAGTGAAATCTACGTAAACCTGGATAATAGTTGTGAGGTGTGTATAAAAAAAATGCTTTTGAATTAACGCAATTCTGTTGCATTGGGCGTTTGCATGCTCCGTGGCAGTACTAATCACTCAAAAGTTTCTGATATTTGTTTTTTAGACTCGTATACATACACCTTGGGGGAGGCCTGGTCTAGCAGTGGACGTCTTATGTCTGAGATGGAGACACACGAGCATTTTACTCTACGTTTCAAGTCTAGAGGAAGAATAGTACAATACACTACTAGATAGTATAATGTATTGCATTGCGAGCATTTTTGTGCTTGATAGGCTACGAGGAGCTAAAGGGGTTGAAAGATCCAGGTGGGATGCGAGAAACAAAGGTTTGTGCCAAATAGCGCACACTAAGAGAGGCCTATGTCCAGTAGTGGACATCGACAGGCTGATGACCATGATATGCCTGGTATTTACAGATTATGCTGAGCTTGATCTCTCTTTGGCGTAAACATGAGACACATATAATTAACAAGTACTGTTATAAGTTTTGTAATTTACTGGTGTTTTATAAGTTACTGCCAAATAAAATTAGTATAATTTTAAGTAAGAACAGTTTTCTATGCCTAATATTTTAGCTGCCCAATATATATTATACACAGAATACCATCAATTATTTATTTATTGACATTCATAACACCATTATACAACACCCTATCTACTCTATGCAGCTACTCAACAAAAATCTGAAGTCTTATCTACACATTGTCGCGTCGATCTGTTGCAGAGACGGTAATGTTAGTTTCAGTTTCCTTCTGTAAGCGGGGTCGTCGGCTAGAGGGTTCTTCTCCAAGTATATCGTAACTATCTTCTTATTCTCTTTTAGACATTCCACTGATGACCACTCAGATATTTGGTTGTTGTTTAACTGCAAAAGAAATTTTATTTGGAGTGACAATATAAAAAACGTAAATTAGTGGTAATTCAATGGTCGAAATTCGACAATATATTTCTAATGTTCGCTCACAGGTTGCCTGTATGCCATAGCACAGACTCAGTCTAGTTTGGCATAAGATGGTGTATGAGTTGTTCTGGTATATTATTAAGTGGAAGGAAAACGCTATCGAAAACGAAAACTGGTGGTAGTTTTGGTGATTACTGAGTATAGCATCACACCTTTTTCTCGAAGGAGTAGATAGAGGTAAATAATATTATAACAACCCATATGCAACCCACTGCTGGGCACAGGTTTCCTTTCATCTATTAAGAGAACGAGAGAGGGCTTTGGCCTAAATTCACACCGGTTAGCCTAGTGCGGGTTGGTGGATTAGACATGCCGTTAGAATTTCTTTTAAGATCGCGTTTCCTTACGATATTATCCTTTTTACGTCTGACAAACAACTCATGCACTAGGGTGATGTTCCTTGTGTTGTGATTTTACAAACATACGATCCACCAACAAAATGTGGCGAGCAGTCTGCTGCAAACCCAACTTAATGCTACCAGTGCGTCAGTCACGCCCCGAAGTCTCACCACATTACATTTACCCTAAGACGCGAGACTTGTCCCCCGGTCAACCTAGGTCCCGACATATTGCCACAATCAACCTGTGTTAAATACCTTGGATTCCATCTGGACCAAAGGATAACATGGAAAGACCTAACCCGATTAGAAGACTCAAGAGAGCTGATGTGCTGACTTAATGAGGAGAGTAAGAGCAGTGGCTCTGCCTCGCCAAACCCCAATTTCTTTCAACTCACCTGATTATAGTCTAGACGACTGATCGCAGGTCCTAATTTATCATAAAAAAAAACAATCCACCAAGTACCACCCAAAATGTAATAGGTGTACAATGAAGGGTTTTCTATCTATCTATCCTCCACCCAGACTCGGAAAACCTATCTATCACATAAATATTTGTCCTATGTGTGACAGTCGATGGGAAGTTGAATTCACAATATTCAACGTAGTGTTAGTGGTGAGGTGACCACCTTAACCACCTATGTACTTGTACAATAAAGACTTAGATTTTACTCACCCAAAGCTCTTCTAAGTCTTTTAGATGCGAGATATTTTGTATAGCAGTTATTTGGTTCATGGCCAGATCCAATGTTTGAAGTTTTAGCTGATTATCCAAATTCTCTATCGTCTTCACACCATTCTCAGATATGTACAACTGCTCTAATCTCGTCAGTTTATCCAAATTTTCTAGCTTAGTGATCCGATTACTCTGCAGCACTAATATTTGAAGGTCTGTCAAATTGTCCAGATTCTCTATTTTTGATATTTTATTTTTACCAAGATATAGTTGGTTGAGTGTCATCAGGTGATTTAGGTTTTCGATTTTCTGAAAATATATCCATATATTGCATTAAACATTAAGCAATCTGCCTGGTTTTAGCTAAATATTGTCAAATAACAGAGCATGCCTTTTTCGCCAAAGGCAAGGTATATGAACCAGATTACGCTTACTATATTTGTTCATATGTAAATTTAGGAGAGCCTATTGGCAATATTGGGCAATTCCATACTCTTGGTTAAAAACGATCAGGAAAAATGCTCAGAAGTAAGCATTTTGTAATAGAAACCCTCTACCACTTTACTCTGCAAGCACGGTAGAATTGCACATGGGCTGGATAACCAAGGTAATTGCTACACAAAAGAGGCAGTTGTAGGTAAATTGGCTTAAATCACCTTTTTGGCTTTCCTGTTACATACATAAGGTTTATAATGGTTAACTTTCTGCCAAGGGTATAAAGTAACACACCTTAATATGCCTTGTGGGTTTGCCAGTTTTACTATGCAAGATTTTGCACCATGGTTGAATTTTTTCCATGGCAGGGAACACAGCATTAAATGGTAGTAACTTTTGTATTACTTACCCGTATACGATTGTCACCCAATTCAAGCAGTTCCAAAAGCGGTAAGTGGTCAACATTTTTTATTTCTGAAATCTTATTAGAACTAAGGAACAGTTTCTTCAATTTAAACAATCTCCACAGGCCATTGATTTCTTTTATTCTATTAAATGACAAATCCAACATCCTGTAATAAAATATTTTTTCTTCATAGAGACGTCATTAAGAATTAAAGTATTACAAGCGTCCATAGTGTATGTAACTGCTTTTTATAAGATATGCTTATTTCCTATTTCTCAACCCATAAATGTTCCACTGCTGGGCACAGGTCTCCTCCACACACTTGGAGGGATATTAGCCTACTATACCACGCTGGCCAGACGGGTTGGTATAGTTTTTTGTTTTTATTTCCTATCTAAGTAGTTTAAAAAAAATCATGTGATACTCAAACCCAAATCTAAATAGTACAAAAAAATTAATTATAAGAACATACTTACTCTAGATTTTCAAGGTTATCCAAGTTTTCAATCACAGTTATCTGATTGTCATACAGCTCCAATTCTACTAGGTTAGTTAAGGTGTTCAGGCCTTCAATCTTCTTGATCAGATTCCATCTTAGGTATAATCTGAAAAGAGTAAATTACACCTATTTTATTTTTTATATGAGTAAGGTATAAACAAGCAAACAGCCCATCTGATGGTAAGCAGTACTTGTTGTCTATGGGCACTTGCAATACTAGCAGTGCAATTATTTAAACCATTGATTCGCCTAATTATGGCATGTTGAGATGATAATGCCCGGTAGAAAATATTTTTAGTGATAGGGCTGCTGGTTGGACTGATTTCCTGCCGTATTTAAATACGCGAATGGCTTTTTTTTGTAATGTAAGGAAAAAAACTAACCCAGGGTGGGATTCGAACCAGCGCCTCTCGGGTTGTAGCCCAACGCACTACCAACCGCACAGCTTTTTATGTCTTGATGATGTCAGTCCAAGACGTAAAAAGCGGTGCACAAATTTGAACTTTTAATATCATTATCTAAAATAGTTGGCTCGCTGGATGGTCAGGCAAAAACATTTTTATTGTTGGACATAATGTATACCAAAACTCAAAACAAACATTCATAGATTACACAATGTTTTGTCCTATATGACAATTGAAACCACAACACTGCTCTTGGTACTCGTGTTGGTGACGAGGTGACTACCTTAACCACTACAGCACAAATGCAGTCAAAACGGTATAATCATCATATCAGCCAAAAGACAACCATTGCTAGACATAGGCTTTCTCCAAATATTTGCACAGGATTTGATCTTAAGCTGACCTTATCCAAAACCGTTACTGTAAATTTTGTTTTTAAAGATAATTCCAACATTATTTTAAAGTCACCTGCAGCCACTTAATAAAAGTGTTTCTTTGTGTCTGGTCTAAAAAAACTTCCATTTTATTATTATTATTGTCAGCAGAAATTAAAATAGAAAAGTAGGAAACTCTTACAAATATTATCTCATATATAGTTAAAATTACTATAACATTTCTAATAAGATTCTTTATGGATTTATTTCACTTATTGGTTTGAAACAACAAAGAACAAAGTTATAGTAACCTTCAAACATCAATGTATGTAATCATCAATAAAGAAATGGTTATGAGTCACTGGGCCCTTTCCAGTGACTCAACACAGTGAACATGCGAAACTATTTTGAGAAATCACAGGCATTTATTGCATGGTATCTAACCAGTAACATTAATTAGAAAGTTTTATAAACAAGAATATTTTATCTTACCTCATCAAATGCTTCATTGGCTCAAGTTTTTCGATCTTTCCAATCCTACCATGGTTCAGATCCAATTCTGTTGTGTACTCATTAACAACAATGATCTCTTGAGCTTCACCATCCTCAGCCGGAGTTGCGGCGGGTGACGGCGGTGATCCAGGAGCTCTTCCAGTGCTCACCGATGCCTTCACACCGACAGGACCACTATTTGGAGCCAGTTCCTTTGCACTTGGATCAGTAACAATCTTAGCATGTGCACTTTTAGTGGGAGACTCGCGCTTTACATCTTCCTTGCTCTTTTTTTGTTCAATAGCAAGCTTGTCGTCTGAATAACAAAATTAATTAAATAAATAACTTAAAAATATCAAAAAAATATAAGAATCACCCGGGTTTTCACATACCAGCCATATTTAAGTATGCAATTCGACACTATACTAAACACGTTGAAGTACTTATTGAAATTAAAATTGTATTTAGAAAATTTTAACTCCGGCACAACTCATGTCATGAGAAATTCTCGAAAAATTCAAGTCAAGAAATGAAATCAAAATCAAATCTTTGAAACTGTCAAACTATAATATGTCAATCAAAATGCAGTTGTACAAAGTCCACAGATAATATAGAAACTAGAAATGCGAAGACATAGATTATACACTTGAACTGGTATTGCAAATTTAAAGACTTCCAGAATGAATGAAACGGCAACGGGAAGGGCATTTTTCTATGGTTAGTTAGGTTAAAGAACATGTGCTTGAGGTAAAAAAATAGTATTACTACAAGTGATTAGAAAGAAGGTCATCGATTAAACGTTTCTGTCATACTAGTATAATGTAAATGTAAATAAATGAACATGCAAATAAATATATAATAATTTAGAACATTATATTACACTAGCTGTTGCCCGCGGTTCCGCCCGCGTGGATGCCGGTTATCGCTGCAAAAAGTAGCCTATGTGTTATTCCAGACCATAATCTATATCTGTGCCAAATTTCATCCAAATCCGTTCAGTAGTTTTCACGTGAAAGACTAACAAACATTCATCCATTCTTACAAACTTCCACATTTATAATATTAGTAAGGATATTGAAAAATATATATTTATTTATTATACCTTGATCATGATGACATGGTCACACTGAAGCTAATGTCAAATCGCAGTCAAACTAATTTGTACAGCTGATTATTTCGTGATTTTCGCGCCTAAAGTTTATACGAAAGCTGTTATTGATATATTTTTTAAATAATAATCTTTTTTAACACGATGGATGAAATCGACGAATTAGCCCAGTTAGAGGAGTTGCTAAGTGCCGACTTAGATAGTGCAAATAATGACAAAAATCCAGGTGGTATTCGAGAAATTGATATTTTCACTGAAAGCAGTGATAACACTAAACATGAAGACAAAAACGCCGAGGATGTGTCTTCCAAGAGTTCTGCTATTCATAATGGGGACACAGACTCTTCAGATGATGAAGAAAAGAGGAATTACACTGAACGTAAGTACAGTGACTATGGCTCTCAAGTAAAAAAGATGTTAGACAATCAGGAACATGAACAGACAAATAAAAGGTTAGATTTCGAAATGAGATTGCGACAGACAAATATAGATGTTAAGATAGCTAAAAACACGTTCAAAACATCCAAACCTGCTGCAGAACAGGCTACTAAGAACACCTTTTGTGCACCTGAACAAAAGACAAAGACTTCTCCAGATATATACACCGATCCTATATTCGGCATAAGAATAACTAAACCTCTTATATCAAGTACGGCTTTATTAGATCGTATGCAAGGAAGAGAAGCTATAAACATGCTAAGGGTGAAGCGTCATGTGGAAAATGAAGATTTGTCTAAAGATTGGGTGATTGGTGGTGTTGTAGTTAGAAAGAGTGCTGCTAAAAAGTCACAAAAAGGCAACCAATTTGTAATTTGGACTCTTAGTGATCTCAAAGACGATATGAAAACTGTTTCCATGTTCCTATTCCGGAAAGCTTACAATGATCTATGGAAAACACCAGAAGGAACAGTTGTAGCAGTTTTAAATCCAAATGTATTAGATAGGTCTCAGAATAGTGCTGACCAAGCGTGTCTCAGTGTAGAAAACCCTGATCGAGTGATGATATTGGGACAGTCCAAAGATCTTGGTATATGCAAGAGTAGAAAAAAGAATGGAGAGCCTTGTACAGCATTTGTCAATTTAAGCCAGTGTGACCATTGCATCTATCATATTAAGCAGGAGTATCAGAAGTATTCTCGAAGGCAAGAGTTGCAGTCCTCAACCATGGGCAAGGGTCTTGTCAATCTACAAAATAAAGTGTTAGGTAAAAATACTGTTATATATGGAGGAAAAGCATATTCAGCTTTACCTTCTGGAAACACTGCTAAAGTTAAAGAAAGAGACAACAACAGGTTGATGACTTTGAGTGATTATTACAAATCTGAAGGTGACAAGTTCATGATGAACAAAGCACCTTATGGGTCCGGGCCCAATAAGAACAACTCCATATTACATAGCCCTGCTAGTCAAAGAACTAGTGATGCAGAGAGGTTAAATAAACTTACTAATGCAAGTCCACAAAGTTTACAATCTAGCTCACAAAACCCAAGTTTAGCAGAAAAAGTGGGTAGTTCATCAAAATTAGGCAGATTTGGTTTGAAAGGCAGCGGATTTGGTTTAAAAGGTAGTGGTACAATAGACCTCAATATGTCATATGGACAAAAAGCAGCTGATAGAGCTAAAGCAAATGCAGCCAGACTTATTCAACAGAATGGTGGATTACAAAAATCAGATCCTAATAACCTCAAAGGAACTAATGCTGGTAAGAAAAGAGCTTTAGACAAGTTAAATACTTCTAATGATGATGAAAATGAAACTAAAAAGTCAAAACCCAATGAGGAATCAGTGTCTGAACTAAAGAAACCAAAAGGTGTTATGTCAGAGAGGTTCAAGAAGATTCTAGAAGCAACATCAGCCCATCAGAACTTGATTCAACAACATGAGGATGATGAACAAGAGAAATACTTTAGTAAATTAGAGAAAAAAGAAAAAATGGAGGAGAAAATGCTAAACACTTTTAAGCTAGCTTGCAAAGCTGTAAGGTGTGTTAAATGTAAATATACTGCTTTTTCTGCTGCACAATTGTGTAAAGATGAACGGCACCCACTTAAAGTTCTTGATAGTTTCAAAAGATTCTTCAAATGTGCTGATTGCAATAACAGGACTGTTTCTTTAGAGATTATACCTCTTCATTCTTGTGGTAATTGTGGTGGCTCTCGCTGGGAGAAAGCAGCTATGATGAAGGAAAAGAAAGTGACATCCCTTTCTGAGGGTCTCTCTATTAGAGGTGAAGAAGAATCTTACATAGGTGGACAAGTGACTGCTGGCAAAAATATAAACTTATTGGTGCCTGAATAGTGCTATAACAAATCTGCATGTATCTGACTTATTAGTCACATGCACACATGTGCAGTTATAATTATTTTTAAAACATGTTAACTTATATTGCATTGCATGATATACATAACTATATAATTTAGGTATTAACATAATGCTGCAAGATGGATGTTCCGACCAGGTTACACTGTCCATGTTGTCGCAAGCTTTCTATATGAGTTAGCTTGTGAGCACAGCCCAGAGTAACATGGTCGAAACATCCAGCTATCTGACGGCAAATAAAGCATGATTGTGTTAATATCTAAAATATATTATATTTTTACATGTTGTTTGCTAATTCCTAATTTTAATCTTGACTGAATGTATTGTATTTTTGTAATATTTATATGATAAGAGGTGTTAAATAAAATCCAATATGAAAATAAAGCATAATATAATTTTTATTATGAAACTTCCAGTCAATAACACTGAACCATTTCATAAAAACACAGTGTCTTCGATTTAATACAAGATTCATTTATAACAATCTTGTCACGCGGAATAATAGTGGGCTTTTTATAAATTTTTACACAGCCTTCGACATTTATACAGCTTTTGACAATAAATTACTACATGTTACAAAACTGATTAGTGGAGCTAAGAATAACATGTGACACCAATGTATTTACAAAAACTTCTTTATATCGGGCAGTGGCGCGACTTACAAGTTATTAAACGATAAATTAAAACTCGGTCCAGCTAAAATGCTAACAAAATAAAATCAACATATATGATCACAACTCAAAACTCGTACATAAAACGTTTAGTTTACATTATTATTAAAGCAAAGTTGCCGGTAAACATTGCGGAAATTATAGCTGTTAGCTGCGTAGGGTTGTCGCCAAAGATATTAACAGAGAAAAATAATAGACGTGTTCCGAACGTGACAATATTTAATACTAAACTAATTAGCAACCATAGCAAAAATCTGGATTTACGGGTTTAGTGGAAGAGCCACAATTTTGCCGACATCTCGTAAAAGCAATAATAAATTGTATATAGGATATTTTAAAAATAGATTATAAAATTTGGCCAGTACAACTCTTCAGGTAAAACTAACAAATATAATGTTAAACTATGAGAACAAAAAATACAACTAAGTATAAGAAACTTGTCATGTATTGTTATTATAATAATAATTATGTGCAAATATAGGGTTTCACAGACGGGACGGATATGGGTTGTTTACGCCTCGCATGTCCTAACACATTTGTTGGTATTGTAAGTTATCCATCTACTACATCTTTTCTCTTTTATTATCATTGGTTGTAACATATCTGACATTCAACAGCCATCTCCTAATAGGTTGATTATAAAATATTATTTCTTTTAAGTAACATAAATAACAAACCGCAAGATTGATACTGCAGTGATATGAATAACAATTGTAAAGCGCATTGTATACAATATTCTAACTCGGCAAACTTTCACTAGACAAATCCGACACATCACAGCGGTGGCCAACATGTCAAAAAGGTTCTACAACATTGCCATATTGTATCAAATAACATTTATTAATTCAAAAATTGTATATCTAAGAACAAATCATGTGTTATTACCCATTCTCTTACGGGTCACTATCATTACAATGAACACAATCTTATTATAATATATTATGGAAGTATGCCACAGCGACACACAGGGCGATTCAAACAAAAGTCAGTCCGTAAAGCGTTGTACACACATGGTCTTATACATATTAGCGTAAGGCCGCACTTACACTTGCTATACTTTAGATTCAAAATACAAAATTTAAAAAAAAAATGCTATTTGTGATTGATTCTATCATTAAATGAATAATATCAGTCGAACACTAAATTATTTCTACTTAAATTGAAGTCATGAGACGCGGTCTATTGCATTATAAATTAAAAAAGACAGCGATATATACGAAACAGTCCAATAATCCGCCGCGACCTAAACTGAAGGTAATGCAAGAGTGAATGCGGCCTAAACGCAACAAATATGTGTGTATTATACATATTTATATAGCCATAAAGTGTATAAACAGGTCACTGTAAGTAGTTGATTATGATTACAAATCCGTTTCCGATGAGTCCTCCATCAAATAAAAATAACAGTCGCGACCACTGCCGTGGGGTGCGTTCGTTTAGTAAAAAAATATATAAAATAGTCGTGTCAGCCCTACTCCCACTCCGTAGTGGCCGGCGGCTTCGGCGTCAGGTCGTATAGCACGCGGGATATGCCCGGCACCGTCAGCAACTCCTTGCGCATTCTGTCTACAACCTGTACAATATAATACGGTGATATTAAAATTACTGTTAGAGGTAGGGCGTACAGCGCCTTAGCGAGCAAGTCCGTCTGGGGAAGGACCTCCACATTACAGAAGACCACAGGCAAATGTGGGAGTACAGGTCACCAATGTTGATTTAGAGATGCGTTTGCAAGAAACTTATTCCTATCCCAGGAATACTCGCATCTCCATCTTATAGGCCTGATGTCACAAATGGGTCGACAACACGCAAGGGATAGGTACCTCTGGTGTTGCAGGTGTTCATAGGCTACGGTAACTAATAACATCAGATTCTGATGGGCCTACGCTTGTTTGCAATATCCAAGTAGGCGATTCAAAATATTTATTCAAGCCTACATTAAAGTTGAACATTTAATGCGATTTGACCAGAACTTAAATAATATTAACGATAATGTCATAATTTAAAATTGAGAGCAAAACGAAGGACATATCATGGTTTTCTAGAGATGATCAGTTAATTTTAATAAGTATAGTAACAGAATAATTATTTTATAAATTTAGGTACTTATCGTTGAGAACATTTTGACGTGGAAAACTTTGGAGGAGGCCTATGTTCAGCAGTGGAAGTCTTTTGGCTGAGATGGATGCATGGACATTTTGATCAGAAATTAATATTTTATATATGCATGCATGTTTTACATGCAACCAAGCATATAATATGGAGGAACTATTCGACTCTTTAGTGTAGTAGGTATATAGGTAGGTGTACGTACATCGTGCGGCATGGCGTCGGAGCCGGGCAGCGCGGCCACGCCCGTCATGAAGTCGGACGTGAGGAAGGGGCGCAGCACGAGCGAGCGCTGGCACGACGCGGCGCGCACGCCCAGGTCGCGGTCGAAGTGCACGGGCACCAGCACCACCGGCATCTGCGCGATGCGCGACAGGTACCCGCTCGCCACCAGCACCTGCACACCACCGACCACACGCACACCTCAACACTAACGAAGCCAGACAACTTCAAATCCACACACATGACAAAAGTGATGTCATTGTGTCCGTTTTTAAAGTCCTCCGCGACACAGAGCTTTTTAAAATAGAATAATATAGATAGTCATAAGGAGGTTTGAAGTCACTTTCGCAAAATCTCGTTTCCGCAAAAGCATCAAACGCTGGCCCATGGGGAAATACCTAACTTCTGCAAAATTTGTCATCGGAGTAGTATAAAAAAATATATAATTAGTTTATTTTGCCTCCAACAATAAACAAGCCCTATGCCATAGAGGACTTTAAAAACATAATGTAGACAATTATCTAAAGGGACACAATTATTTTTGCCGCTTATTCTTCTAATTCGTTTCGCTCTTGGCAGAGCGCTCCTGCAGCCTTACTCTGGAATTCAATACCAATCTCAATCCCGAACCAGTTTCAACCTGCAATTTGACATTAGCTCGATCCTAATAACATTTGGTACTCTTGGCGCGATTTTGACATTACAGATCAAGCTTGGAATCGAGTTTGCGATCGACGTCATACGATTACAAAAAGATAACTTTTTGGGGATCGAGTAAACTCAATCCCAAAAATGTATTACTAGCGAGTGTGGTATGTGTGCTGAAGTGATTAAAGTTATCATATTACGATATTTCATAAGGTAATGGTGTGGTATAAAATGCAACTATTATGTACCTACATGAGCGCAAGATAACTAAAGTATTTAATTTGATAAGGACAAATAAGTTGTAACTGTTATATTAGCTTTCCGAACATACCTAGTTTGTATAATTTTTTTATACATAAAAATGGTTATGGAAAGCTATCCGTATAATATAGACATATGCCATCGCTGACTATTTTGTAGTTCTAATAAAGAGAAACATGTCCATCGTACATTATTATGTTAAATTAAAAATAAGACAGCACTTTCTATGAAAGCTTGAGGGCTTGATTTCTTCCGACATCATCATGAACAATCATCGTCATATTTCAACAAATTAACACAAAGCTTAATAGTAGCCATAGTATGTATCATCTAAAATAACATATATTTACGTCTTCTACCCTTATAAAAGTAAGAATAGTCCCTAAAATACAATAAAAATATAGGTGTTTGTTGACAAGTTGAAGTTGCGGGAACTGTTTTTTTAATGGAGGGTTGCCATAGTAATCATATACTTAATTTATAAAATTTATTTATTTATTCATTTAATATTTATATTAAACCAACTAAAATATATGCGAAATATACTTGTAATGGTAATTTATGTAGTAATAAATATGTAAAAGCAATAATGAATAAATATTTTACTTTATTTAATATTATTTTATTTGTTAGTTTAAATTTTTATTCGTATGGCAGCCCAGTATAGTCGATCGTCAACTCGATTCCAATTTCAATTACGATCGTGTTCAAGAGTGCAAATTATATCACACACAGCTTGCAGTACAAAATTACATTCTAATTTCAAATTTTAAACGGAATCGAGAGTCAAGGGTAGAACTGCTGATCACGATGATTGATTAATGTGGAAGAGGCTGATGTAGCTTGCCTTACGATGTCTCGCTAATTGGCTACTTGACAACTGTTATAATAAAATATAAAATGTATTGGTAAAGACAGCTTACAGATAAACATAACTTAAACATAATTTTTATTTGAAGAAACTAAGTGTAACTATTTTATTTTTGCAAAATAAACTTGCGATATTTTATCTGGGATAACAAGAACCGATACGCGGGTGGCCATGTTTGAGTATCTTATGACGCTACATTGCACAAAACATTTGGCATCTCTGTTTTATTAAACGAATATTTATTAGGAAAATAACTTGAGTTATAATAACTATAACATTTTGATTGATGTGCCGAGTTTTGCAATGCAAAAACTTTGGAATAAGAACCAAATGAAATAAATAAATAGTTTTGTTTCCCATAATGACGTCACATTTCAAACCTGACGTAAATTGATGTGATCGACTGTTGGCGCGCTACATTTCAAATAAATGAACAAAATCTTTTCTTTCTTGTATTAAATAACGTTTTTTCAAGAAAAATATATTTGCTAGAGTTAAGCAACCGTAAACTTTAAAATACTTTTTCAAAAACTGTCAAATAGCCAATTATTTCTGTGGGTGGACAGTCTGGTGCACTCATTCATTAACAGGATTCCCTATTGACGATTTAATTAGATCTGTCCATCGCATTGATGCTCCTCCGCGTGGTGCCGCGTATGAACTAACCCAATACACGCGATACTCTCCAACTGAAAATAACTGCTATAAAACTCTAGCATATTTATAAAGGTACAATACCTGTGTGGCGAGGTCGTCGGCTTGACGTAAAGTGGAAACAACTTGTTGTGTGAGGAAGGTAGGTGTGATGTCTGTTACTTGTTCCTTAATTAAACCACCGAATGCGTAGCAAACCCTGGAGAACAAAAATAGCTATAAAAATAAAAAATAGACGTGACCCGTGCAAATACTTCGCAACAACTGTCAACAGATGGCTCTGTTAATTTTTCTAACCTATAATTTTAATTTAAAACATTTTGTCTTTGAGTAATACTATTCGTAAATAGTGGCAAACGTAAGCTATGTATGTGTATTTAAAAATATATATATTTTGGAAATAGTTTGACAGTACAGTCTTAAATTTGGATGCGTTTTTTTTTGGTTTATTAATTTAGTTTGACAGTTCTGCGGTCAAATATGTTTGGTTACAAATAGCATACCTGTTAACATTGTGGCATACACGCGGTATGATTTTGGCGAGGTAGAGCATGTCCTTCCAGTCCGGTGGGTACCGTTCCGTCGACAGTGCTACTGCGTAACTGTATGTTCGCCCGTCACCTGCACATTTATTAACCATGTCGTTTTAAGTCATATTCACACTAAACTTACGTACTGTGTTAACTGAGCAGGGTACATCATAAATTGTTGGCTTTGTATTATTGTCTCGCCTATTCAGACCTAAAGGCTTATATTAGTACTAGCTGTTGCCCGCGGCTCTGCTCGCGTGGATGTCGGTTATCGCTGTAAAAAGTGGCCTATGTGTTATTCCAGACCATAATCTACCTCTGTGCCAAATTTCATCCAGATCCATTCAGTAGTTTTTACGTGAAAGAGTAACAAACATCCATCCATCCATCCATACTCACAAACTTTCACATTTATAATATTACTAAGGATGGTAAGGGTATCTATCAGCTATTTACAAATTCCCGCACTAGAGAACAAGCTCTGTGTCGCGGGGGACTTTACAAACATACAATTAACGGACACAAATTACACCCAGACTCAGAACAATTCTTTGTGGATCACACAAAGTTTTGTCCTGTGCGGGAATCGAACCCACAGCCTCGTGCACAGCAGGCGCATACTGCGACCACTGGACCACCGAGGCAGTCAATTTTCTCCTCGATATCCCTGTCCATGCTTCACTAAAGGTTGCTAATTGAAACCCAGCGCTAGGTGCTTGCGCTTATACTGAGCTGGTGACCTTTTCCAGTGTGGGCTTGCGGAGCGGCACAATATCTAATTTTATCTCTTTGTTCTTGTTATGTTTTATATTGTTTTTAATGTGTATCAATTAGCTGTTTTGTAAGCTGTTCTTGTGTTCCCTGTACTGGAATAAATACTATTGTAATAGTTTACCTTGTACTCCGACAGATCTGATCGGCAAGAGCGTGGCGGCGACGGGCGACTTGGACGAGATCCGCTTGAGCTCGGCCTGCTCGGCCGCGGTGCTGGCGTTGGCCACGCGGCCCAGCAGCGCGTGCGACTTCACGCACATCGACGCGTACTCCACCATTATCTTCACTATTACCTGCACGTTACACATTATCACATTACTGCTCATGATTATTGCCACTGTGATGATGAAGATGAAGAAAATGATTGAGTTAACCTCTAATCAATTAGATAATTGAATGATCAAGAGCCTAGAGTATTCAATCGATAGGTTTTAATTTAATCATCTATCATTTTCATTCATATTTATCTTCAAATGTCAAACGTCAGAGTACCCATGCTATGTAAAATGTACTATAGATGCGGCGGCCGCAGTCCGAAAATATTAAATGGGAGTCAAATTTGTTTTTTTACGTTTTTATATACATGAGTAGCTTTATTTCTTATTTCATATCACTTAGGTGGCAAAAACGCCAAATGTTTAACTTTAGTAAGAACCTGTATCAACAAATGTGTTACGGGCGTGTGACGTCACAAAACTGTGACAATTTAATATTTCGATATTTTTTTTTATTCTATCACAAAAGCTCAAGCAAATAATTATTGAAGATAATTATTTTTTGACATAATTTTGCATTTTAAATTTATTTTAGATCAATAAAATATCAAATAGTATCTGCCTATTAATGTGAGTGCTAATCTAGTTACGAATGCATTAGTGTAATAGAGGAGGGTGTAACCTGTGTCTCGGCGAAGTCCCGCTCCATGAAGGGTTCCTCCTGGCACAGCACGCGCACGGCCAACCCGGGGCCCGGGAAAGGTTGTCGCTCCACCAGCGGGGCAGGGAGACCCAGCTCCATGCCCAGGATACGCACCTGACACAACAACACTGAGATTATTAAGAAACCAAAATAAGTATATTTATGTATGTACTAGCTGTTGCCCGCGGCTCCGCCCGCGTGGATGTCGGTTATCGCTGTAAAAAAGTAGCCTATGTGTTATTCCAGACCATAATCTATCTCTGTGCTAAATTTCATCCAGATCCGTTTAGTAGTTTTTACGTGAAAGAGTAACAATCTTCCATCCATCCATCCATACTCACAAACTTTAACATTTTATCTGCTCACCTATCTGTAGGAAGTTTTAATACATAGATAGCTTATTCCAATCTATCTCCACATTACCTCATCCTTATGGAAGTCCTTAAGTGGTTCAACAACTCTGCCTCTTTGTCTCAACAGTCGCACCAGCTCAGTATCGTTGTGGTGAGTCTTGATGGTGGCCGCGTTGGTCGAGCACAACGACGAGGCGGACTCGATCAGGTCCGGCCGGAGGGTACCCTGGCCGAGGAGGACTTGGTCTTCCCTGGGGAGACACGGATATTATTGGCTTAGATTGTTCATTAATTTTATAAGAACCTAGCGGACCTGGCAGACGTCGTCCTACCCAGAAAAGCTGATATACGGACGACAGCAGCGGGTCCAATTGTGAATCTAAACCATCCGGGGCTCTACCCGAACACACATACAAAATTTCATTAAAATCGGTCCAGCCGTCTAGGAGGAGTTCAGTGACATACACACGTAAGCACGAATTATATATATAAAGATAGTGGCAAATTCCAGCTTTGCACGGTAGGACATTTGTTAAGTACTCCCTTTATGAAAAAAAAAGAATTGCTTATAATAGTAGTTTTCTATAGGTGAAAGAATTTTTTTAATCGGTCCAATAGTTTTTAAATTTATTCCTTACAAACATACAAAAATTCAAATCTTTTTATTTTTACTATTGTATTGAGTGGCTAGTGGCCAACCTGGTGATAGATTTGTTTGGCATTTGTCGTGATATAACGACTGTTAAAACTCGGAACAGACTTTAAACGTGCCTGTGAAATACCACTTTGTGGATACCCGTAAATACGGTATAATTGCGCCCTATCTATATTAATATTATAAAGCTGAAGAGTTTGTTTGGTTGAAATCGCCAGTTACTGGTTCGATTAGAAAAAAATCTTTTTTTTGTTGAATAGTACATTTATCCAGGAAGGCTATAGGCTATATAACATCACGCTATGATCAATAGGAGCGGAGCAGTAGTATAAGTTATAATATTATTGGTAACAAAAGGAGGCGGAAACCGATGTTCATAATATACAAAATGAAATTTAGGTAAAAATATTTAATTTATAAGAAAACAATATACAACGAAAACAAACTAATTTTGCTTGCCACTGCATATAATAGATAAGATAGAAACGTGTCGAGATCACATTGCAATCTAAGTAAAAAACGTCTCATCGCATAATGTCCTTTTCTCGAAATGTCCTTTCTCATAATGTCCTTTTCTCGAAATGTCCTTTCTCATAATGTCCTTTATCAAAATGTCCTTTTCTCAAAATGTCCTTTTCTCAAAAAGTCCTTTTATCGAAATGTCCTTTTCTCAAAATGTCCTTTTCCCGAAATGTCCTTTTCTCAAAATGTCCCTTTCTCAAAATATGTGCACTACAGGATTACAGTTTTTATACTAAACATGTACATACATGTAACTATAATTTTAGACCAGAATGTGAATTCAGACAAAAATATTGACGAATGAAAATATTATTTTCTTAAAATAATCAACAAGATAGTAAATATATACTTAAAGAATTAAACATTTCTTCACAAAGGAAGCCTTATAATTATATATTGATCCAATTTTGTTTTTAAAATAATGAGCAAGATAAATTATGTCATATAGCTATATAAAAAAAGTTTATTAGTTAGTTAATTTAAATTAATTAATTAGTTAATCAATATTTTTGTCTGAAAATAAAGAAGCTGATTACTAATAACATTTTGTTTTTTTTTCTGAATTCACATTCTGGTCTAAAATTATAGTTACGTGTATGAACATGTTTAGTATAAAGACTGTAATCCTGTAGTGCACATATTTTAAGAAAGGGACATTTTGAGAAAAGGACATTTCGATAAAAGGACTTTTTGAGAAAAGGACATTTCGAGAAAAGGACAGTTTGAGAAAAGGACATTTTGATAAAGGACATTATGAGAAAGGACATTTCGAGAAAAGGACATTATGAGAAAGGACATTTCGAGAAAAGGACATTATGCGATGAGACGGTAAAAAATAATATTATAAACAAAAAAATGCCAAGATTGACCAGCCACCCTAAGAAGCGCCCGTTCATGAGCATGAAGTACGGACTAACCATCATTTCTTATTATATACTTAAAATTTTCTAATTTTCTGCGCAACTTTCTTACATAAGAACTTTCTCCTGACAATAACAAACACAACAAAAAAAGTATTACCGAAATCGGTCCAGCCGTTCACGCGTGATGCCGTGACCAAGGGAAATAGGGATTCATTTTTATATATAAGAAGATATAGATAGATAGATAAAACACTTACTGTAAATTAAGATCGTGTACGGCTTGTTCCGCGATACGTATGAACACGTCGCCGATGATCTTGCGCTTGTCCTCCGGCGCCGTGGTGTGGCACAGCAGCGCCGTGTGGCGGGAGCGCCCGCCCGCCTCGCGGACCACGGTGCTGCCTTGTCTGAACTGTAAGCAAAAGTACCAATCAAAATTACACACGGCAACTTAGATAGCTACAGCGTACAGGGCCGCTATATAAAGATTAGTTTTTTTAGAAAACCATTGAATATATTTCTGTGGTAATTGGAAACTATACAATTAGACTAAATCAACAGATAAAAATATCATCATCTCAGCCAAAAGACGTCCACTGCTGGACATAGGCCTCTCTCAAGGATTTCCACAGCTCTCGATAAAAACATATTTCACGCAAATTCATACATTGGTACTCCTGAAAAACTAATCTTAATGCTGTTGTACAGCTATGTCCGTTGCCCTCCATACAGGAAGTATACAAATTAATAGTAACTCAGTCATTAATTAATTAGTTATAATTATTTCTACACTGCTATTCTTGGTATAGGCGAAACATGAGTTGTTTTTCAGAATCATTAATAGATTCGAGTTTAAGCTATGTAATATTTTGTCCCAATAAAGTATGCAAATTGATTAAAAGTTGGATACCCAGATTTTAATTTTACAAATGCACAATACACCGATATGGTTTACACCCTGGTTTGCGCTGTATTGCAGAACTTTCCGCAAGGTGACCATAATTGTACAGGAAAAACTACACATGGAAATTAGTTTATAACATCGTTTTTTATTCTTACTTTTTTCATTAAAAATATTGGAATGTTTTGGCATTTTACTATACCAAGAATAGCATTAAAATTTTAATAAAATACATAATAGTGTCACGGATTCTCACAAGGGATTGTTCATAACTTTTCAAGTATCATCTTTTCTTTATACCATTTCATAAAACCCTTGAAGTCTTTGTTATTAGCTATAGCCATAGTGCACATTACATTATGTAGCGGCTATTAAATCGAGTGTCATTGCAATCCATATCAACTAAACAATGACATACCTGATGAGCTGCATTAACTACGTGTAAGCGTACACCTAATTCCCTCAGACACCGCTCCACTTTGGCGCTCTCGTTTTTGCGCATGAAACCTGCAAATACATACATACATATCATCACGCCCGTCTCCTATTGGGGTGGGCAGAGAATATGGAACGCCAATTGCTTCGATCCAGATATACAAATATTTAGATTAATGGTGACAATCAGTGGTTATTACGGTGTGGCTGCTGAACAAGAACGTTGTATTCCAATGGACCTAAATCCAACTAAATCCCTAAAAAAAAAACTATTGATTGAAGGAGCTAAAGAAAGGTTGTCTTTCGTGCACCACGGCGCGTCGGTAACTGGTAAACTTAAAAATAAATTTTGTATTTTATCTGATTGGATTCAATTATTGTCGAATTGATTTTAAATTCTACACTTAATTTAGAGGTCAAATTTAAAACGAAACGTCAAATCTAATGCACATGCAGGTTAAATAAAATACCCAAAGGGTAGCCCTTCGTCAAGAAGGTATGATGGTGCTTATCCTCATTTAGACAAAATATTTGATTTTGGATAATAAGCATGTTACACATTTCTACAAATCTCTATTTCATTCATTTCTATCTTGTTCAAAAGCAGGCTATTAAAATCATGAAATAACGCCGTAATATCTAATCGCGTTTCATTGAGAGTGCATAGTAAAAATACCGTAGTTTTAAATGTAAATAAAATTTTGGATGGCGTCCAACTCAACCAATGTCAACACAAAAACATTGACGTACTAAGTTGTGACGTCATATTATATTATAATTTATTAGATTTGGCGCGTAAATGTGAGCTGGTTAATGTTCGTTACTAGAACCTAAGCTTTAAATAGGTAACTTTCAAATATCGAAGTTCTAGCGTGGTTTTGATTGCATCGTTGGTCTTATGATACGTTTGCAAGCAATGATCGTGAAGTTCCAGATTTATTACTTTAGTCGGCAAAGTGCTATTTAATTATTTTTTCTTCCGTTCCGAGTAAAAGAAAATCTGCCTGCACACACGGCAACGGAGTTAGCTGTACAGGGCTGCTATATGAAGATTTGTTTTTTAGGAAATCCACTGTATATATATCTGTAGAATTTGGTAACAGTGTACAATTAGACTAAACTTACAGATAAAAATATATTTAACACAAATTAATACATTGGTTTTCCTTAAAAACGAGTCTTCATATAGCGGCCCTGCATAGCTAACTTTGTTGCTGACCGTACATAGCAATACAAAGATTTATTTAAGCAAACATAGGTACACTCACCATTATCGATATGTAAGGCAATAACTTGGTCTTCACGCAGTGCAGTTCTGAGTAACGCCGCGCAAACTGTCGAGTCTACTCCACCGCTTACTAAAACCTGAAAAACAATGCATATATTAGTTTAAATTATTCCTAATATGAAAGTGGCAGACAAGCATACAGCCAGTATTATGGTAAGCAGTATTCATAGCCTATAGACACTTGTATTGCCTTACTGGCAACACTCGGGAATTGCAGACCCAAAAGCGTGTATTCCGTGTGGTGACGGATTAAGAATACAAATGTCACCACCCCATCCCATCCCGTGGGTGTCGTAAGAGTCGACTAAGGGAGTAAGTCAGGCAGACAAAATCCACTGCAAGAGAAGGAAACTCGAAACAAAACCCTTTACCAACCCGTCTGGCCAGCGTGGTATAGTAGGCTAATATCCCTCCAAATTTATGGAGGAGACCCGTGCCCAGCAGAGGGACGTTTATGGGTTGAGATGTGTAAGCGTTTAACATCAGGGTTTTGTGTTGGAGTAACCCTGGGGATAGGAAAATGTTTATTTAGAAACGTATCTTAAAATGAACACTGAAGAGCTGTCTGATGCACAGGAACATAACTATAGTGTATTTCACAATAGCATGGGTACTTTTTAGTTTAACATGTTACGATGAATATGAAAGAAAATGATTGAATCAAACTCTAACCTATTCGCAATTGTATGATCAAGAGCCTAGAGTATTTAATTGATATTTATCTTGAAATGTCAAACGTTACAGTACCCATGCTATGTGATATATACTATACATGGTACACCACTATCTGTAGTTGTTCTCTGTGAAGAAAATGATCATTACGTCAGTACGTGCCAACCTGTTAAAAAAAATATTCGTGTTTATTTGCCAAGCAACATTTATCTGTCAGTACTTACAAGAACTTTACTATCGCCCACGGTGTCTTTTATATACTGTATGCAGGTTTCACGACGGGACCGCAGGGTGAAGGAACGTGACAACCCTGCGATGTCAAACAAAAAGTTTGACAGCATCTGCTTGCCTTTAGGAGTTAGATCCACCTGGAAACAAAAGTTACATAGATATAATACATAAATAGAAAAACTGCACGGTTTTTTTGCAGTGGCTTAAGTGTTATTGTACCTCATACCAGCATCTTACAAAACGCAAATTTGGTCAATAATTATAGTCTATTCGCGTTAAAAAAATAGTGACTCATCATTGTCAGCTTACCTTAACCACGCCCCTTGACAAAAGCTTGACATAAAGTCTACTCAGGGTCTGTTAGCGAAAACATAGTATTCTAAACATCAAACCTGTAGAAGAAACAAGGTAACAAACATAACTCGAAGAATAGCCTAAATTAAGTTGCAATGGGCAGGGCACATAGCTCGTAGCACTGATAGCCGTTGGGGCAGAAAAGTTCTGGAATGGCCACCACGAACTGGAAGATGGAGCGTGGGCAAGGCAAGGTGGATCGACGACCTAGTAAAAGTCACGGGTAGCCGATGGATAAGGTAAATTCAGGACCGAATGCTGCGAAGTAGACGTCTTTTGGCTGAGATGATAAATTGATTATTATTAATAACTAAAACAATTTTCAGCGCAACTTTCTTTTTTTTACATAAGAACCTTCAACTGACAATAACAAACATAACAAAAAAAGAATTACTGAAATCGGTCCAGCCGGTCACGCGTGATGCCGTGACAAAGGGAAATAGGGAATCATTTTTATATATAAGAAGATACAAGATTACTATTGGAAACGTAAGTAGCTGTACAATGTCTTATCGCTAACAGAGATCTCTTCCAGACTATATTTTAATATATACAGAAATCAGAATACATTAAAGACTGTATGTAACATGGGTTGGTTACATGCATTTTATTATTGAATTTATTTATTAACTAGTCTACTCCTGGCTTCGTAAGGGTGAACATTAATATATTTTTCGTAAGGAGCCCTAATAAAAAAAAATTGAATGTTACTTAGTGATAATAAGCATTCTTCTGTGTTAGAATTTTCAATTAAAACCGTAGTTTATGAGTT
This sequence comes from Trisateles emortualis, assembly GCA_947095525.1. Classification (NCBI taxonomy): domain Eukaryota; kingdom Metazoa; phylum Arthropoda; class Insecta; order Lepidoptera; family Erebidae; genus Trisateles; species Trisateles emortualis. Next base: position 15,465,204 of record OX352745.1, read on the forward strand.
TATTAATTACAAACATACAAAAAACTTTTTTTCTATAACATTAATTATAATAATAGCAACCCATATTATGCCCTACTGTTGGACACAGGCCTCTTTTCTCTATCAAGAGGCTAAATGGATTTAGGCCTTAACATGTCTTCAGAATTTCTTCTGAGACATGTTGGTTTACTCACAATGTTTTCCCTCATCATAAACAGAACATAAGTGTAGATAAATTTACCTCAGGGTGGAATTGAACGCCGTACAATCTCATCTGTTCATTATATATTGCTGCAATAAGATGATTGGAAGACTGTGCGCCAACCCGGAACCGCTCGCCGACCTTCTGGACACTGTCACCGTGTGTCAGCAGTACGGGCTGGAGTTTTTCTAGACGACTGGGCAGGAAGATACGAGTTATATCAGCTGGTTAATTATAGAAAGGCAAATAAAAAAACTTTTAGTTTTTATAATTATAGAGGTATTACCATATTAGCGAGCAAGCCCAACTGGGGAAGGACCTCTACCTTAAAGAAGACCACAGCCAAATAACTACACACAGCGGTGTAGTTGTATTACTATGTGTAAGTACAGGTCTCCAGTGCTCATTTAGGGATGCGTTTTGAAAGAAACGTTTTCCTACAACACGCAAGTGATACCTCTGGTATTGCAAGTGTCCATAGGCTGCGGTAAGTGCTAGGCTGCACACTTGATTGCCACCCAAGTAGTATAAAAAAAGAAAGAAAACAGTAACTATGTAATAAAATTTATTTTTACAGAGGAATTATTATTATTATTATAAGCCTGTACTGTCCCATTGCAGGGCAAAGGCCTCCCCACTCTCCCTCCACTTCTCTCTGTCTAAAGCCAGAGGAATATTCAATGTAAATTCAAGGAAAATTCTTTTTTTTTTAATTCTAATGCGGCCATGACTGGCAACATATAAGTAAGTGTGTTTCTGTCCCAAATGGGCAAGCCCTTTTAACTAAAAAAAAAGTCTACAACACTTTTTAAAATAAAGAACTTACTTGAACAAAGGACATGTGGTTTCCACTTCAACTTCGTACTGGCCATCTTCACGCGCCTCCTTTCTCAACACGGAACCACCGAACTCTTTGTTAAGCATCTGCATGCCATAGCATATACCTGGTGGACAAATAATAAGTAGTTTATTAGATTTAATATTATATAAATCAGCGATTAGACTAAAACGTCACGAAAAAAAAAAAGAAAAATAAAAGTCGCAGAACCGTCGCAGTCCCAGTGCTCATGTAAGAAAGACTCTTATGCGTCTATTTGATAAATTCAACTTTATGTTATGTGCGTAAGGTTGAATTTGAATAATATGTTTCTATTATTATTATAACAACTGGCGACAGTTTTGGCGCTGTTAAAAGTAGCCTAGGTGTTACTCCTGACCATAATCTATCTTTGTTCCAAATTTCATCCAGATCCGTTTAATAGTTTTTACGTGAATGAGTAACAAACATCCATTTATCCATCCATCCACCCATACTTACATAATTTCGCGTTTATAATATTAGTAGGATATGTATCTTAGGGTTTTTTATATATGAATGCTTAATTAGAATAAGGAAAACTTTATTTTAAAATAAAGTTTTCCTTATTCTAATTAAAAGTATCGACTATAAGTACGTCGTGTACTTATAGTCTATAAAAGAGGAAGATGGAGCTATGTGAGAGGAGGACATACAAAGTTTCGAGAATCATGAAAGCAATAAATCTTATTTGAAAAGGAAAAAAGGAACAGGGGGACTCGTCCGTGTAGAAATTCAGCAAAATTTTGACTGAAGCTGAAACGTAGCCGCAAGTGGTTCAAAGTTCAGTCGATCATTAGTCGTAGGACATCGACCCTCACACGTCCCGTTAGACACGTAACGAGTCACGACCGGCGCTTCTTTTTTAGTCGACTTCGAATCGCGTCGACACGTTAAAACGGGTGTATAATTGCAAATATATCATTAACACCTTTTCACATAAGGTCACTTCCCTAACGTTGACGTGACTATGTGTGTGCAATTACCCTAAACGTCCTTGTATTGTACAGAATATAAGAGGTATGGCACCTTATATGGTGCCATACCGCGAGCGAGCACGACTAGGGAAGTACCTCCCCATTATAACGGGTCGGCAACACGCGAATGTTGTCCAAGTGTTGCAAGCTTTCATGGGCTACTCTAACTGCTAATCAGGGCAAAAGCCCTGTGTCGTAAAAAAGCAAGAGTTCGCAACACTTAAGTGATACCAAGCGTCCAAAGACTACGGTAACTGCACATCAGGCGAGCCGTATGTTTGTTTGCCACCCAAGTAGTATAAAAGTTTTAAAATAAATTTTGTCTTCCCTCTTCATACACCTAATACTGTTAATCTTCTTTATTTTTAATTAATTAAACGACTAATCGATTAACGTTGGAATGCATGGACGCCTTACGCTTTGTGGCACGACTGCACGAAACAATGCCATTGTTCGATCGACTATCAGATGTTCTATTTATAATAGTTATGTAAGTACTTGCTTTTAATACTTTTATTGAACCTTTCATTAACCAATGGTTTGTTTTTTATACTGAATTTAAAATAAACGTAGGCTGAAAGGACTTTGAAAAAAATCTATACCTACTATTATAAGTATAAAGAATGAAAAATACCGGACCGATTTAAAAAAATCCAAACGTCGGTAGTCACAGGCAAGCACCTGCTTGTCTCCTAGGGCGATGTAGACATTTTTTAACGGTAGTATTGTTTTAATCGATCAATTAGTTTTCGAGTTCACTTTTATCGATATGATTAATCATCGATGAGAGTGAAGAACACTCAGAAAGCTCTGCATCTCTCAGAAAAGATGCGTTTGAAAACAATGGTCCCCACAACACAGGGCATCCTAATCCTAGTGTGGGTTCCAACTTACATTGTGAACACATTGTAAACCAAAATGAAGCAATAAACGATTATTATAATTTTTAATTAAATGACTATTTTTAACCGACTTCAAAAAGAGGAGGTTATGTTTTTTTTTTAATGTTTGTTACCGCATAACTCCGTCATTTATGGACCGATTTGAAAATTTCCTTTTTTGTCTGACTGGACATACTTCCAGTTTGGTCCCATTATCATCAAAAGAAAGTTCCGATGATGGGATCCATGAGGAATTGAGGGAACTCCTCAAAAGTTATAGGCACACATATAGCAATTTCAATATTTTTAACAACTAATCAATCATTTGCATTCAGAAAGTGTAATTTGGTGAAGTAAAACTGATGAAGAAGACCACAGATGGCCATCTGAACTTTTCAATAATAAGTATTTTACTGATGGCGATTAGATAAGTTTCGGTTATTGTTGCTAAGCAACTATTAATAAGAAATAATGACGTGAATGAATTGAGCGCGGATTGCACAGATTAAATATTGCTTTTAATACCTACTTGACCTGTGTTCAGCCCGACGCTCAGTCGATTTTATTCGATTGTAACAAACAAATATCCGAAAATTTTACAACTTGCCGTACTGAAGTCGGTTTTTTTTGTTAAAATTATTAAATACAAAGCGCGCGCCCTCGTCCTCGGGCCCCTAGACACGTGCCTAGTTTGCCTTAAGGATTATCCGCAACTAATTCTACTACAAGATTAACTTTAAATACATAAAAATGTATCATGAACTTACCTAATACAGGAAGCCCTATCTTAAATATATCCGAGTCGTATCTAGGTGCATCTTCAGCGTAGACGGAGTTTGGCCCGCCGGATATGACGATCGCTCGGTATCCGGCCTCCTTCAGGTGGTAAGCAGGCGTGTCTAGCGGTAGGATGTCTGACTCCACGCATAACTCACGTATGCGGCGGTCTATCACCTGGGGTAGATAATTTGTGGTTAAAAGAGAACAAGGCATACTGGTTATAAACACCCGAGATTTGCGACAAAAAATTTTAAAAACGCGATTTCCAAAATTAGTGGTATAATAGCAACCCATATATGTCCCACTGCTGGGCACGGGTCTCCTCTATCAAGAGAGAGGGTTTAGGCCTTAATTCACACACGCTGGCCTAATGCGGGTTGGTGAATCAGACATGTCTTTAGAATTTCTTCTAAGACATGTGGGTTTCCTCACGATGTTTTCCTTCGCCGTTAGCAGATGGCGAATTTGATTAGTTCTTATAAACTCCACAAAGTGAAATTCACTGCCACCCGGGACCGAACTCGCACCTCTTGCGAGCAAGTCGGTTACATTCCCACTCGGCCACCACCGCTTTAAATTTTAAATTAGTGGTACTTAGTATAAAAAATGAAGAAGAAATTTATTATTATTATTTAACAAATATTATTTATTACGCAAATATTATTGGTAATTCACGTCATTTTTTATTTTTTCTTACGCGTATCAAACGTAATTTTTATCACACATACGCGTATGCTATAAAAATAATAATAAAATACCCTGCCCCTCTAGACCAGTGGCTTGAACGGTAGTCAAGTCGAATAGAATTAAAAAATGTATGGGAATTGACGTAAGTTTACTATACATATAATGTCAAGTTTACTATGTAATAAACTTACGGAAAATATTATTACATTTATACTTATATGTACATTTGCTTTCTATTTAATTCGATTTGACAAGTGATTTGACAAGTGTTTATGTAGCACTTGTATAGAGAATTTGAGTTGTTTATCATTGAAGCAAATGGAAAAGAACTATTCTGATAACCTACGAATGAGAGGTCTTCGCTAAAAGAGTTCCTAATGCATATTATGTAGAATAATTGGAGCACGAGAACCTACCTGATTCGATACAAAAACGTATGAACACAATAAAATCAAGGGCAGACCTTATCTTGTACGAAATTTTGATTGATTAATGTACACTAAACTAATGTTTTGATAAAAATGTTCTCTCTCTTTTTTTCTGTCATTGTCAGGGTCAAAGTAACTCATGGTAAAGCATAATTAAATCTAGAAGTAAACGCCTTTGTCGGACTTCTCTTTTAGCCTTAGAAAGGCGGCCTATTCTAGGCGACAGGGAACAGCGGGGTCCTGTCCCCTGTCGCCTAGAATAGGCCGCCTTTAAAATATTCATATTATAAAATCATATTAGGATCTGTTCCTAGCTTGCCTCTCTAAAGCAAAAACAGAAGTCATTATGCTTTTCCATTAGTTTTTGACCCTGACAATGACAGAAAAAAAAGAGAGCGAACATTTTTATCAAAACATTAGTATAGTCCTCTCCCTTTTCCCTACTTCAGTCGGGATTTTTAGATTAATCATGAAGCACAAGCTACTAAAGTAACCACTTAAACCACAAAGCCTGCAATCATTGCAGTCCGTCAGTCAGTTTCGTGCGTTAAACCAAATCTATAACTCGAAAAAATGTATAAAAGTATTTCTGAATTATAAAAATAGACCAATAAAAAAGAAAAAAAATATTTGTGACAGAGATGACAAAAACAATTAGTAAGCTGAAATGTTGTCATGCTGTCTTCGTCTAATGGCTATGAATAAAAGAGATGGCATAGGATTTAAATCGCGAAACTTGCATACTGAGGCGTTTTAAACATGGGAATTCCTTACCTTTCCATATTGGGATCCAGCATCTAATATGGCGACCTTGTCACGTCCATGGGCGGACCCGTTGGTGCTCCGGAACTGCCCTTCTGTGGCCGTGTGCATCTCGCCGACTCGCCAGCAGCACTGAACAACAAAAAAAATCTTATTTATTTTTTGATAACTTCCGCACTAGGGAACACGCCATGTATCGCAAGACTTTACAAACAAAGTACACCCAGACTTGGGACAACAAATCCACAACACTCCGTGCAGTGGTAAATGGCGAAGTAACCAATTTAACCAACCGTGCATTCAAATTATGAGCTGTGCCAGCAGTTTTTCTGCTCGCGTACATAAACACAAATCTAACCTAGAGGGAGCTGTAAATTTTCCGAAATAAAAAGTAGCCTATTAGTCAAACTATAATCTATCTCTGTACCAAAACTCATTCAGATCCGTTCTAACGTGACTGAGTAACAATTATGCATGCATCCATCCAAACTTTCGTACTTATAATATTAATATAAAAATATAGATTACATAAATAAACAACTATTTTAATTTTATAAAAACAGTGATATAATGTTACTACCTAGCATGTGTAGCAATGTTTTTAATGATTTTTACTGTAGGCTATTAAAACTGTATAAAGTTTTAATATAATTGTATGAAATATTCAAAAATGGATAAAAACCAAGCAGACAGACGGACAATATTTTTCACAGCTATAAAATATTGCGTTTACATCTTGTCACATATAATTGTGACATATTAGTTGTGGTGCAAATTTGTAACAGGAGATTCTCCAGCAGTGGACTGGCTTGATTTGTAGCTATCATAATGAGAATTAAATTTAATAAAATAATGATATATCTATGATTGATTGTTTGACATGGTAGGTATGTATCATCATCATCAGTCTATCTTTCTTTTCTTTCATAAAGACAACTCCCGCATTAGAGAACATGCCCTGTATTGCGCTAGACTTTACATAACTCACGTAGAACTCCCAGACTCAGGGAAAATATTTATGGATCACACAAATTTTTGTCCCATGTGGGGATCGAACCCAAAACACGCCATGCAGTATTAAATGGTGAGGTAACCACTTAAGCCACTGAACTGACCGTGCAGTCAACATCGCAGTTCACTACTGGACATAAGCCCATCCAAGTGCACAACACCTAGTACTAATAAATATTCTATGTTTCTTCCATCCAGCTACTCCTAATTGCTACACGAAATCGTTGCTTCTGCTAGTGTTTGAAATAGGGTATACCTACATTCTAGTTATAGAACTATTTATGTAGGATCTAAGAACCTGTGTTTGTGTTAAGTTCCTTTTGTTTGTGTCAAAAAATTATTAAATCATATTTTGAGATAACCTCTGACAGTTTTTTCAGTATAATGAGTTAGCTAGAATGTGTATACTTATTTATTTATTAGTTTAAAATAACTTTAGGGCTATTCCAATACAAAGTTAATAAATATTAATTATAATTTTATGATTGATAATGATATATTGAAAGCAATTGGGTCATGTGTGCCCAAAGGTTAAATCAAGTTATTAAAGGTTGGAACACAATATTACCTTTTTAAACCACATCAGTTTTGTAAAAGATATATTATATTATAGGTACAATTACTGCCTAGTGTAACAAATAAATTCAACAATACATTTCACATGACAATACGTACACAGTACCTTGAAGAAAAAGTTCCTAAACCCAAACATTACAATGCATAAAACACAAAAAGTCCACAGTACATACACAAATATTTGGCACAATCATCATTGCAATGCACTTGTCATATTCTAAAAAAAGTTTAAAAATGTCTTGTCTATAAACTTTTCAAATATCCAGTCAATCTATCAGTGTAATGAAATAAAAAAAAACTTCCTTGGTAAGAAACTGTGTAGTGCTTTCATTAGAGTCTACGTTGTCAATGGTTATTTATAGAAAGCATCCCACATGATGTGTTAAATGTACCTACAAACAAGCATGTATATACAATTTTGGTATCAACTATACATAAATGCTTATTAGTACATAATATACCAATATGTTTGTGTATAAAGCCTGTAACCATGGAGTGTGTTTACAATTTGAACCTTGACTGACAAGTCACAGTTAAATAAACAACTGAATCAATATTATTAATTTCTTTGTTTTACTACCTACTTTGTTAAATAAAAGGGTATATAAAGTTAATGAGGCATGAAAATGTTTGAATGAGTAGGGATCTTTTTTTGAATCAACAAATAAATTAAATAAATCATACCAATGTTGAAGATATGCTTGTAGTGAAGGTTTCTATTTTTTATACTATGTAGTAAGCACTTGATGTAAGGTTAAATAAATAGGTAAGGTTATCACTTTATATTTCTGATAAGAATTGACCATTCAATGATGAAATTAGCAAAAAGTATTGATTTTTACAAGGCAGTCTACGTACGCCGCACGTGCCTCTAATAAATAATGAATTAAGTTTAAACAAAGAACACTTTTTCGTACTCACTTTTCTAAAAATGCAAAACATGACAATGGTGTGGTTTGTAAAGCATACATTATTTTCTGAAGAATAAGATGATCATGATCCAACGATAACAAGGAAGATAAGCCTAAGATAAAACCTAAGAATTTTGTTGATGAAAAACTAGATTCGGGTTTCTATCACATCATCTACCGGGGAACATCACGTATTCAGTGAAACTTACTTACCGCCTAATACCAAGCGAGCTCTGTTAGACAATTATCGTTTGTATAATAACCGCTTCTAATGGAATGTAAAACTGTCCGTATTACAATGAAAATGTTAAGTGAAACCGGGCTTTGACATTACGTTGTGGGTCATAACCGGAGGGACATATCACAGCAGCCATTTCTATTCGTCTAAACTGGGTTCTACAACAGTCAAGCTTTATTTCATAGTTTTTCACACTTACCTAAAAGAAAATATTCGCTAATTCAGAAGAATATGTTCATGGAAAACACGAAAAAATGTGATTCTCCATTCAGCACTACGAATACAAAATTCTAGTACTGATATTAGCTGTCAGATGGCGCAACGTACATAACAAGTCAATGCGTTCACGGAAAGTGCCATGCGCCATGTCAAACTTCTATTTAGCAATGACAAGTTCTTTATTTTTTACACAATTATATTTTAATGAATTTATATGATAATTAATATTGATCAGTATTTTTTGAGATGTTGAGGACACTATGATAAAAAATCTGTTAAGTAGAAAATAATAAGAAATCAAGAACCATTAATATTATGAACGCATTTTTAATTTTGCTTGTCATCACCATGTACAGTTCTTTGTACGCATTAGATTTAATAGTTTTAATGTTACAATCAATTATAATTTACGTTATAGCAATACATATATACTAAAAGTATTTAATATTTAAAACATAATATTAAAGATCACAAAAAACTTTGTACAAAAATACTTTTAAATTGGCAGTTTCAATTCATCTTTCTGCGTGATTCACAAAACTTGAAGCGGATGTTTCGTTACACGCTATTCACTTTTCAATTGTAAACAAAAATTTAGGTCATTAGATGAATTATAGTTTCGAAGAGTTTGCGTATAAAGAGTTGCTCGCTTTTATCGATTGATGACGGGCGAGCATTTGTTAGAAGGCATATTTTATTGTTTTTATTTAAACCATTCAAAATGCCTGACCATTTAGGAGATGATATGCGTAAAATAAAGGCTGATAAAGAGGAGCCTGAAAAAGAAATCAAATGTAAGTACTACACACAATAATAGCCATTTTGAACTGAGCTATAACCCATATTAGGTGAAGCTTACAAACTTAGTACAACTGAAATAACGTTCATTTCTAACTTTCAGCTCTGGACGAGGGAGATATCGCACTTCTAAAATCATATGTAAGCATAAAACCAAATATTTTACAACCTGATAATATTGTTTGATGACTGGCATTTTTTCATATTTTTTAATTTTCTTCTTGCAATTTAGGGCCAGGGACAATACACAAAGATCATAAAGGAGGTAGAAGATGGTATACAGACTGTGATGAAGAGGGTAAATGAATTGACTGGCATCAAGGAATCAGACACTGGCTTGGCACCCCCTGCATTGTGGGATCTGGCTGCTGACAAACAGACACTGCAAAATGAGCAACCTTTACAGGTAATTACTATTATTACAAAAACTTGATTCTAAGTTAAAATAACAAAAATACCTTAAAATTAATTTTGTTGTTTCTATTGGTAGGCTTTCAGATCTATTTAGCGCAGTACTGTACTATCATCATCAGTGGGGGTGCGGGAGGATTTTGTCGAGTACAATGCTTTTTTTTTTTAGTATATAATTCCTAGTATTATAAAGAATCTATAAACTATGTTAACTGCTTACTGTAAGGCAGGTAATTTAGATACTTAAATATGGATACGTTTTTATGATATTTTGCTTTATTTTGATAAAGCAAAATATCATAAAAAAGCATCCAAACTTTATACCCACCTGGGTAAAATATATATATATATAAGAACTGTATAAGTTCGTATATATATTTTTTTTGGGTGGCCGGCCTGATGTTAAGAAGTTACCGTAGCCTATGGAGGCTTGCAATACCATAAGTATTATTTGCGTGTCGCCAACCCATATTTTAACATTAGGGCTTTATGATGGGACTATCCCTGGGATAGAAATCTGTTTCTTTCAAAACAAATCCCTAAATGACCGCTAAATTTTACTCTAAGACAGGAGAGAAAAGAAAGAAAACTAGAGTTAAGCATTTCTAGTATTCTGATACAACTCTCCAAAATTATTATATTGCTATGAACACCTCTTGTCTTGATAAGTCTTGAGACAGAGCTACATGTTGCCGTACATATCAACTTATATAACAGCCGGCCAGTACCTAACGGGCGGCGGCAAGCGGTAACAACAAATGAACTAAAATGTTCTATACACCACATGGTGCTTTTGATGCAACTTTTCCAACCGGATCACAGCAGTCTCACCAGACTGTTGAGGGCAGCGGTAGTGCAGTGATAAATTGGGTGCTGACTTGTCACACTGCCTAGGTGTACGTTTGCATAGCCGCCGCCGCCATTCATTGTTATATTTTAGGCCTCTGTCATGATATAACAACTTTAAAAAATCAGGACTGACTTTTAATGTGCTCTCCGGAACACAAAGTTGCTCAGATGAAATACCACTATGCGGTATACCCATCTATAGGGCTACCAAACCCTTGGTAGCTTAAGCTACTGATTGGCTATAAGCGCTATACTATATAAGAAAGATTGACATCAATATCTTATTTATTATTATCCTTTTAGGTGGCAAGATGTACGAAAATTATCAACGCTGACTCAAATGATCCTAAATACATAATAAATGTGAAACAGTTTGCTAAGTTTGTGGTGGACCTTGCTGACTCTGTTGCTCCTACTGATATTGAAGAAGGCATGAGGGTGGGGTAAGTGTACCTACATATCTTCTACTATGTATATATGTATAAGCCTTCTGAACTCATCCTAAATGGCTGGATAAATTTTAATAAAAAGAAAATTGTGTGATGTCACACACATCCACACATTTGTGTGAATAAATGCAACATACTAAGTCCTGTTATAACTCTTGCAGTGTGGACCGCAATAAGTATCAAATTCACATCCCATTACCTCCAAAGATCGACCCTACGGTCACCATGATGCAGGTAGAAGAGAAGCCAGATGTCACATACAGTGATGTGGGAGGCTGCAAGGAACAAATTGAGAAGCTTAGGGAAGTTGTTGAGACCCCATTGTTGCATGTAAGTTGATTCTAAATAATTGATCATATTTTAAGGGTTTATGGCTAAGTAAACATCATCTGCATCATTGTTTCCTCGCTGCAGGGGATTGTGACAATATATAGTATTTTAGCTTAGACTTGAAAATAAAGATCAATAAAAATGATAGAAGATTTATTTGAAACCAATTCATTAAATACTCAAGGCTTTTGATTATTCAATAAGTTGATTGTTGTCACAGTACCTATGTGAAAGATACTAAAGTATGTGTCTCCAAACCATGCAGTTTTTTTTAAAGTGAAACCCCCTTCTTGGCTGAACTTGGCTGACTTGTTGGTGCTTTTAGTTTAGTGCAAAGTTAGTTCTTAGCTTTTAGTGTTTCGTTAAGGACTGGCTACACATTCAATCTTACATGCACAAATTGCAATTTGCACAGTCAAGTCTGTATGTTAAAACCACATTACTGTATAAAACGCAAATGATGTGCCCATCCATGGTGTGTTTATTATTTGTAGTTATACTTGTAGAGGTGTTTTTAACTTTAAACATCAACAAAACCTGCTCCAACATGATTCTGTTCATTATTACACCTTTGCATTTCAAGCTTGATTCAAATATATTACCTGAACGACATTATCTATACTATACCTACTTGATATATGACCATAGCACGAAATTTTAATACCCTTCCTTTTAATTTAAGGTGGGGGAAAAACTTTTAAAATTTTATTTATTGTTAGCTCTAAATCTCGTCCATAGCTAATAAATTTAAAAAAATTGTTTGACAAACAAAAAACAAATGTACTAATCTATTATGTGTTTGCCTACTCATTTTTTTTTAGCGTAATGTTAAGGGTTGGCTACACGCACAAGTTCCAATTTGCACGAACAAGTTTTATACCTACCCTTTTATACTACTAAGGCATTAAAAAGCATACGGCCCATCACCCATGGACGCTTTTTCCAAAACCACGTTTTTGTGATACAGCATCTACCCCTAGGATAGGAATTAATTTTGCGCTGGAAACCAATACTCACAGGAACATATTCCGCAGAGTGTATTTATTTGGCTGTGGTCTTCTGTAAGGTGGAGGTCCTGCCCCAGTCGGGCTTGCTCGCTTGTATGGTTCCCTGCCTCTCTAAAACCAAGAGCAAAGCGAGGGCAGCTCGCTAGTAAGGTTTTTAATAGAGTATATTTATTTGTTGGACTATGTAATTTACTATGTATGTTATATAGTACGCAAATGGTGGGTAGGTACATGGTTTTTGCCTGCATGACTTTTTTATTTGGAGTTATACCAAAGGGATGTTTTTGAGCTTTAAACATCTTTCCTTAATGCTCCAACATTATACTGTTCAGTGTGTTCATGTACTTTGCATTTTGAGCTTTATACAAAGTTTGTCACATGAACGACATAGGTATCTATACAATTTGATATGTTATTGATAACATCAATCACTCTTTTTCCTCGAACTGGTAAGCTGAGGTGTTTGACATTCAGGTTTCGCCAGCTATGTTTCATCTATTGCTATATAACAAGCACAAATTTATGTCAGGTAATCCCAATACATGTGGTATTATCCAAGAATTAAACGAATCATGCTTAATAACAGCCCCCAGCAGATTTGAAGATTATATAAACTAGGTGGTCGAAGTTCGACTGTTTCTCGAATTTCATCAAAATTGGGAAAAATACTGTTTCTAATATGTTGTGATACATCTTATTTGCACAAATTCCAATTTGCACGAGCAAGTCTGTACGTTAAAACCGCATTATAATATGATTACGGTGCGTTTCCTATGTAATCTTCCATGTATGCACGGTTTGCGTATGCTAGTCGCTATTGGGATATTGTGTTCTTTGCACGAACTGTTTGTGCAAGTAAATAACTTCGTGTAGCTGGGCCTTTACACCTAACGAGTTGTAGTATGCAAGTCAATTAAGAATAGGATCGCATCTGAGATTAACTAGTTCAGACGTCAAATGTATTTTTAGTACTGCCAGCAGAAAAATATTAGGTAATAATACGTAAAAAAGTTAAGTAAGTATTGTATTTATTGCAGATTCAGTAGATTATTATATTCCATTATAATAGTAATTTTAAACATTTTAATAGTAGATATTAAATGCTGCTTTCATTCTCGTAGAACTACTACAATAACAAAAAAAAAAACACCGAAATCATGTAGATTGAATTACTCTAGTTTCCTTCAGATTTGTACTGTGGATTACCTACATTTAATAAAGTACAGGCTATAAGTAAACAAATTAAAAACATATTATCTACGTTCTTATTGTTCTAAATCTAATATATAAAATTCTCGTGTCATAGTGTTCAACTTTGAACTCCTCCGAAACGGCTCGACCGATTTTCGTGAAATTTTGTGTGCATATTGGGTAGGTCTGAGAATCGGACAACATCTATTTTTCATCCCCCTAAATATTAAGGGTGGTCCACCCCTAATTTTTTTATTTAATATTTTAGACATTTTTATTGTTTTTATTTTTTTGTGATTCAGCATTAAAAAATACATACAACCCTTAATTTCCACCCCTCTACGATCAACCCCTATATTTTAGTAGCAAAACAACGTTTGCTGGGTCAGCTAGTATTTTTATAATATTTCGGCATGCAATGCTTCGGAAGATGACGTTTACCTATTCTTAACGTCGTCTTGCGAAGCATTGTATGCGAAGTGGAAGAAGTATACGAAGATGGCTGAGCCCACCGCACTTTTGGATAAATAGTCGGGCAGAGAAAGAGATTTGTCTAACAAAATGGCGAACTATCAGTCCTATTCTTAGTTAACTCGCATTTTTATGATCTGATACTAGTTTCATGCATGTGAATGTTATTTGGAGTATAACATGAACGATGTTTTTGAGCTTGAACATATTTTTAAAGATTGCTCCAATATTATACTGTTCACTGCTGTTCAGCTTTGTATCTTGAGCTTGATACAAAGATATTACCTGAACGACATATTAGTATTTATACAATCTGATATTAATTGCATTAGATCACGCCTTTTCCCGAAGGGATAGGCTGAGGTGTGTGACACGTTACACCAGCTATGTTTCGGTCTCTTTGTAGACTTGCAGTGAATATTCGGCTTTTTTAATTATATTTGTCCGAATAACGGATCCTTTAATAAAATAATTAGTTATTGTCAAATTGATAAAATCAAAATAAAGATTTATTTCTTAGTGTTGAGTTAAGGGCTGGCTACACGATCAATCTTACTTGCACGAATTCCAATTTGCACAAGCAATTCTGTGCAATTTATATTGCGCGAATAGTTTGCACACTTTTCATATTATTATAATTATGATGGGTTTGTAAACTGTTTGCGTAAGTAAAAAGCTGGCGTAGCCGAGCCTTTATACCGAAACATTTTTACTATGCGAGTCAACTAAGAATAGAATTGTAGATTAGTAGTAAAATACTATGAATACGTAAAAAATAGTTTTATTTTTAGACATTTAAATATTATATAATAAGGGTTTAAGTAACGTAGAATTACTAAAATAACGCAAAAAACATCAAATCTATATATATAAAAATGAATTCCTTTTACCTTGGTCACGCTATAACTTGAGAACGACAACCGATTTAATTAATCTTTTTTTTTAAAGGGGTTTGACGCATTTGGTGCACATCTCAACTTGTACACCATGCTCAAATGGTGAACTTAGCAACTGGTGCACTTCTCATATGGTACACTTCGCAACTGGTGCACTTCGCAAAAGGAGCACTTTTTAAGATGAATGGAGATTTGGAAAAATTGACTAAAAATTAAAGAATCTTTGGTTTTGCGTAGGTAATTTTCCCAAAATTATTTTGTTGATTGTATTTTTAAGAAAATTACCTACGCAATTTTTTTCCAAATCTCCATTCAACTTAAAAAGCGCTCCTTTTGCGAAGTGCACCAGTCGCTGAGCATGGTGTACACGTTGAGATGTGCACCAAATGCGTCAAGCCCTTTTAAAGTTTAATACTTTGTAAAAGGATCTTAGTACAGAAAATGGTAAACCCGGAGGAAGTCGGGGCGGGCTGAATGACCCTCGCACGGGTGGACATTTATTTAATTATCGTAGGTTTAATTTATTATTTAATGTATCCTAATAAAAAAAAGTATAGTCTATATTATTCAGTGATAAATAATAATACATAGCATAGAGCATTTTCTTAAAAAATATTTTGAAATCGGTTATTCATTACTTTTTTTTAAATACTTATGGAGTTCCGGTGCCTACTTTCCGGCGTGATGATCAGATCAGGTCGATTGTACCATAGTCGGGTATTAGTATTGTGAGGTATCAGTACATTTTGAAAAAGGGCTCTTGCCCAAAATAGTTTCGGACTTCCTGTACTATCGAATAAAAAATAATGTTATAAATTGATTCATAAGTGACGCAGTAGAAAATGGCGGATTGTCAGTCCTATTGTTAGTTGACTCGCATTGCTATGATCTGTAGACCAGTTGCATGCATGTATATTATTTGGATTAAGACATAGGGGATGTTATTTTCAATTTTAACGTCTACCAAAAATGCTCCTACATTATGTTGTTAGTCTCAATAGCTTTGTATTGTAAGCTTAATGCAAGGTTATGAAGTGAACAACATTTCATTACGTACCATCGGCACAGTTGCCTTTCGACCATTCTTAACGTTTTAATTGAAATTGAAAGGTCGGGTAAAATAGCATTTCTATCTAGAAATACTAAACAATATTACCTTGAAGTTTGAATTTGTCCTCGATATACCTAACATAGCTGGCAAAGCATCTCTGCGTACCCAATTTAAGGAAAAGGCGTATTGTATGTATGTGTAATTATTCTGATATTTTGTAACAGCCTGAGAAGTTCGTGAAGCTCGGTATTGAGCCGCCCAAGGGAGTGCTGTTGTTTGGCCCGCCTGGTACTGGCAAGACCTTATGTGCCAGAGCCGTCGCCAACAGGACTGATGCCTGCTTCATCAGGGTTATCGGTAAGCATATTTTCTTCTTCTTTTTCTTCTCGCCTACTGCCAGACATTGGATAGCATTCGTTCCTTAACCTTATCCATAGGATTCACATTTTTATAGTCATTAGATTTTGTTAGTTTAGAAAGTAAACCAAAACTGATTGTATTGTTAGATTGTGAACTACTTGCCGAGGTATTTTCGAGAGACTACCATGGGGTTCTTCAAGAAAACGCGCGACTGATACCTCTGGTGTAGCAAGCGTCCATAGGCTACGGTAACTGCTTACTATTAGGCGGGCGGTATGCTTGTTTGCCTCCTTGGTAGTATAAAAAGAAACTAACCGAAAGGGTGTGAGTTACTTGATTTTCGGTCTTATGTCGCCCGCATAGTGCACAAATTACCTAACACAGATCCTGTCAGTTAGTTTTTGTTCATTCCTTGGTCACGCCATAACTTGAGAACTAGTTAACCGATTTAATAAATCCTTTTTTTAAAGTTTCATTATACTTTGTAAAATGTTCTTAGCACAGCAAAATACCGGATGAATTCGGGGCGAGCCGAATGGCCCTCGCACGGGTGGACATTTATCTAATTATCGCAGGGATCACTAATAAAAAAAAGTATAGTCTATATTATTCAGTGATAGATCAATACATAGCATAGCAGCATTCTTCTTAGACATTGAGGTATCCATCCATCTCAGCCATAAGACGTCCACTGCTGGACATAGGCCTCCCCAAAGGTTTTCCATATCGTTCTGTCATGAGCTGACCTTGTCCATCGGTTGCCCGCAACCTTTACCAGGTTGTCGCGACGCGTCGGTCCACCTTGTTGGAGGCCTGCCCACGCTGCGTCTGCCAGTTCGTGGTCGCCACTGAAAGAAAGGTTCTAGAGTGGCGACCATTGAGGTATAAGTAAACTTAAATATATTTTTTAAATCGGTTATTCATTACAAACAAACAAAAATGGAGTTCCTTTGTCTACTTGTTGTCGTTGTTGTGCTTGATGATCAGATCAGTTCAATTGTACCATAGTCAGGTATCAGTATTGTGACGTATCAGTTAATTTTGAAAAAGAGGTCTCATGTCCAAAATAGTTCAGAAATCCCTGTCCTATCGAATAAAAAATAATTTTTAAAATCGGTTTTGAGGTAACAAATATAAGAAAAAAAATGGCGGATTGTCAGTCCTATTGTTAGTTGACTCGCATTGCTATGATCTGTAGACTAGTTGCATGCATGTTTATTATTTGGAGTAAGACATAGGGGATGTTATTTTCAATTTTAACGTCTACCAAAAATGCTCCTACATTATACTGTTCATCTCAATATAGCTTTGTATTGTAAGCTTAATGCAAGGATATAAAGTGAACAACATTACATTACGTCAACCATTCTTTACGTTTTAATCTAACGATTGTGAAATAATAATAAGTATTTTGTAAAATAGTTATGTTGTACTTAGTACCTAGTTAACGTATATGTAACACTAGCTGTTGCCCGCGGCTCCGCCCGCGTGGATGTCGGTTATCGCTGCAAAAAGTAGCCTATGTGTAATTCAAGACCATAATCTGTCTCTGTGCCAAATTTCATCCAGATCCGTTCAGTAGTTTTTACGTGAAAGAGTAACAAACATCCATCCATCCATCCATTCTTACAAACTTTCACATTTATAATATTAGTAAGGATGAGAATAAATCATTTTTTATTTTCATTTTGTCTAAATTGCTTATATGTATATTAAATGTTTTTATTGTGTCACTTTATTTATCCGTTGACTATGTTAAATATTATATATAGTCATTTAATAATTTATTTCGGTCTTATGTCGCCCGCGTAGTGCACAAATTACCCAACTTACGTCCTGTCAGTTAGTTAGTTTTTGTTCTAACACAGTGTTATGTCAAATGCAGCATAGTAATGTCAAAAAAACATTACTATGCTGTCAAAATAACTTTACCAGATTTTTCCTGCTGACCAAAGAACACGAACCGTGAGAACATTGTTATATTATGAATGAATTTTATATATTATTATATTAATTATGTTTTCTTGTCGTTAGGTTCGGAGTTAGTACAGAAGTACGTGGGAGAGGGCGCTCGTATGGTTCGTGAGCTGTTTGAAATGGCGCGAAGCAAGAAAGCCTGCCTTATATTCTTTGATGAAATCGACGCTATTGGTGGCGCTAGGTATGTATAGTATCAATAATAATAATAGTAACACATATATATTATGTCTTACTTGGGCTCGGGTCTCTATCAAGAGAGATGAGAGAGTTTTAATTTAAACTGATATACATATTTAAATTATTTCTAAATACATACATATTTTAGATAAATAATTACATCTCTTAGAACCCTACATGTATTAGAAGAAATTCTAAAGACATGTCTGATTCACCAAACCGCATTAGGCCAGCGTGTGTGAATTAAGGCCTAACGGAACAAACAAACGTGTTCATCACATCATTTGTCTCGGGTGGGTATCGAACCCACCATCAGGTGGGGGCCACAGCCTATATTTTATAAATTTTAAGATTATAGTCTATTTCACATAGCATGGGTACTGTGACGTTTGACATTTGAAAATAAATATCAATGAAAATGAAAGACGATTAAATTAAAACTTATCGAATGAATACTCTAAGCTCTGTTCCGTGTGGTGACGGATTAAGAATACTAATGTCACCACCCCCTTCTATCCCGAGGGTGTCGTAAGAGTCGACTAAGGGAGTAGGTCTGGCAGGCAATATCCACCGCAAGAGAGGGAAAATTTGAAACAAAACCCTATACTAACCTGTCTGGCCAGCGTGGTATAGTAGGCTAATATCCCTCCAAATGTTTGGAGGAGACCCGTGCCCAGCAGTGGGACGTTTATGGGTTGAGATGATGACTCTAAGCTCTTAATTATTCAATCAGCCTATTGGTTAGAGATTGTTTCAATCATTTTCTGTCATCTTCATCGTAAAATGTTAAACGTCACAGTACCCATGCTATGTGAAATAGGCTATAGTGTGCTGCTCCTGTAATCGTCCTTATAAACTATTCTGAAAAAGAGTTTTGTTATAATCGGCTGTAATGAGGCGCTCATAGCCAGGTGCACTCGCTGTTCGGTAAACGATCAGCGGGTTAAGCTACCAAAGGCGCGGTAACCCTATAGATGGGTGACCGCATAGTGGTATTTCATGCTAAGATCTGTAGACTAGTTGCATGCATGTATATTATTTGGAGTAAGACATAGGGGATGTTATTTTCAATTTTAACGTCTACCAAAAATGCTCCTACATTATGTTGTTAGTCTCAATAGCTTTGTATTGTAAGCTTAATACAAGGTTATGAAGTGAACAACATTTCATTACGTACCATCGGCACAGTTGCCTCTCGACCATTCTTAACGTTTTAATTGAAATTGGAAAAAAAAGAAAAAAAAAACGTTATTTATTTTAGCATGTTGACACAGTTTTACATTTACAATATAAATCACAATTGTTTTATATATTAAATGATTTTACTGTGTCATTTTATTTATCCGTTGACTATGTTAAATATCAATCATTTAATAATTTATTTGTGTGATTTTGGGTGGTACAAAGATCCTAAAATTATTACATAGTTTTCCTAAAACCTGCTGTCACAATATACACAATTTTCAACCTAAAGTTATTAATGTATTGCATGCATATTTAAAAATTAAATTTATTTATTTATTTGGTATGTCCATGATTATTACAATATTATGCCAATAAATATTACAACAGTATGTCAAGAAATAATAATAAATGTCAATACAATATTACCTTGAAGTTTGAATTAGTCCTCGATATACCTAACATAGTTGGCAAAACATCTCTGCCTACCCAATCCGACTGAATACTCTAAGCTCTTAATTATTCAATTAGTCAATTGGTTAGAGATTGTTTCAATCATTTTCTGTCATCTTCATCGTAAAATGTTAAACGTCACAGTACCCACGCTATGTGAAATAGACTATAGTGTGCTGCTCCTGTAGTCGTCCTTATAAACTGTTCTGAAAAAGAGTTTTGTTATAATCGGCTGTAATGAGGCGCTCATAGCCAGGTGCACTCGCTGTTCGGTAAACGATCAGCGGGTTAAGCTACCAAAGGCGCGGTAACCCTATAGATGGGTAACCGCATAGTAGTATTTCATCGGAGCGTCTCCGTGCTTCGGAGGGCACGTTAAAATCAGTCCCGACTGTTAACAGTCGTTAGGTCACGACAGAGGACTAAATATGGGTGATCTAAATAACTCTCTCACCAGGTTGACCACTAACCAAACGATACGAAGAAGATCGGCTGTAATTTTATAGTAATTGTATGTTTTAAGGTTTGACGACGGTGCTGGAGGTGACAATGAAGTTCAAAGAACTATGTTAGAGCTTATCAACCAATTGGACGGTTTCGATCCTAGAGGAAATATTAAGGTACATTTTTTTTTTTTTTTTTTTTTATACTACCAAGGTGACAAACTAGCATACGGCCCGCCTGATGGTAAGCAGTTACCGTAGCCTATGGACGTTTGCAACACCAGGGGTGTCACTCACGCGTTGCCGACCCTTTAAAAACCTTATATTGTTATTTATACTATACTAGCGCAACTTCCTTTTTTTAAATTCTTCTCCTGACAATAACAAACACAACAAAAAAGAATTACTGAAATCAGTCCAGCCGTTCACGCGTGATGCCGTGGCCAAGGGAAATAGGAATTCATTTTTATATTATAAAGATTATAAAGAGGTAAAGTTTGTGAGTTTGTGTGGTAGTAGGGGGTAATCTCCTGTTCTACGGAATCGATTTTGAAAATTCTTACGCCACATTATTTGTTAGTGTCATCCTTACTAATATTATAAATGTGAAAGTTTGTAAGAATGGATGGATTGATGGATGTTTGAGTTACTCTTTCACTTAAAAACTACTGAACGGATCTGGATGAAATTTGGCACACAGATAGATTATGGCCTGGAATAACACATAGGCTACTTTTCGCAGCGATAACCGATATCCACGCGGGCGGATCCGCGGGCAACAGCTAGTAGGCTATATTTTATTGAAAAAATAAAACATTACGGGACCCGAAATACCACTCGTGCGAAGACGGGGCCCGTGGCTAGTAATATTATAAATTATAAATTCCCACTTCTTAGTACAAAAGAAAAGAAAGAAAAATGCGTCTGACGACTCCGTTAGTCTCGATTACGGCCCGTGACGTACTGAGTTCGATTTCTTATAATCAGTCAGATTATTGTTTTAGGCTCTCTCTTTTATCCTGCGAGAATACCAGCGTTGTGGTCCAGGCCTCAACATTAGAGCTGACGCAGGGACCTTATTTGCTTTTTATATTAAGTTTTGATGAAATGTAGTAATTGTAAGTTTATTGAATGTAAGAAAAAAAAAATCTTTCTTTCTTATCACAATTTTTCTTATTTTTCCAGGTGTTGATGGCGACCAACAGACCGGACACCCTAGACCCTGCTTTAATGCGACCCGGTCGCCTGGACCGTAAGGTGGAGTTCGGTCTACCAGACCTGGAAGGTCGCGCTCACATCTTCCGTATCCACGCACGTTCCATGAGCGTAGAGCGAGATATCAGATTTGATTTGTTGGCGAGATTGTGTCCGAATTCCACTGGTGCTGAAATTAGGTAAGGTCATATTTTAACCTTTTTTATATTCTTAGGTGGCATACAAGCATACAGTAAGCAGTAACCGTAGCCTATCTATACTATAATATTATAAAGCTGAAGAGTTTGTTTGTTTGGTTGAACGCGCTAATCTCAGAAAGTACTGGTTCGATTAGAAAAAATCTTTTTTGTTTAATTGTGCATTTATCCAGGAGGGCTATAGGCTATATAACATCACGCTATGATCATTAATTATAATAATTGTAGTTATTATAATATACTAGGGGTCGCCCGCGACTTCGTCCGCGTGGTAATTTGAAATATTTTCCCCGATTTTGCAACATATCTCACTTCTGCTCCGCCCCTTTTGATCATAGCGTGATGTTGTATAGCCTATCACCTTCCTGGATAAATGCACTATTCAACAAAAAAATATTTTTTCAAATCAAACCAGTACTTTCTGAGATTAGCGCGTTCAACCAAACAAACTGTTCTGCTTTATAATATTAGTATAGATAAATAAATAGTTTTTCTTTATTTTTCTAAATGTGTTGTCTTTTTCCCAGGTCTGTATGTACCGAGGCGGGTATGTTCGCCATCCGCGCCCGACGCAAGGTGGCCACCGAGAAGGACTTCCTCGAAGCTGTCAACAAGGTCATCAAGTCGTACGCCAAGTTCTCAGCCACGCCGCGTTACATGACTTACAACTAAATGCCTTATTGTTATTATATTTGAGTGTATTTTTCATTGTATTACTATAATAAATAAATAAAAACCTTTAACGTGACCTTCAAAGCACGGAGACGCTCAGATGAAATACCACTATGCGGTCCCCATCCATAGGGTAACCGTACTCTTGGAAGCTTAATCCGCTAATCGTCTACTGAACAGCAACTGCACCCTAAAATAGGCTGTTTATAGCAAAAATGTTTCTTCTAATATTTTGTTTCCATCTCAGCCATAAGACGTCCACTGCTGGACATAGTCCTGAGCTGACCTTGTTCATCGGTTGCCCGCGACCTTTACCAGGTCGTCGGTCAACATTGTTGGAGGCCTGCCCACGCTGCGTCTTGGGTTTTTTTATAGGGGGTTACAAATCGGGACTAGAGAACATTTTGCTATGACATTCACTTAAAATAATTAATGCGGCCTATATACATGGTCATGTATTTTATGGTTTATGGCAACTCAATTTTGTTGGTGGACAGACGTCTCCTATCAAAACAGTTTGGACCTTAGAACACGCCGGCCTAATGCGGATGAGTCGAACAATGAATGGTTATATAATGAAAAATATACATAAATACATAGGGTTGAATTCACTATGTTAAACTGTAATGTTAAATGCAGAGGAATGGAGTGAATAAAGATCCGCAATTAATTAAAATGTATTTGAATATTGCTAATAAAGTTTATATTATAAAAGATTTAATTTTATTTAATTAAGTACCTCAATATAAGTTGGTTTACTGTTACTAGTGTTAACAAAACTAGCTTTTTTATTCCTTTTTTACAAAAATCCCGTACTAGGGAACACGCTCTCTCGCGTGGGACTTAATATACAATTCCCGGACAAAAACTGCACACAGACTCAGAACAACCATTTATGGATCACTCAAAGCCTGGATTGATGTTGCATTCGAAAAGTGTCCATAAATAATAATATGATAGCCTCGTCGACGTGGTGTTTGGGTCGTTGGATTTATCTTGAGGGGTACCTACTTTATTCCTAGGTGTAGTTCAGGGTGTGATGACGAAGTCTGAAGGTGGCCATAGAAACTTCAACGAAACAAGATAGCCGCAAGCCGAAGTGCCTATATAATCACCAAAAGTAAGATTTGAAGAAACAGAAAAAGATCGAAACTAATACAATGTTAAAATTTAGCTTACTCACATATTTAAAAAAATATATATAAAAGAAATCAAAATTAGGTACGCAAAAAAATAAGCACACTTTCACTAATCGAATATAATAAAATCTGACTGCTATGAAGCTAAATTCTGCTGTTGATGCTGAAGTTATTTTTGTTTTTACATCGATAATTTATAATTACGAATAATACTGTTGCTCACTTCATAAACGTAATTTTTATGTTAATAACTAATGAGGGTAGTTATACAAATATTTTGAATCTGTCATCTTTTTTTACAGTGACATAACGTCATAACGAAAATTGTAAGCGATCTGTGAAACGTTGAAATTAATTGCAATAATATTGTGGAACAAGATAATTTGCATGTCATTTGTTTTGTTAATTTGTAAAATATGATGTCGCAAACGGTAAGTATTGGTTTTATTGTTACTTAAATTAATCTTAATTAATATTAGTCATGGTTTACTGTTTCATCTCAACTGAGATTTAGCCAACTGCGCAGGAAATATTATAGGTACTTGGTGCAAACTTGCAGAACGCTGACGCTAACTCAGAGAGTGTACTTGCTGGTGCACTCTCTATTCCTTTAACCCATAGTCCGATAGCAATTAACGGGATTTCCGAAGCAAGGAATGGTAGTTCCTGGGCTGATTGTCTGCGGAAAGCTAAAATTAATCTTGCAGATATATTATATTATATATAGATCTCGTTTTGCGAGGCTAGTATTTAACTACGAGCCTCTATAATAAGTACCTAGTCTAACAGATATTATATCTGTCCTAACTCATTCTGGCCATGTCATCTATCACGCAGGACATTCAGCATTATAATCTACTTATCATATTTATTCTGCTAACTGTGCTAACTATAAACGAAAACATCGTGAGGAAACCCACACGTATTAGAAGAAATGCTAAAGGTAGGTGTGAGGCTTAAAGTCTAAACCTGTGTTCTTTTAAAAGATAATAATATTTATTTATTTATCTTCCACAAAGGCAACTTAAAGCTAGAATTACATACTTCTATAGTTATTAATATAGCCTTGTGGGAGACTGGTATCTGCACTAGGAAACCCTGTCACACAGATTACCAGATAGAGGATGGGAGATCGTAGGTACCCAGCAGCGGGTCATGTACTTGCCTACATACATACATATCATCACGCCTGTCTCCTATGTACCTACCTAAGAGTTGTTTATTATTATTCTAAAGTTCATTTTAAGAGAGGTAGTGCACCATACTGGGGAAGGACCTCCACCTTACAGAAGATCACAACCAAATAACTACACAGTGTAGTTGTGTTCCTGTGTGTGATTTTAGGTCTCCAGCGCCCATTTAGGGATGCGTTTTGAAAGAAACGTTTTCATATCCCAGGGATACTCCATCCATAAGTTCTGGTGTAAAAAATATGGTCGGTAACACGCAAGTGATACTTCTGATAATGCAAGCGTTCATAGGCTACGGTGACCGCTTAACATTAGGTGGGCCGTATGCTTGTTTGCCACCCCAAGTAGTAGGTATAAAAAAGTACTTATCAACGTTACAGGAAGCATATACTGACGTGGTAGAGCTGTGCGCCTTGCTGCAATGTTTGGGGTTCAGTGTAAAGTCTCTCGACACCAGCGACGGGAATGTAAGCCATGATGGCGGCTCGCGAACTGTCGTTATTAACTGTCAGGTAAGATTTCACTGGGGTGTACCTAGTACGCCAAATCGAATATCAATTGATCGACCACTATAAATCGAACGTCTAGTCTAAATACTCTAACGTTCATCTATACTAATATCATAAAGCTAAAGAGTTTGGTTGAACGCGCTAATCTCAGAAAGTACTGGTTCGATTCGAAAAAAATCTTTTTTTTTTGAATAGTGTATTTATCCAGGAAGGCTATATAACATCACGCTATGATCAATAGGAGCGGAGCACTAGTGAGATATGTTGCAAAATTGGTAAAAATATTCCAAATTACCACGCGGACGAAATCGCGGGCGACCCCTAGTATTTCATAATATCGAAGGTTTCTTTCTTTCGATCAAACAAACATTCGATATTTTTGATTTCTGATTCTTATATTGTATAATATTGTAACGTTAACTAAAAATCCGTTCAGTAGTTTTTGCGAGAAGGAATAATAAACATCCATACAACTTCGCAAACTTTCGTGATTAAAATATTAGTCTTCTTCTTATCTTACCTATGTATATATTATCTACTTACCCAATACTTAGAGAATAAAACTAAACTAATACTATATATTGTCAGTCGTCTGGTCTACACGTGGTGTTGGAGAACCCCAGCCTGTCCTGTTCATGCCCAACAACTACTCACCAACAGAACAGTGGTATTTGGCAGGTCTCTGGAGTTACTGGCGGGAAACAACTTGATAAGGTTGGTATGGTTGGTATACAAAAAAGTTAATATAGGGCTAAATAGGTACTTCGTATTTGCAACGAAAATCTATTGTCTTTTGTTAACTTATGAATCGCAAAATAGAAAATCATAAAAATTTAAGGTAAAGCACCCAATTATGGACACATTAGGAAAAACGTTGTTTAATTTTTCATAAGTCATACAAGCACAGTATGTGAAAGTGATTGGACTGTTTTATGTTTAAGGGGAATGTTGTAAGAATACGCTAATTTATTTAAACTGGAGGAATATCTACATACACTTCTAAAATAATTTAAAACTAAATAAAACCTCTCATTTTCACCAGTAATGAACAAGCAATGCCTAGACATAGACACCCACTTATGAACGAGGTCTAGTCATGGACAACCAGTTATCGAAAGTGGCTAAAATGATTGAATGATAAATTAAATGATTAAACAACTTGGACCAATAATATTATTAAATAAGTTATACCATCCAAAAAACAATATTAAAACATTTTCATTACTTAACACTTAATGAGATTCAATTTGTTATGCTTTGACAAAAATAATAAAACTTAATTTATCGTGTAAAATCTATGATATTATAGTAGATAAGAAAGGTGTAGATATCGCACAAGCGCGCGGAAATTGTTGTCGTGAACAGTAGCTAAGTAACTTTATTTCATGTATCATATTTTTATTTGTGGCTAATAAGTTAGTACCTATATACCACAGAATTCGGTATGGTTTAATTATAATTATAGTATAAATTATAGAAAATAAACCATTTTTAAATCGATCCACGAAGTTCAAGTACATTTTAGGGAAGTCCCGTTTAATGATCTTCATTTTTCTGTGATTCTGTACAGTACCTATCAATATATTTTTATAAATCTTTGGTCGGGGAAGTCCGCGCACTATTATGAGATATTGCATAATGGGGAAGTCCCGTTAAATGGTTTTAATTTTTCTGTGGTCCTGTGTAGGTGTCTATCAATCGGTGGTCGGGGAAATCTGCACAGCTACATAAGCTATTGTATTTTAAGGAAGCCCCGTTTAGAAATAACTCAGTAAGGAAACCTTACCAAATTAGTTGCCTAGTTTTTTTTTATACTTCCAAGGTAGCAAACATGCAAACGGCCCCGCCTATTATATTTGTTTCTTATTAATATAATAATACCATTATTTGACCTCCTACTGGTTACCTTGTTTTCAGGAATTTGGATGTTCATTATTGGGTTCCTTACCTAAGAGCCACCGTGAAAGACTAACGAAGGAGCTGCACGAAATAATCAAATGTATCAAACACCAGAATGAATCAGATGCTGAGCCACCAAAAGATGCTATCGCCAATAGATCTACTAGCATGGTTGAAATGAAGACTCCAGATAAGTATGTCTTTAACATCTCAGACTGATGTTCCCTTGTGTTTCCATAACGATTGATAGACTGCGCATGTAAATGATTATTATCATCAGCCTATCGCAGTCCATTGCTTGATTTAGGCCTCTTCAAATGCACGACACTTATTACGATCAGCTTTCCGTATCTACCTGCTCCCAGTTACTTTACCACATCTGCTCCAACGGTTATTGGTTCTTCGGCTAATGTAACCCACTCACACTATAATCATTACCATCATACCAGGCTAATACTTTGAACTATGTCCATAACTTTTGTTGTCAGTTCACCCCATTCTAGATTCGATATTCCAGAGCAACACTAAGCGCCCTTTCCGTATCTATTTTCTCTCTCTTTCTATACCATTAGCTAAGCGAGTTTTAATTTGTGGACCATTAGCAACCACATCGTATTAGGTACATTACAATGAATATAATATTAATATCGGCTGATATAACTACTCTCTCTGCCTATGTCCTCGGCTCAAAGTTGAAAATACCTTATACTTTCAGGATTTTCCAAATAAAAGCCGATACGCCTACACGTTACCGGTCTTTAGATACACTTACGGCAGCGAATAAGGAACGGTCTGAACAACCGTTGCCTACTCCAGGACTTCTGCAGCGTGCTAATCTTATCGATGCTTCCGCCGACGGCGACAATGAGAACCAAAAGAAAGTATGTCACTATTTTATAATATGAAAATTAATTGCTTTGGCAAAAGCATCACTAGAAGACGAGTGGACTGATTTGGCTATTTTTTTTTTAAATTTTTGTAGTTAATAAAATTTTTAGCCTGAACTAGAAAAGCAAGGAGAAAAAGTTGAAAGTTTATTTTATTTTTGTACATCTCACGATTCGAATATTGGTTAGTTATATTTTTTCTCAATTCAAGTCAAAGTGTCCAAGTACCTTTAAGGCAAAAACTTCACCCATTATTTCTAATACCTAGGTTGCGAAAATTGTTATATATCTACTTATGCCTATACCTTTGGGGAGGAAGGCGTGATGCTAATGATACTATGTTATGAAAATGTTAATATAATTTTATCAGAGCATCATTCTGTTTACATACAAGTATTATTTTCTAGCAGACAATGTGTCGCAGACAAAGCACCTACACGCTGTCCTCAACGCTGGACAGTGTCAGGAGACGCAACAAGACATCGAGGTATTAAATCACTTAATACGAATAATATCTAAGTACGTGGTAACAGTGAATTTCTGTGGGTAGTCAATATATTTATACTACATACTTAGGTGGCAAACAAGCATACGGTACACCCCATAGTAAACAGTTTCCGTAGCCTGAGGGAGCTTGTGTTGCCGATCCGAAAAAAAAGGTTTTTTAAAAATGGCTTTCCTACCCCTGAGATATTAGGGATAGAAGAAATTCTTTTAAAACGAGTAGATACTTACGCACAGGAACCCAACTAAGTACATCACTATGTAAAGTTACATGCCCGCTTCGCTTATGTGGTGGTGGGGCTTCTGATTTGTCATATTATCTAAGACTTGAAACCTATCTTCATATTTTCCAGCCCTATTCAAGCGCCTCTTCAAACGGGGCTGCTGGACAGCTTGATTGCTGCAGAGAAGGCGGCAGAAGACCTCCACACTAAACTAGCATACGTGATAAGGGAATTTATGGATGAAGGCAGACATGACTCGTCTATATCGTCGCTGGCTCTCGACGTTTCCAAAATCTCGGTGCTGAAAGTACGAATATTAACTTTTATGTTCCAGAAGGTTCATTTTACAATACATGGGCCATACCATGGCGTCTTTTTAGTGTTATACTTATTTATTTTCAATCTAAGTGTGGATATTGAACAATGAAAATCTTAAAACTTTTTAAAAAGTTGTCATCTTACGAATCTCAATTTAAGATCGAAAATACATCGCTATAAGAACGTCATGGTACGCCGATCAAGATACATATTAACGCATTGTATCATTTATTTCAGTGTACAGAATCTTCCAAAGCTCAATTCGCATCAAGCCCAAACTTATCAGGAATAGGACATATAAAAGAAGATCTAACAAAAAGTAGACTCAAACGGTTTGAAAGTGCATCGACAAATAATTTGGCGCCAACTAAATCTGGTGTAAAAGACGGCACAATGTCAAAACTACGTCGTATATCGCCTAAGCTATTCAAAATGAGTAAAGAAGCTTCAACCTCCAAGGCCACTACACCTAAGTCGCAAGATTGCAGAAGCAAATTTAACAGTAAGCTACCTGTATTATCTACTCGCTTCCCGCAGTTGAACCTATGCTAAATTTGGATTTCATCATCATGGATGATGAAATGGTAATGACCAATATTATAAACAAAGATAATCAATTAATGTCAATCAATCAATCCAATGTACCGCTAAAATCTACCCGCTCTGCCAAAATGAAATGTGTATGTAAGCGACCAAAATACTTAAATCTGTCTTTTTCAGGTCTTTTTAAACCGAAAATAATAATACCAGTACGTTCGCCAAGAACAAATACCCAATCAAGTCCTAATCTTAGTGCCTCATCCAAAAAGAAATTCAGCCACATAAAATCAACCATACCAAGACCTGCGAAAAAAGAATAATGGAATGAAAAGAAGAGAAGATAATACAATTATTAAAAATTTAATGTGGATAATAACTAAAGTTGGCAGTGATACAATAAACAACACATTATTTAAACACAAAGATTTCGTTCCTATGTCTTCCTATATTTTAGGTTTATGAAATAAATTTTATGCATCAGATACATCCGAAGGATTGTAGGTACTTATTAATTTTTCAATTTCCTTTTCCAAATTCTCATTCCTGGAGCTAGATTTTTTACTTGCTTTTGATTTGGAATGTTTGTGCTCTTCCTTATCTTTGTGATCTCTGAAATCTCCAAGCTTAGATTTCATTTGGACTGTTGCAGGATATATAATACTTTCAATTAATTCTTCTTTAGTTTCCTTCTTACAATAATCTCCTTTGTTCAGCATTAATTCATGACTTTTTGCTCTGGACTTCCTATGTTTCTCAACACAACAATCTTCTGTGGAATCATCATCACTTTTGGTTGTTTCCTCTTCCAGTTTATCATGTCTTGACTTTCTATTAATTTCTTTCTCTTGACTCTTAGTAGTCAGTTCTTTCAATGTATATGGATCCGCCTTTGCTGGCATCTGTTTGTCTTTTTTAGCCAATTTAAGACAAATTGTTGCTTTTGGATATCCTGTAAATTGCTGATAACAATCTCCCTTTTCTAATGAAACAAATGGGTTAAAAAATCTTCTAGGATGTATTTCTTCAGGTGTCTCATTTAATAATGAATAAGTCTTTTTTAAAAAGGTTTTCTTATCAATAGGATTTTGCATGTGGAAAAAGTTGTCAATTTGTTCATGAGATTTCAGTCTTCTTAGTGCAGTTCTCTGTACCATGTTATATGAAACTACAGCCATGAGTATGAAAGCTGGTTCACTACTTAGTACATGATCCCATAGTATCAACCATTCAGAACATGTTAGGACTTCACTAAAAGCAGTTTCTAGTATTTTTAAAGCATAAGTCTGACTAGTAATGCCAACATCACAAAAATGTTTTAAAAGTTGCTGATCATGTTCAGCTAGAATATTTTCAATAATTGCCAATACACTGATTGGAGGGAATGGAGCATATTCAAACCATAACTGACAATAGTTGCACAAAACAGTAGCCACTGACTCAAAAAGTAACAAAGGATCCTTTTGGAGTACTTTCACAAACGGAAAAACGAAACCAGGTAAAAACTTCATTACACCAAATAAAGGACACCAATGAGCTAGACAGGACAATAAACGTTTCAAGTTTTTTAATGCTACTATACTATGTATGGTAAACTGTTTCTCTATATCTCTGTATGCAACATGAATGCCTTTATCCACAAGAGCAGCATAAGCCGTCTTATTACGAGGAGTATCTAATAGTGATCTCCAAATAATTGATCGAAACTTGTCTGGGTATTCTCCATATTGCATTAATATTCTTCTTAATCTAGCACTATCCATACAGATACGCATCTTTTGTTCAACTGCAGCTTTCGTGGTTTGGAGTGCCTGGGATTGAGATATAGATTTATGTGTTGAGGTAGATGGCAGTTGTTTCGGTACAGTTGCTACCTCAACAGCAAACTGTTGATTATATTGCTCCATTACAAATGAAGAATTGTAAATATTAACTTCACCTAGTTGCAAGATGCACAAGAAGTATTTGCCTGTAGGACTGACAGCGAGCTTGCGAATGCCTGACGATTCAGGCTGAATGACATGAACCATTGCGAGTGTTTCTAAGTCTAGCAAGTTTAGTACACAATCACTTGTTAACATAGCAAGAATTTTGTTTGCACCTCCATCAAACAACTGCGGCATGAATGAAATTTGAGTAACACCTGTGATATTGTATTTAGACAAATCTATAGATTTGAGAGCTTTCCAAGTATCCATACTGAACAATATTAATGTAGGTGTTAGTCCAGCCATTGCCATAGCGCGGCCATTCATTGTAAAAGCAATATTTTTCATATGTTTCAATTCACTAGGTATAATTTGTTTAATTGATTTCATACTTTCATGTTTCCAAATTTGTACTGTATCGTTTTGAAAGCATGCAACAAGATGGTCACCAGCTGGTGTAAACATAATTTGTTGGATTTGTGCTCCAAGATATGTGTTCAATGTAAAATACTTAGTATAATTCCGTAACTCCCATAAGATAGCTTCCACAGAGCTGGCTGTCAGAAGGTTGTTTATTTTAGCATTGTTTGAAAAGGAAATATGTTTGACAGGAGCTGTATGTCCTGATAGTGTCAGAGACACGGCCCCAGTCTCAATATCTAAAAAGTTCATGTCAAACTTCTTAGTAGTGGCTACAATAAGTGAGTCCGGGTTGTTGGGTAAGAATTGTAAAGCAGAACATGACCCAACGCCAGCCAGTTTCCAAAATTTTAAATTAGTAAAGTCAAGTATAAATATATTGCCTGCACTGTCGGCGCAAGCAAGCTTCTCGTGGGTGTCGTCGAATGATGCGGTGGAGAAACGTATTCGCCGACATTCTCCATTTGGTCCCTTTATCGTGTGATGAAGTTGTAGTATGACACCATCCTTCGGTTTTGATTTTAACTTTATATCAAATTTCTCTATGCTTTCCAGCTCAACTTGCTTCTCTTGTTCCATTTATGATATCTACAATAGTATTATACAAGTCGAGAAACATGATATTGTTAGACTGTGGACATTTTTTAAATGTTTACACAATTATTTAAAATTTGGCGGAGTCGAGCAGTCAAAATAAAACAGAGGGGTCATAAACTCTGTCATCTATATGACTGCCATAGACTTTACATAGACTCATATCAATAAATCTATGCTTACGCAAGTTTTTATTAAATGCCAACACCATAGATTAATTAATAATTATAAAGTTTTAGAACAGTATAAAATAATTATAAATAAGTTGCCTAGGAAATAATTGGTCGTATGGATGTATATATAATTGTAGACAGATGAGCCATCGTTTATAATACAAATTATATACGATGTATACACGACATAATAAATTAACAGGAACAAAAATTGACACCCTATCAAAATTATCTATATAAAGCCTAACAGTTGCATTTTATTATACAGTGTCAATACGCTGATTTTAGATACCTATCTATTATTATAACAATGAACCAGCCGTTACATAACCCGTATAAAATATAAATGGGTTAAATAATATAAATTAAATTACATTTCTTTGGTACCGCAGCATCACTATTTATGTTTGCAGCCCATAGTGAGTTTATGGGTTATGTCCTGGTAATACAAAGAGTAATATTATATTTTCCAGTTACAAAAATCTTAGAAGTAGTTGTTTTAAAGCACCTGCTGCGAATAGGTTATCTTTAACTGGTGAAATATGATTCTCCTTTGCCTACCTAAAAATACTGTTCTGCTATGATGATTTAACTATTTTGTCCGTTCAAAAGTGTATACTACCTACTATTAATTATATTGTGTAAGAATATAATAATATTATACTTATCTCAAAATTAATGTTACTGTTTTCAATTTCTATATTTTATGCTGATCTCCTCTATTATAATGTGCTATTAAATAAGCTTTATCGATTTATAGTCGGGATTTCCCCTATTTTCGATTTTCGTTTACGTGTGTTTCTGTTTATGGTTAGTGTAGTACGTGGACGTAGGTATATGGTGGAGAGTCCATGGGGCTGTATAATATAATCGAATGATCGTTGATCGTCCATTCCGCCTCGTACTCGGCGTTATTACTTGCCGGGTGGTAGACGTGTGTTTTCAGTATAATATGTGTGTGTTATCTATGGATGTATCTAGTGTTGCAAGAATATACGTCTAAATCTAAATGAATATATAAAGGATTATAGAAATAAAAAAGGTATGTTCATTATTTATTTTACTATTTTTAGTGCCATTACCATAATTATATAATAATAATAATATTTTTTATTTCTCTCGTTAAGGTACATGGGTTTGAAATTTAACATTAAATAAACTAGGTACCGCATAATCTTGGACCTTAGCAAGAGCTGGAGTTTGTACTGGGTTCGAAACCTGTGTTACAAATCTCCAGTCTCTCTCCTTAAGGAATTAAAATAAAGAGGTGTAGGTCATTGTATTTAAATATATACATACTTTTTTTTTTAATACTGCCTCTAGTGAGGCGAATAGTTGGAGTGGAGCAATGGTAGTAATTATGACTGCTTAGGTCCTGGGTTCGATTTCCAGATTGTATAAAGTGAAAATTGTATTTTTCTGACAATGAATTTCTAGTATGATACGGATGATAGAATCGGATTGGAAGACGCAGCGTGGGCAGGCCTTCAACAAGATACACCAACGATCTGGTAAAGGTCGCGGGTAGACCATGGATAAGGTCAGCTCAGGAATTCTGTGGAAATCATTTGGGGAGGCCTATGTCCAGCAGTAGACTTCTTTGACTGAGATGAGACCACAAGAGAGTTTTTAATAATGCCCAATATAACATGTCTATTTTAGACAGAAAGAGCAGATTTCGATTTTTTTCCGATCACCTCTCTCTGCTTACCCTTTTATTTAAGAAGAAAAAATATAGTGACGCTATGTTATATTAAAAATATTAATTGAACAGTAACTAACAAAGCCTTATTCATTTTCGTAGAGTTATCAGAATTGATATTGATTGAAACAAAATTAGATGACTGACTGACTGATGACGTCATGGTGTAGTTACTGAGTCATCTCATAATTTAATGCTGTACTTATATGAGTTTTTACAAACCCGAGAGCCATCAACGAACAAACTTTTAAACTTAAATTTCTTGTTTCATAGTACGAGATGTGTCTGTAAAAAGTGCACAAATGTGTGCACAAAAAAAAGGATCATTTTTTTACATTACTTGGGTGGAAAACAAGCATACGGCCCGCCTGATGTTAAGCAGTTACCGTAGCCTATGGACGCTTGCAATATCAGAGGTATCACTTGCGTGTTGCCGACCCATTTTTTTACACCCAGACTTCGAGATGGGAGTATACCTAGGACAGGAATACGTTCCTTTCAAAACGCATCCCTAAATGAGCGCTGGAGTAGTAGTTGTGTGTGAGTACAGGTCGTACTCACACAACAAAACTATTACACCGCTGTGTGTAGTTATTTGGCTGTGGTCTTCTAGAAGCTTGAGGTCCTTCTCCAGTCGGGCTTGCTCGCTATTATGGTGCCCTACCTCTCTTCCATATATTCTGTATTTGACCCGACCCTGGAATCGAAACCGGGATTTCATATCGCATAAGCATTCACAGACTCACACTAAGCGACCACTGAACCAGTGAAGTAGTTTGATAATAGGCATATGTATCTACTTATATTGGTTAAATTTATTAAATAACTGTTTCTACAACATAGTATCTTAGGGTTCTGTAACCTTGTTAATTTTTGTAAGCTATGCTCATTTTTTTATCAAACTAGGCCATATCCGGGCGGGTATTATCAATTAACTTTTTCATAAATTATCTATGGCCTGGCTTGCGTTTTATGTTCATCAAAAATACCTAGCTGACACGACACAGAAAAAGCTAGTTGGAATGGACGTTAATTCACGAGGTCGACCCTGTCAGTCGTCCTGGGTCAGGCCAAAAATTTATATTGGGTTAGGTGGCCGGAGTTTGAAAATGGGCGATGATTACACCTCGTGCCTTTGAACGCACGTAGGTAAAGCAGTTGGTCCCTCTCTAGTTGTGTCTGATTGCCGTCTCAACAGACCATGAGACTGAGGGATTGAAGAGCGCCCCTGTGTTTGCGCACATAAGTAGATAATGTCCACACTATAATATCTTCTGTGCAGATAGCAAGTATAGGCGAAGGAGAGCAAATTAGACAACCATTAGTCTCAGATTATAGTTTATTACTAATCAATATAATGATGATAGATTGGGTTAAATAGAGTAACTTACAATTAGCTGATGTCATCAACATCTCAATGAATTACATATTAGTAAAGTATATTACTCTTAACATACATATATCATACTATAGTACATTTCACATAGCATGGGTGCTGTGACGTTTGACATTTGGAGATAAAGATCAATGAAAATGATAGAATATTAAATAAGAAACAATCGATTAATTACTCTAGGCTCTTGATCATATAATTAGCCAATTGGTTGGAGATTTATTTAATAATTTTGTTTCATCTACATCTTTAAATGGCAAACATTAGAGTACCCATGCTATGTGAATTATAACTATACGAGTATAGTCTCCGTTAGGGTTTACCGTGGCCACAATTCTGTTAGGTGGACATAATTACATAGATAAAATATAAATAATAATGTTTGTTACATTTCAGGTGTAAACAATGAAGTTCTCAGCTTTAAGGAGTTATATCAAGAGCAAGAATCTACAGAAACCATATTCGATACAAAACCGTGAATTAGTTATTGATGCAGACAGCTATTTTAAGGACACGTACAAAAACAGCGGATGCTCGTTTATTTTCGGACCTGATTGTAATATATACTCGGACTACTTAGCAAGTAAACTTGGGCCTTTTCTTGAATGCAATATCAAATGTTATTTCATTTTTAAAGGAACCACAAATTGTTCCAAGGATGTAAGGCAAAAGAAACATAAAAAAACAATTGATGATCGAATAAATATGGATAAAGAATATCCAATGTACTTCGATCCTCTTCTTGTGAGTGATATGCAAAAGCAAACTTTAGAAGCACTAGGTATTAATTATTTTTGTTGTGAATATGATTCAATGGATGCCATTGTAGGTGTGGCGAGGCAATACAAATGCCCAGTATTGACTGACAATGTTGAATATTGCCTTTTTGGAGTGTCTTGTATTTTACCAAATTCTATAGTCTACAAAGAATATAATAAAGTATTAGAATGCGTCATGTATGAACATAATACGTGCAAGTCTGCTTTCTGTCTTTACAACAAGATGCCGATACTATTAACTTTATTAAACGATAACGCAAATTTCTTAGATAATTTGCCTAATTTATCGCATTGTGTAGAAAACTGCGATGTGGCGTCAGTTATACGTTGGATTAAACGACAACGTGATGATGAGGTCGTCTCAAAAATATTTAATGATGAAAATATAAAACAAAGTTTTATAGATTTGCATCAAAAGATGAAAAAAATATATTTATATCCTTCTAGTAATTTAGGTGTGAAATATTTTCTAAGATCTAGACCGTATGGGTTATTCAAAGACGACAAAAAATGGTTAGCTAAAGGAGTCTCAAATGGAAGAATAGCAATTCCATATATCGATATAAAACGAAAAGGTTTCATATCAGGCTCTACTGTTGTCAATAATGTACGAAAACCTGACGCTTTATTAGCAGCTGCGAAGATAATTGCTTATAGCCATAGTTTGTTGACTAACTCTCGAAGTTCCACGTTTAGTTTTATTGGACGAAAAGAAACAAGCTGTTCTGTTTGGGAAATCGATACATATTGGGAGAATGAAATACATAATAGAGATATATTTAATAAACATAAAAAAAGTAAAACTTCAAGTGTAAACCATTTCCAATTATTCTTTAAAGAATCTCTTTCGAAGTATGACCTTGTAAGTTCAGTAAAATATACACGTTTACCTGAAGAGTGCCATATTCTAGTTATAACTCTAGTTTATTATATTCATAATATTAATAAAAACTTCATTGATGGAGCTTACTTCATCCTTCTTTCTTATTTAATGCTAGGACCTATCTCTAGAAATCTATATAAATTAAAGGAAAATGAAAAATCTATTTCAGATTCAGAGAAAATAGATTATGAAGATTGTCAGAAAATGTATGACGGTTTAAAATTTTTGTTTCGTAAAGTTGATTTACAACAAAATTATAACACAGATGTACTTCATAGTTTAGCCGAATTCCAACATTGTTTGCAACATATGAATTACTTAAACAAATTATGTGGTTCTAGTATTCCTTGTACAATGTATCACGATACATACAATGGTACGTTTGTATATAATACATATAAAAAAATGAAGAATAAAGAACACTTAATGTCGCATTTAGAAAGTAATTATAATGAATTATCTCCTTTTAAATTGTATAAAGATATTATAGCTGGGTTCGAAAAGTGTTGTAACCGCTCTGCAGACCTTAAATCCTTGTTTGATTTTGATGATACTAAACTTAAGCCCTGTTTCCTACTTCTTAAGGATCTTATAGATGAAATAGGTATAAATTAAAGGTATAAGTAAAATGCGTTTCTGGCAGCCAAATTGTAGAAACCGCTGCCAATACAAAAACGACAAAAATGAATCATTCACAAGGGTCTTTTGTCAGGCCACAGCCTGTCTTACAATTTGAGATAGCGTAGCCCTGTGGACTTCGTACTCATTATCGAAAGACATTTTAACGAAGCCTATTTCTACTACGCCATATCACCGAAAAGTTATTTAACAGATGGGTTATTTCATCGATGAGCTATTTCACCGAAAAACCAAGAATAATCATGTAAATAAAACTGGTTGATTTAAAAAAACGTTTTGTTTACGTTACACGTTCGATCATTATGTCATAAGAAGAAATATGTACTATCGGTAAAATGGGATTTAGAATGGCCTATCGATGAAATAACTCATCGGTTTTATAGCTTTTCGGTGATGTGGTGTAGTAGAAATGGGCTTCGTTAAAATGTATTTCGATAATGAGTACTTACGAATCCCTTCTGCATTTCTCCTCCGCATTATAAACTTTAAATGCGATATCTCACACTCCTCCGTACGAGAAATGCAAGTTGCAAAGCAAATGAAAGTCTTTTCTTCGCCTAAGTATTAATATATACTCCTAGATAAGTACGTTAGTTAAGTTCACGGCTTTTATACTCATTAGAAAAAGCCATTTATATTTAAAACATTTTGTTAATTTAAAAAATCTCTCGGTCTAGTGTTTAATGATTTAACCGCTAGACCGAGTGGGTTCGATTCCCAACCAAGACAAATCTTTATGTGATAAATACTATTCTTTGTTTTGTGAACGAGTGTAATTATCTGTAACCTAAGTACCTTCCTACGTAAGGTTCAGTGTTTATCTGGTTGCCATAGAAACCTAAATCAATATGAGTATGCATATGTGTTGTCCTAAGATATTATTATTACTCGAATAGAATAAAGTTAGATATAAGAATTAGTTAGATATATTTTCGTATTTATTATAATAAATAATTATTTGAATGTTTTCTTTTATTTATTACAGCTTCCCTCGAGTCTCGTTGTTTAATTGATAAAATTAAAGTTATTGCAATTGCCTGCTGGTACCGTATTTTTTTTGCTTGGAATACGTGACGTCATTCGCTTGTTACGTCCCGAAAAGTACTAAAAATATTTTGAATGTTTTCTTCAGCGAAAGTTACCATGACCCGTAAGACGACGGGTAACTTAATGGTATGTCATGGTAAGTTTCGGAGCAAGTTATACTCATTTAAGCTAGTTGATTCTCCGAACTGTCAATGTTCAACACCTGGCTCCGATCAGGAGCAGTCTGCTCCATTCATTAATGAGGATTCTATAAACTTCAGTTTGATCTTTAAATAATCGGGTGATTTTATGGCGATCACGTTGCATTCAAAAGTTGGAATTGATGTTGTCACGTGTGGTGTAATAAATCGCGCTCGTCTCTGTACCTTTAGATTGACAGAAAGGACACCTGCCAGTACTGGTAAAGCCTCTGTGCTAACTGTCCTATACGCCTTGCACAAAAATATCAAGCACATACAACCCAAGTAAGTTGCTGCATAGATCATTTTTAAGATATTAAAAGAAAGACCCTATGTCGGCGTCGATATCCTTGTCAAGGCGTAAAAACTAATCTTAGATTTTTCTCCTATCGTTGTAATATGATCTACAAAAGCGAAGTTCCTCTCTAAAATTAAACCTAAGTAAGTAATATTATTAAATCTAATTCTAGGTGGCGTTTTTAGATTCTCTGTCAATAGTAGATGAAATGTTTTATGAGGCGCTAACTATAGGCAGTTGCGCACTCCCCAATCAGAGATCAGGCGCAAACATTTGTCCGCTAAGCTCTCAAGTTAGATTGTATAAGTAAAAGACCGTCATCAGCGTAACCGGTCAAAGTGCAGCCAGATGGTAATGGCAGTGTCAGCAAATCATCAAAACCGAAATTCCAAAGATACGGCCCTAATACTGATCCCTGGGGACAGCCCATTGTTAGCGGCTTCGACACTGCATAGTGGCCAAGTTTAAGCTTAGCTGTTCCATGTGAAAAATATGTATAGATAAGTGAGTAGGTATATATTACTTAACACACCACGAGCTTTTAATTTCAAAAGTAACATCGGCCACCATGCATTGTCAAAGGCGCCAGATATATCTACCTAAAATACCTAGTACATATTGACAATCTGATCTAGTGACTGTTTCCCTAACGGATATAACTGCGTCTACAGTGGACCTACCTATTGTGAAACCAAATTGTTTTTCATGAAATCTAACCCCACCCGCCAAAGTCGAGGAACGACAAGGCGTTCCAGCAACTTCCCTAAAGATGGTAATAGGGTCGATACGACTTAGGGTCATCTAGTGGTTTATCACCACCTTTTGGTATTAACCTAATGTTACCGGAACGCCAAATATTAGGAAAAATACACTCTATAATACAGCGCGTATAAACATTTAAGATTGAGTCCCCAGAGATCCTACAAGCCTCTAGAATCATTTTGTTTGAAATTGTATCATCACCTGAAGCTTTATTGAGGGGTAGAGATCTGACAATATTGATAAATTCGTCAGTGGATGGTAAATCTGACATCGGTGATAAAGGCAGTTGTGCTGCCCATTGTCTAATCTGTTGGTGGTATTCCGTGTCATTATCTTGTCGATCATCGGGTACAAGAGAACCTAGTAGCTTATTGGCTGTCTCTTCTAAACCTACAGTATCTGCATTGTTGAACTTTATGTTTTGTATGTATGCAAGTTCAACTGACCTGTTTGCTTTGAATTCATGCTATACTGGAGACCATGGACCCTCATTATCAAGTCTCTCGACTATTCTACGCATTAAATTACCCTTAGATTTTTGAACAGCAGCTCTGTAATGAGATCTGGCAACCCTAAGAGCAACAAGGGCCAAAACATGGGCCTCTCCTAAAGATTGTGGAAGTGGTTACTACTGGTTCGAACTAGTAGTAACCATTAAAGTCACTTTTTCATTTTTTTTTGTAGAGGGGAAATGCTTTACGCATACCGCCCCGCCCGGGAAAGCGAGGCGGTTATGTCGGACTCTCCGGCCTAAAACCATTAAAGTCACTGACCCAACCGTGCAGTCAAAATTAACACTGGATACTTGCAGTCGTATCTCTTTTCATAAAGAAGTTTTGTCTTTACACTGTGACACTACTGTGTCTAGTTATTTGGCTATGGTCTTTTGCAAAACGTAGCTCCTTCCCCAGTCGGACTTGCTCGCTGGAGTGTTACCTATCCTTCCTTGCTTGTCGAACTTAAAAAAAAAAAGAAAAAGAAAAAGCTAGTCTAACAAGGTTTATGTTTACGTAAAACAATTGCGACAAATATTCTCGTCCAATCACAACGCGATTAGTTTTGGCTTCTCGTCGGCTACGGCTTATAACCTCAATTATTTTCAGTTGTGCCGTATTTTCTCCGTAAACTGTTCCGTTTTTTCACCTCTTGGGGAAATGCAAGTTAATTTGACGAAGCGATTACTACGGTTGCGCTATCTGAGCACGCGCAGTGCTCTATCAGACACCAGTCGTGCTCCCGTTCACTCGCTGTCATTAAAATACGACCGTGTCGTTTGGCGCGAAAGACAAAATGTAACGAAATATGTACATAAAATACCTTCATTGTTAACTTTTGACATGAAAGTTTATTAAATGATAACAAATGAATAATTTTAAATAATCGTGTATAGTTTACGTTATACATTACAAAAGCGAACGGGAAATTAATAAATCACTATTAAATTCTTTGCTAACAATACATTCGCAATGCGGTCTAATAGCGATAGTAAAATCTGTTTTCTCTGAGATTCCGCGAGCGTTTTGTCCGTGCGTTTCTGGTAGTTGGGCATATGCCGACGTACCGGTTGGTGGAAAGCGCAGGCGTGTTCAGCCGGATCCTTCGTGGTGTCAAGATGTGTTTCCTCAACGTGTTGCGTCTTCATGTGTCGCAGAGTCAGCGGCAGAAGAGATTATACAAACAGTATATGGATCAACTGTCTGGGGCTTATGTGGAAAGATGTACGGACCTGAGTACTATGCACTGGGACAGGAGGTATAGTTACAGAGTTCCGTCTCCAGAATGGCGGTATTCTTTACCGTGTGAGGATCACTGGTGTAGTACTGATGGGTCGAGGTCTTGTTGCGGTTCTGAGTGCTCTGATAGCGGGAGGTGTTCGTCTCCGTGTTGCTCGGAAGTGATCTTCAATGGTGGGCATCATTTTGGAGATAAAAGGACGCCTAGCATGCATGTTTGTCATCGTCATCCTGTGTGCTATCCTGGAAACTTTGGGTAAGTGTTTTATTTTAGTATCTATTTATTTATTTAACACATCATATACACAAAGTGGTATGAGGGCGGACTTAATGGCAGAAGCATTTTATTATTTATTTAATTGGTTTTCGTTTAAGAATTAAACCTTATTTGTTTTAAATTTAAAATTAATAAAAAATAATTTAAGTAATTGTGTTGAGACTAAATATTATAAAGGTATGCGTCGATGGACATATACCTATGGAATATTTAAATAAGGCGATGAATGTGTATTAAAATACTACAACAAAAAAAGACTGCAAACAATTGAAGTGGGGCAAATAACGTGCTAATAATTATATCTTATAATATTTACTGATGCATTCTTTGTTGTGAAGTTTTAGGAATTAGTTTTTCTTTTTTTTATATATTTTTAAATTCTTTATTGTAAGTACACAATAACATAGAAACAAATACATTTAATAATAACATGTGCAAAGGCGATCTTAATTCAAGATTATTTTTTAAATCGCGTAAATATAGTTTTAATTTAAGTTGTATACAATATTCTATATTTAAAAAGTAAAATAATATTTTATTTTTTAATCGGTAATTAGGTATTAAACAATATAGATCTATGCTATATATACTTATACAAGAATATTATATTAAAAACTTATTTTAATTAACTAAACTTAAATATGAAAAACTAATTAATTAAATAAAAGGCAATAGTTTAGGCGTCATAATATTTCTCCGCATCACTCACTGTCAACCGGAAAAGTGCCCAAAAGGCTTATTTTATAAAAAAAAAAAAATTAATGAGCCAATGTTATGATGAAGCCAATTGATTGTAAAAAACATTTATTTAGATAGGCAAGGCTAAAAATAAAAACAATAAGTATATACCTTCAATAGTACATCAAAAGTTCTGGCTCGCTTTCCTGTGCGATAAGGTACTTCATTTCTTTAACAAAATTCAATGAGTTACCTACGTAAAGACAGCAAAGAAACCTAACTATCCTTACTTTCTTACTAATATTATAAACGCGAAAGTTTGTAAGAATGTATGGATGGATGTATGGATGTTTGTTACTATTCCACGCAAAACTACTGAACGGATCTGGATGAAATTTGGCACAGAGAAAGATCATAGTCTCGAATAGCATATAGGATACTTTTTATCTCGATAATCGACAACAACGCGGGCGGAGCCGCGGGCAACAACTAGTTATAGATAAATTACAGCCACTGAACAAACATTCGTGCTCATCACACAAAGATTTGTCCTGGGTGGGAATCGAACCCACGACCTCCGGCGTAGCAGTCAGAGTCACTAACCACATTATATATAGTGTAAAGGCAGCAATGTTGTTACATCTTAGTTTATTACGATACAAAGCAAGTGGCTTCAGAATAGAGTTATACGACAACGGTACACGATTGTGCTTACGTTGTAAAAAGCTAAAATTGTATTATCGTAACATGTAGTACATACCACAATATTATCTGTGGGAAATTGAGTGCACGTAATTATGATTGTCTTTTTTAATGGGAATGCGTTTGTTTTGAATCATATACGTAGGTAGGTAGGTCGTTAGTAAGACGTCGTGTAGGTCTGTTATCTCTATCTGTATCGGGTATCGGCAGGAGTATTCCGTAAGAGCAAAAACCGAGCCACTGCAAAAACCGAGCAAAATCTATCTGTCAGATTGAAAATCGGTATTCCGTAAGAGCCCTTTTTGACGTTTAGTCAATAGATTGTGCCGTCACCGAGCCATCACAACTG
The DNA here is from genome assembly GCA_947095525.1 of Trisateles emortualis. Classification (NCBI taxonomy): domain Eukaryota; kingdom Metazoa; phylum Arthropoda; class Insecta; order Lepidoptera; family Erebidae; genus Trisateles; species Trisateles emortualis. The sequence goes on from OX352745.1 coordinate 15,509,586, forward strand.
TCAATTTTGCGATCACAACTGTCAGTTTGCCATCGCTGTTTCTTAGAGAATCAGCCGGCGGGTTAGTGCTCCAGAGAAGGAACCCCGTCAGGATACGCGCCGTGTCCGTGTAGGTACTGCATCAGGCTTACACTTCAGCCATCCAGCATAAATTACGATGGATAGCCCTGGGTATTAGTGGAGGCTCTAGGCACTCAGTCCGTTGACTGATACAACTATCGGAACACTGATCACTGAATTTACCGCTTTGTGAGCCAAACAAAACTAATTTATCTATCAATAAAGGCTATATAGGCTACGGTAGCTGCTTAACTAATATTGTAATTATTATCATCTGTTGTATGTACTACATTCTGACAAATAAACAATTTGAATTTGAATTTTAACATCAGGCGGGTCGTATGCTTGTTTGCCACCCAAGTAGTATAAAAAAAACAACTGAAAATAGTAAATATCATTGCCTATTTGAAATGTTTGCTTTCTATAATTTTTATTTAATAGAGGTATTTCTTACCGTCGGTGTTTTAGGTAACTAACTTAAACTTTCTATGGCAATTTTATTTCAATTACACGTTGAATAACAACATTGCTCGACCACAGATTATTTTGGTAATAACAGATTTGTTTACATGTAATTATGTTGGCTTATTTGCCCGAGTATTCGTGTGACTAGGCTATAATTAAATTAGTTATTTTTCTATTGTTAGGCGGTAAACAAGCCCGTGGCCTGCTAGATGGTAAGCAGGTACCATAGCCCATGGACGCGTGTTGTCCAAAACAAACTTATGTTCCTAATTTCAACTTTCTATACTTATTAGTTTTATCTGTACTTTGAGTGTCAATTAGGATAAGCCATTTATGATGTGATGATGGTAGAATCAGCCTTTCGTGTGTCTTTCTTCCATTTCATTCTGTCCTCGACATCGTCTTCAAAAACCAAATTCTTCCTCATGTCCTTTCACTACACTACACCTTTAAAAAAAAAAAATATTTTTTGATAATCTTCAAATTCTCGTTTATTTTAAATAAAATCCAATATAGAAGTTACATTAGCAAGCAAATACAATTGTTAACCTAGGGGTTCCGCGAGTTTTTTTTCCGTTTTAGTGACAACCCGTGTGTCGCGGGGATCTTTACTTACAAACATAGTTAAACATAGGAGCATTATTCGCGCGTTTTTTTGTTGGTAGTACAGGCTGTCTATTTTGGGATCTGCCCCTCTAGGCAAGTGGCATAAACTAAGCTAATGTATGGGCTTTGACGTAAGTTTACGATATAATATAAACTTACGTCATATCTCTTACATCTGTTTTTTTTATACTACCAAGGTGGCAAACAAGCATACGGCCCGCCTGATAGTAAACAGTTACCGTAGCCTATGGACGCTTGTAAAAATAGAGGTGTCACACACGCGTTGCCGACCCTTTAAATACCTTAATAACTCTTTTCTTGAAGAACCCCATGCTATAGTCTCTCGGGAAAACTTTGACAGGGAGCTCATTTTTTGACTTTTTGATTTGATTACCGTTTATGCCACTTGTCTAGAGGGGCAGATCTGAAAATGCCGTCCTAAAACATTATTATTTGTTTAGGCTACTATAGGCTTGTACTATTAAATTCTAGCTTCGGCCCGCGGCTTCGCCCGCGCGTACATTCCCTCGGGAACAGAGTTTCTTTCCGGGATAAAAAGTAGACTATGTGTTATTCCAGACTATAATCTATCTCTATGCCAAATTTAATCCAGCCCCTCTAAACAAGGGGTCATAAACGGTAGTCGAATCGAAAAGTAAAAAAAGCAAATGTATGGGATTTGACGCAAGTATACGATACAGTGTCGTAAACTTACGTCAAATCTCATACATTTGCTTTTTTGACTTTTCGATTCGACTACCAATTATGCCACTTGTCTAGAGGGGCAGATCCGTTTAGTAGTTTTGCGTGAAAGAGTACCAAACATCCATACATTCTTACAAACTTTCGCGTTTAAAATATTAGTAGGATTCTGTGCTATAGATAGGTACATAATGTAAGTAAGTATGTATTGGTGTCGTGCCCTACCGTAGTCGTCTCAGTTTCATAACATGTAGGATATTAACCTTTTGCAAGAAATGTTCTTTGCATCGACTGAGCAGCGAAGCGTGAGCGTGTGTATTGTTTAACGGAATAAAGGTGACTATTGTTTGTCGCGAACTTGAGCATACAAATATAGGATTTTATCTTTCTTTCTTTTTCTTATTTAAAAATTACAATTTATACCTTTTTGAAGCGGTGGTGGCCGAGTGGGAAAGTAACCGACTTGCACGCAAGAGGTGCGAGTTTGATCCCGGATGGCAGTACCAATGTTAATTTCACTTTGAAGAGTTTATATGTACTAATCAAATGATTCGCTATCTGCTAACGGTGAAGGAACACATCGTGAGAAAACACACATGTCCTAGAAGAAATTCTAAAGACATGTCTGATTCACCAACCCGCAATAGGCCAGCGTGTGTGAATTAAGATCTAAGCCCCTCTCTCTCTTGATAGAGGAGAGGAGACCCGTGCCTAGCAGTGGAACTTATATGGGTTGCTATTATTATACCTTTTTGACTGGACGATTGGTCAGTGACTGAAGTAGTTACCTGGCTATTTACCATTGCGGCGTGTTGTGGGTTCGATCTCCATACGGGACAAAAATTTGTGTGATCCATAAATGGTTGTCCCGAGTCTGTATTTTGTGTCCGTTAATTATATGTTTGTAAAGCCTCCGCGACACAGTACTTGCTCTCTAGTTGTTTTCTTAAATGAATTGAAATACCAACGTATCATCATCATCATCATCATCTCAGCCAAAAGGCGTCCAACGTATATGATACACTAATTACTCAAATTACTTACCACTTAATATATGCCTTACCTGCCTTGAGGCGCTCATAGCCAGGTGCACTCGCTGTTCGGTAAACGATCAGCGGGTTAAGTAACAAAAAGCACGGTAACCCGGTAATAGATGGGTTTCACCTGAGCGTCTCCGTGCTTCGGAGGGCACGTTAAAAGTCGGTCCCGACTGTTAACAGTCGTTAGATCACGACAGAGGCCTAAATATGGGTATAGGTTGACCACTAACCAAACGATAAGAAGAAGAAGAATTACCACTTGCTAACAGTGAAAAAAATACATCAAAAAACATCACAGGCCTTATTGGACCAGCGTATCTGATTTAAATCCTCTTAGCACTCTTGATAGAGGAAAGGAAACTCGTACCTATCGATGGGGTGTATTCGGGTTGCTATTACTTACAATTCCTTAAGTGACAAACGGCCCGCCTGATGGTGAGCAGATACTGTAGTCCACGAATTACCGTAATTTTGGGTTTAGGGAACGTATCTTTAAAAGCGCATCCCTAAAGTGTCGGTTCATATCTGACGGAAAATGCGTCGCTATCGGTCGCGTAACGCCAGAACAGACAAATATATAATAAAACATTCAACCTTTCACACTTAACCGACGAGGCGTTAGTGCATCGAGCATAAGAATAGAGGCAACTGATGATACGCTCGACGCATTTTCCCTCAGATATGAAGAACCGACCCTAAGTGAGCACTTAAGGGAGTAAGTCCGGCAAGTCCGTGTGGTGACGGATTAAGAATACAAATGTCACCACCCTATTCCATCCCGTGGGTATCGTAAAAGTCGACTAAGGGAGTAAGTCCGGCAGACAATATCCACTGCAAGAGAGGGAAAACTCGAAACAAAACCCTATACCAACCCGTCTGGCCAGCGTGGTGTAGTAGGCTAATATCCCTCCAAAATTTATGGAGGGGACCCGTGCCCAGCAGTGGGACGTTTGTGGGTTGAGATGATGAAGTGAGCACTAGAGAGTGTATATCACCGTACTGTATTGTACTGTAGGACGTCTATCGATCGCATTAAACAACATTAGTCTTTATATTCCGTATGCAATAAGATGCAACGAACACCGTCGCAGTGAAAGAATTAATAATCTATTAGCGTTGCCAATCTTGTGAGGCATTTATGTTAATTTTTAGAGGCCAATAAACTTAGTTATGGTGATAGATAAGTTTATTATTATTGTTCAATACCATACATAGAATTTCAATGGAACGCGCTCTCAAAGACATTATAGATATAAATTTCCTTTCATAGATAATAGATTTATAATAGACAATTACATTCGTTCATTCTGCTTCCCGACTCCCGATCAACCATAAGCCTCAAACAATTATTATTAGCCATTACCTACTGTCCCACAGCAGGGCAAAGGCCTTCCTTTCATTCTTCCATTGGTCACGCTCGAGACCTCTCACTTGCCAGTCAGCACGGTAGGAGTCAAGCTCATCCCGCCATCTTTTCCTGGGCCTGCCGCGCCGTCTATTAATGTTCTGTGGCAGCCATCTGGTTGTGGTCTTCACCCACAGATCGTCGGACATACGGCGGATATGTCCAATGAGGAAGCTTAGGAAGTTATTTTTTTATTAGTTGTTACCCGCGGTTTCATCCGGGTTGATGCTTGCAAAATTTTGTAAGATGCGTTCAGCCGTTTAGTCCGGTTTTTATCTGCTTAGGTGGCAAACGAGCATCTATACCGCCTGATGTTAAGCAGTTACCGTAGCCTGTAAACGCTTACCGTGCCAGAGGTATCACTTGCGTGTTTTACACTAGGGCTAAAGTCCTGAATCTTAAAAGATGGAGGATCTCTGGGATAGGAAACCGTTTCTTTCTAAACGCATCCCTAAATGAGCGCTGAAGACCAGTACCTACTCACACACAGAAACACAAATACACTGCTGCGTGTAGTTATTTGGCTGTAGTCTTCTCCTTCTCCTACCGGGTGTGTTCGTTAGTATGTTGCCCTACTTCTAGTCTCTTAAATGATGTGCAATGCAATGTCGATGCACCTAATAGCAACTAGCAAACTTCTAGCCTGCTTGCTTTCGGCACCATACCTATGGCATTAAAAAAAAGAAAATCAAATCGGTCCACAAATACGGAGTTCTGCTGTAACAAACATAAAATAGACACGACATCCTTCTCTTTTTGAAATCTGTTAAAAATTAAAAAAAGGTTGTCTACACAGAAATCCATAGAGTATGTCTGTGGTTGTCTAACTGCAGCTGCCTTGATTTTAAACCACGTACTTTGTTGTACGGAATTAAAAAAAGAAAAGTTGTCCGATTTAGTGTTGGGATCGAATCGATTATATCCGATTATACAATGTTGTAAACAGTGTCAAATGCATTTGTTTCTTCGTGCTGTTCGTTATTGTCGTTGTTCAGTTTTTGCGCTCTGCTTTTGAAAATAGAATGCTTAGGATTATTTAAATATATTTTGCTATATTACTAATACTGCAATATTAAGTAGGTGATATTGTAAATTTTTATTTTATTCCGTCCAGTAGTATCTTCGTGATAAAATAACAAACATCTTCTCAAACTTTCGCGTTTCTAAATTTTTCGCCTTTTGGCTATTCTGACTAAGTGATGTATATTACTTAGTCAGAATAGCCAAAAGGCGAAAAATTTAAAAAAAAAGAAAAATTTAAATAAGATGTTTGTTATTTTATCACGAAGATACTACTGGACGGAATAAAATAAAAATTTACAATATCACCTACTTAATATTGCAGTATTAGTAATATAGCAAAATATATTTAAATAATCCTAAGCATTCTATTTTCAAAAGCAGAGCGCAAAAACTGAACAACGACAATAACGAACAGCACGAAGAAACAAATGCATTTGACACTGTTTACAACATTGTATAATCGGATATAATCGATTCGATCCCAACACTAAATCGGACAACTTTTCTTTTTTTAATTCCGTACAACAAAGTACGTGGTTTAAAATCAAGGCAGCTGCAGTTAGACAACCACAGACATACTCTATGGATTTCTGTGTAGACAACCTTTTTTTAATTTTTAACAGATTTCAAAAAGAGAAGGATGTCGTGTCTATTTTATGTTTGTTACAGCAGAACTCCGTATTTGTGGACCGATTTGATTTTCTTTTTTTTAATGCCATAGGTATGGTGCCGAAAGCAAGCAGGCTAGAAGTTTGCTAGTTGCTATTAGGTGCATCGACATTGCATTGCACATCATTTAAGAGACTAGAAGTAGGGCAACATACTAACGAACACACCCGGTAGGAGAAGGAGAAGACTACAGCCAAATAACTACACGCAGCAGTGTATTTGTGTTTCTGTGTGTGAGTAGGTACTGGTCTTCAGCGCTCATTTAGGGATGCGTTTAGAAAGAAACGGTTTCCTATCCCAGAGATCCTCCATCTTTTAAGATTCAGGACTTTAGCCCTAGTGTAAAACACGCAAGTGATACCTCTGGCACGGTAAGCGTTTACAGGCTACGGTAACTGCTTAACATCAGGCGGTATAGATGCTCGTTTGCCACCTAAGCAGATAAAAACCGGACTAAACGGCTGAACGCATCTTACAAAATTTTGCAAGCATCAACCCGGATGAAACCGCGGGTAACAACTAATAAAAAAATAACTTCCTAAGCTTCCTCATTGGACATATCCGCCGTATGTCCGACGATCTGTGGGTGAAGACCACAACCAGATGGCTGCCACAGAACATTAATAGACGGCGCGGCAGGCCCAGGAAAAGATGGCGGGATGAGCTTGACTCCTACCGTGCTGACTGGCAAGTGAGAGGTCTCGAGCGTGACCAATGGAAGAATGAAAGGAAGGCCTTTGCCCTGCTGTGGGACAGTAGGTAATGGCTAATAATAATTGTTTGAGGCTTATGGTTGATCGGGAGTCGGGAAGCAGAATGAACGAATGTAATTGTCTATTATAAATCTATTATCTATGAAAGGAAATTTATATCTATAATGTCTTTGAGAGCGCGTTCCATTGAAATTCTATGTATGGTATTGAACAATAATAATAAACTTATCTATCACCATAACTAAGTTTATTGGCCTCTAAAAATTAACATAAATGCCTCACAAGATTGGCAACGCTAATAGATTATTAATTCTTTCACTGCGACGGTGTTCGTTGCATCTTATTGCATACGGAATATAAAGACTAATGTTGTTTAATGCGATCGATAGACGTCCTACAGTACAATACAGTACGGTGATATACACTCTCTAGTGCTCACTTCATCATCTCAACCCACAAACGTCCCACTGCTGGGCACGGGTCCCCTCCATAAATTTTGGAGGGATATTAGCCTACTACACCACGCTGGCCAGACGGGTTGGTATAGGGTTTTGTTTCGAGTTTTCCCTCTCTTGCAGTGGATATTGTCTGCCGGACTTACTCCCTTAGTCGACTTTTACGATACCCACGGGATGGAATAGGGTGGTGACATTTGTATTCTTAATCCGTCACCACACGGACTTGCCGGACTTACTCCCTTAAGTGCTCACTTAGGGTCGGTTCTTCATATCTGAGGGAAAATGCGTCGAGCGTATCATCAGTTGCCTCTATTCTTATGCTCGATGCACTAACGCCTCGTCGGTTAAGTGTGAAAGGTTGAATGTTTTATTATATATTTGTCTGTTCTGGCGTTACGCGACCGATAGCGACGCATTTTCCGTCAGATATGAACCGACACTTTAGGGATGCGCTTTTAAAGATACGTTCCCTAAACCCAAAATTACGGTAATTCGTGGACTACAGTATCTGCTCACCATCAGGCGGGCCGTTTGTCACTTAAGGAATTGTAAGTAATAGCAACCCGAATACACCCCATCGATAGGTACGAGTTTCCTTTCCTCTATCAAGAGTGCTAAGAGGATTTAAATCAGATACGCTGGTCCAATAAGGCCTGTGATGTTTTTTGATGTATTTTTTTCACTGTTAGCAAGTGGTAATTCTTCTTCTTCTTATCGTTTGGTTAGTGGTCAACCTATACCCATATTTAGGCCTCTGTCGTGATCTAACGACTGTTAACAGTCGGGACCGACTTTTAACGTGCCCTCCGAAGCACGGAGACGCTCAGGTGAAACCCATCTATTACCGGGTTACCGTGCTTTTTGTTACTTAACCCGCTGATCGTTTACCGAACAGCGAGTGCAAAATTAAATCTGTTAAAAATTAAAAAAAGGTTGTCTACACAGAAATCCATAGAGTATGTCTGTGGTTGTCTAACTGCAGCTGCCTTGATTTTAAACCACGTACTTTGTTGTACGGAATTAAAAAAAGAAAAGTTGTCCGATTTAGTGTTGGGATCGAATCGATTATATCCGATTATACAATGTTGTAAACAGTGTCAAATGCATTTGTTTCTTCGTGCTGTTCGTTATTGTCGTTGTTCAGTTTTTGCGCTCTGCTTTTGAAAATAGAATGCTTAGGATTATTTAAATATATTTTGCTATATTACTAATACTGCAATATTAAGTAGGTGATATTGTAAATTTTTATTTTATTCCGTCCAGTAGTATCTTCGTGATAAAATAACAAACATCTTCTCAAACTTTCGCGTTTCTAAATTTTTCGCCTTTTGGCTATTCTGACTAAGTAATATACATCACTTAGTCAGAATAGCCAAAAGGCTAAAAAATATTTTATTTAAAATCTTTCGATCACCTGCCTGATAAAACGCTGTACTGTACTCCAAGGACGTTTGCAATAGGGTTTTTAAGGTAGTTGTGTTCCTGTGTATGATTACAGTTCTCCAGCGCTTATTTAGGGATGCGTTTGAAAGAAACATTTTTCTATCCCAGGGATCCTCTATCTTAAAGCCTTGGTGTAAAAAATGGGTCGGGCAACACGTAATTGAAACCTCTGGTATTGCAAACGTCCATAGGCTACAGTAACTGCTCAACATCAGGCGGGCCGTATGCTTGTTTGCCACCCAGGTAGTATAAAAAAAAAACAAACTTTGTGTTAAATAATCAGACATATTAACTGCGAGTATATAACTGGTTTCTCTAAGCTTTGTTTTGTATCAAAATAGTTTGCGACCAATTCTAAGGGTCATTATCCATATCTGGTACAATATTTTGCACGCTATGAATTTTATAGAACGTTTGAACTCACCAGACCGTAAATAGTCTTCGAACACACCTGCTGGAAAGACAAAATGGCGGCAAATCATAATTTAAGCGCGAAAAATAAAAACAATTATGCTTTCTAATAATTTTACCAATATAAATCTATTTAAAGTACAGTCATCGGTAGTTTTATCTGGAAAGTTTTTAATAAGTTTATCGGGACAATCCCACCCACATGCCCAACGCTGTGACTCAGTGCCGGATTAAGCCAGCGCGGGGCCTGTAGTAAATTCTGTCAAGGGGCCCTTAGTTTGATTTTTAACCGACTTCAAAAATTAGGAAGTTATCAATTCGACACTCGGTATGTCGTGTGTGTTAAAGTGTTAAAGTGCTTGTACGAAAACGCCACCATGTCGGTCCGTTTCCATGATCAGAGTACGAAGCCTATCCAGTTGCAGCGAGGTGTGAGACAGGGTGATGTCATATCCCCGAAACTCTTCACCGCTGCACTGGAATATGCTTTCAAGCTTCTGGATTGGAATGGACTCGGCATCAACATCAACGGCGAGTACATCACTCACCTTCGATTTGCCGACGATATCGTGGTCATGGCTGAGACCATGGAAGACCTTGGCGCAATGCTCGATGGCCTCAGTAGAGTCTCACTATAAGTGGGTCTTAAAATGAATATGGACAAGACCAAGCTTAGGCAAATGTCCATGTCGCACCCGCCTCTGTCACAATTGGAGGCTCTACAGTAGAAGTTGTCGACGATTATATTTACCTGGGACAAACAGTTCAGTTTGGTAGCTCCAACTTCGAGAAAGAGGTCACTCGTCGAATTCGACTCGGATGGGCAGTGTTTGGGAAGCTAAACCATATCTTCTCGTCCCAAATACCGCAGTGACTCAAGACGAAAGTCTTTGACCAGTGTGTGTTGCCATTGATGACATATGGATCTGAGACGTGGTCGTTCACTGAGGGTCCCGTGTGAAGGCTCAAAGTCACCCAAAGAGCAATGGAGAGAGCTATGCTTGGAGTTTCCCTACGAGATCGAATCAGAAACGAGGAGATCCGTAGTAGAACTCGAAAAGTAACCGACATAGCTCGAAGAATTGCATTCATTAAGTGGCAATGGGCCGGGCACATAGCTCGCAGAACTGATGGCAGTTGAGGCGGAAAGGTTCATGGGCAGGCCTCCAACTAGGTGGACCGATGACCTAGTAAAGGTTACGGGCAACCGATGGACAACCCTGTAAATCGGTTGCCCTCAGATCCATATGGCTCAGGATCGAGAGTTGTGGTAATCCTTAGGGGAGATTTATGTCGAGCAGTGGACGTCTTTTGGCTGAGATGATGATGATGATTTGATATTATATAGTAATCGATTTAAAAAGTATAATCTCGGCTATGTAAACTCGCAAAACAAATGTATACCTTTATAAAAAAAAAAACTGGCCGCTTGAAGAGTAGAAATATGCTATAAATGCTAGTCTAAATATATCGATTAAAATTAACCGAAAAATAATAAATCTCAATTTTCAAAAGGCTCAAGAGTATAACGAAAAAATAAATAGGCAAAAATAAGAATGATTTATAGGGAATTGTAGTGTTTCCAACACCATAAACATTAGGACATTAACGTTAAAAAGATAGTTAAATACTCATTTTTACGATTAAACGCGCTGAAATTGGTTTTTACATTTTGGGAGTGAAGCATAGCCTTAGCGCTTCACGTTTAAGGCTTGCAAGATATTTTACGCTCCTATCTAAATTTTTTTTCGGTCAGACAGGCTTTGGAGCGCGGGGCCCCCCAGGGCGCGGGGCCCGTAGCATTTGCTACTCTTGCTACGTGGCTAATCCGGCACTGCTGTGACTCCTGTGAGCCAGGATTAACAGCGGAGTAACCAACTGATACACCAAGCTTTGACACTCGTGCGTCCCGTGAACAACTAAACTTACTGTCTTGGACTCCGCAACGAATTTAATCAGAAGTAAATAGGGGTTGGAAAGAAAAGTTTCCACTTCCCTCCATAGCAAAGCGGGAGATAAAATAAATCTGTATAGTATAAATCTGTCAGTAGGTTTGCAAATTATATAATAATAATAATATTTTTATTGTTCTCTATCACATAGACATGACAATTGGTGACGAGCGAGCTTCGAGACTTGAAGAACTTCAGTCTACTGTTTGCACCTAACAATCATGTTGTGTTTGTATGTCTATGTAGGTTATACATTAATGTTTGTTCGTCGATAGCTCGAGTATCATTGATCGGATTGTCGTGAAATCTGATAGGTGAAGTAATCGGTCAGATTACTGTAAACCAGAGACAATAGAAGAACCATTGATACCTTTTTTATACTACTTGGGTGGAAAACAAGTATAACGCCTGCTTGATGTTAAGCAGTTATCGTAGCCTATCGACACTTTCAATACCAGAGGTCAGAGGTCATTACTTGCATGTTGCCAACCCAAGTTTTTACATCGCACCACGGCTTTAAGACAGAGTATCTCTGAGACATCTGTAGGAAAATTAGCTGACATCATCTTTCTGTCTTATTCTTTATTTATGACCTTCATAAGTGTTACTTTGTTACCTAAATGAATAAATTCATTGAGTTTGAAAAGTTTCAAACTCAATGAATTAATCAAATAATCAAAACGTATCCCTAAAAGAGCGCTGGAGACCTGTACTTACACACAAGAACACAACTACATCGCTGTGTGCAGTTAGTTGGCTGTGGTCTTCTGTAAGGTTCAAGGTTCCTTCCACAGTGGAGCTTGATCGCTAGTATGGTGCCAGCGCGGGGGTGATATTGCGAACGACCTTGAGCATATGGGCGAAGCGAACATGTCTCATCCACCCCGCACTAATTCTCCAGGTGAGCGCGGGGATACAAACCGATGTACTCTTTGAATGGAAGTCTTATTAATTTATAATAAAACTTATTCTAAATATAACATAACCAAATTATAGATGTCCTATGTTTTCTTCAAATATTGTTTTTTTTTTCGTATTATTTGATAAAAATTGAAGTCATAAAGTGGTTACATCTCAATAATTTAGTGCTGATTCGATGATTTTTTTACAAACTATTTAGAATTAATATACAATTTATGAAAACTATATTATGAAATACATCTTGTAGATTATTATTGTATTTTTTTTGGCAGTCATTTGTTCATGAATGCCAACAAAAAATGGTTTCATTTACACTTCTTTTTCATCACTTATTGATTAGGGGCATTAATGAAACAAAATGACCAAAATCGGACAAAGGTCGCAAGTTTACAATACGAGGCGATACGAATCACTAGTAATAACATATCCTTCACTATTATTCTATAAATATATTAAGACTGAATGAAGTTTTTCGTTCTTATATTTTCTTTTCTTATTTACTACATGAAACGATCAAATTCAATTTTGAATACTTACCTACATAGTTACAAAAAAAGCCAATAAAACTATGTCAATTGCTGTTTGTAAGCCATTAAACATTTGACCATGTAATAAAGCCTATTCACAGCTAACAAAGACTGGTTAATGGTTAATATAGCAAAGGTAATGGCCCATAATGGTAAGGGCAGTTGCTCAAGGAAAGCGCTCGGTTGTTTATCAACCTGTTAGACCGTAACGAAAACAATTTTCACTTGACTTTTCAATCAAATCCTATTGTGGACATGGAAAAGCGACTTTTTAACGCGTATTTAAACTTTCAAGTTGCAACTTATTATATTTAATAAGTTTACTAACTTTTACAATTTGCCGTAAGTACTTTTGCTACATAGCGACATCTGTTGTCGAGTAGCAAAATTACAAGCACAACTAACAGGCGTTGATTTAGTTCGTTCGTAGATAATAGATGGCGTGCCGTTATGTGAGTCCATTTTTATAGAGATAATCATGGCAAGGTTTTGACGTCACGGGTCTACTAGACTTATTGACCCCTTGAGTATATTAGACCTCGTTACTCGTTGGTCTAGTGGTTTTAAAGTGCGACTGCTGAACACTAGGTCCTGAATTTGATTCTCAGGTTGGTCAAAGATTAGGTATTTCTGTCAAAAATTCACAAGATATGCCCGACATTCGTAAATTGCTGGTGTTAACTACCAAAGTTAAGGACCAAAGAGACTACTTCTGCTCTCTCCAGTTTCCAGTGTCATGTCGGATTGCCGCCTTATCAGAATATGGGCGTGAGGAAATAAGCAGTGTCCTTGTATTTACGCACAAACTTGTGCACTATATCTCCCACGTAGATGGTTAGTCAGGAATTAGCTCGCATTTGAACTTGTAACATCAGCACAATTGCGATAATTATTATAAATGCAACCGAGCTAAACCTATAAAGCAGATTTAAAGATGGCCACCATACTGAGTGTCCCGTTTGTCAGTAACTGTATAACTGGCTACCCCGTAAGCCAGTAAGCGCGTTCCAGAATCATGCGTAATTTTGTTATAATTTGTTTACTTACTTTATGTACAGCCATAACGGAGATTATGATTTTAATTCTGATAAATATGGCAATTTGTCAGATTGTATTCAATGAATGAATGAATGAAGGTCCTTCCCAAACTGGGCTTACTTGCTTAGGTACATTTTTTAAACAAGGGATTATTTTTTATTTTACTATACTACTTGGGTGACAAACAAGCATACGCCCTGCCTGATGTTAAGTATTTACCGAAGCCTATTGACGCTTGCAATAGAGGTATCATCACTCTTTCAAAACGCATACCTAAATAAGCGCTGGAGACCTGTACTCCTGTACCTGTAGATATTTGGCTTACACTTCTGTAAGGTGGAGGTCCCTACCCAGTCGGGCTTGCTAGTTTGGTGCCCTTTCTTTAAATTATTATTATCACTAGGGGTCGCCCGCGACTTCGTCCGCGTGGTAATTTGGAACGTACATTTCCCCGATTTCGCAACATATCTCACTACCGCTCCGCTCCTATTGATCATAGCGTGATGTTATAGCCTTCCTGGATAAATGCAAACAATTTTTTTAATCGAACCAGTACTTTCTGAGATTAGCGCGCTCAACCAAACAAACTCTTCAGCTTTATAATATTAGTATAGATATTAAACCCTGGCTCAAACTCTCACATCTTCATCTCCAAAATCTCTAACACGTTAATGTCATATTTGCGTGCTTTATCCATTTTCTTTTTTGATAAAATCATAACAATGTTACTAGCTAACAATTGTTTTAAGTTAATCGAGTGCGTTCAGAAGGCGCTGCGTTACGCGCACAAAAGAAATTGCTATAGCTATTTGTAATTATTACTGTACTTTCTTTGTTACTATAGATCTCATTATATTTCATTTAGTTTCACTTTAAGAGATGACCCCCTAAAGTGGTAACAAACACCTAAGGAGCTCTCGTGCAACAACAATTAGCAATTTGCACAAAATTACTTTGCACAAAGGGTCACAAAGTCAAACTAACCTATTTATTTATTTAGATCATATAAAATAATGTTTTCTTAAGAGCATTATAGACCTATGGTCACACACAGTATTTAATTACACCACTGTATATAGTTACTAGCTGATGCCAGCGGCTCCGCCCGCGTTGATTATCATTAATATGCATGCTACCTATTAACTTTATTAAAGCAATAGATATTGAAGTATTTTATTTCCAGCAGCCTGTCTCGACTTCGACAGCAATTTTGTAGACTCATTTTTTACCCGGACTGAATTGCCAAAACTTTGCACAGACCTAGGCTAGCACTACTTAGTGCTCGGCTAGGTCTGTGCAAAGTTTCAAGTCAAGTTTGTAGACCTGTTGTTTTAGGCATAATATCTATATACATATTAATATTTGAAGCACATTGCGCAAATATAAGGTGTAAGTGGAAGATTAGCCATAGGTAGTTCATAATATGAAAAAGTGCAAAGTGACCATCGGGCGATCTCTAGTATAAATAAATGCCAAACAGACGTAGGTCTTACATGTTACGTGTTTCCACTTAATGCGCGTTATCTTAATACAAGGAATTAGAATACTTAAAAGATTAATATTTTCAAGTTATCGCGATTGTGAGACGTCCGCATTGCAAGATTTATAATAAATTAGTTTGAAAAATTTTTGCTTTCAATTTATAATTAGTTTACAGACGTAATATGCAATATGAATATTTATTGTTTCAGAATATTTTGTGTTATATAACGCGTCTAGCTAGCTTGAGCTAAATGTGTGTTCAATTGATACGTAGGTACCTACGTTCAAATTATAGCTAGCAGAATAATAAAAACTGTTAACAATAAACCATATAATGATATATTCATTTCATAAGATATTTACATGAATAGTTATTAAAATTAAAGTAACCTAACCTAACCTACTTACAAACAATCAGATATTGTATTTAAAGGTATAAATAAAATATCTGATTGAGATCGCAGTTCTGAGGAAAGGTGCCCAAAAGACTGGCCACTTTTCCACGCTGGATTGCAAGGCTAATACGTTGACCCAAGTAAAGGCCAGCGTTAGGATCGTGAGATGACTCGACCAAACGCCTTGATATCACACGATACAATTTGTGGGCACTTGGGCCCCATGGTCCTAGAGTTTTGAAAAAATAAATATCAACGATTTGGTAGAGCACGGTTTACTTTCAGCGTTTATCTTTATTATGTAAGTGCAGGCTCTGTAATGAATTGATGTTAATTCATTCAATCTTGAACAATAGTCGGCGTAGTTAGTAGTAGTCGCATGTCTAATACTTGGTCCAATTGCAAGGTGCATCCATCTCAGCCATAGAAGTCCACTGCTAAACATAGGCCTCCCCCAAGGTTTTCCACATCATTCGTTCCTGAGGTGACCTTTTCCATCAGTTGCCCGCGACCTTTACCAGGTCGTCGGTCCACCTTGTTGGAGGTCTGCCTACGCTGCGTCTTCCAGTTCGTGGTCGACACTCTAGAACCTTTCTGCCCCAACGGCCATCGTTTCTGCGAGTTATGTGCCCTGCACATTGCCATTTGATTGAGGCAATTCTTCGAGCAAACAATTAATTAATTGCAAGGAGCATAGTTTGACAGTATTAACCAATGACGCGAATCCTTCAATCCTGTGATTGGTCCTTTGTCACTCCCGCCCCCCGCATAAAAACGCTTTCTGCGCTATCGTTCGAATTTTTTCCACTATACCTGTTGTAGTATTTTTTCAGCGCTATGAAGAGACACAGAAATAGATCCTGTTCTATTTGGCAGCGATAAAGAGAAAAAAAACTTTTTTATTTTTTTATTTATTTGGCAGTAACATCAAATAAGACGAAATCCAAAATTAACGCAAGTAAAACCGAGTTAAAGTGCTTGTTATGAATATTTATATAGAGTCGTATCGTTAGATTGCATAGTGGGGTGTGACTAAGCTATCTGTCGGATAGCGGCGAGCTGTCTAACAAATAGATCATCCGCTACTAATACTTTATTTATTACCTAGTATTAAGTAGGTACGTATGGACATACTAACATCTTTATCAAGTTACTTTTTTCCTCTGCTTAGGGACCTTTCAGACAGAACGCGTTCACGTCTTCCTACGTTCTGCGTTCGCGTTCTGTGTTCGCTGTCTTCTATGACCGAGACACAGACAGGTGAGAACGCATACTATGTGGGCACATAGTATACATTCTCACCACGGTTCCCGGTCAATCAGTACAACGTAAAGCGCGCTCTACTCTCGCCTGCGATTCTTGCTGTGGATTCACGCCAATTGTATCCCTCCACACTCGCTAAGCATAGCAGTCTCGTTCGCGACTTCAAAGAAAATGCACGACGATGACGTTACTGCTGCTGCTGTGATAAACGATCTACACTCGAATTTCACGACATTCGCGGGCGTTCGCGCCGCGAATGTAGAGCGCCCTTAATAAATCACGTTCACATCATCACATTAGAACGCGTTCTGTCTGACAGGTCCCTTACTAATGATATTATAGTAAGAAATTGTTGCCGACAGAAGTGGCATATTAGCAAAAGATGAATATTATGTCACAAAATTTTAGTATGACGCTCTTTTTCTCCTCACTCTAGTGGACAGGCAGCCTAATATAATACATTCAATTCAATTAATTTAATAAAAACATTAGCAATGTAACGCAATTTAATTAACTACCTATCTATAGCTAAGGTTACTTTCATAGCACTTAAAATTACCACTTAGGAATGAAACAGACCATATTAAACAACTAAAACGGATGTTTAGACACGCAACCTTAGGTAATCTTTGCAAAATAACATCTTTATATATTTTTACAAAATCGGCCAAGCGCGTGTCGGGCTCGGAAATGACGGGTTTCGTATCATTGTAGAAAGTCTTTTAATTTTTTATATATTTTATAGCAACTTATATATTTCGCACTGCTGGGCATTGGTCTCCTCTTCTCTATAGAGAGAGAGAGAGTGGGTTAATGTCTTCCCTAGCTTAATATTATATTTTTTAATTTAATTTTTATTATTTTTTGTAATAGCGGTAATAGAAAACAAAGGCACATAAAAAAACAATTATTTACCTATTATACAGACTATTACTACAGTTTCAAGAACTCTTTCCTACGCTGTATTTATCTGCTATATTACACAAATAATAATAATAAATCTTTATTGCATAGAAGAACCTAATACAAATATAGTAGAAAATATGTGTTAGTTAACATAATACTTAGGTGTAATAAACAAATTTATCCCTGGCAACTTAAACTAGGATAGATCCTGTGCTATAAGAGCCAGTAGCAAATCATGGGCATAGATTAGAATCCCGTTATCATGGTCTATAGTTTATTAGGAGTATAATATTTTTATTACATCAATGAATCTATGGGTAAAATAAGTGAGAAAAAAAAACAATAGCTACAGACGGAAGGACAGCGGAAGCTAAGAAGCTAGAACCCTTTGTATACGGCACCCTAAAAAACTAGGTAAGGCTTACAAATTTTCTAAGTAAACAGAAAATTTATAAAGAAAGACACTTTCTTTAATTTTCCATAGAAAATACTAGTATTATAAAGTATATTTACCGTGCGTATGTGCGGTGCCGTCGCACGCGCATCCCGTCGCCGCACTATTGCGACCGGTTCTGTTGCGCATGCGCGACACCACAAGGTCGCTTTCATCGGTACATGCGAGCGCAAAACTGCTTTGCGTCGCTTTTCTAATAATATATTATGAGCCACTGAATGTGTGTAATCGAGTTAAATAAATTATGTACTTATTGCAGTTTGTGGTACTTACATTTGTGGGCTAAGTAGAGACTTGTTTATGGTATTGTTTATACTACTATGCCTTGTTTTACAAGGAGAGTTTAAGATTGAGATTTATAAAGATTATTATCGACGAAGTTGGCGTTCGAAATTTTATTTATTTGATGATTTTTATGACTTTACCTTCATGAATTTACTAACGGGTCCTGCTATATTAGAAATAAAAAATAAATAAAAAATATAACATTGTCGCTTTAAAAAATAAAGTCAAGTAGTTTTTGCACCAATATGTGATAATAATGTCAAATTATTCATCCAACTTTTGTATTTATAAAAGAGGGGTATATTAGTAGGATAAACATTCTGAATTTAATAAAATAGGTAACACAACGAACTCGTATTTTTTAGTAAAGCCATTTTAGTAGAGTCAAATTGCCAACAAAAAGTTGGTAGGCACTTTTTGTTGGCGATTTTTGCCTTTAAAACTTGCATTTTGCTTTGACTTTATTATAAATGTCCACAGAGGACTGATTGTGATGGTCGTCACCAATGGCTGCAGGCGGTTTTTAGCAATGGGCAAACTTTATAAATTTAATAAATCAGCAAACAATAAGTTTCAATATTATCAATAAAAAAAAACAAGAATGTTTTCTAGCACGTTCTTAATTTATCATAGTCATCGTAGTATCCAATAAAATGTATAAATAATAAATCGGATATAATGTAACATTTTATTATTAGAAAACTGATGTCCGTACCATTTCGCTTTCGTTATTTTAATGTCTCATTTGAATTGCTTAAGTAATAGGTGAGATGTGATGTAATTTCCGTAATGACAACTGGTCAAAATAACTACTAATTAATGTTATAATATGACTGATTTGATTAATACCTTCAATAAACTTTTTAACTAAATTATTTAAATTAAGCATTATTTTTATAATCCTTAATGAATATGTATGATACATAGTCATAAAAGAGGTAGGGTACCATACTAGCGAGCAAGCCCGATTGGGGAAGGACCTCCACCTTACAGAAGACAACAGCCAAATAACTACACACAGTGGTGTAGTTGTGTTCCTGCGTGTGAGTACAGGTCTCCAGCGCTCATTTAGGGATGCGTTTTGAAAGTATCCCAGGGATACACCCATCATTAAAGCCCTGGTGTAAAAAAAATAATTATACTTCTGGTATTGCAAGCATCCATAGGCTACGGTAACTGCTTAACATCAGGCGGGCCGTATATATGTTTGCCACCTAAGTAGTATAAAAAAAATGTCGTCCAATACCAAGAAACCTGACAATTGGTAACCATCCATCAGTGAGCGCTGAAGACCTATACTCATACACAGGAACATAACTACACCCTTATGCTGTGATCTACTGTAAGGTGGAGGTCCTTTCCCAGTCGGGCTTGCTTACTATTATGGTACTCTACCTCTTTTTAAATCTCCTGGTATGGGGAGGTCAAGTTTTTACTATGCGATGGCCTTATTTACTAACAATATTTTTAACAATCCTACTAATATTATAAACGCGAAAGTTTGTAAGTATGGATGGATGGATGTACGGACGGATGGATGGATGTTTGTTACTCTTTCACGTAAAATCTACTGAACGGATCTGGATGTAATTTGGCACAGAGATTATGGTCTGGAATAACACATAGGCTACTTTTTACAGCGATAACCGACATTCACGCGGGCGGAGCCGCGGGTAACAGCTAGTATCTTATAAGTTTATCAAGCTTGCTCTGGTGAATAATAGACGGGTGACCTTTTTCTAATAATTACAGCAAGATCCTACTAATATTATAAACGTGAAAGTTTGTAAGTAGGTATGGATAGATGGATGTACGGATGGATGGATGGATGTTTGTTACTCTTTCACGTAAAAACTACTGAACGGATCTGGATGTAATTTGGCACAGAGATTATGGTCTGGAATAACACATAGGCTACTTTTTACAACGATAACCGACATTCACGCGGGCGGAGCCGCGGGCAACAGCTAGTATCTTTTAAGTTTAGCAAGCTTGCTCTGGTGAATAATTATAATAGACGGGTGACCTTTTTCTAATAATTACAGCAAGATCCTACTAATATTATAAACGTGAAAGTTTGTAAGTTTGGATGGATGGATAGATGGATGGATGTTTGTTACTCTTTCACGTAAAAACTACTGAGCGTATTATGTAGTATTTCTATAATTTTCAAATCCAATCGTAAGCTGTGTCTTGAATATTATATTATACCAATTGATGAAAACTTTCGAGATACATATTTAAAGGGACTTTTACTTTTACTGCGACCCGGTGGATTACCTTATTTGTTTTAACGAAAGTGAACGTGGAGCATGTTTTTAAACTGGTTTTCAGTTAACACAGTTTGACAATATTCTTATTGCACAGAGGTCATCTTGCCACTAACAGTACTCCGAGTTGTGGGTTTCATTTTCACGTACATAGGATAAACTAGATATTAGACTGCCTCGGTGGCCCAGTGGCCGTAGTATGCGCTTGCTGTGCACGAGGTTGTGGGTACGATTCCCACATAGGACAAAACTTTGTGTGACCCATAAAGAGTTGTTCTGAGTCTGGGTGTAATTTGTGTCCGTTAATTGTATGTTTAAAATAACGACGCAGTGGGTCCCAAACACCAGACAGCGGCCACGTGGTAGACCCAAAATGAGATGGCGAGATGAACTTGACGCCTATAAAAGGGATTGGCTACAGTTGGCAAAAGATAGACTATCATGGAAAAAGGAAGGGGAGGCCTTTGCCCTGCAGTGGGACAGTATAGGCTAATAATAATAATAATAATTTTATGTTTGTAAAGTCCCCCGCGACACAGAGCTTGTTCTCTAGTGCGGGAGTTGTCTTTAAAAAAAAAAACATTGTGTGTTTCTCGATAGTCTATCAAGAAAGCTGAAACGATTTGGGCCTTAATTCACACATGCTGGCTTAATGCGGGTTGGTGGATCAGACGTGCCTTTAGGATGGTTTTTAAGACATTTATTTATTCCACAACAATACAAGCTTACAGTTATAAACCAAATCGCTTATATGTTACACTGAATTACACAAAAAAGTCACTTATTACCTAAAATACAAATGTCAAATGAAATATAGTAAATTATTATTATTTATACATTATTGCAATATAACATAACATAATTAGACATTATATTAATTTTATCATAAAATATGTGTGTGTGGATTTCCATATGTTTTTTTTATAGACAACTCCCACACTAGGCGACAAACAAATTGTCGCGGGGGACTTTACAAACGGGATCGGGGCAACCATTTATGGATCACACAATTGTCCCGTGTGGGGATGCAACCCACAACACGCCGCGTAGTAGTAAATGGCGAGGTAGCCACTTAAGCCACTGAACCAACGGAGAGGCCATTATTTTACCACTTTAAATTCCTCAATAAAATTTAGATTGGTACTGCCACCTAGGATCGAAATCACACCGCTCGACTATAAGTTAGTAACTTTCCCACAATTTTTTTTTGCATTTGCATATGGTCCGCCTGATGTTAAGCAGTTACAGTAGCCTATGGACGGTTGCAATACCAGAGGTATCACTTGCGTGTTGCCAACCCATTAATGTGTATACTTATGTAATTGCTGACCCATTCATGCTATTTCTACATGTAATTTATTTTTGTACGCCTCATTATTAGGTCGGCAAACTATTTGATATATGTTTCACGCTTCATTTACTCAAACTAGATATGAACTTGTATAATATTACGGCTTGCATGGGTCCGTATTCAAATTATGTTGTTTTGTAGTCATTATTAGTAAGTAATGCTATTGATATTGCGAGCGCTCAAAGGCTACGGTAGCTGATTACTATCAGGCGGGCTGTACGCTTGTCACCATTGTAGTCTCAAAATAGAAACATAGCAACCCATACATGTCCCACTGCTGGGCACGGGTCTTCTCTATCAAGAGGGAGAGAGAGTTCAGGCCTTAATTCACACACGCTGGCCTAATGCGGGTTGGTGAATCAGACATTTCTTTAGAATTTTTATTTAAGACATATTATGGTCTGTATTTCCTCACGATGTTTTCCTTCACCGTTAGCAGATGGCAAATCATTTAATTAGTACGTATAATAAATAAATAAAAATATCTTTATTTACGTAAACAAAATATACTTAATATAAAGTGAAATTTACATTCGTTCTGCCGCTCGGGATCGAACTCGCACCTCTTGCGTGCAAGTCGGTTACTTTCCCACTCGGACACCACCGCTTCTTAATTTAAATGTATTTTACCAATTTTTTGGTGTTGAATACAAGGATCAAGTTATCTTAGCGCAAAGGCCTGATAGAAACTTCTTCTCGTTACATTTACTCTATTCATAAAGTTTTATGTATTACGTGGGTACAGTAAGTAGGTATTTGTACTATAGAAATTTAATTGGTTTCCACAATAAGCTGAACCAATGTCTATCGATTACTATTACTATCGTAGTTTTATTACTGTGATTATGAGTGAAAGTTTGTCTGTCTGTTGCTGTCAACAATAACAGTTTGATGCATTTTAGTTTCGATAGTTTGCATCCTATTTTGAAGTATACTCGTGTTAGATAGAAAACAAACTTAAATTATTTGAGACACTAAAGGTCACCCGCGACTTCGTCCGCGTGGTAATTTGGAATATTTTCCCCGATTTTGCAACATATCTCACTACTGCTCCGCTCCTTTTGGTCATAGCGTGATGTTATATAGCCTTCCTAGATAAATGCTCTATTCAACAAAAAAAAGTTTTTTTCTAATCGAACCAGTACTTTCTGAGATTAGCGCGTTCAACCAAACAAACAAACTCTTCAGCTTTATAATATTAGTATAGATGTCTAAAGATTAAATAGAAATATATGGCCCGCCTGATGGTAAAGCAGTTATCGTAGACTATGGACGCTAGCAATACCAGAGGGTAAAAACATGCGGGGCAGTCTTTGGGAACTGCGCGTGAGTGACACCCCTGGTATTGCAAAATTCCATAGGCTACGGTAACTGCTTACAATCAGGTAGGCCGTATGATTGTTTGCTACCTTGATAGTATAAAATAAATTAGCGCCATCTTTACCTAACGCTTTCCTTATTAAAAAATAAATTGTTTAGTAAATAGTTTTCACTTCTATCGGCAGACCCCAAAGACTGCCCCGCATGTTTTTACCCTCTGGTATTGCTAGCGTCCATAGGCTACGAGAACTGCTTACCATCAGGCGGCCCATATATTTCTATTTACTCTTTAGCCATATAGTTCCATGATTTTTGTTCACCCAAAAACCTTGAATATGGAAAGCGTTCGGTGACTTTAGAATTTCTTCCATCACCGTAAGCAGGTACAAAATTTATTTATTTATTTATTTAAACTTCCTGCAAACAAATTGCACAAGGCGGACTTAATTGCTTAAGGCATTCTCTGCCAGTCAACCTTCAAAATTCTTTGATTAGTACGTATAAACTCTACAAAGTAAAATTAATATTGGTAACGACATCTGGGTTTGAATTTCACTTACACTATGTGTACAAATCGGTTACTATCCCACGCGGCTATCACCACAATACCTAACCTATACGTATCTATAGATGATTATCTCAACCGTTTAACACCAAACACAGACCGCGAAGCTCTAAGACATAATGACATGACCCGTAATGTTACAAATATCAAATATTACCGTAACTGCATTAAGAAGAGCCATACTGTACTCGACTGCGTAATATAGTATGTTGTATGACGGAGAGATTATGGCGGCAGCGGCACGCATTCGAACGTCGTTGGCGTCCGAACGCACGCGTCTCCCGCGCAAATTACACGCCCGCCATGTTTGTTGTTCTTTTTTTGAATTTGATTTTTTAATAGTGTTGTGCTTGAACTTCAGTGTGTGCAAATCGATTTGACATTGTTTTGGATTGTGTCTTTGGATTCGTAAGTTATTATTCTTATTGAGTTACAATTTAGCTAAGTTATTACATAGAAGCTTAAGTTTCGCATTTTAATTAACGGTTTTTATTTACGATTATATTTTTAATTGCTGTGTGTAAATGATAACAGAACGGTTTTGTTTAGACCTTGAGTTATTTCATTATTTTGTATTTTAATTTTACTTATTGGATCAAGGAAAAGGAGGTGAGGCACCTGTCTCAATTTTAATTAACTTCATATGATTTTAAACTTCATATATTGCCGGACTTAATGCCAAAGGCATTCTCTACCAGTCAATTACATGATTAAGGGTGTTGCAGATATAAATTAAAGTAGGTGCATTCGAAGTAAACAAATTGAAGGGAGATACATATATAGGTCTCCATGCTTCGCAGGGCATGTTAAAAGTCGAGATCGAGATCGTCGTCAAGATCACAACAGTCATGATCGATTTGAGCAACTTTATCACCACTAATCACTCGCTTAAATATGTCTTGTTGAGTATGATTTAGAATGGGAGCTTTTAAAACTATTTGACTCCATATTTTATTCATTTCGTTTTATCAGAAGAGAAGAAGTACTCCATAAATTAAGAGCTCGACTAGGGAAGGACCTCTGCCTGACAGAAGACCTGAGAGAAATAATTGGGTACATACGGTGGTGTAGTTATGTTTCTGTTAGTGAGTGCAGCTTTTCAGTGCTCATTCTTAAGTAAAAGCATTTTTTCTCGAAAAAATCCAATAACCCAAAAACAGTCAGAGATCCTTCTCCAATCGGGCTTGATCGTTTGTACGACGCCTACCTCTTTTACCTACTTCAATAATATATGACCTAAATTTTGAACTTAACAAGAATTCGTTTTTGATTTTGTTTTGTTTACTGTTTCGTCACAACATTATGACGTCATAGTTGTCGTCAATTGTCACGTACTGATTAAACACAATGCATTTCACATGAACACATTATATTTAACATAACATAATACACGGTGTTACTCGGTCATTACTTGGAATGTTAAATAGGTAGTTGAAGTTTTGTTGACCTAGTGTCACTATAGTGACAAGTATGCACTAGACTGGGTGGCAGCGGTGGAATCCGATTGGTAAACGAACCAACTTCATTAACGTCATCGCCTAGGCCTGTCCCTCGCGTCCTATCTGCGCTCAATAGTCCCGTGGAAGACTACTCGAGTTGCGACATTTTTACTGATGAATATAAAATTGTAATGTGTGTGTTGCCTAAGCTTTCGTGAAAGCAAATTAATGTATTTTTTTGTTTGTATAATATTATTTTAATTTATTTTTATGTCTATTGTATGTTTTTTATGTAGTATTTTGGTATATATATTTAGTCTATGATAAAGTAATTGCTGTCAAAGCCGTGTTAACATAAATAAATAAATAAAAAACTGGCAACGAATGACGTGTAAATTCGATCCCGACTGGTAGTTTAAAAGTGAATTTCACATTGTGAAATTTATACGTATTGATCAAACATTTAACCATCTGCCACCGTGGAAGGAAGAAATTGTGAGAAATCCCACATTACTCAGTAGAACATTCATTCAGCGTATGGCAATTAAGGCTGACAGCTGAGAAGGTTTACTCTTAGCTCTAATGATACTATATTGTTGACTGGGTTGCTACACCCAGACTCAGAACAACTCTTTGTGGGTCACACAAACCAGACATATTAGGAAAACGGGACAAGTTAAAGACCCTTTCTATAATTTGCAATGGCATTCGTGTGGCCAATCGTCCTCTAAGAATCACATTGCGGGAGTCCAAGGGGATCCTGTAAATCATATTTTTTTACGAAATTCCATCAAGTTATAATTGCATTAGTTTTCAGTTCTAGTTATACGTTATCTCTTTCTGGCTGATTAGATTCTTAGATCTATTAATCATGTATTCGGCTACTTTTTTCTTAATCACACATTTTGCTCAAAGCAGGTAAGATTTAAAGCATTACCCACTTTTCGCGGTCAGTTGGACAAGTGTACTGTGCTGGTCGTTAGTGAGAAAATGCTAATTTATATTTCTAAATTGTAGTTTTTTCGTCTATAGATTTGGGTTAAGCTTCTGATTCATTCACCGTAGCGCTAGCGTCCGTGTAGCCAGATTACTATACAATGCATTACTTATATTCCAAAAATTAAGTGTGCATACATTTTTTTATCTAGTTAAGAAGGATAAAACGATACAACAATTACAAAGCCAAACTCATCTATAGATACTAATATTATAAAGCTGAAGAGTTTGTTTGTTTGGTTGAACGCGCTAATCTCAGAAAGAACTGGTTCGATTATTGTTTCTTTTTTTTGTTGAATAGTGCATTTATCCAGGAAGGCGATAATAAGGCTTTATAACATCGCTATAATCAATAGGAGCGGAGCAGTAGTGATCAAATGCCTGATACTAATGAGCATCAAAAAATAAACAAAAACATCAGCATATTTTTTCCTACAGCCAATTCACTGACAAAGATAGAGTTCAATTGGTAAACGCAGTTGCAGAGTGCAATTGTGATACTGACACGTAAACAACATCACATTCTGTCTTGCTCTTTGTAAGTTACCACCTGCACTGTGAGTGACCTCTGCATTGTCACTGGTAAGGCCATAAAAGTGGTCATAATAAAAAAAAACAATACTTTGGTGCATGAGACAAATCTAACAGACATGGTTACTAGTTCCATGAAAGACTGAGCTTACTTGAATTCATTTCTTTATTTTCTTTCTACATATAGACTTGGAACAAATGTCAGATGGTTTCAAAAATATTTGTTCGAAAAGTAAATCCGCACTAGGCACCGTGTTAGTGGCAAGGTAACCACCTAAACCTGGATCTCAGACCTGAAACATAACAATAATATAACATCTAAAGAACACTGCAATAATTAAAACGGTGATACAAAAAGTATGCTTAACTCAGGAACCAACTCGGCGCGTAACAATCATGGCGGACAACTGGAGCGTGGTGTAAACGTTTTTAAGCTAACTACGCGCCACAATAAGCTATGTAATTGAGCTAGGTAATTCAAATTGTTAAAACTATATCAGAAGCTTGTTGGTCTCGTCTGTGGGTCAGTGATATCTGCTTTTATTTTTGGACTATTCTTGAGCTTCTTCTTCTTCTTATCGTTTGGTTGGCCAACCTGATCACAGAGTTATTTAGATCGCCCATATTTAGGCGTCTGTAGTGATCTAACGACTGTTACCAGTCGGGACCAACTTTTAACGTGCCCTCCGAAGCACGGAGACGCTCAGATGAAATGCCACTATGCGGTCACCCATCTATAAGGTTGCCGCAATCTTGGTAGCTTAACCCGCTGATCGTTTACCGAACAACTAGTGCACCTAGCTATGAGCGCCTCGTCTTCAGCTTTTCTTCAGTTGATGTTGGTTATCGCGTACTTCACTAAGGCCTGATCAGAAAATCAGCGCTGCAGTTTAAAATGCCGCAGCACAGAGCTGAGATTAGAACTCTTTCTGACATCACACAGGATATTTTTTTGTGTTGTTATTATGTGTCTATATTTGTTTGCCGTCTGTTATCCTGTGTATGTTGGAATAAATGCTTTTCTTTCTTTTACTCTATGTCTTTACACGGGATTCTATGTATCTCCTTGCCATATTTAATTTAGATCTGTTCAGTCGTTATTGAAGCGTATTTAAATTAACTTTACCTATATATACTATATATAGGTCACCCGGTTGTTGAAATTTCGGATTTTCTTTTTGCAGTACTTTTCCCTTTTAACTTTAGGTATGCCAAATCTCACACTCCGTGATCGCAATGTGCTTTCTTTATCAAACCAGGCAGTACTAAAGGCATCTCGTATTGCCATAAAGACACATTACGTATAACATGCCTCATTGACTTCACAACTATGGTTAACCTTTAATTTGTGAAACTGTTTGGTGAAATTGCACAATTTTCAGTACCTACTACTATTACAGCAGAAGGCATCAGGTACTGCTATGGTACTCAATACCAACCTAGACTAAATAACTTACGAAAACCAGTGTAATTATATGCAAATATATCTCAAAATAATGTAGCAACTGCAGAAGATTTAAACAACACTTATGCTGATTAACACAAAATTATAACTACCTCGAAAACAACAGCGAATAAAAACATTTCTTAATATTTATTGCAGTATAATTTGTAATTATAGTTGTAAAACTTGAATATATGAAATGGTTAATAAAGGTTTGTACACCGTTAGCTTGTGCACCGTTAAATTAAATAAATAAGAGTACTTTTTGTACTCCTACTAACACATTGTGAAAAATAAATATACGACCTATTTGATTTTGAAGGTAAGCGCAGTTACTGCAGCCTATGGACGGTTGCCATATCTGGAGAATTTAGCGCGTACATATGTGAATATATTACGTTTTTTTTCAATATTAACACGGTGACAAACAAGTATGTATATAATAATATACTTAATATAATATTTTTCGGGACAACTCACACATCGCTGTCTGATCCCAAACTAGGCAGAGCCTGTACTATGGTAACCAGACAACTGATAAACATACTTATATATGTATTTCTAAATACATACATATTATAGATAAATTACACCCAGACACAGAACAAACATTCGTGCTCATCACAAAGATTTGTCCTGGGTGGGAATCGAACCCACGACCTCCGGCGTAACAGTCAGAGTCACTAACCACTAGACCAACAGGCCTCCTCCTGACTAGAGGGCTTGGTATTGCAAGCGTCCATAAGCTACGGTAACTGCTTTCCATCAGGACAGAGGCCTAAATAACTCTGTCACCAGATTGACCTCTAACCAAACGATAAGAAGATTGGAGTAGTTGTGTTCCTGTGCGTAAGAATAGGTCTCCAGTAATATTTTAAAATATACTTGAAAAAAAAAAAATCCATTTTATTATATTTCTATCCCAAGATTATCCATTACACAAAACTCTGGGGTTACAAAATGTAGAATTGACATTTGTATTCTTAATCCGTCACCACACGGATTAAATCCCATGCATTTGCTTTCTATTCTATTCAATTCGACTACCGTTTATGTCACTTGACTAGAGGGGTTGATATTGCAAGCGTCCATAAGCTATGGTAACTGCTTTCCATCAGGAGGGTGGCTCAAAAAGCCAATGTGTATAGTTATTTGGCTGTAGTCTTCTGTAAGATAAAGATTCTTTCCCAATTGGACTCGCTGGTATGGTGTCTTACCTTTTTTAATGATTATATGTGTTACTGTAAAAGCCCAAACTACGGTAAATCTTAGGTTTTACCAGTAAATCTTAGGGTTTACCAACACGAGTTGGTAAATGTAAGAATATGTAAAAAAGAAACCATTTTATCGGGCTTTTACCATTAGAATTTAGTACATGCTAGGTTTTACCAGTGACGGTTGGTAAATGTTGGTTTTGGAAATAAAACAATGCATATAATTTATTTCAATTATTAATTATTCAAATCCTTACATACCTATGAGTAATTATTAATCAGTTGTACTACTAATCAGTCAAATCGTTACTATATCTTTTGGTATTTTTATTGATTAAGTTTTAATAACTAGTAACGTATTGACATGTTTATTTCAACATTTACCGTGTCTTTGAGGTAAATCCTAACATTTACAAGTGAATGGTAGTAAAAGTCTGAAATAAACGATGATCATAGAACGGTTCGGACTTTTACCATTAAGAGTTGGCAAATCTTAGGATTTACTGAAAAATCTTAGGATTTACCGTAGTTGGGGCTTTTACAGTAACATATGGATAAGGTGTAGATATAGCGCTTTATTTCTCAGCTTAGAGAAGCCTACTGCTAGACATAGGCCTCTCCCAAAGATTTCCACAGATAGCGATAAAATATTAAGATTATTGTGTTGATATGTGATCTAGAAAGGAATGTTTCGTATATTCACAAGGTTCTCTAGTCGTTACAAGTAATGGTCAAAAAGTTGTGAGTGAATCTTGAACACTTTCAATGTCATCGGTTCGTTCGGTCAGTATTTCGTAACCGAATTAAGGCTACTGTTGTATTTTGGTGTTTTTAGTAAAGTTATTTTTGTGTTTATTATATTTTTGTATCGTTTAAGAATTAGTAGAAACATTAAATATGATTTCGATTGTGTAATATGATCTAATAGGATTGTAGGGCGACAGCCGTCGGACACAGTGATGCCCTATGTATATACTACTCCCGCACTAGAGAACAAGCTCTGTGTCGCGGGGGACTTTACAAACATACAATTAACGGACACAAATTACACCTAGATAGACTCAGAACAACTATTTATGGGTCACACAAAGTTTTGTCCCTGTGTGGGAATCGAACCGACAACCTCGTGCACAGCAGACGCATATAGCACCCACTGGACCACCAAGGCAGTCAATTATTGCATGGAAATCATTTATTTGTTCTTGTTTGCCATCTAGTAGTATAAAAATAAAGAACAGTGATTTACGTAAGGGAAACAGTTATAAAAATACTGCTTCACTGGCTTGAGTGGTTACCTCGGCATTTACCTCTGCGTTGGCCGTTGGTCCTCCGCCTGATCTCTCTCCGGTCGAGTCGGATTGCCGTTCCATCGGACTATAAGAGTGAAGGAATAGTGAGTGCACCTGTGTTTTGTGTTCTATAATACGTCCTGCACAGTTGGCTGATCTCCGCTGAGATTGGCCGCCGTAATCGAAATCGGTTTGGATGACTATTATTATTATGCCATCAGCTGTAGGCCCGTTTGTCATCGGATCAAAAACATGCGGAGCAGTCTTTGGGGACTGCCGAAAGAAGTGAAAAGTAAGTAACTTGTGAATTGTATCGTCGAGCTATTAGATTATTATTTTTGAATATGGAAAGCGTTTGGTGAAGATGACGCAAGTTCCATGATTTTTGTTCACGTAAAAAGTTTGAATATGGAAAGCGTTCGGTGACGATGACGCGGGTTCCATAATTTTTGGTCACCCAAAAAGTGCTCAACGCATCTAAAGAAGTTTTCACTTCAAAAACTAATATAAATAAAAATGTCGGATCTTAACTTATTAGTAAGTCAATGAATTCGTTTTTATTTCTCAATCAATAGGTGACTCAGTTCAAACGCAGAGATTTTACTACAATTAGTTTTCACTTATCCATTAAGAAATCTGCGGCTTTAGTTTTTTATTATTGTTTATGGTATGAACTCGTGTCATGAGGTTATTATGGTGTTATCTATGGTTGCGTGTGCTGTCGTAATAACTGTCACTTTTACGATATTGAGATATAATGATACTTAGATAGAGGTAATATAAGTATGGGTTGTTTTAATAGTTAATTAAATTGTAAAGTTTTAGGATCGGTCGCCATGATAAGTGTGATGTTGAATTTTTTTTAAATTTGACTGCACGGTTGATTCAGTGGCTTAAGTGGTTACCTCGCCGTTTTTCACTGTGCGGCGGGTTGTGGGTTCGACAAAAAAATATGTAATTCATAAATGCTTGTTCCGAGTCTGGGTGTACTTTGTGTCCTCTGCGCCACGGGGCTTGTTCCCTAGTGCGGAAGATGTCTTTAACAAAATAAATAAATAAACAATCAGCGAAGTGCGAGTCGGTCTTGTACGTCATACAATCGATTTATTTATTTATTTATAGTTATTTCATTTGTTCACTACATTTACAGTTACCCAACACGTGCAGTGAACCATTACAATCAAAATACTAATTACAATAATTATTTATTAAGTATTACATAGGTAGAAAAGACAGAAATTAAAAAAATGACTAAATTTTTTTTATACAATTAAGGTGGCAAACATGTATACGGCCCGCCTGATGGTACGCAGTTACCGTAGCCTATGGTCGTTTGCAACACCAGGGGTGTCATTCACGTGTTGCCGACTCTTTAAAAACCTTATAACTCCTTTCTTGAAGAACCCTATGCTATAGTCTCTTGGGAAAACCTCGGCAGGGAGCTCATTCCACAGCCTAATCGTACGTGGTAAGAATTTGCTGTTAAAAATGTCAACTTCTGGGTATTGAGCAATCAGCGAGTTAAGCAGTCTTATAGCCTGATTAGTTGACACAAATTGCGCCGTTTTCCATTGCCATTAAACATAAATAATAACCATCCCCAATACAAAAAAAACTACATTACCACATTTTCTGATACAATTCCACCTCCTCCTCGCTTTTCGACATCGTAGGTTAATAGTACGATATACTCCACTACCTAATTTTATCGCGATAAGCAATTATCAACGCTATTTCCAATTAGACACAGTACATTTTTGCACAAACCTAATTTCCCGTGAACAATGTTGTAAGTACCTCAAAATAACAACTCATTACAATTAATTATTACCAAATTTAAATTTGTATTGTCTATTATATTTAATTATAAAAAGGTAGGTCATGTTTTATAATTTATTTAAAAAGTTATTTTGTTGTATAACTTTAAAAAAAAGTTGCATAACATATTTAATAATGTTGTATCGTCGAAACTAAAGCGTTGATATAAAAGCGAATGATATATACGAATCCTACTAATCCTTACTAATATTATAAATGTGAAAGTTTGTGAGTATGGATGGATGGATGGATGTTTATTACTCTTTCACGTAAAAACTACTGAACGGATCTGGGTAAAATTTTTACTTTTTCTTGTTGCCCGCGGCTTCGCCCACGTGGATGTCGGTTATCGCTGTATAAAGTAGCCTATGTGTTATTCCAGACCATAATCTATCTCTGTGCCAAATTTCATCCGGATCCGTTCAGTAGTTTTTACGTGAAAGAGTAACAAACGTCCATCCATCCATCCATACTCACAAACTTTTATATTTATAATATTAGTAAGGAAGTAGGATAAACCTTCAAAATTTTTCTGTTGTCTGTTATAGTAGTAATAGGCACAATTGCATCTGTAAGTATCTAACGTCAATCATTTAAGATGAATTATTTATTGTTGTCAGTATAAGCATTGTGTAAAGCAATCTGTATTGTACACTGTGACTGATTTATTCGTATTATAAATACGATACCAATGTATTGGTTTCTAATATAACATAGGATCATTAGGGGGTAGGCAGAGGTGCACGACACCTATGTTACGCCACATATTAAAAGTCCACTGTAGTAACTTTTTTTACACAACTTAGTTGGCCATTATTAGCAATGTATTGGTTTCTAATATAACATAGGATCATTAGGGGGTAGGCAGAGGTGTATGACACCTATGTTACGCCACAAATTAAAAGTCCACTGTAGTAGAAATAGAAATAGACATTTATTCGCAGGAACATGTGTTACAAAGTTCTTAATAATAAAATGACCTGTACAAGGAATATTCCGCCTTTTTTAAAGGCATGCAAATATTATTTAAATAAGTAAATTTGTTAACTTTTTTATACAACTTACTTGTTAACTTTTTTTACAACTTAGTTGGCCATTATTAGCAATGTATTGGTTTCTAATATAACATAGGATCATTAGGGGGTATGCAGAGGTGTATGACATCGATGTTACGCCAGATATTAAAAGTCCACTGTAGTAACTTTTTTTATACAACTTAGTTGGCCATTATAAGCAATGTATTGGTTTCTAATATAACATAGGATCATTAAAGGGTAGGCAGAGGTGTATGAAACCTATGTTACGCCAAATATTAAAAGTCCACTGTAGTAACTTTTTTATACAACTTAGTTGGCCATTATTAGCAATGTATTGGTGTCTAATATAACATACGATCATTATAGGGTAGGCAGAGGTGTATGACACCTATGTTACGCCACATATTAAAAGTCCACTGTTGTAACTTTTTTTATACAACTTAGTTGGCCATTATTAGCAATGTATTGGTGTCTAATATAACATAGGATCATTAGAGGGTAGGCAGAGGTGTATGACACCTATGTTACGCCAGATATTAAAAGTCCACTGTAGTAACTTTTTTTATACAACTTAGTTGGCCATTATTAGCAATGTATTGGTGTCTAATATAACATAGGATCATTAGGGGGTAGGCAGAGGTGTATGACACCTATGTTACGCCAGATATTAAATGTCCACTGCAGTAACTTGTTTTATACAACTTAGTTGGCCATTATTAGCAATGTATTGGTTTCTAATATAACATAGGATCATTAGGGGGTAGGCAGAGGTGTATGACACCTATGTTACGCCAAATATTAAAAGTCCACTGTAGTAACTTTTTTATACAACTTAGTTGGCCATTATTAGCAATGTATTGGTTTCTTATATAACATCGGATCATTAAAGGGTAGGCAGAGGTGTATGACACCTATGTTACGCCAGATATTAAAAGTCCACTGTAGTAACTTTTTTTACACAACTTAGTTGGCCATTATTAGCAATGTATTGGTTTCTAATATAACATCAGAGATGCGATTTATTTGAAATACTTCTATTTAAAATGCAAATACAAAATTCAAAATACCTATTTTGTATTTTGCATTTAAATGCCTTTTAGTAAAAAACATTTTGTATTTTATTTGAAATACCTTTTGAGATGTATT
The DNA here is from genome assembly GCA_947095525.1 of Trisateles emortualis. Lineage (NCBI taxonomy): Eukaryota > Metazoa > Arthropoda > Insecta > Lepidoptera > Erebidae > Trisateles > Trisateles emortualis. The sequence continues at coordinate 15,544,224 of OX352745.1, forward strand.
TTGCATTTTTAATATTCATTTCAAAATGCAAAATACTTTGTGATCAAGTTTTGCCAACATTACCAGTCAATCAAAATGAAATGAACGAATTACGCTTGTATTTTCGAATTTGACCGATAGAGACGCCTGCTAGCCATGTGCGCCCTTTTTTTCTTCTTTTTAACCGACTTCAAAAAGGGGAGGTTATCAATTCGTGTGTTTGTTAACGCATAACTCCGTCATTTATGGACCGATTTGAAAAAATCTTTTTTTGTCTGACTGGACATACTTCCAGTTTGGTCCCATTATCATCAAAAGAAGTTTCTGATGGGATCCATGAGGAATTGAGGGAACTCCTCAAAAGTTATAGGCACACATATAGCAATTTTAATATTTTTAACAACTAATCAATCATTTGCATTCAGAAAGTGTAATTTGGTGAAGTAAAACTGATGAAGAAGACCACAGATGGCCATCTGAACTTTTCAATAATAAGTATTTTACTGATGGTGATTAGATAAGTTTCGGTTATTGTTGCTAAGCAACTATTAATAAGAAATAATGACATTAATGAATTATATTATTATATTGCTTTTAAAATATTGCTTTTAATACCTACTTGACATGTGTTCAGCCCGACGCTCAGTCGATTTTATTCGATTGTAACAAACAAATATTTGAAAATTTTACAACTTGCCGTACTGAAGTCGGTTTTTTTTTGTTAAAATTATGTATAAATAAAAATTGATGTTTATTTTTTACCCTTTTTAACAATACCATGCATTCCAGTTGTTATTAATAAAATAAGAACTAGATGCACAATCAACTGAAATAAATGGCTAGGTACCTACACAATTTTCACAAAATGGAGCCATGGCTCTCTTTTCGTTAGTCTAGTTTTTTTTACATAGTTTAAGTGTGTATTATTATTATTAATAACATAATAGAATTTATTGATACGCGGTACTGATAAATATGACCAAATGTCATGAATAAGGTGCCATGTTATTAGACGTTTTGGTTCGGTTCGGCATTGTGTCTTCTATTTCTCATGGTAAATAGGTACCTAAAATAAATAAAAATATCTGAGATTTGGTCAAAAGGTATTTTATTTTAAAAAAGTATTTTGAAAATACCTATTTTGCATTTAGCATTTGAAATACAAAACGAAAAACTATTTAGTATTTCGCATTTGAAATAGTAAATCTGAAAAGTATTTTGCATTTTGTATTTAAATGCTTTTTTAAAACCATTTTGTACATCTCTGTATAACATAGAATCATTAGAGGATAGGCAGAGGTGTATGACACTTACTTTACGTGCCAGATATTTAAAGTCCACTGTAGTAACTTGTTTTATACAACTTAGTTGGCCATTATTAGCAATGTATTGGTTTCTAATATAACATAGGATCATTAGGGACTAGGCAGAGGTGTATGACACCTATGTTACACCAGATATTAAAAGTCCACTGTAGTAATTTTTTTTATACTACTTAGTTGGCCATTATTAGCAATGTATTGGTTTCTAATATAACATAGGATCATTAGGGGGTAGGCAGAGGTGTATGACACCTATGTTACGCCAGATATTAAAAGTCCACTGTAGTAAGTTTTTTTATACAACGTAATTTTTTTTTAAGATGGAATATCCTTGGGATAGGACATAGTTTCTTTCAAAACGCATTCCTAAATAAGCATGTGCGCGAGTGAAGCGAATAATTTTAAATAAAATATAGTGTATGTCTTAGAAGAAATTCTAAAGATATGTCTTATTCACCAACCCGCATTTAGCCAGCGTGTGTGAATTAAGGACTAAACCCTCTCTCTCTCTCTCTTGATAGAGGAGAGAAGACCCGTGCCTAGCAGTGGGACATGGACATATATAGGTTGCTATTATCATTAATATTGTGTATATCCTCCCTAGGATACAATTTATCTTCTTAAAAAAATTATGAAGGTTCAGTAGTTTAGCGGTTAAAGTTTAACAGACAAATATACAGATAGAGTTAACTTTCGCATTTATATTATTAGTACTACGTAATCTCAGAAACGAGCGGAAATACACTAAAATAGAAAAATAAGTTTATATAACAAATAATTTGGTGACTATTTAATTAGCTAATAAAAGAAATTCTAATCAATCATACCTAATATTTATACTTAATTCATTCATGCCCACGCCCACGCCCACGTTTATATGTAATCAATCACTTTTAAAAACGGATACTTGTTAGCTATTAAGTTGTTAACAGCTTTTTTAGTTATGTAATATTAAGTTATGTTTATAAGAAGATTATTTAATCATAATGTAATGTCAAAGGATGGGTTTAGTTTGTATTATATAGATAGATAATAGAAGTTTCTATTTATATTCATCATCATCATCTCAACCTATAGACGTCCCACTGCTGGGCACGGGTCTCCTCCAAACATTTCGAGGGATTAGCCTACTATACCACGCTGGCCAGACGGGTTGGTATAGGGTTTTGTTACGAATTTTCCCTCTCTTGCGGTGGATATTATGTGCTAGATTTACTGCCTTATATTGAACTAGGGGTTGCCCGCGACTTCGTTCGCGTGGTAATTTGGGATATTTTCCCCAACATATCTCACTACAGCTCTGCTCCTATTGATCATAGCGTGATGTTATATAGCCTATAGCCTTCCTGGATAAATGCACTATTGAACAAAATCATTTTTTCTAATCGGACCAGTACTTTCTGAGATTAGCGTGTTCAACCAATCAAACAAACAAACTCTTCAGCTTTATAATATTGGTATATATTTTGGATACCCTAATGCATAACGTGATAGACGCGTTTCCCACAAAATCAGGACACACGGCTACTCTATAATCTCTTAGCTTAGTCGCACACGCATCGGGCCAATTTCACCATAACGGGTGCTAATGCATGTCTCACTTGAAGCATTCTGGGGCGCTCTGATGAGATTATAGACATAATGGCTTGTATATAATAATGTTTAATGGATATTAGTAAGTGTAATGTAGAATAAGATGTATGGAGCCAAGTTGTGGGCACGATGGGCATGCCCACAACCCTAATAGACTTGTGACGTCACACTTTCACCGTCTATTGAGATTGATTGGCTAATGATAATAATTATGTTTTGTAAACTTCTTTCATGAGAAGGATTGGTGGAATAAGGCAATGGACAGACGGGAATGGAAGTCAATGGGGGAGGCCTTTGCTCAGCAGTGGGACAATACAGGCTAGTAAAAAAAAAATTCTTTGAATATATTTATCTCAATTTTAGTATTGCACTATATCGATCATGAGTGAGTTCACACTCCAACTCACACTTGACTTGACGACTGATTTTCGGGTGGCTGTACCTACAACTGTTTTTTTAGGGTTCCGTGCCTGGAGCTTGCTTTTATAATCGGATAGTTTTGTTATAAGTAGTGTAAGGAAGAATCTAGGACCACGTGAGGACTGCCGCAATCTGTCAAAATAAATACCTACCGTCTAGAAACGATTCAGTCGGCATATAAGTATGGGCTGGCAGCGTAGCCGACGGACGGGGCGCCCTCGATCAGAGCCTCTAGACAAGTGGCATGAACTATAGTCGAATCGAAAAGTCAAAAAAACAAATGTATGGGATTTGACGTAAGTCTACGATATAATGTCGTAAACTTACGTCAAATCCCATACATTTACTTTTTTGACTTTTCGATTCGACTATCGCTTGTGCCATTTGCCTAGAGGGGCAGAGCGGCGTTCTAAGTTCGTAAATCGCTGGTGCGCGAACGCCCCAATTCTGCTAATTTACGGATGGCTCAATTTAATCTTAGTAGTATTTTTGGTATTCTGCTAATAAATTAAAGACCAATAGTTGGTAAACCATGGTTTTAAATTATTTAGCAGAATACCAATAATGTAATACCAAAAAAGCATTTAAGACCAATGGTTTTCCAACTATTGGTCCTAAATTTATTAACAGAATACCAAAAATGCTACTGAGATTCAATTGAGAATCAATTAATATTCAATTGAGCCATTAGCACAATTGGGGCCCTGGTCATGAGCAGTAGGTATTTATTTTGACATAATGAGACAGTGTCATCACTATGAGGAGAGAGATTTTTCCTTACCTTATGGTTTCTTCTCATCATCATCAGCCTATCGCAGTCAACTGTTGGACCTACGTCTCTCCAATTGCAAACCACTTCGTCGTATATTTGCTCAGAATTAGCGGCGTTTGTAATTATGCCAGGTAGGTATTATGGTAGTAGGATATTAAACGTTGGCTATTTAGATTAAGCCTGATTGGATTCGTTATGGCCAGTTTACATTTAGCGAGTGCTTTAGGAAAGCACGTTAGTTTAAACGTGTAATATTTACTTGATTTAGTGCTTCTCTAGTTGTATACGAGTGCTTTAGTATTCCATTATAATCATACTAAAACATTTCATACTTAATACATATAATGCAAAAGTATGGATGGATAGAATTTTGTTATCCAATCACGCTAGCCTCTCTAGATAATTGACATAAACAGAGCCTCTAGACAAATGGCATAAACGGTATTCGAATCGAAAAGTCAAAGAAACAAATGTATTGGATTTGACGTAAGTCTACGATATAATGTCGTAAACTTACGTCAAATGCCATACATTTGTTTTTTTGACTTTTCGATTCGACTATCGCTTATGCCACTTGTCTAGAGCGGCAGTAGTCACATTGAATAGAATAGAAAGCAAATATGTGGTACATATAATACGCGGGAATCACGGGGGCTTACATCGCCGATTTCTAAACTTCAGGCTACAATAACCCAAAATCTATTTTTGACCCGACCCGGGAATTGAACTCGTACTCAACGATTCAGGCCAATGAGGCAGTGTGCGTTGTATTGGCGAATTCTTTTATAGGTAGATATACTTGACTTGTAGAGTTTGGCAAATATTCTAATATTTGCCAAATTCCGAGCGAAGTTAAATACGATAATTAAATATTTATTTAAATTAATAAAAACAACACGTCATTGTCATATTGTTTGGTTAATATTAGTGCAATATGCGACTACTGGTCCCGAGTACGATTACCGGGTTTGGCCAGAAATAGATATTTATTGGATGTTTCTGCCAAGAAATTTACAATTGATGCTTGAAGTTTAGAAATTGGTGGTTTTTACCTCAGTGCCTGGAAATTCTTTCGCGCCATATTAATCAGATGTTTTCGAACGAAGATTGATATAAACATGCTCCTTGCAATACCGGTATGGTAGTGAACTGGTGATCGTCACGAAGCACCGAAAAGCAGATATTGGGGTTTTCTGTGGAGGCATCGCGTTACGTACATAGGCTACGGAAACTATTTACGTTCAGGCCACATACTTGTTTACCTCCTTCGAGGTCGAACAGAGGATGCCCTCTGTTGTACTTCTTATTTACTAATAGTTAAAAAAAAAAAAATAGAGAAGACCCGAAGTTTAGAAATTGGTGGTTTTCCCTCTGTGCTTTGGCATTCTATCGTGCTATATTTATCAGACGTTTTAGAACGAAGATTGATCCACATGGTCCCTGTAATACCGGTAATATTGGTTGAAAATTGCACCATTACCACGACCGCAGTTTATCTCGATCGATGTCGCGGTAACCGATGTGATTTGACTTTCCTGCATTTTTTGAATACTTACCTTTCTCTTTAGTATCTGCTATGGTAAGATAATCAGATATTGGAATGAAGTAAGACACTGACATAATCGTCGATAAAATAAATAAGTTATTGACACGTTGGTTCAGGCAATGAGAGGTCTTGCTGTATTATAAGAAAATGGTCAACCATCTGCGGATTGACCACAGCAAGCTTGCTTAATCTAGCAGTTATATTGATCCAATATATGATTATGGATCTAATCATGAAGAATTGAGGGAACTCCTTAAAAAATTATAGGCTTACATATAGCAATTTCAATATTTTTTACAACAAATCAAACATTTGCATTCAGAAAGTGTAATTTGGTGATTTGAAACTGATGAAGAAGACCACAGATGGCCACCTGAACTTCTCATTGATAAGTAATTTACGGATGGCGATTAGATAAGTCTTTGTTAAGGTTGTTAAGCAACTATTACTAAGTAAATGTAATGTAGCAAATGAAAATGGTACAATTAAACTGAAGAGATGATGAAGCCGGAAGGTAGGCAACAGAACTCCATCATTAAACAATGTAATCCAGCCGTGTTTGGTATTTGAATGGTCATTAGATGCACTTTAGGTGTAAATGATGAGATTTAAATAAAACCGTCTTTAAGGGAGGAAAAGTGAGATTAAAGTTTGTATGAGAGTTCATGCTGTTTAAGTACTTTAGATTGGGGATTTATTTTTGAATTTAAAGTTGTTTTATTTGTTAATTATAATAATATAATATAAATAATATAAAGTAATTCGGGAATTTCCTCCCACGTACGATTAGGTTGTGGAATGAGCTTCCTGCCGAGGTTTTCCCGAGAGACTATAGCATGGAGTTCTTCAAGAAAGGAGTTATAAGGTTTCTAAAGGGTCGGCAACGCGCGAGTGTTACCACTGGCGTTGCAAGCGTCCAATGGCTACGGTAACTGCTTACCATCAGGCGGGCCGTATGCTTGTTTGCCTCCTTGGTAGTATAAAAAAAAAGTCCTCTTAACCGAATTTCTATTACGGCAGCTTATCTTGACGGAGACTAGCCATCTACACGGGAGATATTATAGTGCACAAGTGTGTGTGCAAATACAGTCTTCGCTCTCATAGTCCGATGTGACGTGTTGCAATTCGACACGGCGCAGACGGCGAGAGATCAGTTCCTCTAGACAAGTGGCATAAACATTGTCGAATCGAGGATTTTGCATAAGTTTACTATGTTATGTCGTAAAAGAAAGAAGATGTAGTGACAAAAGTTGAAAAGGGGATGTTAAGATGGTTTGGACATTTATAAGGGTGGATGAAAGAAGAATAACAAAAGAGGTATATCGTGCAAGAATGAAGGGAGATGTCGGTAGGGGCCGCCCTAGGAGAACATACAGCTACCAAGTATGGGGATTTGCTAATTAAAAGTACCCAGAATCGACGTTCATGCATGAAGAGGTTGATGAATGTAGAGGAGGCGAAGGAAGTATGTTTGGATCGAAGCAATTGGCGTACCATAGTCTCTGCCTACCCCACTGGGAGACGGGCGTGATGATATTATGTATGTATGTATTACTTAGATTTGCATGAAAATCATAAACAAACATTGTTATTTAAAGTGAAATTGCAATCATTCAAGTGTATAACAGGAGGGTGTCTCGTTTGACCTGCTCTTGCGCACCACACGCCCCGTCGATCGTGTCCGTTTCTACAATAGTTATAATCATGCGCATAGGATCCATTTTTAACCGACTTCAAAAAAGGAGGAGGTACTATGTTCGACTGTATGTATTTTTTTTATGTATGTTCACCGATATCTCACCCATTTGTGGACCGGTTCTCAAATTCTTCTTTTATTTGAAAGAGTATACTCTAAAAGTGGTCCCATTGACACCAAGTCAGAATCTGAAGATGGAATTCCTGGGAAATCGAGGGCAACCCTCAAATGTTATAGGAATAATAAAGAAAAAAAATATATGAAAAACATTGTTAATAACAATGTTTTTCATATTTTTTTTTCTTTTATTTTAACACTTGCCAAGTGCCATCGTTTTTTAACGGGTTACATTTCATTTCCCAATAACGTTTCCTAACACAAAAATGCATTGATGCAGTTATATCTTTCATCTGTACAACAAACAAGTGGTTATGAAACGATATAACACATCGGTTCTACAACAATAACTAAGTTATTTCTGATTATGTCAGTACATGAACCAATGATGTTATAATTTTAACAATAATTTTTTTTTGTTAATTTTTTTTTTCAAAAGCCCTGAAATCCCAATTCCACGTAGATCCCATCATCTAAATAGACTTTTACCCAACTGAAAGTATATCCTTTAGGACAACAAAAAAAAAACAAATCGGTTCACAAATAATGCAGTTCTGTGGTAAAAAAACATAAAAAAACTCACGAATTAGGTAATGTCCTCCTATTTTTTGAAGTCGCTTAAGAAGAAAGAAAGGCTACCTTCATTCTGAGCGGTGTTCAGTTTTGTTGCCTTTTTTTTACGCGTACTTGCTTATAGATTTCGCATATGAATGCGATAGATGATACAGAATGTATTGATCCAGAAAGAGATAGCTATTAGCCGAATGACAACAGTTAACCGCTTCTGCAAAGACAAATTTTAGTTCGCTAGCGCGATACCTTCGACTTTCTTAGTGTAATATCATTAACATGACTATAAACAACACACAGCAACCTTTCTCGTCAGTACTAGAAAGGTTGTATATATATTTTAATGTTGTTAGTAATAACAGTTAACATTTCATAACCGCTATTAGGTTTTTTATAATTAAGTCTTATGTTATTTATTGGTCATGAAATATGAATGTTTAACGAAGAAATTATGAGGCGACGACGACGCTACGGGCTGTTACCTGGCTAAGGCATTTATAGCCTAGTGATTTGCAAAAAAGCGGTGGTGGCCGAGTGGGAAAGTAACAGACTTGCCCGTAAGAGATGCGAGTTCAATATAGGTTCCAATGTGAATTTCAATGTGTGGAGTTTATATGTACTAATCAAATGATTCGCCATCTGCTAACCGTGAAGGAAAACATCGTGAGGAAACCCACATGTCTTAGAAGAAATTCTAGTCATGTCTGATTCACCAACCCGCATTAGGCCAGCGTGTGTGAATTAAGGCCTGAATCCTCTCTCTCACTTGATAGAGGAGAGGAGACCCGTGCCCAGCAGTGGGACATTTATGGGTTTCTATTATTATTATGTGGCAATGTGGCCTGTCTTCAGATATTTTATTCAAAGGTATATTGAGGCACTCATAGCCAGCCGCACTGGCTCTTCGGTAAACGATTGGCGGGTTTAGCTACCAAGGGCGCGGTAACCTTATAGATGGGTGAAAGCATAGTGGTATTTCACCTGAGCCTCTCCGTGCTTCAGAGTGCACGTTAAAAATCGGTCCCTACTTCCTGAAATCACTATCTTTTGCTGGAAAGTGTATAAAATCAGTTATGTTAGTTTAAAAGATCTATGTGTACAGACAGCGGGACTCAAAGTTACCAACATACCCTCAAAAAATCTACTTTTCTGGGCTGTTTTAAATACCTGTTATAAAATGTAGTAAGATTTGGTAACTGACGTAAACGAGAAACAAAGATCGCAAACTGACAGTTGTGATTGCTCGATGACGGCACACACGGTTGCTAAACGTCAAAATTTTAAAGGAATAACTTAAAAAAAGACAAACTAAGATGCCTTATTTCTATATAAGTATGATGAAGATATAAATAGCAGCCGAGCAATGATCAATAACTTCATTTGTACTAACCAGGTCAACAATAAGTGTCACAGTAATTGACTTAGCGCTTTCAACTTGTCTTACCATCCGCGCCCATTGTCTTATGCTCGAGTGGAGTATGTACTAATCAGTATTTAGGTCTAGCTCAAAAAGTGAAAACTTATGTACAGTGGAGTGTTTAAGTTTATATGATTAACTTATTCTTTTTTTTAATCGACATCAAAAACGAGGAGGTTATCAATTCGTGTGTATTTTTTTTTGTTTGTTACCGCAGAACTCCGTCATTTATGGACCGATTTGTCTGAGAAGACATACTTCCAGTTTGGTCCCATTTTCATTAAAAGAAAGTTCTGATGATGGGATCCATTAGGAATTGAGGGAACTCCTTAAAAATTATAGGCACACATATAGCAATTTCATTTTTTTTGACAACACATTAAACATTTGCATTCAGAAATTATAATATGATAAAGTAAAACTGATGAAGAAGACTACAGATGGCCACATGAACTTCTCAATAAAAAGTATTTTACGGATGGCGATTAGATAAGTTTCCATTATGGTTGCTAAGCAACTATTTGATGATAAAGATAACTTCGGCACTGAGGAACAGGCCAGGGCTCGTTCCGAAGTTGTCTTCTTCTTCTGTCGCGGGGGACTTTACAAACGTACAATTAACCGATAGAAAGTACACCCAGACTCGGGAAAATCATTTATGGGTCACGGAAGGACCTTACAGAAGACCAGAGCCAAATAACTCTACACAGCGGTGTAGTTGTGTTCCTGTGTGTGAGTACAGGTCTCCAGCGCTCATTTAAGGATGCGTTTTGAAATAAACGCTTTCCTATCCCAGGGATACTCAGATCTTAAAGTCCTGGTGTAAAAAAATGAGTTGACAACACGCAAGTGATACCTCTGGTATTGCAAGCGTCCATAGGCTACGGCAACTGTGTAGTACTTATAAACAAATAAATAAAACTAAAACACAATTTTTTGTCCCGTGTGGGGATCGAACCCACAGCACGCCACGCAGAGGTAAATGACGAGGTAACCACTTAATCCACTGAACCAACGGTGCAGTCAAATCTGTGTCAATTGTCTGGTGGTCGTCCCAGGTTCGATTCCAATGTCGCCAAAAATAGATGTTGGGTTTTTCTATCAAGAAATTCACTACATATAAATAAAGTTGGCGGTGTTTACACCTCTGCAGCTCTGTGCCTCGTATACATGAATTCATTGAGAAATAAATATCAAGTCATGATTGTATTTATTTTATTTGAATGAAAGTTTGCAATAAAATACATACATTGTCAAGATCTGTATTTTATATTAGACTAGCTGTTGCCCGCGGCTCCGCCCGCGTGGATGTCGGTTATCGCTGCAAAAATGCTGTGTTATTCCAGACCATAATCTATCTCTGTGCCAAATTTCACCCAAATCCGTTCAGTAGTTTTTACGTGAAAGAGTAACAAACATCCATCCATCTATCCATCCATTCTCACAAACTTTCACATTTATAATATTAGTAAGGACCCGCGACTTCGTCCGCGTGTCGAGAATTTTAAGGTTTCGAAATTCAAGTTAAATTTTAGTTTCTAAGTTTGTAATTGGTGTACAAAAAGAGTTATCTTTATATCTCATCGAAACCATTATCTCAATCCATAAACGTTCCACTGCCGGGCAGGGGTCTCCTCCATACCTTTGGAGGCATATTAGTCTACTAAACTACGCTGGCCAGATTGGTATAGTTAGTCATTCGTCAACTCGCTGAATACCTATCTTGTAGACTTTGGCGAGATGGCACATTTCTAAAGTCACGAAATAGGTATTCAGCGAGTTGACGAATGACTCGGTATAGGGTTTTGTTTGGAGTGTTCCCTCTCTTGTTATATTGTCTGCCTGATTAGCCCCGTTAATCAATTCTTACGACACCTTGGGGATGGAACGGGGTATCTATTTATCTATCTAAAGGTATTTCTGGTTTGTGGTATACAAAATATTTTCAAAGTTAAAAGTATACGAGTTACTCTTTATAAATAAGTTTGTTCAAGTGTAAATCGCATTAAAATCGATCCAGCTGTGTTTAAGATAGCTCTAGCAAATACTTTTTGTTTGTCTATCTGTCTAGAAAGACAAAAAATAATATTTGCATTTTTTATAAGTACCATGTACCAATATAATGAATTTAGAAAGGAGTTATATGAACAACACTTCAAATTTTGATATAAGTATTATATTGATATAGATAAGTTAGCTTTAGCCTGCGGCTTTCCTCAAATGTTGTGTCTCTCAAAAAAGTGTCAACCAAAACTATCAGTGGTACAAGCTTTTACTTAGTACAGGCACCAGAATTTGTAGGACACGTTTTCTATTTTGTAAGACCTATAAGTACTTATTATTTTGTTACAATATTTATAATGAATAAATGATTTTTATTCATTTATTATTATTATTATAGTCGTTCTGGAATCAAATTAAAAGTAGGTAGTTACCTTAAATCGACGTCCATGCATGAAGAAGTTGATGAATGTAGAAGAAGCGAAAGAAGTATGTTTGGATCGAAACAATTAGGTACCATAGTCTTTGCCTACCCCTGTGGGAGACAAGCGTGATGATATGTATGAGTGTATGTAGTTCTGGAGCTTACATGCAACAAACTGACTAACAAACTATACCTCTTTATAATATTAGTATAGATGTAGATAAAAGTGAAAGACAAGACCTGTATGGATTTCTGCTTATCGAACAAAGTAGCATTAGAGTTCTGTTAAAACTGAATGAAAACCATGTAGTAATTAATTTTCGTATGAAACCTAAATTTGCGAAATTTTATGTAATGGTTCAAAATACTAAGTTTGGTCGCCCACGGGCCACACGCGACAGCCACACGTTTGTCACGTGTGGCTACTACTATAATACTACTACTATAATAATCATTTATTAATTTAAAGATCTTACAAAATAATAAATGTGCTTTTCAAATTCTAGTGCCTCTAACTACTATGATTGTAATATATTTTTTTATTATTTGTAGTTTCAGTTGACACTTTTTTGAGAGACAAGGCACCTAATATCTTGTAGTTTTCATATATTTTATATGGACTCGCCGCACACGGTTGACGTCGGTGGTCGCCTCTCGCTACAAAATAAAATGTATGAAAACAGGTTGGTGGCGGCGCGTTTTGTTGTTGTCGCCTGTGGCTCTTATGCGGCCACCCTAAGCGTACGAGTACATAGAGATAGACGGCGGTGCGGGAAGCGAATATGTAAGGATAGTTACTAACGCCGCCGCCACGCCTTCTTTTTTTTAAGGAAACTCCCGCACTAGAGAACAAACTCTGTGTCGCGGGGGACTTTACAAACATACAATTAACGGACACAAATTACACCTAGACTCAGAACAATTCTTTGTGGGTCATACAAAGTTTTGTCCTGTGTGGGAATCGAACCCACAACCTTGTGCACAGCAGGCGCGTACTGCGGCCACTGGGCCACCGAGGCAGACACACCTTCGTACTTCTTACATGTTAAATACGGAACCCCAAGCGATTTACATAATAATATATTTAAGATGCTTAAACCACTGAATTCATAAATAACAGTTACTAACAAACGTACTACATTGTAGACACTCACTACTCAGTACGTAGTTAGTGTTTAACAACTTTTTAATAAGCTAGCTTGTATGCCTTTCGAATGTAAGATAGTCACCTAAATATTTAGAAGGCTAGAATGTATTACAGGTGATTGTTCGTTTGCAGTAAGTAAACTTTGTTTTGTGTCTGAGATTTTACTACTTATATAAACGCGAAAGTTTAAATGGATGCATGTTTACTTCTCAATCATGTTAGAACAGCTTATCGAATCTGGATGGAATTTGGCACAGAGATAGATTATAGTCTGGAATAGCACATAAGATAGTTTTCATCACAAAAAGGTGTAAGTCTAGTTTAATATTTGACTGGACAGTGATTAGTGACCCTGACTGCTATGCTCAAGGTCGTAGGTTCGATTCCCATACGGCACAAAATTTTGTGTGATTAATATCTAAACGTTTGTGGCGAGTCTGGGTGTAAATTATGTTCGTGGATTTCATGTTTGTAAAGTCCCTAGTGACAGAAGCCTAGTACGTAGGAAGGTTTTATATGAAAAAAAAAACTAAATGGCCACTAAACAGAATTGACGACCAAGTAAAAGTAAAAAGCAGCCAATGAATAAGGACAGGACCAAAGAGAGGCTAAGTCCAGCAGTGGACGTGCTCTATAAACATTTTATAAAATTGATGTCACTAAAACTTCTGCAGCATTCTTACTAATGCACTGAAGCTGACACACGTCAATATTGATTAATGGCTAATTTATTACATTATTCAGGCGATAGAAAGTCGATTTTGCTTTCAAAGACTAGATTCTGATCGAGTAACTCAAATATTTGAAGGCACAACCCAAGTAATGAGATTTAAAGAAAGATAATTGATGTTCATACTGAGCGGCGTTTAGTTTTGTTGCGTTAATATTACCCGAACTTACTTATACGTGTATTCATCTCAGCCATGAGCGTCCACTGCTGGACATAGGCTTCCCCTAAGGTTTTCCACAGCATTCGGTCCTGAGCTGACCTTGTCCATCGCTTGCCCGCCTTTACCAGGTCATCTGTCCACCTTGTTGGACACAGAACGTATGTTACGGAAAGAGATAGCTTTTAACGGACTAAATTCAAATGATGATTGTTATGTACTTATCGGGAGTGGGACACGTCAATAAAACAAGCTAGTTGGTTACACACTGATTTAATGCCAATATGGCGCGCGCGACGCGGTAGCCATATAGCTATATAGGCAGGTAGGTACATTTATGCGTATACATCTATAACATCTCTTCCCCTTAAGCTATGAATATAATACTAAAATATCTTAAACTACTAGGTACCCTTATTTATGGTTGTTTCATTTGGGTCATTGTCATCGTCATGGCTCGTTGGTGTCGAGAAGACCGGACTAATTGCCATTCGCCTTTGAGTTATAGCGGCGCGTGGTGGAGTTGCCGCCAGTGTGTCAAGCGCAGTCAGTGCCTGTCCATTTCCGGTCGGATCCGTTACCGGCCCTCCTTCTCCACACGGTTGTGCCGTAGGCTCGTGGTAAGAGGCTACCAGCGGCGCCACATCGGGTACCACGTCAGAGTCCCAGTCTTGTTCCTCATTCGGTGACGAATACACTCGTTTCCTTATTTGATCAACGTGCCTGGTCATTTCACATCCTAGGATTGGCACGTATATCACGTACATAGTTTTGCCGATCTTCTTTCGAATGACCCCTTGGACCCAACTGAACTTTTTATTATTAGTATTTTTAGTAATCCAAACGTTTTCATTTTCTTTAAAATCTGGTCTGTGTATACCTCGGTAGTATTTAGCCTGTAAGGACTGATTGTGTTCGACGGTGTCAATTAGGTCTGTGGATAAGGGTGACGGCGCGATAGGGTTTAGTAAGTCAAGCCGTGAGCGCAACGAACGCCCAAATAATATCTCCGCGGGTGATTTATCAGTAGTACAGTTTTTCGAGTTTCTATAATCGAATAAAAATTTTGCGATTTTTTCATGAATCGTTTTTTTATTACAACCCTCTAAAATTAAAACCTTAAGCCCTTTTTTTACAATTTTTACTGAACTTTCGGCTTGCCCGTTACTTGCAGGGTGATACACCGGTGATAGGACATGTTCGATACCGTTAAGTTTACAAAAGTCCTTGAATTCTGAAGATACGAAAGACGTACCATTGTCACTTACCAACGTGTGTGGAACCCCGAATCGCGACATTAAATCATATAATTTACCTATGACTGCCTTAGAATTATAAGTTGAGGACACATCGTAACATTCCACCCATTTACTATATGCATCAACCATAACCAAAAACATATAACCGTGAAACGGGCCTAAGAAATCTATATGAATTCGGTAAAAAGGGTGTGGCGGTAAGGGCCACGGCGCGAGTGGGGCGTGCGCCGGCGCAGGCCGCAGTGCGCAGCACACGTCACAGGCGCCCGCTACTCGCTCTATAGCTGCGTCCACGCCCGGGAACCACAGCCGCTTGCGAGCCTCCGCCTTCATCTTTACTACCCCGAAATGTGAACTATGCAGTTCCTTACATACGCTTCCTTGCAATGACGAAGGAATAACTATTTTATGCCCACGCATTAAGACACCATTTTCATAAGATAGTTGTGTCCGACAATTAAAAAATGGTTGTAAGTCGCGGTCGTTTACTTTCCTGGGCCAACCGTTTAAAATATATCGTTTGATAATGGCCAGGTAAGTGTCGCGAGCTGTCTCGCGACGTAAGTCGCTTAATGTCAAAGGTAAATCGCCGTCCACGACAAAGTTAACGTATGTCGCGCGATCCTCGCACTCGGCAAGCTCGTCGGGTGTTTTCGTCCCACTCGCACACTCACCTGCGCCGGCGCCGCCGCCGCCGTACGCCCGAGACAAATAGTCTGCGCTGTTTTGCTTACTACTAATATATTCTATAGTGTAATTATACGCAGTTAAAAATATAGCATACCTCTGCAAGCGATTGGCAGACACTTCGGGGATACCTTTATATGGCCCGAATATAGCTAGCAGAGGTTTATGATCCGTCCTTAGTACAAACGGTTCGGATCGCCCATATAAATATTGGTGGTATCGTCGTACTCCAAAAATGATCGCCGTTGCTTCCTTTTGAATTTGGGCGTAATTTTTTTCAGCTGACGATAATGTTCGTGAAGCGTACGATATAGGCCTTTCTAACCCCTCCTCGCCTATTTGTGATAGTACAGCGCCTAACCCTGTCGGCGACGCGTCCACCGTTAATATTAACTTTGCCTTCGGGTCGAAATGAGCTAATGTCTTATCGGACGCTAAAATGTTTTTTATTCGGACAAACGCATCATCGTGAATACGAGTCCATTCCCACTTTGTATTTTTAATTAATAAATTATATAATGGACTTAGTACGGACGACGCGTCAGGCACAAAGTTACGATAATAGTTAGCAAGACCTAGAAACGACTGTAATTGTGACACATTTATAGGTGTAGGGGCTTGTAAAATAGCTTTAACTTTATCGGGGGACTTTCTAATTCCATGCCTGTCTATGACATGACCCAGATACGAAATCTCATCTTTAAAAAATTCGCATTTACTCATCTGAACAGTTAATTCGGCATCATTTAACCGTTGTAAGACTGTGATGAGTCTCTGCCTGTGTTGATCTTTATTTAACCCAGTAATAAGCACATCATCAAGCAGAAAAATTATTCCCTCGATTCCTGCGAGCAAGCATTCCATCGCGCGCTGGAATATGGCTGGTGCGCTGGACAGCCCAAACACCAAACGCGTAAAATTAAAAAGACCGCGATGTGTGTTAATGCATGTTAACTTCTGAGAGTCTTTGTTTAAAATAAATTGATTATATGCCATAGATAAATCGATTTTACTAAACTGTACGCCTCCGTGTAGTTTGGCTAACAAATCATTCACCGTCGGTAAGGGGTACTGATCGATTATCAGTTGTTTATTGATTGTAACTGAGTAATCAGCACATAATCTTATGCTACCGTTCTTTTTAATAACAGGTACAATCGGCGACGCGTATTCCGAATGCTCGACAGGTTGTAATATTCCCAGTGACAATAATCGGTCAAGCTCTTTGTCTATTTTTTCTTTTAGCGCGTAAGGTACTGGTCTTGCTTTAAAAAAAATCGGTTTGGCATCGGGTTTTAAATGTAAATCTATTTTATATTTATTAAACGAACCAAGATTGCCTGAGAACACTTTAGGAAATTTTTCAGTGAATTGATTTACCATATTCGTATTAGATTCATATACCGTTATTGCTTTTTCAAAGACGGCATGAATTCGCGCCGGCGCCGGCGCTAGCTCTAAGTTGAATTCACGAATGAAATCGCGCCCGAGTAGCGGCGGTCCGCCTGCACGCACAACATATACATTCAAGGTATGCGTACGCCCAAGATACGATATAGGTAATAAAACAACTCCGATCGTTTCGATATTTTCCCCCGTATAACTAAATAATTTTTTGTTGGTGACTGACAATGGCAATCGTTTAAAATTTGAGTTGTAGGTATTTTTTGAGATAACACTTACTGCTGACCCACTATCGATTTCAAATTCTAAAGCTACACCACTGATAAATACACGCTCCGTCATCGGTTTCCCTTTGACGCATCGAATGTTATAAAAACACTCACCGTCGTCGTCGTCGCCATTATCCACAGTACCTGCCTCCACGTACTTCACATTGCCCTCTGTCGGACACACTTTACGCAAATGGCCTTTGGCCCCGCACTTTTTACACTTGTAATTTCTGTAGCGACATTGATTAGCTTTATGATTCGTAAACCCGCACACACCGCACTTTTCTTTTTTAGAGATGTTATAAACGCTATCCGTGCCTACTGCGCCGCCGACGACGCCGCCATTACTCGACGTTGCCTGTGTCGAGGCCTGCCGCGCGCAGCGCACGCTCTCTGCCAAGTCAATGGCTTTCGCGAGGGTCAGCTCGCGCTGATCCTGCATGAACAGCTTGTCCCGTTCGCGTCCAGCTGCCATGCCCATGATAAATTTATCGAGCAAGGCTTCCTCTAAATTCTTGAATGCGCAGTGCGTCGACAATCCCCTAATCCTTGCTGCCCATTGAGTGTGAGTTTCTCCTGGTCGCTGTGTTGCTGCGTAGAACACAGATTTTTCAGCAAATCCGAACCTTTTTGGTGTGAAGTGAGCATCGAGAAGTTCGACTATCTTCTCGTAATTCAAATCCTCCACCTTGTTGGGAAGCGCCAGGTCACATGCTAGCTTGAATGTTGATTCACATAATGACGTTAATAATATCGCCCTCCGCTTGATTGATGCTTTGTCGGATACAGGGGTTATATCATTGGCTATGAACCACTGATCCACTCGCAGTTTAAAGCTATTCCAATCCTGCGATAGGTGATCAAAAGTGGAAAGTACACCATAAGTCGTTCCCGTAGACATTTTTAACCAAAAATGTGAGTCCGCTCGTCGCCACGTGTTATGTACTTATCGGGAGTGGGACACGTCAATAAAACAAGCTAGTTGGTTACACACTGATTTAATGCCAATATGGCGCGCGCGACGCGGTAGCCATATAGCTATATAGGCAGGTAGGTACATTTATGCGTATACATCTATAACAATGATTTACTAGAGAGCACCTGGAGTAGAACCGCCACCTTACAGAAGACCACAACCAAATGACTACACATAGCATTGTAGTTGTGTTTATGTGTTTGCAAACAGGTTTTAAAAGCTCACTTGGTATGCGTTTTAATCGAAACGTTTTCCTATTTCAGGGAAATTCCGTAATAATGAATGATTTTTAAATTTTTGAGACGAAAACACGCAAGTAATATCAATTCTTCTGCTGCTGCGGCAACTGCTCACTACACCTAAGCAGTATAAAAAAAGCCTGCGGAGCAGTCTTTGGGGACTGCCGATAGAAGGGAAAACTAAGTAACTTGTGAACTTCTTCGGGCTCTTAGATTATTTTTTTTGAATATGGAAAGCATTGACGATGACGCGAGTTCCATGACTTTTGTTAGCCCAAAAAGTTTGAATATGGAAAGCGTTCGATGACTATGACGCGAGTTTCATGATTTTTGTTCACCCAAAAAGTGCTAGAAGTTTTCATTTCTAAAAAACTACCTACAATTGCCTTTTGTCGTCAACAATTTCGGCTCGCTAGTGCAATATCTACCTTTTACTATAATATTATTGGTTGCGGGTATTACACACGAGAGAGTGCTAAATGGCCTGTAAAAAGCGGCAAGACAGGATTACTTTCCACTACTACTTAATGTACTTACGCCTGCCTCTATATGGTGCTTCAGTAAAGAGCTGTATACTTATCGGGAGTACGATCTCAAAGTGACATCTGTGTTGTGTCATAGAATAGTTGTGTGCTATTAGACAGGTATTATACGGTTTGCTTACGCAAAGACAAAAAGAGTTAAAATTCGTAAAATAATACTGGAATTACCTAGCTTTAAGATTGTTACTGTTCAAAAATCGAAAAAAGATTTGATTTATGAAAAACTGTGTATATATAACCTATGTGATAAGTACCTATAATATTTGACAATTGCCATCGAATGTCCTAGTATTCCATCATCAGATCCTGATTAGGTGCCAATGGGACCACTTCAAGAGAATAGATAGATATATATACTCTTTCAAATAAAAAATAAATCGAGGAGAAATCAGTGAACTTAGATAGATAGATAACTCTTTATTGTACACCAAGTTACAATTTTGTCTTAATGATAATTTTATAACTATGTACAATGGAACTTCCTCTTTTTTTAAACTCAGAAAGTTAATAATAAATCGCTATAAGGACCTCATGGTACGGCTCTTAGCACCCTACTACTTCATTCCATTTCATGTATTCTTAATAACAATCCGTTTTTGTCCAATACATAATTATTTGCTTATTAAAATTAAATTGATAAATATTAAAAATCACAGTATCATTAATTACTAGTACAATAAATTAGGAAAAAATGTCAACAATTATGAATTATGAATTTGAAATGCCTATGGACGCTTGCAATACCAGAGGTATCACTTGCGTGTTGCCAAACCATTTTTTTTTACACCTGGGCTTTAAGATGGACTATCCCTGGGATAGGAATACGTTTTTTTTCAAAACACATCCCTAAATAAGCGCTGGAGACCTGTGTTATTTGGCTGTCGTCTTCAGTAAGGTGGAGGTCCTTCCCCAGTCGGGCTTGCTCGCTAGTAGCGTGCCCCACCTCTTAAATCCGGTTATATTTATTAGTCTAGAAGCTTACCAGCTAGAATATAGCACTCATAACAAGACTGAATGTAAGTAAAAAGCGGTAAAACAACACTTTCCTAACGATATACCGCTGCGCTATTACACGGAAGGCTATTTGTTGATCTCCTCATAAGGCATTACTTGTAGAGCAGTTTCTAAATAAATATATTCTTTGAGAGGTGAGTTTGCTGTTTTTTAACCGCGAGTTAACTTATATTACTTGACTGTTTTATGTTTTGAATAATGGCAATGACATTCATGATGCAAAAGCGTAATCCTTACTAATATTATAAATGTGAAAGTTTGTGAGAATGGATGGATGGATGGATGTTTGTTACTCTTTCACGTAAAAACTACTGAACGGATCTGGATGAAATTTGGCACACAGATAGATTATGGTCTGGAATAACACATAGGCTAGGCAGCGATAACCGACATCCACGCGGGCGGAGCAACCGGCAACAGCTAGTAATATTATGAATGCGAAAGTTTAAGAGTGGTAGGGCACCATACTAGCGAGCAAGTCCTGCTGGGGAAGGACTTTCATCTTACAGATGACCACATTCCAAATAACTATGTATATGCAACGATGCAGTTGTGGTCCTGTGTGCTCATTAAGGAATGAGATTGCGTGAAATAATTGTTTTCGTATCCCGTATTGTTCTCTATCTTAAAGCTCTGGTGTAAAAAATGGGAACACGCAAGTGATACCTCTGGTATTGCAAGCGTCCATAGGATACAGTAACTGCTTAAATCAGGGGAGCCGTATATTTGTCTGCCAATAAAACACCTAAGTTTTGGAGTGTCGAAAATCCTTTACCCCTATTCATTTGTGTCTAAAGTCTAAATCAAATAAAATCACACCATTATTTTCCCGAACAGTACCGCGGGAAAATAATGTTTTTTTTTGCTCATTCGTTTTTTTTTTCATTAGTGTTCTATATCTAAATGTTAAAATCAGTCGACTTGAGAACCTTCTTTCTTTTTAAATTCGGTTAAAATTACTATCCGTTGGATAATTCTATATTAGCTCTGAGCTACCATCTATCGTAGGAAGCCAACAATACGTGGTAAATAACTATTGTTACATGTTCACGCGCATGAACCACGTTCAATGTTCATTCTTGTGGAAACTATGAGTTTACCGCACTATCCGCTTGGTGGCGCTAGTTTATCGAAAAATATTGGTTGTTTTTTTTTTCATTTTAATGTTAAATTATATTATTTTATATTTAATTGTGGCGAAATTTTGGTTTGATTATTTTATTTTGGTAATTGATTATTTTTTTTTTACTACTAACTTGGCAAACAAGCATACTGCCCGCCTGATGAAGCTGTTGCCGTAGCCTATGGACGCTTGCAATGCCAGAGGTATCACTTGTGTGTTGCCAAAATGCCAACCCACTTTTTTACACCAAGGCTTTAAGATGGGAGTATCCCTGGGATAGGAAAACGTTTCTTTCAAAACGGATCCCTAAATGGGCGCTGGAGACCTGTACTCACATACAGGAACACAACACCACTGTGTATTTGGCTGTGGTCTTCCGTAAGGTTCTCCTTCCTTAGTTGGGGTTGCTTACTTGTGTGGTTCTCTGTTTTATCATTTATTTTATTTACGAAGTTTGTGGTAATATTGTTTTGGATTGTTTTTTTTTTTTGGAAATTTGTTGCATGATCTTTGTTAATGTAAAATAATTACAAATTTGGATAACATACTTAAAAATACAACATGACATTACAAATTTGGATAGCATACTTTTAAAAAGTAGTCGGTTCTTTTGAAGCTGTCAATAATGTATTTATGTACTTACTTAATCGAAGTATTTAAAAGTAAAAGTTGCCAGTGAAAGGATAAATATTATGTCAACGGACTTTGTGAGTCAGTTCATAATTATTTTAGTTTTTATTATAATTAACTAGCTAAAGCCTGGTGACACGCTTCGTTCTGGCTTAGTCTGGTATGTTGGGAATCTTCCGTTCCCATAGGAAATGGGCAACTTTATGATAGAAAGTAATTATGCTCTGAAAAAAAGTTTTTCAGTTTTGTAATCACAAACATAATGGAAGCTGCTTCAATTTTTTTTTCTTTATACTACTTGGGTGGCAAACAAGCATACGGCCCGCCTGATGTTAAGCAGTTACCGTAGCCTATGGACGCTTGCAATACCAGAAGTATCACTTGCATGTTGCCAACCCATTTCTTTACACCAGGGCTTTATGATGGGAGTATCCCTGGAATAGGAATACGATTCTTTCAAAACGCATACCTAAGTGAGCGCTGTAGACCTGTAAACTATGTTTACTACATGGTAAATTTTAATTGAGTAAAAAATTGATAAAAATTGCAGTTGCGCGTGAGTGTTTTGTGTAGAGTAGTTTTGTTCAGAGTTTTCTTTTTTAATTTTACCTATTTATTTTGTGTTCGTTTTTATTAATTGGGGAAAAATGGGGATCTATTTGATTTGAGTTCAAAAGCTAGAACGTATTACATCTAAACATTATACTTGATGTGAACTATGGTAAGCAGTTACCGTAGCCTATGGTATTGCTGCCATAGTCTACGGTGACTGCTTCGACGGGGTCTCTAATAGTCTGGAATTATGTCTAGTAACGTTTTGTTAGAAACGCATCTCTATGAGCTCTGGAAACATGTACTCACACACAGGAACACAATTATACCGCTGTGTGTAATCGTTTGGCTGTGGTCTTCTGTAAATTGGAGGTCCTTCCCCAGTAGGGCTTGCTCACTAGTATAGTGCTCTACCTTTCTTGAATGTTTAATATAAGTCTATATAAAAACATCTATTGTTAGTACTTAAGTGCTTTACGTGAAATCTATAATATCGATCAAACATGATACCAATTTCTTGTGAAATCTTTATTTCATTACACTATGATTTCTCGCGACGACAGCGCCGCACCGTCGGATGTCGGGGAACATCGTGTCTTGCGCATGCGCACAATACTTGCATGTGTCGTGCTTTCACACGCATACTTGTTTACATCGATTCTATTATTGTAATGTTTAGTTACCGTTTAGTGCTCATCGGTATTAGTTGCCGATAACTAAAAAATAACGAATATTAACTCAAAAAATGCACTCTCTAGATTTGGTGACTACTCTGTGATTTTGGTGTTTTTGAACGAAAAAAAACGTGTCAGTGATGTGGTTTATGTTAATGTTATTGTTCACAATATGGCTGATCGAGAACTTCCGGCGGAAGCACACGGCTGCGGTGTCGCACGCATGCGTAAAAATGTTCGTATTTTTTTTTTGTTTTTGATCAATTTTTGTATTTGGAATTTACAATGAGCTAGATTTTCGCTGTTACTTTGTCATTGTTACTGTTAATATTTTTCTTTTAAATAAGAAATATGCTTAGATACTTTACTTATATATCTTAATAGCAGAGTTTCTATATAATAGCTATAAACAATAAAGTAATAAAGAAACATTAAACTTCAAACAATACACACAGATGTTTTTTTACTTTTACTGCTAGCGCTTGCAGCGCCTCTAGTAGGAGAAAGTTGCGGTTTTATTAGATACTAGCTACCCGCCTCGACTTTGCCCGGGTCCATCAGATTTTTACCCGCTGAATTTTCAAAAAATCCTTCTTAGGTTCCTCTTAATCAAAGACGTAAGTCGTCTTTGATTAAACATTTGTGCAAAATTCAAGTTCGTAGCCCCAGTTGTTTAGGCTCTATATTATCTTATCCCCTAATCTGCGTGCTTAAACTCTTTCAGCTCTGTTGATAGAAGATTGTCTGTCTCTTACTTAATAATAAAACTCCCGCACTAAGAAACAGGCCCTGTGTTGCGGAGTACTTTACAAGCATACAATTCACGGACATAAATTACATCCAGACTCGGAACACACCTTCATGAATCACACAAAGTTTTGTCCTGTGTGGGAATCAAACCCACAACTTCCAGCTTAGCAGTCAGGGTCACTAGACTAATAAGCCAATCAAACTCATTATGTAGATACTTTTTTTTTTGGCCCGCCTGATGTTGTGTAGTTACCGTAGCCGTTTGCAATACCAGAGGTAGCAAGGGGCACTTGCGTGTTGCCAACCCATTTTTATATCAGAGCTTTAAAATGAGAGAGGTAGGGCACCATACTTGCGAGCAAGCCCGACTGGCGAAGGACCTCCACCTTACACAAGACCACAGCCAAATAACTGCACACAGCGGTGTGGTTGTGTTCCTGTGTGTGAGTACAGGTCTCCAGCGCTCATTTAGGGATGCGTTTTGTAATAAACGTATTCCCATTCCAGGATTACTTAAATCTTAAAGCCCTGGTGTAAAAAAAATGGGTTGGAAACACGCAAGTGATACCTCTGGTATTGCAAGCGTCTATAGGCTACGGTTACTGCTTAACATCAGTCAGGCCGTACGCTTGTTTGCCAACCAAGTAGTATAAAAAAAAACTCTGGGATAGGAAAAACGCTTCTTTTAAAACGCATCCCTAAATGAGCGCTGAAGACTTGTAAAATATAAAATTAATTATATGTACTTAATTCCTATGTCCGTGTGGTGACGGATTAAGAATACAAATGTCACCACCCCGTCCATCCCGAGGGTGTCGTAAGAGTCGACTAAGGGAGTAAATCTAGCAGATAATATCCACCGCAAGAGATGGAAAACTCGAAACAAAACCCTGTACCAACCCGTCTGGCCAGCGTGGTATAGTAGGCTAATATCCCTCCAAGTATATGCAGGAGACCCGTGCCCAGCAGTTGGACGTTTATGGGTTGAGATAGCTACTTAATTCCTAAGATAGTCTTTTCTTTTGTTGATGTGGTAACTTCCTCGTCATCATGGGATAAAAAGAATCTTAAATCCTCTTATACAGATAAAAAGATACGAGTACATTCAGTGTCTCATTAATATTTCATTGATTGTATTTTTTTTGTCAGGTTTAACTGTAAGTGTATAGTTACACGACGTTCAAGAACTGCTTTTATAGCTCTTTGAGTATGTTATAGGGATATAGAAACTTGTAGGTCTAGCAAGCTTTTTGCGGTTAGAGCATGGATAGGCAACAGTTTTTGTTTTTAAAAATACTACGAGATTTCTGCGTTCCTAAACTTCAGGCATTGTATGTATTTTAGGTCCGATTAGGAAATTGATCCCATCAATCAGCAATCACACTCAACGCCCATAATAATACCGAAAAAAATATGAATAATACTAGTTATTGCCCGCGGCTTTGCTCACATAAATTTTTTAAGGGATGTCTATTAAGAAAAATAAAAAAAAATAATTATAGTCTATGTGCTATTCTAATTTCTATATATGTGCTATTCTAGTTTCATCAAAATATATACAGTAGTTTTTGCGTGATGGAGTAACGAACATAGTTTTTACGGCATTATACTAGCGAACTAACCCAAATGGGGAACGATTTCCACCTAACGGAAGACCACAGCCCAATAACTACCGCAACTAACTACCTTGGTATTTCAAGCATCTATAGGCTACGGTAACTGCTTGACATTACGGAGGCCGTATGCTTGTTTGCCACCCAAGTGCATCCTCAAAGACTTTCGCCTTTATAATATTAGTAGGATAGTATACGCTCGTGTATCTTAGCACTTAACATGAAAGTAGGTAGTGTTGCTAAAAAAACTGGGTTGGTATCGTTTCTAACTCATTGTTCGCTTCATTGTTTGTTAATCATCTCATTCTGAGAATCAACAAGGCGGCTGACATAATACTACGACGACGACGCGATGACGACGGCGACGAGACGTAGGTAGCAAACCGTTGTGAACTTACTACTTAATTATATTCATTAGTTTCTTATGATTTAATAATATGTAAGTTTCACTTCTTTGTTAGCTTAAACGTAACATGAGATTGCTTGTTAAGTAAGTTAAATTGTAGGACAGTTATACTTTATTTGTAACAATGTAACTGCATGATCACGGGAAAAACCATATCAAAGCTAGGTAGCTTTAAACTTGTAGGTGTAACTTGTGTTTTTTTTATACTTACAACTTGGGTGACATTTTATTTCATACTAGCTGTTGCTCGCGGCTCCGCTTGCTGGAATGTCGCTTATCGCTGTAAAAAGTAGCCTATGTGTTATTCCAGACTATAATCTATGTCTATGCCAAATTTCATCCGGATCCATTCAGTAGTTTTTACGTGAGAGAGTAACAAACATCCATCAATCCATCCATCCATACTTACTAACTTTCGCTTCGCTGTGTGACTGTGTGTGAGCACAGATCTCTAGCGCTCATTTAAGGATGAATTTTGAAAAAAAAATGTTTTCCCATCCCAGTGATATTACATTTTAAAGCCCTGGTGTAAAAAATAGGTCGGCATCACGCCACTTGTTTGCCACCCTTGTAGTATAAAAAAGGTATAGAATAGAATAGAATAGTATAGTACCCTACCTACCTCTGTTTATGTCAATGCTGAAGACAAGATGTTTTCCTTCAAGGGGGGAACATTTGCATGAGTCTCTTTCTATTAACGATATACATATGTATGCATGTAGTTAGGCAGTTGCTAATGTATTGTAATAAGATGTATATTATCTTGATTAGTATACGTTTGATGCTAAAATGAAAAGTTTTTTTTACGCGAACTGTTAGGGAGTTGATTCACTTTCATTGGTTATCTTTCTGGCACTCTGACTGCTACGCCGGAGGTCGTGGGTTCGATTCCCTCCCAGGACAAATCTTTGTGTGATGAGCACGAATGTTTGTTCTGTGTCTGGGTGTAATTAATCTATAATATGTATGTATTTAGAAATATATAAGTAGGTTTATCAGTTGTCTGGTTACCATAGTACAGGCTCTGCCTAGTTTGGGATCAGATAGCGATTTGTGAGTTGTCCCGAAATATTATATTATTATTATTTTGTTTTAAAACAACGGGTTTGTGATTAATTAGGATCTCTATCTTTCTTTTGTACGCGACTGGGGTTAGCCAACACCCTAAGTGCCTTAGTAAGTAGTTGATTCTTGAATGATTATTGAGTACAATGTGTTAAGGCGCTGAATAGCCAGATAGCTTAGATAACTTAAAAGATTTTTTAGCAAAATCCGTTTTATTTATCACAATAATATTATATATGTTGTTCTTCACAATATTTACGACGATAAAGTTCTAAAATATATTTATAGAAAAAAAAAAATCATCTATTGGATTTAATTGGTAATATATAAGGAATATTAGCTGAATATAACATGTTTAAAAATAAAAATACCAGCTAAACCTCTCTGTGCCTGTAAAGCACGCAAAGCCGTTGGTGCTTCGTTTGATCTCTATCCGATCATGCTTGATTATAATAGTAAGTTTTAAGGAGGAAAGCTTGAAAAAAGACTGGCATGTTTTTCTTGTGGTCAGTGACCCCGACTGCTAAACCAGAGGTCATGGGTTCGATTCTCACACGGGACAAAACTTTGTGTGACACATAAATGTTTATTCTGAGTGTAGGTGGAATTAGTGTCCGTGAATTGTGATTGAAATGTTTGTAAAATTCCCCGCGACTATTTGCCCTAGTGCGGGAGTTGTCTTATTTTAAAAACGAAAGCAGATACTACTAATTGGTACTTGCCTTGACATCCTTTTTTCCTTCTATAACACTTATAAAATACTCACCTACTCCTTCTTTTAGGCACTTATAATTCCCAACTTCCTTCTTTATTATCTCTTTTCACTTAACAAGCAAATCAAAATGATAAATCAAAAACAATCGATCAGACTACCTGTTCGTTACGCTGCGTTGCTGAATATCAATAAATCTTCGTAAGTTTAGTCTGACAAACTCTAGTTATCATCTGAATCTATCACGAGCTAGTTGGTAGCCTCTCTTATATATCTATAAAAAATAATCAGAACAGTTTTTATTTTGCTCTGGCACACGATGTTTATAAAGGTATGATACACATTATGGTGTATTGTATGCAAATGTTACACTCACATCTTTTATTAATACTAGCAGGGTTGTCTAAATTAGTCCTTTTATAAAAGCATAAGACCAAAGTTTATGTATTTCAGGATCCTCATATTTATCCGACTTCAAAAAAGGAGGAGGTTCTATGTTCAACTGTATGTTGTATGTTCACCAATATCTCCCCCGTTTGTGGACCGATTCTCAAAATTCTTTTTTATTTGAGAGAGTATACTCTAGAGGTCCCATTGGCACCAAGTCAGGATCTGATGATGGAATCCCAGGGAAATCGAGGGTAACTCTTAAATGTTATAGATATTAACAATGTTTTTCATATATTTTTTTTACTTTTATTTTATCACAAAAAATATTAATAAAGATTAAGAAAGATTGAAGTCGGTGCCAAGCTTAATATTAGGTGACAGGATGAACCTGGCACCGACTTCAATCTGTATTCAGTTAATTTTAGCTATTTGAAGTCGGTTTATTTATACTAAGTACTTAGGTGGCAGACAAAAACAAGCGTACGACCCACCCGATGGTAATCAGTTACCGCGGTTACCGTAGTCTATGGACGCTTAATCGCGTTTTGCTACCCAAAAATCTGTAACACCAGGTATGCCTGAGCATTTTTTAACAACGCTTCACTATATGTACACTGGATAACTGAACTCTTACACTGCACCACTATGGGAAATTTCAATTCAATTTACTATAATATAGTAAATTGAATATACATTCTAGGATTTACACTTTGTTCTAAAATAATCATAAAATAGCACTGCAGTGTGTGGCAAGCATTATGATCGTATGACTAATTCTTGGAAGTACCGATAAAGCGTGACTTATTGTTAGGAGACGCAGTATTAGCATGCTAGAACTGAATTGTGGTCTGTTAATTAGCGAATATTGATGAATTATGTTAAGGTGTTGTAAGTAAGTAGATCGCGCGATAGATGTATTTGAAATTCTCTGTAAAATCCGGTTTTTGTTTATACAAATTGTAGGTGAAATTACGAAATAGGTATTTAGTCATAAAGAGCGTAAATAATATAATTAGAGTATCGAGTGATTTTATATGTGTAAATTGTACTTTGTGGGAAGAGAATAAACGTTTTTATTATTATTATTATACTCTAATTATTTACGCTAAGCATAAGAGTTATATATTAAACTAGCGGCCCGCCCCGACTTCGCCCGGGCTAAACTATTTTCAGCGCAACTTTCTTCCTTTTTTCTTACGTAAGAACCTTCTCCTAACAAAAACCAACACAACAAAAAAGGAATTAGCGAAATCGGTTCAGCTGTTCTCGAGATTTGCGCTTAGCAACACATTCAGCGATTCATTTTCAACTCTTAACTGCACCACATTTTTACTTGTAAGTAATCATGCGTGGGCAGGTCTCCAACAAGGTGGACCGATGACCTCGTAAAGGTTGCGGGCAACCGATGGACAAGATCGACTCAGGATCGAGAGTTGTGGAAATCCTTGGGGGAGGCCTATGTCCAGTAGTGGACGTCTTTTGGCTGAGATGAATAAATGAATCATGAGCACTATGCATAAGGTCGTATTTTTCCTTTAAAGAAAATGTAATCTCTGAAATTATTGACCCGATTCTAAAAATCTTTTACTAATACGAAGCTATTAAATTATCACGATAACGAAACTTCGGGCGAAAGCAAGTTGTATATATATAAAGAAAAAAACCTGTTTATTTGTTTTAAAAGCATATATCTCTCAATTAAATCAAAGGCAAATGCCTCAGATGTAAGATTTACATAATTGCATGTCAATTATTTAACACGCCATGATTAACATCGGCTTAGGAAGTCACGGATTAAGTTGTGAGGAAACTGATGGGTCGTTCACGTAACGGAGTTGTACTTCAGGTTTTCTATTTCTATACGTTTGTTGTTGCCAATGATATGGCCGATGGAGCAGACGTGTCCTAGAGTGGAGACCGCGACTCGGTAAGCGTTAAGGTAGGGCGGGTCCCAGCTAGGTGGACCGACGACCTAAAATAGGTCGCTGGGACACACTGGATGCGGAAGGCATGGAAGGATGGTGTGCTGTGCGTGTAGGGAGAGGCCTATGTCCAGCATTGGACTGCGATAGGCTGATTGATCGATGGATTGATTGATTGACCCATATCGCACTGGCGTGCAGAAACTGTTGCCGTCAACAGTAGCTAAGTAGCTTCATTTTATCTATCATTATATATTTCTGTATCATAACGTTCCGTATTGTCTATCATATATATGATCATAAAATTTATAAGCAAATTCGCACAAAATCATGGAAACAAAATTAATCGCCGATCAATATGAAAGAACCTAGCATATTTTTTTATATCATATACAGAAGACTACTGCCAAATAACTACACATAACAGTGTAGTTGTTAGGTCTCCAGTACCGTTCTCAATTAAGGATGCGTTTTTAAGGAAATGTTTTCCTATGAGTAACTGTCAAGTGATACCACAGATATTGTTAGCGTCCATAGACTACATCAGGCGGGTCGTATTCTTGTTTGCCATCCATCACAAGATTTACAAGCTAGTTTAAATTAAACAATATCAGGTTTTTAAATTGGTATTCCCATTATTATTTCAGTGATATGAGTCATACTTACATGTTTTTTTTATTAATATAATAATATGTAAGTATAAAAGAAAGTTCGCCACGGTATAGTAATAATTTAGATGATAAAATTGTCGATCACGATGACTTCCAAAAGTTTTTGGGAGTAGTATATTAAACTCGTGTATGGTGGAAATTTGGCATACATGTCAAACAGATCATAAAAATAATTGCTTTGTTCGCAATCCCTACTAATATTATAAATGCTAAAGTTTGTCTGTTAAAGTGTCTGTCTGTTGCGTTTCACGATTAAACGCCTGAACAAATGATAAATATGGTTACCAGAGTTTTATCATTATAATTTTACTAATAATAGTTTTTAAGTTTGTTTACTCAACAAATAAGTCACGGTCACTTAAATATATTAATATTATTATTAATTAAGTTCATCTTTCCAAGGATATCAAAATTTGGCAAGAAGATAGATGATCCTGGGGAGCGGGTGCTTTTATCTCGATTACATCTTAAACTCGGACGAAGCTACGGGCAACATCTAGTACTAAATACATTTTTTTTTGCTACAATTGGAGCAGTTTTTAAACGATGCAACTGTAAAATGGCGCTTAATATGAAGCATTAACAAAACGCTCCGTTGCATTTTTTAGAATATTTTAAAATTCAAATTAGGAATAAAAATTCTTGGAACGCGATATTATGAAATGTAAATCTGGTGGCTAAAAAACTAAAGTAAATATTTTAAATAAATTATTTAAAAATTGAATAAAAATACATTTATATTACGTAAACGTCACTTCTTTACGAATTAATTACGTAATAATTTTTTTTATAACAGTATTCATTTTGTGTGTATCATTCTCTTCTTGACTTTCTCGTGCACATGGGTACATTTTTTAGGTTTGCTAAGATAAAATGCGTAGGTAAGTAATCATAAAAAAATAAAAATGAACAACATAATATACCAGTGTAGTTTATTACAACTATAAATAAATCATTCATACAATTCATTCTTAAAATAATAGTGAACGTGCTTACTATGCATATTCATAGAGAATTATTTCATATACAATTTCTTCCTCCAGTATTGCGTAATGTTCTGACACCTACGTCACAGTTAAAGTGAAAAATCACTTTTTCTCAAGAAATTATTTACTTAGCAATGTAATCTCGTTACGGATAAAAAGTCGACGGATTGTTGCACGACAGCATGTAGCGTGTAATTGTTAATGATTGTTTGGACCGTGCTATTTGACAAACATTTCGGGAGTAAAAATCTATACTTAATATTCTAAAGAGGAAAGATTTGTATTTTTGTTTGTTTGTTTGTAATGGATAAACTCAAAGGCGACTGGACCGATTAAAAAAATCTTTCACCATTAAAAAGCTACATTATCTGCGAGTAACATAGGCTATATTTTATTTTGGAAAAAATAGTATTTCGTAAGATATCTGGGTTTTTCGGACCCAAGGCTTGACCGATTTTGATGAAATTTTTTGTGCTTATCCGGTATCTATGAGAATCGGCCAACATCTATTTTTCATCCCCCTAAATGTTAGGGGTAGTCCACCCCTAAATTTTTATTTTTTAGACAAAATTTTTTGTTTTTATTTTTTTGTGTCTCAGCATTTAAAAATACATACAACCCTTAATTTTCACCCCTCTACGATCAACCCCTATTTTTTAATAGCGATATTACTATTTTAGTAGCAAAACAACGTTTGCTGGGTCAGCTAGTATATGTATAGATAACATAATCTGACACACTTATTTCATCTATGTTACTTCTTACTTGGCACATTAACCGTTGCCGTAACGCTATAATGTTCTGACATACTACTATTTAAGTAAACGCTATATTATGTATAACACGATAAAGTTGTTTGCGTCGCTTACTTTAATGTGAAGACCATTCACCGCTGGCGTTAATCGGCCCTTACGTCAACATAATTATTATCTGTAAGAATAAAATAACTTCGTAACTTAGATGATTCAAGATGGACAATATTTCATTCTATACGTTCTTACTAATTAACATTATTTACCATTCAAAAACGTTTATTTATAATGCATTTATTCATTTAGATTACAGCGTAACATTTATGAAGGTTATAAGTTGTGAATGTAACTAGAAATCTAACCATGGATATGATGTCGGCTAACATGTCTACCTCCGGCCAGTTTGATCCCAAACTAGGCAGAGCCTAGCCTGGTTACCAAAAAACTGGGCAACATAATTTATATATTTCAAAATACAGCACAGACTCTCAACAAATAAATTTGTTCATTATACAAAGATTTGACTTGGATGGGAATCAAATCCACGACACATGCAGCCAGCAATCAGGGTCACTAACCACTAACCCATCAAGACTGTCGAATATGGAGCTTTTTTGTTACTGTGTACACTTCATTACTATTGTTACTAATGTATACCCACAGCTTTACATATACATAGAACATAGCCTATTTACTATTGTTGTGTATAAGCTATAACATTTTAAAGTTTCATAAAATTTCGTCTAGTAGTTTTTCCGTGAAGTAATAACAAACATCCATCTGTTCACACAACCTTTCACGTTTACGTTTATAATATTAGTAAGATTACTAGACTATTTATCTTAAATAATAGCCATTTATTTTAGGTGGTATGTAACCTGTGTATGTAACACATTTTTGGAATTTTTCCAACACTTGTATTTCCGCTCTAAAACGCATCTTTGCATAATGTTGGTAATTGTTACGAATCTCAAATCTTACGACATCGTTGCGACACTAGCGCCATCGCTATTACGCTTACTAATCTTGTTTATGATTAAAATTTTTAATTACCATTGTGGAGGTGTGTACAAAAGTTTGACGTAAATACGAGCGAATGGCTTCCGGATTTATTTGGCAAAGTAGAGCCAAACGGATTGGAGATAAACTATTTAATGAACGGACTTATTTATAGACAACGCACTGCTATACCGGTGGGTTCTAAAAGCATGACATCTTGTTTAGTACAAGTACAATTATTGCCCCCTATTGACGTATTAATAATATTTTTATCTTTTCTGTCCATACTGAGGTTGCCTGTAAGAAATTGTTTATGGCGATAAGGACGCCCCTTGTGCACTACTATTTTAAAAATATTGTAAGGATAAATTAATTTTGGTGTACGACAAAGAGTTTGAATTCGGTTCCAATGTAGGTGGAGCTTAAAAATGTTTAAATGGGTGTTTAGCAATTTTTTAATGCGTGGCATATTGGGGGTTCGTTATTCCCACAAATAATTATATTATCCTTACTAATATTATAAATGTGAAAGTTTGTAAGAACGGATGGATGGATGTTTGTTACTCTTTCACGTAAAAACTACTGAACGGATCTGGATGACATTTGGCACAAAGATAGATTATAGTCTGGAATAACACATAGGCTACGTTTTGCAGCGATGACCGACATCCACGCGGGCGGAGCCGCGGGCAACAGCTAGTAGTTTATATCTAATACGTATTACCATTTTTCACAATTTGAGAAATAAACATACGTAAATCAGTGTAAACTACATAAATGATTATTCTAGGTGATTTTACTGCGGAAGTAGTTATTTAAAAAGAAATAGATAAATTATTCATATTGTAAAGAAGCTATTACTAATATGAATAACATTTTAGAGATTTGCAACTTAGTATGTTTAAAAATAGACATAGGTAAGTACATAATTATTGTCTGCTGTTTTAGGCAATTATATAAAAAGATACAGAAAAAAATATTCTACCTTCATAGTGAGCGGTGTTCAGTTTTGTTTCCATGTTTCTGTGCGTACTTCCTTATAGAATATATAGATATTCACGTCTTTCTTATTATAATTTCATTGGTTTTATGTGTAAAATTTTCTAAATATTTTAGAAGGGTTAAATTAACAGATTGCCAGCAATTCAGGTAGCAATAACAGATAGGTACTGTAGAGGTTTATTGGTGGTCACTAGCTGGCCGTATGCCAATAGTAAAACCTCTGGCTTTTATAAAAATAAAACGTAATCATATTTGAATTTAAAGTTTGACAAATAAGAATAACTTGGAGGTGATGATCCAACAATTCAGATTGCAAACTGAATAAATATCTTACTGGATGTAATAATATCTGTATCATAAATGTAATTGGTGTACATAAAGAGTTTTCTCTCTATCTATCTACAGGGCAGTATAAATGGATACTATCATAGATTATACCTTATTCTTTCACATAGTAGTTTTGGTTTTGGTTTTGTAGCTGGTGATATCTCTCTAATATTTCAAGCACCTATAAGCTATCGTTACCGCATACCATTAAACGCGGCCATTATACATACTTTGTCGTTTTTATAAGTCTGTAATCGTCAATAATTTAATTCAAAGATTTGAAATGTAAAATTTACACTGACTTTATTTAGATCGCGTTAAAGTGTCCATACTGAAATGAGAACTTAAGTTTTTAGATGTCAAATATAAACGTGACCGTATTTTAATGCTTTGGGCGTATCTGATGATTTAAATCTTTGTTAAATCATACAAAACTAAATTACAACTGCATAACTAATGTAGCGTGTAAATGAAAGAAATTAGCATAATTACGCAACATACCAAGTTTCTAGCCATTTTCTCATTTTCACGAGTTGTAAAACTAAATTTGCATAAGCTTGAAACCAGTTCTAAAACTAATCTGTTAATGATAAACTGACTAGGTATGGTTAAAACAGCTGTTAAGTGAACAATGTATTGCATCGCTCGTTAATTTCCATCGGTGGAACATCATATCACTTATGGAGGAATGGGAGAAAGAGCGAGACCACTGCCCGCGGCGCCAGTCGTTCCTCACGCGCAATTCGACATGGTCAACTGTTCATAATTACGTGCACTGACTGTTTGTGATCAAAACGTAATCGCGTATCCGAACGCGTCGTGTAGAAAAAAAATATAAACGTCATTTTTCGCGCGTTTTTGTTGATACCATAGATAAACAAAATGGTTTATCGGAACGTGTTTTTAATGAAAGTGAATTAACATTTTTTTCTAAACGTATCGTGTTTGAGTGAATGTGAAACTTATTGCGTAAGCGTTAAATTCTTGTGTGTTGTCAAGATTAATTATATCTGAATAGTCTGTGTTTGTTATGAGTTCTTTTTTTTTAATGAATTCATAACGATTAATATTGTAATCGATTATATTATATCGTAATCGATATTTTATGTGGTCTCACGTATCGTTATTGGTTATTTTACGACATGTTCTGTAACACTTACCTTTCAATACATTTTAATGCGTTGAATTTTACAATACTTTAATTTATGGTAGTACACCATAAAAAATACAAGTTTTCTTTTTCAGGCTAGATAGACAGAATTGGAAAAAGGCAATTGTTGATGCACTCTACTTCAAGATAATATTTTCCTTAAACTATTCTAAGCAAGTACCTACTTAGAAAGCATAAATAGGTATCTACTTAATAATAATTATATAATTCAATAAATATATAATAAACAGTTTTTCTCAGATTAAATGACCTCTCTTAATTTTTTTTTTACTATTAAAGGAAATAAAATGACAATAGACAATAACTAGTTTATTTATGAAACTGACAAGTAGATTGTTAGAAAATTCTTGGAAAAAGTTGGGAACCCAATCTGACGTGTATCGTAAACGCATGCACATAATTGTTACCTTTCTACGATAATTACTTAATTTGTTGGCCGCGCTTTGCATAGTGAATAGTCAGTGCTTATTCTACAATCAAAGTGGCCGTCATTCCGGTGAAATTTAAAAATGTTTAATTACTTTCAGAAAACATATTTGTAACATGATACAAATGTTCAATTACATTCAGAAATCACTTTTATAAACTTACTATTTTGGTGGCCAAGAAGCATACGGCCCACCTGGTGGTAAGCAGTTACCGTAGCCTATGGGGACGCTTGCAATACCAGAAGTATCACTTGCGTGTTGCCGATCCAAATAAATGTACACCAGTGTTCTGTGTGAAATATTTCTGGAAAAGAAGAGAGGGAAAACTCGAAATAAAACCCTATTCCAACCCGCCTGGTAGGCTAATATCCCTCCAAATGTCTGGAGAAGACCCGGGCCCAGCAGTGGGACGTTTGTGGCTTGAGATGATGATTTCTGGAATAGGACAACTTAGGAAAATGTTTTTCGTTAAAAACCCATCTCTAAAAGTGAGCCGGAAACCTGAACTCGCGTACAGAAATATAGTTAAACTTTAGTGTGTAACTTAGCTATGGTCTTTTGTCAGTTTGAGGTCTTTCCCCAGTCGGGCTTGCTAGCTTGTATTGTACCTCTCTCAAATGTTATACAACATGATTAAAGAATACTAGATTATGTTGTACTCTAATGGTTTTAAGATTAACTATTAGTTAAGTATTTTTTGTCGATAATAATTAATACAAGCATATAAATAGCGTAATAAACATGTTTTAATTTAAATGAATTATATTTTAATCAGATTATTTCATTAAAAACATAATTTGATGGAAATATTATGGTAATTTGATGAAGATAAACAATATAATTTTGATAAACTTTAAAAACTAGAAGATGCAGTGTGTATAGACCTCCAAAAAGGTAGACCTACGACCAGGTGAAGGTTGCTGGCATTTGATGGGTGAGGAAAGCTCATTAGACCGAATGCATGTCCAGAAATCGGATGTTTTTAATGTTAAATTAACAAATAGAAAGAATATAATTAAAAATAATCTCTAATTTCGTGTTAATAGAACAAAGATACGTCTGTCTCTTGTTTTAATTTTAATTTTTTAGAACGATTTATGAAGTACGCACACAGAACATTTAAAAGAGGGTTAGACTATAAACAAGTAGAAGAGCTCATAGTTTTTAACACTTGCTAAAAGTTCAACAGGTTAAGCTACTAAAGCCGCTAACCGCGGCTTTAGTAGCGGCTATATTTAGATAGGTGATGCGAAGGGTACGTTAAAAGTCGGTCCCAAATAGAATAGAAACTTAGCAAAGCCAAAACCGAATCTATGATCATGATAGAAGATTGATTTTGGATTGGCACATATATAAAGCCATATGCTAAATAAATTGCAGTCATATTAAATGGCGTGCTTATAGCGCTCTTAATTAGCTATAAAACATCAATACATTATTAGTATAGTAAAACATTTGCATGCAACATGACAAAGAAAGCGTAATATTATGCAGAGCTCACATTTACAAGGCAATAGCCTCGCAGATCTATCGGCAATCCATTATTTACGGATAGCCAGTGATATGCGTGCTTCTCATCCTACGCCTGAGGCCGCACCATACAATACTTACCGACTAAGACAAGCTATCCAAGCGGGTGCACTATTAATTCCCTCACTGACCTAGTCCGCTTGGACTATGAGAGTAAAAAAAGGAATTAGGCAACCCAAAAAAACTAGAGAGAAATCAGGCGTAGGACCAACAACTTTACGTGCATTTCGAGCAACATTGATCGATGCTTCGGGCATTTATTGTGAATTTCTAGACAGAAAAACCCAATACAAATTTTTGGCCTGATGGAAATCGAACTCGTGGTTTAAAGTCGTACTTAACGAACACAAAATCTCAGTGTAAAGCTATTAATATGAAGACTTATATTAAGTTAAACTTAAACCCCATTTATAATTAAAATAATATCAACGACTTTGGAAAGTACACATTTAATGGACTATGTTTTACTAGCACATAGATTCATCATACTTCAATTACACACCTGTATAATTCAAAGGAAATTAAAAATTACAAAAGATAACATCGAAACATAAAGTTTCCTTGTTATTAAACTATAGTTTATTGAACTAGAGCCAGAGGTTCTCAAACACGTACCAAACACTCATGTCGCTTGGGATACACAATTATATTTTAAAAACAATAAGCTACCTTCATATTACACGCTTTTGAGCGATATTTACTTTTTCTTACTTTAATATAAGATACACCAGGCGATAATGTAATAGCAAAAGTTTAGCAAATTCGCTGAAACATTATTCAAATTTAAGAAAAATCAATACCATTTGCGATAATTTAAATAATATTTATCTTTTCCACTTTTGTGTTACATTTTTTAGAGCGTTCGTAGCGTTTAAGAAAACCCGAAAGAAAGAAAAAAATTGCACCGCACCCGAATATAACTCTTAACATTACTAGGTACATCAAAAATATAAAATAATCAATATAAGGTAAAAATTGGATAGCGCGAGGTCAAAATAGAATGACAGTTGATTTTTTTAAAAAGGGGTATACGTGGAGCTTGAAGTTTGAGAAACTCTGAACTAGAATATGTAGGAAGCAGTTTTTAGTAAGCGTTCGTGTGTACTGGTGACAGGTACAGAATGACCGACGAGTAATTGTTCAGTATGACTGAAATCGAAGCTTGTGACGTATCAGTCGATGAAAAAAAATCGACGTTTAAAAATAGAAATTATATGAATGGGGGATAGTTATTTGATGAATTGTAGTTGTTATATCCTGGTGTATGGCATTTGTGTTAGATGTTATATGTATATAAATATTTTTATTATTTGGGTTTCAGAGTTGTTTTTCCCTCGTATAATTAGGTTATGGAATGAATTTTCTCCCGAAGTTTTCCTGAGGGACTATAAATTCAGATAATTTCTGAAACGTCAATTTTTTCAAAGGTTTCGTACTTTTTTTGTCCATCCGTGACCAATGAAATTCGACTGAAACGCCGGGTAACTAAAAAGGTATAAAAACCTATAAGTATTAGTAAATTAAGACCCGTTGGTCACCATAGTAATAATTATGCGCTCATTTAGGTATGCGTTTTGATTATTCTTATCCCAGGGATACTCCCATCTTAAACGTCTGGTATTCAAAAATGGGTTGGTAACACGCAAGTAATACCTCTCTTATTGCAAGCGTCTCTAGGCTACGGTACCTAACTGCTTAACATCAGGCGAGCCGTATGCTGGTTTGCCACCCAAGAAGGATAAAAAAATAGTAATATGAGAAAATAAACTTTATTATTATTAGTTAATATTGTTAAAATTCATCCGTTTCGAAGCTGCGAAAGTACAAAGAACCAAACATGTGAAAACCATTACTCTAAAGTCTAGCAGTATGTTAATAAAATCTGATTTATTGTTTTAAAAAAAATAACAAACAATGCCCCTGAACTATGATATAACAGCATTCACCAAAAATGTCATTGACGAAGCTGATTAGTTCAGTCATTAATGAAGCCTTGGTATTCAAATTAAGTGATGAATTTGATGATTGTTGGATCGTAGGCTCTGTAGCGCTGCAATTTTTAATTCACACATAAGTTATTGTTACTCGTTTCGTCGCGTGGTGATGTCGTGTTGTCTCTCTGTGTTGTGTATATTAATTACACAGTGAAATTAAGAATTATTTACCACATATTTTATTATCAATCTTTGTAGTTAAAATAGTGTTTGTTCGAAAAATATGTTAAGTGAATTCAACTTAAATAATGTAGATCTAATAGCGTCTGTGCGTGGATTCTAATGTTGATATTTTATTTTTATTTTGCTTCAGTGTAGTCGGGTATAAAGTAAACTATATAACTTGAACATAATGTAGTCTTTGATATGTAAAAGATTTTACAAAATCGGACTATTAGTTTCAGAGATAAGTGCGTTTAAATATACATTCAAATAACTTTAATAATTATATCAACAGTTGTAGCAAACATCAGTGAAAATCGCTCATTTGAATAACCACGAGTTTCTTTAACCTAGTAAACATTAACTACAGTTTAAACTTACGCACGTACAGCGTAGTAATCAATCAAATAGTTAACAGATATACCTTTACCGTATAATACACCATTACACACGTCCGAAAAAGATCGTATTAAATATGACCCGGTTTTTTGTTGAGATTTTAACAAATGACGCAACAATAACAATGTGATGAGAATACGGAAGTGTTATAGAACAGTCGTGTAACCAAATTAACCCTTGACTAGGTAACAGTGATTTTCTGTGCTCTTTCTTAGTAGTGACAGTTAAATAACGAATCGCGATTGTTGAACAATGCCTAGGGAACGTTCGGTAGACGACAACTGTAACGCTATCGCGAGGCTCATCAAGGACTTCTGCAGCTGCTCTGAGAACGGCACCTGGTCACCAGACATGACGTCAGATAAACGAAAAGGTCCTCTACTCAAAAGCGAACTGACTAACATGTCAGCGATGCGCCGAAGAATCATATCTTTGGCCAAAAGAAAGACAAGAGAAGTCCCAGAGCCACCAAAACTGACCTACGGCAATACTTTACAAAAAAGTTCGGAAACGTTAACTTCTAATTTAGTGAACACAACGATTAGTTCTCAAAGCAGTACCCTCAGGCGGAACATTGATAATTTCTTACTATCCAGAAGGATGTTCGCATTAGAAGAGGACATTTATGAGAAGCCAATACAAGTGAAGAACACAACGTGTGGTGAGAACTGGTCTTTAAGCAAAGCGTGGCGGAACAACAACACAGATTTCTTTAATCAGTCTCCTACCCTCGATTCTCGCCGTCTAATTGAGCGTAACCACGCCCAACTCGAACGAATAGACGAGATCCCACAACGAAAAAAACGCAACAAGAAAATGAAGGAGCAATTAAGATACGATAGAAATATAAAACGGCATTTACGGATTCGGGTTATGTTGTCTTTGAGAATGCGAAGGTATATGAAGAGGAGGATGAGGAAGCCTGGCTTACAGGTGTCTCAAAATGTGAATGTGCCTCCAAGGAGGTTTCCAAGAGGTGCATCAGTGACGTCAAGTTTCGGGACGCGGTCCTATCGTAGCGTAATGACCGATAAGTTAGGAGATGGTGCTGTGCTATTCGATATAAATGAGGCGAGGAATTCTACCATGGAGCTGTGCCACGATTATGAGGAGGACCTCGACACGCTGGAGGTTGCATTACGCGCCGGTAACTTTAGGTAAATACTATATTTAAGTTTTATAGCACCTATCTTTATTTCGGTCACACTCATCATCGAAGGTATTGTCATCATCGAAGATATTTTCATATCTTATGAAAAAGGTTGCGTCGCCTAATTGTGATGACTGGTTATCACGTATTAATGGAGCGTGTCCGCAATGAAAAAGAATTGATGTATTCGGCCCTATCAACAGTTTTATGTTGGTATAAGTAATTCCATCCTCGCTTTTTCTTTACCAAAGCAAAACTATTATAAGGAGTGTCAAGGTAGAAATTGTTATTATTTTCTGTCTGTATGCTTTACAGGGTGATATACTAAACAAAAAGTCATTTATAATACTGTCATGTGCCTAAGAATGCAGGCATTACCAACGTGTTCAGGGAAATGGCAATGCTTTATCATTGGTAGTCAATGTTGGGCGTCTAGTATATTTTTTTACGCCCATCAACTGGGTTTTTTTACAACCTTAATAAAAAAAATTATTTGAATTAAGGCCTTAACCATCTCTTTCTCTCGATAGAGTAGAGGAGACCCGTGGGATGCATATGAGTTATTATTAATAATATATTATTTGGTCTAGTTCTGTTCTATTCTAGGTATGGACCAAGAGCCAGCAACGTATTTACTTTTGTCATTTCATAAGTCATGAAAATTCACAAACTAACTCTTATATACATGCAGAATAATAAAAGACTCTTCTGGCAACCCTCGGCGACCAGGGTGTTTAACCCTGAAATAGCAAAGAGGATGAGAAATAAAATTTAAAATTGGATGTTAGTAACGCATTATCGCAAATAGATGATTAAATGATTACAATTAAAGTTTTTTTTCTCACAAATAAGAATAATGTAAGTGAAAGTGAGCATTACAAATGATCAACCGTGATCACGATAGCGTGTTTATTTATATATGTAATTATTATTATATAACTTGTAATTATACTTACTAATTATAGATTTAATGCCTAGTCATCTAATAAAGTTGTATCTTAGTGTAAAGAAGAATCTCTCTCTATGTAGTAAGGCCACTGCCGCAATCTGATACAAGACATGTGGCATAAACTGTAGTCGAATCGAATAGAATAGAAAGCAAATGTATAAGAGCCTCTAGACAAGTGGCAAAAGCGATAGTCGAATCGATAAGTCAGTAGTATTGCTTACCATCAGGCTTAAAATATTTAGCAAAATACCAATAATGTAATACCAAAAATGCTTATTATCATCAAAGATATCATTTAAGACCAATGGTTTTCCAACTATTGGTTTTAAATTTATTAGCAGAATACCAAAAATGCTACTGAGATTCAATCGAAAATCAATTTAGATTAAATTGAGCCAGCCGTTAATTAGCAGAATTAACCCAGTATGCTTGTCTATCACCTTACTGAGCCTCTAGACAGTGGCTGCTGTATTCTGCTAATAAATTTAAAACCAATAGAAAAAAACCACTGGTCTTAAATGATATCTTTAATAATAATAAGCATTTTTTGTATGACATTATTGGTATTCTGCTAAATAATTTAAGCCTGATGGTAAGCAGCTACCGTAGCTTTTATAGTGCCACAATGACGAACAAGTAAACAGCCAGCCAGGTAAGTAGTTACCGCATTCTCTGAACGCTTCCAATACAATATACACGAGTGACTGTTGTCCCAGGTATTGCAAGCGTTTTAGGCTACGGTAATTGCTTACCATCAGGCAGGCCGTTAGCTTGTTTGCCACCAAAGTATGTAGTTAAGTGCTAGCGGATCGATAGATCTGTAAGGTTAAGCATGCTTGCCGCGGTCAGCTCTTAGATGGGTGATAATTTTCTAGAAACACAGCAAGACCCCTCCGTGCCTCAGAAAGCACGTAAAACCGTTACCACGGCACCTCTTTTAAGAGCGGTAGGGCATTGTATTAGCGAGCAAGCCTTACTGGGGAAGGACCTCCACCTTACAGAAGACCACAGCCAAATAACTAAAAACAGTGGTGTAGTTGTGTTCCTGTGTGTGAGCACAGGTCTCCAGCGCTCATTTAGGGATGCGTTTTGAAAGAAACGTATTCCTTTATCAGGGATAG
The DNA here is from genome assembly GCA_947095525.1 of Trisateles emortualis. Lineage (NCBI taxonomy): Eukaryota > Metazoa > Arthropoda > Insecta > Lepidoptera > Erebidae > Trisateles > Trisateles emortualis. Next base: position 15,587,983 of record OX352745.1, read on the forward strand.
TCCCATAATAAAGCCCTAGTGTAAAAAATGGGTTAGCAACACGCAAATGATACTTCTCGTATTGCAAGCGTCCATAGACTGTAGTAGCTTAACACTGCGGGCCTTAACCTTGTTTGCCACCCAAGTAGTATAAAAAAAATTATAAAAATATATTATAGCTTCCGTTTGTCCGCTTTATTCGCAAGCTATAATTTTCGCCCTATTTATCAATAACGTTGAACAGACTCATCAGTCATCAGTTAATATGGGGGAGCACAATAGTGTGACGGTAGGCTAAGCACGTATCCGGAGTACGACTGACAATTTCTAATTTGTGACCTTTGACTGACCTCATATTGAAACAACGTGTTTTTTATTACGTTTATTTTTAATAATATTCGTTAGGACCGATTTCGGTCACGGTGGCCAATCTGAACTAGAACTAAAGAGATGAGGTTTTTTTTATATGTACTATGTAGGTGGCAAACAAGCATACGGCCCGCATAGTGTTAAGCAGTTACCGTAGCCTATGGACGTTTGCAATACCAGAGGTATCACTTGCGAGTTGCCGACCCATTTTTCTTTATACCAGGGCTTTAAGAAGAAGTATTCCTGGGATAGAAAAAACGTTTTGAAACGCATCCCTAAGTGAGCGCTGGAGACCTGTACTCACACACAGGAACCCAATTACAACGCTGTGTGTGGTTATTTGGCTGTGGACTTCTGTAAGGTGGAGGTCCTTCCCAAATCGGGCTTGCTCGCTAGTATGGTGCCCTACCTCTCTTTTCCTGAGGGATCATAGCATGGGGTTCAAGCAAATGCAGTCGGTAACGCGCAAACGAGTCCCTTATTAATCAATAAAGGACTCGTTTGCTCGTTACCGCAAGGCCTCATGCTTGTCTACCTCCTTACTAATAAGAAAAGTTCATATTAAAAAAAAAAAAATTTTTAGCTTTTATAATATTTTTATGAAATTTATGGATTTTCTTAAAAGAGCTGCTGTCTTGTTTCGTTGACACGTTCCTATGGCCACCTTCCGACTGTGTCATCAGACCAGCTCCATGGTACCATATTATTGCATTGTCACCGAAGTTACGTCAGTATACCAAATTTCAGCTCCATCAAACACCGGGAAGTGCTTCAAATCTAGCTTACAAGATTTCACCTCAACATACTAACTAACATACATTGCCAGCTAAATAAAATCTAAGAAATAGGTATTATGTAATATACATATATTACTATGTTTCTATTGTGTGAAATAAACGGGGTTCCCAATATCCCACGTAACCCCCCTTTACAAACACAAAAGTTTGTAAACAAGGCTTAATTGTAAATATTTTCTTCTCTGTATAAAAACAGGCATATTTTTTGCATTGTTCTGGATGTGCTTTAAATTAAGTAAATCTGACTCTCATAAAGCTAGTTATAAGAGCCTTAAATATATAGTAAATACAGCCATTGAAAATGAAAAAAGAGCATATTTTAGTACATACATTAATCAACACATTCAAAACACAAAAATACTTTGGAAGAATTTAAAATCAAATATAGCAATAGGAAAACAAAAAATAAACTATATACCTCAATTCCTTAATGACTCAAACAGTCTAAATAATCATTTTTTGAATATTCCAGGCAACAGCACTTTTAATTTAACAGACTTGATTTATTATGAATCCAACCGATTTCATGCTGACACCTTTAGTTTAGAGCCAGTTAGTGAAAGAACAGTCAGTCTGCACATTGCCAGCCTCAAATCAAATGCCCAGGGTACTGATGGCATATCATTGGACATGTTGATGTTGACTCTCCCTCAAAGCCTTACTGCTATCACTGGAATTATTAACAAATCCATTGAGACGTCGATATTCCCTCAGGCATGGAAGACTGCAATTGTAGTGCCTATACCAAAAAATCCTTATCCAACATCAGCTAAGGATCTTAGGCCTATTAGTTTACTTCCTTGTCTGTCTAAAGTATTAGAAAAAGTTGTGTGTAGCCAGCTAAGGAAATATATTGAAAGGAATAACATGTTGCCTATGCAGCAATCTGGTTTCCGTCAAGGCCATAGCACAACTACTGCTCTCCTTGATGTTGTTGACAATATTCTGGAAGCTAGGGACAAGGGCATGGGCACCATACTTGTTTTGCTTGATTTTTCGCGAGCTTTTGATACCATCAATATTCCTCTTCTCCTTGCAAAACTTACTTACTATGGCTGTGACACAAAGACTGTAAAATGGTTTCACAGTTATCTGACTGACAGGTCACAGTTCGTCCAAGTACAAAACACAAATGGTAACAAGGTCAATTCTTCTTGCAGTCAGGTAACTCGGGGGGCCCCCCAGGGATCCATAATCAGTCCTCTCCTCTTCATACTATACAGTGCTGATGTGACCAACCATATAATTAACTCTAAATTTCATATTTATGCTGATGATCTTCAATTATATTTGTCATTTCATCCTCAGGAATGCCATGAAGCTGTAAATAAAATCAATGCAGATTTATCTCGAATATCAGAATGGGCAATGAGAAATTCCTTAGTTCTATATCCAATTAAATCAAAATATTTAATATTGGGATCTAAGGAAATAATAAAAAAGATTAGGGCCTTAAATCCAGTGGTGATGGTTGATGGCTGTGCGATAGGGGAAGTGACTGAAGCACGCAATCTGGGCTTAGTTATGGATGGGGAACTACATTTTGAGACGCATGTTCGTGAAGCTGTTAAAAACTGTTTTTACCGTCTTAAACTGTTGTATCAGATTCGTCAGCACCTGAGCACAGATTTGAGGATCATGCTATGCGAATCCCTTATTTTATCAAAGCTAAATTATGTAGATGCAGTATATGGTGCATGTATATTGAAAAGAACGCAGAATATGATACAGCGGGTGCAAAATGCATGTGCCCGATTCTGCTATTGTATCCCACCTCGAACGCATGTCACCAGCTATTTAAATGCAGGAAATCTTTTAAAAATGACTGCTCGAAGACATCTCCATCTGGCTGTGTTACTGTTTGGCGTAGTTCTTACAAAAAAACCAGAGTATCTATATACAAAGCTGACCTGGTCTCGCGATGTCAATCAGATTAACACGAGGGCGTCCTCGTATCTGCTCGTAACGTCAAGTCATAGGACAACTGCATTTCGTGGCAGTTTTAGGTACGCCGCCACGCGTTGTTGGAATGACCTGCCACCGCCATTACGAAGCTTGACTTCCTCACACTCTTTCCAGGTGAAATTAAAACAGTTACTCATTATTAAGCAAAGGGATTCTGGTACGTAAAAGCGGCATTGGGTTTTGAGTTTGGAATTTGGAGTTGGACATCTTGTTCGTTCTCACACGTGTTGACACGTCATCACCCGCTTGCGTGCGTGGCATTGCATTTGCATTGACACTTGACACTAGTGACAGTCGTGTGCGTTCGGATACGTGCACGGCACGAATAATAATAAATTAACTTTACAATTGACTTAACCATATCGCACATTGTTATTTGTAATTAGATATATTACTCTCACCTTTACTTTATATTTATTTAAATCTCTACAGTTATCTTATAATAATATATATTTATACTTACTATTATACATTCACTTACTATATAATATATATAAAACGTATCATTAATAGCCATTTATAAGTATAAGAATTTGGAATTCCGCGCGTCACTCGTGTAGTTATAAAGGTCCTGCGAGAATACCAGCGTTGTGGTCCAGGCCACAACATAAGAGCTGACGCAGGGGCCTTATTTGCTTTCTTATATTAAGTGTTATTAAATGTAGTAATTGTAAGTGTTATTGAATGTAAGAGCAAATAAAATTATTTTCTTTCTTTCTTTCTTTCTTTACTATACATATACATACATCATATTAATACGTCCCACGGGAACGTGTTTTTAAGAATAATAGGTACGTATTAAATAAACCATTTAACCATTTTTGCTATGCAATTAGCTCAAAAATACTTAAATATTAAAGCAATGTGCAAAAAGTCGAGCCCGGAGCAGGATTCGAAGCTGCGCCTCTTGGGTTCCGGCCCAGCGCACTACCAAATGTACCATCCGAGCAGGAGCTCAGGAGGACAAATTCGAACTCTGGGCTAGGAACTCCAGAGTTTTTTGAATTTGTCCACCGCTTGTTTACGTCTTCAAGTGACGTCAGCTTCATTCAAACGTTAGCCCTTTACTGGTCTATACGTATAACATCTTCCAATTGTGAGGAAAGAGTGTTATTTATAGAATGAAACCACTCAATATTATTAAATATTTTTATCATTTTTGATATGCAATGAGGACAAATTCGAACGAGCGCTGGGCCGGAACCCGAGAAGGGCAGTTTCGAATCCTGCTCCGGGCTCGACTTTTTCCACATTGATTTATTTAAATAGGTACGTATTCTAGACTATAATTTATTTCAATGCCAAATTTAAATTGAGTAACAAACATACATACCATCCATTCATATAAAATTTTGCATTTATAATATTAGTTTAAATTAAACTAGTGATCTTCGTTAGTTATAAAACACATAAATAGTAAAAGTCTAAATTATATCGTAATATATGATGAAATGCAATTAATCCGTCACAGAACACACGTACAAAGCAATGCCATTGACACGAGGCGTCCGTGTATTCAACTGTAACACTACATATAAACAGATTTCTATTTACGTTTTAATCATCGTGCCGTATGTGTTCGAAAAGGACTAAAATAATTATATCTTAAAGTTGCGTTTCGCGGTATGTTGAGTGCCCCGTTTGACTTTCATAAAGTTTTTCATTCAAACTTTCATAAAGTCAAACTCTCATAAAGAAAAACTTAAAGTCTCATAAAGTCAAACTCACATAAAGTAAAAAACTCTCTTAAGAAAAACTCACAAAAGTCAAAGTTACATATAGTCAAATTTTCATAAAGACCAACAGCTCACAAAAAGTCACACTTATAAAGTCATTTTCCTATAAAGTCAAACAAGCAATATAGTCAAAAATCCATAATGTCAAACCATCATATAATCAAACATCGCCTGGAAGAAATCGCTCTTAGCTATAAGACCGCCCATTATCACTACCTGTACTTTTTTTTTTTATATTGTATTATGTGGTGTGCAATAAAGAATATTCTATATATCTAACATCAATAAAGTTAGAAATTACCATTATTAGTAAGTATAGATCAAATTAAACAAATAAGTTGTTGTAAGACAGACAGGTATTATACCACGAGCCATTTCATTTGATTCATATTGATAAACATCATAATCGATTAGGCGTATGAAGTATTTAATTTAAAACGAATAACTCTTTGACATCCTATCAATAAACGGTTGATTATAACGAGTATAAATACCTTTTTAACATCATGTAATGGTAGTTAATATTAAGTAGGTTAGGCTTGTTTAATCGATAAAAATAGTAGGTACTTATATGATTAATAATTTTTCTAGTGAGGAGATGTTGATTTTGTCTTTAAAAAAGACATCACTCGTTTTTTATTTTAAATTGGGATTTCAATTTTGTATAAAATAAAAAAATAGCCTATGTTATTCAGCAATAATATAGTAGTCTATTGGTGAAAGAATGTTCAAAATCAGTCTTTTAGTTTTTTAATAATATTGTCGGGACAACTCACACATAGCTATCTGATCCCAAACTAGGCAGAGCCTGTATTATGGTAACCAGAAAACTGATAAACATACTTATATCTTATTCTATTAGTCTGAGACTTATATATGTTTCTTAATACATACGTATTATAGATAAATAGTATTTTAATATAGTTATATGAAATAGATAGCAAGATCAGATGTAAGTATAGGTAAATTCTAATAAATTAATTTTCTTATAATCTTAGTAAACAATTACCTTCCTATAAGTCGCGCTTAAAATATTTCAAGCTCATGAGCTTGGAAACTCGTAGACTGGTCCCTGATCATCTCTTCCTTTTCAAAATTTTAAATAATCACTTTGATTGTTCTCATTTACTTGGTAAAATAAATATTAATGTGCCTTACAAACTAGTTCGTCTATCCAGATATCAGCCTTTCTCTGCTAAAAGTTTCAAAAGTAATTTAGGTCACTTTTCTCCTATTAATAGAATGCAGTTGCAATACAGTTGTCTGTCACGCTTACCTGACCTTATTATTGACATGTCTTACCCTCTAAATAAATTTAGATCTGTATTGAATGGCACGTTCAAGTGAGGAAACTTACGTTTTTCTTCAGTTACTAACTTACTTATTGTATTTAGTTATTGCTCCAATATTATTGTATAACGCATGCCGTGGCAGCCTTTAATTAAGGCAACACATTACCACGAATCTCCTTTGTTTGAATTGTTTTAATGTTTAAAAGTGTATGATTTGTTGGTTGTCCTTAAATGAATAAATAAATCTAAAACTACTCGACCTATTTTAAAGTGACATTGTCAGTGCATGAGCTATATTTTATTGAAAAAAAAAATGCAGGATCCCTATAAAAACTTTAATATAATGTACACCCGTGCAAAGCTGGCATGTGTTACTAGTGTTTGATAATTATAAAAACAGCATAAATTGATCGAATTACATAATTAGGAGCAAAAGACCTTTTGGATAATATTTTTGACATTTTAATATTTTAATTTAATATCTAATTTATGCGTTTTATTTGTTTGTGTGGCGTCCATCCGGCAGGTTAAGATATAGATCATTGTCAATAGATCAATCTATTTTATTAATAATTAAACGATAACATCCTTTTGAGGTCGAATAAATTTATTTTAAACTATATTTTATGTGAGAGTCTACATATAATAAATCGATATATCAAAATTAATGCATTTTTGCTAAATGTCAAGATTTACCCCTTGTCACGCTCACATTCATGAATAAATAATTACTTTATTATGCGTAAAAACTAATATAAATAACGATATTTATCAATCTATTTTGACACGCATCGTTTTATTAATTAATATTTATTTTATTAATAATTACATTTTATTATTATTACATTATTGACATTTCGAATTATGAAAAGTGCGATTATGAAAGCGGTCAATATTTGTTCAAGTGAAAACGTATAAAACGCCATCTATTGTCTAGTATATGAAACTCTGTGGAAGTTGCTCGGCCGCGCGGATAGACACGCGTTTATAGACGAAATAGTTTTGCCACCTTTCGCTAGATGGCGCTGCTACTAGCAACTAGTGCGGCGCGGCGCATGCGTTGATGTCTTTTGTATGGCTCGTCCTAGAATCATTTAATTTGATTTGTATTTGCGTTTGAAGAATAGTAAACTAGCAGTGCATTGTTACAATAAACTACCTAGATTTCTTTAGGTAAGCCTAAAAAAATTAGGTAGTTTATATTACACAATAAACCAAATTTATCGAAACATTTTTATAAAATGTGAGAATTTTTTGGAATATATTTTATTGAAAGGGTGTAGGCTAACAGCATTCTCGCATGAAGTTAAATTACTGGTGACACAGCTCAATATCACACTACCCAAGTAGTATTATTTGACTGTGTTCTCCTTACATACTGTGGTACTCCAGTTATACTACTTAAAATTTACCAGAAAGGACTATATCTTTCGCAAAACATATTTTGAAAATCTTGCCGTATTATTACTTTATTCTTATTTATTTTACTTGGTGGTAAATGAATGCTAAAAAGCATTCTCTAACAGTCAACCTAGCTAAATGATAATGCAGAGATAAACAGATTGTAGAGGCCAAGTGGGAGAGTAACCGATTTACACGCAAGAGGCGCAAGTTTGATTCCGGGAATTATATGTACCAATCAAATGATTTATCATTTGCTAACGGTGAATACCCTACATGTCCTAGATGAAATTCTAAAGACGTGTCTGAATCCAACTCGCATTAGGCCAGCGTATGTGCCAAAATTACGGCCCAAACGCTCTCTCTCCCTCTCTCTCTTTTTTAAAAAGACAACCCCCGCACTAGAGAACAAGCTCTGCATCGCGGGGACTTTACAAAACATACAATTAACGGACACAAATTACACCCAGACTCAGAACAACACTATAACACAAAGTTTTGTCCTGTGTGGGAATCAAACCCACAACCTCATGCACAGCAGGCGCATACTGCGGCCACTGAACCACCAAGGCAGTCTTGATAGAAGATACGAAACCCGTGCATTATTATAAATTGTGTAATTAATCTTCTTTATCCATTGTCCAGGAGCGGTCGGCTAGCTGTCGAGGGGTGGTGGTGTGGTCGCGCAATGCCGGCGGCAGGTGGTCGCGCCAACAACGGCGCGCTGGCTCTGCACTACGCCGCCGCTAGGGGCTGCCTCGACTGCGTCAGGCTACTTACTAACACGACGCCTGATGTGTCGTAAGTACCTTTGAATTCATTATTTACCTTATGACATCCTTGGAAACTCCAAGAAACCCCACGAGATTGAAACAGAAGCGAAGATATTTGTAGGAGAACCAAAGTATCAAACAGGACACATTAGTTTCTTTAGAAACTCCAATAAACCTTCCGAGATTGAAACTGAAGTGAGGATACTTGTAGGAGAACCAAAGTATCCGACAGAACACTTAAGTTCTTTGAAACCAGAACTTTCTAGTTCTGGTTTCGAGCTATCCAGTTCGAAAGATTTTTGTCTCATTTAAGGCTAGTGATATTGCCAACGACCTTGAGCATTTGGGCGAAGCAAACAGGACCTAATTCTCTAGGCGAGCGCGGGGATACAAACAGATGTACTCTTTGAATGGACGTCACGTGTTGCCAAAAGCAACCATTTAAATTCGTCGTCTTATATTTTAACTCAATTTATTTATTGCACTGTATATAAGATTTATGTAAGACATAATCTGAGTGGCGTATATTGCTAACATCATGCTATATTCTGTCTAATTTACTCGCCACACGTCATTGCGTCGCGTGAACATAAGATATCTGATTATTCACTGAGCTAGGAGTACGGACGTTTGAGTGTTAGGATTCAGTATGGTATGCTCGTCTTTGGTTACGGTATTTAAGTTTAATATGAATAAAAACTCTTTCATTCACGGCTATGATCGTCTTTTTCGTACGATTACTACGTAGACGGCCAGGTCTTTTTCTGTCACAATCAGAGGAGGTTTCATCGCCCGGTACACAAACATTCGACTAATACCAAGCGAATGGAGAGATTTAAATATTGCATTTGGCTCCTTACCTACTTTGTGTAATGCAATCACCCCAAACCATTTTAATATAACAATAATATTTAAAACCGATTGGCGCGAAAATGAGAAAACACAATGAATATTTATATAAGAATGACAGATTCCAAATTCAAATGTAATATTTTGTTTTTTTTTATTGTAACAGTATTTATGGCCAGACTTAGTATAATGCCTCAGTAATATAAATTATTTTTGGCAAGGCGAACCATCTTCTTTTTTGGTGTTATCAGAGTGGGATAGTAACCAACTTATATAGATTAGGTGTGAGTAAAAAATCCCAGGTGAAAGTAAATACGACTGGGAAGAAGTCTACACAAATAATATCAATAGGTAGAGCACCAAAGTGAGCAAGGCTGACTTGAGGAAGGACCTCAACTTTACAGAAGACAACAGCCAAATGACTACACACAAAGGTGTAGTTTGGTTTAGTCAAACATTACTGTGTATACAGAACCTATTCATCTTAGTATAACTAACCAGTTGCAAAAAGATTTTTTTATTAGTTCTTGTGGTAACTGTCCAATCACGTGATCTAACGGAGTCCAGACTACTGTTAGCGCTGCGCTGCGTACGCGCAGTGTCTAGATGCTGTAAGATAATGTGTTATATTGCACTCATTATTGTTGCAAGTTTCTATTGACATATCTAGGAATGTAGTTCTTTCTATTTTTTACAAGCTCTGTGTCGCGAGGACTTTACATACATATAATTTACGGACACAAATTATACTCAGATTCGGAACAAATATTTGGAAATCACACAAAGGTTGATCTCGTGTGGGAGTCAAACCCACGACCTCTGAGACCAACAGGCCAGTCAAATCAGTAGCTATTGTGTTATTTTTATTTTTTATACTACTTGGGTGAGAAACAAGCATACGGCCCGCCTGATGTTAAACAGTTACCATAGCCTATGGACGCTTGCAATACCTACCAGGGGTGTCACCAGCGTGTTGCCGACCCATTTTTTAACCCCAGGGCTTTAAGATAGAGGATCCCAGGGATAGGAAAACGTTTCTTTCAAAACGCATCCCTAAATATGGATTATTATTATTATTATTTGGCTAGGGTCTACTGTATTTTTTTTTCAATTATACATCTGAATAATACGTAGGCTATATTTTTTTAAAAAAAATGTTGAAAAAAAACGAGGCCGCGGGAAAACGGAAATTGTAAATTGTATATTTTCTTGCGGCAACATTTTTTTAGTAATTGATTACTATGTTGGTAACATTGTATTTACTTGTTATACAGATGTTACTAAATAAGTTATCCAACATCAAAATCAAGAGGCATGCCACTAAACATTGAGCGGCCGTAGAGAAAGCGTTACCGAATTAATTGCGCTTATCCGCCATCTTGGATCTCTGCGATCTTCACGGCTGCGCCGGCGCATGCATCCTGTGACACATTTATGTTGGTAATCAAATACCCTCACGCTATTTTATGTGGAGGTTAACGATGTGTGATGGTGTTGGCTTCATTTATAATTAAGTTATTAGCTACTGTTTCGCCTATACTTAAGTTTTATAGAAATAGGTACATTATAGTTATAGTTAGATGATCTCAATTAATAATATACCCGAGCGGGTTGTGCCACGACGCGCAAATTCGAAATTACAACTTTATTAATAATAATAATAATTTAATTCGGAATATTCCATATTTTGTTAGTAACAATTTTCTTACTTACTAGTGTTAGTTGACAATTCATTATTCAATTAATTAAAAGCAGTGTGGCGCCGCATCCACTGCCTCATAATAGGCGTCTCTCTCTCCCACTGATCCATAAAAACACCCAGGATGGTGTTGGTACTGCTTCGTACTCGAGACAGTAGAGGCGCTCCGTTTTCTCATGATGGCGGCAAAACCATCAATTTTGGTCTCCACAAACATCCCGGAGGCACTACATCTCCACGGCAGACCCAACAAAACCCTGAGTGTATTATTATATTGGACACGTAGGTCGCTGTATGTCTGCTGCGTAAAACGGACCCATAGACTGCACGTGTAAAAGGACTGACAAAAAGCTTTGAAAAGCGTTATTTTGACAGCTCCTGTACAACGCGCAAACCTGCGGGCCTGCATGTTACAGCGCATAGCCAGCGACCTACGTTTCCTCTCTATATCAACATCATCTTTTAAGTCCTCGGTGACCCAGTGGCCCAGATATTTAAAAGATTTCACCCTTGTCAAGGGTGTATTGTGTTATTGCCTATCATTGTAAAAATTCAAATATAGAATTCTCTTCTAATTTTCTTAAAAAGAAAAAAAAATACTGTTTCTTTTTACTCCGAGTTTGAAGTTTGGGGTTTGTCTGTTAGAAAATATTAGTTATGCCCGGTAAATTGATATTTAGAGGAAAAAGGTGCGATGTAATGTTTTAAAAATACAATAATTTTATCCACATTTCTTTATCCTTCAGACAATAATGATATAAATACAATCGACCAATATTATTGTTTTTATTATAAGAGAAATCAATTGACTTGTATCTAAACCGCATACGTTTCTAATTGTAGAAATTATGGTAACGGCAACCACAGTTTTCTGCTGGTTATTTATCTGGGTTTCTACTCAGGATTCGGTACCTATTTGAATTGAGTAAAGCGATAGTATAGTCCAGGAATATTAGTTAAATAAAGGCAAGAATCTCGGAATGAGAGATAGTCGGCTATAAACTTGTATAAACCTTAATTTTGGTACCCTAAAACTCGTCTTAAAACCTACCTACCTAGGGTATCTTCAGATGTCCCATGGTCAAAGGTCAAAAAATTGTTTTTTTTACATATTTATTGCAAATATCTTGTTTCCTATGAGTTTTATGCTATTTATACTTTAATAAATATTGTAGAGGATAAAATTCTCTACAATTTTTGTTTAAACTGTTGTTTGACCGACTATCTTTATTCCGAGGTGAAATCCTAATATGCCTGGACTGGTAGCCGAGTGTGACTAATGTAAATTTTACTTGCGCGATGACATTATATTATTAATTCAAAGAAAACATTGCGAGGAAAACCACATGTCTTCGAAGAAGTGTTCTAAAGGCATGCCTGATGCACCAAAACGCGCCCACCCATAGGTGGAGGTCCTTCTCCAGTCGGGCTTGCTCGCTAGTATGGTAGTCAAGTTTGCTACAATTAACAAACTTGACTACCATAATGTTGTTGACTGCCTCGGTGGTCCAGTGGCCGCAGTATGCTGTGCACGAGGTTGTGGGTTCGATTCCCACACAGGAAAAAAAATTGTGTGACCTACAATGAGATGTTCTGAGTCTGGATGTAATTTGTGTCCATTAATAATAATTAATTGTATGTTTGTATTACATCCTTGCACCTCAAACATGCCGTACCATAAGATTTCAGAGGAATTTCTTACCACGTAGGATAAGGTTGTGGAATGAGCTCCCTGCCGAGGTTTTCCCAAGAGACTATAGCATGAGACTATAGTTCTTCAAGAGAGGAGTTATAAGGTTTTTAAAGGGTCGGCAACGCGTGAGTGACACCCCTGGTGTTGCAAACGTCCATAGGCTACGGTAACTGCTTACCATCAGGCAGGCCGTAAACTTGTTTGCCACCTTGGTAGTATAAAAAAAATTAAACAACAAATTAATCCACTTGCGTCCAGTAACGTCCCCCATAATGTTAGTATGTCGAAAGCTATCACAATTTAACTGATTTGTACCACACAGTGGTGTTGAGTAAGTGGTAAATACCACGAAATATCCGGAGCGTTGCTCAGTTATGAAAGGTATTACACCTTATTGTAGGGCTGTCATGCCATTACTACTTTATCCTACTAATATTATACATGTGAAAGTTTGCGAGGATGTTTGTTTGTTACTCTTTTACGCTAAAACTACTGAACAGCCTTTTTGACGTTTAGCAATCGTATGTGCCGTCACCGAGCAATCACAAATGTCAGTTTATCGCAAACTGACATTTTAGCTGTTTCTTAGAGAATCAGCCGGCGGGTCTTTTTCTTTTATACTGCTTGGGTGGCAAACAAGCATACGGCCCACCCGATGTTAAGCAGTTAACGGTAACTGCTTAACATCGGGTCCATAGGCTACGGAGCCTATGGACGCTTTCAATACCAGAAGTATCACTTACGTGTAACCAATCTGTTTTACACCAGGGTTTTGAGATGGGAGTATCCCTAGGATAGGAATACTTTTCTTTCAAAATGCATCCCTAAATGAGCGCTGAAGACCTGTACTCACACACAGAAACACAACTACACCGCTGTGTGTAGTTATTTGGCTGTGGTCTTTTGTAAGGTACAGGTCCTTCCCCAGTCGGGTTTGCTTACTAGCATGGTGCCCTACCTCTATAATATCTGGGTCTGGAATAAATTTAGAGATAGAATATAGTCTGGAATAGCGCATAAGATAATGTTTATATAGGATTATACGCGCGGGAAAAGCTACGGGCAGTAGCAGTAAACTTTTCGTTTCTTTCTTTCATTCTTTTTTAGTATCCGGTTTGTAGTGTTGTGTCCTGGTGGGTAAATCATTTGTCCCGCTTTGACATTTAGACAAGTATTATTATAGCACGTCGAAATATGAACTAAGAACGTAAAATAAGTGTAAGAAAATTTCGTATCATTTTGCTACATTAGGTTACTATTTCTCTTTGTTTTCTTTAATTTAAATACTTTATAGATATTAAAAATCGAACGTTTAAAACTTGGAATATAAGTAATCTGATTTATAATGATTTGTTACATACATTTTTTATTATTGATCGAAGAGTTTTTTATTACCCTATTTTTTCATTCAATTATCCCGACGTATTTCAGTTCTTTTTGACAGCCCTACCTTATTATCTACATTTAGGCGATTTGCTAGTGGGGTTAGTGGTAACTTTAGTGGGATTAGTGGTGGTATCGTTTTATGTGTAGTGTTGAGAAATAATCGTTTTCTATGTATGTGGTTTCAGTGCAATTAATATGCAGATTATTTATTCAAGGAACTAGTAGGTAATTAATTTTAATAATTATACTGAATATTTCTTTTTTAATTTGTGTTGTTCAAAAGTATTAGAAATAATAACTATGGTTGCTTATTTAGTAGAACAGGGATGGCTACTATACGATACGACTATTACGATGATAACTAATGCGTGAGATTAATATCTACTCATCCTACTAATATTATAAACGCGAAAATTTGTAAGAATGTATGGATGTTTGTTACTCTTTCACGCAAAAATTACCGAACGGATTTGGATTAAATTTAGCATAGAGATAGATTATAGTCTGGAATAATACATAGGGTACTTTTTATCCCGGAAAAAACTCTGTCGCTATGTACGCGCGGGCGAAGCCGCAGGCGGAAGCTAGTACATATGATAAAATAGATTTGAGTAGAGTATCATGTTCTAATTCAACATGTTCAGTAATTCTACTTATTAAATCGTTCCTATAAACGCATAGATGAAGAGCCAGCAACGTTTTTATTTTTGTCATTTCATAAACTTATGTACAAAACTGACTATTATAAATACATAACTACTCCATATAATGTAGTTGTGTTACTGTGTACATACCTACATAGTGTAAGAAAGGATCTCTCTAAATGAGAAAGAAAGAAAGAATCAAAAAGTATTTTAGTAAGTTTTAGGCACAATACTAGTGAGCAAGCCCGACTGGGAAAGGAACTCCATCTTACAGAAGACCACAGCCAAATAACTACACGCAGCGGTGTAGTTGTGTTCCTGTGTGCGAGTAAAGGTCTCCAGCGCTTATTTAGGGATGCGTTTTGTAAGAAATGAATTCCTATCCATATACTCCCATCTTAATTTATAACAGGCAATACTGTCAATATCATTTACTACAAATTTTAGGACTGTTACTATAACCAAATTAGGTTTTATTTCTTAAGCTTTTGTTATTTTAGGCTTAAACACACCGACCGCAGAGGGTTGCTAAAGGAGCCTTTTATTATGGTTTGTGAATTTTCATGACTTATGAAATAACAAAAGTAAAAACGTTGCTGTCTCTTGGTCCATCACGCGATACAATAAAACATTTCTATTATTTATTTTCCCGGAAAAAGCTAGAATGATGTAAAAATCTTACATAGCTTTATTTATTAAGATGCAATTGGCAATTAGTACGATCACTTCCTCGGGCGAATAACGGAGGTACGGCACTTGCGCACGAGCGCAAATAAAAACGTAATTGTACAGCGTAAAGAAAGCTGATATAAGTAAGTGGGCCTTTTGCACTTGTTAGGTAGCTCACATAGTAACGGCGGATACGACTTGTATGTATACTAGCTTTTGTTCGCGGTTGATGATGAGAAATAATGTGCCTTCCTAAGTATTATTGAGGTTTTCAGAATTAGATTAGTAGTTTTCGAGAATTCAAACTTACAATTTTTACTTTTTTACGTTTTCTAGGTATAGGCAGAGACTACATATTTCTATTTGAAACGATCTTGAAATATTTCTTTTATTTGGTGCTTTCTGTTGATTTATGGTACTAGCTCTCAATCCGCAAACTCTCGACTATGTTCCCTTTTCAATTGTTCTATTTAGACTTGCCTGGTATAGGGACTTATTTAGGCAATCTTTTTTTGTCATTTAGTTTTATTTCTTATATGTAATAGTGCTCAAGTCATAGGCAGAACTATGTCTAGATAGAAGATAGAACTAGGTCGGCATCGCGCGAGTGATGCCCCTGGTATTGTAAGCGCACATAAGGCTACGAAACTGCTGCACTATAAAGAAGTCGTTTACTTTGCAACTTAACTATGTATTATTAAAAAAAATATTTGACACAATTACTTAAAACGCGATTGAGGATAGAACTTTTGACTGACAGAAGACCACAGCCTAAGTAATGAAATCTATATATTATAACCTTATAACTACAAATATTTAAAAAACTTGTACTTTTTGGGTACGCAACTCGTGATGCCCCAGGTATTGCAACCGTAATGGCAACTGTTTACTATCAGCCTGTCTAGACAAGTGGCATAAACAGTAGTCGAATCTAATAGAATAGAAAATAAATGTATGAGATTTGACATAAGTTTACGATATGTGTATTATCGTAAACGTACGGGTGCGCTATATTCTTGGGTGCGAATCAAGTAACGTAAAAAACATAAGTAAGAATTCCGCTATCGCTTATCGCTCCGCTCATCACCAAGTTCCTTTCTAATAATAAGTAGAGCTCCATATTACACATTAGTAGTAATTCACTCAGTCGATTGAGATGGTACTCCGCGGGTGCTCGCACCGAGTACATATGCGCTGGAGTTTATCTATGAACATTTTTCATACGTTACGTGGAAAAATGAAAATGTATAAGTGATTGGTTCGTGAATTAATTTTGTGTTTGTTCTGTGAAAATACATGTAATTATTTTGTATATGTGTTATAAGTATGGCTTCTTGGTAAAGTTATTATGTAAATATAAATGTTTCAGTTTACTTGACATTGGGTTCTTTGAGAAAGAAGTAAGAGTTTCTATAGGATTGGTATAGCGATACCCCTTGTGTTAGAAGCCTTTATTGGCTACGGTAACTGCATCTTCTTCATAACCTTCCTATATTCTTTCTTTTGCAAAAAAACTGACAGTTATTTTTTTTTTTTCGTAACACGTCGCTGTTTCTTCGGATTTATTTGTCTACTACACTTTTTAACAGGCATACAGCCCGCCTTATGTTAAGCAGTTACCGTAGCCTATAGACGCTTGCTATACCCGAGGTATTATTAGCCTGTTGTCGACCCATTTTTTACACCAGGGCTTTAAAATGGAGTCTCCCTAGGATAGGAAAACGTTTCTTTCGGGCTTGCTCGCTAGTGACAGTGCCCTACCTTACTTATAACACAGTTCTAACCATAGAGTCTTAATCACGGGCATGTGGCCTAGTTCTAATTCTAGATTGCAAAAATGGCTTCAAATTTCTGTGAGTACATAGGCATGCGCTACATCACTGTGCTTTTTTCAATTGTTTTTTCTGTACGTGAAAGGGTTAAATGTGTATCCTTAAGGGGCTCGCAGCTCAGTAATTACTACGAGGATCAGTAGAACTGGAAGGTTAAGGAATTTTGTAGCGTTCTGTATTCTAACATACATATACACCGTTTTCTAACATCTAAACTCTTCCGTGCTTTTGAAAGCACAGGTTAACCATGTTGGTCCTGCGTCAGTCTCTGTTTAGAGCCTCTAGACAAATGGCATAAACGGTAGTCGAATCGAAAAGTCAAAAAAGCAAATGTATGGGATTTGACGTAAGTTTACGACATTAAATCGTAGACTCACGTCAAATTTCATACATTTTATATGTATGTAAAGGAATAGAGTCGTATTGTAAACAAGACGACTGCCTTCGTGGTCCATTGGCCGCAGTATGCGCCTGCTGTGCACGAGGTTGTGGGTTCGATTTCCACACAAGACAATACTTTGTGTGACCCACAAAGAGTTGTTCTGAGTCTGGGTATAATTTGTGTCCGTTAATTGTATATTTGTAAAGTCCCCCGCGACACAGAGCTTGTTCTCTCTAGAGAACAAGCTCTGTTCTCTCTAGAGAACAAGCTCTGTTCAAGACAAACAGCAAGAGAGCGGGAGTTGTCTTCATAACCTGACCTTGACATGTCAATAACAAAGCAATGTCAGCTTTCAATTTATGGGTCAAATTTTCCAACTGATTCTTCTTACAAATGTGTGTCAAAGTGAATATAATTTAACTACCTATAAATAAATGTATTGTTCATTGTGATGTATTGTTATTGTATGGCCCAGATGTTATGGTTTATAGATTATATAATATTTTTGTTTAGTCATGTGGATAATATACCTATAGGTCAAGCTTGAGTGGTGGCCAGCCTATAGTTGTTTCCATCCGGTCTATTATGAATTATGATATCTACATTTTTATAAGGTGACCAAATAACCTTGAGCTTTATAATGTAGGCCCAGGAAAGGTCCGATTTTACACAGTAGAAGTACCTATTAGATTTTATTCCGGTTAAGAAATTTCCTTTTTAAGGGTTTTTTTTATTTTTACATTCACAAAAGATTTTTATTTTTGATGTCTAAAAACGATTTATAAATTTAATACTTACATTCACGTGCTCTGTCCCTTTATTTTTTTAATAGAAATACTTAACAGTTTTTAGCAATGTTTCTAGTTTTTTTTAATCCTCCGCAAAATGAATGACTGGCCTGTTGCTTTAGTGGTTAGTGACGCTGATTGCTAAACTTGAGGTCGTAGGTTCGATTCCCACGCGGACAAAATCTTGTGTGACTCATAAATGGTTATTTCGAGTCTGGCTGTAATTTGTGTCTGTAAATAGGACTTGTTTACGGTACGGGAGATGAACAAAAAAAGTAATATTGGTTTATCATAGACTCCATTAGCATTTATTACTGCTCATAACAAAATGGTGATGGAAGATAAAACAATAATACGGATGTAGTGAGTGAAATTTAGCCTAAACACTTAATTGTATTAGATGCGATCTCATTGCAAATTTACATATTCTACATGGAAGGCACTCTCGAAAATTTACGAAAGCGAAACAGTATGCCGAGTATGTACGATTTCATTGAGCACTTTTTGTCTAATTGCATCATTCTATTGATGTTGTTTTACTTTTTTGGGAGCTCAAAACTAAGTGATTGTAGTACATACTCAGGGTGTAATTTGTGTCCGTGAATTTTCTGTTTTTTAAAGACAACTCCCGTACTAGAGAACAAGCTCTGTGTCGCGGGGGACTTTACAAACATTCAATTAACGAATACAAATTACACCCAGACTCAGAACAATTCTTTGTGGGTCACACAAAGTTTTGTTCTGTGTGGGAATCGAACCCACAACTTCGTGCACAGCAGGCGCATACTGCGACCACTGGACCACCGAGGCAGTCAAATGCTATCGTAATTGTAATCGAATTGAATTGTAAATCGAATTATACAGTTTGTAAAGTCCCCTCTGTGACACAGGGCTTGTTTTCCATTCCTTTTAAAATCCTAAAAAGGTATAATTTATATATATAACTTACTTCATCCGGGTTAAACTATTTTCAGCGCAACTTTCTTTGTTTTACATAAAAAACTTCTCCAGACAATAACAAACACAACAAAAAAGAATTACTGAAATCGGTCCAGCCGTTCACGCGAGATGCCGTGACATAGGGAAATATTTTTATATATAGGAAGATAACTAAACACATTTAATCCATTATTAGATATTTGGAATTAGATTCGGCGTAGTACACCAAATTACAATTATGGTAGCATGCGAACTGATGCAGTCAAAACACGATACTTACTTTATTGATAATACACTAATCGTACTACAGCCCCTCTAGAAAGCAAAAGGATTTGACATAAGTTTACGACATTATGTCGTACTCTTACGTCAAATACCATATATTTGCTTTCTATTCCATTCAATTCGACTACAGTCTATGCCACATGTCTAGAGGGCAAGGAAGTCTACTAGGTCATATAAGTTGTATAAAAAGAATGTACCTCGCATTTCACAAAATTCGACAAGAAACTACGTAAAAGTGTAGATATGACCACGCCTTTTATTATTCTGTGCTGAATATAAATTTTGTGAATGTAAATTTGCTAGTTTAACTAAATCATTATGTCATAATTGATTTGTTTATAATAATTACCTATATTATTAACTAGTTACCACATAACCAATTATTTAAGTATTTATCTTGTTTATTTATTCAAATAGTGGTTGTAAATCATTAACGTGTATCACTTAATCAAAATGTTATCATTATTAAACGTAATTACCTTTTTAAGTCCTCATTTTTAAACCTTCCGTTTACGTAATGTCCTCTTAACCGATTTTTGGTGACGGCGGCTAATATCGACGGAAACTGGCTATCTGTGTTGTAGGTATTGTAGCGCAATTCTTTTTTTTCTCTCATAAAAGACAACTCCCGCACTAAAGAACAAGCTCTGTGTCGCGGGGGACTTTACAAACATACAATTAACGGACACAAATTACACCCAAACTCAGAACAATTCTTTGTCCTGTGTGGGAATCGAACCCACAACCTCGTGCTAAATTAGCGCATAGGTATATGTGTGGGGAAACACAGGTGCATTGTTGTGTGGTAATCCGGTACGACCGAAATGTATCTATAAATCGTATATCTATTATATAAAAATGAATCGCTGAATGTGTTGCTAAGCGCAAATCTCGAGAACAGCTAAACCGATTTCGTTAATTCTTTTTTTGCTATGTTCAGGAGAAGGTTCTTATATAAAAAACTTTGTAAAGTCCTGAATTGGTACAATGTTATCCAATCTCGCGAGTAGTCGCGAGCCTAGAGCCATTTTACCATTGACATCTTTCATGATTAATTTATAGTTTCAAACAGACTACATAAATTATGTACCTAATTAATATTACCTAATTAAAAAAATATCTTCCACAACTAGAAGAAATAGGTAAAAAAATAACTCTTTTCATTGAAATATGTAATTAGTTCAGTAGAAGTAGAAGTTTTAGGTAGGAAGTTATGATCGTGTAAAACGACATTTAAAAAAAAAAACAGGTCTACTGAACAATAAGTAAATTTCAGATACGCCCATTCGTGATTCAGAGAAATAATATCATTTTTTTTTATTAAAAATATATTAATATGTATGATGTAGTTGTGCTAATTAAATAAATTACAATAAATATAGTGATATATTTTTTAAAGATAGTAATGAATAACGATTAACAAAAAAAGTATGGTGATGATGGTTTAGTGTATAGTGACCCTGACTGAAGTTTAGTTTTTTTAACCATTAAAACTTTTCTTAATACTTAATATAATTTACAGATACAAAGTTTATATATACCTGACTCAGAACAAACATTAAATTTATTATTTACAGTTTTTTCCCGTGTCAAAATCGAACCCACTACATTCGGCGCGATGTCGGTGACCACTATAACCACTAAACCACACATGCAGTCCACATTATGTAAATATAATAAAATAAACAGTATAAAGACTAATTGCATAAATAAATAATGTATTAAGTAAAAGTAAATATTGACCGGAAAACAATAAAATTATATAATATTATGGTAACATAGTGGTAATAAGGCTTAATGTATTCTAATTTCGACACTAATCACCAAAAAAGGTAATGTATTTTAAAATAAGTAATCAATCTAAACTAACATTTAAAAAACAACCGATTTTATATTTGGAATAAGTAATTTATAGTTATTTATGTAACATAATACCATGTAATAAGAATTTTGAAGTGAATACTTCATTAGGCGCGAGCACTTTTTGGGTAAAAAGAAATTATGGAACTCGCGTCATCATCAACGACCGCTTTCCATATTCAAACATTTTGCGTGAACAAAAATCATGGAACTCGCGTCATCGTCACCGAACGCTTTCCATATTCAAACTTTTGACAAAAATCATGGAACTTGCGTCATCGTTACCGAACACTTTCCATATTCAAACTTTTTGGATAAACAAAAATCATGGAATCGTCACAGAAAGCTTTCCATATTCAAAACTAATAATCTAATAGCTCGACGATATAATTCACAAGTTACTTAGTTTTCACTTCTATCGGCAGTCCCCAAAGACTGCCCCGCATGTTTTTTTTTAGTTTAGTAACTATAATAAGTATATCTACTACTTATGAAAACTTGACTAAATTCACTATAAAATAATAATAGCAAACTTCACATGATTCATTGCTGGGCATCCATACTATCATACTACATTTAACTTAAAAGAAAATAAATAAATACATTTGGGGTTTTCTGTCAAGAAATTCACAATATAATATCACCCGTTCAGATGGTTGGTCTCCGTGCAGAATAACCGCGTTGTGACGGAAATTTGATCGGCAAGGCATTATTGTAATAGCAAAAGTTTTAGGGCATGGCATTGTCTAATCCACCAATACATATTTGACCAGTCTACAACCCTTGTTGGACAGTACTATCACTGTCTTTCTTACTAGAACATAATTGACTATCACGTTATTTTATTGGAATAACATTTGATGTAAAAAACAAAAGAACGATAAAAGAACACTCATCAATTTAAATAAAAAGTAAAAATACAGACAGTATTAAAAATATAAACAATTAGGTTGGTACATATTAAACCTTTTTAATTTTAAACCTCTTTATAAAGGAGACGTCTTCATTAACAAGAGCAGAGCATGAGCTCATGACGGAGAATTTATTTTTCATGGCGGGTTGCTATTACATCCCCTAAACTAAAGCTAAATATACGTTTCTTAACAATTATTTCCGTTTAATACAGATGTCTTATTTTACGATCGCGTGATGAAATGCGACGTTCACGGAATACCTGAGTGTTACCACTAATGGCTGAGCCGTCAACGAGCAAAAACACTGAAACTATTTTTCGAGAGTTGATAATTTGACAGAAGTAATTGACGGTTTCACGTTACTAGGATGTTGTTTCTTTTATACGATGGTGCTTATGAATAATACATATTATAGTATAATTATATGTTTCATGAAAGTTTCCTTTGTTAGAAAGGCTTCTTTAAGATATATAATTTCGTCAATTCTTATGAAGTGATTAAGAAATATAGAAGGTGGGCAATATGCGAGCAAACCCGAAAGGGGAATGTTCTATCATTTTACAGAAGACCACAGCCAAATAACTACACTCACTGGTTAGTTGTGTTCTGTAAGAACAAGTCTCCAGACCTCCAGTGTTCATTTGGTGATGCATTTTTCTAAAAGAAACATTTTTCTATTCCAAAGCTTGTCCATCATAAAACCCTGGTGTAAAGTTGTCTGGGTCGATACGCAAGTGATGGGTGCAGTAACTCCTTACCATCAGGCGGTCCATATGTTTGTTTACCGATGCACTTCATTTATCACCTTTGTAGTATTTGTCAAACAGGGCCCCAATTCTGCTAATTTACAAATAGCTCAATTGAATCTCAGTGGCATTTTTGGTATTCTGCTAATAATCTAAGACCAATGATTTCCCAACTCTTAAATTATTAGCAGACTATTAAAAATGCTACTGAGATTCAATTGATCCATCTGTAAATTAGCCATCCCCAATTCTACTCATTTATAATTAAAGACCAATGGTTGGAAAATCATTGGTCTTAAATTATTAGCAGAATACCAAAAATGCCACTGAGATTCAATAGAACGATCCGTAAATTAGCAGAATTGGAGCCCTGGTCCAATTTACCAAAATAAAAACTGTTTGGTTAGGTAACTAATTTTACTACTTTACTCACGTACAGTCAAGACGATGACACAAAAATTTACGCAGAATTTCAAAAACTGCATCAAGTTTAAATTATTTTGAAATAAAAAGTTACCTGCATTGGGACATCACAATACCCTGTTACTGTAACTTCACCTTGTGATAGTCTTTTACAAAACAATTCTTAACCTTGTAGTATATGTAGTATCTATGAACTTGTTACTTTAAACTTTTCAATTTAATTTGTTTAATATTATCAAAATTTAATATTGTTTTATGAATAGGCAATCATTCATCATCAAGTCTCCGGTTGTTAATATTTTCGTTATTCTGTTCTTTTCTGATGCGGTTTCGTTTTCTATTCTGCAGTTTGATCAGTCTCACAATTCACTTAAAGCATTTCCAACCTATTGGTATCTACTTTAAAGCTTATATTTGCATATTGTATTTGTAAATACTATGTTATATCGTAACCAACCAATATTTTTTTTAAAAGCATACTTTTCAGTCAAAGCATTTTCAGCCTAAGATATTAAACACAAGACCTAAATTTGCTTCAACAAAACATCTTTCATAGAAACCTCAGCTGAAAATACGCTTACTTATTAAATAATTTGAACACGCAGAACTTTTCAACGAAAAAGTTTGAATACATTTGTACGAACGAACGAATTATGAACTAAAGTGGACAGTGACATTGAGTGATATAGTGACGTCAGTGTGTGACAAAATGGCGACGTGTCCTAGAAGGGAGAGACCTGTACGCTCTGCTTCAGCTAGACTGAAATATTCCAAGACTGTACCAGCTAGTACCATCAGGTGGGTATTTAATCTATTTTTCCCTTACAATCTAGGGCCGAAACTGAACAAAATCATAAATTACATACTACTCATGTAGCTCGATGAACAATTACTGTGGCTATCGTTTATGGCCAATCTATACTAATATTATAAAGTTTCGTTAAACGCGCTAATCTCAGGAGCTACTGGTTTGAATTGAAAAAATATTTTTGTGTTGAATAGTTCATTTATCGAAAAAGGCTTTAGTTTATATAACATCACGCTGCGACCAATAGGACCAAAGCATTAATGAAAAATGTTGCAAACATTGAAAAAAAATAAAAAGCTTCCGTTGCGTGTGTTGCGTAAACGGTTTAAGTTATTTATGTCTTTCTTATTATAATATCATTGTTTATGGCAATAATACCCCTTTCCTAGTATACCATCTATCTCCTTGCCAAATTTAACTAAAATTTGCGCTGCTGTTTAGTCATGAAAAGACAAGAGAAAGACAGATACTTTCGCAGTGTTTATATTAGTAGGAATGATAAACAAATGCAGTAGAAAACGTCTGATATTTTTCTGTAAAGTGATTATAAGTTCTTTACTCTTTTATATTCTTTTTTACAAGCTATAAAGTATGCATTAAATTAATAATAGGTAATTGAAGCAATATCTTTTCTAGTAACGGTTCGTTCCGTTCTGAAACACGTTGCAAACTTGCAACTGGACTATTTCAGGCGTTTTTATAATGAATAATGATTTGTATGCAGTTTGCATCGATTTGCTGTTGCACATACGTACTTATATGTCGATGGTTGATTTATTGGAAGGCAGGGCTGTGATTGGTGCAATAATTATATGTTTTGTGGTGTGTAATGAAAGATTTCATAATTGTATTTTATATAAAGTTAAGTCACTTTCAGACTTTTGGACACAAAGATTTCGAAATGTGACTCTTGTAAGAAAAATGTATAGGGTCGGATTTAACCTCAGCGCCCCAAGTCATTATAAAAATGGCACCCTGTTATAATTATTATTAAATTTGTCATAATTATGATTTTTTAATAATGAAAAACACATCTTATTTATTTTAATTTAAAGAAGTTGTCATCACCATAGCAGCAAAATTGGAAACGTAAGAAAAAATATCATTCACTTTATAGTTTTTTTTTGAATTTTGCCGCCCTGGGCAGCAGCCCTGGTTGCCCCTACACATATTGTCTAGTGGTTAAAGTGCTCACAGAGCTGTCTTTAAAAAGAAAGAAAAAATATATCCTCTGCTAACGGAGAAGAAACTCATGTCTTAGAAGAAATGATTTAGGCATGTCTTATGGGCCAGCGTGTGTAGGCTAACACTTAAACCCTGTGCTGGCACATGTATATATTACTAGCTGTTGCCCGCGGCTCCGCCCGCGTGGATGATCGCTGTAAAAAGTAGCCTATGTGTTATTCCAGACCATAATCTATCTCTGTGCCAAATTTCACCCATATCCGTTCAGTAGCTTTTACGCGAAAGAGTAATAAACATCCATTCATCATTCGCGTTTATAATATTAGTAGGATTATTGCCTGAGCCTCTAGACAAGTGGTAGCGATAGTCGAATCGAAAAGTCAAAAAATAAAATGTATGAGATTTGACGTAAGATTACCACATTAAATCGTAGACTCACGTCAAATTCCATACATTTTATTTTTTGACTTTTCCATTCGATTATCGCTTATGCCACTTGTCTAGAGGCTCTGGGCAGCAGCCATGGTTGCCCCCTACACATATTGTCTAGTGGTTAAAGTGGTCACAGACCTGTCTTTAAAAAACAAAGAAAAAATATATAATCTGCTAACAGAGAAGAAACTCATGTCTTAGAAGAAATGATTTAGGCATGTCTTATGGGCCAGCGTGTGTGGGCTAACGCTAAAACCCTGTGCTGGCACATGTATATATTACTAGCTGTTGCCCGCGGCTCCACCCGCGTGGATGTCGGTTATCGCTGTAAAAAGTAGCCTATGTGTTATTCCAGACCATAATCTATCTCTGTGCCAAATTTCATCCAGATCCGTTCAGTAGCTTTTACGCGAAAGAGTAACAAACATCCATCCATCATTCGCGGTTATAATATTAGTAGGATTATTGCCTGAGCCTCTAGACAAGTGGCATAAGCGATAGTCGAATCGAAAATTCAAAAAATAAAATGTATGGAATTTGACGTGAGTTTTGACTTTTCGATTCGACTATCGCTTATGCCATTTATCTAGAGGCTCTGGGCAGCAGCCATGGTTACCCCTATACATATTGTCTAGTGGTTAAAGTGCTCACAGAGCTGTCTTTAAAAAAAAAGTAAAAATATATAATCTGCTAACAGAGAAGACAACTCATGTCTTAGAAGAAATTATTTAGGCATGTCTTATGGGCCAGCGTGTATGGGATAACGCTAAAACCCTGTGCTGGCACATGTATATATTATTACTAGCTAACCCAGCAAACGTTGTATTGCTACTAAAATAGTAATATCGCTATTAAAAAATTGGGGTTGATGTAGAGGGGTGAAAATTAAGGGTTGTATGTATTTTTTTATGCTGAATCACAAAAAAAAAGTCTAAAAAATTAAATAAAAAATGTTGGGGTGGACCACCCTTAACATTTAGGGGGATGAAATATAGATGTTGTCCGATTCTCAGACCTACCCAATATGCACGCAAAATTCACGAAAATCGGTCGAGCCGTTTCAGAGGAGTTCAAAGTTGAACACTATGACACGAGAATTTTATATATTAGATTGCCTGAGCCTCTAGACAAGTGGCATGAACGATAGTCGAATCGAAAAGTCAAAAAAACAAATGTATGGGATTTGACGTTAGTCTACGATATAATGTAGTAAACTTACGTAAAATCCCATACATTTGCTTTTTTGACTTTTAGATTCGACTATCGCTTATGCCACTTGTCTAGAGGGGCTGATAATAGATAGAAAATGTATCATTACACAATCAACAATCATCATATCAATACTTTCTTTGTCACAGTGACAATTAACTTGTCGTACCGGTATCTTCCCTGTGGCGTTTGTCACAAACAGACGAGATAATTTTCACGATTTCCTCAGTGAAAGTAATACGAGATACAGAGAAAATTACTCTGTTATGTATGTATGTATGTTTGTGTTTTTATCGTCATGTATTGCTGTTATGTGTGGAGTTAGATTGATGGTTGTAATGTCCGTATTTAGCCCACTGCTTTATTGGTCTCGTAGGGTATATTATACCACCTATGTATAGGATTTGTGCAAAGGTTTATTTTTTCATTTTTTTAAAGACAAATCCCGTATCGGTCCCGGATCGTTAACGGAAACAGTACACCCAGACTCGGGGCAACCATTTATGGATCACGCAAATTTTTACCCCGAATTATTTTTGGGAATCGAACTCACAACACGCTGTAAATGGCGAGGTAACCATTTAAACCACTGAACCAACTATGCAGTCAAAATAAATACTTAAATAAATATTTTACAATACAAACAACTTTAGGAGTTATAGGTCGTTTCGCCCGCCATTTGTTCGCCCGAACGGGCCAGACGATCAATACTTTTTATGTACAGACAGATTTTGATGCTGTCTGTACATGAACAGGAATAAAACCACCATCGGGTGAAACGCCCAATCAAATATTATATTTTTTTGTAATTTGATCGTTTGGCCCGTTCGGGCGAACAAATGTCGGGCGAAACGACCTATAACTCAACTTTAGTAACTGTATGTATTATCTGAAAACTGGTAGATACATATAGCAACAGAACGTGTTATTACTCGTTCTAATAAATCATTCATTAATATTCAAATTTACTGGGTCACCAATAGTCATGTACCATGAACATATAAAACACATTACTTATTACTATATATAGAAACTTGTAATGCGCATACGCACTGTACCTTGACTGCAAATGTGTACGCAAATTAGTGTAATTTTTTTTTATACTACTTGGGTGGCAAACTAACAAGATACCGTAGCCTATGGACGCTTGCATTACCAGAGGTATCACTTGCGTATTGCCTACCCATTTTTTTACACCAGGGCTTTAAGATGGGAGTATCACAGGGATAGGAATACGTTTCTTTCAAAATGCATCCCTAAATGAGCGCTGGAGACCTGTATTCACAACTGCACCGCCGTGTGTAGTTATTTGACTGTGGTCTTCTGTAAGGTGGAGGTCATTCCCCAGTCGGGCTTGCTCGTTAGTATGGTGGCCCTGCCTCTCTTAAATATTTTGTTTAGTAGGTATTAATTAGCGAAGAATAAGTTAGATCGGTGAGCCTTTTTGTTGTATAATTTCAGACTTCATAATAATACAAAATTGTCGTTTGAAAAGTCCATTAAGAGCGAAAGAACATAAAACTATTTTATAATTTATTAGGGATGCATTTTAATTATCACCCCTAATTACTGGGGCAAATTTTGGGGTCGGCTAACCGCGAATAGTATAGCGACCGTCAGGTGGGCTGTATGCTTGTTTGCCACTTAATTATAATAAAAAAAACATTTTTGAAAAATCTGCAATCTTTACCTATGCTTACTAATTCAAAATTTTAATACAATTTGTCATTATAAAGTAGTATTTTTTTTCATGCAATTTCATTACCTTACAATAGAAAACTTTTTATAGCGCCATCTACCGCTGAGTAGAGACAATAGATGACAAAAACTTTGATGTGCAAAGAATTTCTCCTGCAATAAGTTGCTTCACAATACAATGAATGATCAAGAATATTTGACCTTGATAGGCATTTTCTATTAGACAAAGCGTCGTTTAGTTCATCACAAAAAGTTAAATACGGTTTACACGCAAACGAGTGTTTAGTACCATGTTTACTTTGATAAAAAGCACGTCAGCCAGATTGTCGCTTGTGTCAACAATCGACAATCTAGTTATTAATGACAAAGGAAGGTTAGGCTATTGGTTTATAAGACATTTTTCTATATTAATTAAGTATCAAAATTATTTATTCGTATACTTAGATCACACTGTGACACTTATGCAGATCAATGAAAAATGCCAAATCAGACGTCATGCGTCATCTAATTTGCCAACTGCCGGGTCCGCTGACTGAACGGGCAGGGGTTAAGCCTAAGAAAAGAACTGACAAGAAAATTAGGACACTCTTTTCAATCGCTATATGTCTAGTTAACATTTGTAATAGAGCTTAAAGTGATGGCATTTAGTGGACTACATAATATAATTATAATTCACTAGTTATTGCCCGCGGCTCCGCCCGCGTGGATGTCAGACCATAATCTATCTCTGTGCCAAATTTCATCCAGATCCGTTCAGTAGCTTTTACGTGAAAGAGTAACAAACAAACATCCATCCATCCATCCATTCTTACAAACTTTCGCATTTATAATATTAGTAGGACTATCAGTAGGTTAATTATAGCAACCCATATCATACTTGGACATGGGTCTCCTCTTCTTTATCAAGAGAGTGGAGAGGGTTTTGGTCGCTGGCGCTGGTCTACGGGTCGGTGGATTCAAGATGCCTTCAAAATTTCTTCTAATAAATGTGGGTTTCCCCTCGATGTTTTCTTTCCTGTTAGTCTGTTAGCAGACAGTATTAGTGTGACTTTTACATCGGTACTGCCATTTGCGATCGAACTATAAGTTAATAAGGCAACACTATGTATTTTTTATAATAAATAAATAATAATAAATAACTCATACTTCATGAATGAATTTCGGCTACATATAAAGCTTACCTACTTTAAGGAATATTCCGAATTCTCGTAAACGTAACAAGATTAAGATTAGCAAGAGAGGTAGGGCACTTGTGATCAAGGCTGACTGCGGTAAGACCTCCACCTTACATACAGCAGACCACAGCCAAATGACTACACAGCTGTGTAGTAATTTATCTTGTACCAAGACGCCCGTGGCTAACACTTACGTTTTTGTGTATTTTGAAGAAACCAATACAATAAAACATCTTGTTTAGATTTAACTAGTAATAAGTAATTCCTGTGTGAGTACAGGTTTACAACGCTCATTTTAAGAG
The DNA here is from genome assembly GCA_947095525.1 of Trisateles emortualis. Taxonomy (NCBI): domain Eukaryota; kingdom Metazoa; phylum Arthropoda; class Insecta; order Lepidoptera; family Erebidae; genus Trisateles; species Trisateles emortualis. The sequence goes on from OX352745.1 coordinate 15,618,213, forward strand.
TGAGTTCTTAACGAAACGTTTTACGAAAAATATAAGAAGATATGTATGCATAATTATGTCACTGATGCGATATGCAGCTTTGGTATCGCATCAGTGACATAATTATGCGATATAACGAGTGATATTGGCATAAGTTATGTGTTAACGAGTGAGTGTTAAAATATACTTTTAGGCGAAAGTGTAACGGAAAATGTTTGTCATGTTATGGCACTGTGTTGGAGAGAACGTATGTGGTACAAGTTATAAGTGAAAGAGTGTCATGCATGTATAGGCAACACCTGAAAGTATTTTGTACAGAATGATTAATAGATTTGAGTACAAGCATTTTTAAACCATGATATATTTGTCCCAATAATGTGACCCCCATATTTTAACGGGCCATATTTTATAAACAATAATGGTTTGTACTTTGTTACACGCGGCGCTATCGACACTTTCCGCTGGGTGACCTTAATTGTGCAGGAAAAACTAGATAAATAAATCACCTAATAACATCGTATGTTTTCAATTTTTATATTTAATTCTTAGTAATAATAATATATAAAACAAAATAGGCAATTGTAGTAATAATTATTAAAAATAATTCAAAGTTATAAGCTTTTAATATTGAGTAACTTGACAAATACTAAAAGACTGTTTTATGACGTCACACTCTCGTCGTTAACAATTTTACCATAGGTAAGTAATGTTACCTATACCAACCCGTCTGGCCAGCGTGGTATAGTAGGCTAACATCCCTCCAAATTTATGGAGGAGACCCGTGCCCTGCAGTGGGACGTTAATGTGTTGAGAATTTGAGATGATGATGAAGTAATGTTTGTGGGGAAGGAAATAAAAAAAGGAATAACTTATTTATTATTATATTTTGTTAACTTCTTTATCTATTTTAGTTCATATTTCATGAATTCATAATAAATAAATATTTATTTATTGCGAAACTCCCGCTAATCGCTCTTATCTTGTACCAATCTTAACAAACATCAATGTTAGCACCTCGCATCGATTTTGCTTCATATCGAAATGTACTTGTTAGTATTACATTTACTTTCAAATTGATCTTATATCATAGATAGATCCATATACATAGTCGATATTTAAGAAGTCTACAGTTACTAGTGTTTTACTGTTGCTGCAGTCTATGGATGGATGATGGTTTTATATAACTAACTAACTAACTATGCTTGTTTACCTTCTTGGTAGTATAAAAAAAACAAAAAGACAGGTAGGTAGCAATTGCCTAGTTTGCTTTGCTATATACATACGAAAACACAAAACGGTTTTATGATATACTAGCTGTTGCCCGCGGCTCCGCCTGCGTGGATGTCGGTTATCGCTGCAAAAAGTAGCCTATATGTTATTCCAGACCATAATCTATCTGTGTGCCAAATTTCATCCAGATCCGTTCAGTAGTTTTTACGTGAAAGAGTAACAAACATCCATCCATCCATCCATTCTTACAAACTTTCACATTTATAATATTAGTAAGGATAAATAATTCAGATATATGTATAACGGCTGTCGTATGATAACCGATACCAATATACTACTGTTATGTATAAAAACAAGCTATTCGCCCCGACTTCACCCGGTATCAACATTATTTTTATTTTAGCGGTTGTTTTTCAAAAACCCTTTGTTACTTTTATGATGAACTAGCTTCCGAACGCGGCTTCGCCCGCGCGTACAGTCGGGAACAGAGATTTTTCTGGGATAAAAAGCCTATCTGTTATTCCAGACTATAAATCTATCTCTATGTCAAATTTCATCCAGATCCGTTCAGTAGTTTTTGCTTGAAAGAGTAACAAACAAACATCCATACATCCACACATCTATACATGTTAATATTAGTAGGATTTTTGAAAACGCCCCAAAACGTATACATTTTCTAACTAGAAGAAGGTACTTATATAAAATTTCATGCTTCTTACTTTGAAAATTACGACCTTCCACACATCATAGTATTTAGCGGTAAAATATCCAAAAACTTCTATGTTAGTGCTTATTTTCGTTATTTAAGGAACCATTCGGGACAATCCCACCCACATGCCCACCGCTGTGACTCCTGTGAGCCAGGATTAACAGCGGAGTAACCAACTGATACACCGAGCTTTGACACTCGTGCGTCCCGTGGACGTGGACAACTAAACCTACTATCTTGGACCCCGCAACGAATTTAATCAGAAGTAAATAGGAGGAGTTAGAAAGAAAACAACCGCGAAAACAGCCGCTGGAGTTACAAACTATTTCAAATTTGTAACTCCAGTGGCTTAAGATTTGCGTTGATGAATCAGACAAACAGGACAATTAGTTATATATGTATAACAAACGTCCGTGTGGTGACGGATTAAGAATACAAATCTCACTACTCCGTTCCATCCCGAAGATCCGTATCGTAAACTCAAAACAAAATCCTTTACCAACCTTTTTTTTATACTACTTGGGTGGCAAACAAGCATACGGCCCGTCTGATGTTAAGCAGTTACCGTAGCCAATGGACGCCCGCAATACCAGAGGTATCACTTGCGTGTTGCCAACCCATTTTTTTACACCAGGACTTTATTATATGGGAGTATCCCTGGGATAGGAATACGTTTCTTTCAAAACGCATCCTTAAATGAGCGATATAATACAACTACACCGTTGTAGTAATTTGGCTGTGGTCTTCTGTAAGGTGGAGGTTCTTTTCCAGTCGGGTTTGCTCGCTAGAATGAAACCCTACCTCTTTTACACCTGTCTGGCCAGCGTGGTATAGTATCCCTCCAAGAGTATGAAGGAGACCAGTGCCCAGCAGTAGGGCGTTTATGGGTTAAGTTGCTGTATAACAAACACATCCATCCAAATTTCGCATTTATAATATTAGTATAGATTTACATATGCAATATTAAACTAATAAAGGCACAAATAATAATTAATGAATATTTTAAAATATAACTTTTACTGTAGATGACCGTGAAATGTTAATTAGAGACTCATTTAAATCAGTCTTTCTCAAAGTGGGCGATAACGCCCCCTTGTGAGCGCTGGAGGTCGAGGAGGGAAGGGGCCGATAAGGGGTCTAGAAAAAATATTGTTAAAAGAATAATAATCAAGGGGGTACCATACTAGCGAGCAAGCCCAACTGGGAAAGGACATCAACCTTACAGGAGACCATAGCCAAATAACTACACACAGTGATGAAGTTGTGTTCTTGTGTGGGACTATACGTCACTATGCGCTTATTTAGGGATGCATTTAGAAAGAAACGTTTCCTATCCCTGGGATACTCCATCTTAAAGCCCTGGTGTAAATAATCGGTTGGCAACAAGTGATACTTCAGGTATTGCAAGCGTCCATAAGCTACAGTAACCACCAGTTGCCACCCATAGTATAAAAAATCCAATCCAAGAAAATTTGGGTGCGTTGAAAAATAATTGAGTTTTAAAGTAGACGAAATAAGTTTGAGAACCTCTGATCTAAATAAATAATAAGAGAGCTTTTTTTTAATAGGTGATGTAATATGAATATTTATACATAATGTCCTCCTGACCGAATTTCGGTCACGGTGACTAATCTTGATGGAAAAACAGATGCCTAGTTTATATTATATAATAAATATGGGTGAAGATATTCTATTCCTATATACACCATCATAGTCCGATGGAACGGCAATCCGAATGGAAGAAGAGAGGTAGGGCACTATACTTGCGAGCAAGCCCGACTGGGGAAGGACCTCCACCTTACAGAAGACCACAGCCAAATAAAAACACACAGTGGTGTAGTTATGTTCCTGTGTGTGAGTACAGGTCTCCAGCGCTCATTTAGGGATGCGTTTTGAAAGAAACGTATTCATATCTCAGAGTTACTTCTATCTTAAAGCCCTGGTGTAAAAAAATGGGTTGGCAACACGCTAGTGATACCTCTGGTACTACACGTCCACGCTACGGTAACTGCTTAACATCAGGCGGGCCGTATGCTTGTTTGCCACCTAAGTAGTATAAAAAAAACAGACACGGAGAGAGATCAGTCAAGGACTGACGGCTGTACGTTCTTTCCGAGGCAAGGGGGTATAAAGACTCAATGTCTTATTTAGCTTGACCCGGGTATCGAATCCGAAAATTTATGATTAGCATTTAGCACTAGTCCAAAGAATACTTTTTTTATACTACTTTGATGGCAAATAAGCATTCAGATTAACTGATAGTAAGCAGTTACCTACTGTAGCCTATGGGCGATTGCATGTCTAGGGTATCACATACCTTTTTTGCACTTCAAAATATTTTAACACCGAGGTCGAAATTTTGAGTTTTAATTTAATTCACAGTATTTTTTATGTCCAAAGCTCTTTTAATTAATTATGGGTGCAGTTAAAGTCACATTTTTGCATTTTTATTTTATTTATTCGGAACGAGATACAGTTAGAAGTAATAATGTTACAGTATAATATTAATAATATTTTGAGACAACTCACACACGGCCATCAGATTCCAAGCTAGGCAGAGCTTGTACTGGCAACCAGACAACTGGTAAAAATACTTATATATTTTAAAACTACAATAAATTATAGATATTTTTTTTTCTATGACTGTATATATGTTATGGTAAATCTGATTAATTGAAAATTATTAATATTTTTACAAAATTATTAATAATAACCACATGTTTTGGTAAATGTGAATAATCGATCGAAATTTATTACTTTTAGTAGTAATTATTAATAATTCACGACACATATTGGTAAAAGTTAAAAAAATAAATAAAAACCTAACCTAACCTAACCTAGGTTAGGTTAGGTTAGGTTTTTAACCTTATGTGAGCCGTAGTCAAGTGTAATTATTAATAATTCACGACACATATTGGTAAAAGTTATAAAATAAAATAAATAAAAAACTAACCTAACCTAACCTAGGTTAGGTTAGGTTAGGTTAGGTTTTTATTTATTTAACCTAACCTAACCTAATCCCCCGCGCCTCTCGCACGTCGCACACACCGCCCCGCCCCGCAATCCTTGGCCACTTATTACATTTATCACTACTGGGGTTAAATTATTAATAATAACCGACAAATGTGATTAATTTATCAGTTTAACCTCGATTTTCGGTAATTATTAATTATAATAGATAATTATTAATAATCTTCAATTATTCACTCTTACCGTAACATATATATATACAGTCATAGAAAAAAACTTCAAAAAAGTCTTCATATAAAGATTTATCGCGGGTAGGATTTGAACCCATGACCTCTGGCTAAATAGCCAGTCATTAAGCTCTAGACTAACAGGCAGGTTTTTTAAATTAAAAACATTAATATAAAATACTGTACATTTTTGATTTTGAGGTTAAGAACCAAAAATTACAAAGTGGCATTATGTCTTTCCTTGTTTTCTAACTTAAAGTTTAAGGTATAATGTATATATAGACTTTAAAAGCACATGAAATTAATGTATTTTACTTTTTGTTTATGTAATTCTGTTGAACAAAAACACAATAATGCTGTCTCTTTTTGATGCGAAAATTATAAGCTTCTACCTACTACACCAAATCATAACATAGTACCTACAATAAAGCTCAGTGAAACTCAATCGTCATAAACTACTACTCGTATACCATCTATAAACAATATACTATCGACCTATAACCACCATACAATAGTCAAGCACTTTCGCTGTTTTCGCGCGTGGAAATCACGCGCATGTCTTAAGCCCCAGTAAGATTAAAGCGACTGTAAGCGGCGCCCGCGCTTCTCAGTCAAACACGAAATTTAAATATCGAATATAAAATTCTCGGATAAATTATATGGAGTGTGTAGTGACAGTGTGCAATGAGGTGATATTTTTTCCGAATAGGTTTTAATTCATTATAGAAACTTACGAGAAATATTTTTATTTTTGAGTTTTTAGATTTTTCTTGAAAGCTTTGGTTAGTTGATTGGGATTATTGGAGGGTTATGTTGGCGATGACACTAAACAATACAAACCCGCCTTACAGTCGGGTGACAAGCAAACTGTTTGGACGGAAGAGCAAGAAAAATAAACGAATGAAGAACAAAGCAGGCACTTATGCTGGACGGGAACGGTAAATATTTATTATATTAAAATTATATAATTATATCGACTGCCTGTTAAACTCCTAAGTTCTATTCCTGAGTTTACAGGTTTGAGATTGAATTACTTTTATGTTATGAGTAAAACTAAATTCTGACGTATTTTCGCGCGTGAAATGAGTATGAGATTAGCGCGTTCAACCAAACAAACAAACAAACTCTTCAGCTTTATAATATTAGTATAGATGTAAAAATGTGTCTGCACTACCAGTAATATAACTTTAAGTTCATTTGTACGGATTGTTCCCACAGACAAACTGAAAAAAACTGTGTTTAGATGTAAGATTTAATGTACTTAAAACTTTTCTTTAATATAGGTATCTATATTAAAGAAAAGTTTTAAGTACATTAAATATTCACATTCATACATACACTATAGTATTTCTGAGTTGATATTAGCTCCTACCCTAATTTCGGTTTAGAGGATATTATATGAATAGCTTATCACATAAAATACAAGGGGTCGCCCGCGACTTCGTCCGCGTGGTAATTTGGAACGTACATTTCTCGATTTTGCACCAAATCTCACTACTGCTCCGCTTCTATTGATCATAGCGTGATGTTATATAGCCTATAGCCTTACTGGCTACATGCATTATTCAAAAAAAAAAGTTTTTTTCTAATCGAACCAGTACTTTCTGAGATTAGCGCGTTCAACTAAACAAACTCTTCAGCTTTATAATATTAGTGTAGTTTAACAATGAATATTAAATATTTCTCTCATAAGTATTTAAATGAAGTAAGCCTTTCTATAAAGTATTATATAAAACTATGTTGTGACAATATTTACAATAAACAACATTTCGTTTAGTTATATAACTATAGTTTGTCTTTACATTACTAGACAAGGTTTTAAGATAGAAATTATTGTCTGTTTAATCTGCCAATTTGATGAATGAGGCTTCCGGTGACTGGGACCAAGAAAGACTGGGACCGCGGAGCCAGTCACTAAATAGCGTTTGTTGAATCTATCGATTGGGAAAATATCCCATATGACGAAAATTTTTCACTTAGCAAAGAAAAAAGCTAAATAATGAAGCGCTCCTTTTTTATTCCTCGGAGCGCACCTTTTAGGAGAAATTGCTATCGGGAGCGCTCCTAAAAGGTGCGCTCTGTGGAATAAAAAAGGAGCGCTTCATTAGGTGCGCTTCAAAATGGTAGCGCTTCGAGGAATACCTCGTTTGTCACTTTAGTAAATTATAATATATAAGATATAAGAGACGTAGGGCACCATACTAGCAAGCAAGCCCGACTGGGGAAGGATCTCCGCCTTGCAGAAAACCACAGCCAAATAACTACACACAGCGGTGTAGTTGTGTTCCTGTATGTAAGTACAGGTTTTCAGCGCTCATTAGGATGCGTTTTGAAAGAAACGTTTTCTTATCCCAAGGATACTTTACCTTAAAGCTCTGGTATAAAATAAATGGGTCGGCAACACGCCATTGATACCTCTGCCATTGCAAGCATCGATAGGTTACAGTAACTGCTTAACATCAGGCGGGCCATATTGCATGTTTGTCACTTTAGTAAAATATTGTGCTATTAAATTATAAATTCAAACTTTCTTTTAACATACTTATTGGATATATTTTATGCATTTTTATCTAATTATACCTACATCGAATATTTTAACGGATTTATAAACTAAATCTACTTTCCAGTCGTTGAACTTCTGATGACGAAGATAATTGAATCCCACTCGGGACAAAACTTTGTGTGATTCATTAATGTTTGTTTTGAGTCTGGGTGTAATTTATGTTCTTGAATTGTATGTTTGTGAAGTGTGTTCGTGAATAAAATGCTTTTACGACCTAGTGCCTTGTATGTTTAACTTAAGTAATAATAAGAATCAAAAAGGGCTTTTTCTTGTTCTATATTAGGGAATAAAAGCTGTTTTGCGGGAGTTTTACCCGATTGACCTAGAAGGAGGGTTACGTTTTTTTGAGTGTATGTAGATTTTTAATTTATTTTTTATACTGCTTGGGTGGCTTGCTTACAAATATGGTGCCTTACCTCTCATAAAGGTTCACATATTATACCACAATTTTACTGTACACCTGACCCTACGCGACCCGATGACGTCACGTACAACGGTTGCATAGCAACGGCTAAATGAAAAGAGAAAATAAAAGTGAAACGTGAGAGCTCGCTGTATCGATGTATTGCAGTCATAACAATCACTTTATCTGGCCTCTGTTTGTGGTGAATCGTTCGGAATATGGTACTATGTAAGGTGGAAATCGCTTTATTGATTCGTTTAGAAGTATAAAAGTTTCGCCGGTGTATGTGTTCTAATTTCTTTTTTTAAGAAGATGTTAAGTTGCCAAGTTTAAATAACATAATATTTTAAATATAGAATTATTAAAAGACTCCGTGCAGGAATGCGTAGCCTGCCCTCTTAGCTTGGTGAGAATTTAGAACGCAAAGAATGTCGTAGTGAATTGTGAGGGTGCACTGGACGTATGATGCTCCTTACCAGCATACCGCAATCCAACAGGACCGTGATTAAAAGCTCACAGTTTTAATCTATAAAGAGAGAAACTCACAAGTGACAATATGTTTCATGAATAGTTTTAAAGTTAAATGAAAGGAAGATTTATTTCAAGAAAGGAGTTATATGGTTTTTAAAGGGTCGGCCAGGTGCGAGTGATACCCCTGCCTCTCTAGACAAGTGGCATAAACGGTAGTCAAATCGAAAAGTTACAAAAGCAAATGTATGGGCTTTGACGTAAGTTTACGTTATAATGTCGCAAACTTACGTCATACATTAGATTTTTTGACTTTTCGATTCGACTACCGTTTATGCCACTTGTCTAGAGGGGCTGGTGTTGCAAACGTCTATACTATAGACGCTTGTAGCCTATAGACTCTATAGGCTACGGTAACTGCTCATCAGGCTGAGCGTATGATAGTTTATCACCTTATTAATATAAAAAGAAGACGGGCGTCGTGGTATAAATATATGTATAATTTTCGGCACAACTCACACATCGCTATCTGATCCCAAACTAAGCAAAGCCTGTACTAAGGTAACCAGACAACTAATAAACATACTTATATATTTCTAAATACATACATATTATAGATAAATTACACCCAGACACAGAACAAACATTCGTGCTCATTACACAAAGATTTGTCCTGGGTGGAAATCGAACCCACGATCTCTGCCATAGCAGTCAGAGTCACTAACCACTAGACCAACAGGCCAGTATGTATGAAAGGCCTTGTCTCATTTCAAATGAAAAAGTGGGTAAACCGTACATCTTTTTTTAGTTTCGACAACAACACCAACGGCCTAGTTTAATTTACAAGTGATTCTTATCAACTTTATTAGCCCTAATTTCCAACCAAAATTATAACATACTCTTCCTTTCCGCCATGAGAGTATAACAAAACATTAATTCAGCAATTATTCTTTTATAACCACAATAACAATGAATAAATCTTAGGTAACAAACACAAAACCGTCAAGTACATAATTACTTCATGTACTTTCAAATAAACAACCTATTTCCTAAAGAAACAATACTATTCAACCATAATAAGCATAGTAATTTAATTATTCCATAATAATTGTTACAAATTGTTTACAACATTTAGGGCAAAGACCTCATCTGAGTTGTTAGCATTATGTAACGGAACTTAAGTATGGCAGTGAAATGTTATAATTACTGTTTTGTAATATTAGAAGTTACAAACTTTGGTGTAAAATTAGTAGATTCAGTAGTAACCATAGTGAATGACTTTATTTTTTTCGTGTCACAGAATTATAAGCTTTAAATGCACAGCGATAAAGTCTGACTAAAGTGGTGTTTAGAAATGAATGTAAAAATACAATTATCATTATTAGAAATCAGATCAACGGGTTAAGCTACCAAGGGCGCGGTAACCCTATAGATGGGTGACCGCATAGTGGTATTTCATCTGAGCATCTCCGTGATTCAGAGGGCTCGTTATAAGTCGGTCCTGACTATATCAGTTGTTAGATCACGACAGAGGCCTAAATATGGGCGATCTTAATAACTCTGTCACCAGGTTGGCCACTAACCAAACGATAAGAAGAAGAGAAGAAGAAGGTTATTAGAAAAATAGGTAACATGCTAAAAAGGGGCCCAATTAAAAGTAAAGTACCTAGACCCAAATGCCAGGTATTTGGTTCCTCTTCATCAATCTTAACCTCTTCATTTAGGTATGAAGAGGTTGATGAATTTAGACTTTTATAGGAAGCAAAAGAATTATGTAGTTCGTATGGCGCACCTTAGTCTCTGCTTACCCTTAGGAGTGATGATATATTATGATGGAACTGTAAATTTAGAAACCCTTGATGCCTTGGCAGAGGACTGGATCGAGTTGCAATTGAAAGGAGCGGTGTGGTGTTTTTTTAATAGGACTACTCCCGCACTCACTTACGGACACAAAGAACACCCAGACTCAGACAACTATTTATGGATCACACAATTTCTCGTCCTGTGCGGGGATTGAACCCACAACACGCCGCGCAGTGGTAATTAAGGTTGTCATTATATAAAATCCAAATTAAGTTCAGAAATAAATCACTTTATGACGTCATAGTATATAAGACCATGACCTTTAACCAATTACTAGGGGAGGGAATGATTTTGATAAATGCTCTACAAAAAAATCGTGAACCAATTAATGTATAATTAATTAAATATTTTAATTAAAGATAAAGATTAAGATGTTTACAAGATCTTGTTATTTAAATCTAATATCTTATCTAAATCTAATTTCGTATTTGAAACATTTATGGGCAGATCGCCACGCCCTCTAGAGCTGATTTTGTATGAGCACGATCTTACTACATATCATGACAAACAAAAATAATTTATTTACTTATGAATTGACGCCCATACTGTTATCTTAACAACCAAAAAAAACTGAAGTAACTAATACTATTTTGACAAATTCTTTCACTGATAGGAAGCATACATTATTGTTTAAGTACAAACTATGCGACCGAAGCCGCGAGCGGCAACTATTAATTGAAAACAACGTCATTTTTTAAACTAGCTGTTGCCTACGGCTCCGCCCGTGTGGAAGTCGGTTATTGCTGTAAAAAAAGTAGCCTATGTGTTATTCCAGACCATAATCTATCTCTGTGCCAAATTTCATTCAGATCCGTTCAATAGTTTTTACGTGAAAGAGTAACAAACATCCATCCATCCATCCATACTCACAATCTTTCACATTTATAATATTAGTAAGGATAACGATTCCACTCACAGAACTGCCACCAAAAATTATGTCTCTTAGAGATTTTCGGGACAATCTCACCCACATGCCCACCGCTGTGACAGTTTACAGCGGACTAACCAACTGATACACTGAGCTTTGACACTCGTGCGTCCCATGGACAACTAAACCTACTGTTTTAGACCCCGCAACGAATTTGATCAGAAGTAAATAGGAGGAGTTAGAAATAACATATTCTCTTAGACATATTATATGTATATAGGTATATACATATGTAATACTAGTACCGTTCAGTAGTTTTTCGTGAAAGAGTAACAAACATCCATTCATCCATCCATACTTACAAACTTTCGCGTTTATAATATTAGTAAGGATATAAACAAAAATTCTGAAAAAACCTAAGCAAAGCGAAGACAGATCGCTAGCATCTAATATTATTCAAATTGTCCGTATTACAAATGAATATGTATGTAACACCGGACGGTGGAATACCTTGGTCAAATGATGCATCCAATCTGATATGAATCTTTAAGAATATTTGATACCCTACGACCTTGTTTGACGCAATAATAATAGTAGAATGGAAGATTAATGGTTTGAAGTGTAAAGAAAAATAATAGTGAGGAAACCTAGGCATGTATTTGAAGAGGGAGAGGATTGAGAGGGATATAATAATCATATTTTCGAGACAACTCACGCATCGCCATTTGACTGCATTGGTGGTCCAGTGGGCGCAGTATGCGCCTGCTGTGCACGAGGTTGCGGTTTCGAGTCCCACACAGGACAAAACTAGTGTGATCCAGAAAGAGTTGTTCTGAGTCTAGGTGTTATTTATGTACGATAATTGTATGTTTGTAAAATCCCCTGCAACACATGTCATGTCCACACTCTAGTGTGGGACATGTCTTTTTTAAAAAAGAAAAAGTAACTTATATTTCTAATTACAACCAGACACAGAACAAAGATTCGTGCTTATCACACAAATATTGGTCCTGGGTGGGAATCGAACCCACGAGCACCGGTGTAGTAGTAGGAGTCACCAACCACTAGACCAACAGTCTAAGGAGCTCTTTCATAGAGCTAAGAGCTCTTTATACTGGGGTAATCATCATCATCATCGTCCCTCACTGCTGCGGATCGCGACCACATACGACGCGTCTCCAAGCTATGCTGTCTTCTGAAGCGTGGACCGCACGGTACATGCTACCTCCGAACGCCTTCTTAATGACGTCTAAGCCTCTAGACAAGTGGCGTAAGCGATAGTCGAATCGAAAAGTCAAAAAACAAATGTATGGGATTTGACGTAAGTCTACGATATGATGTCGTCAACTTACGTCAAATCCCATACATTAGCTTTTTTGACTTTTCGATTCGACTATCGCTTATGCCACTTGTCTAGAGGCTCTGAGCCTCTAGACAAGTGGCATAAACGGTAGTCGAATCGAAAAGTCAAAAAAACAAATGTATGGGATTTGACGTAAGTCTACTATATAATGTCGTAAACGTACGTCAAATCCCATACATTTGCTTTTTTGACTTTTCGATTCGACTACCGTTTATGCCACTTGTCTAAAGGGGCTGACCATCTTGCCGGCGCTCTGCCTTGAGCGCGACTACCTTCCACACAGCCCAAAATATAAAGCTTTTCCAAACGATGCTTAGGTGAACGCATTATACTGTAGTAATAATAAGTACAAATAGTAAAAGCTTAAAAGATTTAAATGCCGAATATAACTGACCTTCTATAATTTAGATAAGCACATACAGCCGTTGGTCCTACGCCTGAACTCTTTCCGGCCGTATCGGATTGCCATGCCATCGGACTATGACAGTGAGGGAATAAAGAGTGCACTTGTGTTTGTGCACACTCCGCTACAGATGGCAAGTCTCCGTTGAGATTAGCCGCCGAGACTGAAATTCGGTTAGGAGGACATTATTATTACTTCAGATATTTTTAGCCCAAAACAAAGCGATGTGCGATACCGGAAAACCACGCACTACATAGATTAAAAATTATATATTTTAAAAAGTACTGGGTACATCACGTTTTGCCTGTCTGGCTGCCTGTAAATGTCAATGCTATTATAATGACTACTAATTATTATAATATGCAGATTATTAATTATGTATTACGTTATTAAAATTTATACATATTATAATTATTCTTGCACATACAAAATATACTCGAAATATTGGACGTCAGGACCTGAAAGAGTTTAAACAGACCATAATGATACTCTACTAAAAAAAGCGACACCTTCGATCCTGTTTTTTCACTAAATTAATGTTTATTTTTGATACGATATCATTTAAATATCTATACATACAAATAAATAACTTTGGAGTGTCAGTTTGTAATATTAAAATAACCTCTTTTAACTAAATGCATATTAAGGTACATAATACCAAAATATATATTTTTTAAATTTGTTGTCTGTCTTTTTGTTTGTTCCGGCTAATCTCTGAAACGCCTGAACCGATGTTGACGGGGCTTTCACTGGCAGATAGGAGTAACTTAGGCTACTTTTATTTTTTTTATTTACGACATCCACGCGGGCGGAGCCACGGGCAACAGCTAGTTTTATGTCAATCACTTTATCTCGGTAGGGGTTATAAGTCTCAAATTTTTTTAAGTGATCCCAACCCCTTTCAGTGCTCAGACTTGGTTGGACTATTCAACAAAAGACTAGACTCGGGTATGCCAGTGAGTCATGGAGCGCGGTATTTTGGGGATCCTGCTTTTGGATTGTGTACGAAACTCCAAACTGCTTTCTAAAACAAAAATTGCCCCATATATGTGTGTGTATACATACCCTAAACCAATTCATCTATAATCGATTATATACTCTCCTATGTATAATGATAGTAATAGTTTTAGGCCAGGCAAATCTTTGTGAGATAAGCATGATTTATTTGTTCTGTGTCTGGGTGTAATTAGTCTATATTCACCTATGTATGAAGAAGTATATGTAAAGTACCTATGTTTAACAGTTGTCTAGTTGCCATATATATATTTGTATATTAATAAAATAATTTGAATGTTAAGTGCATAGTCGTCAATGAAATACATAAATTCATGAATTCATACTTGTTTGTAATTAAAATCTTGCACTTTAGAAGATGTTTTTAATCCTACTTCCTACTCATATTAAAAATAAAAATATTTGTGAATATATAAATAATAATATAACCCTCTCTCATCTCCGCTAAGATTCCCCGCCGTGACCAAAATCGGTCTGCTTTTTTCTTAAATACAACTCCCGCACTAGAGAACAATCTTTTTTCAAATTACCACGCGGACGAAGTCGCGGGCGACCCCTAGTATATTATATAATAATAGCTTTAAGATTTAACTGTAATGTTGTGCATTTAATAATAATAATAATAATTATGGTAGCATGGAGCTGGTCTGATGATAATAGGAACTCCGCGACGCAACACGATAACCCTGCCGTGTTTGGGCTTCTTGGATTTGTCTTGACGAATAAGTACTATATCTTCAGGTGACCAGAGTGTGATGAGGAAGTCAGAAGTCGATTTCCTCAACAAAACAAAAAAGCTAATGCGAAACAAGCCCTGTGTCGCGGGGGACTTTACAAACATACAATTAACGAACATAATTTTCACCCAGACTCAGAACAACTCTTTGTGGGCCACACGAAGCTTTGTTCTGTGTGGGAATCGAACCCACACAGAACAAAGCAGTCAAACAACGATTTGTTAGTTGTGCCTCTCCATATCTAGTATATTGCATGGGTTCTGTGAAGTTTGAAATTTGAAGATGAAGACGAATGAAAATGAAGGAATCAATCTCTAATCAATCAGCTAATTGATTGATTGTATTTAATCTTCTATCATATTCATTGATATTTATATCCAACAGTACCCATGCTATGTGAAATATACCTACTATATCTCTAAACATTGTATGTTTTAATTACGTTTGCTGTAGACAACACCTCTCTGCCTACTCTAATGAGCGACGGGCATAATGTAAAAATAAATAACGACAAATATTTTCTAACTCATTCATCTCTTGAATAGATAAAATGTTTAAAAATAGCCAAGGTAATGCAAGTCTAGTGCTTGATAGTAGGTGTTTAGTATGCTGTAGTTTCGAAAGCTAAGTATGGAGGTCAGCGCGGGTCGTCCGCGCCTTCAATTTTATTCTTAAAACCTCTTTAGATAGCGATGATTGGTAGCCGATGGAAATGTTAAGATGATGTTTTCTACATTGTGCAATGGAGTTGCTAAGTAGGTTTAAGGTATTTATTTGCTGTCGATTCTTTTGTTGAACAGAGCCTCTAGACAAGTGGCATGAACGATAGTCGAATCGAAAAGTCAAAAAAATCTATGGGATTTGACGTAAGTCTACGATATAATGTCGTAAACTTACGTCAAATCCCATACATTTACTTTTTGACTTTTCGATTCGACCATCGCTTATGCCACTTGTCTAGAGGGACTGGTTCGTAGATCGAATGAAGGTGTGTGCATACGGCTACTGTGCGACTGTCACTGGTTCAGTATAGCCTGATATATATATATATATATATATAGATATAGGTTAAGTAAATCAGAGTTAGAGTTAAGATTCTGGTCCTTTATTTGGCAATAAGCCACCGGCCAGATACTCCGATAACTTCAAGAAGCTGCCACATTTTTCATCGGAGACTTTAGTTTGCCTACGGGGCTCCTCGTTTCTGGCTCGATCTCGAACCAAACTTTATGACTATGATATCTGTCTGAACCCATAAACGTCCTGAGCACAGGTCTTCTTCATACACTTGGAGAGATATAGCCTACTATACTCGCTTTTAGTGATGAGACCGCCCATTGTACAGCTAACTATTACATGAAACTGTTTTTTATACTGTTGTATTTTTGCTTAGTGTACAATAAAGAATATTCTATCTATCTATTCTATCTATACTACGCTGGCCAGACGGGTTGGTTTAGGGTTTTGTTTCGTACCACTGATGTCATATCAAGTTCCGGTGGTCCACCCGTGAAGGCGAGTGTAGGTGCACAGGGGGGTTTTAGTCGGTATTCCGGCCGCATACCACCTTTAGGCCGGAGAGTCCGACATAACTGCCTCGCTTCCCCGGGCGGGGCGGTATGCTTAAAGCATTTCCCCTCTACAAAAAAAAAAAAAAAAAAAAAAAAAAAAAAAAAAAAAAAAAAAAAAAAAAAAAGGGTTTTGTTTCGTGTTTTCCCGCTCTTGCAGTGGATATGGTCTGCCTGAGTTACTCCTTTAGTCGACTCTTACGACACCCTCAGGATGGAACGAGGTGGTGACATTTGTATTCTTAATCCTTCACCACACGGACATATAATTATTTATTTAAGGATTAATGTATTTTTTTCTTTCTTTTACAGCGCCAACACGGCTATGGATAACGATGTGACGCCGGTATACCTGGCTGCCCAGGAGGGACACCTGGCGGTTCTGAAGTACCTGGTGCTGGAAGCAGGTGGAAGATTAGATGCCAGAGCGCGTGATGGCATGTTGCCGATACACGCTGCGGCACAAACTGGCTGTCTAGATTGCGTCAAGTGGATGGTAAGTAAATTTACTGCATCAGTTTGCATGCTACTCGTACCGACAAATCTTGTGTTTAAATTTTATTTCTTTACCCTTTCTTTTTGTCAAAATTTTTAGCCGTAGGTAGATTATCTGATATCATCGTTTCCTTTTTACTTTAATGACTGCTACGCCGGAGTTCGTAAGTTCGATTTCTACCCAGGACAAATCTTTGTGTGATGAGATAAATGTTTGTTCTGAATTCAATTCCTACCCGTTCTGTGTCTGGGAGTTATTTATTTATAATATGTATGTATTTAGAAATATATGAGTACTCGTATGTTTATCAGTGATCTGGTTGCCATAGTACAGGCTGTGCATTTTATTCTTTTTATTTTTTTATGATATAGCGTACAACCCTTCCGATTCACCCCTTTACGATCAACCCCTATTTTTTAATAGCGATATTACTATTTTAGTAGCAAAATAACGTTTGCTGGGTCAGCTAGTAAAATATGTATAATATCGTAACTGTCAAAACTGATTCGCTGTGAAAAATCACCCAGCTCTAGGTTACCTTTTGTATCGAAGATTACACATAATTTATACTGACAAACAAACAAACTTTCGCTCATTATTTATTAGACATGATATATGAGTTATTGTGTTACAATAAACGTAATCAATCTGTCATGGAAATGTTATAAATCACAGGAGATAGGCTGACAGACTCACGTAATAGCGAGTAAATATAGTAGTTTTTTTTATATATTCTGTGTTTCAATGGTTAGTAGATTTCGTACACTTAGTGGAAATTGGAAAAAAAGTAAGATGAAATACGTCTCTGCGTCAATTTTCATTAATAGCTGTTCACCGCGGTTTTACTTTCGTTAAATTTGGATTGGGAATTTGTTTTCAATTTCATAGTTTTTTTTTGCGTAGAACCAAAATTAATTTAACTTACGCCTTATAAAGTCAAAGCCAAACTCAATGATCAAAAATCGATCAAATTCATGATACTTATGCACGTCATTAAAACAAATGTCAGCATACTCTTTCCTAAAGCCAATTCGCTGACTAGGGTAGGGCCTCGAGAAGAATTGGCAAGAAACTCGGGCCACTCTTTTTAATCGCCAGAGTATAACATTTACAATTTGGTATGAGTTACAATAGTGGTAACAAAAAGGAACGGAAACCAATATACCATAAGAATGAAATTTAAATAAGTATTTTATTAATAAGTAAGCAATATTTAAAAAAAATGAATTTAGCTTGCCACTGTATGGTAATGAGGAATATAACATTAGCTATCTGCTAGTACAAGTAAATCCCGTCAAAATTGGTCCATCTGATTCGGTAATTTGCCTTTTCGAAGAAACAAACAGACGAACAGACTGCACGATTTAATCTACAGTTTGCGCTTAAAAATACACCTAAGTAAGAACATTGATATTACCTAATATTTTATTTAATAAACCAATCATAAGCTCTATATTATATTTATTTTCTATTACATAAGTTTGCTCACTTTCCCTTTAATTCTTATAGTAATACAATAAGAACAAATCAGTCCGTATAGTAAATAATTTTTATTGTACTTATACTGAATACAAAAATCGTGAACGTATCTTTCTTTAATATATATTTAATTCGAATAATAAAATAACGAATCAATACAGTTCAGGGGCTCTAGACAAATGGCATATGCGATAGTCGAATCGAAAAGTCAAAAAAGAAAATGTATGGAATTTGACGTCAGTCTACGATTTAATGTCGTTAACTTTTTTTTTTTTTTTATACTACCAAATAGGCAAACAAGCATACGGCCCGCCTGATGGTAAGCAGTTACCATAGCCTATGGACGCTTGCAACACCAGGGGTATCACTCGCGCGTTATATCACTTATATATCAAATCCCATACATTTGCTTATTAGATATTTACATGAATAGTTATAAAAATTAAAGTAACCTAACCTAACCTACTTACAAACAATCAGATATTGTATTTAAAGGTATTAACCTATAAATAAAATATCTGATTGAGATCGCAGTTAGTTTGCTTATTTGACTTTTCAATTCGACTATAGCTTATGCCACTTGTCTAGAGGGGCAAGTCACACGCGAGTGACGAGTGAAAATCTTCGAGGTGATTGCCCTCGATAGATCGTTTAATCTAGAGGAAACGCGATGTGGTCACGCGCAGAATATACTTGAACGTTCATCATCAGAGGAATTCCTAGTTCCTTGTAAATTATGCTCTAAATTATATGACATTAAGTTTCTTTTTCCATGATTGATGTTGGAATTTTCTGAATATTAAAGAAAATGCGGGAAATAATTGTTCTTGTTAGCGTTTACATAGTAAATAATTCAATCAATTTAAGAGAGGTAGGGCACCATACTAGCGAGCAAGCCCGACTGGGAAGGACCTCCACCTTACAGAAGACCACAGCCAAATGACTACACATAGCGGTGTAGTTGTGTTCCTGTGTGTGAGTACAGGTCTCCAGCGCTCATTTAGGAATGCGTTTTAAAAGGAAAGGTATTCCTATCCCAGGGTTACTTCCATCTTAAAACCCTGGTGTAAAAAAATGGGTTGGCAACACGCAAGTGATACCTCTGGTAATGCAAGCGTCTATAGGCTACGGTTACTGCTTAACATCAGGCGGGCCGTATGCTTGTTTGCCACCCAAGTAGTATAAAAAAAAAAAACAATGAATATCCATGAAACAAAACACGGCTGTCAAATCCTTTTGCGTGCAGGTGTTAAGAGTGATTGCCACTCGCGAGTATTTTGAAAATTGACATTGGTGTTGATGCATACATAAAATACCTATTTTTGTGTATGCATCAACCAAAGCTAGAAAAGCTTTGGTTGATGCATAGGTAGAAAATGGTACCTCTGGCATTAAGCCCGCCATTACACACACACATCAATACTAATATTATAAATGCGAAAGAAATTTTATTTGGATGTATATTTGTTTGTATGTTACCTTTACACGACTAAATGACTGAACTATTCTTAATAATATTTGGCAGGGAGATAGATAGTGTCTTGGGGAAGAACACCGTATACTTTTTGCCGCCATAACCGATATCCATGCGGGTGGAACCGCAAGCAACAGCTAGTTTTCTATTAATAAATAACCACGGGCTAAAATCCGGTTTTAATGTACTCAGATGTACAGAGTAATGTAATGACTAGGGAAATATGTAACTATGTTTTTGTAGGCTCAAGAATTCATTAACGCCTGGGTCAAAGCAAATTGTTATGCAACGACGGGTTATGTAATCAATTTAGTTTATACATAGCTAATGCCCGCGACTTCATCCACGTGGATGTCGGATATCATGATAAAAGCATATCCTATGTCCTTCCCTGGGATATGATCTATTTCTTGGCCAAATTTCATTACGATACGTTCAGCTGTTTAGTCGTTAAAGGTAATAAAAAAGTATCTTATCTTTTCCTCTAATACTCTGAGGTTTGCTGGTGGAAAACTCATTATGAGTTAAGCTCGTCTTTGTACATGATGAGTTCTTTGTATATCTATACTAATATTATAAAGCTGAAGAGTATGTTTGTTTGGTTGAACGCGCTAATCTCAGAAAGTACTGGTTTGATTTGAAAAAAACTTTTTTTGTTGAATAGTGCATTTATCCAGGAAGGCTATAGACTATATAACATCACGCTATGATCAATAGGGGCGGAGCAGTAGTGAGATATGTTTCAAAATCGGGGAAAATATTCCAAATTACCGGGCGACCCCTAGTTCTGTATATTTTGTATGTACAATAAAGGATTAAATAATTAAGTAGATCTAAGACTAAAAGGTTACAAAATCAACTAAAAATCTGTAGGTTTTGCGGTAAATTTTAATGATAGTCATTTTAATAATGTTAACAAGAGAAATTGAGTTAAATCTGAGATTATTTTCAGCCTTCTTTTTTTTTTAAAGGCACGAGAGTAGATTTTTATAATCGGATTAGCAATTACTAAAATTTGTGCGATTAAATATACTTACTCCGCATACGCATATTCACTCTAGAAGACTACAAATATCTTTGTTTATTTTATAATAAATCCTTACTAATATTATAAATGTGAAAGTTTGTAAGAATGGATGGATGGATGGATGTTTGTTACTCTTTCACGTAAAAACTACTAAACGGATCTGGATGAAATTTGGCACAGAGATAGATTATGGTCTAGAATAACATATAGGCTACTTTTTGCAGCGATAACCAACATCCACGCAGGCGGAGCCGCGGGCAACAGCTAGTTTTATAATAAAATCTGAAGGTTGAATATATAGTCTTTAGTTGTATGGAACTGCAGTTGTATAATCAATCAAGCATGCGGCCCGCTAGATGTTAAGCAGTAACTGTAGCCTATGGACGCTTGCAATGCCAGAGATAAGTACCTACCTATCACTTATGTGTTGCCGACCAATGTTTTACACTAGGCTTGAAGATGGAGTATCCCTGGGATAGGAAAACGTTCCTTTCAAAACGCATTCCTAAATGAGCGCTCGAGACCTGTAGTCACACTTATCATAACGAAACTTAACGAACGTAAAATATATTATCTTTCTATTACACTGTATAATGCAACAATGTGGCATCTATAATGACATTTATCGTACCACTAGGGGTCGCCCGCGACTTCATCCGCGTGGTAATTTGAAACGTTGCCCGATTTTGCAACATATCTCACTACTGCTCCGCTCCTATTGATCACAGCGTGATGTTATATAGCCTATAGCTTTCTTGGATAAATGCACTATTCAACAATAAAATATTTTTTCTAATCGAACCAGTACTTTATGAGATTAGCGCGTTCAAACAAACAAACTCTTCAGTTTTATAATATTAGTATAGATTGCATATGCAAGTGTTATGCAAACCTAACAGCTATACCAAGGCCATGTATCTACTTAATAGGCGTTGATAAAACAAGTGATATTAGTATACTAGATTTTGCACGCGGCTCTACCCGCGTGGATGTCTGTTAACGCAATAAAAAGTATCCTGTAGCGTCATCTATTGGGCCAATAGAATAACGCCACAACAAGCAAAGACAAAGACAGAGATATTTATTGCTTCAAACTGTGTACATAAGTGGTTTTACATTAGAGTGGAGTATCAACAGTTTACCCGATCGGGCATAGCAATAATTAGGATAATAATAAAGAGTGCTTTTTAATTTCTATTTTCAAAATATTCAAGCAAATTATAAAATACATTGTTCAAAAGCATTTTTTTTAAATTATTTTTAAACAGTGTACCATCTAACACTTTTATATTTAAGGGACGTACATACATACATCTTTTATATTTGCAACGAAGTTTCACATAGCAAACACAGATGTCACTATCCTAAGTTCAAAATCTAAGAGAGGTATGGCACCATACTAGCGAGCAAGCCCGACTGGGGAATGACCTCCACCTTACAGAAGACCACAGCCAAATAACTACACACAGCGGTGTAGTTGTGTTTCTGTGTGTGAGTACAGGTCTCCAGCGCTCAATTAGAGATTCATTTTGAAAGAAATGTTTTCCTATCCCAGGGATTTTCCATCTTAATGGCCTGGTGTCAAAAAATGGGTCGGGAACACGCATATGGTATTGCAAGCGTCCATAGACTAAAGTAACTGCTTAACATCAGGTGGGCCGCATGCTTGTTTTTCATCCAAGTCGCCTGCGATGAATATAATTAACAGACACAAATTACATCCAGACTCAGAACAACTCTTTGTGGGTCACAAAAAATTTTGTCCTGCGTGGGAATCGAAACAATATACAACCTCGTGCACAGCAGGCGCATACTGCGGCCACTGGACCACCAATGCAGTCAATATCCTCATCCTTCCTCAGATTACCATCAAACTTTCGCATTTATAAAATTGGTAGAGATTACTTTCATATAATGGCACTTATCCGGCTGGGAAGTTATATTTATTTATGGGTTTATAAAGTTAAATTGGCTACCGTGTCTTGCTTTATAACAGGTATATAATAATTTAAGACATACATAGATCGTGGTAGGCCCAGACTCAGATGGCGGGACGAGCTTGATGCGTACAGGAAAGACTGGTCTATTCTAGCACAAGATCGGGTCTAGTGGAAAGAGGAAAGGGAGGCCTTTGCCCTGCAGTAGGACAGTACAGGCTGAAAAAAAAAATATATATACATAGACCAAGTAGGTGATGTGCTTAAAAGTACAAAATTAAAAGTAGAGAACCGATATTCATACATTGATTCTGGGTACTTTTAATTTAGCATTTACTTTTTTACATATTTTCTCCTACAACTTTAGCTCATCTTAAACGAACAGGCGTTTACAAAGAAAATGCTTATAATTTAAAAGTGTTGGTATCTACAAACTAATTTCACAGTATATGGAACTTATATATAAAGAGGTCTTTACACTGTGCTAATTTCATATATCATTTTTTATAATACTTCTGGTTTTCCGTAAATCGGCAGTGGCTCCGCGGTTCTGACGTCAGAAAGGCGGGCCACTGAAAAATAAGAAAAAGCAGAATTATACAAACGTACTAGGATTTTAACTGTTAAAGCTTTAGTTTCTTCTTTTCTTTAGTTTCTTTAAAAAGACAACTCCCGCACTAGAGAACAAGCTTTGTGTCGCGTGGGACTTTACAAACATACAATTAACGGACACAAATACACTCTCAGAACAACTCTTTGCGAGTCACACAAAGTTTTGTCCTGTGTGGAAATCGAACCCACAACCTCGTGCACAGCAGGCGCATACTGCACCCACTGGACCACCAAGGCAGTCAAAAGGCTGTAAAAGCGTAATTGAGTACAATACATCTATACATTTATTATCCAAACTGTAGCATTTGTTAGAATAGTTTGTATTCGCGTGAGGATCTCTGAGCTCGTTCGAATTGGTTCATAGATCATAGATATATTTATTACATAGGTAGTTGTTATAACGTGGTGTGGTGAAATCTCAAGCGATCGTTTTATTATTATGGTTTTGTGGTAATTTGGAATGTTGAAAACCGTTTAAAGTCTAGCAAGCATTAACCGTAGCCTATGTTTTACTAGAAGCTTCCTACTCCTGCGTTGATGACCAGATATCTTTTAACACCAAAGTTTTGTGTTATGGTTTTCTCTGTGACAATAAACGCTATTTAAGGCCAAAAAATACAGTATTAATCTACAAGATGTATTTCATAATATGGTTTTGTCATAAATTATATAGTAATTCTAAATAGTTTGTAAAAAAATCATCGAATCAGCACCAAATTATTGAGATGTAACCACTTTATGACTTCAATTTTTATCAAATAATGCGAAAAAAAAACAATAGAATTAGAATAAGTTAAAATTTTAATTTAAAAAGACGTCAGCCAGCCAACAGGACAAAGCTTTGTGTAACCCACAAAGATTTATTCTGAGTCTGGGTATAATTTAAGCCCGTAAATTGTATGTTTGTAAAGTCCCCCGCGACACAGAGCTTGTTCTCTAGTGCGCGAGTTGTATTTTTAAGAAAAAAAAAAAAAGAATAAGGCAACCTTTTAAAACCTATTTTCTCGTCTTTACCTCGTTAATTTTGTATTTTAATTTGTAGATCGTTGAACGTGGTGTGGATCCCAACGCAAGAGACGGTGATGGTGCTACGCCTCTTCACTTCGCAGCATCCAGAGGTCACCTCAGCACAGTTCGCTGGCTTCTAAGACACGGAGCTAGACTGCATTTGGACCGGCACGGCAAGAGTCCTATCAATGATGCCGCTGAGAATCATCATTTAGAGGTTTGTTTAAAATTGTTTTTATTGACAGATAAGCCTAATACCAATGCAAATAGTGCAAAAATATAGTGTAAAAATATATAAAAAAGTATATATATAGTGCAAAATGTATATATATATATATATATATCCTTACTTATTTTGATTGCTTAGCACTAATGAGTGCGCAAACATAGAGACACTGACTATATCTTCACTCCCATAGGTCATTGGAACCTACGTCGTGATTTAATCGAATAAGAGTAGGTGAAATACCAACGAATGCCCCTAGAGACACGGAGAAGTTTATAGTGTTTGAGAAAATGGTCACCCATCTTTGGACTGACCTTAACAAGCTTGTTTAACTTTGTGATCTATCGGCCATAACTTAGCTACAATTATTTTTATTTAAAACAGACAACTCCCGCACTAGAGAACAAGCTCTGTGTCGCGGGGGACTTTACAAACATACAATTAACGGACACAAATTACAGCCAGACTCAGAACAATTATTTGTGGGTCACACAAAGTTTTGTCCTGTGTGGGAATCGAACTCACAACCTCGTGCACAGCAGGCGCATACTGTGGCCACTGGACCACCGAGGCAGTCAATAAACTAGAATTTGAAAAGAAACTAGTTATAGGTACTCCTGGCATTGCAAGCGTGTATAGGCTACGGTAACTGCTCCATTAGGCGAGCCTAGCCCTTGTTTGTCACTATAACATATCTGTTAGATTCGGAACAATCCATCTCAGCCATAAGACGTCCACTGCTGGACATAGGCCTCGTCCAAGGTTTTCCACAACTCTCCATCCTGAGCTGACCTTGTTCATCGGTTGCCCGCGACCTTAACCAGGTCGTCAGTCCATCTTGCTTGATTCGGAACAATACATTTTCTTGCTTGATTCGGAACAATAATAATAATAATAATATTTTTCTGGACAACTCACACATCGCTATCTGATCCCAAACTAGGCAGAGCCTGTACTATGGTAACCAACAACTGATAAACATACTTATATATTTCTAAATACATACAATATTATAGATAAATTACACCCAGACACAGAACAAACATTCGTGCTCATCACACAAAGATTTGTCCTGGGTGGGAATCGAACCCACGACCTCCGGCGTAGCAGTCAGAGTCACTAACCACTAGACCAACAGGCCTGTAACAATACATTTTTATAAATTTCTTTCAATAGACAACAATGTAAGCCGTAATCTAGATATCATATTCTACATTATACAATACCGGGAAACAAGGAAAGCGAATGAAAACAAGAAACAAAGAGAATAATTAAAACACCCCCACCCTCTGCTGCACGACATAATTGCTAAGTAATCACTTGATGTGATTAACGTGCTTTCGTGGACGTGGACTAGTAGTTATATTTACTGCTTTGTTATTCTAGCGGTTTGATTCTCGAGTAGTTTTTTTGAAGAATGATAATAGCTATATTTTTAATGCACATCTAAGAATAAGTGCTTTGATGCGCATTAAAAATATAGCCATATGCAATAACTTCATAAAAACTATATATAAAAGAAAGTATTGTCAATCGTTGAATGTAGGAATTATGAACTTATACGATATTATAGTTAAATAAAAAACGAAAAATGAGAAAATAAAATCATATTCCTCTTTAATTACTATTATTATTTACACTAAATCAACAGAAATTGGTAAAATGGTCGCATACTGTCTAATTAATCAATAAAAATTATTGACACTGGAATATGTACGTAGTTCCGTTTTTTAAATAATTTAAATTTTACGGTTTTTATAATAATAATAATAGGTTATTTCAGACCACATTAAAGGCCACACATTTTGTTTTTTGCATTAAGTACTTATTTATCAAAAAATATTTTTCCACATGAATACGAGTCCATGCCACAAAGAATGGACAATCCGTCTCCATTCTCCCTGCAATTAGTTGCATATAGCCTTTGGAGTTGTCACGCACCCGCCGCATCATAGACGCAGCGGATTTATGATGCGGTTTTTTAAATCAACTAGAAGACATCGGGAGAAATCGATCCGACTTCTAGTTGATTTTTAATCTAATGCTCAAAATAATAAGGAATTTTGATTACTGGAATAAAAACATCATGATACAAAATTCATGTTTTTAAAACAGTGTGTCATAGTCCGATGGGACGGCAATCCGACTCTATCGGAGAGAGATCTTAAGAAAAATTAACTTAGTAACATATACATACATTAACAGTGTGCCTTTTTCCGCAGAGGTGTATGGACACCTACGTTAAACCATACAATATAATATCACACAATATAATACAAAAAATATAATATTATATTTTTTGTATGTAGTGGGACTGCTGATCTCGAGGTCCCGGGTTCGGTGTCCGGGTCAGGCCAAAAAATTGATATTGGCATTTTCTGTCAAGAAATTCACAATAGACGCCCGGAGTTTGGAAATTGGTGGTGTTGAAACTCCCGTGCCTTGGGAAGCACGTAAATCCGTTGGTCGTGCGCCTGATCTCTCGCCGGTCGTGTCGGATTGCCGTCCCATCGGACTATGAGAGTGAAGGAATAGAGAGTACACCTGTGTTTGCGCACACACTTGTGCACTATAATATGTCATGCACAGTTGGCTAATCTTCGTTGAGATTGGCCGCCGTGACCGAAATTCGGTTAGGACGACATTACATTTTATCACACAATGAAGTACAGTATAATGATTACAATTTTATTCAAAAGCAACAAAACCATAACTTTCTACGTATGTACAAAGATCACGTTTTGAAAGTATCAATTTTCACTGGTCACACTTCGGTGGCTCGTTTTCGGCGCACGCGCACTCTATATGTATTAATTGCTGTCGTTCTTAACATTAGTCAGAGACAAGTAAAATCCATACTTATATTATAAATACGAAAGTAAATCTGTCTATTTGTTACCTTTTCACAACTGAACGGTTCAACAGATTTTGATGAAATTTGGCAAGAAGATAGATGTTATCCTGGGAAAAGACATAGGATACTTTTTACGCAAAAACCGACGTTAAAGCAGGCGGAGCCGCGGACAACAGCTAGTTGTTCGTAGATATAGATCTCGTTTTATGCGTGTTAGATTTTCTAAACATTTATTTTCTTTATGTGTTTTGACTTGATTGTATGGGATTACGTATTTTTAATTGTGTATTAATTCAATGAAAGCGTAAGGCAGATTATGAGATTGCTTGCAAGAGCAGGTTTAAAAAAAAAGACTCATACGCGCTAGCAAACGCCATGTTTCGCGGGTATGTTTAGTCAATTAATGAAAATGTCACAATTTACTTACTTTATAATATTTTAATAATATTGCTATTAATACAATAAAAACATTTTATGTATATTATACCCACATTTAACACAAATGTATTTTTGTTAAGAATAAATGACTTAAACCTGATCGTACCTGCGGGGAAATTCGTAAAAGTTGGTGTAAAGAAAAAATCAAATCAAATATTTTATTTGCCAAATCAAATGTTATTTAGGTTGGTACAAAGCAAAAGTGTTCACCGCATTTTACCATGACACTGGTGTGCAAATGTTAAATTAAGTAGGTATGAATAGGTACATTTTAAGAAATCACACATTTATTTATAACTAGCTTTTGCCCGCGGCTCCGCCCGCGTTGATGTCGGTTATCCCTGCAAAAAGTAGCCTATGTGTTATTCCAGACCATCATCTACCTCTGTGCCAAATTTCATCCAGATCCGTTTACAAGTTTTTACGTGAAAGAGTAACAAACATCTATCCATCCATCAATTCTCAAAAACTTTCACATTTATAATATTAATAAGGATAAAATTAGTACAATATAAATAACTACGAGTATTAGCAATCATTCTATATTATTAAAAAGAAGACATTTATTCGAACATAATACAACAACATGAGATAAAATAAATAAATGTACACTCGCTTACAAAAATGATAAAGTTAGACTGCGATGTCAAAAGGTTTGTAGTTACACACTTATTCGATAGATGGCGTGCTGCAGTAGCTCTGAATCGCGATATGGTTTCGTTCACACTCGAGTATATAAGAACTTTGTCATGAAGTAGCTGTTACAACCGGAAGCGCAGCGAGTTAACTGCGAATAATTTTTGATAAGTCCCAATCGGTGTTTTTTTACCGGGGACTTGTAATATTGTAAAAGATAGGAATAATACAGTTATTTTTATTTTGTATTAGCCTACCGGCCCAACAGTGTTGTTGCTGAAACGGATAATTTCGTTTTTCTTTCTTTAAGAACCTTCTACAAAGTAGGTATTATTAAAAAAAAAGAATGAAATATGTTAAGTCGTTCTCGATTTATGGTTCGGTCGAGTGAAATAGTGATTACTTTTAAATATTAACTACACCCGGGTTAAATAATTTTTAACTCGGTTAGGGATTATAAATAAATATAGGTACTATGATCAAATATAAAATAATCAATAATCCTTTTCATAGGTTACAAACTTATACAAATTTATTTTGTCTCCCGCTTTGCTATGAAGGGAAGTGGAAACTTTTCTTTCTAACGCCTCCTATTTACTTCTAATTAAATTCGTTGCGGGGTCGAAGACAGTAGGTTTAGTTGTCCACGGGAAGCACGAGTGTCAAAGCTCGGTGTATCAGTTGGTTACTCCGCTGTTAATCCTGGCTCACAGGAGTTACAGCGGTGGGCATGTGGGTGGGATTGTCCCGACAAATTACCTATAATCAAAATAAATAAATAATTAGTATGGTTGACAACACTTAACGGTTATATAAATACGGATTTTATAAATATTTATATAGTAAATGTATAATTACATATTAAATTTATTCGACTATTAAATTGTTGTTCCGCAACCCAATAAGAAATGAATTATTTATGCATAATTTATAAATAACAACGGTAAAAGTATTGTTTTAGACTTCCTTGACTAAATCACCAAATCGATTTTTTTTTTATACTACCAAGGTGGCAAACAAGCATACGGCCCGCCTGGTGGTAAGCAGTTACCGTAGCCTATGGATGTTTGCAACACCAGGGGTGTCACTCACGCGCTGCCGACCTTTTAAAAACCTTATTACTCCTTTCTTGAAGAACCCCATGCTATAGTCTCTTGGGAGAACCTCGGCAGGGAGCTCGAATTCCACAGCCTAATCGTACCGTTTTCACTTTATTTCAAATCTAATTTTAGTTGAATGAATCAACGTTGTTAATAAAGACTCGATAGAAAAAAAAGAGCAAATTATAGCAGCTGACTCATCTATTAAGAGAGTTTGTACAAATAAATCCAACGGTACGTAAACCATAATATCACCATCTGATAAATCCACCCAGAGATCGTCAAGGGTCACTGCTGTTAACCTCAAGCTTTAACAACAAAGCGTGAATATGAAACAATGATTTTTTCCTGAAATGATTTCATCATTGCATAGATTTGTCACACACACATACTGACACTAAGGTCAATGGAACACACTATACAGACAATATGTTGGATTTAAGTTTTATATGACTAACTGAATGTGATGATGTGAATTTTTTTTTATACTTCTTGGATAGCAAACAAGAATACGGCCCGCCTGAAATTAAGAAAGAATGATGTTAAGCAATACCAGAGGTATCACTTGCGTGTTTTCGACCCATTTTTTTACACCAGGACTTTAAGAGCGAGTATCCCTGTGATAGGACATCGTTTCTTTCAAGACGCATCCCACACACAGCAACACAACTACACCGCTGAGTGTAGTTATTTGGCTGTGGTCTTCTATAAGGTGGAGGAATCATGTCGAACGTTTGCGGACCAAACTTTCAAAATCGAATGTTCTAGAATTGAATTTTATATCCATTTTATTTCTACCCTAATCAAAATAATATAAATGTTGTTTTTTTTTCAACAGTGTTTGAACGTGCTGGTAGCTGCAGGAGCAGCTGGAGCGGACAACAAACAGCTCTCTGCATACAAGGCAATCCACTCTTGCGCATGTGCACCGGGTGAAGCAAGAGTAAGTTTATTTTAATTACTTTTTAAATTGATTTTGCTTAGGTTACAGCGTTACAGTGGCCAACAGTTATCAGCTTCCAACAAAGTGGACCGACTATAATAATAATATTTTTGGAACAACTCTTACACCGGCATCGGATCCCAAACTAGGCAGAGCCTGTACGATGGCAACCAGACAACTGATAAGCATAGTTATATATTTCTAAATTCATAATAATATAATTACCACGCGACTTCGTCCGCGTGGTAATTTGCAATATTTTTCCCGACTTTGCTACATATCTCACTACTGCTCCGCTCCTATTGATTATAGCGTCAGCTCAAGGCCGAATGTTGAGGCTCCTGGTATATTAAATACAATGACAATGTAAGTAAGGTGAAAAGTTGGCTTTGACAGTAAAAGATTTGGAAAATATATTTACGGATAGATAACTGTTTTTTTTATGAAACTCCATAGAAATGCCTGATTAATAATCTAGGTAACAAAATGCCACAAATGTCAAAATGTGAAATTTATTTATTTATTTTAACGAATTCTTACTACATTTAACTAATAAAACCGTTATATGAAAGAATGTAAAAAATGTTTACTACATAATAATATAACTTCCATATACCGATTTGTTATCAAACTTAATTTGAAATTCGTAAAATGTCAACTTTGTCTCATGAAGACATTTTTCAAAATTCAAGCTGTCTTGCACATATATATAGTGAATATATCAGCTGTTTTTTTATTCGTAATCAAGGCCTTTAATGGAAAGACCTGCAGCCTTGGCTTGCATTAGAAAGTTGATATATTACTATCCTAATGATATACACAAATTGACATGACGATTCAAGTCTTGCGTTTACGTCTGCTCAGTTTGTATAAAATAATGACCTTATATTTAAAAATATATTAAACTAGCTGACCCGGTGAACTTTGTACCACCATATTTTTTATTCTTATAATTTTATTCTATACAAACCTTGTCCTGACAACAACAAACACAAAAAAAAGGATTATCTAATTTGGTGCAGTCGATCGGAAGTTAATGAAGTTATGCGCGTACATTACATTTGTGGGCTTTCAATTTTATTTATATAGGTACTTAGATATTTATTTTTTTTACCTCCCGCGTTAAGGAGCAAGCTCAGTGTAGCGTTAGACTTTACAAATACACAATTATTGGATTCAAAGTACACCCATATTCGGAAATACAGTCTGTAGATTACAACATTAAGCGCGGTGGTCTTGGCGCATGGTCCACACTTCACAATCTTTTTCTGTTAGAACAGATTTACTAATTAAAGTGCTTTTAATAAGACTAGGGGACTTTTTAAGTACCTGATATTAGATCTTCTATTGAAAATGTATGCTTTTGAAAGGGCTTAAATAGCTATTCATACTTTAACTTTATTCATCTTAACCCATAAACGTCCTACTGCTGGGCACGAGTCTTCTCCATACATTTAGAGGATTCTCCATACACGCTGGCCAGACGGGTTGGTTTCGAGTTTACCCTCATTTACGATACCCTCGGGATGAAACGGGGTGGTGACATTTGCATTATCCGTCACCAGTGTCACCACACGGACAACTTAATTAATGAAGGCCTAATTACCATTTTTTCTAAATTCCAGTGCGCTCTTCCTAACTGCATCAACGCAAGCAGTACTCGTTCTCCCTTCTACCTTCACGCGCCAGAGCGGGAGAGGCGCAGTTCAGTCCAGGAACGCCGAGGATCCTTACCATCAACCGGCTCGATCAGCTCGGCCAGGTCTGGACCAGCTGATGGATTGTACGTGAATCCAATGCAAAGAGGAACTTCCACCACCATTACGCATCATAGTTCTTCAGGAGAGGAGAGTTCAGGTAAATATAAGTTTTAGGAATTCTTATAAACCTTTGTATGATTTTATATTTTCATCAGACCATAATCTATCTCTGTGCCAAATTTCATCCAGATCCGTTCAGTAGTTTTTACGTGAAAGAGTAACAAACATCCTTCCATACTCACAAACTTTCACATTTATAATACTAGTAAGGATTTTGTATGTTGCCATTATACGGTCTTTTTTTTATGTTTCGGTTACATATTTACTTTTGTATTAATCTTTTAAAACTCTTTATTTTCATTCTTGGGAGCTTTAGGAGAAAATATATTTTTGAAAACATACATTAAGGTACCTGCCAAATATTCGCCGTTACATCATGGCGTCAAAAATTCTCCATTCTAATTCTTTATAATTTTAATAATTGGCAAACTGGCAAATTTATGAAAAATCTAACGACATATCATTCATCGTAATCATCAGTTGAGTAGTTACGAGGGAACATAGGGACAGACCTACATAAATATCAAACACAACCCTCCTTTTTTAGTAGAAATGCAGGCGTATAATGTATGTGTAAGAAATTCTTTTAAACTTTCACGATTTGTACACATATTATAACTATAATGGACAACGGGTCTAAATCGCGTAATATTTTAAAGGTTATCATATTACGCGATTTAGACCCGTTGTCCATTATAGTTATAATATATGTACATATGTGTAAGAACTCACCAAATAAGAACTTGACCATGCAACCAACGAAAACGAAATTTCTAACCATAAAACACCGCATGGGCTTTTGCTTTCCAATGAGAGATGAGAGCGAACGAAAGTAAAAATAACCGGTTTTTCTTAACACAAGGTTATCTGTAATCGTTGGGTATGTGACGTCAGAACTGGTTTCATCATGGTACTTGGTGTATATTACATGATGGTGTTGATAATAATGATTGAAGGTGTGATTGATGTGACGTAAGGATATAAATGAATAGGTTTTGCTCGCGACTCCACTTGCGTAGATTTCGGTTTATTTTACCAATATAATAATAGCCTGTGTGCTAATTTGATGTATAAGCTGTAATATTGTAAAGTTTCATCAAAATCTGTTTAGTATTTTTTGCGTGAAGTAGTAATAAACATCCATCCAAACAAATTTGCGCGTTCCCAATTCGTAGGATGTATTAAACATTTACGCCAATAAGTATACTGCTTACCTGATGGTTGAAGTATTTTAAATACTAGGGGCAAGAAGCGTGCTTTGTCCATTCAAAACTTAACACTAGAAATAGCTACACCTGCAGTTATTGAGATCTTTTTCCTGGCGAGCTGTTCACTCGAATGGCGACCTCATGAATTACGGCACAAGTTTGTGTGCAAAGACAGGTGCACTCTCATTGTCCGATGACAATGCGACACGACTGTAAAAAGACCAGACACAGTACCCACTGTTTCAGAATTTGTACTATATTTGGCCCAACCATCATTCTTACGACGCGAAAGCTAAGCTGCAAACGTGACGAACGCCACCAAAACAACTGCAATATGTCCTATGTGGTCGTCGGCGGCGAGACGCGGTTTAAAGTATAAACAGACGATCGAACTTGGTTCGGGCCGAACCACGAACATAGTGCGCTCCGATCCATATTCGCTCGTGTGGTGCACGGTCCGCCGGACATTATTATCCTTACTAATATTATAAATGTGAAAGTTTGTAAGAATGGATGGATGGATGGATGTTTGTTACTCTTTCACGTAAAAACTACTGTACGTATCTGGATGAAATTTGGCACACAGATAGATTATGGTCTGGAATAACACATAGGCTACTTTTTGCAACATCCACACGCGCGGAGCCGCGGGCAACAGCTAGTTATTAATATAATTATAATATGGTTCGGAGCGCACCATGTTCGTGGTTCGGCCCGAACCAAGTTCGATCGTCTGTTTATACTTTTAGCTTGGCGTCGCGTTCGGCCCTCATGTAGGACATCGCCTTAGAATATTTCCACAACGCTTATTTAGTATTTTTTTAGATTTCACACCATTGACGGTAAATACCTAAGCAATTGTATACATAACATAATTCGATTACAACAACACATACTGGTCATAGGCGTGAACGAGCGGATCTAATAGGTATACGACGGAAATGAATTGCCAGGAAGCGTGCGCGCAACTTTTAAGTATTGTTGCACTCGATTAAGCAGTTGTTTTCCTGCTGCCGAAGCGAGCGGACGTATTCGACAATTAGAATTTATCTAATTGGAATAATGGATGTGGCTAAAAGATCGGTGGTACAAGATTGGCTGGATGTTATTGATGTAGATTACGGTGTGTTAAATAATTTTGTTGTTCAGTTATAGTGTTTTTTAATGGATTACATCGTATAGGTAGCGTATTATATTTATTTAATTTATTATCAATATATTATAATATATACTAGCATTTGGTTACAGTTTTGCTAGTGTTTGTATATCTATTAACAAATAGTCTATGTAAAATTTTAGACTCTAAAATATCTTGCAGGTACTTTCAGTAAAAAATGGCGTAAGAACTTTGTGATGACAAGGTGAAAATTACTAGAGGTATTTCTTATTAGGCCTTTTTCTAGTGAGACTATAATCTGTTTACATAACGACAATTTATTGCTCCCTTTTGTTGTAAAAAGGCAAAAATACACACTTTTGCAGATATTAGAAAGAGGAGCCTCGGTGCAGCATCTGATATAAGTCATTTTCGTCGTGTAGAGAGTGCAATTTTGCTTTTACCAACAGAGTTATAAAGACTAGCCCAAATTAGACGAGCTGCTGTAGCCATAATTCGAGCAAAAGCAGTTTTCACTGGGTAGATAAGTTAGTTAATAACTTTTTTATATATCTTTTCCGCTTTATGCATTGGATACAGTCAATAGTTCCGTATTCGATAGCTATATAATCTTCGATAGTAAACCATTACGCAAACTTTGATTGCTTGGCTTAACTTGAAGTAACTAAGCCATAAATCGGGTAGTTAATAAAGACTATCAATGAACAATAACGTAAGGAAGTTACGCATTTACTAAGCATATAAGCAGTTTAAGTAACTGCGATAAATGTTGGAACTAATGAGAATATCTGTAGGTAATTAGCTGTTTTAGCCAGATTACAGTGTCCCGTTTATGTTATGGATTTGCTCCCTTTAGGTTGTAGCGTGATGTTAAATAGCCTATAGCCTTCGTAAATAATTGGGCTATTAAATGCAAAAATAATTTTACAAATTTGACTGACAGTTCTAGAGATTAGCGCGTTCAAACTAACAAACTTTCGACTTTATACATTAAGTATATTTAGGCTCCGTGCATCGTAGGGCACGCTTAAAGTCAGTCCCGACTGGTTACAGTCGTTAGTTCATGACAGAGGCCAAAATATGGGTGATCTCGAAATAACTCTGTCATCAGCCCCTCTAGACAAGTGGCATAAGTGATAGTCGAATCGAAAAGTCAAAAAAGCAAATGTATGGAATTTGACGTAAGTTAACGACATTATATCGTAGACTTATGTCAAATCTTTTTTGACATAAGTCTACGATATAATGTCGTAATTTGACTTTTCGATTCGTCTACTGTTTATGCCACTTGTCTAGAGGCTCAGGTCGGCCACTAACCAAACGATACGAAGAGAAGTATAGATATATAAAACGAAAAGCTTTAGCACTGACTGACAAAATCAAAGCACCAAAATTATTAGAGTTCCAAATCCAAAATTGGGCAGTACATTATTTTTTAGTTGCGTATAAATGACTAGTAAAGAATATCTCTTATAAAAAGCCATCGGTCAAGTTTTAAATTTAATCTCTCTCTCTCTCTCTTTCAATCTGTTCGTGGCTATATTATTATATCCTACATGGCGGTGCTGTCAGCCTTCTGTATTTCTCTTTTCTATTTATTTTTGTCTTCAATAAGGCCTTTTACATTATCTTCAAATTCTAGGTCCTTTCATTTCTTAATAACATACGAGAAGACCATGTTTTCTGCCACTGGACTGGTGTTATTTTTTTTATCTCTTCTACTTCCAAAAATGTATTTAAATCTATCATATGGTCTTTTTCCTCAGCTTGCTCAGCTTCGGACGCAGATGCTGGATCTGGAGGCTGGTTCTTACACAACACAGCCAGCTCGGGAGCTCCAGCGGCTTTGTACCAGCGCGTCAGGGATCTGTTCCACAACCGCTCTCCGGGAACCAGGGTGCCTGCTGAGGGCCAAGAGGCTCCGGCAATGACTGGTAAGATTTATAAAGACAAATAGAATTTACATTACCGTCAGTACAGAGATACAAAAGAGAATAGAAAAGACAAAGAAGAAAGGAAAAGTGTCTAAAAACTTGTTTCCATTTCTGCATTGCTAGTATTTCAATCTCTAGTAGGACAACACATATGGCTGCTTAGGCATATGTTACGCTGGCTGTGTCGTTGTCATCGTTATGTCGCCGATAAGACTAACTAAGATGCTTATCATAGTCAATCTTATCGACGACATAACGATTGATTATACCAAAAAATATATTTATTATACTAAAGTAATTAATTCTGTCAACGACCTGACATAAAACGAAATGCTATTTGCAGTATAGACACAATAATATAAAAATTATGATTAAATTAGAGTTGCCGATAATGACGCTTGCTCGGTCGCACCACTCGCACTGGTCAACTCACGACCACAAAATGTATGAACCCTTGAAACTGGTAACGCAATTGAGACTCTTTACATACTATAGTAATAATATGGGTCCATGCAAAGGAATTTTCGCGCATCTACCGTGAAAGCTCGTCCTAAATATGTTTAGAGTCCCTATCCTTTTTACTGTTCAGGATCAAGGCAGTCAGTGGAGCTGGCTCCAGACTCTATAGTCGAGATTGGTAAGGAAAGACAATATGGGACCACTTACAGCTGCTTAATAAATCAATGTCCACAGCTTCTACATCATTACAATCACACATGGCGTTTTCAGGTCCGCAGCTAGCTCTTCAAAGATGTTCTAGAACCATCCTTCATGCAACGTTCTTGTAAATTTTAGCATCAGCAGTAAAATGGCATCATTCATCTTCGTTTTAGACGTAGCTTATACATTTACTATTGTTTATATTTCCTCGCAATTTAATGAATCTGGGGTAACAAAAATATACAGTACTAGTGGTTGCCCGCGGCTCCGCCCGCGTGGATGTCAGTTATCGCTGCAAAAAGTAGCCTATGTGTTATTCCAGACCATAATCTATCTCTGTGCCAAATTTCATCCAGATCCGTTCAGTAGTTTTTACGTGAAAGAGTAACAAACATCCATCCATCCATCCATTTATCCATCCATTCTCACAAGCTTTCACATTTATAATATTAGTAAGGATCTACACTACTGTCGGTCGATCTAAACCGTCACTTCAAATAAAAAGGCCTTTAAAAGCCACTGATGCAATATTTAACACAAATTAAAAATGTAAGGGTACGTTCAAAATGTAAGTTTTCTAACCAAATTTTTAAATAGATTTTAGAGTGAACAAGGTGTACATATATTGTAATACAGATCGTAATATACCTACGCAATTATTCTAAAAGAAAGTGCCCAATGGCATGTGTATGGAAGCTAAAAGATAATTCCATAAATTCACTTCATGGCAAACAACAGAGTTCTATTAATTCACTCCATGGAAAATAGTCAGATTCGAAAGATTGGGAAATACAATAGATGACGATGATTCATCACTACATGACTATACTCGATTGATAGTACCTAATTTTGTTTAACTTAGTTAAGTTTAAGTTAATAATTTTGATGTGGTATTAACTAGAATATGGTGGAACCACAGTCTAGTTACTAATGTTTGCTATAAAAGTACAAACAAAATAAAATTAAAAATGCTATTTAATAGATAATATCGATTTTTATTTGTGTTTACCCCGGATTGATTGATGCGAATGGAATTCTGATGCAAAGCTTACGTCCTGCTGCTCTGTTGCTTTTATTTTTGTTAATCCTTCTTCTATATATATTACGTTTTGTCCAGTGAAAGCAGAGATCCACGGATCCGCAGAAGCGACTACTGCGCAAGAGCAATCGGATAGCGACAGCGGTGCAGAAGCAGCAAGACGTGATCACCACTATGAAGATATTTACTTGCCTAGGGAGGAACGTCCGAGACGAAGGTTTGTATATGTAGTTTTACCTCATAAATTGCAATATCACGAAAGTGGTACAGCACTTTCCTGAGGAATCCATGTGTGATCCAGGGTCCAAGGTGTAATGATTATGGTTTTGTTGTGACGTAAAGCCACGTCACAACAAAACTATAATCACTACACCCTGTACAGCTATCTCTATTTGAGGCTGTACAGGGCCACTATATGAAAATTAGTTTATTAGGAAAACCAATGTATAAATTTATGTGAAATATATTTTTATCTGTAGGTAATTGTAAACTGTTACCAAATTCCTCAGAAATATATACAATGGCTTTCTTAAACAAATCCAAATCTTCATAAACATAAGCATAAACGATAGTCGAATCGAAAAGTCAAAAAAAAGCAAATGTATGAGTTTTGACGTTAGTTTGCGACATAATAACGTTGACTTACGTCAAATCCCATTTATTGCTTTTTTGACTTTTCAATTCGACTACCGTTTATGCCACTTATCTGCAGGAGCTGTACAACTATCTCCGTTGCCGAGTGTAAATATCTAAAAAAGTAATTCACCAGACAATGACTCTAATCCAAAAATAAAACACAACACGTAAATATCTTATAAATACCACTTAGTATAGTGTTGACAATATTTACAGGCATATAATACACATAAACATAGAAAAAAAAAACTATCCATAACACAATTGCTTTTGTTTATAATTTTTAATACAATCCACAATATTGCTACTCATTCATATTAGTCGTACAATAACCTCCGCACTTAAAGACGTGTGTTGGAAATAACAAGTGTGTTTAAAGTTAAATATGGCTTATGACCATAAAAAGAAATGTACTTTAGTGAACTATGTGATTTTAAAGGCGTTACAAATGATTAATTTGTTCCGTAGGAGCAATTCTCGTGATTCTGGAAGTCACAGTCGTCCAGGCAGTGCTGCGCTTGTGGTGGATTATGATACCAAAGATATTCATGACACGTAAGTACTTTCTTCTTTCTTCTTAAAAGAAAACGAAAACTCCCACACTATAGAACAAGCTCTGTCGCGGGGGACTTTAGTAACATACAATTAACGGACACAATTACACCCAGACTCAGAACAATTCTTTGTGGGTCATACAAAGTTTTATCCTGTGTGGGAATCGAACCCACAACCTCGTGCACAGCAGGCGCATACTGCGGCTACTGGACCACTGAGGCAGTCAGTTAACATCATCATTATCAATAGAAATAAGGATAGAATTTAGGATACTAATATTTAGAATTGGCCTGTTAGTTTTGTGACCCTGCCTGCTAAGCCAGAGGGGGTCGTGAAACAAACCAATCGTTATTTTTTTCACGCATACGACCCGCCTGATATTAAGCAGTTACCGTTGCATATGGACGCTTGCAATATCAAAGGTATCACTTTCGTGTTGCTAACCCATAAGACGGAGTATCCCTGGGATATAAAAATGTTTCCTTTAAAACGCATTCCTAAATGAGCGCTGGAGACCTGTACTTACACAAAGCAACATAAGTACATCGCTGTGTGTAGTTATTTGGCTGTGGTCTTCTGTAAGGTGGAGGTCCTTCTCCAGTCGGGCTTGCTTGTTAGTATGGAGCCCCACTTTTCTTAAAACGGCATGCATTTTTTTTATACTACCAAGGAGGCAAACAAGCATACGGTCCGCCTGATGGTAAGCAGTTACCGTAGCCTATGGACGTTTGCAACACCAGGGGTATCACTTGTGCGTTGCCGACCCTTTAGAAACCTTATAACTTCTTTCTTGAACCCCATGCTATAGTCTCTCGGAAAAACCTCAGCAGGAAGCTTATTCCACAACCTAATCATAAGTGAGAGGAAATTCCTCTGAAACCGCACAGTGCGGCACGATAAAGGTTCTAAAATGTGTGGATGAAATGTCGGTGGCGGGAGGTGCGTTGATAAAATGTGGCCGTGGGCATCATATCAAACAATTCCTCGGAACACAGCCCGTTGTACAGGCGGTAGATCACAAGGAGACAATGTCTCTCCTTAAACTAAGTGGATCAATACCGCCTGTAAACTTGGGATCGTCAACAATCCTCACAGCGCGCCTTTCGATCTTCACTTTGCGATAGTCGTCGCATCTCCTGAGGGTGTTTACCGACTCTAAAAGATCATAATATTATTATACATGACATATTTATATTATTTAAATCTTATATAGAAACAATAACAAAAACTGCGGTCTTCTATAAAAATAATATAACACACGAGTTATGCCTAGCCCCTATTGTTTTCGTCCATATGCTTCGGTAACTGCTTAAACCAGGAAGGCCAAATGCTTGTTGAAGTCGGTTTTTTTATTGTCTAAAAGTTATTATATGACGTCACACAGACACCCAGAAAACGGTCACAAGCTTACAGAAGACCATAGCCAAATAACTACTACTACAACGCATCCCTAAATGAGCACTGGAGACCTGTACTCACACACAGCGGTGTTGTTGTGTTCCTGTGTGTGAGTACAGGTCTCCAGTGCTCATTTTGGGAATTCGTTTTGAAATAAACGTATTCCTATCCCAGGGATAAATCAGGGATAAATCCCATCTTAAAGCCTTGGTGTAAAAAATGGGTTGGCAACACGCAAGTGATACCTCTGGTATAGCAAGCGTTAATAAGGCTACGGTAACTGCTTAACATCAGGCGGGCCGTATGCTTGTTTGCCACCCAAGTAGTATAAAAAAAAGTTGTCAAAGTACCATTTAAGATCATTGCCTAAACTTTTCTAAGTACTTACAATATTTTTTTTTTGATGCAGCGCAAGCAAAGCCTACGAGGAGGTATCGTCACCAGTGATAGAAGCACAAACTAAGTCTACAATAGCTACCAAATTGGCTGCACTCACACACAAGGCCCAGAACTTTGTAAGTTTTTGTTTAATTTTGGGTCAAATCACAACCGTTGATAGGTCTCTTCAACCCATAAACGTCGTCACTGCTAAGTACGGCAGGGGTATTCCGTAAGAGCAAAAACCAAGCCACCGCGAAAACCGAGCAAAATCTGGCTGTCAGATTGAAAATCGATATTCCGTAAGAGCAAAATCCGAGCTTTTTGACGTTTAATCAATAGATTGCGCCGTCACCGAGCAATCACAACTGTCAGTTTGCGATCACAACTGTCAGTTTGCCATCGCTGTTTCTTAGAGAATCAGCCGATTGGTTAAATTCATTTCAATTAGGCCATTATTTTCCTGAATCACCTTCTTAACCGTTTTGACAACATATTTTGAATAAATAGGTACCTATATTTTATTAAATCAAACTGATGCCAGTATTGTCCCTTCAGGCCAGCCGTATATCTTCGGCAGCAGGCAGTCGCCGTGCCTCAGTATCTGACGAAGCCATATCAGTCCAAACAGCTTCAGCTTCTTCAGGAGTTTCTTCTGGAGGCAGTTCTGGTGATGAAGCACCTCCACCACCACCTCCGCCACCTGGACAGCCTGCGCCACCTCCACCACCACCACCACCGGTGGTCTTGGAAGAACCAGCTTTGAAACCTTCAGAACTGAGAAGCAGACTTGGTAAGATTATACATTTTTCTAGGGTTTCTTTTTTGCCATCTCATTCATATGATCGATTTTCCATGTTGCTACTTCATCAGTGATTGAAGGATTTATATAATAAGGTAGATTTACTTTGCATCATCAACCGACATTAATCGGGAAACAAGCTTCTGGATTTTTATCCTATAACTACACTCACACTATCCGATAACTTACAATTTATCTGATATGAATAGTTATCCAAACCATCTAATTCTGACTTTGCATAAAAAAAGATAACTTGAAGACACGAGATATATTTTTCATGCAGCCTGACCGGCATAACAAGGTCTTAGATCTTGAGTAAATTACATGATTTAGGGGAGCAAAGGTTATAGACGCGCACTAGCTGCGCGAGCGCGGGTACGTGCCATCGCGGTCAATGATCTCGTACACTAGTAGGTACCACTGGTAGCATTCGGCATTAGCACCGACATTACCTTAACCATTGAATTAATTACTTGAATAATAAAAATGGAGTACAAATTGTTCCCAATTAAAAATAATAAAAATAGACCCAGACTCATACTTATAAACAATACGGAAAGCTATACTAATATTATAAAGCTGAAGAGTTTGTTTGTTTGGTTGAACGCGCTAATTTCAGAAAGTACTGGTTCGATTTGAAAAATTCTTTTTTTGTTAAATAGTGCATTTATCCAGGAAGGCTATAGAAGTATATATATATATGTTATATAAGATCACACTATGATCAATAGGAGCGGAGCAGTAGTGAGATATGTTGCAAAATCAGGGAAAATATTCTAAATTACCACGCGGACGAAGTCGCGTCACCCCTAGAAAAGTAATATAAACAATACGGAAAATAAGTCGAACAATGCACCTTGCTATTGGACCAAGTATACTTCTAGTTTTGCAAGTGTCCATAGCTACGGTAACTGCTTAACATCAGGCGGGCCGTATGCTTGTTTGCCACCTAAGCAGTGTAAAAAAAAAGTATAAGACATGCGCATACTACGCCGACTATTGTTTAAGATCATTGCCGGGCATAATATTTATCTACGTTTAGTATTTGTTAAACATTGAAAACAAAGTAAAAATGTGTAAACAATAAACGATGATAAATGAAAACTGTAAACTAGACTAAGTAATAACATAATGATGAATGAAAATAATGTTAGAGAAACATTCACAGGTCTCCAGCGCTCATTTAGATGATGTGTTTTGTAAGAAACATATTAAATTTCTATCCCAGGGACACTCTCATCTTTAAGCCCTGGTGTAAAAAAAGTTATGCGTGGTCATACATAAAAAAAAACAAATATACGGGTTGACTTGAGAACCTCTCTTTTTTTTCGTCGGTTAAAAAATGGGTAAGTGATACCTCTGGTATCGCAGGCGTCCATAGGCTTTTAGTATTTAAAAAAAAGAAACAAAAATATCCACTGCACGATAGGCAAATCTCGACTTTT
This sequence comes from Trisateles emortualis, assembly GCA_947095525.1. Classification (NCBI taxonomy): domain Eukaryota; kingdom Metazoa; phylum Arthropoda; class Insecta; order Lepidoptera; family Erebidae; genus Trisateles; species Trisateles emortualis. The sequence goes on from OX352745.1 coordinate 15,661,800, forward strand.
TTTAAAGCTCTATACCAACCCGTCTGGCCAGCGTTGTATAGTAGGTATATCCCTCCAAGTAGGGTGTTTATGAGATGACGATTAAGAACAAAATATTGAGATGTGAAGATATTTGTCACAGCCAACACATTAGTAGTAGTGTAGTTATAATTTAGGGACGCGTTTTTATTCAATAATCTTTTTCTATTTTCTGGTTTCTTATCACTTTTGAATACAAAAGTGATAAGCAACCAGAAGAAGACTTAAAAATACTTTTTTTTAAGTCTGCGAATGACGGCCCACTCCTAGGTATTGCGGGATATTCCTCGAAGCGCACCCATTTTAAAACGCATCTAACGAAGCACACCTAAAGTATTCCTTGAAACGCACCATTAGGGTGCGCTAACGCACCTGAATTGTAGGTTTCGAGGAATACTTTAGGTGCGTTTCAAAATGGGTGCGCTTCGAGGAATACCCCGGTATTGCAAGTATTCTTTTCTTTAGAAATTCCCGCTCTAGGGAACAAGCCCTGTGTCACGGGAGACTTAACAAACATACAATTCCCTGACATAATTACATCCAAACTCGGATCAAACATTTATGGATCACAAAAAGTTTTGTCTCGTGTGGGGTTCGAATCCATGGCCTCCGGATTAGCCACAGTCAGGGTCACAACTGCTTACCACCAAGCGGTATATATGCTAGTTGGTATATTAAGCAGTTACTGTAGCCTATGGACGCTTGCAATACCAGAGGTATTACTTGCGTGTTGCTGATTCATTTTTTATACACCAGGGCTTTAAGATGGAGAGTAGTGTGAAGGACAGTCCATCTTAAAGGATAGGAACTCCAGGATAGGAATACGTTTCTTTCAAAACGCATCCCTAAATGTGCGCTGGAGACCTGTACTCACACACAGGAACACAACTACACTGTTGTGTGCAATTATTTGGCTGTGGTCTTCTGCGAGGTGAAGGTCTTTCCCCAGTCGGGCTTGCTCGCAAGTATGGTGCGCTACCTATCTTAAATTCCTTTCTTGGATCTATTCCCGAAGGGTTAGGCACATATGCATTATACCCACGTGTCGAAAACAAATATTTCATCATCATCATCTCAACCCATAAGCGTCCCACTGTTGAGCACGGGTCTCCTTCATACACTTGGAGAGATATTAGAATACTATACCACGCTGGCCAGACTTGTTGGTATAGGGTTTTGTTTCGAGTTTCCCTCTCTTGCAGTGGATATTGTCTGCCTGACCTTTGGGATAGATGGACAAATATTTGGTCCTATGTAATATAAGGCGTGTTTATCGCCAATCACAATTCCTGACTCCGCACTGCAATTCAGAATTTGCTTACACAACATTTCAATAACACGTTGACTGATTCGGGTTTCATTGATCCGCCAAATTTCACGACATTCCAATCAACGATGCTCGAGTTATTCACATACAAATATTTATACAAACAAATGCCGGTCCCAGTAGACTCGAAGAACTGACTGCAGTGGTTACCTCGCTTTTTTTTTATTTACTTCTTTGCGGCATGTTATGGGTCCGATCCCCACACGGGACAAAAATATGTGTGGTCCTTGAATAGTTGTCTGGAGTCTGGGTGTACTTTGAGTTGGTTAATTGTATGTTTGTAAAGTCTCCAGCGACACAGAGCTTCCCTAGTTCAGGAGATGTCTTTTTAAACTAATAAATAATAATAATAATTTATTTCGTGTCGCATAAACACAGAGATAATACCTCATAGATTAGCATACGTTAGTATAAGCACAGAATAAATACTACATTTATTCTGTGGTATAAGGTTTAAATAACTATGTTAGGTCGAATTAAGAATACAAACGTCACCTCATTCCATCCCGAGAAGTAAGAGTAGACTAAGACAGTAAGTTACGGAGATAATAATCACTGCAAGAGAGGGTAACCTTGAAAAAACCCTATACCAACCCGTCTGGCCAGCGTGGTATAGTAGGCTAATATCCGTCCAAGTATATGTGAAGTATAAGGAGACCCGTGCTCAGTAGTGGGACGTTTATGGGTTGTGATTGTGTGATTGTGGACGATCTTAGTAATGCTTTAGTTGCACTTTAAGTCTTTGTGCGTTCGGATAAACTAATAAAAAATATCTAACTCGCTCGTTCATTGAAACCACAGCGCAAAAAAAACACCCAAAAATTTGCATTACTCTTTGTCTAACTAAAACTGTCTTAATTAGAAAAGTTTGACACTATCTATTTAATATTTATACAAAGCAAATTAAATTTAGCAGCAAGTAAATGAGTTTATTCACTTTCTACGAGTAATGGGCACTTAGTAACGTTCTAATTGTAATATACAGTCGAAACAATAAAAGTAAATATAAGTCGGTGTGGAATAAACATTGTATTTTACTTTCCATTTTATAAAAAAACTTGTTTTTACGGATGTCCATCGTACAATACCGGCGGTGAGCCAATGCGTTGTTTGTTTTGTTTTTAAACAAGCTTTTATTTAACTTAAAAGAATGAAAGAAAGAAAAATATTTATATCAAGATTTACAGGAGATAAATAAATAGGCAATAAATTATATACAACACAAAAATCATATTAGTCGTTGAGGTAGACCTTGAAAACGCTGGCGTGATGAGCTGAATGCCTTTGGGCTTTGGGTTAATTTGGCATCGAAGACCAGCCCCCCTAGACAAGTAGCGTAAACGGTAAACGAATCGAATAGAATAGAAAGCAAATGTATGGAATTAGACAAGGTTAAGGTTAAGGTTCTAGAGTGGCGACCACGAACTGGAAGACGAAGCGTGGGCAGGCCTCCAACAAGGTAGACCGACGACCTGGTAAAGGTTGCGGGCAACCGATGGACAAGGTCGGCTCAGGATCAAGAGTTGTGGAAATCCTTGGGGGAGGCCTATGTCCAGCAGTGGACGTCTTCTGGCTGAGATGATGATGAGACATACGTTTACGATATAATATCCCAATGCCTTCTATTCTATTCGGTTTGACTACCGTTTATGACACTTGTCTGCCTCTCCGGTCGAAACGTCAAGCAATCAAGCAATATTGTCTTCTAATACAGACATTACATACATGCTTAATAGGAGGCTCCAATCACAATCATGCTATTGTAAATCCTGGTAGAAAAACTAAAAATTTTTTTTTAAAATTTTGAATCTAAGGTCATTTTTTCATTTAGAAAATACTTATTTTATCTATAAAATAAGTATTTTCTAAATGAAAAAATGGCTAAGAAAGTAATGAATAAAACACAATACACATTTATTTTCACGTAAATATAATATTTTTATGTAGCTTACGATTTTGTATATAATATTTTCGATTCACTTACCTACAGTAAAATTACTTTCGTTTTTTGCCTGCGTGTGTTCTCATTTACGATAGGTTATGTCATGTTAATCGGATCTCCAGTGCAAAAAAAAAAACGGGTTGCTACTTATAGGGTTTTTTTTCTAGTTTCCCCTCTCTTGCAAAGGATATTGTCTGCCTAACTTACAAGGAGTAAGTCGACTCTTACGGCACCCGTTGGAAGGAACGGGACGGTGACATTTGTATTCTTAATCCGTCACCACACGGACAATGCTATGCTCATAACATAAGATAAAATTTGGCAAATAGTTAATACGACAGATCGACTCCGAGACCTCGTACACAACTTAAGTACCATATTTAAATCTTTCACTAAACAAACACCGTACAGCTAAAACCGGTGGGCCTGGAAGCATAAGATTTTGGCACAAGAGTTTCATAAATACCATGAATGAACAGATTTTTTTTCCACAGGTTTCTTTTCATACTTCCATCAGATGGGCTGTACCTGATGGTAATAATAATAATAATAATGTCCTCCTAACCGGGTTTCGGTCACGGCGGCTTATCTCAACGGAGACTTGCCATCTGCGCGGGAGATATAATAGTGGACAACTGTGTGCAAAAACACAAGTGCATTCTTTGTTCCCTCACTCTCATAGTCCGATGGGATGGCAAACCCGACACGACCGGAGAGAGATCAGGCGTAGGACCAACGGCTTTACGCGCTTTCCGAGGCACGGGGATGTAAACACCACCAATTTCCAAACTCCGGGAATTTCTTAACAGAAAAAACCCAATATCGATTTTTGGCCCGACCCGGGAATCTAACCCGGGACCTCGTGATCAGCAGTCTCACACATCGACCACTGATCCACGGAGGCAGTCAAAACCTGATGGTAAACAGTTATCGTAGCCGTAGCCGCTGACAGCTAGGTGCACTCGCTGTTCAGTAAACGATCGGTGGGTTAAGCAACCAAGGGCGCGGTAACCCTATAGATGGGTGACCGAATAGTGGTATAATAATAATAATAATAATATAATAATAATACCGTTTATTCATCTCCACAAATTACAGTTGGTATAGTAAATGCGATATATAATAACAAACCGAATAGTGGTGTTTCATCTGAACAAATGACTGCCAAAAAATACAGTATTAATCTACAAGATGTGTTTCATAATATGGTTTGGTCATAAATTATATATTAATTCTAAATAGTTTGTAAAAAAATCATCAAATCAGCACCACATTATTGAGATGTAACCACTTTATATGACTTAAATTTTTATCAAATAATACGAAAAAATAAACAATATCTGAAGAAAACATACACTTATAATTTGGTAATGTTATATTTAGAATAAGTTTAAATTTTAATTTATTAAAAATTAAAAAGACGTCCATTCAAAGAGTACATCTGTTTGGCGCCTAGAGAATTAGGTCGTGTTTGCTTCGCCCAAATGCTCAAGGTTGTTGGCGATATCACAAGCCTTAACGGGATACCCTATTTATTGAGATCTGTACCATTTCTCCTAAATATCAATATCAAAAACAAACCACGATACGTATCACAGATGGTAATCAACTAAATATTATACAGCAGTTTATGTAGCAGACACGTTCAGCTTACTCCAGATGTCGAAAGTGGTGGAAAACCATTAATTATTAGGTGAAAGCAACACCGACGCGACGACCCATTAAGCTGAAAGCCTGATAGTTAATAACTATTGATCGAAATTAGCAATTATGTTTATGAGCTATATCAACCGCAAATATGTGAAGAGAATCCTACTAATATTATAAAAGTGAAAGTATGGATGGATGGATGGATGTTTGTTACTCTTTCACGTAAAAACTATTGAACGGATGTGGATGAAATTTGTAAACATTACCTGTACATATGCAAACACGGATTGAGGTGGTGGACCTTGTCATTTATTACTGCGTTGCGTATTGCGGGTTTGATTCCCACGCGGGAAAAAAGTAATATACAAATATTTCTTTGAGTTAGGGTGTACTTTGTCTGTCAATTATGTTTCTTAAGACCATCGTGACACAGGCGAGTTATAATTGTTTAAATTAAGATACCTATTCCAAAGAATGCTTAACTTAACCTTAACAGGCTTGTTGGGCTTCGATTCCCACACGAGACAAAACTTTGAGGGATTCATAAATGTTTATTCCGAGTCTGGATATAAAGTCTACCGCGACACAGAGCTTGTTCCCTAGTGCGGGAATTGTCTTTTTAGAAGAAAAAGCAAGAAAGAATAAATTATATCTTTAGACTGACCCACTTAGACTGTGCGTACTATGCTCACCACAAGTACACTCCAACAAAATTATCTAAAAGCTAAGTGACAGCAGAATGACGCAGCCTATTACAAGTGTAGATATAACTTCTGTCAGGAGAAAGTGGCCATGACTGTTAAAGAGACGCACTTGTGTTAAGAATATATCTGGAAAAGCTTGTTGATTTCATTTTATGTCGTAAAACTTGAAATATAAACTAAATTACGGACTGCCTCCGTGGTCGAGTGGCCGCAGTATGCGCCTGCTATGCACGAGGTTGTGGGTTCGATTCCCACACAGAGCAAAACTTTGTGTGACCCACAAATAATTGTTCTGAGTTTGGGTGTAATTTGTGTCCGTTAATTGTATGTTTGTAAAGTCCCCCGCGACACAGAGCTTGTTCTCTAGTGCGGGAGTTGTCTTTTTAAAAAAAAAAAAAAAAATTGAACTTAAATACAAAAAATAAGAAAAATAAAATAAAACCTGACTGACTGCCTCCGTGGTCGAGTGGCCGCAGTATGCGCCTGCTATGCACGAGGTTGTGGGTTCGATTCCCACACAGAGTAAAACTTTGTGTGACCCACAAAAAATAGTTCTGAGTCGTGGTGTAATTTGTGTCCGTTAATTGTATGTTTGTAAAGTTCCCCGTGACACAGAGCTGACAGAGCTTGTTCTCTAGTACGGGAGTTGTCTTTGAAAGAGAAAAAAAACGAAGACTGTTGTTTAAGTCAAAATATTCCTTAACATCGCTGTCTACTGGGAACGTGTCCAGATAGCGGCATTGCTACATTGAATGGCAATGCTTAATCTCTGTGCGAGAAACAAGCCAGCCCTTTGATCACGCGAATTGACCATCAAAAACGAACTATAAACATATAAACTAAGTAGAGGTGACTGGGAAAAGACCTCTATCTTACAGAAGACCACAGCCAAATAATAACTAATCTTACAAGAAATATTCTTACTCAAATTTTAAAGAAGAGAGGTAGGGTCCTATATATAGCAAGGAAACTTAACTGGAGAAGGACCTCCATCTTACAGAAGACAATAACCAAATAACTACACACAGAGGTGTAGTTGTGTTCCTGTATGTAGGTCTCTTACTCTCATTTAGGGACGTTTACCTTTCTCAGGGATTTTCTATCACAAAACCTGATGTGTTAACATTTTTAAGTCTGCAACACGCAAGTGATGCCTCAGGTATTGTAAGCGTCTATAGGCTACGGTAACTGCTTACCATCAGGCGGGCCGTAGTTTGTTTGCTTGTTTGTCACCTAAGTAGTATAAAAATCTTACTTTGTCTGCATTACGGTGTAGTGACGCCATACGTGCAAATACTCAAAATTCATTTATTCATTTAGGTTACAGAGTATCACTTATGAAAGTCATAAGTTATGTAAGTAAGAAAGCCAGAAAAATGATGTCAGCCAATTTACTTGTTGACAAGAACTAGCAAGAAATTTAGACTACTCTTTTTAATCGCCATTAACGGATGCAGTCAAAATATGTTTCTTTTTACTTGGCAAGCAAACTTACGGCCAGCATGATGGTAAGCAGTTACCGTAGCCTATGGACGCTTGCAATATTTTTGTATTTAATTTAGTTAAATAATTTCACTTAAAACTACTTTATTTACTGCACCTACTTTAATTATCTCTGCATCACCTGTGGTAGACTGGTAGAGAATGCTTATAGCATTAAGTCCGCCTATGTACCTATGTGCATGAAGTTTAATAAATAAATAAAATGATACCTACTATGAACGTCAAAAAAATACGTCACTTGCGTAATAACAACCCCAATTTAAATTTTAAGGTTTTTCGTTTAATAATCTCCAGGCTTACCAGTCAGTGTCATTGGGTACTATTATCAATTTGCCTGACCTGGGGATTGAACCCACTACGGATTCAGCCAGCTCATTAAAGCTGCATGCAGTGAAAAAGTAAAGGTCATTAATTCATTATATATCAAAACATTATTTCTTCATCGAACTCAACAAAAACAATATGAAATCAAATAGTGATTAAAAAATAATCTAGAAGTTTCGACATACTATTATTATAATGCAGGTATGGCCTTCAAGCTTTTTTTTAAGTTTAGCAGAATGAGCAGGTTTGTAGGTTATATTTCGCGTCCTCAGTGGAGAAAAGACACAAGATGGCGGCTGTTTGTCAATAATGATCTTAATGTCTTGACATAAGGCGTGTGTGAATTAAGACCTAAATTCTCTCTCTCTTGATAGGATTGCGTTTTGAATTAACCGTTTTCCTAGCCCAGGCATACTCCATCTAAAGACTTTGACTAACTCGGTGGTCCAGTGGCCGCAGTATGCCTGCTGTGAACGAGGTTGTGGATTCGATTCCCACACAGGAAAAAACTGTGTGTGACCAATGAAGAATTGTTCTGAGTCTGGGTGTTGTTGTATGTTTGTAAAGTCCCCCGCGACACAGAGCTTGTTCTCTAGTGCGGAAGTCTTTTTAAGAGAAAATAAAAAAAAGGCCCTGCCCTAATGCGGTGCAAATGGGTTGGCAACACGCAAGTGACATATCTGCTATTGCTAGCGTGCAGGCTACGGTAACTGCTTAACATCAGGCGGGCCATATGCTTGTTTGCCACCCAAGTAGTATTAAAAAAAGGTGGTAGATAAAGCTTCCCGAGAAACTATAACATGGGGTTACTCCGGTGTTTCAAGCGTCCATAGGCTATGGTAAGTGCTTACAATCAGGTGGGCTATATGCTTGCAAGCCTCATTAGTAAACTACACCTCAAAATTCTGAATTTTGAGTCTTTAAAAATTTACAACTGAATTATAATTAGAAAGCCCACAAAAGATTCCACTTGGCCATTTGTTAAAACAGTATACACAAAAGTAAAATTAATATTCAGGCGGTGGCTGTAGTCGTCTCACTCTGTTTATTGAATCTTGAATTCATTAATTAAATGCACCTCCGCCGTTTCTCTTGCAAAACTGACTAGTTAATAATCTTTCTTTGTCATCGACATCACTTTTGGCGGATCAAGATTGACATGCATATTTTTTATGTTATCACGATGACATACAAGCATACGGCCCGTCTAGTAAGCAGTTATCGTAGCCTGTGGACGCTTGCAATAACAGAGGTATAACTTGTGTAGTGCCATTCAAAAAATTTAACACTAGGGCTTTTGTGGTGGCGTATCCCTGGGATTGGAAAACGTTTCGTTTAAAAGCATCCCTAAATCTCTAAACGGTAGTGTATTTTTTTTAAAGACAACTACCGCTCTTGGGAACAGGCCTTATGTCGCAGAAGACTTTACAAAAATACCCAGACTCGCCACAGCCATATTATGAATCACACATTTTTTTGATCCGTGTGGGGATCACGTCGCACAGTGGTAAATGTCGATGTAACCACTGAAGAAATGAATCGAACGCTGTCGTTCCTACGTCCTACATCTTATAAGACCAAATATTTGTGTGTGTAACCCTGGAATAACGGAAACGTTACTTTAAAAACAGTTGCCTTCAAATGAGGTCTGGAAACCTGTACTCACGCACAGGTATACAACTAGATCACTGTGTGTGTAGTTATTTGGTTGTGGTATACTTTAAGAAGGTCCTTTTTTAGTCGGGCTAGCTCTTCTTCTTGCCATCTAAGTACTAACACTAAAAAAAGTAAATTTTCTACTGTCCCAAAGTCCGATGGGACGGCAATCTGACAAGACTGAAAATAAATAAGGCTCCTACGCCTAGATGATTTAGTTTAGAGTCACGAACTGTCACGAGCGTTCCATTAAAAGTTTAGTTTCAGTCTTCAGTCAGAAATTCTGATTGGCAGTTATAATCTATCGAAGAAATCAACGCTATCTTGGATCTCCGAGCGCAATAGACTTGAAAATCACGAGGCGTTGCGTTCAGGCATACCTATAGACTGCACTATAATTATTTCATTAAACTAAACACTTGAATAACTTTACATTGAGCGCTAAATAATATTACCAAGTATGTGTATAATCAGTAATAATGAAAGATAGCTTCGGTCGGTGTTAAGGTGTTGCTATAATAGGTTATTTCTGTGCAGTCCGGAGTTTGGAATATGATATTAGATAACGAAGGAAATATTTACTCTTTAATTTATGCATTGTTAAAACTATGTAATATGCAAAAAAGAATATACAAGAATGTCACTATTAAAAAAACGTAATGTTAACGTTTATAGTTTGGTCATGCGTACCCCAAACCAGATACCTACTAAGGAATCTAGATGAAGGATGCGCATAACAAAAAGAGATTGCAAAACATATCCCAATTTCCAGTGCTTTGGCCATGCTATAAGAATAGCTTTATACATATCAAATAGGCTACCGAGCCACTAGCCGGGCTAATACCTGAGCTGAAGCTTTCTGTTAATTATTTTTATGTTTATTTATTTTAAAATTTTATCGAAATCGGTGAAATGGCTTTTGAAAAATCGACAAAACTGAAAAAACGTCGATTGTATTTATATTATTGAATTCGGTTGCATTTTTAAAATAAAAAAATATATATTCTCAGTTACAAGTTTATTTTTATATTGTACAAATAATGTTACATATCACTTATACATTCTCTTAAACTGACAAACACTTTTAGGATTTGTGCCCAGGATCAGTTTTACGCATGAAGAGTACGAGGCAATGTAGAATTAGCTCTGGAAATTGTTTTTTATAAATCACTAGCTGTTGCCCGCGGCTCCGCCCGCGTGGATCACGGTTATCGCTGTAAAAAGTAGCCTATGTATTATTCCAGACCATAACCTATCTCTGTGGCATTTCATCCAGATCCGTTCAGTAGTTTTTACGTGAAAGAGTAACAAACATCCATCCATCTATCCATACTTAATAGGATTATGGTATAGGTATAGGAATGATACAATGCTTGCAGGATGGTACAAGTTAGCGCGACTGATTTTTTTTCCTATTTTCTAGCCGCCTACATTTCCTTTTAATTGCGGTACCCATTAGTTACTTTGTTCTTTATCGAACAGGGTCTCATGCGAGCCATCCATTGACCATCTACGGACCATAATGATTACTAAGAAACAATTGCATACATATGTGTAAACATACTTCGATTGATTTGTTTTCATCGAGTGAAAGCAACAATGTTCATTAATAAATATATTTCTATGCTAATATTATAGGATGTCTTTGAATATATGGAAAAATCAGCTTAAACTAAACTAGGAATCGCTAATAGGAAGCTACATTATCGCCTGAGTGGTATAATAATGGTAGGTTACTTTTTAATGACGTAAACACGTAAGGAAAAAATGATATTTTTATTACATACCAAAAATGATCAAAATTAGTTTTTTTTAGATTTTAAGTTTAAAAAAACTAATTTTAATATTGTCGTAAATAATGTTTTTTTTTATAATTCATGCTGTCTTTTGGCGATAAGTATAAATTACCTTTAGCCATCTAGGCATCCTAGATGTCTAAAGTTAATAAAGTGATTTAAAATAAAAATCAGCAAATAAACAACCTACATACATACATATCATCACGCCCGTCTCATTGGGGTAGGCAGAGACTATGCGCAATCAAACATACTTCTTTCGCTTCCTCTACATTCATCAACCTCTTCATGCATAATCGATTCTGCATACTTTTAATTTGGGCCTTTTTAGCAAATCCCCTGGTAGATACTACTTGGTCGCTGTATGTTCATAAACAACATTCTGTATTATAATATTAACTTGTTATGTTTATGAAGAGATTGTATCAAATTAAAATCATATGGAATATAAATAGCAAGATTTCTAAATTTTGCATTAGTTCATAGTTCATTAAATTAATATAGAAATAGATAATGCATAAGAGTTGGTTCGAATATCTGATATTCGGTGTATAATTCAAAGTATTTACCCTACATATTTAGAAATTGATGCAACGTTAGCGCGTGAGTTGTTCAAGCTAATAGATACTGAACGACAATAAATTATTATCTGAGCAGGAAATATGGCATGTGCACGTCCTCATATATCATCCTCACGCATCACCATACAAATACTTAACACTTTGTTTCCACTACATCATTATTATTTGTCCCAAAAACCAAATTTCGTACAAAACGATAATGTAATTTCGCATGTCATTATAATGTTTGTGTGCAATCGAAGCCGTAGCTATAAGTTACAAAATCACGTTGGATCATATTAATTTATGTTAAAATAAAACATAATCCAAATATCATCGATATATGAAACAATGACGGCGTCGATTGTACACGCAGGCGCGCGCGCATCACTCAGTCGCGGGGTGCGTGCGCGTCGAAGCGCGGACTTTCTCTCCCCTCTAACGACCGCCATTTTGCAGCGGGGCGGCGCGGCTCAGCGACGTCCGCAGACGACGAGCGACCACGCGGCCTCAACCTCGTCAACAAGCAGGCAGCCCTCCCGTTTGTGCCTCCTGCGTTCCCAAACAACGCGCCCGACCGCCTTATCAAACCCTCGGAGTACTTGAAAACAATCACGGCGCCGTGTAAGCGCGACGACAGTGCGGCGGAGGCGCGTCCTCCGCCGCCGCCTCCTGTGCCTGTACCAGTGCCACTGGACAACAACAATGTGCCTCCACCACCACCGCAACCACCGGCGCAAGCCAGGATCCAACCCTTGGCAGCTATCAGCACCGCTGAACTGACATCAGTGAGACTCAGGACCCCTGCACATAAGACTATGTCTGCACCACCACCGGCCCGATCAGTCAGTTTGCAATGTTTGCCAAGCGCTGCGGAGATTTATAAAAACGCAAAGACGGATTTGATAGAGGAACTGAAGATGTCCAAGGATATTACAGGAATTAAGAAGATGAAAGTGGAACGTGCGCGACGTGAGAGTCTTCAAGACAAGGAGACGTTTACGGAGTTCACCAAGAGATTCACAGCTGAGAATTTTGTTGATCAGGTCAGTGAACTTTGTGTTTATATACCTAGTAGTATATCGAGTTAAGTTTCAGAACTAGTTCATATGCATTGTTTTGAGAATTGCCTTATAATCACTTTACGGACCATAAACATTCGCTGCGGTGAAAGGGGTTCTCAAAATAATACTGAAAGCTTGTTCTTGTTGTTATACGAGTGTTACTGAAGGATAGTTTTACATTTAACAGCATTTCTGACACGAAAATATACTAAGAAATCATTCCTAAAAAATTGATAATCAAATATAAATTTTGATACCTAATCATTGTGTCTTAAATTCTTAGGAGATCAAAATTACATTATTTTTCTAGTGTCTTCGAATAGGTATTTTCTTCATTAATCGACTGTCACGTATCGCGAGTAAATTGCAAGAAAATACATATAATCGACGCATACGGTACGCATTTTCCAAGAATCGGTCGCATCTACTGTAACCCAGTGAGCTACTTGCTTCTCCCCCCCCTCCCACTACCCCTCCACTAACTATCTCTGTAAGTGCTTTAATGTCTAACAGCCGTGAAAAGAGACGTTTCGCGTTTTTGATGAACGTACAGTCGGTATAAAAATCTGTTATGAGGAAAATAATTAATAAGAATTTTAATTTGAAGAGATGAGAATGTGAAAATATTTTTCTACATAGTTTATTTCTTTTATACGCTTGGATGAATTATTTGTACGTATCTATAAAATAATAATTTATTTAACAAGTAACATGACTCAGTGTGTTAGTAACAATATTTCTTACTTCTATGTTAGTTTTCCTATTCTTAACACTTAACCTAATAACAAATGATTATTTGTATGTGAATCACTGCCACTTGCTAAGCACCTAGGTGGATAGCTTGCAGCAGTGACTCACATACAAACAGTCGAGTCTATAATCTCTATGTTTCATACAACATACATATTGATGAATATTACGTAAAGGTAATAAATTCAGAGTGATACAAATTAAAATCTTCACAATTTTTAGAATATATTTCTAGAAAACTGTATTAATGAAAGTTTTATCAGTAATCACTGCGATTTCGTCTTCTATTTTATCGTGGGCCATATTATGTTACCAAACGGGTCTGTCTCTTCTGTTAAGAGAAAGAGAGAGAGGGGGTGTATGTCTTAATTAACACATGCTAGCCTAATGCGGCTTGATGAATCAGATATGTGTTTAGAATTTCTTCACCACTTCGTTGCAAATCGGTTATTTTACCACTGGGCCACCACCGAATAAAAATGTACGATATAAGATAAACTACTCGCTGACACAGAATATAAAGAATCTTGCTCATAACACAAAGATTTGTTCTGGATGAGAATCGAACCCATGACCTCCGGCTTGGTAGACAGAGTTATTTATCTCGAGACTATGAGTCCAAGATTAGTATACTAAATTCTGTTTGTTAAAAGTTAATAATCTTTCAAATAGAACTCAAATTTACCGTATTTAAAGTTAATACCAAAATTGTGTTAAGATTAACTTGAAGTGAGAGAGTTTCAGATATTAAATTCGGATGAAGTTGAATATTCGATGCTGTCTTTACGAAAAATATACTTTAGAAGGGATATTTTTATCCGACACATTTCTATCAAGCCTTAAAATATGCCCATTGTAAGGTTAAGGCCAGCTTACACCCAGAGTTTTTCAATTGCCCTTTAAATTCATGGGGGATTAACCGATTCATTTCCGATATTAATTTAAAATACACAGGATGTCAACTTGATTACTTAGCATAATTAGAAATTCAAATAAATATATTGCTATGCACTACATGATACGGCTGAAAGCCATAACCATACACATTTGGCTATCATTCAGAGGTATTCAATAACTCATTTAATTTACGACCTGAATATAAAAACATGAAAACTATTTGGTTCATTGACATATTATTATGATTAGAAGACGATATAAGTACCGTTCACAAGTTAGGACACAATGCTACTATGTGGGCCGTGGTAAAAACTACAAATATTGTTCAACCGTAAAATTGTTTGACACCGATTTTTGTATGATGCAATTAATTGCATAGACATTACATTAATACGGCCTGTGTCAGTTTGCGAGTTAATTAAGAAATCATGTAACTGAATATTTTTGCTGTCTTAACTTGAGCTTATTTGGGTTCGATTCTCGAGTTGGGTTTATGTTGTTTGTCTGTTGAATATGCTTAGTAACATTGAGCCTAAAATTGTGATCGATAGGGCATTAAGTTCGCCCAGTATTATATAGGACATAACATAGCTAGGAAAACATGGGGACATACACCCCTTAGTTAGGCAATTTTATTTCCATGATTCATAGACTGCGATGACGGAAGGCCATGCTAACTGGCAAAGAAGAATGATGTCTTGTAGGAAACACGTGTAGTATCTTCACTTTTCTAGCTGTAGATAATGGCTTCCCCCCCACGTGGATGTCATTTTTCATGGTAAAAAGTCTATATCCTTTCTCAGGATTCCATCTTAAATTTCATAAATAATTTTCATTAAAATCCTTTTAGCCGTTTAGTAGTGATTCATTCAGCCGTTTGGACGCTGCTTCGCCAGCGTGGATGTCAGTTTTCGCGGTAAAAAGTCCATATTAGGTATCCTTATAGCTGTAGACAATGGCTCCCACCACGTGGATGTCATTTTTCACGGTAAAAAGTCCATATTGTCCTTTTTCAGGATACCAACTTAAATTTCATATATAATTTTCATTAAAACCCATTAAGCCGTTTAGTCGTGATCCATTCAGCCGATTAGTCGTAAAATGTAACAAACATAGTGAGTTTCTTTCGAATTTATATTATTAGAATGGATTCCAAATTCAAATTTAAGTTAGTTTATCTCACCTCCTCTATCTAGGACCAGAATAGGCTATATATCCTATAATGGTATTAAATTATTGTTATTCAATATAAATAATACCCAATATTGCGATATTTATTATTGTAGTCCTAAGTTCCACGCGACACAGGGCTTGTTTTCTAGTGCGGGGTTGTCTTTTTAATAATAAAAAAGAAAAAAAATGATATTCTCACAGGTACACTCAGACTGTGGGAAAATAAACATTTGAAAAAAGGAACAGTATTAAATTTCAAAACAATTTTCAGTGTGACACAGGGCTTGTTTCCTAGTGCGGGGTTGTCTTTTTAATAATAAAAAAGAAAAAAAATGATATTCTCACAGGTACGAACTCAGACTGTGGGAAAATAAACATTTGAAAAAAGGAACAATATTAAATTTCAAAACAATTTTCAGTGTGACAAGCCGACCATAGAAGATTACATAACATAGTATTTTGAAAGAAAACAATATTTCAAACAATGCTTCTTTCATCCGTTCACATCGATCTTTAGACGATCACGATTGCAGTAATTAACTGATCAGCTTGTGTATTGTGTTCGATATTTGAGTGAAAGTGTTCAGGGCTGTATTCTAACCTTACTTAAATATAGATTTGTTTTTAATGATCATTTTCAAGTAAGTTTACTATGTTCAGGGTTGTACTGTAATCGTTCATTAATATAGATTGGTTTTTAATTATTTTGCGTATGAATTGAAGTTTATTTTACGTTTTTTTTATTTGCGTAATGAATAATGACTTCATTGACTGTTTGAAATTAAAAAATATAATTTTAGAGCTAATTGGCTGAGGATAATTAAGGGGAACCAAATTACCAACGGACTTTTATTTATTTGAGGTTGGTTTAGTGGCCGTTTTGAACACGTGGGTTCCATCGCGTTGAGGACTTTTTGGGTGAACAAAAATCATGGAACTCATGTCATCGTCACCGAACGCTTTCCATATAATATTCTAACTTTTTGTATGAACAAAAATCATGGAACTCGCATCATCGTCACTGAATGCTTTCCATATTCAAAAATAATAATCTAATAGCTCGACGATACAATTCACAAATTACTTAGTTTTTACTTCTATCGACAGTCCCCAAAAACTGCCCCGCATGTTTTTATTTTCCACTGATACTAATATTCATATTAGGGATACGTCACACACACCCAAACAGAACGAGGTCGATCGTCTCGGATGGAAATTTAACCCATGACTTTTGCTGGCTAACCAGTCTAGATCACTAACTAATATAATAATATATTATTTTTTGGGACAACTTACACAACGCCATCTGATCCCAAACTAGGCATTGCCTGTACTATGGTAACCTTACAACTGATAAACATACATATATATTTCTAAATACATACATATTATAGATAAATAACGCCCAGACACAGAACAAACAATCGTGCTCATCACACAAATATTTGTCCTGGGTGGAAATCGAACCCACGACCTCCGGCGTAGCAGTCAGAATTACTAACCGCTCGACCAACAGGACAGTCAAACTATAGATCAACAGCCAATTTAAAACTGATTCGATACCATAGTAGGTATATTAAACCTGATGATGCGTGAAGCCGAGGATCGTGCCAACTGGCGTACACTTAGAAAAGCCTATGTCCTACTGGACCTGGACTACGATAGTCTGATGATGAAAATGATGCACACTAAGGCATGCCTACAAGATTTTGCACATGCGTTCAAAATGAATGCATACATGAGAATTCAAACCAAAATGTCAAAGAATTAGGTTAAGGTCACAATTCAATTAATATTTAATTAAGTCAAAAATATTGTAAAAAAACACGTCATTTATCGTGACATATATACATCTCAACCCATAAATGTCCCACTGCTGGGCACGGGTCTCCTCCAAACATTTAGAGTGATATTAGCCTACTATACCACGCTGGCCAGACGGGTTGGTATAGGGTTTTGTTTCGAGTTTTCCCTCTCTTGTGGTGGATAACATTTACTCCCTTAGCCGACTCTTACGACACCCTCGGGATGAATGGGATGGTGACATTTGTATTCTTAATCCGTCACAACACGGATTTGGATCATGACATAGAATATACTATATGTCACCGAATATTTCATTTAAAAATAAGCAAATGAACAAAGAATTTACAGCATTCAGTCCTGAACTGACCTTGCCCATCAGCTGTACCCAACCTTCGCAGGTCGTCGGTCCACAATCGATACAATAGTATTAAAGAGGGCGCCATATTGAATTTAGTGTGACGTCACATAGACTAACCAGTAAACCGTCAAGACAGTATGATGCCGTCCCTACTTATCAAATTATAAAGCGTAGTTTAGAAGATATAAGAGAACCGATGAATAAAGATACATAGAAACATACATACAGGCTAAAACCATAACAAATGGGTAGGTAAACAATCATTTGCAATTATTGCCAGAGCACAATTGCAAATAGTTACATATGAAGAAAAGCTACATTAGCTTTTTTTCATTATGTTACTTGTAATTGTGTGCCAACCCTAAAAACCAATTAATGAACATTTGAATTCATAAAAAAAATTACTTATTTTTATACAAACGTTGTTGCGTACGTTTTCACGCTTTCACTGTTTCTCTCGTGCTGTCACGTTTTATATTTCATCTTTTCAAAATATTGTTAGTAATTAGCCGTGCTTTATGTTATTTCACTCGACGTAAAATTGGTTTTCGAAAGACGAACTTCTTTAGTAAAGTGAATCACGTGATTATGAATTTTGTTGCTTATTTTGAAATACTTTTCACTATCACTTATTATATCAAATAACGTTTTGGGGTTAGTATTATATATCATAATATATATATCATCATCTCAGCCAAAAGACGTCCACTGCTGGACATAGGCCTCCCCCAAGGATTTCCACAACTCTCGATCCTGAGCCGACCTTGTCCATCGGTTGCCCGCAACCTTTACCAGGTCGTCGGTCCACCTTGTTGGAGGCCTGCCCACGCTTCGTCTCCCAGTTCGTGGTCACCACTCTAGAACCTTTCTGCCCCAACGGCCATCAGTTCTATCAGTATTAGGTATATATATTTGAGTATAATAGCTGGAAAAAACGTTTTCTTATCCCAGGGATACTCCATCTTAAAACACTGTGTAAAAAATGGGTTGGCAACACTAAAATGATACCTGTGGTATTGCAAGCGTCCATAGGCTACGGTAGCTGCTTATCATGCGGGCCGTATGCCTGTTTGCCACCGATGTAGTATGAAAAAGTAAATCCAATATAATGCATTTATTTTTACATAAAACAAGATATATAACATGCATAATAGCCTTTCCTATTACCTAATATTTTTTGACCTAACCTTGAAAGTCTGAACCGTAAAATAAGGCCAACGCAATCTCCGACAAGTCTACGACCTAGAGATAACTGTAACGATTTATATAAGTCTAGACGAATGAATAAATAAGTTAAAATGGTCTTTTTTACCGATTTTTAAATATCTTTCACCTATAGGAAGGTACCTACATTATATTTACTTGGAAGGAAGGTACATTATATTACTTGCTAAGTAATGTAGGCTTCATTTTATTTTTTAAAAACGGGAACCCGATGACGAACTTTTACGAAAACTTAATAAATGTCCATCCGTGCGAAATCGGGACGTGACGCTATAGTGAATTAATACGTTTGTTCAATGTTTCGAAAATGCATGTGCAGAATAAAACTATAACAATATTATGGAAATTTTATATACCTATATATTATATATATATAAATGTAGTATATATTAATTCCAAAGCTAAATCGCAGTGGCTGGTAAATGGTAGTTAGGTACTAGACGTACCATTACTTACATTATAAATAGAATATATTTTATTGTTTTTGTTTATAAAAAAATTAAATAAAAGAATATTTGAACGATTTCGAAAATTATTTATTTCTGAAAGAAAGAAAAGCATTTATTCGAACATACACAGGATAACAGACAGTAAAAAAAAATAGACACTTGATAACGACACAAAATATATCCTGTGTGATGTCAGAAAGGGTCCTAATCTCAGCACTGACCTGCGCTAATTTTCTCATCAAGCCTTTGTGAAATCACGGTCAGTTATACTTATAATAGATACAACGGGCCGCCCGCGATTTCATCCGCGTAGCAATTTGGAATATTTCCCCCGATTTTGCAACATATCTCACTATTGCTCCGCTCCTATTGATCATAGCGTGATGATAGCCTATAGCTTTCCCGGAGAAATGCACTATTCGACAAAAATAATATTTTTTCTAATCGAACCAGTACTTTCTGAGATTACCGCGTTTAACCAAACAAACAAACTCTTCAGCATTATAATATTAGTATAGTTATATACTTAGATAAATTTCTGCTATAGAACGCTACTAAGTAACATAGGCTATATTTTCATTGATCCCTACAAAAACTTTACAACCCGTGCGAAGCCACTGGTATTATATGATGTTCTATCATTTAAGAGATCACTTTCAACCATCACGCGCCTAAATTATGCGACAAACATACATCAGTGAATTAGATTGCTTTCGAAAGAAATCTTAATCAAATAATGTGGAATCTTTCATATTCTTGTTCGTGGAAAGATATGTGTGGAGAAGTTTTAGATGAAGTAATCCTTACTAATATTATAAATGTGAAAGTTTGTAAGAATAGATGGATGGATGTTTGTTACTCTTTCACGTAAAAACTTCTGAACGGATCTGGATGAAATTTGGCACACAGATAGATTATGGTCTGGAATAACACATAGGCTACTTTTTGCAGCGATAACCGACATCCACGCGGGCGGAGCCGCGGGCAACAGCTAGTATAATTATAATGATCTAATGTTATTTTTACTCAGCATAGCATTAAGCCTCTTTCGAATAGGGGGTAGACAGAAGTCAAAGTCAAAGTCATTTATTCATTTTGATGAAATGCATGATACTTATAAACGTCAAAATAAACAAAAGTCAGCATATTTTTTCCTACAGTTACAGTAAAAAGGTACCTATATAACAAAAAAAACTTGCTAATTCTTGCCTCGACTAGAATTATTGGCAAGAATATTTTTAAATATTTTTGTCATTTTTGCTATGCAATCAGCTCAAAAATGTTGAATAGTGCTTTTATCCAGGAAGGCTATAAGCTATATAACTTCGCGCTATGATCAATAGGAGCGGAGCAGTAGTGAGATATATTGCAAAATCGGGGAAATGTACGTTCCAAATTACAACGCGGACGAAGTCGCGGGCGACCTAGTCAATAATATAGGGATATTATACACAACAGTTGGAATATAGCTCGTTTACGTCTGTGGTTGTGTATTCCCGTTAAAGTCACGGTCATCGCACCGTATCGCGTGCGATATATACCTATTATAAACTCTTTACTAGCAGTTAGAAGTACAGCTGCCTTATTTTTATACAGTTTGAGGGTATACGTTATGTAATTGGTTAAAAGTATATGACAGTTCAAAAACGCTTGCCATGACAGCTTATATAGATAAAAAAGCATGAATGAGCTTCCTGCCGAGGTTTTCCCGAAAGACTATAGCATGGGGTTCTTTAAGAAAGGAGTTATTAGGTTTCTAAAGGGCCGGCAACGCGCGAGTGATACCCCTGGTGTTGCAATCGTCCATAGGCTACGGTAACTGCTTAACATCAGGCGGACCGTACTTTTCTTTGCCACCATAGTATAAAAAAAACATAAATCCATTAAAAAATAACAATTGCGAACAATACGATTTATTTATTTTATTTTTATTTTATGGCCTAAGAACAGTTTGTTTACCACCATCTATAACGTCATTATTTGTTTATCAAATACGAACCATAATATTATGAAAATAAAGTATATTTTTACATAACTATTATAACGTAACACTCGTATAATAATATAACATAAATATTTACGATTCAATAGGTTTTTGAAATTGATGACTTGAAATTTTATACAACAACATTGGATGACATCTGTACATTAAATGATGACATATAGTTCTTACAATTTAAGTTTGTTGCTTACTTGTGTAACAATTCATAAGAGCAAAGCGGCGTAGCGTATTATAGAAAACTTGCGCACGCGCATCAAGGCGCAAACAAAAACTCACAGAGCGATTTTGTTCTGGGTTTGCGTACGGTTGCGGAAAATACACATTCACATAGAACAGTAATTGGTTTGGGTAAACATATTTTGCGCATGTGGATTTGTATTTTTGACAGAAGGCAAACGCGGGAAAAAACTACTTTGGTTATGGAGCCGGCGTACCATGATATTTGAATAGCGAATTAATTGAAATGTTGACTAAGCTATGTAATTGCCATGTTATATTATATATTGTATTGACATGTTATAAAGCTATGTCGGTAATTGACACGTTACGAATTTTAAATTAAGATCTAAAACATACCTCTGCAAAGATGTCATGTAAAGGTCGCTAAGCCTGCATGGCGTAAGGAATAAAACGGCGATCCGCTTCTATTGAGCCTAAATACATACTTAAGTACTAAGTAGTATGTGCCAGAATTGATAAAACCAGTTTATAAACAATGCAAGTACATTATTTATTGCTGATGCGCTGATCTGCACTCTTCCTCACACGGTAGTTAACACGATGCACACAATTAGCGCAAGAATCTCAACGTGAGCATGTTACCCGCGCCGTGCACAAAAACTGTGTGCTTTCTTCTTTAAATAAAGTAACGATGATCATAAATAAGCTGAATGCACTTTTAACAATTGTAAGAACTATATAAAGTCGTATATATTTTTTGTAATATATAGATAAATGTCTTAGTAAATTCATTGTACTATCAAACAGGCAAGTAAGCGTTATAGCAGATAAGTTACTTAAAGCTCCCTCTACATATTGGGCAAACATACGCCAATATGGTCCACAGTATACCCATAATATAATTATTAAGATTGCGCAAATGACAGTAGTTCAATGTTCCAGTGATAGTCTTAAAATGTACTGTGTAAACATTGGCCTATGTTGGCCCAAAGTGTAGAGGATGCTTAAAACATCAGTGATTTCGCAAATATATATTATCGATGCTAAATCGCATTTTCCAGACTCATTGAATATAATCGCGAAATAATAACGCGGCTTAGCAATTTTTGAAATGCGATTAGCGGATAGATAATATAGATACATAATTACGCTGGGATGTGCGGAACGTCCGCTCACTGCATCTAGCTTACAAAACTCAACTAAATCGCCGATCAGCGATTAAGAGTATCTTATCTGCTAATACTCTAAGGTTTCTCCATCGTGCGAGTCACTGAACGTATCTACCAACTTCATAATGCACCATGAGTTGTTGAAAATATTACTTAATTAACTTTTCAACTGCCTTGCACGATGAAGTTACCAAGATCAGAGCCTCTAGACAAGTGGCATAAGCGATAGTCGAATCGAAAAGTCAAAAAATTAAATGTATGGAATTTGACGTGAGTCTACGATTTAAAGTCGTAAACTTACGTCAAATCCCATACATTTTATTTTTTGACTTTTCGATTCGACTATCGCTTATGCCATTTGTCTAGAGGCTCAGGTAGCTGACTTGTCGTGTCGATAGTTTTAGCTTAAAAACAATTCTTCTAGTACCAAATGCAGTCAAAGCCATTTTTCCTGAAGAGTCAAAAGTATGCTAAATCGAATAGTAAATACCGAAAGTAGCCATAGATAACAGATACACATGTATTTTCTCCAAATTCCTTATTCTTCGTCATTACTGAATTAAAAAAATGTAAGAGAAAATTTACATTCTTTGTATTTTGCTGTCCAAGTTTGGCTTTTACTACATTTCATTCTCGAAGATACCCCTCAAGTTCAAAAATCTCGCACATTGTGCAACCTAAAGATCAAAAACGGCTGGTCTGGATTGGCAGAGGTGTGTACAGGTACCGGAGCGAGATGCAGCTGGAAACGTGATACCGGCGTGGAAGAGACAGATGCTGGCGCGTAGAGCAGCAGAGAAGGCAAGAAAGGACCTGGAAAGAGAACTGGCAGGAGAAGCGGAGAGAAGAAGGGCAGCTGCAGTACCTGCGTGGAAGAGGCAGCTCCTCCAAAGGCGAGAAGAAGCAGAAAACAGGTTGAGGTTCGTTTTGTTTTGGGTGAGCGTAGATAGGATATTGGGGTTAGTGACAAACTTAGATATTTTGAATACGATAAAAAAGCTATATGATATACAAATTAAAGGACAATAAGGTTGACTGGTAGAAAATGTCTCAGGCAAAAAGTCTGCCTTACCAAATTTGTGTATAAAGCTTTAATAAATATTATAGGATTATAATTATAATAAATAATATTCGAGTAGTCTTCTTAAGAACGTATACCTAATAAATTGTGTACTTAGACAATTTATGATACGTTGGAATCTAGTGATACTATAAAATATCTATTATATAGGAATATTAAATAGTAGTAGAAGTAATAATTTAGTTGAAGTCAGAAATTGGGATGCAAAAACTACTTTATTATACAATCGATGCCAATAACACTGTATTATGCTGGAAATTTAAATAGAAAGCTAAAAACTTTCCATTTTACTTAATTAATAAATTAAAATGTATATTTGTTAGTCGCTTTTTAATATAAGATTTATATTTACTAGAGATTCGAGTTGGAAGTCACGGCAAACAAGCATATTACCCGGCTGATAATAAGCAGTTATCCTAGCCTATGGACGCTTGCAATACCTGGGAATCACTCATGTTCCTGGCTCCGGTATCCTTGGGTATTTTGTATTTTGAGAAACCTGAAGATACTCTGGAACACAACTATACCACTGTGTGTGTGTTATTTGGCTGTGGTTTCTGTAAAGTGTAGGTCCTTTTCCAGTTGGGCTTGCACGCTTATAGGGTGCCCTTGCTCTTTAATGTTTAGTGTTTCCAAAACCCCCTTCACCAGATAATTTAAAACTAAATTAAACCACCTAACTAAAATTGACTGGTTCCAGAAGTTCGTTATATACACCTAAAGTTGAAGAAACGAATGGACAATCAAACGGCGAATGGCGGCAATGTCAGCGTGCGGTGTCTATAGACAATATCTCCATGTGTTATGATACTCCTGCGCAACCGATGCGGGCGCCTTCAGAGGCTAAGCTTTCTACAGAACATTGTAATGGTAAGTTGTCTTATCTATATTAATGTTATAAATGCGCAAGTAACTGTTTGTATGTATGTTTGTTTGTTACGACTAAATGGCTGAATGGATCATAATGAAATTTGTCGAAAAGATAGATGCGGTTCTGGGGAAGGATATAGGGTACTTTTACCCCCATAACCGACATTACGAGGGCGGAATCACGCTAGTTTGATATAATAGGAGAAGTAATAGGAGAAATAAAAAAGATTTGAACTCCAAAATCTCTCATACATTTGGCAAAAACAAAAATCGAAAAAATCTTTCTTCTCTCTTTTTAACTGACTTTAATAATGAAGAGCTAATATTCATCTATATGCATAAAATATAAAAATATATTCAGAAAGTTTTATTTTTATTTTCTTCGTGTTTTGTTGAATGCCAAAAGTACGAGATTTGGAGTTACGCCCCTTGTTGCGGAAAGGGTCGATATAACAGTGTCCATGAAGTCAACACCTGATAATATCGATTTGAATTATTAATAATAGCAACCTTGGTTTCTTTCTTACTTTTATGAAGCGCTTGCGATAATAGCAAGGCCTGTCCAAATTTCTTAAACATTATTTTTAATGTATACTCATCTCTCAAACTTTGAGTGAATTCTAGACCACTTGACTTTGCACTCATTCAGTTGCTATATACAGAGCTTTAGGGGAAGACGCAGTAGGAAGGCGGCCATAAGGCGCAAGGCTTGTAGTGGCGCCGTAGACGCCCCTTCGACGCCCCTGCTTGACGCCTCTCTAAGTTTGGTCAAGACCAAGAACAAAAGGGTAGGAGGAGAAGATCTTCGATCTTAGGTAGTGCTAAACACAGCACTGCGAGTGTATTGAGTGTATTTTTCGTGCACTAAGAGAAGTCTACGTTCAGCAATGGACGTAGCGATATAGCATGCTCGTAATATTTATGATGGAATTCTATCATAGATATAATTCAATTTACTTTTTAATTTATGTAAGTTTCTTAACAACATTTATTACATAATATACTTAACAGTGTTTTACATTATTGCAGGTCATTCAACGTCTAACGGCAAACACGAAGCTGAGGAAGAAGATAACGCTAAAATAATCCCGTGGCGGGCACAGTTACGTAAAACTAACAGCAAATTGAACCTACTCGAATAGGCTAGCTAACACTAGGCTAAACATTGTCAACAAACGGTTACGCTGCGTGTGGACCGCGCGGTTGTAGCCAGCCTTATACCCAGGGCTGTCAAACAATATATTAGTCAACAAGTTCTTACGAATAAATATTAAGTTTAATGTAGTCGTTAAGTTTAAATAAAAGCTATTTATTATTTTTTACGTTTTAGATTGATGAAAGACAGCATTGGCGATTAGATTCAATGAACACACGCCCTAAGCCGCGCGGTTTCACTTGCGATTTGAGCCTAAAATTTTTATAAAAATGAAAAATTCGTGTAACGCCATAACGAGTAGCAAATACATTCGTTGCGCGATAATTATACACTTAATTATAACGAGTCCAAAATATAAATTTAATTGTAGAAATGTTAAGCGAAAGTAAAAGTGTTGTTAAACAGGCATCAAATCTGTGGTGCTAAGAATTAAATGATTCTTCAAGTCGAATAAGTAGATAATATAAGCTGAAGTAGTAATACTCCAAAATTAATATTTTATTAATATATTTTTTATTCGGTATAACTTTTATATATTATATTTTCAACTAAATTTTCATATGTATCACATTGCAATAGATACATATTTTAAATTTAGTAAATAAAATTTAATTAACGATAATAAAATATATGAGTTTGTGTAGGTACTTATTTTTACTGTAATCGTGTAAAAATGTAAATCTACTATCCTTTAACGTGATTTAAAATATTACTACCTTTTGTATCTTGATATAAAATATCATCCAGTATGTAGAAATGTATCGGAAAATGTCGATTTTCAACTTATTACTTACGAACTAACTTGAAATTGCTCAAACTAACAACACGATAATTAATTTGCAGTTTCTCTGGCTAAGCCAGAATATAAAAAAATAACGAAAAATATATTTTAAAATGTATTTAAGTTTTTTTAATGCAAGTGATACCATTGTTGCAATATTAGTGTTTAAGCTAGTAGCTTTTCGCAATTGTGTATGAGCTACTTAAACTGTAAGTATACTTCGATGTGTGTTGATTTTGTTCAGTACTTCTGAATCTTATTGTAACGTTGTTAAATAAAATGCTGTTGCTTAAATTGTTTTTGTCAACCCTATACTTAAGGCTGTTTACATATGACACTCAAGAATTTTTGATAGTAATTTAAGATATTTTGATGTCAGATACCCTTGACGTAGATTCTCATGTGCACAGACGTCATGGGTTCGATTCCCAACTCAGGCATTGGGTATTTTTTAATGAAAAATACTCAGTACCTGTCTAAACTCTGAAATTGTACCTGGTGAAACAGTTTGTTTTAAGAGGAAAATATTCCTTATGTATAACGCCCCGCCTTAGTGCGAGGAGATGCACCTGGGACGGTGTTCCTCCGTGGCAGGTTGCAGGTGAGATTTATGGTCGAGCCTACCACCAGCAGCCTGGGTACTGTAGAGCCCCGCCGCCGTCAACCTTTCTTTCTCCTCAGCTCGTACTTCTGGTAAAGCCAGGCCTTGGCCCCAGGCCAAGCGTACGCCGCTTCGCCTAGAAGAGGCACGACAATGCCAAGCGACGGATACTCCAGCTAAATCTTCTTCAATAAAACTACTTTGCAACTGGCCTACTTAAACATATAACATTCACGGATCACGACTCCACTACTTGGAAGTAGTGGAGTCGTGATTCAATATTGAATGAAGAGTCGGGATCAGGCTTCCAAGCCTGATCCTGTCTCTTCATCACAACCTTCAAGTCATCCTTATCTGTCAGAACATCTCAATATTCAAGTATAATTACACTAGCTGTTGCCCACGGCTCCGGCCGCGTGGATGTCGGTTATCGCTGTAAAAAGTAGCCTATGTGTTATTCCAGACCATAATCTATCTCTGTGCTAAATTTCATCTAGATCCGTTCAGTAGTTTTTACGTGAAAGAGTAACAACCATCCATTCATCCATACTTACAAACTTTCGCGTTTAGAATATTAGTAGGATTTACTTTTCAAAAATGTCAGAGGTTTTACTATGGTCGCATGGCTAGCTAGTGACCACCAATAAACCTCTACAGTACCATACACCTCTGCCAACCCTTTAGATGAGAAAGGTGTAAACTATGTTATGTTATACACCAATCACTACAGCTTCTCTTTGTGTATATTCTCCTAGCGCAAAGCAAAGGAGTACCTTGCCAGAATCTAATTCTTTGGTGTCTTCATCATCATTGATTATGACTCCGATGGTTAAAAAGAAGAGACTATGAGAGTGAGAGAATAGAGAGTGCACCTTGTTTGCGCATATACTTGTGTATTAAAAAGGTAATGCGTCCTGCGCAGTACCTACATGGCGACTTAGCTGCCGTGAAAGACCTGGGTCTGAAGATCTTTGATTATAACTAAGTCAGAAGTACGGTGGACAACGAAGTCCGCTGTACGAGGTCGCTATATGAAGATTAGATTTTCAGGAAATCCAATGTATAAATATGTGTGTACCTAATATATATTTTCCTATAGGTTTAGTCTAATTGTACACTGTTACCAAACTTCACAGGAATATATACAACGATTTTCTTAAACGAATCTTCATATAGCGGCACCCGGTACAGCTAACTCCGTTGCCGTGTGTACCTAGGTATATATATTTACGTAAAAATTTTATTGCACGGCAATAACAAAGCCTCATATAAAGTTGCCACCATAAAATAAGTTTATCGTATAGGTCGGTTGATAAAGGTGTACCTAGGTAATCTAAGATTTACATTCAAGTACTAAAGTTAAAATGTTGTAAAGAATAAAACAAAAAATATTAATTCAAATTATTCTCAGCCCAATAATGTTGCCTCCAACAGGTATGAATTCAAAATGTATCATTTTTATTATCTACTTAAGTAGGTACTTATATTACTTAAGTAGGTACTTGTATCCTTACTAATATTATAAATGTGAAAGTTTGTAAGAATGGATGGATGTTTGTTACTCTTTCACGTTAAAACTGCTGAACGGATCTGGATGAAATTTAGCACAGTGATATATTATGGTCTGGAATAACACATAGGCTACTTTTTACAGCGTTAATCGACATCCAAGCGGGCGGAGCCGCGGGCAACAGATAGTAATATATATTTTTTAATATCTTGGGACAACTTACACACGACATCATCACTACGTACTGTGGCACTTGACAAGTAGTAACATACTAATGCATTTCGAAACATCTGCATAGGTGCTTTCATACCTATATTATTTAATTACAACACAGAAAAAAAAACTAAAATATAAACTTGCATCACACAAAGATTTAAAAAAACTCCCGCACTAGAGAACAAGCTCTGTGTCGCGGGGGACTATACCCAAACTCAGAACAACTCTTTGTGAGTCCCACAAAGTTTTGTCCTGTGTGGGAATCGAACCCACAACCTCGTACACAGCAGGCGCATACTGTGACCATTGGACCACCAAGGCAGTCAATTTTTTTGTGTGATGAGCCTGAGTACGGAGCGAAACTACGATCACCGGCACCACCCAGGTTTATTAAAACATGGGTAGGTATTCGTACTAAGTAGATAAAAAGGGAATTTTCATTCTTGTCAAATTCGATCAATCGATGATTAATCAACCACCACTTCACTATTGATTTGACTGCACGGTTGGTTCAGTGGCTTAGTGGTTACCTCGCCATTTACTACTGCGCGGCGTGTTGTGGGTTCGATTCCTACACGGGACAAAAATTGTGCGATCTACAAATGGTTGTCTCGAGTCTGGGTGTACTTTGTGTCCGTTATTTGCATGTTTGTAAAGTCCCCCGCGACACAGGACTCGGTCCCTAGTGCGGGAGTAGTCTATAAAAAAAAACTATTAATAAAACTAGGTAGAATGATTGCATTATCTCAGCCGTAAGACTTCTACTGCTGGACATAGGCCTTGAGGAATATAATTATAATACAGCTAATCTTACCAATCGGCTACCCGCAAGTCCCGCAACCTTTACCAGGCTAAGTCTTCTAGAACAATTAAGCACTCTTCAATTTAACTATCTCTTACATTTATATTTGTTCATAGTTCAACTGTTATGCGGGATGCTGCTCAACATCATTCTACACCCTGTAAACGCACAATATACACTAAAGCAATCTGATATAGGACCTATGAAAGCATTCCTAAATGATTTCATTCAGCCTTACCTACCTTTCATAGAACAACTTGTAAACCCGAAGCAAACAATAGGAAGAAATTCATTGACGCCTGAAGAACAAGAAATAGAATCATATATAAATAAGAAGGTAGACCGTGTGAAGCCAAAAGATAGGGTTTCAGTAGTGGAAATTATTAAACAGAGGACCGATGACATGGACTTAACTTTTTAGACTCTTCATTATTTTTCATACTATAATATATAAGTATATGTAAGGTAATATGTAAGGTTGCCTGGAAGAAATCGCGCTTAGCGATAAGGCCGCCCATTGTAC
Source organism: Trisateles emortualis (assembly GCA_947095525.1). Taxonomy (NCBI): domain Eukaryota; kingdom Metazoa; phylum Arthropoda; class Insecta; order Lepidoptera; family Erebidae; genus Trisateles; species Trisateles emortualis. The sequence continues at coordinate 15,691,892 of OX352745.1, forward strand.
TTATCTATTTTCTGTATATTTCTAACATATATTTTTTGTTATCATTATGGTGTACAATAAATAATTATCTATCTATCTATATTTACACTTCGTTACTGCTTAGCCTATTTCTCTGTTATTGTATATATAAACTCGTTGTCATGGGTTAATGTTTTATTATTATACATGTCATATAGATTCATAAATTTAATTATATTAAGATTTAATTATTATACATACTTTTGCATATTTCTATTATACTTTAGTAAGGCGTTCTCCAATGGATTCCCACCGTCCTTCTTATATCGTCTGACCACCGGGCGGGTGGTCTACCCGGCAATCGCCTTCCGTTTCGCGGCCACCATTCGGTGACTGCTCTGGTCCACCTTCCGTCTTCCCGCCTAGCTAGATGTCCCGCCCATCTCCACTTCATGCTAGTCAACCGTTTACCCACATCATCGACTTTCGTCCTACGTCGAATTTCTATGTTGGGTATCCGGTCCACCAGAGAGATACCTAACATGGCCCTTTCCATCGCTCGCTGTGTCACTTGGATCTTGTGCGTGGTCTCTTTTGTCAGGGTCCATGTCTCGGCACCATACGTGAGGATAGGCAAGACACATCCATTGGATGAGCTTGGCACAGGACCGGAACAGATGGCGCAAAAAAGAGGAGACCTATACCCAGCAGTGGGTGGATAAGGGTTGACAAAGAAGAAAGGCGTTCTTTGGCATTTTTGTGTACTTTGCTCAGGGACGGCTTACTTGTCATTGAGCCGTCGCTATAGCTAGGTCGTGTAACGATATAGATTAAAAGGCTCTTTGAATTTTACAAGTCGCATTTCATTTTACAACCTGGAATCCTGGACTCTCATGTTCCGCCAGGAACACACTTATTAAAAAAGAAAAAAATATATATACAGAAAATACACGAAAAAGGGGAGGGATTGCTTAAAAGGCGTCATAAAATTTCTCCGTTTATTTGCGAATAAATAATATTTTGGAACCATAAATGAATGAATGATTGAAAAAATATCCTACTAATATTATAAACGCGAAAGTTTGTAGAGTATGGATGAATGTTTGTTACTCTTTCACGTAAAAACTACTGAACGGATCTGGATGAAATTTGGCACAGAGATAGATTATGGTCTGGAATAACACATAGGCTACATAGGCTTTTTACAGCGATAACCGACATCCACGCGGTCGGAGCCGCGGGCAACAGCTAGTAAAAAATAAATGTCTCGGTACCCCTGGTATTGCAAGCGTAGAAAAGTAATCTTTATATAGCGGTCCTGTATATACAACTATCTCCGTTGAAGGGCCTTAACGAGCTACTGAAGTCAAGTTGTGGACTTGATTTGTTCGCTGATGACTTTGTCCGAATGTACCTATAAGTTTCTGTGACATGACAGAGTGAAAGGTTAATTATTTCAGTGTAGTTTCAATATCAGCAGCTATTCACCACAGTAGTACCTATGCCATAAGAGATAACACTGTTAAAAATAACTAAAATAGACAAGCCTAGCTGTTTCTATGTCTGTAAACTGCCTTACCTTTCTTACTGCGAAAGCTGCTGAACTAAGTTTCCTGCAGGGAAATTAGTAAAGTTTCAATATCAGCAGCTTGGCACCACTGGCCCTGGCATTGTGTGGCCTTTGATCCGTATTTAAATGAGTGCCGCAGTGCCATACACCATATGTGTATGTTCCGGGTTGTCTGTATATCTAGATACACAGACAACCCGGGACTTAGCGACTGAGAGTCCTGGTGCCGCGGTACGAGAAGAGCCGACCCCAGATAAAGGGACAAGGCTAGGCAAAAGAGAGAGAGGCAGTGTAATTGATGTTTTTTGACGTTCTGAGCCTCTAAACAAGTGGCATAAACGGTAGTCGAATCGAAAAGTCAAAAAATAAAATGTATGGGATTTAACTTAAGTCTACGATATAATGTCGTAAACTTTCATCGAATCCCATACATTTGCTTTTTTGACTTTTCGATTCGACTATCGCTTATGCCACTTGTCTAGAGGGGCTGATTATATAAATATTTATGTACTTACATACTTGTATCAAATAACTCCGTTGTTATATTAAGACACACCTTTACACAACCATGAAAGATGTTAAGCAGTTACTATAAAGCCCTGTGGCTATATAGTAACTGCTTAACATCTGGCTCTGGATCTATGCTCAGATGCCAGATGTTAAGTAGTCACTGTTAACTGCTTAACATCTGGCGTCTGAGCACAGCCTCGAAAACAGTAGATAGGTGCGTGACTTAGGAGATTATAATATACCTTTCTATGCTAAATAAATCGCATGTTTTTTTACCTTATAACCTTAGAAAAATCTGTGCATGATAAATTTTTGTATGACGATTCAATGATCGTACTAGCGTTACGTATCTACGCTTTGTGAACGTCTTCGTAATTATTTATTTAAGAGAGGTAGGGCATCATACTAGCGAGCAAGCCCGACTGGGGAAGGACCTTACAGAAGACCACAGCCAAATAACTACACACAGTGGTATAGTTGTGTACCTGTGTGTAAGTACAGGTCTCCAGCACTCATTTAAGGATGCGTTTTGAAAGAAACATATTCCTATCCCAGGGATACTTCCTCCCATGAAAGCCCTGGTGTAAAAAAATGGATTGGCAACACGCAAGTGATACTTCTGGTATTGCAAGCGTCTATAGGCTACGGTAACTGCTTAACATCCCTGACTCCCTCGGTGGTCCAGTGGCCGCAGTATGCGCCTGCTGTGCACGAGGTTGTGGGTTCGATACCCACACAGGACAAAACTTTGTGTGACCCACAAAGAGTTGTTCTGAGTCTGGGTGTAATTTGTGTCCGTTAATTGTATGTTTGTAAAGTCCCCTGCGACACAGAGCTTGTTCTCTAGTGCGGGAGTTGTCTTTTTCAAAAAAAAAAAAAAAAAACCGTCCTCTGTAAGATGGAGGTCCTGCCTCAGGCGGGATTTCTCGCTTTTATTCTCTATTTCTTCCCATAGATAGATAGAAAACTCTTTATTGTTCACCAATTACATTTATGATACGGATATTATTTCACACAATTATGTATAATGGGCGGCAATTCGATGGGTGATCAGGCGAATAGAAGAAAATGATATTGCGCCCTTTCAAGCCACGGATCTCCATTTTTAATAGAGAACGGACACCCATCTACAGACTGGCCGTAGCGTAGCTTAACCTCGAAGATTTATTTATTACTTTGCCACTGCTAGTTGGTCTACCAAGTATAACAATAAAGTTTATTTAGAAACATAAAAACAATTGGTTAAACATAAAATTGTAGTCGTAAAAATTTAATTCAAATTCGGAGGAGTCGTCAAAATGGCACTGGAATTATATTAATATTAAGCCATGGAAAGGATACTTAAAGGTAAGAATAATTTGTTTTCAAAGTATAAAAAGAAGACACAGCGTGGGCAGGCATCCAACGGTACTTACCAATGACAATATCAGGCTCCGGTGGTCCATCCGTGAAGGCCCTAAGTGCCCAGGGGGTTTTAAGCCGGAAAGCCCGACATAACCGTCCCGCTTTACCCAGTCGGGGCAGTATGCGTAACGCATTCCCCCTAAAAGAAGACCTCCAGCAAGGTGGATAAGATTCGGCTACGATAATAGTTGTTCCACAGTTTAAAAACTATTTAGGTACGATCAGCAACATTAGCTGAAAACAATAGCGAAGGGCACCATACAAGCGAGCAAGCTCGACTTGGGAAGTACCTTCACCTCACAGAAGACCATAGCCATGTTAATTTAAATTAAGTAATAACTCTGGTATTGCAAGCGTCCATAGGCTACGGTAACTGCTTACCATTCGGCGAGCCGTATGCTTTTTTGCTACCTAAGCAGTATAAAAATACTTACCAAAAATATTATTATTATTAAATTTTAGCAGTCGACGCATTTTTTTCTTCTTTAATACTACCAAGGCGACAAACAAGCATACGGCCCGCCTGGTGGTAAGCAGTTACCGTAGCCTATAGACGCTTACAACACCGGATACCAATTTTTAAAGGCAACCTCTGCCTTAAGAAACAAGCCCTGTGTCGCAAGGGACTTTACAAAGTTGGGTGTATAGTTTGTAGTCTTTCGCAACACAAGGCACATTTGGGGATGGGGAAAAAACTAACAAACATTGGGAATCACACATTTTTTGTCCCATGTCCCGTGTGGTTATCGAACCCACATCACGCAGCGCAGTAGTAAATAACGAGATAACAACATACGCTAATGAACCAACTGTTAAAGTCCATATAGGTTTACTATTCTATATTTGGCCGTAGGAAAAAAAGTATGCTGGCATTTGTTTTTATGACGTTCATAAGTATTATGTATTTGATCTAAATGAATCAATGAGTTTGACTTTGACTTATTAAATGTTGAATTATTTGTTCATAGTACAACTACTACTCTGCATCGTGATCGTAGCATCCAACAACGACGAAATAAAACAAGAGCGGGATGGTGCCCACGCAACCGTAATAGCAACTTTCCTAGAGAAATTCATTAAACCTTTTCTACGCGCCACTCACATAGCTCCTATAAAAATAAACACTCAAGTAACACCACCTAAAGAACCAGATATAGCGCACACTATAAGAAAAAAAATAACTCAACTAAAACCCCTATTAGACGACAATATGAGTTTAGAGACAGATAATGACCTAACTCTACAAGGCAATGAAGAAACAACAGTAATAGAATTCTTACCTGAAACTATAAGAAGATTTCATAATAGTTCCAGTCCCCTTATGACACATGTTAACCCACTAAAATCTAGCATTAATAAATACAAGTTATTGCGACAAAATATAAAGACAGCACTAGATGAAGAACTTATATCTAAAGCAACGAAAGTTTATATAATGAATACACTGGATGATATGATAGCACAAATGATAGAAAGTCAGTGCATCTGGAATAACCACCCGTTAAGAAAACAATTCAAGGGTAACGACACATCTGATTCTCTACAAAGAGTACAGGGTATGTCCAAAAAACAATGGACAAAATTAAGACAAAAATACATGCAATACCTCACTCAAAGGAAACAGAAAGAAAATTTATTTATTAACCAATTTCACCAGTTCTTTTCAAAAGTTATTAATGAAACTAGCAATTTGTCAGATCGATATAAAATCAAATGCCATCTCGTAAAAACTAAGGAAAATCAAAACAAACCACCTAACACGCCAGTACTCAGAGAACTCAAAGAACATAAAACTAGAGGGCAATTAGAAAATAAAGGTAAGTGCCTCAATTTTAAATTATGCTCGGATGAACTCAGAGACTTTTTTAATGATTTCTATATGGATCTTAATGATACAGTTGTCAGTACTTTCTCTAACTATGCTGCTATGTATGTAAGAGACTTTGGGGTCGATTTAAAAGTCGTAGATTCAATAATAAATAAATTAGGCGTCCGAAGTGAACAGACTATAAGCAAAATATACAAAAATGAAATCAATAACTTTGAACTCACTTCGAATAAAGACAAAAATGAAAATATCAGACTTATAACTCTTTTTATTAAGGCTACAATAAGTGAAGTAAAAGCACTTATTAAAGAAAACATGGTAGAAGAATTAGGATTCAAAAAAACTAAATTGTTTTTGACAATTAAAGAGGATTTGTTTGTCAATTTGGAAGTCGATTTAGATAACTTGGAAAATTACTACATTGATTCGTTTTGTGCGAAGTTTTTAATGTGTAATGGAAGATTTCCATCAAGAAGGCAGGATGATTGGACATTTCATCCAAAAGTTAACAATGAAATTTATGTCAAAGTTCAATTAAGTTTAGATGATCAAACTAAAGACGCTGTAGTCAAGAGTGGACTTTTACAAATTATAGAACATCCAGATAATGTAAAGTTAAAATTTAAAAATAAAAACGCACTACACACCATTACACGAACAACACTCAATGCCAACGACGAAACTACGACCGAAAAACACCACGAAAATAAACATAAACGACACGGAAAATCCTATAAGCCTACCAGCCACTCTACAATTAAAGAAGCACATATGACGCGTTCAATGCAAGATTCAGTTGAAAAAGACAACGAAATAATACAGACTTAACGTTTATTATCTATAAATATTTTTACAATTCATGTTAAAATTACAAAAAAAATATTACGCAGTCTGATTTCAAGGAACTATTATTTATAATTATTTTATCTAATTGGGCTGCATACTTGTTTATTGAAATGCTTTAAACGAAAACTGGGTTTCTGATACATTAACCAAATGAAATGCGTAGAAAATGTTGGTATTTACAATTATTATTTATACATACACCGTGGAAAATCATGCTTTACAGACAAATAAAAAAATAAATATAAAAGAGACTTTTTTTTTTTAATAACAAATCACCCGATTACATTCAAAGTCAGCGGTCAAGGTCGAGCGTCAGCTGCTCGAGTAACCTCACTATGAAGTACCAACGACGTACAGCGGTCAGTGACCTAGCGATTTGCATCAGATATTACAAGCAGTTTCTGATCTATTCTATATATTATTTAGAACTACGGGCGTACCATGTTATTGACAGAAAGAGAGAGAGAATTTCCTGTGGATTACCGCAATTTCCTGCCTTTCTGTATACCCATGGTGAGAATGCTAATTTCATCTCAAAGTAAATTCTCTTGGTACATTTGCTAAAATTATTCTATTTTGGAATCAATACAAAATCAACCTTAAGCTGTAATAGTTACAGTTGTTTTTCATATGGTACTTTATTTTAAATATACACAAAACATTGAACTATTATGTTAGTAGATAGATAAGTGTTTTTTGGACATTTTGTAACTTTTGTCAACCGATTTTGTTGGAATTATCTGTCTTAGCAGTTGAGTATCTGAGGTATAATATTACAATCATACAAAAACCATGTGCAGTAGACTTGGGTGACGACCTACTTAAAATAATTAGTTCACCATGAAAAAGTTCATTAATGTCGATAATATGATGTATATGTACGGTGGGCCACAAAGATAGCTGTACAGGGTCGCTATATGAAGATTAGGTTTTAGGAAAACCAATGTATGAATTTGTGTGAAATATATTTTTATTTGCAGCTTTAGTCTGATTGTTCACTGTAACCAAATTCCAAATGACACCCAAACTCAGAACAACTCTTTGTAGGTCACACAAAGTTTTGTAGTGTTGCATACTGCGACCACTGGACCACCAAGGCAGTCCAACTAAAATAAAGGCCCTGTACAGCTATCTCCGTTGCCGTGTGTACCTACCTATTACGGGCTGCGTGCGTAATAGGAAGATACGTACGTAGGTACAACCACTACCTTCTCAGTAGAAAACTAGTGTTCACGAAGAACGGCTCTTTCATTGCTCCACATACATATCAAGATATCTCAGTTCGTTAGTTTTTCATGAAGTATTAAAAAACAAAGTATTTTATTGTTGTCTATACAATCTCTTCTATTTTTAATTTAATATGTATATACAACGCAAACTACACGAAATACATTCAGGAAAAATGCGTCTACAGTTATGAATTTTAGATGCGTTTTTCACGTAGATTGTGTCATGCAGTTACGTCATTCTTCCTTAGCGTTCTGTCTCTTTTGCTATTCTATTTTTATTTATTAGCAAATAAACAACAACATACTAGTAAACTTGATATCATGTCCCGCGTACCCTGATACCCTGCACCTTAGAGGAGCTTATGGACGCTATTGAAAATGCAAAACTCATATCTAGATTCTGGGCCGACACAATTTTGATTGCCATAAACACGCTAAGAAGAAGAAGTAAACTAACCAAACTGCTAATTAAATTGATCGTTTCCTAACGCTTCCTAACAATACCCAAGCCTGACATGAAATGATAACTACAGAACAATCTTGATATAAGTTTAAATCAATACGTATCGGTATATATAATAGGAAAATGCTGTACTCTCCCACTGGACCAGGCGATGGTCAAACAAGCGCCTTCCGTGAAGTTATTCTGGAAAGCCATGGTTGAAGGCAATTCGGCTTCTATGCCGCATATGAAGCAGCTAGAATGAAGAACACACATATTGTTAATTAAGAAGAAAACGAGAAATTGCACATTATTTAGCTAATATCTATCTTGTATTTATTTTCATATCGTATAGTCAATTATACTTAAACGCTAAAATTAAACTTTTGGAAAATGAGCTTTAATTTAATTAATTTAAAGCTCATTATTCAATATTTATAGCATTTTTTCTATGCAGTTACCTATAATCTCGGTTTTAAGGTGAAACTCATTAAATGACATAGGTAATTGACAAAATTCGTTAAATTCATGAAACGGTCAGAAAAATCATGAATGTGTATTGTCAGTCATTTTTGGAAAAAAACCACAAATGCAATAAATTAGAATTTAGTGCCAGGAAAAAATATTTGTGTCAAACTCAATCTCATCATATCAACCCATAAACGTCCCACTGCTGGGCTCGGGTCTCCTCCATACACTTGGAGGGATATTAGCCTACTACACCATGTTGGCCAGACGGATTGGTATAGGGTTTTATTTCGAGTTTTCCTTCTCTAGCATTGGATATTGTCTGCCTGACTTACTCCCTTAGTCGACTCTTACGACACCCTCGGGATGGAAAACGGGGAAAAAAACCTAAATGCTTACCAAGGTGTAATTTTCAGTTGCATCATAAGATGTGTGGTACAGAACACAGCTATAAGGCTTGACTCCTCGAACATGATGGCCAGGTATCTGCCCGTCAAGTCCCAGCACATGTCCAGTATAGGTCCTCCTACAGAATCACCTGATGGCAACTCCACTTTGGTCACATCTAAGACTGGAAGCGCTTTACTTGTTTGTGACCCTGAAACATAATATAAGCTTTTAAGAGGATTTTACAGGATTCCATTACTCGTTTAGGGATGCATTGTTAATGAAACGTTTCCATATCCTAGGAATACTCTATCACAAGACCCTAGTTGTTAAAATTTTTGGGTCTGCAACACACTATAACTCTCGTATGGCATTGTCATTGTGGCGTCCTCTATCAGGCCAATAGAAAAACGCCACAATAAACAACGAAGTTCAACATAAAAAAAACAGATGTCACTATCCCAAGAAACACGCAACCCTAGAACAAAATTTGTTCTACGGTTGCTTCGATATCGCGATTCAGCCTCTCGAACATTTAATGTCTGGAAATGTTATGAAAAAGATTTTATTTCTAGGAGAATATCTATTGAACTTGAGAAGCTGTATGAAATAGAATTGAACAAAAATATTTCAACATAAATTGTCATTACAAGTCTGTGCGTAATTTGTTTGGATACACAAATTACACCCGGATTTGTAACAACAACTCGAACATTTAATGTTCGAGAAGCTGAATCGCGACTCTTGGATTTACCAGCACCAGGCATGATCACCTAGCCTGGTCGGAGGACCCTCTGTTTTCTTTGTGTGTGTTACAGCCTCCACATCATTATAGCTTGTTGGGTTGCCATTGTTCTAAATTCAAAATCAAATCGAAAATAAATGGCTATACAGACACTACATCCTTGAAATATTAAATTAATCTCTCACCACTCATAAGTCCTGAGTTAGTGAGTGCAAATATCATAGGTTCTCCTTTAGCGGCAAACAGCAGTATGTCCTTAGGTCCCCAGCACGCAGCCACCACACGATTACCTTGAGCGCACCAACGTTCAGGCGCCCAGCGCTTAGTCTCCCAGACTCTGCAAATCAATATGTATAAAAATCAATGCCACTTTTTGTTGTAATTGAACTATTGTAGGGCCCCGGATGCTTTAGATTCACAATTGGACCAGATAGGTGGCGCTGCTGTCGGTATATCAGCTCTTCCAGGTAGGACGACGTCTACCAGGTACGCTATTAGTTTATAAATTATGGTTTAAAAATACTTATATAACCAAAAAAAAGGCATCCCTTAATGCGTAGAAGACTAGCAGTCATACACAGGAACTACTGTGTTGGCTGTGGTCTTCTGTAAGGTGGAGGTCCCTCCCCAGTCGGGCTTGCTTGCTAGTATGGTCCCCTACTTCTCTTAAAGGTTTCTTTGGGGTGTGTAATAATCGGTAGATTCGGTTTTTCAGTGTAAATAATAAAAAAACCTTGAGTTTCATAAAATGCTCACCATACCAATACCAGAGCAGTGTGGCAGTCAAATTCTATTTCTATATATATATACATAGATAAGTAACAATCAAACAATTTTCACCTTAATTAATAAAAGTAATATTAGAACCCTACCAGTAATAGTGAATAAGTCATTGGAGTGCCAGAAAAAAAAAAGCAAAACAGAATAGTCATGCTCATCACACAAAGATTAACATTGGGTAGGAATCAAACCACAGATTACTAAATAGTTCCTACGTAACAGATACTTCACTCAGTAGAAAATTACCAATACCTACTGCTATAATAGCCTACTCTGTCGCGTCAGCAATCGCTGGATGCTAAAATGTGCCTGAATGCTCAAGCGCACAGTTGTGATTGTTTGGCACCGCATAATCCCACAGCACTGAATTTGGACCGCTCGGCCGGGCGGTAGGTAATTATAGCGCGCAAGTACATGGAGTAACGGAGGCCTTATCAAACCTACAACCCATGGCTTAACAGTCAGTGTCTTTAACCACTAGACCAACAGGGCAGTCAGGTCTCCAGTGCTTATTTAGGTATGTGCTTTTAATCCATCCATACCCCTGGTATTGCTAGCTTATTTGCTACCTAAGTAGTATAATAAAAACATACAAACCTGAATATAATAGAAGACGTGGCAGCAAACACTTTGCTTGCATCAAACGACCAGCGTGCAAACACTATTCCTCCACCAGCCACTCTACGTAGTGGAACTGCTGTCTCGAGTGACACGTCCCATATGAGCATGGAAGTATCGGCACCGGAGCAACTGATAAGCAGATCACCATTAGGAGACCAACTTACATCTGTTACTGGACTATGGCCGGGTCTGGAAATGTTATGAAAATGGTTTTTATTTATTTTCTTGTTTATATCTATTGTCCATAAGTACCTGCTTAAAGTTGAGTTAAAGAAATCTCATCATAAATTGTTGTTACAATTCTGGGTATAATATTATGTTTATTTTTGGCAAATAAATTGCCAAAACTTTGTAACACCAAGGATTTGTGATGGCTCTGGATAGAAGAGAGACCTGAACTCACACCCAGGAACATAACATCATGAGATGGCAAATCAGAGTGTTCAGGCATGGAACTAGATGGATACACTGGTATTACATGCTGTCCAAGGCTCAGAGTATTGATGTAATTCAGAAAACAAAATAACAAATCTACTTTTATCAATCACACATTTTTTACTACTTAGGCGGCAAATAAACAAACGGAAAGCCTAATGTTAAGCAGTTATTGTAGCCTATGGATGCTTGCAACACCAGGGGTATAACTTGCACGTTAATTTTATATCATACTAAGCTATTTATGAACAACTAGCCACACATGCTGGCTTCAAATGGGTGAACATTTATTTAGTTTTCATAGGGATCCTGTAAGTTTTTTTAAATAAAACATAGCCAGTCATCTATCAGGCCAATAGAATAACGCCACAATAAACAACAAAGTTTAACATAAAAACACAGATGTCACTATCCCTAGAAACATGCAACTGTAGAACAAAATTTGTTTTACGGTTGCTTCAATATCGCGATTTAGCTTCTTAACCATTTAATGTTTGAGAAGCTGAATCACAACCTTCAGATATACGACACCCAACAACTAACTATTGGGCCGCAGCCCACCAGGTACAATCCCCAAGCCTGTTAAGCGGTTAGCCTAGTAAGCAGTTACTGTAACCTATGGCTGATTGCAACACCAGAGGTATCACTCATACGTTAATTCTATATCATACCAAGCTATTTATCAACAACTAGCGGCACATCCAGGCTTCAAATGGGTGAACATTTAGGTATTTAGTTTTCGTAGGTATCCAGAAACTTTTATTCAATAAAATATAGCCTATGTTACCTGCTGATAATGTAGCTTTCTAATCGTAAGAAACAAACAAAAATCAAATCTTTCCTCTTAATAATATTAGTTCAGATAACATACCTTTTCAACACAACAGCATTACTTGACGATGGTTTAGTAAACATTGAATTTGGGTCAACCGTCCACACAATAACTCCTTGCTCACAGCCTACAGCTAATTCAGAGGCAGAGTACGGTCTCCAACTCAACGATGACACATGTCCTTGAGCCTTACATTTCAACGTAGATATAAAAGAAACTTCTGAACAGTATATTCTAACATTATCATCTATTGTAGCTACCGCCATTTTTGTTGTATGAGGGTGCCATGCCATACATTTTATCGGTAAGTTACCCCAGTTCCTTGTTCTTGAATAATTAGACACAATTTTAGGGCCTATATCTTTCAAGTGTGGTTGTAAAAAATATCTGAATGCTGTGAATACATTTGCTACTTTTAACACGTATGAGGCTGCTACAGCTAAGACTTGGCTCTCCTGGTTCACTGATGGGTCAGCAGCAACACCAAGAGCTTCTAAAAACCCTTGTTTGTACCATACACTTGTGATTTTCTTCAATAAGTTGTCTTCAACATCAACATACATAGAAATATTTTCGTCTGATGTCCTGTGATGATGTATATCCCGTGTTACGTTTATGACTGGATGGCCTTTTGTCTAAAACAATTAAAATAGCATTTTAATATTCAATTTAGACACAAATTAGGTGGGAAATAAAGTTAACCTTACCGAATTAGTGAATGTTGTTATATTGCCGTAGCGAGCGTTCCCGCAACAGTATATCTCATTCAATTTGCAGAATGGAATTTCGAGCGGTCCTGGAAGATCAGGAAAACCATGAAATGCCGACATTTTTGTGTTATAAAATTTAAAAAACGATAATTGTATAAAACCGGCGCGATAGCTTTATTCAAATTCAAGACAAGACATTTAAGTCAATTTGACATTTTGACAGTTTTGATTTTATTATTTATACTACGACTATGAATCTAAGTCTTTTGCCTTGTTATGTGTTTTGAAAAATAAATCGATGCAAAACATCATTTTCGTGGTAGCAGCTGTTATGCATTCCTATGTATACGCAATAAGAACCACTGAAATAATATGTTTCTTATTAGGAAGGAACTTCAAACTTTATTTTTCAGCCAAAAGATGGCGCAGCTATCTGTCGCTAAATAAATAAGTACCATACTTATCTACTTATGTAGTTATAATAGTATTATAATTCTAAAAACTGTGTTGCTAAGTTAAATTTTTAATTTTCATAATATTATTTGATTGCATAATGTTGCAGGTACCTTGATGCTGATAGTTGGTAGGCAGCATCCAAGGTAGTCAAAATAATCTGAATACCTTTTTTTTAGTAGAGGGGAAATGCTTTACGCATACCGCCAGGCTAAAACCCCCCTGTGCACCAACACCCGCCTTCACGGGTGGACCACTGGAACCTGATATGACGCCAGTGGTCCACCCAGCGGCTGCCCGCTTCACGCGGGCTCCTTCCCCGTTGATAGCGTCCGGGCGCTCCGGGAACACATTCCCTCCGCGGAAGGGTGCGGGTGAGACTCTGCTGCCCCAGTGTCTCCGCACCCTCACTATGGCGGCATCAGACGCTCGTAGGCGCGCCGACGCCACCCAGTTCGCCGGCGACGGATCGGATCAGCGAGGAGACTTTCCTCTCCGATCCGCTCCGCCGCCTCCTTCTGTAAGATGACGTCCTTGCAGAAGGATGCGACCGCCGTCCACTCCCTGTCGCTGGTGACCATGGACCGCGCCACGGCCGGCAGCGACAGGTCTACTCCAATGACTGCGACGAGGTCCCGGCGCTGCCCCGCCCAAGCCGGACTCGACTCGAGCGTATGCTGCGCCGAGTCGTCGTCGCAGTCGCAGTGGTGGCAGACGGGAGTCGGTTCCCTCCTAGCGACCTTGTGCAGGTAGTGCCCGAAGCAACCGTGCCCGGACAAAACATGCACTAGTCAGTAGGAAAGGGTCCCGTACTGGCGCCCTGCCCACTCCGACAAGATCGGCTGGAGTGCCTCCACGGTCCTGAAACCGGCCCGTGGAGCCCCCAGCCAACCTGACCACTGGGCCATGATGGCCCTGCGGGCGGCCTGGCGCCACTCGCGAATTTGTTCGGGGAGAGGGGACCGCTGCTCTGCCCGAACTGCAGCCACCCGCCGATATACTTCGGCGAGCAACTCCGCCTCCAAGTCCAATGGGGGAGTTCCGGCCAATGCGCACGCCGCGTCTGTGGACACGGTGCGGTAGCCGCGTATGGCTCTGACCGCCATTACACGCTGCGGCTTCGCCAGCAGCCGCCTGCTTTCGGCGATCAGAGACCCACACCGGTGCGCCGTAAAGCGCCATTGACCGGACAAATAATCTGAATACCTACGACAATCTAACGTTTGTACCTAATGCATTCATGAAACATGAATGCATTTTCAGATTGGCCTTTCGGTCGGAGCATGACTGCTAATCCAGAGGTGTAGGTTCGATTACCATTCAGGATATAATATGTGAATATTTATTTTAATTATGTTCTGTGTAAGTAGTACAGTAATAGCTTTGTTATTATTCATGACGTAAATAATAATTAGAGAAATAATCAGTTGTTTGATTGCCATAGTAGGTAAATAAAAGCTCTGCCTAGTTTGGTATTAGATGGCCCTGTGCGAGTTGTTCCTAGAAAATATTATTTCTTATGTAGGTAGTACTTATCATATTTTTAGAAAAACAAAGCACAAAATTAAATTAATTAAATAGGTACCAAGAAGCTAAACATAATTTTCGTTAAAACGAATTGGAGCAAAGATAAAACATTTTCTGCTTACGCATTCAAAGTATAATAAGGGTAGGTACGTTCAGAATTTAGTGCTCGGCATTAAGATTTATGTAGAGGCCGCGGGACAGTTTAGTAATTGATTCTTTACTTGTTACTGGAAATGTTGAAGTTATCGCGACGTTCCAAGTTCAATTCAGCTTTCTTCATTCTTGCCTCGTGTAGATTTTACCTTTATTTTATTATGTGCTTTTATTAATAACTAGCTTCTGCCCGCGTAGATGTCGGTTTAATCGTAAGGCTAAACACAAAATTTGAAGATCCTAACTTCGAAATAAACGGGCTTTCATACAAACTTTCATCCCCTATTTTACACCTTTAGAGGCAGAATTTTTAAAAAATCCTTTTTAGGCGGATGTCTATGTCATAATAACTAACTGCGTGCCAAATTTCAGCGCAATCCGTTCAGTGGTTTGAGCTGTGCGTTGATACATCAGTCAGTAATGGTTGCCTTTTATATAGACAGACTAAGTGGGTCCTACTTATAAATTACTGTTACTGTTAATAACTGTTGACCGCGGCTCCGCCCGCGTGGATGTCGGTTATCGCTGTAAAAAGTAGCCTATGTTTTGTTTCAGACCATAATCTATCTCTGTGCCAAATTTCATCCACATCCAATCAGTACTTTTTACGTGAAGAGTAACAAACATCCATCCATCCATCCATACTTCGGACTTTCACGTTTATAATATTATTAAATAAAAAATTGTAGCTAGGGCTCTTTTTGTTGGTAAATTTTGAATATTACTTGTTTATTTTACCTGTCGGTGTCATCGGATCCGATAGTACAATAACACTATGGCAAACTGTATTTTTAAATTGACTGCACGGGTGGCTCAGTGGCGTGTTGTGGGTTCGATCATCACACGGGACAAACATTTCTGTGATCCTTAAATGATTGTCCTGAGTCTGGGTGTACTTTTTGTCGTTACTTGTATGTTTGTGATGTTCCCCGCCAAACAGGGCGTATTGCCTAATACGGGATTTGTCATAAAAAAATACAGAAAGGAACAAAGAATTTTGTTCATCACACAAAGATCTGTCCTGGGTGGGTATCAAACCCACGACCACCAGCTTAGTAGTCAGGGACACTAACCGCTAGACCAACACCTACCTACCTACGAATGCTATGATTTGTAGATCATTAATAACAAATGGCAGAGGTACCAAAATTACTTAATACTTAATCTATATTAATATTATAAAGCTGAAGAGTTTGTTTGTTTGTTGGTTTGTTTGGTTGAACGCGCTAATCTCAGAAAGTACTGGTTCGATTTGAAAAAAACTTTTTTTTCAAATCGAACCAGTACTTTCTGTTATTTATTTATCCAGGAAGGCTATAGGCTATATAACATCACGCTATGATCAATAGGAGCGGAGTAGTAGAGAGATATGTTGCAAAATCGGGGAAAATATTCCAAATTACCACGCGGACGAAGTCGCGGGCGACCCCTAGTCAATTAATATTGGAATTCATTTCATAATAGTGGTAAATACCTCTCCAGAAATTCACGAACGATGGGAATTCCTCATTTAATATTTAAATTGTTGACCCAAATTAATTAGTAATTATTGGTAACCCGCAGAATGTTTTTAATTATCCCTAACTATATACCTAATATACACATTTTTAATGGTTTCCACAGGACTCTGTGAAATTAATTCCCAAAGAGCTCCGAAGACCCAATATCACCAGTTTATAGGGAAATAATCTTGGTTAGTGTTATTTGTTGTGGTATTTTTTTCTTTTTTTTTTACACTATTTAGGTTGTATAAAATCATATTCGCTTGATGTCAAGTAGTTAGGTACTATAGCCTATAGACGCTTGCAGTACCAGAGCGGGAGTATCATTTGCGTGTTTCTGACCCGTTTTTTATACACCAAAGCTTTAAGATGTTGTACCTCCGGTATAGGAAAATAGTTATTTCAAGACGAATCCCTAAATGAATTCTGGAGACCTGTAATCACACACAGGAGCACAACTAAGCGCTGTGTGTAGTTATTTGGTTGTGGTCTTATGTAAGGTAAGGTAAGGTAAGGTAGGTCGTTCCCCAGTCGGGCTTGCATCTCTCTGGTCTTTTGTAAATTGGAGACGTATTTCCATTTTTTATGCTGTGTCTTCTTAATCCGTCACCACACGGACAATGTGGTGACGGATTAAGAATACAAATGTCACCACCCCGTTCCATCCCGAGGGTGTCGTAAGAGTCGACTAAGGGAGCAAGTCAGGCAGACAATATCCACTGCAAGAGAGGGAAACTCGAAACAAAACCCTATACCAACTCGTCTGGTCAGCATGGTATAGTAGGCTAATATCCCTCCATAAGTATGGAGGAGACCCGTGCCCAGCAGTGAGACGTTTATGGGTTGAGATGATGATGCTGTGTCTCTATATCACAGAAGTTTCCAGAGACCGTATCACAGCTCATTGATTAAAATTCAGTTCAACATAGGTACTGTAATATTATGCAAAGGTGTAACATCGGAAAAGCGAAATTTTTAGCACCCCTCAGGGTGCTTTCCAAAGGTTAGCAATCCCGGGAAATTGAGACGTCCGCAAAATCAGGTCATACTAATCATAGCAGTTTCAATGGAAATTTTTGGAGAAAACTTTTAAGAAGTCTCATTAGATAGGTTGTATAATCTAGTAAACTTTGTTCTGACTAATGTTACGACCCCAAATTAAATATGTTTGAAGAACTGTATAAATTTGTAAAATTTACTTGAAGTGTATTAGAAAATATTCTTCAACATCTCTCTCTCTGGAGAATTCAAGGATTGAGCTTTATCATTTGCTGTAATAGCTATAACTTGCGCAGTTTGGAAGACCAACATTCAGTACAAGGCATACGTACGTTGATTTAAAACAAAGCATTATGCTTTTGTCCGTGTGGTGACGGATTAAGAATACAAATGTCACCACCCCGCTCCATCCCGGGGGTAAGGCAGACATTATCCACGGCAAGAGAGAGAAACTTGAAACAAAACTCTATACCAACTTGTCTGGCCAGCGTGGTATAGTATCCCTCCAAGTGTATGGAGGAGATCTGTGCCCAGCAGTGAGCCGTTTATGATGATGACGGTGATGATTATGCATTTACACACCCCTATCGCATGTAGATACATGCCACCTCACTGAGTAAGTACGTTCTACTACTAACTACTACCGTGTCTTTGCTAATCTTCTCGCAAACTTTTAATTTGCACCAAAATTTTGAATACTTACTTACTTAGTTAAAGCTTTTAGCCCAAACTTGTTTTAATTGTACGTTATCAGTCGGTTAATTTTTTTAATAATTCAATGTAAAAACAAGTGACTTTGTTTCAGTGAAAGCCCTAATTTATACGGCTTAAGATACGTCATTAACAATAAGGTGAAGTGATATTGAACTCAAGAATTGTGGCTTATCGAATATTCGATATTTGAAGTACCTGTCCATTTGGCCACTCTCAATTGACAAGATAAACGAGCGTTTCTGAAATAAAAATCAAACACGCAATCTCGTGAGTGCTCAAAGTAGAAGCACTTAGCCCAAAAAGGTGTACACAGCAACCTATTTCCAAGATTATAACTGTTAGCTACAAGTCCTTAACGTATCCAATTTTGATATTAGTTTTGTCGCAATACATCTGTATCTAAAAAACTTGGAACTCCGAAGGGATGGTACTTTCGTCAGACCGAAATGAGATTGGCTTTTGTTATCGCGATGTAAGAACTTATACTTGGTTCGGTTTTGGATAATACTGTGTCAAATGTTTTAAGACATTGTATTTTGAAATTATGATGTGTTAGGAAAACGGATATAACTTGTTCTTTGTAAACATCAAAATCTTTGTAAGTAAGAATAAGTATTTAGAGAGATTCTGAGAAGGGATTACAAGATTGTCTAAATTCTTTGATATTATGTTATTTTCTTAGAAAGATTTGCTCCCTAACGCTTACTTCAGATTGATTTTAGTAATTGAGTATCGTGCTATTGTGTTTTATATTCCTAATGATATTTGAAAGTGTGAATCTACATAATAAGTATTCAATTTTAAATAGAAATTAGATTTCGTAGGCTGTATAATATACCTAAGAAGTTTAGAAATTTAATATGTTTCTAGAAAATTGAATCTTTCATGGACTGCAAATATTTTGCAATTTATTGTGAAAAATTAGTCCCTTTCTATTTAAAAATACAGATGCCTTGCCAAATGTCCAAATTTAACGTAATTGTCCAAATTTTTAAACGTTTGGAGCAGATATTACAATCTACGTATTTTACTTTCTGTATTAGCTTTCAGAATGATATTAACAGAACAATAAAAATGGATTAGATATCTTACAATTGGTTGTATTTTAATTCTGCAGCTGCACCAAAAATATTATCTGTTTTTGGTAAGTACCTACCGCTAGGATATCAATTTCTTTGTTGCATAAGACTTCTAGTATCACCTCTTTCAATAACATGTCGTGTATCCAATCAGGCTGTATGTCTAACTAACTAAAGTACAACATTGTAATCGCCGAACCATCGAATTTCCACGCTGAAAATATCAGCAAATTGAAAAATTGCAAAACTAATTTGCTGCAACCGACGCGGCGACGTAGACATTGGCCACACAATTTGGACTTTAATTAAAAAGTAAAAACACTAGTTGTCCTGTTGATTAGTTTTGCTGTCCAATCTCGTACATTCCACAAACAGTTTAATTAAGTACTATTTCAAAAGAGAAATTGAGTTCTAATCAATTTCTATTTGAATTCTTAGAAAATTGAGGTGGGCGTTTTGAAATGACAATAATAAGTAAGTCAAATTAAAGGTATTTTAAACAGATAATTATCTAAGGGAAATTTGCGCGCTTAGTTTCTAAATATTGCGCATAGCTAATTTTTAAACTATAAAAATTTATTAAATTACAGAAATATGTCGTAAGACATAACACAGAAAAATTAACTCAACCAGAACTAAACCCAGCAGGGGAATAGGCATTTTGCAATATTTAACAATTCTGGATTGTTAAATATTGCAAAATGCCTATTCCCCTTGGAATATCAAGTCATCATTTAACCCGAAAAAGACCCAAAAAGGAGCCTTGTGGCACGCCCTTACACAAAATCTACTTCCTTTTATGTTTATATTGCATTTTATCGCTTAAAAAGCTGTCAAGTAGATTGTGCACAGCATCACTTATATCACAATGGCTGAGATAGCAGAAGAGTATTTGTTTAACGCAGTCAAAGGCTTTTAAAAAGTCATAGATAGACCAATAATATGATTTAGCAACGTACGTTTTACAATTGTATGATGCGTATGAAAATAATCTTAAGGTGCCAGGGTCACTTACACGTCGTGATACCCAGGTTTCGTATTTAATATCGGATCAGACTCTCAGCATACGAATTAATTAATCTCAGCATTAAGCAGGCGTTCATAGCCAGGTGCACTCGCTGTATGGTAACCGATCAGCGGGTTAAGCAACCAAGGGCGCGGTAACCCTATAGATGGGTGACCGCATAGTGAGCGAGCGTCGCCGTGCTTCGGAGGGCACGTTAAAAGTCGGTCCCGACTGTTAACAGTTGCTAGATCACGACAGAGGCCTAATTATGGGCGATCTCTGTCATCAGGTTGGCCACTAACCAAACGATAAGATAAGAAAGATCTCATCATTCTGGCTAGTGTGGTGTGGATACCTATGATACCACTGTTATCAGGGTATTTGTTGAACATATTGATCAAATACCCTTATGGTAGTTAAAAGATGAAACTTCTAAATATTTTGTAGACACAATTTCGTGAATGAAAACAACACTGTTTATTAACAGTGAGGTGCTTTTCCGTAGATATACATTTAATATCGCGGACATAAAGTGCCTTGTTAATTTATAAGATACCTACTAATCTTATTTTTTTGTTTCAGAAATTATAACAATAACTGCACTGATTATTTTATCATCTAGTACAGAGGGAATGGTGGTGGTAATAAATTTTCCAGATATTATCAGCCAATTCTTAGGGCTTAAACCAATGCTCTTAAATACTCTTATCAGTCCAGTCCAGACAGGATACAGTAATTCAGGAACTTTAAGTTCAGAAGAATCAGATAATGATAATAATAAGGATCATTATAAAATAGATAAATGGAATCACCGGAAATCAGGCAATGATAACTTAGATGATTTAAATATTTTAAAGGTATTTTTTAATCCTATCCTTAAGATTTTTGTAATATAATCATACATACTTAGTCCATAGTTTCCAAAATGATGTAAATAATATGTAGGGCCTAACTAACACCCATTATAGCTCCCATATGCATTGGATGACAGATTAATATTAATTACGTAGATAACATGCTTGTCTAGTTCTTTATTTTACTTCTTCTCAATTTTATAATTTTTATTACAATATCTGCTGCGGACATTTTCTCTTACGCAATTACATTATGATGATGATGTGATAACTTTCTTTCAATTCTTGTGCTTGTTGCTAGTAAACTAACAACAGGTGCAAGAATCGCTTTGCTTTGGTGTTTTTATTATAATTATGTTAATGTAATATGCCTATATATGCAAACCTTCCTCTTGAATCATTCAATGATTTTAAGCTAAACTGCATTAAAATCCGTTTCGTAATTAAAAAAAATGTAAGCATATAGACGGGAGCGATTTTGTTTTTTACTATGTAAAATGTTTCCCCTTTTTAATGATTGACACGTAGTTTGGCATCTGGACTGAGTTTCAACCACTGAAACAAGACTTTTGCTCCTCAGATCAGTTTTGAAGGACTTCAGAAAATAGCTGCAGCTCTGCGAGCATTAAGACGTGCTAGTTTAACAAAACGTCACAGCCCATTATCCGAATCAGTACTTGCGAACATGGTTGGGATAGATGAGAAGGAAACTAACTTGAAGATGGACAACACTTTGAAGTCACTCATTGAATTGAACAAGAAGAGAAATCAGTTAATCAATGAATTCAATGTACCACTTTTCAATTTGGTGATATATTAGTATCGAGTATTAGTATTTGGTTATAGAAATTTAAGACGTCAATTTGATTTTGAATTCGTCAAGAGTTAGAAACCCAGTTTGTTTTTGATCTGTTTTGAATCTACCAGATAGACGGAGTGTTCTGTTGGTCAGCTAACCTTTTGGAGCTGTCAGGCATAGTAATTGTCTAATTATCCTTCTCAAACCAATGCTAATACTAATAGCTGACCGCGTTGCATAGGGTTAAGGTATATGTTAAAGACGGAATTGCAGGGCTTGTTCCTTAGCAATGTGCTCTCAAGTAACATGCAATTGTTAAATGGATATCAACTGCAATATTTGACTGCACATAGGTATCTAAAAATATGCATGCTAAGTAGACTTGCCATGGTGCTTAATTCAAAAAATATTTCAGATCAAGTTCCCTGGATTATTCGACGGCTCGAGCCCCAGACGTGCGCAAGAAACCAAACCCTTCGTCGAATTAGGACCAGGGTCGATCAAAACAGAAATAGTGACATACCCACCGAACTTCTTGGCAAGCCGACTGAAACACTTATTGAAGATTAAGAAAAAACAAGAGGCACAGAACGCTTGACTTCAAAATAAACCTTTTTTTAAATCAGTAAACGGGTAATTTTTGAAAACGGTAATTTTAAATTCATTTCATTGGCGATTTCAATTCCATGAAATTGTTTATGTAGTCGTTATTTATACTATATTATTTACTTCAAAGCTGTTATACTGTTTTTGTCGCAATTGCCGAAATAAACAAAGATGCCTTGTCATTATTTTAAATACAAACGCGTCCATTTACGTGCGCGGTTAAGACGGAAATGTAAAATTCGCCTAAGTACTTATGTGAACTTTAGAAAAGTTCGACCAATAAATTACGAAATTTGCATCCTACACAATTCACACACAAAACCTCATCGTCATTGTGGTGCAGTCCGTTTTCAAGAATTACTAAAGTATAAAAATATAATATTGTAAAAATATAATTAAGTATATTATATACCTATGCTTATACATAATCTATAAAGAGGAAAGATTTGATTTTTGTATATTTGTATGTGTATTTGTAATGGATAAACTTAAACTGCTAAACCGATTTAAAAAAATATTTCTCCTATATATACATTTTCAGTGGGTATCTTCAAAAACCAAATAAATTTTCACCTGTGCAAAACCTGGATGGTTCGCTAGTTTAAGATAAAGTAAAGATTTTTTAAAATTATTACTGTAAGATTATTAGGCAGATGACATTTCTTCTGCTAGATTTCTGCAGGAACTTAGTTTGTATAAATATAAACAAAATAAAGGTAAATATAATAATTATAATACCTACGACCCAGTAAAGATTGCGGGTAGCCGATGGACAATGTCAGCTCAAGACCGAATGCTGTGGAAATATCTAGCAGTGGATGTCTTACGGCTGAGATAATAAAGCAAAAGCACCCGTGTTTCCGGACGAAAACGCGTCTTTACCTATACAATACACTAAGGACGCATTTTCGTCCGGGACCACAGGTAGCGCAGCGATTTACCCGTAAAGTGTCACGTACCAAGTTACACAGTTTACTTTACTTTACATGGTTGTGTATATCTTGCGCCGTCGCGACCCGCATGTCGCATCACCATCGATGTGCTTCTCGCTACCGTACGCGAACGCGGTATAATCCGCGCGGAGGCGTGTGGAATGGAAGTTTTGTGATCCTGTTTTTCATTTTTATTTTTATGTTTATAATATCGATGGTCCCTATTAACAATGTCGAATATGCATTTTTACCAATAATCACTTTTTTACATAAATGGAATCACAATACAAAGTTTTATCGTATACAATATTTTGATTTTATTAAATAACATTATTTATGTTAGTTTCTAGGTTAATATTGTTGGTTGTAATAACTTTGTCCGAGCGACAACGTAGGTAGTAACAGAACTGGCATAGTTTGTGGGACGGAGGGAGCGCGGCGGTGCGCGAATCTGCCACTACGCACTTTGTCACCGGGGAAAGCGCTCCCGCGGCTGAAATTGTAAGGAACGGTTTTGTATTCGTGCCTGTAAATAAGTGAAGATACCGTAATGTCAAAACGTTCTAAACGGATTTTAGATCTAATAAGTTTTAATAAACAGGATCCTATTTATCAGCATAAAAAAAATTGCAACAAGTGACTGGCAAGATTATTACATTGCTACAGAACCTGGTAAGTACCCTTTATATTATTAAGTCGTTAAAGTGAGTATGTAATATTATATAGCAATGTCAATTAATTACATTTCTACTTTTTGAAAATATCCTTTTGATAGGTTACAAACCTATACAGATTTATTTTGTCTCCCGCTTTGCTATGGAGGGAAGTGGTTTTTTTTCTTTCATACTCTTCCTATTTACTTCTGATCAAATTCGTTGCGGGGCCTAAGACAGAAGGCATAGTTGTCCACAGGACGCACGAGTGTCAAAGCTCGGTGTATCAGTTGGTTACTCCACTGTCAATCTTGGCTCACAGGAGTCACAGCGGTGGGCATGTGGGTAGGATTGTCCCGATTTACACTGTTTGAACTAAAACTGCGACTTGTGACATGTAGCATGAGAACATTGCTAAAAGAGGTGCTATCAAATTCTAGTCCCTTGTAAGCTTTCATTAAAGTGAATGCCGAAAAAGGGGTGAAGAAATTTCGATTTTGATCGGACAATTGCGCTGGCTAAAATAGGAAATACTCTGCTTTTGCTTCATATTTGCTTATTGCTAAGGAGTTTGGGGTAACTTTAATAATAAATAAATACTAGATATATGGAAAAAGGACATTTCAAAACGAAGAAGTAAGCGGATAGTGATTTCCGTTCCAGATGAACCGTACTACTTGCTGCGTTGGTCGAAAACAGAAGGAATGCCGTATAATGTAAGGGAAATGGCCTCGGGAGACTTCTACAATTTCGAAGATTTGTCGTGCCTCATCATCTCAACCTATAAACATCCCACTGCTGGGCATCCTCCTGGTCTCCTTCATACACTAGGAGGGATATTAGCCTTCTACACCACGCACCCAAATGGGTTTGTGTAGGGTTTTGTTTTGAGTTTTCCCTCTCTTGCAGTGGATATTGTCTGCCTGACTCACTCCCTTAGTCGACTCTTACTACACCCTCCGGATGGAACGGGGTGGTGCCATTTGTATTCCATCATAAGATTTCCACTGCTGGACATAGGCCTCCCCCAAGGTTTTCCACATCGTTCGGTCCTGAGCTGACCTTGTCCATCGGTTGCCCGCAACCTTTACCAGGTCGTCGGTCCACCTTGTTGGAGGATTTGTATTGCGCCTAGATAATGATAATTCTATCATTTTTAATTTAATAGCATTTTATAAAACTTTTTGATATGTACCCGCCATAGGTGTTTTGAGTTATACTATTTATTGTATTCATAGTTTTGCTTAATTATGTCTTATTTAGTCGTTTTGTTACGTTTGCACTTTATTATAATACCCACATTAAAATCAGAAAGAGGTAGTAAAAATATTTTTGGTATTGAATTACTAAATGCCTAGAGGTGATTTCAAAGTGTGATTACCTTATTTTTCATGTGTGTTGGTAGTTCCATGTGTATTATTAATATTTATTGTTTAATAAATGTATGAAAAAGTTGATTAATAAAAGTATATTTTTATTATTTACCCTAATAAGATAAACACATACGACATAGCTACTTTCAAATCTCCACTTGAAAATGTTGAATATGCCACTACCTACTTAAAGAACTTTTAAATATCCGAATAAAATTGTCGTTTGTGGTACAACCGACAATTCACATTAAAAATAGTCCACTAGAAAAAGTTGATTGTACCTTATTTTCTAAACTATTAATAAAATGTATAATTTGTCTATGTCAATACGTAAGCATTGACATATTCAATTCACAGCCAGTTATTTTTTTATCGTCAAAACAAACTTTAAACTGCTCTACTGAAAAGTTGTCTTTTTGCAGAATCGACTTTGTTAATAGGGACCATCGATATACATCCCGCATTAAAAATAGATATAAGTACATAATTCTTTACTATACCTAAGTATACCAAACTCAAAATTTTTAAATAAAGTACACATAATATAAAGTTAGGTACAATAGGCGGCTTTACCTACTACTAAGTGCCATGGCGAGATAGCCACTGCGCGTCAGCGGACAATAGAAAAATTATGACAAATTTATTTGACATTCTCAAAAAGCTATCTGTCTCTTTCCTAATGCCTTTCATAAAGTGAGACATTTAAATTAATCCAGCGGAATAAAGAGAGACTACAGCAGTTAAACCCGGCCGTCATGTCATATTAACTAGATACCTAGTTTAATAAATTCTCTTTAAAAACTAGATAAGAAACTTAAGCTGAAGTATGATTATTATTCAGTGCAAAATCTGCATTTTACCTTTCGCAAATTATAGTGTAACTATCTGCACTGTAGGGTGACTATGTATTAGAAGTAACAAGAATCTGGTGGTCGAAATTCGACCGTAATTCTTTAAATTGAAGGAAAGTACAAGGTTTTACTTAGATACTATTTATAAATTTCCAGCAGCATCAGAGGCGCCTTACCAATAAGAAAAATGTTATCCTTACTAATATTATAAATGTGAAAGTTTGTGAGAATGGATGGATGGATGGATAGATGGATGGATGTTTGTTACTCTTTCACGTAAAAACTACTGAACGGATTTGGATGAAATTTGGCACAGAGATAGATTATGGTCTGGAATAACACATAGGCTTTTTGCAGCGATAACAGACATACACGCGGGCGGAGCCGTGGGCAGCAGCTAGTTTAAAATAAAAACCTCTTCAAAACTCTAAAAACTTTTATTGAATATGGTAAACAACAATACGGCCCGCCTACTTGCCTGTCGTCTACTGTAAAGTAAAGGTCCTTACCCAATCGGGCTTCCTTGCTTGTATGATGCCCTATCTCTAATTTAGTTGAACAATTTCACTTATAAGATTTTTTTTTTTAACAACTCCCGCACTAGAGAACAATCTCTGTGTCGCGGGGGACTTTACAAACATACAATTAACGGACACAAATTACACCCAGACTCAGGACAATTCTTTGTGGGTCACACAAAGTTTTATCCTATGTGGGAATCGAACCCACAACCTCGTGCACAGCAGGCGCATACTGCGGCCACTGGACCACCGAGGCAGTCAAATTCAGTCCCCGTTTCCCCAAACTCATGGTGTACCACGGCTGCAGGTGTCAGACGAAGCTCTAGACAGTAATGTGATTAGTAGACACACCCGCTTACCAGAGCTTACGCTGCACAGTAAAAGGATCTGCCTTCATTAACTCGTGTACTTGTACTAGACGCTATGTTGTTATTTATGTTCTTGTGTTAGCGTGTTTTTGTTGTTCACGTGGTATGTTAGAAAATATTAGAATAAATAACGACATGACAAAATCTTTATATCTTTATATATATATTGTGTGTGTGCGTATGTATTATTTATTTATTTATTATAAAAAATACATAGTGTTTCTTAATATTAACTTAAAGCTAACAGTGTATCATAAATCATTTTAGATTTTTCCGTACGTCACTGATGATTATGATATGATGGCGCTGCTGTCGTTATTTCAGCTTCTTCAGGCAGGACGACGTCTGCCAGGTCCACTAGTCTTATATATAAAAATGAATCCCTAGTCCCCTTTGTCACGGCATCACGCGTGAACGGCTGGACCGATTTCAGTAATTCTTTTTTTGAAGGTTTTTATGCAAAAAAAGAAAGTTGCGCTGAAAATAGTTTAACCCGGACGAAGTCGGGGCGCTAGTAAGTATATTATAAATGTAGTATTTGGAAAATAACCTTAGACTCACGCACATGTTACCTACGTGTGCGTGCAGTATTTGATTAAAAAAAAAAGAATAAAACAAAAGAGTAAAGAAAAGGAACAATCAAATA
This sequence comes from Trisateles emortualis, assembly GCA_947095525.1. Lineage (NCBI taxonomy): Eukaryota > Metazoa > Arthropoda > Insecta > Lepidoptera > Erebidae > Trisateles > Trisateles emortualis. The sequence continues at coordinate 15,719,693 of OX352745.1, forward strand.
AAAAATAAAATAATATGAACAGTATTAAAACTACTAATAAGGTTGGTAAGTACATATGAAACCTTTTTGTATAATTTTACTATACGTTCTGTTTTTATTTATGTTGTTAAGCGTGTTTTTGTGGGTCACGTGGGAAGTTTGCTTATATGTTTGTTTGCTATACATTATTGTGTAATATTTTAACTGCTTGTTTTGTGTAGTGATTTTTGAGTACAACTGCTGATCATAAGATACCGGGTTCAATTCCTAGGTCGGGTTAAAATGCCAGAAAAGTCACAATAGATGCTCAAACTTTGTAAATTGGCGGTGGACACGCCCGTGCCTAGAAAATATAGCTTAACTTGGAACCACCATTAGTCAAAAACCAGTTCATATATTTATTAGCGAGAAAGAAATTCTATGAGTTGTTTGATTCGTTGAAAAACACCTGTATATAAAAGGATCACAGTTCTAAGAACATAAGGAATGTTAGAAACTTTCAACTTTTAGAACATAGTTTCTAGAATGTGTTTATTTTGTTAGGGAAACTTTTAGTTTAATCAAGTCAAAGGAAGCTTTTGCTGATTTACTTACTTTTTATGATACCTACCAATAACTTATATGTGTGGTGTATACTGTTAATGTAAGTTGGTAATAAATAAATAATGTACAATCACTAGGTGACGGATTTCCGTGTGGTGACTGATTAAGAATACAAATGTCACCACCCCATTCCATCCCGTGGGTGTCGTAAAAGTCGACTAAGGGAGTAAGTTAGGCAGATAATATCTACTGCAAGAGAAGGAAAACTCGGAACAAAAAACCCTATACCAACCCGTCTGACCAGCGCGGTATAGTAGGCTAACATCCAAGTGTATGGAGGAGACCCGTGCCCAGCATTGGGACGTTTATGGGTTGAGATGAATCACTAGGTGCAGTGGTAGCCGAGGAGGAAACTAACCGACTTGTACTCGAGTTTGATTCCAGGTGGCAGTACTAATGTGAATTTCATCAAATGGTTTAACTATGTACAAACGGTGGACATACCTACATTAAAAAAAAAAAAAAAATAATTATAAAAGACTCGTGCACTAGAGAACAAGTTCTGTAGGTATGCGAGGGAAACATACAATTAATGGACACAAATTACACCCAGACTCAGAACAACTCTTTGCGGGTTACATAAAGTTTTGTACTGTGTGGAAATCGAACCCACAACTTCGTGCACTGCAGGCGCATACTGCGGCGACGAGTTGTCTTTTAAAAAAAAAGAAAATAGAAAATTATGTAGATACTAGCGACAAGTTCTCGCTTAGCTTCAGTTAATTTAGGATTTCTCTATGTAATATGCATGTATTATACATCTAAACCTTCCTCTTTAATCATTTTATCTATTGTTGGAAACTGCATTAAAATCCATTGCGTAATTAAAAAGATCTAAGCGTACAGACAGCGTGAAGAAAGAAAATTACATTTATTGACACAGTCACATTTTTGGTATTACTTAATTGTACCTTATAAAATTGTGAATAAATTTGTTTTATCTTCTTATATATAAAAATGTATCCCTATTTCACTTTGTCACGGCATCGCGCGTGAACGGCTGGACCGATTTCAGTAATTCTTTTTTTGTGGTGTTTGTTATTGTCAAGAGAAGGTTCTTATGTAAAAAAGAGAAAGTTGCGCTGAAAATAGTTTAACCCGGACGAGGTCGGGGCGGGCCGCTTGTATAAGTATTATAAATGTAGTGTTTGGAAAATAACCGAAGACTCACGCACATATTACCTACGTGTGCGTGCAGTATTTGATTAAATAAATGAAAAAAAAAAACAAAAGAATAAAACAAAAAAGTAAAGAAAAGGAACAATCAAATAAAAATAAAAGGTCTTAATATGAACAGTATTAAAACTACTAATAAGGTTGGTAAGTACGTACGTAAGTAGTAAAGTCTTTCTTTCTTTCACAAAATCACCAAACATTTTCTTCATTACCAACTGACTAGCAAAATGGCGGAATTAAATCATAATTTGCTGCATAAGCGGTCGTAATTTATCATAAATTGCATCGTTAAGTCCTTGGGGCACTATTAAATTCTAGAGCTATGCCATGTGGGAACTATTTCCGACCTCAAACGCCACAAACGCCGACTGCAAGTTAAACTTGAGCAAACGTTTTGCCATTGAGCAAAATAAACTTTGTATTTTGTTGTTACAATTGAATGTGCTGCAATTTCCGTGTAGGTACTGTTAATTTTACTACTTGTCTCTCTGCTGAGCAAGGATCTCCTCTTATTTATCAAAAGCGGTGAGAGGGTTTATTTATTTATTTACTAGCTGTTGCCCGCGGCTCCGCCCGCGTGGATGTCGGTTATCGCTGTAAAAAGTAGCCTATGTGTTATGCCAGACTATAATCTATATCTGTGCCTAATTTCATTCAGATCCGTTCAGTAGTTTTTACGTGAAAGAGTAACAAACATCCATCCATACTTACAAACTTTCGCGTTTATAATATTAGTAGGATTTAGGGATACCAAACAGTTACACAATAATCTTACTAATAGTTTTAACAAAGTATTATGTACAGATGTGTAGCATTATTGATGTATACACGTATTGTTATAATGTAGTGATACTTTTAAACTAAAAATCTAGAGTGGACTAATTTACAATTACGTATACAAGGAGGCTATTTTGTTTTGTTAAGGAGTTCAACTTCTGATTTAGAATAGAATAGAACAGAGTTTATTGTTTCCAGTATTACAGCTTAAGTAAGTACATTACAGAGAACTATAGTACCGGAAGCAAAAGGTTCGAGCGTCAGCATAATGCTTAGATCCCAAAAATAGAATACTAAGCGCTGGTTTTCAGCTTAAACCTTTGACTCCAGTTTACAATTAGAGAAAAAAAAACACAAGAACATTATGAATGCTAATAATAATAACACCAGACCATACATTAAATTGAAAAGAGGAAGTGCTTATGAAAAGAATGAATATCCAATTGCTTTTTGTGGATATGTGGCTATTATATATGTTTATGAAATAAAAAAGATAGGCATTTTATACAGAAACTATATATTTTTTATAGTACCTTTTTACTACTTATTTGATATTCGAATAAAAACTTTTTACATTTGTTTTTAAAGTTGTGTGTACTTTGAATCTTTCGAAAAGAAAGTAAGAAAAGATTTCCTCATCGCACTCTGGTCACCTGAAGAAATAGTACTTATTCGTCAAGACAAATCCAAGAAGCCCAAACACGGCAGGGCTATCGTGTTCGTCGTGGAGTTCCTATAATCATCAGACCAGCTCCATGCTACCATATTATTGTGTTTCATTGGAGTTATGTAGATTAACCAAATTTCAGCTCAATCTGACACCAAAACCTCCCACTACTTTTCTTGTTATATTTAATTTTCTTTTCTGTCCATGGTTGCCTAAAAGAAAATACTATTAGCGATAAGGCCGCCCATTGTACGTAGGTAACTGTGTAAAATTATGTTTGTATATTAAATGTAATAAAGAGTTTTCTTTACTATCTTTTTTTCTTTATCTTATTCGTTTCTAGAGCAGTAACTAATCAATTGTTGTTGACAACCGGTGCAAAGCGCTTAGTAAGTTACCTAGTTGATACAAAATTATAGTGCGTGAAGTATATTATTATTTAAGATACTTTATTTAATTGTATTTTTTTTTTTTTTTTTACTTTACATTTTTACTCACGCAACACATTGACACGTCGCTCGTCCTGTCCCTAGGGCTCTGCTGAAAATCAGCGCTGTTGTGTGACCCGCAACTATTAGTTGTTGGCGCCGCAGCATTATGCTGAGCAGAGTCCAAATTCCAGCAGATGTGACATACAGTGGGTACAAAAAGAAAAGGAAAGAAAAATATGTAATCTTTTTTTATTTAATTTTTTTGTTTGTTTAGTTTTAAGTAAGTATTAAAAATCTATTTCTTTTGTATTCACCAGTGTATGTTTTGTTTTCTCTGAAATTAAATGCATTTTCTTTCTTTCTTTCTTTTCTATATAGCGCCTAACTAGTTTATACTAGAGACCCACAGGGAGCTAAAGAATAAGAGAACAGATGCGTCAAACTGTTAACGTATTAGGCATAAAAGTAGCATTGGCTTGTTCATGCCATACCGCATAATTAACATTTTTAAATACCGCGTCTGTGCAGTGTCAGCTATTTTACGAAATAAATAGATCGCTCCTTATTAAAATTTTAATCTTTTTAAAAAGACACCAAGCATAGCCCTTTCCATAAGTTGCTGAGTGTCTTTTGATAAGTCGATGAGCTGGTATTTTATGGTTTTCATAATAATATATCTAATTTGTATGTATTAGTTTTACAATTAAAAAAATATATTAAAAATGTTAGGCCGGAGGGAACTACACTTAGTTTGTTTAACAAAAAAAAAATAGTAAGTAAGAAAAGACCACGTTATCTTTACGAGAAGTTCGAATGGGCTAAGGACAAACACAACAGATACACTCGCAGTAAAATGCATCTTAAAATGGTAACCTACCAACACCGTACAGCATCCTTTAGAGGGTGTTTTAAATTTAGCGCAGTAAAAATATGGAACGATTTACCGCCACCTCTCCACCAACCCATGTCGCAAGTAGTTTTTAAATTAAAGGTTAAAAAAAATATGCTTGAGCGTCAAAAGGGTCCTAATATCTAGATAAAATTAACAAATTAACAAAACAATACATAAAAACATTACAAAATTAAATTAAATTTATTGTTGAATTACATAGTTTTTTAAATTTGTAAACCAATTCCCATAAACCTTTATCTTTTATTTTCTTGTTTTTAAGATTTAAGTAGTTCAATTTTTTTTTTTACATAGTTAATTTTATTATTGTAAACACATATAATTTTTTTTTTGTTTATTTGTTATTTTTTTTTTAGCTTTGTATGTACTTAGATTTTTTTTTTCGTTTTATGTAAAACCCGCACACTTTTGTATTTATATTTTGTTTTGTAAAAGTGGCGGACTGAAAACCAGCGTTGGCCCAGGCGTAGTGTAACCACTGCGCACTGCCAACATTTGCTGAGTCCGCTCCGGTTACCATAACACATTTTTTATTTTATTTGATAAATTTTGTTTTTTTTTTTTTATTATCATCTTTTTGTGTTTTTTGGTAATAAATATCTTTTTATCTTTTATCTTTATCTTTATTCCCTATACCAGACTATATTCTTTATCTATGCCTAATTTCATCCAGGTCCGTCCAGTAGTTTTTACTTGAAATAGTAACAAACATCCACCCATTTAGTAATTTTAAAAATAACACTTACAAAACTAATATAAATTAGAAGACAGCATTGTTTAAGCGTCATAATATTGCAAATCACTTCCTTTCTTAGGTATAAAAGGTTAAGGAAAACAGTTCTGTACATAATTAACTACTCTATTCAACCGCATGTGACCCGGGGACGTTATCGTAGCCCATTATAATTTTATTCCAACTTGAAGTGACAAACACACATATCATGTGTGTACCACAAGTGTAGCTCTTATTTTTGTATCTTTTTTTCTCGTCATACAGTTGTGTATAAAACGAAATCCCTGGGTGATCGAAACTCTAGTCCCATTTCGTTCGCTTCTAAATTAAGAACGCCTTCGTCTGGCCTCGCAATGCGCGCCCGCAACATTCAAGCTCACACAAAAATCAAACGTAGTACATATTATATTTTTCCAACGAATTCGAATACCGAAATCACTTAGATGTTTAAGTAAATCGCGTAAAATTATATTCTGTACATTTTGATATAAAATGGTAAGTGCTGTTTAAAATAGATGTTCTTGAATAAGACGTTTTGTTAGTAGAAAATACTCGCGTAGTATTTCAGTGGTTCTAATTGGCTTTCGTCTTTTCAGTACTTAAAGTGAGAATATAGTGAAAATTGTCGTGTGAAAGAAGACACCAAGATGAAGTTCACTATTGACGTTTTGGGAATTTTTCTCAAAGTCGTTGTTAGGGTAAGTTTTTAAAAAGATATTCTCTTCTATATTTGAAAAAAAGAGCTAATAAAAATGCGTAATATTAAAAATAAAATAATTAAAAAAGTTTCTTAATAAACAGACGTAATTATAATAAAATAGTTTATAGTACTAACATATTTAAATTTAGAAGCTCCGTGTTTAAAAAATTCTAACAATGTTAGAAGCTATGACGTATATAGTTCAAACGTAATGAGTTTCAATGTCTGTGTCATTCAAACGAGAAGATGGAAAGAGATAGCGAGTATTTTTCACTAATTACGAAAATATTAGAATGTATTTACTTACCTACAACCGAATTTGGAAATCGAATATTAAATATTTGGAGCGTATTTGAAATAAGTAAGATAAGTAGTAAAATTCTATTTACTTATTTGAAATATATTTAATTTAAACATTTAGGTAGGTACTTATTTATGTTAAAAGATTTAAAATCATTTTTATTCTTTATTTTATTTATTTACGAATATTTAATGCGTAATCAAATTGGAGATCCAAACTCCTAAGAAACACCAACGATTGTAAACCTGAAAAATGAGATGTCAAAAATTAATTTTAATAAATCTTCAACTCAAGTCAGCTTTTAAAATTAAATAAATCCTTATTATTAAAAATATTACTGCTGATGCATTGATTGCTGAAGTATAGACGGTGTTTGTATTTGACTGCACGTTTGGTTCAGTGACATTTGTGGTTACCTCGCCATTTAGCACTGCGCGGCGTGTTGCGGGTTTGATTCCCACACGGGACAAAATTTGTATGATCCATGAGAACTGTCCCTTAGTGCGGGAGTTGTCTTTTTAAAAAGGAAATAACATTGGAAAAAAATAAATTCATGTGAGTGCACGTAGGTAGGTACATCTCTGATGTCGATGGGCATAAAGTCTTTTGGTTCAGGGTACCTACGCCTGACCTAGAGGCCAGAAGGCTAATTATTTTTGCGACATTCATAAGTGCATTTTTATCCCCATGCTTTTATGCTATAGATAAAATCCATAAAGAGACAGCGATAAACAAAAAGAAGCTACTTTGCTACTGTTGTCAACAACAGTTTCCGCTATAATATCATTGAGTTTCTTTCTCAACTAAATAACATTAGGTACCTATCCTTACTAATATTATAAATGTGAAAGTTTGTAAGAATGGATGGATTAATGGGTGTTTGTTACTCTTTCACGTAAAAACTACTAAACGGATCTGGATGAAATTTGGCACACAGATAGATTATGGTCTGGAAGAACACATAGGCATTTTTGCAGCGATAACCGACATCCACGCGGGCGGAGCCGCGGGCAACAGCTAGTACTACATAAAAGCATGTGTTTTTATTGGTCACGTTTACGTTAGTTTACGATTCGCGTATAATACCTTATCAAAGGGAAAATTAAACGTTACGTTGTTTTTAGATTTGTGATCAAACCATGTTTACATAGGTACGTTTTCATTTAAACATTGTTTCTGAATTTAAATGTAGAAGTGAACGTTTGACAGACAATTTAGAAAGTGTATCCAGCCAGTGTTTTTTTTTTATTCAGTGCATATTATTAATTTTGGAACAACCTTTATTGATCTAATTATTAATTGTCATTTTCAAAACTTTCAGGATGTGTATGTATATTATTACTGTAATGGACATCGGCAGGGGTATTCCGTAAGAGCAAAAACCGAGCTACCACAAAAACTGAGCAAAATCTGGCTGTCAGGTTGAAAATCTGTATTCCGTAAGAGCAAAAACCGAGCCTTTTTGACGTTTAGTCAATTATAGATTGTGCCGTTACCGAGCAATCACAACTGTCAGTTTGCGATCACAACTGTCAGTTTGCCATCGCTGTTTCTTAGAGAATCAGCGCGGGTCTAAATTATGTAAGTAAAATAAATAAAGAAAGACATATTAATTTTGTACTTAAACCAAATTACAATAAATAAAATAAGTTATAAGTACTAAATATACATAAGTACCATAAGTAGATTCATCATCTCAACCCATAAACGTCCCACTGCTGGGCACGGGTCTCCTCCAAACATTTGGGGGGATATTAGCCTACTATACCACGCTGGCTAGACGGGTTGGTATAGGGTTTTGTTTCGAGTTTTCCCTCTCTTGCGGTGGATATTGTCTACTAGACTTACTCCCTTAGTCGACTCTTACGACACCCTCAGGATGGAAGGGGGTCACCACCCCCTTCCATCAATCAAATGTCACCACATTTGTATTCTTAGTCCGTCACCACACGGACATTAAGTAGATTAGTACCTTATATTCGGCGGGTACCAAAAATTATTTTATTTTTTTATTTTTTCTGTCGGATTGCGCCAAACAAGCAAATAAACGGTATAGAGATCTAAACGATTTGAACCCGTTGTTGTCCATTACAATAACCTACATATGCCTGATTTACAACGAGTGTATCTAAGAATATTATGGAACATGTTAAGATTGCAAATGTTTTTCTACTGCAATTGTTGGGGCTGAGGCGTCGAAAGAGACAAGTAGGTATTAATTTTAATAATAATAGCATATCTATATACAATTTTTTTTATACTACTAAGAAACAAGCATACGGCCCGCCTGATGGTAAGCAGTTACCGCAGCCTATGTACGCTTGCAACACCAGGGGTATCACTCGCGTGTTGCCGACCCTTTAAAAACTTTATAAATTCTTTCTTGAAGAACCCCATGCTATAGTCTCTCGGGAAAACCTCGGCAGGGAGCTCATTCCACAACCTAATCTTCTGCTGGGTACGGGTCTCCTCTCCTCTATAAAGAGAGCTTGCCTAAAGCGGGTTGGTGGATCATATAGGATTTTATTTAAAACTAGTAATATGGCTTGTCACATTATAATATAATTATTATTAACATATTTAAAAGTACGCAGAACCGACGCTCATGCATGAGGAAGCGAAATAAGTGTGTCTGGATAGAAGCACACACTCGCACACACGCGCACATACACACTCACCCTTATTATTAATCATAAACTTAGTATACTAATGAAACTTTAATTGTACCTTATAAAATATCCTTGTATTTGTTACCTAAAAAGTAGTACCCAGAAGAGACTGGATCCTACAACACAGGGAATCCTAGTGTAGGATCTAGGGCTTCACTCCATGTACTGTATGTTTGTGACGATAAAACATTTTTTAAGCAATTGACGTACCATAGTCTCTGCCTACACCAATGGGAATTAGGCGTGATGATATGTATGTATGTATTAACATAATTATTTATTAGGCGTTTAAATTCAAGGTAGTCAAAACTATAGACGCACAATACTTTACAAACATTATTTGTTCATACAAACAATCAGTAGTCACTGGTAGTTTCTTGAATAATAAATAGTTAGGCTTAAGACCGTTTTACACTGTATTATATTATAATAATAATAATAAACATTTTATTTATTATTATTATTATATTGTCTGCGTTATTTTATTTCTAAACTGAAGGAACTGAAACCCTATAAAATATATATCTAAAAAGGCCTTTATGGTCTCTTACATACATACATACGTTTCAACCCATAAACGTCCCACTGCTGGACACGGGTCTGTTCCATTAATTTGGAGGAATATTAGCCTACTATACTACGCTGGCCAGACGGGTTGGTATAGGGTTTTGTTTCGAGTTTTCCCTCTCTTGCAGTCGATATTGTCTGCCGGACTTACTCCCTTAGTACTCTTATGACACCCACGGGATGGAGTGGGGTGGTGACATTTGTACTATTAATCCGTCACCACATGGACTTATGGTCTCTTATTATAGTATTTTTATTGAAATTCTGCACAGACGTCCCTGGAAATTTTTAAAAATGTTTATGCTGAAGACATTTCTTTAGAAATGTAATAAAATTCACGCAGACGAAGGGTGCACAAGCTAGTATGTGACTGAAGATGTTTATTCGGTAAAAAAATATCTCATTAAGAAATCAGTAATCGATCCGTATTTCCTTATTATACCGAATAATTACACTGTTAGGACATTATTATCTTATATTTTGTAAAATAATTTAATGAAGTACTAGGATAATTTTATAATAATTTTGTAACTAATTGGATTTATAATAGGTAAAATAAAACCGTAAATAACATCCATTTTGTTGTTTTGTTGTGCGTGCAGATATCCTGTGTTTATTTAAAGATGCGTTTATAAATAAACTTTTTCTATTTAACAATTTTTAGGTCAATACGCAAGTATTTTTTTTATACTATTTGGGTGGCAAACAAGCATACGGCTTGCCTGATGTTAAGTAGAGGTATCACTTGCGCGTTGCCGATCCATTTTTTTACAATCAGACATCGATATTACAGTCAGACTCGGAACAAATTAAATGAAATTAAATGTATTTCGGAGACAACTTTGTAATCCTTTCTATCCTTACTAAAGTTTGTAAGTATGGATGGATGGATGTTTGTTACTCTTTCACGTAAAAACTACTGAACGGATCTGGATGAAATTTGGCACAGAGAATAACACATGGAATAACACATAGGCTACTTTTTACAGCGATAACCGACATCCAAGCGGGCGGAGCCGCGGACAACAGCAAGTCGTAAATATTCTGCAGAACAAGGCTATTTAACTATTATTAGCGTCTTAAAGTAGTGTAAAAAAGCGTGTCAGTTGATTGTTGTAGTGTAACAGGGCTCTTACCCATTCAACTGATCTAAGGGGAATACACAATGAGGATATATTCATTAGATAGAATAGAACCGGTCTGTTCAACGCGTTAGTTATAAGTTATAACTCAGCTTGTTTTCAAGTGCAGTTTAGTCTATGTGTTTATGTGTAGTGTTATAAATATGATGTTTATAAAAACATTTGATAGTGTGTACTTGGTTTTATTGGCGGGAGTTTTATATATGGTATGTATTATTTATTTTCATGCGACTTTATAAAATCTCTTCACTGCCAAATATTACACACCGTAGTATAAGTTGTGTTCCTGTGTTTCCTGGAATAGAATAAGTGCAAATTTATTGTGTAATATCTCATTCTGTTATCAGTAATTGACATTCGAAAGAAGAGGACAAAGCATGGCGTAACTATTCACTCGCTACACCACGTTTATTAATAGTGTGTGACTCTATACTCATTTAGAGGAAAACGGTTTTAAAATTACTTTTTCTTTATCTTATTTTACAAGATGTACTGTCGACAACGCATAAGTTATGCACCTGATATTGCATGCTACCATACTTGTATTTTACGAAAGATTGTAACTATCTGGCGATTAAAAAGAGTGGCCTGAGTTTCTTGATAGTTTTTCTCATGGCTCAACAGCAGTGAACTAGCCGTAGGAAAATTTAGCTCACATCATATTTTTGGCATATTTATTATTTACTTAGCGGCCCGCTCCGACTTCGTCCGGGTTAAAATATTTTCAGGGCAACTTTCCTTTTTTTACATAAGGACCTTCTCATGACAATAACAAACACAACCAAACAAGAATTACCGAAATCGGTCCAGCCGTTCACGCGTGATGTCGTGACAAAGGGAAATAGGGATATTTTTTATATATAAGATGACCTTCATGAATGTTAATTTCTTTGTAACCTAAATGAATAAATGAAGTTTGAGTTTGTGTTTACAAGCGTCAATAGCCTATTATATGGTCTTAGTATGTTTGTGTCACACCATATTATTAGTGGCATAAAAAATATGGCAAAAGAAGATTTTGCCTTGCAATGGGAGAGTAATAATTCAGACAGGCTATTAATTATGGTAATAGGTTTGACATGAAAGCTAACCATGATGATTAGGGTTACCACCCGTACTTTATAATAAAGTATTGTACGTTATTTCAGGTAATTGTACTCTATACTTTATGAGAACAATAAAGAACACGAAAATACTTTATTTCGCATATGATGTAATTTCTTTATGCTTTTGAAAAGTTTAGTAGTTATTTTTTCATTAAACGGAAATTATCGATTTGCGCTGAATCGATATTGCCACTCGCCAGCGACACACAGAAAGCCAGCGTCATAAAGAAAAATATAATTGTACTTTATTTTGAAGTACTTTTTTTTTCTTGTGTAAAATATAACCAATATACTTTAATTACAAAAAAAGGTGGCAACCCTAATGCTGATTCATCTCTGCAGAAGATGGAAAGTTGATTTGAAAGGGTAGCCAATGAAGCAACTAATGCTGTTCCAAAATAAATAATTACAGCGGACTGTAACTAAAATAAATTCCAACTACAATAGTACCACCTATTATTGTTTTTGGCACTAAATCTAGGCAGCTAGTTAGTTGTTTTTGAAACTAAAATTAGGAAAATCTATTACATTAAACAATGGAATTTGGCATTGGATATAATGTAATAATAATGTCTTCCTAACCGAATTTCGGTCACGGCGGCCTGAACGGGCGATATTATAGTGCACAATAGTGTGCGCAAATATAAGTGCACTATTTATTCCATCACTGTCATAGTCTGATGGGATAGCAATCCGACACGACTGGAGAGAGATCAGCCGTAGGACCAACGGCTTTACGTGCTTTCCGAGGCACCGGGGTGTAAACACAGCCAATTTCCTAACTCCGGGCATCTATTGTGAATTTATTGTCAGAAAACTCCAATATAAATTTTTGGCCCGACCCGGGAATCAAACCTAGAACCTCGTGATCAGCAGTCACACAGTTTGTAAAGTCTTCTTCGACCCAGGGTTAATTCTCTAGCGCGAGATTTTGTATTCCTAAAATCGAAACATACATTACGTCAGAGGCACATCGAGATTGATCAAGTATTATTCAACAGCATCTTTATCTGTTGCCAATCTTCATTTAGATCTGCGTAGGAGTTGTTTGGCTTTCATGTTTTGTTTCGAATCTTATTCAGCATTCAAATATAATATCCATGAGTTCATAACGTATTTAATATGAATGAAAAGAGTAATACAATTTTGTTCGTAGTAATAATTATTTTACTACCTCGTTGGTTTAGTCGCCGTGGATTACGACTGCTGATTACAAGGTCACGGGATCACATCCCAGGCCAAAATAGATAATATGATTTTCTGTCAAGAAATTCATATTGATGCCTGAAATTTGGAAATAGGCGGTACGCACCCCCGTATATAAAAACCCCTACGCCTGATTTCTCTCCGGTTGTGTCAGATTGTGGTCCCAGTCCCATCAGAGTATCCATCTCCATCTCAGCCACAAGACGTCCACTGCTGGACATAGGCAAGGTCTTCCACATCATTCGGTCCTGAGCTGACCATCCATCGGTTGCCCGCGACCTTTACCAGGTCGTCAGTCCACCTTGTTGGAGGCCTGCTCACGCTGCGTCTTCCAGTTCGTGGTCGCCACTCTAGAACCTTTCTGCCCCAACGGCCATCGGTTCTGCGAGCTATGTGCCCTGCCCATCAGAGTATGAAAGTGAGAAAATAAAAAGTACACTTGTTTGCGCACACACTTGTCCACTAAAATATTTCCCGCGCAGATGGCTAGTCTCTTAGTTGCCGTGACGAAAATTAAGTTAGGAGGACATTACCTTTTTCTCTTTTTATAAGACAACTCCCGCACTAGAGAACAAGCCCTGTATCGCAGGGAACTTTACAAACATACAATTAACGGACACAAAGTACACCCAGACTCGGGACAACTAATAACGGATCACACACATTTTTGTCCCGTGTGGGGATCGAACCTACAACACACCGCGCGCCTTGGTAAATGGTGACTATACCGTGCTGTCAAAGTTATCCCTACTAATATTATAAATGTGACAGTTTGTGAGTATGGATGTATGGATGTTTGTTACTCTTTCACGGAAAAAACTACTGAATGGACCTGGATAAAATTTGGCATAAAGATAGATTATAGTCTGGAATAGCATATAGGCTACTTTTTATCGCTGCGGGCAATAACTAGTATTTTATCATCATCATCATCATCATCAGCCTATCGCATTCCACTGCTGGACATAGGCCTCTCCAAGGGCACGCCACTTAGCACGATCCTCGGCTTCCCGCATTCAGCTACTCCCAGCCGCTTTGCGAAGATCGTCGCTCCACCTCGCCTGAGGGCGTCCTACATTACGTTTAAGTCTCCTATTTTATACTTTTGCGTCATTGAAATATAACGTAAATTCTATTTGCTTTCATATTTATTATATGTTTCTATTTATGTTTGTTCTATTTTTGATGTTTCTGTGTATATCATGACCATCACGGAGCGCGTATTTTCATTTTTAACCGACTTCAAAAACGAGGAGGTTATCAATTCGTGAGTATTTTTTTTATGTACATGTATCATTGACGTAATCGCGGGTACTGGATGCTTGCAATACCAGAGTTATCATTTGCGTGTTGTTAACACTAGGATTTTGAGTCGGAGTACTCCTGGGATTCGTTAAAAACACATCCTTATCTGACTCACACCCAGGAACACAACTATACTCTATGTGTAGTATTTTGGCTGTGGTCTTCTGTAAGGTGGAGGTCCTTTCCCAGGCTGGTTTAGTCGTTTCTAAACAAATGATTCGCCATCTGCTAACGGTGAAGAAAAACATCCTGAGGAAACCCACATGTCTTAGAAGAAATTCTAAAGACATGTCTGATTCATCAACCCGCATTAAGCCAGCGTGTGTGAATTAAGGAAAGGAGACCCGTGCCCAGCAGTGGGACATATATGGGTTGTTATTATTATTATTACTAGCTGTTGCCCGCGGCTCCGCCCGCGTGGATGTCGGTTATCACTGTAAAAAGTAGCCTATGTGTTATTTCAGATCATAATATTTATCTCTGTACCCAAATTTTGTCCCGATCCGTTCAGTAGATTTTACATGAAAGAGTAACAAACATCCATCCATCCATCCATACTTACAAACTTTCGCATTTATAATATTAGTAGGATTATATTAATATCCTAAGAAACAATATAGTACCTAGCAAAAGCCGTATGGTGCCTTATCTATCTTCTTCTTATCGTATGGTTAGTGGCCAACCTGGTGACAGAGTTATTTAGATCGCCCATATTTAAGGCGATACCTCGAAAATAAATTGTGGTTTTGTGGGCGTGGCTTAGCTTCCACGGCTGGCCGCTACGCGTCGCCTTCGTCCGTGTGACGTTGTCAAATAAGTGATTAGAAATATTTTATTGAGTTTTTAGGAAT
Source organism: Trisateles emortualis (assembly GCA_947095525.1). NCBI lineage: Eukaryota > Metazoa > Arthropoda > Insecta > Lepidoptera > Erebidae > Trisateles > Trisateles emortualis. The sequence continues at coordinate 15,734,816 of OX352745.1, forward strand.
TTTAGCACAGGAGGCATGGAGTAGACAAAAATAAAACAATTAATTATAAAATTAAATGTTTACCATTGGCAAAATACATATATACATATTTATAAATATATATATTTAATTAAAAAGTTGAGAAAATATCACTCGATAAAATATTTTTCTTGGTAATAACTATTATATAATATAACTACGATTGTGTTATTGTGTTTAATAAACTATAAGTAAATAAATAAATATCTATAATTCTTCTGTATGTGTGTATGTCGCTGAACTCCTAAACGGCAGGATCGATTTTAATGAAATTTTGTAGGGTCACGGATGATTCAGATTCACAATTGGACCCGGTGGCGCTGCTGTCGGTATAGCGGACCTGGCAGACGTCGTCCTACCCGGAAAATGTCCGGGTAGGACGACGTCTGCCAGGTCCGCTAGTAAATATATATATATATATATATATTATAATACTTGGTTGGCAAACAAGTATACAGCTCGCCTGATGTTAAGCAGGTACCGTAGCCTATGGACGCTTGCAATACCAGAGGTATCACTTGCGTGTTGCCAACCCATTTTTTTTACACCAGCGCTTAAGATGCGAGTATCCCTAGGATACGAATACGTTTATTTAAAACACAATATGAGCGCCGAATACCTGTACTCACACACAGGAACACAACTACACCGCTGTGTGTAGTTATTTGACTGTGGTCTTATGTAAGGTGGAGGTCCTTCGCCAGTCGGGCTTGCTCGCTAGTATGGTGCCCTATCTTTCTTAAAATTACTCAGGCTGAGGTGATTTCTTTTTAATTTTCTTGTAACAAGTTGTTTCTGACGGCTCCGCAGTTATAACCTAACCAACTATTTTCTTTTCTGGTAACAAGTCGTATCTGACGGAGTCGCAGTTTGCAACCTAACCTAATTTTCTAGTAGCTATTTCTAACTTAGTCTAACGTATTTTACAGTCAGCAAATTAATTTAGGTGTTTTAATCTAATATTTCCAATTATACTGCTTAATTAATCTGACTGAATATTGTGTTCCTTCATTTGAAGACAGAAATTTCATAGAATGTTAATAATTAATAAAATCTATGTATATATACGTAATGTATCTATTTCTACATATTTATTGAAATAAAATACCATGGAAAAATATACCGATCAAACAGCATGCGTTAAAAATTCTACTGTTTGATTATTTTGTTAAATAAAAACAAATATTTTTTAAATTCATTAAGTTTCTGCAATGTCGAATATGTTTTATTGAAGTCAATTGTCCATTGAAACCATTATATTCGAAATATGGACATTTTAAACTTCATTGAAACAATAATATTCGAAATATAAATACTGTTTCGCAGAAAATGTTTCATATAATATTTGGGCCCTGTAGCTTAAATATTATATGAAATATTTTCTGCGAAACAAAATTCGATGAAATTTCTGTCTCTGAATGAAGGGCGTTCCCTTCATTATAAAAAAACGGCGTTCCCATCATTCGCAGACAGAAAATTCATAGAATTTTGTTAATACCAGAAATGACAATAGCAAGTAGGTTAGGTTAAAACTGCGACCTACTAGAAACAATTTTACATTAATAAAAAAAACTTACCGCAGCCTGAGAATATGTAATTAACATTATTATTTAAATATAAAATTATTATTTTAATTCAAAATTATACTTTACCTGTAAAATATTTGACCGAAGTGAAATTTGCAACCCTTTATCTCTCTATCTTTTTTTAAATACTCTTTGTATTTAAAAAAAGATCGTAAACTCGTTTTCTCGGTAATAACTTTTAAACTAAACAATATGAGGATAAAGAATATTCAATTTGATTTTCTATGAGAATATCGAAAAATAAAAAGTAATTTTTAACAAAAAAATTGAGTTGAATTTGTTTAGAGTAAATATTCCGTGTATTGAATATTCTATGAAATGACAATATGATAAAAAAATGTGAAACGAAAATCTATAATACTTTTATTTTTTCTTATTATTAAAATTATTTTATTTATTATTACATTGAAGGAAACTAATCATATTTTACTACCTACTATACTAATAGAACCTTACGTATATCATCAAAAAATACTAAAAATAATCTCGAAAATTTACATTTTTTTTTAATACAAAAAGTTGAAGTGCTACTCCATCCCTCTTTTTGTTATTAGTCTGTCACTTTCGGTAATAGCACAGAATACTTAATAGTACAGGTACAGAAGGTTCACTTCGCTGAATCATTTAAACAACTATCAACTTTGCTCGCACACAATAGAGCGCAATTCAGCTCCCCAGAACAAAACTTACCTATTCGTTTATTTACCTACAAATTGGCTCCCTTTGTATTGCGTATTTCTGGACATTATGGTTGTCACTTAGAGATCAATTTTGATCTGAAGTACCTGTTAGGTTTAGGTAGGTACTTACTATACTTTTGTAAACGAGTGACTTTTTAAATAAATCTGGACATGTGGGGACATATTCAATGTAGGTAGGTACTTAGTAATTAAATTGTAAGAACGAGCAGTGTGTGTCCACATCACAGGACTGGTCAAACCACTAAAGAACAAATTATAATAATGGGTACTAGCTGTTGCCCGCGGCTCCGCCCATGATTATGTTTTTGATTAAATTAAAAATAGGTATTAGAGTTTGTCATTGGTTTGTTTGGAGCCATTTGTCCAGTTGAAATTTAAAACTATTGAGTGATAGGCGGTTATAATATATTTTCCCAATTAAATAAGTACCTACTTAATTGGTTGGACAAATAAATAATACGTCTCTACAAAAACTGTGCTGTACCTATAGTCTACATATCAAAATCTTGCTACAAATAGGTACCTACCAATTATGTTTTTCTAAATGATAACGTGTTTCTTTACTTTGCAATATCCTTTGGAATATTCAAAAACGAGAGGTTAGGATCCTTATCACTATTTAAGCAGCCGAATACTGTGGAATATTTTTATGCCTTTATTTTCTTTAAAATATTTAAAAGCGAAAACGAATCGGTGACGAATTACGGCTTCGTGTGCGTTTCGTAGGTAAACTTACGTCGAACCGACGACGCGACCGGCACGCGACACTCGACTAAATAATACCCCTGGAAATGTTGCGGCCGGGTACTTGTAGATTCATACCTAAACAGCGGAGTGAACCAGGCCTGGTAATAGTTCCACTAGAGTTGGGAAAATGCCTGAGCATTTTAGGCAAATTTGGCAGAATGTCTATAAATGCCCGAAGAAATTGTATGTAAGTTGTAAAATGTTATACCATGTGCTCAGTTGCACTTTGAGACGCATTCGACACTTATTGTTAGTTATTCTTTGTGAATAACGCAATGAAGGGAAATGAAACGAAGGATGCGCAAAGGCATAAAGTCACAATTTAATTTTTGCCCTGTGATCGTGGCGTGAACTTGGAGAAGTTCTATGTTCAGCAGAGGAATGCAAAAGCTGATGATAATTAGGAATTGATTCTGAACCAAAAATATATAATGTCGGTATTATCGGGTTTTATTATTTTGCCCGCCAGGCATAAACACATTGGGCATCTCTTGCTATCATTTACTTTATAAAGTAAGTCTTAAAAATATACTATAATGTAGTACATTCAATACGAATTTGTGATGAATTGAATAACTAATTTGGTTAATGATCTGTTTAATAAATTATAACATTTAAAACTACAAAAATCTGAGAGAACCGATCTGCAAAAAAGTAGCATACGTCCGTCGTTGGTGAAGCCTACCGGCCGACTAAAAGTGTGGCGAGTGAGAGTGATGCAAATACTTTTATAAGGCAAAAGAAGAGAGAGCTATAATGATGCATGCGCTCAGAATAAAATAACGTATGTGCCAAATAGAATTTTCTACTTTTTACTAAAATACATTATCAAATCAAAAAAAAATCTTAGCAAAACTTTGATACGATTGTCCTCTATGTTTTAAAGTAAACCCCGTTGAATAAATCTTAAGTTTTATTACATAATACAGAAAAAGGGAAAAAAATAGAATGGACTTCGCAGCTGTTTTCTATCGAGGATGTTTCTTCCAATCACGTTTTCCTCTTACCATATGGTAGATCATAGAATCAAAAAATGTATGCTAAAGTTTTAACTTCCTATTTTAAATGCTTAGCGAATTACACTTATTATAATATCCTTATTATTTTCAATGTATCACCTTAAGCCTCCGTCGTAATCTAACAACTGATAACAGTCGGGACCGACTTTTAACATGCCCTCCGAAGCACGGAGACGCTCAGTTGAAATACCACTATGCGGTCACCCATCTATAGGGTTACCGCACCCTTGATTGCTTAACCTGCTAATCGTTTACCGAACAGCGAGTGCACCTAGCTATGAGCGCCTTATCTATCCAATAGATAGGAACTTAACTATAAAACAAAGACAACAGTGAACTAAATCTCTTAGCAACAAAACTACAATTCTACTCAAACTTATTACTATCATATTACAGCTTTGTAACACGAGTTGACTAAAAGTTGTTCAAACTTGCACCCGAAACGTATTAAAATCGGATCAACTTGCAAAGTCAGTTCAACTTAAAGTCACTTTAGTTAAATTCGAAATGAATACGTGCACTTTGCAGTTGCAGTAACGAATGTTGAGTGTTTTTGAAACATTTTCAACTAAAATTGTTTGTTCATATCTACTGTTTGGATAGAATACATTTATTGATTCGGTAGTTAAATGATGTACTATGTATCAGTTTTGATAGTATAATAGTCGAATGTGACTGCTGATCACAAGAATCTATTCTCGAGTCGTATCAAAAATCGATATTGTAATTTTTAGTCAAAAGTTAGGCAATTGGCGATGAATGAAACCTTGTTTTTTTATACTACTTGGGTGGCAAACAAGCATACGGACCGCCTGGTGTTAAGCAGTTACCGTAGCCTATGGACGCTTGCAATACCAGAGGTATAACTTGCGTGTTGCTTACCCATTTATTTTACCAGGGCCTGAGATGGAAATACATGATATTGTGAATATCCCTGGGACGGGAAAACGTTTCTTTTAAAACGCATCCATAAATTAGCGCTGGAGACTAGTACTCATACACAGAAACACAATTACAACCCTGAGGAATTTCTTCAGACGGGCTTGTTTACTAGAATAATGCCTTACCTCTCCTAGAATTATTATACCACTAGCTGTTGCCCGCCGCTCCGCCCGCGTGGATGTCAGTTATCGCTGTAAAATCGCTTATGTGTTATTCCAGACCATAATCTATCTCTCTGCCAAATTTCATCCAGATCCGTTTAGTAGTTTTTACGTGAAAGAGTAGCAAACATCCATTCATACTTTTGCGTTTATAATTCTTCTTCTTCTTCTTTAAAAAGACAACTCCCGCACTAGAGAACAAGCTCTGTGTTACGGCGGTTGTTGACCTTACAAACATACAATTAACGGACACAACAAATTACACCCAGACTCAGAACAATTATTTGTGGATCACACAAAGTTTTGTCCCTGTATGGGAATCGAACCCACAACCTCGTGCACAGCAGGCACAAACTGTACCCACTGGACCACAAAGGCAGTCATAATAATATTAGTAGGATTGACTTTTGAAACGTGTGTGTAAAGTATCGAATTTCTTTCTTTTATTTATCATCGTACTACAAGAGTAAGGGCATAAACAGTGCTGTAGCGTAGCCGATGTTTGTCCCTGCTATGGTTCAAAGTTCAATCCAAGAGGCGGGTGAACTGATATTGAGATACCAATATCGATGCATAGGTACAGATAATGCATTATTTATTATGTAACTTGTTATGCCCTACATAGATTACAAAGATCAAAATGTCAATGTGCTGATAAAGAGTTATTGAAACAACATAACTTGAGAAATATCACTGGGCAAGTTTGAACCTTAGCTGTTAAGAATAAGATGTAAATTGCAAAATAAACACGCTTCGACTTAAGTCATTTTGCAACTGTAGGTGCTATATTATAACAAATGTTTGGATGGTTAGACTAGTTGTTTTTAAGCTATTGCATAGCATCGCGGGCCTTGGGCGTGGAGACCGAATCCAGAAATTCCGTAACGAAAATAATAAACCTAACATCCCCCCAATCCACGGAGTAGGTACCCAATCCGACCGGCACAGCGGTGATACTTTTTTTAATGACGAATTCTCTAAACGGCCAAAACTAATATGTCAAATTTGTGTAAGGAGGTTTTGATCTAAGAGAATATTAATTTGAAAAAGATTATAGTATAAGGAGTCTTAAGGAATTATTACAAGTAATCACTTTTATTATTTTATATTTTTATGAAACATTGAGAATAAAATAAAATGATTTAGATAATTCTGGAAAGTAATATTTTATTTGTTTTGATAAAAAAAATCATACTAAAAATAGATTTACCGCGGCAGTCCCCGAGTGCCATACGTCTTTTTTTTTCATTTAAAAAGACAACTCTCGTACTAGGGAACCAACCCTATGTCGCGGGGGACATAGGGCTTATTCTTCTTGCGCACTATAATACGTATTGCGCAGTCGGTCTGGACGACTATATTAAATACCTTTCATAGCTTAACCCACTGTTCGTTTACCAATCAATAAGTTCACTTGTTTGATAAATATAATCTCTATCTATACTTCTATTATAAAGCTGAAGAGTTTGTTTGTTTGGTTAAACGCGCTAATCTCAGAAAGTACTAATTCGATTCAAAAAAATCTTTTTTGTTGAATAGTGCATTTATCCAGGAAGGCTATAGGCTATATAACATCACGCTATGATCAATAGGAGCGGAGCAGTAGTAAGATATGTTGCGAAATCGGGGAAAATATTCCAAATTACCACGCGGACGAAGTCGTGGGCAACCCCTAGAAAAAGAAATAATTCCTCGATCTTTTTAATCAACTAACAATGAAAAACCATAACCAACCAAGGACTATTCTGAAAGTTTCCACCTTCAAACCATTTCGGTACCCAACCAAACTTCTCTATGAGTACTGTGAAGTCCTTACTGTGCGACAACTCTTTCTGCTTGATATCGTCATCAAACAGCACTCCAAACTAGAACACACTGCTGAAATGTTTAATAAGAGGAAAGGTCGCTCAGTATGTGAGCGGACCACACAACCTAAAACATCATTTATACGTAGGTTTTATCCTTTTTTAGGTTCTTATATCTACAACAAAATAAATAAAGTTATTAGTATTTACTCTCAAAATAAACTAACTGTCAAAAATACTGTTTCCCAGTGGCTAAGCAATCTATCGTACCATGAAACCGAATCTCTAATTACCGTTTTGCAATGATCACGTTTGTCAAATCTCTCGACATAAATATAACTCTACGCTCTTACTACATTGTCAACTAATTTCTATACACCCTCTGACACATACTCACTCATCCTTCATTTAATACACACAGAGGACAACTACACTACACTTCTAGTTTATATTCTACTATATTGGCTTTTGTTTTTCTTTATGTGTATTTAAATTAAAATTTAATTATTTTCACATGAAGTTCACTAATTTTATTTGTATTTCTGTGATGTGAGCTAAATTAAATGTAACCCAACCCGAGGAGTAGAGAGCGCCGTATGCTGAAGCACAGGTTCACACCTAGTTCGGCTACGGAGGCTAATAATTGACACAATTGTACATTGTTCAGCTTATACTGTATACTTTTTAAGATTGTGAAAAAGTGTAAAAGTTTTTTTGAGCCAATAAAAATTATTATTATTATTATAACCTAACCTAAAAAAATATATATAAATTCATTTAACTGCAGAAAGCCTCCATTTTGAATTTCATTTATAAAATAAATTAACTTACATTGAATATGAACAGACAAAGTAATTTTATTTAATCTACATTTGCATTCTACGGATAATAAATAAATGGGTGGGTGTTTCACGTAATCGTATCGAGGTGTTACTAGCAATCAAAATTTTGAATTGAATTAATTTAATCGACGGTTGATTCAGTGGCTACATTGCTACTGCGGGGCGTGTGGGTTCGATCCCCGGGAAAAAAAAAATGTGTGATCTATAAATGGTTTTACCAAGTCTTATTGTATGTTTGTTAAGTCCCCCGCAGCACAGGGCTTATTCCCTAGTGCGGGAGTTGTTTTTTAAAAACCATAAAGAAAATTTGTAATAACCTATTTTTTGGTTAGCAACGCTGGCATTATAAGCGTGGATAGTGACCGTTACTGTGTGGCTCAGATTTTCGCCTATTTTCTAGAATACATGTATGACACGTACATTTGGCCAGCTATATTAAGTCCCAGGCAAAGTTATTGCCATATATATTGGACACAATTCTATCGTAATATCGAGTGGATATTGAGCATTTGTCAACAGAAAACTCGATACAACGATATAGTTACTCACGGAACTGTTTGAATAGCCTTGCATTTTCTGTTGCACTATAGTTTATAGGTACAGTCATGAGAAATAATATCTTACTATGGGAATTTCTTTCAATCATATCTTTCTTCTGACAAGTTAAATGTTTAACGTATATTAATAATAACTGACTGCATGGTTGGTTCAGTGGCTTAAGTGGTTACTTCCACCATTTACCACTTCGGCGTGTTGTGGGTTCGATTCTAATTTGGGACAAAAAATTGTATGATTCATAAATGGTTGCCCTGAGACTAGGTGTACTTTGTGACTAGGTTTACCCGCGACACAGGGCTTGTTCCCTAGTGCGAGGTTTGTCTAAAATAAATAGGTATATCTAATTCCATGCCAATCACACCGCATCTGTAGCTGATGTGAATCCTTGTGTCAGCGGCTAATGATTAGATCCTCACTCCTAAAAAGTGTCAAAGCTGTTTTTTTTCAGTCCTTGAGAGTGCAATCACGATATGTCATACCTGTAAATAAATTATGTTACAATTGTAAGTATCTCTGAAAAAATACAATAATAATTGAAATATAACAACGAAAAATCATATTACACGTAACGTAGGTGTATGTAAATTGTAAACCCGCTTCTCTTGATGAAAGCTTCCGTTCCTAGCAGTGGAATATGGCTAGTTTTTCATTGCACGGAATAAAGTGGGCGCATATGGGTTGAAGATGATATAGTTTTTTTTAAAATTAAGAATGTAGCTAGGTAATAATTATTGTTATGTATATTTGAATTTCGAAAATATTCCCATATTAAGATATTGTCGTTGTTGACTGTACTGCTCAATATAAAGCTGACAGTGTAAAATGTAACCTCTACGTCCGTACGTTGTCGTCCTCATCAAGTCTGTGAACAAATTGAGAGTTAGACAGGCGGACATCGGCTTGGCTTTAACATTGCAATTCGATGTCGAACGCAGCTCGTCACAAATGGGGTTACTTCGAAATACAGAGAAATGTGTTTGGTACGGCCGAATTTGTGATCTATATATTATGTTATTCTATATAATAACGGTTTCAGAGGAATTTAATCCCACGTACGACTAGGTTGTGGAATGCTGAAGTTTTCCCAAGAGACTATAAAATGGGGTTCTTTAAGAAAGGAGTTATAAGGTTTTTAAAAGGTCGGCAACGCGCGAGTGATTATATTATAAGCCTAATACCTATTATTTATACCAACTTACATATGATTAAATGATGTTGAGTAATCATCCTATGATCCTACTTTTATTATAAAAAATTTTCAATGGATGGATGTTCGTTACACAAGCACGCCAGATCAGTTGAACGGACGAATTGTACAAAAAAACTACACTACAAGTCTATGGAACTAGTATTCTAGTTAAAAAATATATAACACACTCGATTGACACAAAGAAACAAAAAAGAAATAACACATATCTTAAGAAATAAAGATTACTTAACTAGATTTAATTACCCCGCGTACCAATTATGGTAGGAAAACGATATTTTTCGAGAATTTGTCAAGAAAATGTGCACTCCAGAGGCAAAATATTATGAGTAAACTTTATGTACTTTGTATCTCATTTTAAGTGAATTCTTTGTGTTCTTATGAGAAAATAAACTTCTTTAAATCTAAGGCCTATAGCACACGGCGTATTTTTTACGCGCAGACGACGCGCAGATGACGTGCGTATACGCGCTTCATACGAGATTTGAACGCAACCTAGTAACCTAAGCACACAGGGCGATCGTGAAACGCGCCTCTACTGCGCGTATACGTGCTGTAGATTGTTTATTTCTGTAATAAAGCGGTTGGTGTCGCTTCTTTGTACGCGCGTTTGTATCGCTTCAAACGCGCGTATACGCACTTCATGCGCGCGCTTGTATCATCAATGCAAACGCAACAATCAGCATCTACAGCGCCGAAGACGCGCGTTCTTTATACGCGCGTCGTCTGCGCTTATAAAATACGCCGTGTGCTAGAACAGCCCGGCCACGAACACGCTGCTGCAGCTACAGCGTCGCGAGCGGTGGCGGCGAGCGGTAAGAACAAATGTACTAAAACGTTCTATGACGTCACGAGGCGTGGTTCTCGTACATTTGTTGCCACGCCGCCGCCGCCGACGCTCACCGCTGCCGCTGCCGCACAGAGGTAGATAGAGTAGTACCTGCAAGTCTTCTTCTTATCGTTTGGTTAGTGGCCTGATGACAGAGTTATTGAGATCGCCCATATTTAGGCCTCTAACGTGATCTAACGACTGATAACAGTCGGGACCGACTTTTAACGTGCCCTCCGAAGCACGCAGACGCTTAAATGAAATACCACTATGCGGTCACCCATCTATAGGATTACCGCACCCTTGATTGCTTAACCTGCTGATCGTTTACCGAACAGCGATGCATCTAGCTATGAGACCTGTAAGTATCTACGCTTGTTAATCAAGTCAATAAGAAACAAAACTCATTTAAGCTGTTGAATGAATTAAAACCATGGGTTTTACGAGTGACACGGTGAAGCAAGCATGGATAATGTCCGTCATATACTGACGTAGTCCGAGCGAAACAAATTCAAGTGATAGCCGTACAAAATTAGAATATTCGAAACAAAGTGTTTGTCTAAGGCAAATATCCTTACTAATATTATAAATGTGAAAGTTTGTAAGAATGGATGGATGGATGTTTGTTACTCTTTCACGTAAAAACTACTGAACGGATCTGGATGAAATTTGGCACAGAGATAGATTATGGTCTGAAATAACATATAAGTTATTTTTTGCAGCGATAACCGACATCCACGCGGGCGGAGCCGCGGGCAACAGCTAGTTAGTTATACATTAGTTAAGTATAACAATAACTTTATTAATTCTTAATTGTACCCACGCAAAAGAGAACATTATAATATACCAAGAAAATACTCAAATCAAAGGTGAGCTTAACTCATAATGAGTTTTCTACCAGCAAACCTCAGAGTGGTAGAGGAAAAGATAGAGCAAATGAAGTGTACAACTGGGAGAAAAGTAAAATACAGTCATTATTACTTATACAACTAATGTATATCATAATAGCTGTTGCCCGAAGCTCCGTCCGCGTGGATGTCGGTTATCGCTGCAAAAAGTAGCCTATGTGTTAGATCATAATCTATCTGTGTGCCAAATTTCATTCAGATCCGTTCAGTAGTTTTTACGTGAAAGAATAACAAACATCCATCCATCCATCCATTCTCACAAACTTTCACATTTATAATATTAGTAAGGATGTATACTAAGCATATATAAACACTAAGGGTCGCTCGCGACTTCGTCCGCGTGGTAATTTGGAATATTTTCCCCGATTTTGCAACATACCTCACTACTACTACGCTCCTATTGATCATAGCGTGATATTATATAGCCTAAAGCCTTCCTGGATAAATGCACTATCCAATGAAAAAGTTTTTTTTCCAATCGATCCAGTACTTTCTGAGATTAGTGCGTTCAACCAAACAAGCAAACACTTCAGCTTTATAATATTAGTATAGATACATACTACGAGTATTATTTTATTAAATAAACGTTGTGGGAAAATATTATGAGATTTACCACTGAGGTGGTATACAGCCTGTCTTGGTAATGGTAAGCAGTTACCTTATTATACCCTGTTTTGATTCTTATAATGTAAAACCACTTGTTTGTCATTTATTAAAAAGACAGACAAAATAACCAGTAGCTACAGTCAATGTTTTTTTTATACTACTTGGCTGGCAAACAAGCATACGGCCCGCCTGTTGTTAAGCAGTTACCGTAGCCTATGGACGCCTGCAATACCAGAGGTGAAGTAAGAAAGAATGAAGAATGTGTGAATTCGGAACACGCAATAGATGCACCTGGTATTACAAGCGTCTATAGGCTACGGTAACTGCTTACCAACACGCTGGTTGGATCCTTCATTGCCACTTTCAATCCAGAGCCTCTAGACAAGTGGCATAAACGGTAATCGAATCGAAAAGTCAAAAAAACAAATGTATGGGATTTGACGTAAGTCTACGATATAATGTCGTAAACTTACGTCAAATCCCATACATTTGCTTTTTTGACGTTTCGATTCGACTATCACTCATGCCACTTGTCTAGAGGGACAGATCTCCTTGATTAAAGTTAAGCGTCTCCGTCTACAATGAAATCCCGTGTGTCCTGCACCACATTTCGTCAATCATTCAACTGGCGAGTAAACATACTGAGTACCGCTGCAACTAGATTTGTTAACTTGATGTACTACCTACCTACGATAGGGTTGATAGATAGATGGAGACACTCACTATAGGAACTTATTCGTAAGCTATAAAGGGTCATAGGTTTGATGGCTAAATTACTAGCTTACTTGGTATAAGAGAGGTAGGGCTTCGTACTAGCGAGCATATAGCGGTGTAGTTGTGTTCATGTGTGTGAGTACAGGACCAAGTCTCCAGCGCTCATTTTCGACTGCCTTGGTGGTCCAGTGGCCGCAGTATGCGCCTGCTGTGCACGAGGTTGTGGGTTCGATTCCCACACAGGACAACACTTTGTGTGACCCACAAAGGATTGTTTTGAGTCTGGGTGTAATTTGTGTTCTTTAATTGTTTGTTTGTAAAGTCCCCCGTGACACAGAGCTTGTTCTCTAGTGCGGAAGTTGTCTTTTTAAAAAGAAATAAAGAATATAAGGATGAGTGTTTTGAATGAAACGATGTACTATCCCAGGGATACTTCATCTTAAAGCCCTATATGCAACCATGCAACCAACGTATTTGATTGCATGGTTGGTTTGATGCAGAACCAATTACGTAATCAGAATAATTACAGAAGACCACAGCCAAATAAATACACATTTGCGTTTTGAAAGAAACGTATTCCTATCCCAAGGATACTCCCATCTTAAAGCTCTGGTGTAAAAAAATGGGTTGGTAACACACAAGTGATACCTCTGGTCTTTTAAGCGCCGATAGGCTACGCTAACTGCTTAACATCAGGCGGGCCGTATGCTTGTTTGCCACCCAAGTAAGTAGTATAAAAAAGAAAAAAACAAATACGTTGGTACGTTAATCGAATATGACAATGTAGTCAACATTGTCATATTCGATTTTGTCCCCCAATATCCAAGTAGAAAACTAGTAACTAATTTAACCACGTTGCTGAATTGGAGTATTAATTAACGGGCATTCTGTCCAGCAACTAAAATGAACCAAAAGCAGCACTTTGATTCACTCTATCGTAAATGAATCTGTTTCATAAAGTTTAGCAAAATGTTGGGGTACTCTGCAAGCCCTATTTTTTCCTTTTTACTACTATGAAGTGAAAAAGTGGACTGAAGAGTTACAGTGCCCGTTTTGCAGACATTTTCAGTCAACAAACAACTGGCCTATATTTTAGATAGACCTTTGGAAATACGTATAATGTTTATTTTCACTTTAAAATAGCTCTGCATCAATCTGGTTGAATTTTAGGACGGTTATAAAAGTATTTTATTTGGCAAAACGTTGGAAATAGTGGCAGAATTAAAGCGCTACGAAGTTTAATGTCGAAATGTTTTATTGCATTTATAATGAGTTTATGAAATCATCAGCGATGTTTTTATTTTGTTTTTTGTATTTGCCGCGGTGAGTTGAGGTGTTTACCTAGCCACCAACACAGCGGTCAGTATTGTAGGTTCGTTTATAAAATATGTTTGTTCAGGGTCTAGGTGTAGTTTCTGTCCAAAATTCCAACATCCGCAATATTGAACAAATCATGTCCTGGGACTTTACAAACACTCACGGACACAAAGAGCACCCACACTCGGAACAAACATCTATGGCTCACTGTAAGTCAGTCTCATGTCGGGATCGAACCTACAATACTCGGCGCTATGTTAGTGGCCAGGCCACCTCAACCACTAGACTACACGTGCAGTGAAATAGCTAACTGGATTCAAGCGATACACGTCTCTTTGGATTAATTAAGCTTCCATTATAAAGCGTAGCATTCCCTCAGGGATCATATTATTGTTAAGGGTCATCAGCGTTGAAACAAGTGGAACTTGGTTGTGAGACTTTGAGTGCTTTGTTGTTCACATAATTTTTATTCTTCAGAAGAATGTCATATATATAAGGAGATGTTAAGATGGTTTGGAAATTTGGAAAGGATGGATGAAAGAATAACAAAATAAATATATCATGCGAGAATGAATGGAGATGTTGGTAAAAAGGTCAAGAATGATGGTAGAGTCAAGAATGAGGTGAGATAGGTGATGTCCCAAAAGAAGGGCTAAATTAAAATGAGCCAGAACCAACGACGTTGTTAAGACTTATTCGTCAACTCTGTGGAGAAAGCGTAAAAAGTATGTCTGAATCTTAGGAATTGGCGTAGGTATCATAGTCTCTGCCTACCTCAATGGAAGTCGGACATACTTATATTTATGTATGTACTAGCTGTTGCCCGCGGCTCCGCCCGCGTGGATGTCGGTTATCGCTCTTAATAAAGTAGCCTATGTATTATTCGCGACCATAATCTATCTCTGTGCCAAATTTCATCCCGATCCGTTCAGTAGTTTTAACGTGAAAGAGTAACAAACATCCATCCATCCATCCATTCTTACAAACTTTCACATTTATAATATTAGTAAGGATTTCATATCACTTATCTTCGTGAAAATAACAGTTGTTATAAATTTTATAGCAATAAATGTTTTTTTTAATTTATCTAGAGTCGTTCGCGGCCTGCTATATATATATATATATAAAAATATATCGCATCTATGCTTTAATAACGTGACAGTCGAAAATTATAGCAATAAATGTTTTTTTTTATTTATCTAGATGCGTTTGCGGTCTGTTATATGTACATGCATATATCGCCTCTTTGCTTTAATAAACGTGACAGTCGAAAAAAGATTTTTCGGATATGTCAAGCTGCGTCTTGTAACGGTGTCGCGAATCCAGAGATTTTATCTCATCTAAAAATATACGTACCGTGCTAAAATAAGTATTCACTTCAAAAACAATATAGATGTTTTTCAGAATGAGTATAGTCTTAATATTGTAGCGCAAAATAATGTCTCCAAAATACAATACGAATAATATTTATGTTTCACATAATTCGTCGTTTATTCACTTTTACGAACCTTCTCCTACGGGAATAGATGTATTCAGTTAGCTACGTTGTTTACTCACATTATTTATATTGGTCGCACTTATTCCAAGAATTATGTTAGTCCCTGATGACTAGCTACAGGATATTTTATCTATTACTGAGATAATAATAATATTAAATATTTTTAGCGTTTTTGCTATGCAATCAGCTCAAATATACTTAAATATTAAAGCAATGTGGAAAAAGACGCGCAGGTTCGAGTCCTGCTCCGGGCTCGTCTTTTTTCACATTGCTTTAATATTTAAATAATAATATGTTGGGACAACTCCCACATCGCTATGATCCCAAACTAGGCAGAGCCTGTACTATGGAAACCAGACATCTGATCTTCTTCTAATTCGTTTCGCTCTTGGCAGAGTGGTCGTGGTCACGATGATTGTTTAAAGTGAAAGAGGCTGATGTAGCATGTCTTACGATGTCTCGCCAATTATTTCTGTGGGTGGACAGTCTGGTGCACTCATTAACAGGAATCCCTATCGACGACCTAATGGGATCTGTTCACCGCATTGGTGCTCTTGACGGACAACTGATAAACATATTTATATATTTCTAAATACATACTTAATATAGATAACAAGCAAGTATACGGCCCGCCTGATGGTAAGCTGTTATCGTAGCCTATGGATGATTGTAATTCCAGGTATTGCAAGCGTAAAATTTGTATCACCACAGTTTTACGTTGGGGTATTCCTGGAATGCAATCAGAAATGAAGATATCGGTGGGAGAACTAGACCGACATAGCTCGAAGAATTGCCTCAACTAAGAGGTATATAGCTTGTAGAACCTATAGCCATTGGAGCAGAAAGGTTCTAGAAAGGTGGCAACCGTAGCATGAGGTTTTTCAAGAAAGGAGTTATAAGGTTTCTAAAGGGTCGGCAACGCGCGAGTGATACCCCTGGTGTTGCAAGCTTCCATAGGCTACGGTAACTGCTTACCATCAGGCGGGCCGTATGCCTGTTTGCCTCCAAAACAACTAACTCCAACGAACTTGGATAACGCGTAAATCAGGAGTGGCCAACCGTTTTTACTAATATGACAGGTTTTTAAAGACAACTTCCGCACTACAAAGGAACTTTACAAACATACAATTAACGGACACAAAGTACACCCAGACTCGGGACAATTATTTAAGGGTCACATCTACTAAACTGTTATTGTAGCCACTAAACCAACAGTCCAGCCAAAGGTGTTGTCAACTATATCTATGCCTTGTTTACGCCGTTTGAACAGTGATAAATTACTTCACGAATATTTACGACACTTACGAGTCTAATAGCTCCCTAAACGAACATTTTGAGAGGCTTGCGGCAGACATGGCTGCCTGACGAGCTTCTGGAGAGAACCTGCTTGACTCTAAAAGGAGATAAATATAATACCTCACGTAGAACAGTAAAATTATGATGCTGTGTCTGGAAAATGGCGATCAAATGTAGAAGAATAACTTTTGGTGTTAAAAAAAAAATCGATCGATCGAAATAAATGTTCTGTTTTTTTATTTGACATTTGATTATAGTGATTGAATCGGAAATTGTTGCCGTCAACAGTAGCTAAGTAGCTTCATGAATGCATCTATCACTATCTCTTTCTGTATCCTTACGTTCCGTATTATCTATCTGATTCATACTTGAAATATATAAGCAACATGGTAAGGGTCAGCGCAGACAGAAAGAATCGCAGTGGAAAGAATTTTATTAATGCACTTGAAAATATACTTTAATATTATTACAATAAAGTGCATAAATGCTTGAACCGGACAAAAAATGCTCGCGCGTCCTCGAAGATATGCGGGAAACATTTATGCACTTTATTGTAAGAATTTAAAGTTTATTTTCTAGTGCATTAATAAAATGCTCTCCGCTCTCTCTGTTTGAACTGATCGCGCCGCCGCGTCTAATATCAAACTAGGTTTCCTTCTAATTCTGGTGTGAATAATGTATGGATTGTAGCGAAAATTCTTACTCTTTTTAAATCATCTAGAGGCTAAAATAAAGTCTACATTAAGCAAACTGTCTGTTTTAGTAAAAATCTAATATAATAAAATTCTTGTGTCATAGTGATCAACTTTGAACTCCTCTGAAACGGCTCGACCGATTTTCGTGAAATTTTGTGTGCATATTGGATAGGTCTGAGAATCGGACAACATCTATTTTTCATCACCATAAATTTTAAGGGTTGACCACCCCTAAATTATTTTTCTTATTTTTTTGTTTTTTTTTGCTTTTAATGTTTTATGATTTAACATTTAAAAAATACATACAACCCTTAATTTCCCCTCCCCCCCCCTCTACTATCAACCCCTATATTTTAGTAGCAAAACAACGTTTGCTGGATCAGCTAGTATTTATATGAAATTACACCTAACAATCTACTTATAATTTGAATGTAAATTCACGTAACTCAACAAAATGTAAACAAACTTATAAACAGTAAACCATACTTCAATACAAGAGAATTCCTCAAGATCGCACTTTGAAAGTTGTAAACAATTTGAATAGCACTCGGGAAGTGGTTACAAAGAACACCCTTCTGTAATAAAGTCGTTAAAATTCAACTTTACGTTAACTGTGTTGACAGTTAGTAACTTAACTGTCCTCTGGATTGTCTTGGAAAGTATTGTGGGTGGTATTATTGTAGTTATAGACTATATGAACCATGAAGAGGACTATAACTTTTTTAGTTCGATTTTTGTTAAGAGTGTTAAAATTTACGAACAAATATAATGAACTACTTTGTTGATAAAGTGTTCGTTGAGGGTAACTGATGATCAGGAAGTCTCAGGTTCTTAAAATAAATCGGGTCAAAATAGTTTTTTTTTTTGAATATACACTGCGCCTCCCGGGTTTCGGCTCAACGCACTACCAATTGTGTCATCCAAGCTACTCTTGAGTTCGAATTTTGTTTCGACTCTCTTCAACCCATTTCAATTTTCTTCCGTTGAGTCAAATTACTATCCCGTGCGACAGTAAAAGTAAGAGAATGCCAGTCTCCTTCAAAATTAGCAGGACATCATCATCCGAATAGCACATGGGTTACATTTTATTAAAAAAAGCAAAATCCATATGACAAAGCCAGTCTGGAAGAAAATGTTAATCTGGAATATTATAACAACAAAAATATAAAAATATGTTTTATTTTTTTGCAGATAAATAAAGTAACCTTCGCGCCTCTAGTGGTGTCCACACTCTTCATACTCCTAACTTCACTGCTTGCTCACTGCGCCAGGCGGTTCGTCCAGAAAGTTGTCAATGAACCATTCATAAGACTACTGCTGGAAGAGGCCATAGCTGCTGCAGAATTATGCGGCTGCTGTTTTGAGTTGATCATAAGTAAGTCTACCAGTGTTAGTGACTGGTTTTAGCGCAGGTTGGTTAAGAGAGGTAGGGCACCATACTAGCGAGCAAGCCCGACTGGGGAAGGACCTCCACCTTACAGAAGACCACAGCCAAATGACTACACACAGCGGTGTAGTTGTGTTCCTGTGTGTGAGTACAGGTCTCCAGCGCTCATTTAGGAATGCGTTTTGAAAGAAACGTATTCCTATCCCAGGGTTACTTCCATCTTAAAGCCCTGGTGTAAAAAAAATGGGTTGGCAACACGCAAGTGTTACCTCTGGTAATGCAAGCGTCTATAGGCTACGGATACTACTTAACATCAGGCGGGCCGTATGCTTGTTTGCCCAAGTAGTATAAAAAAAAAGATATAACATAAGAGAGGTCACGATCAAGCCCAACTGAAGAAGGACTTCTACCTTACAGAAGACCATCGCCAATTAACCACACACAGCCGTGTAGTTGTATTCCTGTGTGTGAGCAAGTATGCTTATGCCGTGGTGTACAAAAATGGGTCGGCAACACGCAAGTGATACGTCTGGTATTGCAAGCTTGTAAAACATCAGGCGGGCCGTATGCTTGTTTGTCACCCAAGTAGTATAAAAAAGCGTTTTTTTTATATTTGTTTGGTCATAACTTCTATAAAAACCTGATTTTCAAGCCTGATTTCTATATCAGGTAAAATTTCATTGCTCTAGGCTCAAAGTCTAGAAAGGAAAATCAGGAATACGTTTGTGTAGAAACATGAGCAGTGGCAATCGCTCTTAATGCTCACACGCTGACACAATGTGAGTTAGTAAATTAGATTTAATTTTTTGACTGCCTCGGTGGTCCAGTGGCCGCAGTATGCGCCTGCGGTGCACGAGGTTGTGGATTCGATTCCCACACAGGACAAAACTTTATGTTACTCACAAAGAGTTGTTCTGAGTCTGTGTGTAATTTGTGTCCGTTAATTGTATGTTAATAAAGTCCCCCGCGACACAGAGCTTGTTCTCTAGTGCGGAAGTTGTCTTTTTAAAGAAAAAAAGGAAAAGAAAAGATTTTTTTTCCACGAAGTTTTCCTTTATCTCGCATCTGTCACCTAAAATGAGCCAAAATTTTAAATAAATAAATGCGCAGTGCTTCAATAATACTTATATTATACTAAAATTATATTTCAGTTGCTGACAACTTTGGTGTGGCGACGTATGCGATATTTTTGTTCGCGCTAACGATATGGTGGTCGCTTAACTGGGGGGATGCTACAGCCTGTCCCTATACTCACATCGAGGATGTTATTGAAGGTATCATTACATATTATAATATTAATCTTTATGAAATAATTAAAATCTTTTTTTTAACTTAATTGTCTGAGAAGTATCTAATCTTCTACTTATCGTTTGGTTAGTGGCCAGTGACAGAGTTATTTAGATCGCCCATATTTAAGCCTCTGTCGTGATCTAACGACTGATAACAGTCGGGACCGACTTTTAACGTGCCCTCCGAAGCACGGAGACGCTCATATGAAATACCTCTATGCGGTCACCCATCTATAGGGTTACCGCGCCCTTGGTAGCTTAACCCGCTGATCGTTTACCGAGAAACGAGTGCACCTAGCTATGAGCGCCTCAAGAAGATTTAGTAATAATGATGGTTTAAATTAAGTAGTAATGGGCAGGATACATAGCTCGCAGAACTGATTGTCTCTTGGGCACAAAGTGTTTGAAATGACCACGACGGCTTGCTGATGGGCATCCGATGGTTGAGATGATGATGTTGAAGTCTATTCTCCACCCTATATACTATGCACTAATTTAATCA
The DNA here is from genome assembly GCA_947095525.1 of Trisateles emortualis. Classification (NCBI taxonomy): domain Eukaryota; kingdom Metazoa; phylum Arthropoda; class Insecta; order Lepidoptera; family Erebidae; genus Trisateles; species Trisateles emortualis. Next base: position 15,755,443 of record OX352745.1, read on the forward strand.
AAGTATATTTATTGTGGTATTTTTAGTTCACTCTTCTTCTCTATCGGTATTACTCTTGCTCTGTCAAGAGTGATACCGATAGGTCGTGGTCATCACTTCAGGTGTTAGTGGCAAGCCGCCGCTACTCTTCTCTGATGGCCGCCTTTTAGTTGACTACACCACTGGAAACAGAAGCAATTACTAAAAAGACAATTTTGTTTTTATTTCCAGGAAAAGGTGACATCCGCAAAGCATTCTTAAAGACATTTGCAGAACTTGCTGGAGGTATACTGATCTTCAAATATGTCCAAACGTACTGGGGCCTGGAAATCTCGGATACTCACAAGGATAAAGCTTTCGAGGACTGCAAGGCTGATTTACAGGTCATTTTATTTTTTTAAATTTTGATTTTATAATTGTTTTAATGAGTTCCTCAACTTGGATTTTGGCATTGCATAAAATCCAGTGCATTAAGAAGCGACTAGCAATTTCATTATATATTTTTACGAATCCACTGCTTTGCAACGGAGATTGGATGAGATCCAACTTTTTACCAGAAACTCCTTCAATTTGGCACACTGAGATTCCGTAGCCACCTTGAGTAGTACGCGAAATATCTATCTTTATAAAGTATAGTACTATTATCAGCTTCCGTACTTCTATTTATTGATATACTAGTTTCCGCGACTTCGCCTGCACGTACAATAACAGTACAGGATCAGTATTTTTTTCCGGGATAAAAAGCTTTGCTTTAAAAATTTACTAGAAAATCTCACGGACAATTTTTTCCGTTATATTAAATATGACCGTAAATTTGGTCAAGGAGCTGTTGAGACACTGGGTATAACGTTCATTAAAAATCACGACTGGTCAACAAAATCCTCTGTCTGAAATTTCCCGTACTGCTTCACTCTCCTTTCGTCTCAATGCCAAAATACTTATAGGTATTTCAACGAATCGAGAGAAAAATAAAATATAATACCTATTACACTGCACCAAAAAACAAATGGCGTTAATAATGACGACCATTCTAGAAATTTGGTGCAAATATAATTTACCTTTCCAGACAGGGCTGCATTTTAATAAATGTCAGTACTAGAGTCCGTTAGGGTACATGCAATGATTCATATTTTCAGTAAAAGCTATGTGTAGAAGTTTATTAGGAATGAATAAATAGTTTATAGAAATTTTCTTACTTTGAAAGAAAGACTACAACCGTAAACATCTGGCTAGCTCCAACCTGAAATCCTGGGCCTATTATCTCACGCTAGTATTTCTAATGATACTCTATTTATTACCTTTTGAAATAACTTTCTTTGTCTAATACAAATACACTCCATCTCAGCCATAAGATGTCCACTGCTGGACATAGGCCTCCACATTGTTCAGTCCTGAGCTGACCTCGTCCATCGGTTGCCCGCCACCTTTACCAGATCGTCGCTTCACCTTGTTGGTGGCTTGCCCACGCTGCGTTTTCCAGTTCGTGGTCGCCACTCTAGAACCTTTACATATATACAAATACCTATGGTAATACTTTTCAGGTCCCTGTCATATACGGTGCTGTGGTAGAAGGCATCGCCACCTGTCTTTGCCGCCTCGCTTCCAAGTCTCTTGGTGATCTGAATCCTCGCTTCGCCACGGCCATTGATTCTTTCATCGGCACGTCCCTCGTTGTTGCTGGTAAGTACTTTAATAACACTGTTAAAATTCTCGGTCTATAACACTTTCACACTTATTCACATTCACATAAATCCCAAAAATTCAATTAATCTAAAGCAATACAATGAGGTACCGCAAAATTGAAAATTAGTAGGATATTAAGTGAACTGCAGATAGTAAGCAAGAGAGTGAAATGTGGAGTTCAGCAAAATGCAGTTTGATTTGATTAGTTTTTCATTTCATACATAAGAACGAATTTTCTCTTTAAACGACACTTGCAATCAGAAATGATTATAAAAATAAGCAAACCCTTAGACTCAGAACAACCATAATATTTTTATAGATTAAGTTTTGAACCTGTGACAATAATAATCTAAGACTCTGCTGCGCAGTGATAAATAGCTAGGTATACCGTTACTGAAGTATATTGTTTAGTTTGAGAATTGGATTTTAACAACGAATACAGTGCAAATATTTGCCTTTTTCTCACCATCACTTACATAAAAAGTCCTATAACTTTGCCCAAGCACCTTACACAAAAACAATCAAATCTTATGTTGGCACTTGAATTGGTGTATTTGTTCAAATATTCGTTTTAAATCAACTGTTTCAACAACATCAACAACAAGACAAGTGGTTGCATTAAACTGATCAAATTTTGCTTTACCCTGCTTCATTACTTCACTCACACATTCTCACGCACAGCTATCAATGTTGCAGGGGTCCTCACTAGGCACACGGTATTCGTCTACCGGTATCAGGACAATAGTGCCAATGCGGACTTAAGCGTGTCCATCTTTTGCAAAGTCCATGTAGGAAAAGGTACATAACTTGTAATAAATGTCCACTAATTTTATTACCATCAGTCACTTTAATAGGTGTGCATGCGTCAGCATTATCTGTTACATCACCATTGTCATTGACGTCATCATTATCACTGTACAAAATATTACTTTTCATATCATTCATATCCTCTTTCTGTGTATTTGTAGGCATTTCATAATGTAGTAAAAATTAAAAGCATTTTATTTTAAAAAACAATTTTGTAGTTTCGTTGTTCAAAATTATATTACCTGAGAATCGTTTTGCTTTTAAAACGAAATTACTAAAAATATATTCAAACTTCATTGGCAATTTTATTTTGTAATTTCGGTCCCTATCTTAAAATCTGATACTATATACTAAATCAATCTTTCTTTCTTTACAGCGTTCGACTACTCTGGAGGATATTTCAACCCAGTATTGGCAACATCTCTCAAAGCAGGCTGCGAAGGTCATACCCTCTTGGAACACGCAGTGGTCTACTGGATCGGCGCTTGTGCCGGTTCTGTTCTCTCTGTCTACCTGTACAAGCTTCCATTCATCCAAAAATACGTCAGAGGAACTAGCGTCGCGAATGGTGACAGCATTTGGGCTGACAAAGAAGATTAGAAAATCTCGTAATACTACAAGATCTATGGGGATATTTGCTGGCTTATTCTTAAAATCGTAACAAACAATTTGCTTTTAACAATTTCCCAAAATATCATCCTTTCTTGAAACTTTACAGCTCTTATTAAAATTACAGCTGTTATTTGTTTTTAAGTAGGTGATTGCGAAAAATTATTTGCTGAATAGAGGATCAAGCGTATTACTTAATACTTTTTCATCCAGTCCAAGTTGAAATTCTTTTAAATACAAAATTATTCAAGCAACTAAACTTTAACAATTTCACATTTTGCAACATCAGCTGTACTTGATAGCTCAACACTAACAGGAAATATAATTTCAGCTTTATTAACTTCAAAAAATTCAACAAGTTTTGATTCATTAAATTCAAATTCAGTTTCTACAGAAATAAAATCGGATTGCCAGCATTTGTCCCCTTTTCCATTATTTAAGGCCCGTTCATTTTCCTATTTTTTACGCTAATAATGTTGACTTTTATATAAAAAGTTCGCGTAAAAATATAACCTTTAAATCCTATGTGAAGTGATACCCATGATTCTAGTCATTCTTCTGTAAGATCTATTTATGGCGTTTCTACATTTAGAAATTTAAATATGTAAGTTATATCTCCTGATAAGGCTTCGCAATGTTCAAATTTAATTGGTGTTTCATCGAAAAGGGTACCTTTGAAACAATTAAAGACTTTCTAATCAAAGTGGGGAAGAAACAAAATGAGTATGAACATTATGATTGTACACTTTTAATGATAACATTGTTGGCAAAGTGTCAGGAGTTGAGCAATTGTACCACCTTTTGTACAAAACTTTATTCAAAGTATTAGATTTTATATTTTTTCTATCCTGTGTGTTTATTGACGTATGTGTCCCAAAAATATAATAAGTGCTACGTGCTCCCGTTGTAAATAAATGGTTTATTTATTAAACATTTTGTTTTATTTTATGTGCTAGTAGTAAATACATTACGTTCAGTATTCAGTGTCGGTATCTATGCTACGAGCTGCTATGATTTATGATGTCGAGTCTCCGAAGACGCAACTCGACCGCCTCTAGAGGATGCCTACGTTGGTAATAAACTTGTAATCTGAATACATATCTAGTGCGTATATATGCAACGTTAGGCGTGACTTTATTTTTAATAAGCATCATCTTTGATGTAAAGCTATTGTAGCCTATGATGGTTCTTAATGTATCTGGGCTTGCAACCGCGCGTTGACTAGCTAAAAAGGAAAAGTTTTAAACAACTGGGTTTTGTGTTATAGGTTAATCTGGGATGAAAAATACGTAATTAAAAAAAGGATGCCTTTATAGGCACTGGAAATTTCCTTATAATCCCGCAAAGAAACCCAACTAAGCTAATTCAAATAATCATTAGGTCACACAGTAACACTTATGCAAGTCGATGAACAATTTTAAATGAGACGTCAGATTATTTGCCTACTGTCATATTCACTGCCTGAGCAGAGAGACCTATGTCAATCATCATATTATGTTATTGTTACTGTATATACATTATTAAGTGTATTATGCGAAAAACGTATTCCTATCCCAGGGATACTCCATCTTAAAGCCCTGGTGTAAAAAAATGGGTTGGCAACACGCAAGTGATACCTCTGGTATTGCAAGCGTCCATAGGCTATGGTAACTGCTTAACATCAGGCGGGTCGTATGCATGTTTGCCACCCAAGTAATATTAAGAAAAATCCCTTTAATCTTTCTGAACAGCGTTAGTCTTATAAATCCTGTGTCAATTTTGTTTCTTCAAGTAAATCAGTGGTCTTATAATCTACATTAATCGAGAGTAAAACCAAAGGATAAAGCAAGTTCAAAATACAGTTGAAATTTCTTTTTTTTAATACTCTGAAAAGGCGTGCAGTACTTCCAAGGCCTTACTCGCAGTAATTGCCTTGCGCGCTTCGCATGCCTTGCATCTTCAGAGTACTCCAAGCATTCTCACACTTCCCTCCTTAAATAAACTTTATTTATAGATATAATAAAGTAAAATATCGTTTACTGTTTTTAATCAAAAGTAGAAGTCGTTATTTTTTCTTTGTGAGAGAAGATTGTTTTGAGTTTGCACTTTTTATGCTATTAAGATTGCTTTTTAGCTTATTTTAGATCAGTTTATGCATAAAAAAACCTTTAATATCACTATTTCACTTATTCGTTAGTCTTGTAGTTGTTGAGTCCCAGTTTTGAGTCCAGTGTCGAGTCAAAAATGATAGATTTATGTCAGGCAATTCACATCAGTTGAATGAAATTTGTAAAATTGGCGGTGTTTACATCCTCGTGCTTCAGAAACAAAGTTTTTATGATAAAATATAATGTCGTAAGCTTACGTCAAATCCCATACATTTGCTTTCTATTTCCATTCGATTCGACTACCGTTTATGTCAGGCAGGTTACACTGTAGCATGCCTTCATAACTGTAGCATTTAGTATGTGGCGCGACCACCAGGTATACTTTGCTATATAGAACAGTAAAGGCACTTCACACAAATTATTTAGTACTTAAATAATTCTTGTATCAAAATCAAATTTTTGAGTTTTCACAACATTGCATAATTTATATACTTATGTTTTATATTATAGAGCACCATACTAGCGAGCAAGCCCGACTCGGGAAGGACTTCCACCTTACAAAAGACCACAGCCAAATAACTACACATAGCGGTATAGTTGTGTTCCTGTGTGTGAGTATAGAACTCCAGCGCTCATTTAGGAATGCGTTTTGAAAGAAACGTATCCCACGGATACTCCCATCTTAAAGTCCTGATATAAAAAAATGGGTTGGCAACAGTGATACCTCTGGTATTGCGGGCATCCATAGGCTACGGTACAGGCGGACCGTATGCTTGTTTGCCACCCAAGTAGTATATAAAAAATATAACGTTTAACAATATTCCAATGAGACACAGTGTTTGTCTGTAGTTTTCCAATCAACTGGACCATGTATGTCAATAGTCTGTATGCAAACAATGAATTTAATTAAAATCGCGCGTCTATAGGTCCAGACCAACGAATAGTTATGAATGTGATAGTATAGGCTTTTGCTGCGTCATTGTTCGTGTTAATTACTTATTTTGATGTTTGCATTAAATATACTTTAGCTTCGATACCAAAGTTTTGAAACATATATCTATCTCTTTTACTCTAGTTTGTTAGCACAATAATATAAATGCGATTAGACGCAGACAATGATATTACTTGCATCGACAAGCTCGGTGTTGTATTCCATATGAAAAAGACGCTCGGGCATATATTATGTAGGGGGTCTGATATTTTTAACGACTTCAAAAACGAGGAGGTTATCAATTCATATGTATTTTTTTATGTTTGCTCAGTAATTTTCCGATAGACAGAGGACCAAAAACTAACATCAGAAATTTTGCGAAATTTTGCGAACGCCGAGCCCACCCAAACGAACTGAGCCTCTAGACAAGTGGCATAAGCGATAGTCGAATCGAAAAGTCAAAAAAGCAAATGTATGGGATTTAACGTAAGTTTACGACATTAAATCGTAGACTCACGTCAAATTCCATACATTTTATTTTTTGACTTTTCGATTCGACTATCGCTTATGCCACTTGTCTAGAGGGCTCAGGTAAGGACGCTTGAAGCCATGCTCGATCGTTCAGGGCCACATTTAGAATTACTTATGGTGTTGTGGATTATTTGGTCCAATTTGCCTAAAAGTGTTCAATATTTTCAAAACGAGGAAGATCTTACGTGCGTGAATTTAGGGACAAAAAAGCAGTATCGAGTGATTGTAAAAATCAAATGCATATTCATTTTCAGTAGTCGGTCCGAAACTTCACAACAATTTTGTACTATTTCTTGTATAAAGAAATTGAAAGCTTCTTCAAAAATCTGTATCAATCTTGTGACTAGGGACTAGACTCAGGTGCAAGTAAAAAAAATTAAAGTAAAACGTGTCTTTTAGCAAGCTTTTCCTGAAAGGTAACTTTAATATAGAGGCTATACGTGTGTGCCATGCCATGTACAATGCCGTTGCCGTTACCTTTCACGAATGGCAAATTTTATTATACTTCAAATAAAACACATGAATATAATTGTATTTCAGTTGTTTTTTTGTATTTTATAGCTATGTTAAGTTATTTCACCATGTTTGGCTATGGAAGAACCAGAAATATCAATAAAATAATATTATTGGGTAAGAAATATTATATTGTATTGATATCGTGTAAAATGTTTGTTAATTTTATAATATTCCTTTCAGCTACTTTTACGTGTTGTGGTTCTGTTACAACAAATGAGACAAATGATACTACAGATTTTCTTAAATTAATATTTTATCCAGACAATTTTATATTTAATAATTCTGTAATTCAAGAGGTACTTGGAACTTTACAGGAAAAAAAAAGAATGTTATCAAGTATTATTCCATCAAACTATTCTATGTCATCATCTATTTTTAATGCACCAATCACATTGCAAATGGGAAAAGACGATAATGTTGTTAAAACTGAATTGATATCAAATAGCACAACAAGAAAACTAAGTGAATGGTGGAATAAAATATATCATATAGTTACTGATAATAGTACAGAGAGTCGCAGATTTATGCATGATCTAATGAATGCTAGAGATGACATGACTTTTAAAATAAATAACATGACATTGTAAAGTATATCAAGAAGAAGGTAAAGTGGACTTCGAGGGTCGAAAAGTGTTACTTCGGTGAAATGTGTTCAGTTATAAGTTTTATAATAATATATGTAATGTTAGTTTGTAATGAGAATATATAATCTACTTGTATTTTAGGTAATATGTAAACTATGTAATTCCAAAATATGATTATTATTATTACATTCCTAAATGAGCGCTGGAAACCTGTAGTCACAGAACACAACTACCCTCCTATCTGCAATCATTTGGCTGTTCTTCTGTAAGGTGGAGGTACTTCCTCAATCAGTGTTGCTCAATAGTATGGTGCCATACCTATCCAGATGTAAAAAATATCTAAAGTAAAATACTTTAGTATACTCGTACCTACGTATTTAATGGTAAAACCAGTAGTTTAACTATCTAACTTTGCAATACTACCATCAAAGGCATACGGAGTAGATAATTATGATGAAGATTTCATAAATGTTACCTGCGAAGATTTCCAAGTTGCCTCAAAGACGAAGATAACTTCTAAGTCTCTTGGATCTTATATTCTATTTTCACTGGAAATAGTTTTAAACTTGTACGACATGGAAAAATCTTTTAATATTTTAAAATTTAACTTTGCTGTTTGAGAGGAAAACGTACTAACTAATTAAGTTTTTAACTATTCAAGTATCTTTGAAACTAACGATAGAGATAAAACAACAGATAAGTAACATTAACAAAACGCTTCTAATATTATAAATGCGAAAGTACTTGTAACTCTGTCTATCTATTCCCTTTTTACGACGAAGCGGCTAAACAAATCTTGATGAAATTTACCAAGGAGATAGATCTAGATAGGTATCCTGGGAAAGGACATCGGATACTTTGATCGCAATAACTGACATTCACGGGAGCAAAGCTGTGGAGGCGTCTACACCTTACAAAAGATTACAATCAAATAACTCAACACGGTGAAGTTTTTATGTTTCTGTGCAAGTAGTTGAAGAAAATGATATTTTTTGAAATAAAACTTTTGTTATCCTAGGATTACTTACTGCATTTATAGGCTAGGATAGCTGTTTATCATTAGGTGGTCTAAGCTTATTTGTCACCTTCACAGTATAAAAAACCTTGCCCCTCTTAATTCATGACGCCGACTTTAGGGGGTAATGGTGACGGCCTTAAGGCGCAAGGGATGAAGGGGGGCTCAGGGGCGCCAAAGGTGCCCCTTCATGCCTGGCGCATGTTTAAATTTGATCAAGACCATGAACAAAAAGCGATCAAGACAAACTAAATCAAGCATTCCAAATTATATTCCGGGCGTACCTTCATTTTCGGGGAGGAGGACCAATAGATCTTTGCCAAAGGACGCCCTTACTGCTACGGCAGGCTCTGATTCATGGTTTTGGTTATATGAAGTTAATAAAATACGTACACCAAGAACATTATTCATTTATTCTGTTTCAGAATACGTACATTTTTACCAAACAATGACTCAATTATTGGCATAATTCCCCTCAGATCTTCAGACACTTCAGGCCTTCGAGTAGTCTCATATACTTCTATAATATCCCCATCGTGCACTGAGTATACTTTTTTAATTGCCTTAAATATATTTGTCAAAGGGTCGTCTGCTTTTCTTGTAATGATGGGGGTCTTTTTTGGTATTATCGCACCGTATTTTGGCATCGGTAGTTTTTTACCTTTTTCTACGACAATTTCTATTGGCACTGCCGTTTCTGTTGGGTATAGTTGAAGGCAAACTGTGGATGAAATATTTTTTGTTTACAATATTAAGAATGAAGAAAGTGGAAGAGGTAGCGGCAGCAGGCCTCCAACAAAATGAAACGACATGGTATAGGATGAGCTTACTTCCACCCGAAATACTTCCAATAGTGGAAGTATTTCAGGTGAATAGACGAAGAGATTGAGAATTTAGTCAATCAGCCTGTTTGAGACCACTGTTGGACATGTTGCCTTTCCTAATTTAAGCCAAAGCACCCGGTTTTTCACCATCTGCAACCTATGCTAGTAACCTTCTTAAGTTCGTCGGTTCATCTGGTCGGGCATGGACTTGGTAAATGTATCGTGCTCCTTACATTTAACAAGTCGCGGTCCCTCAACAGATATGGTCAGCCCTTGGCCTTTTTTTAGTTGCAAGAATTGCAAAAAGCTTTGCGGTAATGATAATACGGAAATTGTTTTTCTCAGCTTTTGCAATAATAAACTAGTTAAATTTCAGTAGTGTTTCCAAGTTTGCGATAAAAATCAGGGTTTTTACAGAGAAGGGACTTTTATCAAGACTTTTTTGTTTTGCATGTGGTAAACCCATTTAGAGCAAAGAGGCAAACAAGCATACGGTTCGCCTGATGTTAAGCAGTTACCGTAACCTATAGACGCTTGCAACACCAGGGATGTCACTCGCGCGTTGCCGACCCAGTTTAACTATTAATAAATATTATTATAATTCTATTTCCTTCAAACTCAATTTGTGCCAAAACTATAAGCTTCCATATTTATACCAAATATATTTCAATAAACACTCACAAAATAAAATCAAAATGACTTTCCACCACTGACGAATTTTGTTGGTTAAAACCACTCCGTTCATTTTAATGCAATGCCTTAAAATATATTTTTCGATAACTGGAATTGAGTCATTATCAAACTTGTGTTTATTGTATTTCCTATGACATAAAATCTCTTTGATATTTTTAGTACAAATAAATAAATTTATTATTTACCATAATAAATTTTATTTAATTTTTTTTTCATACTACCAAGGTGGTAAACAAACATACGGCCCGCCTGATGGTAAGCAGTTACCGTTGCCTATGGAGTTATGGACGTTTGCAACACCAGGGGTGTCACTCACGCGTTGCCGACCCTTTAAAAACCTTATAACTCCTTTCTTGAAGAACCCCATGCTATAGTCTCTTGGGACCTAAAATTGTCTGAAACGTTCTAGTCTCTGTTGAACTTCTAATCTCAATTACGATAGATTGAGATTGGCTAGAACGACATTAATATCCTGCATAAGACTTTGAAGAACGCCTCACAGGTCTATGATGATTCGCAAACAATAGATTTTTTAATTAATATCTGCTGGCACTTTTGCTACTTTGGTAGCAAAGAAGCATACAGCTCGCCTGATGTTAAGTAGTTACCGTAGCCTATGAGCGCTTGCAAAACAAGAGGTGTCATTTTTTTACACCAGGACTTTAAAATAGAGTATCCCTTTGATAGGAAAACGTTTCTTGCTAAACGCGTCCCCAAATGAGCACTGCAGACCTATACTTACACTCAGGAATCTACATAGGTACACCAACATTACTAAAATACAACTACAACTGTGTATAGTTATTTGTCTGTGTTCTGTTAGGTCCTTCTTCAGTCACGCTTACTTGCTAGTATGGTGACCTATCTCTCTAAATTATAACATTTTAATGAAATTTTACAATGCTTATTTATCAAAATAGTGCAAAGGCTACAATAATTCTTTTTCTTCATTTATAGGTATCCGTTACAAACTGCACGCGGACGCATAAATGAATGCGAAACATTTTTTTTTTCTTTACTACCAAGGTGGCAAACAAGCATACGGCCCGCCTGATGGTAAGCAGTTTCCGTAGCCTAGGACGTTTGCAACACCAGAGCCTCTAGACAAGTGGCATAAGCGATAGTCGAATCGAAAAGTCAAAAAATAAAATGAATGTATGATGTAAACTTACGTCAAATCCCATACATTTTCTTTTTGACTTTTCGATTCGACTATCGCTTATGCCTAGAGGCTCTGGGGTGTCACTCACGCGTTGCCGGCCCTTTAAAAACCTTATATATTTTGTTCTTCTTCAAACTTAAAGCTGTTAGCTTGAGAAATTATACAGATTATTTCGAATTTCTTTTTATAATGGGGAAAATATGTTTCACCAAACGCAGAAAGCCGAATGTAATCGCTATATCTCTCAAATTTATCAATATTACTTATTCTTTTTTTGGATCCAAAACTCAAAGAAAACTCCCAAAAGACTATTACTTATTAGCATAAAACGGGAATTATTTTTGTACATTTTACTAGCAGGTAGATAGGATATTTTTTAATCATAAACTTGGCTTGCTTTCTGTAGACGGTAAAGGAGAATGACAGCTTACAGAATCAACAAACTAATTAAGCAAAGCAACTTTTTATACTACTTTGGTGGCAAACAAGTATACGGCCCGCCTGATGTAAAGCAGTTACCGTAGCCGCTTGCAATACCAGAGGTATCACTTGCGTATTGTTGTATATGTTACTGTAAAAGCCCGAACTACGGTAAATCTTAGGTTTTACCAGTAAATCTGAGGGTTTACCAACACAAGTCGGTAAATGTAAAAATATGTAAAAAAGAAACGATTTTATCGGGCTTTTACCATTAGAATTTAGTACATGCTAGGTTTTACCAGTGACGGTTGGTTAATGTTGGTTCTGGAAATAAAACAATGTTTAGTTCTTAATCATTTATTTCAATTAATAATTATTCAAATCCTTACATACCTATGAGTAATTATTAATTATTTGTACTACTAATAAGTCAGTCAGTTACCTATATCTTTTGGTATTTTTATTGATTAAGTTTTAATAACTGGTAACGTATTGACATGTTTATCTCAACATTTACCGTGTCTTTGAGGTAAATCCTAAGATTTACCAAGTGAATGGTAGTAAAAGTCCGAAATAAACGATGATCATAGAACGGTTCGGACTTTTACCATTAAGAGTTGGTAAATCTTAGGATTTACCGTAGTTCGGACTTTTACAGTAACATAATTATATACCATAATAATACTAATTCTACACACATTTAAAAAATCATAATAGTTTACCAATACGAAGGAATTTTACTACAAATCAAATAGTTTATACAGGAAAATCCATTAATTGTCATTGTCCTTTGTACGACGCGAGAATCGAATTTAGAACCTAATGATCAAAAAATACAAACCGCGTGAACAACCACGCAGTTTAATTACATATAATGATTTGAAAAACATTAAAAGAATCGTAAAAAATGACTGTATCTAAGTTAAAACATGGATAAGAACTTCAGTCAACAGAAAATGATAGATTTGTATCTACGAGTAGATGCACAATGTATGTAAAAGTTTAGGGGAGATAATTACATAAACAAACCATAGGGCACATATAAGATAAAAGGTTTATTGTGTACGTATAATAGTTTTGTCTATAAAAGCGTGTCGATTAAAAACTATTTTCTTTACTAGATTTTACCCGTTACTTTGCTTGGATTTATTAAAAAAAAATCAACCAATAAGACATTTTTATTGTTAAACATTTCTTTGACATTATAAGGCTGCAGTTAGACGATGCGAAAAGTCTCTTGCGGCCACCGCGCGATCAAGCGTGTACTTGTGTTCATTCTAAGCTAATTTAAACTCTATTGCCTAGGACAAAATATTCAAATCACCGCAACTATTGCGTCGACCGCGCGGCTGACGTAGTGACTCTCAAAAAAAGACCAGAGTATCTGTATAAATAGGGGCACAATGGATAAGTTATAAAGTAGATAAGTAGAATTGTGTATTCGATCTACCTAAAGCAAGAATTAAACGTCTTAAGATTTGCAACAATAAGTATCAAAATTAGTTACTATGTAATCTGAAGCTTCTTAGTCCAGACGCGATTGACATTAGCGTCATTTCCAATTTGTCACACAATGTTTTAAATCTGACAGGGAGTTCGTCAATATATGTCTCTTTAGCTTAAATCCAATAAGTAGGTATTACAAAGACAGACAAAATTATTTGAATCACAATACATTATTTTACAATTCCATCAACGGATAATATAAGTATAATTAGAGGTTATTTTCTTCTATGAGTACACTAATCTATATAAAAGAAAATGTACAAAATATTTTTCAGAAAGACGAATGTAGCTGCGACAAACCAGTAGAATCTAAAATAAAATTGATAAAAGCAAGATGATAAAAGTTATATTTTACTTTTTGATATATTTGCACTGCGTTAATAGTAAAGTAAATCGTATTAATTCTAATAATAATGAAACAAATCTTTTTAACCATATAACCAAGTGTATTGTCATCATAAGTAAAACTGAATTAAAATTCAGACCTACAGTTGTTATTGATTCTCAAAACGTGAAAGGAATATCAAGAGGAAAATCGTTATTAAAGAAAATGGTTCATCAACTTCTAGAACATAAAATACCAATAGCAATCATTGACAATGGAACAAATCCGATGTTGTTTGAGAAAATGTTAGTCATGGAAGATAATGATATTGGAAAAAAAGAAACTTTACGTGTTTTTATTGTTATATTTTTTAAAACATGTGACGGCATTGCTATGTTTGATTCCAAAAATATTAGTGAAGAAATCAAGTATCTTATTATTATAATTAATCCTTCGAGTGATAATTGTATTGATGAACTTAAAGCAATAAGATATGACGTATGTAAATATGATGTGACTTTTATGTTTATTGTAGATGTTGCCGGAGATCAAAATGAAATGGCAACTTTTATACCTACAATTGACAAAAAATCATGTGAAGAGGTTGTAAATGAGCCGGTTTATATCAATACATGTAACAATGGGACGTTGGCGAGTAAAGATATTTTTCCATCAAAAACCCCTATGAATTTAAATAAGTGCCCGTTCAGAGTCGGTATGGCAACATTGTATCCGTTTTCCGAACTAAAAAGCATAGAAAAACTTAAAACATATGATTCTATAAATAAAACACACGGGTGTGATATGAAAATAATGAAAATGGTGGCTAAATATTTTAATGCTACACTTGAATTACACTACATCTATAGGACGGAAAAAAATCCGATTGAAGAACTATTCATTAAATTCATGTTAAATGGCAGTCTTGATGCATGTGCAGGTGGTCTTTATAGGGTATATGGGGACATAGTAGAGTATTCAGGTATATATGTAAGACAAGCCATTGTATGGATGTATCATGGAGAAAGAGTCGAAAGATCTTGGGAAAACTTAATTAGAAAAGTAAATGGTCTTTATATATTTGTTATATTTTACGTCAGCTACTCTTTAATTTGGTATTTTATTCGTGTGTTTGATGGTGATGCGGTTACTTTAACGAATACATTACAAAATGGTTGGGGGACTCTTCTTGGGGCAACTTCTTTACAAGACGCAAGATCTATAAAACAGAAAATTTTAAATCTTGGATACCTAATCATGAGTATACATCTGGCTGCATATATTAGTATACAACTGTATTCTTTCCTAACGATAAGGCAACCTCCAGAGTTGTTAACAACTAATGATCAAGTCATGAACTCAGGCAGAACACTATTTCTGAAGCGTTCAACAAGATTCTTTATCAAAGATAAAAAATACAGCGATTTTGCTAATACATCAGTAGATTGCGATTCATTAATTGATTGTATTGAAAAAATGTTAGAAAAGAATGGCTTGACAATGGCACTACAAGGCGATTTTTATCATTTTCAATCAGTAACAGCCATTAACGGTGAAGCAAGAATTCTGAGAGCTGCCGAAAATCTTTTGACTGTGTACAATGAAATGCTTATAAGAAGAGATAGTCCATTGGTGGCGGAGTTCCATCAAGTTATGCAAAGATTATTTGAGGCTGGTATTACGCAAAGATTATACAAAGAAGCGATCGGAATACTGGTGATTGACAAAGCTGATAGTGCGAACAGTAATATGGTGACAAACAGTTACAGTTGCCAGACAGGCTGCAGAATCACTTTCTTGCAGTGTGCCGGAATCTTCTATGTCTGGGTATCAGGGTGTATGTTATCTTGTATTATTTTTGCTATTGAAATATGTATTAAATTAACAAACAATGAATACACAATAAAATGAGCTCACATTAATTAATTACACAGATTTACTTCTTCCTTTCCATTTTTGACTTTATTTGCTCCTAATTCACACAGTATTAATTCCTACCAATTCAAAAAGTTTGTTGGAGTTATAAGCATACTATTAAATAGATAAACAAATTTTATGTTTTATTTAATTGAACACAGAGCTTTGTTGTATGAGTTTTGACCATAATCCATTATATTATTATATAATTTTGATTGTATGTCTTTTGATTTTTTCTTCTTGATTTCGATCAAGAAGAAAAAAGCACTGAGATCTTTGTTTTTTTAAATACAGTTTGTTAACATTATCGCGGATCGGCAAATTGAGATTTTTTCACTGTTTATGTTATTACTCTGTATATCGCAATATAATAATATACTGTGTCTATCTTGTGATTAGGTGCAAGTAAAAAAAAATAACGTAAAAGATAACTTTTAGCAAGCTTTTTCTGCAAGGTAGTATTAATATAGAAGCTATACGTGTGTATAATGCCATTGCCGTTACCGTTATGTTATTATATTTCAAATAAAACTCATGAATATAATTGTATTTTGTTTTTTGTATTTTATAGCTATGTTAAGTTATTTCACCATGTTTAGCTGTGGAAGAACCAGAAATACCAATAAAATAATATTATTGGGTAAGAAATGTTATATTGTATTGATATCGTGTAATATGTTTGTTAATTTTATAATATTCCTTTCAGTTATTTTTACGTGTTGCGGTTCTTTTACAACAAATGAGACAAATGATACTACAGGTTTTATTAAATTAATATATCCAGATAATTTTATATTAAATAGTACTGTGATTGAAGAGGTACTTGGAACTCTAGAGGAAAAAAAAAGAATGTTATCAAGTATAATTCCATCAAACTATTCTATGTCGTCATCTATCTTTAATGCACCAATCACATTGCAAATGGGAAAAGACGATAATGTCGTTAAAACAGAATTGATATCAAATAGCACAACAAGAAAACTAAGTGAATGGTGGAATAAAATATATAGAATAGAATAGAATAGAATAGAATTTTATTTCAACATAAGTATTACATAGTATACACTATAAACTTAATTAGGTCGTTAGGAAGTTAAATTTATGTGGTTACAAAGCGGTATACATTTAAAAACTTTACCTCCCGTGCTAGTCAAAAGACTGTGTTACGGCAAGGTAAGGTTTCACACTTTAAAAAATATTAAGTATCGGTGTAGACATTTCTGTTAGTAAATATTAATACCATTATTATTACAAAAATGCTCGATGACCAGTAATGTGATTCTAGATAATCACGTAGTATATTTAAACATAGCAGATAAAAAAAGAAAAACCTTAATGTTATACAAAGTACCTTAAATTTAAAATATAAATGCTACAGTATTAACAAAATTGGTATTTATTACACTTAGAGATCTGTATTTAATTAAAATTATTATAAATACGTAAATACATTAAAATAATGTTGTTATAATAAATAAATATTAAAGGAATATTATATATACTATTATATTTTATTTCAATTATATTAGGTAGATATATAATTTATTATAAAATATATATTATTTAAATTAATAAATATATAACAAATTAAATTATTTACTTATATATTTTCATAAAATTTTCAGTCCGTTCATAATCCAACCTATACAGAAACTCATCCAGTGCTTTTCTGCAAATATATCTCGACATATTTTTTAAGGGTTTACCTATTTTACTTATGCGATTATAAAGAAAAGGGGCCAGAAAGTACGAGAAACCCTGAGCAAAAGTAGTTTTACAGGAAGGGACTTCATAAATGTCATTTGATCTTCTAACAGATTTATTAACACATCGTTGGCAGAAGTGTTGTCTTAAAACGATGGTTTTAATAAAAAGTTGACGAATATTTAAGACTTTAAATTCTTCATACAGTTTTGACGTGGGGTACTTGAATGGTTTGAAATTAATAACCTTTAGGATACAACGTTGCGCCCTTTCAATTTTTATTAAGGTACTTTTTTTGGCACCACCCCAAGCGTTGATGCCATAAGTGGCTATAGACTGGCATAAAGTTATATAAACAAGCCTGTTAGTTTTTTCGTCTCTAAGATTTCTAATTTTTTTGAAAATTGGTATAAGTTTGCGTATTCTAGATTTAAGACTGTTGATATGTGGTTTCCAATTTAAGTTTCGGTCAATTTCAATCCCAAGGTATTTAATACTGTTGCTTGTTGACAGTATATAGCAATCACATTCTCTAGTTGTGGAAGAACAATTTGAGCAATGTGCTTTCAATGTAAAATCTGGAGAAGGTTGTAAATTATTCTTTATGCTAAACGTTATATATTTTGTTTTGTCTAGATTTAAGGTTAGTAAGTTGTAATCCAGCCAGTTTATAATGGTTTGGAGTCCTTTTTCAGCTGATGATTTGACTTGTGTCCATGTAGAATGATGAAAAAGAATGACCGTATCATCAGCGAATGTAATTACTTTTGAATCAGGTATTTCTATATTGCAGAGACTATTTACATAAATTAAAAATAACGTAGGCCCGAGAACCGAGCCTTGCGGAACCCCGAAATTAATTTTTAACTTAGAGCTAACAACATCTCCAATCCTTAATGTTTGTGTCCTGTTACTGAGATAATCTTTGAAAAGATCCAATGGTATACCTCTTATGCCTATAGATTCTAACTTACGTATTAGCAAGGGAATTGAGACAGTATCAAAAGCCTTTGCTAGGTCTAAAAATATACCAATACATTTTTTCTTACTTTCAAGACTTCCTACTACATTAGTAACTAATTCTTCTACTGCATCAACCGTTGATTTAGATTTTCGAAAACCATATTGATTGTTAGACAGAATATTGTTATTTTCTAAGTAAGTAATTAGTCTAGAGTTAATAATTTTTTCTAAAATTTTTGATATTACAGGCAAAAGCGATATAGGGCGATAATTGGTAATACTATCTTTTTCCCCTGACTTAAATATAGGCACTACAATTGAGTCTTTTAGTACATTTGGAAACTTGCCAGACGAAATACATAAATTGAATATATGGGTTAAAGGAAAAATAAGAATATTTAAAAACTTCTTGATAAACAAAGATGAGATACCATCCCAACCTGTAGAATTAGTATTTTTTAGTGACCTAACAATTTTGTGTACCTCTATTTCGTCTGTTTCTAACAGCATGAACGAGTTCATTGCATTGTGATTACACTTAAAGTCAGTCACTAAGTCATCTTCTATCAGTTTTATCTTTTGTAAAATATTGTTCGATAATTTAGCACCAATATTGACAAAGAAATCATTAGCAAAATTAATAGATTCTTGAGGCGTTGACTTAATATTTAATATTTCATACGGTATTTTGGATTTTTCTGATATATTTAGATTACATACACGTTTTATAACATTCCAAGCCTTTTTTGTATCATTTTTGTTAGCATCTAAGTCATGTTTATCATATTCATTTTTTAAACTATGTAAAATATTGTTGCAATGATTTCGATAACGCTTATATGTAATTTCTAGTTCTTTATCGTATGGTGATTTTAGGTGTCTTTTGTGTAAAGTGTCACGGAATCTCATACAGCGCAACAACCCGGGAGTTATCCATTGTTGACAAGTTGACTGTCTATTGGGTACTGTAATAGTTCGCGTGCTTTTATTGACGACTTCCGAGAGAGTATTCACAAATAATTCAGTCGCTTTATTAGGATCTTTTGTCGTTGTTATTATTGAAAAGTCAATTTCTTTGAGTAGATTACAAGCTATATCAAAATTGAGTTTTTTAATGGTTTTTTTATGTTTGTTTCTATTTATTTGTTGTTGTTTTATAGGTATATTTAAGTACATAGTGCTGTGGTCAGTAACAGAAGACTCGCAAATTACTGTTAAAATTTTGTAATTAGACTTTACAAAACAGTGATCAAGACATCTATTAAGGCGAGTTGGATGTAAATGACTAGGTAGGAGACAGTGAGATGCAAGCAAGTCCAAATACTCATCACATTTAGGGTCATCATTATGAATTCCAATATCAATATTAATATCACCAGTTAAATAAATATTAGGTACATGTTTTAACTTAATCAAAATTTCATCTAAAGAACCGAGGAAATTAGTCAGCGACACAAAGGATGGTGACCTATATATAGCAACAAAAGCGATATTTTTATCTATTTCCACCACCAGGCAGTCAGCTTCATTAATATTGGGTTCATAGACTCTTACATTTTGCAAATGATTTTTGATATATACTACGACACCACTGTTCTGGTTGATGTGTTTATTAGTGCAATGTGTATCGTATTGTTCTATTTTTGGAATTAAATTTGATTTTTGTAACCAACACTCGGTAAGAATGATAATGTCATAGTCTAGATTACTTCTGGCCATAAAAATTTTAAAATCTTCCAAATTTCTATTTATGCTTCGTATGTTCTGTACGATTACCTTGAGAGATGCAGTTTTTAGCTTATATTGCAAAAATGCTTCTGGATCCTCAACCAATCATATAGTTACTGATAATAGTACAGAGAGTCGCAGATTTATGCATGATCTAATGAATGCTAGAGATGACATGACTTTTAAAATAAATAACATGACATTGTAAAGTATATCAAGAAGAAGGTAAAGTGGACTTCGAGGGTCTAAAAGTGTTACTTCGGTGAAATGTGTTCAGTTATATGTTTTATAATAATATATGTAATGTTAGTTTGTAATGAGAATATATAATCTACTTGTATTTTAGATAATATTTAAACTATGTCATTCCTGAAAAAAAATATTATTATTATTAAATCCCTAAATGAGCACTGGAAACCTGTAGTCACAGAACACAATTACCCTCCTATCTGCAATCATTTGGCTGTGTTCTTCTGTAAGGTGGAGGTACTTCCTCAATCAGTGTTGCTCAATAGTATGGTGCCATACCTATCTAGATGTAAAAAATATCTAAAGTAAAATACTTTAGTATACTCGTACAAACTTATTTTATCGTAACACCAGTAGTTTAACTAACTATCTAACTTTGCAATACTACCATCAAAGGCATAAGGAGTAGATAATTATGATGAAGATTTCATAAATTTTACCTGCGAAGATTTTCAAGTTGCCTCAAAGACGAAGATAACTTCTAAGTCTCTTGGATCTCATATTCTATTTTCACAGGAAATAGTTTAAAACTTGTACGACATGGAAAAATCTTTTAATATTTAAAAATTTAACTTTGATGTTTGAGAGGAAAGCGTACTAACTAATTAAGTTTTTAACTATTCAAGTATCTTTGAAACTAACCGTAGAGATAAAACAGATAAGTTACATTAACAAAACGCTTCTAATATTATAAATGCAAAAGTACTTGTAACTCTGTCTATCTATTCCCTTCTTACGACGAAGCGGCTAAACAAATCTTGATGAAATTTACCAATGAGATGGATGGTATCCTGGGAAAGGACATCGGGTACTTTTATCTCGATAACTGACATTCACGGGAGTAAAGCTGTGGAGGTGTCTACACAAAAGAATACAATCAAATAACTCAACACGGTGAAGTTTTTATGTTTCTGTGCAAGTAGTTGAAAAAAATCATATTTTTTGAAATAAAACTTTTGTTATCCTAGGATTACTGCATTTATAGGCTAGGATAGCTGTTTATCATTAGGTGGTCTAAGCTTATTTGTCAACTTCACAGTAAAAATCAGATAAAAAACCTTGCCCCTCTTAATTCATGGCGCCTTCTTTAGGGGGGTAGAGTGACGGCCCTAGGGCGCAAAGAATGAAGGGGGACTCAGAGGCGCCAAGAACGCCCCTTCATGCCAGGCGCCTCTTTGGTCAAGACCAAGAACAAAAATCGATCAAGACAAACTAAATCAAATCAAATCAATTTATTTTGCGAATATAGGTATATAAAGGTCACACATTACATAAAAAGTTCTTCCATATCCTGCCATACGACATGCAAATACATAAAAATAATTTATTCAATTATATTAAAATAAAAATTTTAAAACATCGACAATTTACAAAATTAAATAACTCTATCCTCCTTATCCTTCATAAACTCATCAATAGAGTAGTAAGCTTTGCTAACCAAATATGATCGTAGTTTATTTTTAAATATATTTATACATGTTGCTGACTTAATATGCTGAGGTATTTTATTATATATTAGACGCGCCATACAGAATATACTGGAACGTAGTAGTGTGGTATTGCAAGGTTGAGATCGTAAATTGCCCTCACGACGACTTCCAGTAGGGAAAGCAGTAAAGAGTTTTGCATTAGATCTTACAAATACTGCTACCTCTAAGATGTAGAGAGACGGAACTGTCATAATGCCTAAATCTTTAAATTTTTCTCTGCATGATTCTCTCTTTTTTAATCCTAGAATAGATCGTATACAACGTTTTTGAGCTATTAGTAACCGCAATTTGTCAGTTGAGTTTCCCCAGAATATTATTCCGTATCTTAAAATCGATTCCACATGCCCATAATATGCAGTTATAACTGTCGATAGACTTGCTACGTTAGATAGTTTATTTTAAGCGTAAGAAAATTGATATAATCGTTTACAGATAATATCAATATGCGATTTCCATTTTAGTTTTGAATCGATTGTAAGTCCTAAGAAACGTGTCACCTCTGCTTCGGCAATTTTTATGTTAGAAAATTGAATATTAATCGATTGCTTATTGTCCCTTTGTTTGAAGTCCATTACATGTGTTTTTGTCAAGTTTATTTTGAGATTATTAAGTATTAACCAGTCATTTATGTTCGATAGATTATTAATAATGTCAATTTACAAATTTTCATTTCTATCACTAATAAATAATAATGTACTATCGTCCGCAAAAAGTGTCATTGAATAATCAGATACATTAGGTAAGTCATTTATATAAATTAGAAATAATAATGGTCCTAACACACTCCCTTGAGGAACCCCTTGAGTTATTAACTTTGATTTTGACATGTATACTGTGTCTGTATGTGTTTTAGAACAAATTCTGTTAATAACTGTGACTTGTGTTCTGTTATTTAAATACGATTGCATTAATTTATGTGCGTTACCTCTAACTCCATAGGTAAAAAGTTTTTGCAAAAGAATTGTACGATTTACATGATCAAACGCTTTACTCATGTCCATGTACAAAGCTATTGTTCTTTTTCTTTTATCAACAGCAGTTGTAACATTATAAAGGAAATCGTATACTGCCATATTTATTGTTTTATTTTTCCTAAACCCATACTGTCTATCTGTGAATACTTCGTTCTTTTCAAAGTAGTCATAAAGTCTACAGTATATAACCTTTTCAAAAACCTTCGACATTACCGGTATCAATGCTACAGGACGGTAATTATTAATTTCATGTGTATTCCCTTTCTTAAACAATGGTTTAACAATTGCAGGCTTTAGTTTGTCTGGATACACTCCCAGGTCCATACATAGATTGATAATATGACTAATGACAGGTGAAATTATCATTGCAACGTATTTAACAACCTTAGTGGATACATTATCATATCCAACACTTTTGGTGTTTTTGAGAGAAGCTATTATTTTATGATTATCAAACGGTACAGTTGGTTTCAAAAAAATTGAATTGCTTTTGTCATATTTCACATTAGTATAAGTAACGTCATTATTATTAATTTCATTATTGTCAGTAAAATAGTCATTAAATACATTCGCTAAGTCCATCGGTTCAGTTATATCTTTATTATCATAAGTTAATTTTGAAATAGTTTCGTTAGGACTGTTGTGCAGGCACTTATTTATTATATTCCATGAGGCTTTAGCTTTATTTTTGGCCACCTTTATAAGATAATCATTTTGAGATTTCTGAGTAAGTTTAACATTTTTTTTATATCTTGCTGAATATCTTTTAAAGTTTATTTTATTAGATGAAGTTGGTGACCGTCTGTATTTCCATAATAGATCTCTTTTTATTTTACTACATAATACCTTTAGATACCCATTTTGGTCTTTTGTGTATGGATATTTTAACCTTTTTTAAAGGAAAACACAGATCGTAAAGCAAAATAAAAATATCATAGAACTCATCAAAAGCATCCTTGGCAGAATCTGCCTCAAACGTCGCTTGAAAACTGAGTTCTGACAAGCGTTTTTTAAACTTAGACATGTTTTCAATATTGTAATCACGTTGCATTTTAAACCAGTGTGTCAGTTTAGAATATTTTTTCACTGGAAATTTTAGTAATCGCGCAGTGTGATAAGAAACGGCAAGTTCAATAATTTCACCAGTGCAATCAAGCATACTAAATTATATTCCGGGCGTACCTTCAATTTCGGGGAGGAGGACCATAGATCTTTGCCAAAGGGCGCCCTTACTACTACGGCAGGCTCTGATTCATGGTTTTGGTTATATGAAGTTAATAAAATACGTACACCAAGAACATTATTCATTTATTCTGTTTCAGAATACGTACATTTTTACCAAACAATGACTCAATTATCGGCATAATTCCCCTCAGATCTTCAGACACTTCAGGCCTTCGAGTAGTCTCATATACTTCTATAATATCCCCATCGTGCACTGAGTATACTTTTTTAATTGCTTTAAATATATTTGTCAAAGGATCGTCTGCTTTTCTTGTAATGATGGGGGTCTTTTTTGGTATTATCGCACCGTATTTTGGCATCGGTAGTTTTTTACCCTTTTCTACGACAATTTCTATTGGCACTGCCGTTTCTGTTGGGTATAGTTGAAGGCAAACTGTGGATGAAATATTTTATGTTTACAATATTGAGAATGAAGAAAGTGGAAGAAGTAGCGGCAGCAGTCCTCCAACAAGATGAAACGACATGGTATAGGATGAGGGCAGCTCAAGGCCGAATACTTGAGCTGCTACTTAGTACTTGTTAATAATACGAAGAGATTGAGAATTTAGTCAATCAGCCTGTTTGAGACCACTGTTGGACATGTTGCCTTTATGGTCAGCCCTTGGCCCAAAAATTGCAAAAAGCTTTGGTGTAAAGATAATACGGAAATTATTTTTCTCGGTTTTTGCAATAATTAAATAAAAAAATATTATTATAACTATTTCCTTTAAATTCAATTTGTGCCAAAACTATAAGCATCCATATTTGTACCAAATATATTCCAATAAACACTCACAAAATAAAATCAAAATGACTTTCCACCACTGACGAATTTTGTTGGTTAAAACCACTCCGTTCATTTTAATGCAATGCCTTAAAATATATTTTTCGATAACTGGAATTGAGTCATTATAAAACTTGTGTTTATTGTATTTCCTATGACATAAAATCTCTTTGATATTTTTAGTACAAGTAAATAATAAATTTTGTTTCATTTTTTTTAATACTACCAAGGTGGCATACAAAGATACGGCCCGCCTGATGGTAAACAGTTACCGTAGCCTATGGACGTTTGCAACACCAGGGGTGTCACTCACGCGTTGCCGACCCTTTAAAAACCTTATAACTCCTTTCTTGAAGAACCCCATGCTATAGTCTCTTGGGACCTAAAATTGTCTGAAACGTTCTAGTCTCTGTTGAACTTCCAATCTCGATTACGATAGATTGAGATTGGTTAGAAGGACATTAAGAGCGTATTCACAAAATAGCGCAGCTACAGATTAGGTAATTATCCAAGGAGGAAATATGACAGGAGGTAACATACCTATACATACAGTGTTCCGACTTTTAAATCAGCGTAGGTGTGCCTACGGATCTCAATACCTTGTTCACAAAATTGCATTATTTCTCGTGAGTTTGAGTTTAATTTCGGAAAAACTTTGTTTAGTGTATAACTATAAGAACTATGGCTTCTGTAGCTTCAGGCTGCAAGAGTAGAATGCGTGTTTTATTGGAAAATACCCAAAATATATCTTTCCATCGGAAAATATCGACCTCTGTATTTATGCTTTTGAGTAGATAATGAATATAATAGTATATATAGTTTAAAACTGTTTACAATCTGAACGTGAAATAATATGCGTGTTTTATTTTCAGCTTGTTCTGTTTACAATAATCTTAAATATTTATAATCTTATTTTAGCACTTGACAGTTTATGTACCTGAGATTTTGTTGATAGTGATGTGATTGAGTTACAAATTTATCGACTAATTTACACGCCAGTTTTGTTTAAACTTTAATTAAATCAAATTTGACATACATATGAGTTTCTGAAAACTTTTAGTTATGTGACTCAATTTAATATTGCTTAATAATATACCTACGTTTCATATACATATATGAATCAAATAAAGAATAAGTACTTAACATTTTGATACTTTAGACGAAGCATATTGTTTGGGATAATGTGCAACATAGATGTATTAATAAGAATAAAAACCCATTTGCTGTTCTCTCTCTAATACTTAGGGATTATTTTTACGTATCTAATTTGGTGTACATTAAAGTTAAAATAAATAAAGGAAACGTTTATTTTAAAAGATATTTACAAGAATAGTTATTAAAATAAAAGTAACTTATCCTAAACTACTTTGGATCGCAAGGCTACTGCGTTGACCCAAGTGAAGGTCAGCCTTAATAAACTGATTTTGTTTAGTGGTCAATGAATCATAAGCCTGTAAACAACAATAAGTCATTAATAAGTACTTATAAATATAAATACTATGTATGTTACAATCATTTTGTTGTTTTATTTTATTGGTATTGTTTTATTACCTACTGCTTCTCAAAAGAGAAATTTAAATTTGTTTTCCACATATTCAGATTAATATATAATATTATGGCCCATACTTTTTTTTTGTTCTCAAATGTAGGGATGGAATAAAGAAAACAAGACACTTCTTCAAATTCAATATAAAAGGCTGAAGTAATATATCTACCTTACTAGTATCTTACTACTTACAAGTTGCATTAAATTCTTTGTGCACCAAACAAAGAGTGTAAATATAATGTAAATATCTGTTTTCTCAATATTGTATTGTGATATTGTTTCAAGCATCACTACTATACGATTAAATTTCAATAACAATATCCAGCCATTGTTGGTTTTGTACAGATTACATAAATATGATATTCGAAAACAATATGTAGGACATTTAACTTTTATGCGATAGATTTATCGATACGTAAGTTGTCGATATGACAGGAGCGACACTTGTAAGTATATATACACATAAATACTGATTTTGTTCGAGACTTTGACTCAGTGACAAAAAATGACATGGTGAAAAGTATAACTTATTTTATTTTATTTTATTTTACAAGAAAAACCCAATATCAATTTTTGGCCCGACCCGGGAATCGAACCCCCGAACCTCGTGATCAGCAGTCACACACATCCACCACTGAACCTAACGTTACTCTCCTTCGACAGTAGGCTATAAATATAAATCATTCAATTAATTGACAAAAGTATGACCGTACAATATTATCAGTAGTAAAATATAATAACATTACTATGATACAAGTACGGTACCCACTGTTGACGATATCTTATAAATAACGTAAACTGAGGTTCGGCGGCCAGGAGCGCGAGCGACATAGGTCCTTCCTCTAAAGGCGCACGCGCGGCACTGAATCATGCATCATGTCAGTGTTGCGAACTTGCGAGTTTTATACATTATGTTTGATCACATATAACAAAAAAAATATACTATGAATTAATCAGAAATATATTTAATTTTCAAGATAAAGCACTATATTTTGATAAGGTGAAGTATTTTTATACTTTATTTTATTAATTTAAAGTTGGCTGCATGTTTTATAACACGCGATTTTTGACGAATTATTGTTGGATAAATATGTTTGTTGTTCTCTAAACCTTATAAAAGCGCAAATTATTCATTAAAAAATCACTTGTAGACTATATGCTTAGTACTTACATATTATATGTTTTAAAGTAATAGGTATAACCAATTCTTCAAAATATGCTGTCTGCGATGCCCCGAATTGCGCCATTACGAATTCGTGTGTTGGAAAATAATTATTTAAAAAATAACCAACCACGTTAGTAGACTTTGACTATAGTTAGCCCCTTTGTCAACGACATATTATCTATAACTAAACCTTGGAAATTGAAACCTGCATCAGTTCATAGCTGAGAATTATCACTTAGAAAACTGCGTATTTTTGCTTATTTTACTGAAAAGTGTGAATACGCTCTTAATATCCTGCATAACACTTTGAATGCCTCACAAGTCTACGATGATTCGCAAACAATAGATTTTTTATTAATATCTGCTGGCACTTTTGCTACTTTGGTAGCAAAGAAGCATACAGCTTGCCTGTAGTTACCGTAGCCTATAAGCGCTTGCAAAACAAGAGGTGTCATTTTTTTACACCAGGACTTTAAAATAGAGTATCCCTTTGATAGGAAAACGTTTCTTGCTAAACGCGTCCCCAAATGAGCACTGCAGACCTATACTTACACTCAGGAATCTACATAGGTACACCAACATTACTAAAATACAACTACAACTGTGTATAGTTATTTGTCTGTGTTCTGTTAGGTCCTTCTTCAGTCACGCTTACTTGCTAGTATGGTGACCTATCTCTCTAAATTATAACATTTTAATGAAATTTTACAATGCTTATTTATCAAAATAGTGCAAAGGCTACAATAATTCTTTTTCTTCATTTATAGGTATCCGTTACAAACTGCACGCGGACGCATAAATGAATGCGAAACATTTTTTTTTTCTTTACTACCAAGGTGGCAAACAAGCATACGGCCCGCCTGATGGTAAGCAGTTTCCGTAGCCTAGGACGTTTGCAACACCAGAGCCTCTAGACAAGTGGCATAAGCGATAGTCGAATCGAAAAGTCAAAAAATAAAATGAATGTATGATGTAAACTTACGTCAAATCCCATACATTTTCTTTTTGACTTTTCGATTCGACTATCGCTTATGCCTAGAGGCTCTGGGGTGTCACTCACGCGTTGCCGGCCCTTTAAAAACCTTATATATTTTGTTCTTCTTCAAACTTAAAGCTGTTAGCTTGAGAAATTATACAGATTATTTCGAATTTCTTTTTATAATGGGGAAAATATGTTTCACCAAACGCAGAAAGCCGAGTGTAATCGCTATATCTCTCAAATTTATCAATATTACTTATTCTATTTTTGGATCCAAAACTCAAAGAAAACTCCCAAAAGACTATTACTTATTAGCATAAAACGGGAATTATTTTTGTACATTTTACTAGCAGGTAGATAGGATATTTTTTAATCATAAACTTTGCTTGCTTTCTGTAGAAGGTGGACTCTTTAGTTATAAGGCAAAGGTGAATTCTTGACAGCTTAGAAAATCAACAAACTAATAAAGCAAAGCAATTTTTTATACTACTTTGGTGGCAAACAAGTATACGGCTCGCCTGATATTAAGCAGTTACCGTAGCCGCTTGCAATACCAGAGTAATCTTGCGTGTTATTCTATATACCATAATAATACTAATTCTACACACATTAAAAAAATCATAATAGTTTACCAATACGTAGGAATTTTACTACAAATCAAATAGTTTATACAGGAAAATCCAATAATTGTCACTTTGTACGACGCGAGAATCGAATTTAGAACCTAATGATCAAAAAATACAACCAGGCAGTCTAATTACACATAATGATTTGAAAATCATCAAAAAAATCGTACAAAATGATTGAATCTAAGTTAAAACATGGATAAGAACTTCAGTCAACAGAAAATGATAGATTTGTATCTACGAGTAGATGCACAATGTATGTAAAAGTTTAGGGGAGATAATTACATAAACAAACCATAGGGCACATATAAGATAAAAGGTTTGTTGTGTACGTATAATAGTTTTGCCTATAAAAACGTGTCGATTAAAAACTATTTTCTTTACTAGATTTTACCCGTTACTTTGCTTGGATTTATTAAAAAAAATCAACCAATAAGACATTTTTATTGTTAAACATTTCTTTGACATTATAAGGCTGCAGTTAGACGATGCGAAAAGTCTCTTGCGGCCACCGCGCGATCAAGCGTGTACTTGTGTTCATTCTAAGCTAATTTAAACTCTATTGCCTAGGACAAAATATTCAAATCACCGCAACTATTGCGTCGACCGCGCGGCTGACGTAGTGACTCTCAAAAAAAGACCAGAGTATCTGTATAAATAGGGGCACAGTGGATAAGTTATAAAGTAGATAAGTAGAATTGTGTATTCGATCTACCTAAAGCAAGAATTAAACGTCTTAAGATTTGCAACAATAAGTATCAAAATTAGTTACTATGTAATCTGAAGCTTCTTAGTCCAGACGCGATTGACATTAGCGTCATTTCCAATTTGTCACACAATGTTTTAAATCTGACAGGGAGTTCGTCAATAGATGTCTCTTTAGCTTAAATCCAATAAGTAGGTATTACAAAGACAGACAAAATTATTTGAATCACAATACATTATTTTACAATTCCATCAACGGATAATATAAGTATAATTAGAGGTTATTTTCTTCTATGAGTACACTAATCTATATAAAAGAAAATGTACAAAATATTTTTCAGAAAGACGAATGTAGCTGCGACAAACCAGTAGAATCTAAAATAAAATTGATAAAAGCAAGATGATAAAAGTTATATTTTACTTTTTGATATATTTGCACTGCGTTAATAGTAAAGTAAATCGTATTAATTCTAATAATAATGAAACAAATCTTTTTAACCATATAACCAAGTGTATTGTCATCATAAGTAAAACTGAATTAAAATTTAGACCTACCGTTGTTATTGATTCTCAAAACGTGAAAGGAATATCAAGAGGAAAATCGTTATTAAAGAAAATGGTCCATCAACTTCTAGAACATAAAATACCAATAGCAATCATTGACAATGGAACAAATCCGATGCTGTTTGAGAAAATGTTAGTCATGGAAGATAATGATATTGGAAAAAAAGAAACTTTACGTGTTTTTATTGTTATATTCTTTAAAACATGTGACGGCATTGTTATGTTTGATTCCAAAAATATTAGTGAAGAAATCAAGTATCTTATTATTATAATTAATCCTTCAAGTGATAATTGTATTGATGAACTTAAAGCAATAAGATATGACGTATGTAAATATGATGTGACTTTTATGTTTATTGTAGATGTTGCCGGAGATCAAAATGAAATGGCAACTTTTATACCTACAATTGACAAAAAATCATGTGAAGAGGTTGTAAATGAGCCGGTTTATATCAATACATGTAACAATGGGACGTTGGCGAGTAAAGATATTTTTCCATCAAAAACCCCTATGAATTTAAATAAGTGCCCGTTCAGAGTCGGTATGGCAACATTGTATCCGTTTTCCGAACTAAAAGGCATAGAAAAACTTAAAACATATGATTCTATAAATAAAACACACGGGTGTGATATGAAAATAATGAAAATGGTGGCTAAATATTTTAACGCTACACTTGAATTACACTTCATCTGTAGGACGGAAAAAAATCCGATTGAAGAACTATTCATAAAATTCATGTTAAATGGCAGTCTTGATGCATGTGCAGGTGGTCTTTATAGAGTATATGGGGACATAGTAGAGTATTCAGGTATATATGTAAGACAAGCCATTGTATGGATGTATCATGGAGAAAGAGTCGAAAGATCTTGGGAAAACTTAATTAGAAAAGTAGATGGTCTTTATATATTTGTTATATTTTACGTCAGCTACTCTTTAATTTGGTATTTTATTCGTGTGTTTGATGGTGATGCGGTTACTTTAACGAATACATTACAAAATGGTTGGGGGACTCTTCTTGGGGCAACTTCTTTACAAGACGCAAGATCTATAAAACAGAAAATTTTAAATCTTGGATTCCTAATCATGAGTATACATCTGGCTGCATATATTAGTATACAACTGTATTCTTTCCTAACGATAAGGCAACCTCCAGAGTTGTTAACAACTAATGATCAAGTCATGAACTCAGGCAGAACACTATTTCTGAAGCGTTCAACAAGATTCTTTATCAAAGATAAAAAATACAGCGATTTTGCTAATACATCAGTAGATTGCGATTCATTAATTAATTGTATTGAAAAAATGTTAGAAAAGAATGGCTTGACAATGGCACTACAAGGCGATTTTTATCATTTTCAATCAGTAACAGCCATTAACGGTGAAGCAAGAATTCTGAGAGCTGCCGAAAATCTTTTGACTGTGTACAATGAAATGCTTATAAGAAGAGATAGTCCATTGGTGGCGGAGTTCCATCAAGTTATGCAAAGATTATTTGAGGCTGGTATTACGCAAAGATTATACAAAGAAGCGATCGGAATACTGGTGATTGACAAAGCTGATAGTGCAAACAGTAATATGGTGACAAACAGTTACAGTTGCCAGACAGGCTGCAGAATCACTTTCTTGCAGTGTGCCGGAATCTTCTATGTCTGGGTATCAGGGTGTATGTTATCTTGTATTATTTTTGCTATTGAAATATGTATTAAATTAACAAACAATGAATACACAATAAGATAAGCTCACATTAATTAATTACACAGATTTACTTCTTCCTTTCCATTTTTGACTTTATTTGCTCCTAATTCACACAGTATTAATTCCTACCAATTCAAAAAGTTTGTTGGAGTTATAAGCATACTATTAAATAGATAA
Source organism: Trisateles emortualis (assembly GCA_947095525.1). Lineage (NCBI taxonomy): Eukaryota > Metazoa > Arthropoda > Insecta > Lepidoptera > Erebidae > Trisateles > Trisateles emortualis. The sequence goes on from OX352745.1 coordinate 15,787,606, forward strand.
ACAAATTTTATGTTTTATTTAATTGAACACAGAGCTTTGTTGTATGAGTTTTGACCATAATCCATGATATTATTATATAATTTTGATTGTATGTCTTTTGAACGTGCTTTTTTCTTCTTGATCGAAGAGATCTTTGTTTTTTTAAAAACAGTTTGTTAACATTATCGCGGATCGGCAAATTGAGATTTTTTTCACTGTTTATGTTATTACTCTGTATATCGCAATATAATAATATACTGTGTCTATCTTGTGATTAGGTGCAAGTAAAAAAAAATAACGTAGAAGATAACTTTTAGCAAGCTTTTTCTACAAGGTAGTATTAATATAGAAGCTATACGTGTGTATAATGCCATTGCCGTTACCGTTATGTTATTATATTTCAAATAAAACTCATGAATATAATTGTATTTTGTTTTTTGTATTTTATAGCTATGTTAAGTTATTTCACCATGTTTAGCTGTGGAAGAACCAGAAATACCAATAAAATAATATTATTGGGTAAGAAATGTTATATTGTATTGATATCGTGTAATATGTTTGTTAATTTTATAATATTCCTTTCAGTTATTTTTACGTGTTGCGGTTCTTTTACAACAAATGAGACAAATGATACTACAGGTTTTATTAAATTAATATATCCAGATAATTTTATATTAAATAGTACTGTGATTGAAGAGGTACTTGGAACTCTAGAAGAAAAAAAAAGAATGTTTTCAAGTATAATACCATCAAACTATTCTATGTCATCATCTATTTTAAATGCACCAATCACATTGCAACTGGGAAAAGCCGATAATGGTACTCAAACAGAACTGATATCAAATAGCACAACCAGGAAATTAAGTGAATGGTGGAATAAAATATATCATATAGTTACTGATAATAGTACAGAGGGTCGCAGATTTATGCATGATCTAATGAATGCTAGAGATGACATGACTTTTAAAACAACTCCTAAAATAATACCTTATAATAAATTTAGAACAACTCCTAGAAGACGAAATAAGACTTCTTCAACTAAACCCACGACTACTACTACTACTAGGTCTCCAAATTACACGACTGGTTCGACTCCTAATGATGGTAGGGTCATCGAAAGACCAGGAGATAAATTTAGAGACGCTGCTAATGAAAGATTCATGGATTTCATTTTGAAATTCATATATCAGTTAACAAATGTTGTAATGGGAAAGATGCCGCCACCGTATTACATAAAGCCAAGACCTTATTAGATATTTTTTTTTTTTTATCGTCTTCCATCTCTGTCATGATGTACACCGTGACAACTCTTTGGAATTATATTCATGTATATTAGATTATTAGAACCTTATTACTAAGTAAATTTTAGTTAAGAAAATCCTTGTTTGCGTATCGACTCTGTTCGAATAGGTATAAGTTGTTTTGGTATGAATTTTAAATTGAAACACATAAATATAGTCTTTTATTTTATTTCTGTTTTATTCCTTTTAATACCTAATAGAAAATTACATAATATTATATATAGTTACATTAAACATACATATTATATAGTAAACGCTAAAATTATAAAATAGTTTTATTTAGTATTGTTTTAGTGTGTTGTTATGTTTCTTAGTATGTTAATCTAATACAGTGTTACTGATGAACATGAGGTTCTGTGTTTGATTTCTAAAATCCATTTGAAGCTGAAATTCTTAATGGGTGGTGTTAGTAAGTTGCTGGCGTTCACATTCCCATACTTCGGTAAGTAAAGCCATAGGAACGTCTGATCTCTCTTCGGTTGTTTCCAATTTATATCCCAACGTATTGTCATTTTCTTTCACTCTCACGTAAAGGAACTGTTTTTGCCTTCTATCCTATTCTTTGTCAGCACCATGGTAATGATTAATCGCTATCAGCTGTTTAGAGGTTAACCTCTAATAGATAGATAGATAGATAAGACCCTTATGTTGTTAACAACATAAGGGTCATTTTATGCAATGGCAACGTTGTCCAACGTTTGCGATGTGGCTTGCTGGATGACCCTGCCATCGTTAACAGCGAGCACTGCCAATCTTTATTGCTTGTGCTCCCATTTAAATCTCTGTGGGTTATGTCCTATACTTACCTTAAATCGTTCTGATTTCTTTTCTCTATAGAGCCATGTGATATATTTATATATTTAAAGCAATGTGACAAACGCCGAACCCGGAGCAGGATTCAAATCTACGCCTGGTTCCGGTCCAGCGTACTACCAATTGTGCCATCTGAGTTCCTACTCCAAAGTTCGAATTTGTTCACCACTTTCTTACGTCTTGGAATGAAGATGCCGAAGCGTTTATTGCGTTTATTTCGAAATTTTGATTTATTCGTTTATTATTTTTATTTAAATAATTCAGAAAACAATATTTAACACACACGTTATTGTCAGGTACTCTCGCTTTTTACAACTGCAGTTTTCATAGAATGTTTTTAACACAAATCTTACTCTGAGTATGATTGCAATGTCATATCATAAACATTACGTGTTTTTTATTATTATTTTCAGTTATCTTCACATATCATTGTGGTACTTTAGAATATGCAATAAATGAAAAAAACAGTACAGATTTTCTTAAATCGATGTTATATCCAAACAACTTTATGTTTAATAACACTGTGTTTAGACAGTTTATGGCAAATTTACCCAAAAATAAAGAAATTTTATCAAGAAAATATTCAACAAATGATACTTTTGGCAGTATATTAAATCTAACACTCAGTTTTCGATTAGACGGAAATGTTGAAGGGACCAAAACTGCTGAATCATCATCAAAAGCCTTAGTTACAAACTGGGATCAATGGTATAGTCAATATTACCAGAATATTAAAGACATATATTCTTCGTCTAAAACGAACGTGTCTGTACTGTTGATAAATAGCACTAACACTACTTCTAAACAAGATAATATGAAAAAAATCGAGACAGCACTAAGATTTTTTTATCCACCTGCACCAGGAAAGTATAAGCCTAACAAAACATTTATTAATCCCGATGAAGATCTTCTGGATGCCTTCTACATTTTAGTTTTTAAATCATTCTTTAGAGGAGTTCCAGACTGGATGAATCAATATGGAAAATGATAGTCTTCCATAATTTAATATATCCATAAATTCATAGATAATTTTATGATAATAAAACCTCTATTTAAGAAAAACTGGATATTAGTAACTATAGACCTGTAGTCCCTATTCCTATATATATTTACAAACATATTGGAAAAATCATATTTAATAGCATCTAGTCCTATATAGAAAAAGAAAGCGTATAAGTACCAGAGCAATATGTATTTAAGAAGAATACCACTATAAATACATATGCAATTTTCTAAAACCTGTAATGTCTTAATATGAACAATAGTCAGCCAACTATAGGCATGTTTATAAATATTCTAAAAGCATTTGGATCATATAAGACATGATATCCTTTTAGAATAGCTTTATCGCTATGATAATGTAACGTAGTAGGTAGTTAGTTAGGTTTCCGACCACGTGGTTTAATTGACCCGCTTGGCCTGTGCAGAAGACACAAAAATATTTATTTTACACAAAACCAATACATGAATACATTTAAAGTACACTCAGGAAGTGGGATCTAGGTGAGGACTACAAGGCCCTCGACCTATAGGTAACTTACAAACTAGGTAACGTTTGCCCAAGGGCACCCACTAAAAGGGTACGAACGTCGGCTTGGGGCGTTGCGACTACCTCCCTAATGGTGGGTCTAAGGTGATTCCCCTGAGTAAGCTGAGCAACCCGGTGCATGTTTCAATCTCGACGGCGAGGACGAAACCGCGGTTCTAACTGAGTGGCTTCGTGAGCTGCGTATGCTCTGTCTTGAGATACAGTAATCATGTCGTCCGGCTCTCTGAGGACATGTCTAGGTCTGCGTATGCGGTTAATATTGTAATTATCGACAGACAGCCGCGCCCGCAGCATCTTCTATCAACTGGTGGTGGACAATGTCACACACCCCCCTCGTTAGGCCAGTGGCACCCCACGCTATGCTCTATGAAGTTATATTTGACAAAATGGAGAACAGCTAACAGAAGTTTTTAAAGTATCTCTATAAACCAAAACTGAAATAATACATCAATCAGATTCAGATACAAAATTTTACAAATTTGGGGTTCCGCAGGGGAGTGTGCTTGGGCCTCTGCTCTTTATTTTATTTATTTACGACCATTTAAAATTAATTCATTTGCTGATGATGGAACTGTCTTATTCCCAATAAGAATGTGACATTACTTGAATCTGACATTATTAAATTAAATTAACAAGTTTTATACCTATACCTATACCCTATAAGGTTTATACCTCGGAATCCAGGTCCACCAAATAGATTTTTGGAATGCATGCATATATTTTGCCAATCTCAATGATTTCTCGAGATATATACATAGATACCTACATAAAATTACACAGTGCCAATAATATTTTTAAGCTGGCGCGAATTTAATGACGTGGGTGAATTGAATCGATCCATTATTGATAGCTGTTCACTACACTTTTGTTTTGTCGGCGTTTATTTGTCAAATTGAAAATAAGGCTACATGGATAGAAAATGCTAGCTAGCGTAATAAAAAACTAAATTTTATTCAACTAATATTAACATAAACCATTTATTTATTGTAAAGCGGTACAAAGTTTACTGGGACAGCTAGTAATATTTATAAATAGGTATTCAATACATAACATGGACCGACGACCTGGTAAAGGTCGCGGGCAACCGATGGACAAGGTCAGCTTAGGACCGAATGATGTGGAAAACCTTGGGAGAGGCCTATGTCCAGCAGTGGACGTCTTATGGCTGAGATGGAATTCAATACATACAACAATATAATATTCCTAACCATATATAAAAAATATATATTATAAGTGTTGTTATAATAAGTCTGCCAGTCTATTGAGATAACAATAATTCGTGAACCTTAACTTTAAATGCGTGACGGTTGGTGGCTCCGGATGGTTTAGATTCACAATTGGACCCGGTGGGTGGCGCTGCTGTCGGTATATCAGCTTTTTCAGGCAGGATGACGTCTGCCAGGTCCGCTAGTATATATATAATTCTTCGTGTTGTACGTGTGTATGTCACTGAACTCCTAAACGGCTTGGCTGATTTTAGTGAAATTTTGTGTGTGTTCGGGTAGGGCCTTGGATGGTTTAGATTGCTGTCGGTATGTCAGCTTTTTCGGGCAGGACGACGTCTACCAGGTCCGCTATATTTTATATAAATAATTAAGAAAACAATATTATATTGCTTTGTCAATTCAGAAAAATAAAACGTCATTCCAAGACGTAAACAAGCGGTGGACAAATTCGAACTCCGGAGTAGGAGCTTGGATGGCACAGTTGCTAGTGCGTTGGGCCGGAACCCGAGAGGCGCAGGCTCGAGTCCTGCTTCGGCCTTCGTCTTTTTCCACATTGCTTTAATATTTAAGTATATTTGAGCTGATTGCATAGCAAAAACGCAATTTTTTTTAACACAAATCTTACTCTTCGTATGATTACAACGTCATGTTACAAACATTTTATTATTATTTTCAGTTATCTTCACATATCATTGTGGTACTTTAGAATATGCAATAAATGAAAAAAACAGTACAGATTTTCTTAAATCGATGTTATATCCAAACAACTTTATGTTTAACAACACTGTGTTTAGACAGTTTTTGGCAAATTTATCCAAAAATAAAGAAATTTTATCAAGAAAATATTCAACAAATGATACTTTTCGCAGTATATTAAATCTAACACTCAGTTTTCAATTAGATGAAAATGTTGAAGGGACCAAAACTGCTGAATCATCATCAACGGCCTTAGTTAAAAACTGGGATCAATGGTATAGTCAATATTACCAGACTATTAAAGACATATATTCTTCGTCTAAAACGAACGTCTCTGTACTGTTGATGAATAGCACTAACACTACTTCTATACAAGATAATATGAAAAAAGTCATGTCAGAACTAAGATTTTTTTATCCTGGTGTGCCAGATGATCCGCCTAAGCCTGAAAATAAAATTATTTGGGATGAAAATCAGTATCCTGTGGTTAACGTATTTCGAATGATTTTAAAAGAATTTGCGGGAGGATTTCCAGACTGGCTGCATTTCAACGGAAAAGGTTGGTCTAGTGGTTAGTGACTCTGACTGCTACGCCGGAGGTCGTGGGTTCGATTCCCACCCAAGACAAATCTTTGTGTGATGAGCACGAATGTTTGTTCTGTGTCTGGGTGTAATTTATCTATAATATGTATGTATTTAGAAATATATAAGTATGTTTATCAGTTGTCTGGTTACCATAGTACAGGCTCTGCCTAGTTTGGGATCAGATAGCGATGTGTGAGTTGTCCCGAAAATAGTATTATTATTATTATAATTTTATGAATCCATATTATAAATCCATACATTTACCATGTAGGTTTTATGATAATAAAAACTTTATTTAAGAAAAGAGAAAAACGGATATTGGTAATTATAGACCTGTAGTCCTTTTATCCCTATATTTACAAAAATTTTGCAAAAAGAAAGCAATATGGATTTAGCAAGAGTAACACTATAAATACAAATGACTATATGCAATTCTCTGAAACCTGTAATGTCTTAATATGAACAATAACCAGCGAACTATAGGCATGTTTATGAATATGACAAAAGCCTTTGACCATATTAGACATGATGTTCCTTTAGAAAAGCTTTATCGCTTTCATACGCACTACCATTTAGGTTTAGTGTGTATGCTCTCATGAAGTCATATTGGACAAATAGACAAAAGCTAACAGAAATTTTGAATGTATCCCTAAAAACCAAAACTGAAATAATACATCAGTCAAATATAAAATGTTGGCTTCTGCAGGGCAGTGTGCTTGGGCCTCTGCTCTTTATTTAACGATCTGTCAACTACCATGACATTAAAAATGACATTATTTACTTATGGTGACATTGTCTTATTTATCAACAAGAATGCTTCAATATATATGTATATATATTTTTATACTACTTAGGTGGCAAACAAGCATACATAGCCTTATGTTAAGCAGTTACCGTACGCCTATGGGCGCTTGCAATACCAGAGTATCATTTGCGTGTTGCCAATCCATTTTTTATGATAGGAGTATCCCTGGGATAGAAATAACAATAATTAAGAATAAACATCAATAATTTGATGCTTTAATAAGTGGAATGCCGACCATAGGGTTTATACCTCGGTACCCGAGTCCACTGAATCAATTGTTTATCATCTTTTTTGGAATGTATTTCTTTACTAAATACAAAATCGATGTTAATGTTTTTTTCAACTGGTAAATTTTATTTTTGAAAATATGCTTAGATAAGTATATCAAATTACACAACGCCACTTATATTTTTAACCCGGCGTCTATAATGCGAAAATAATTACGAGGGCACATAAATACCACGCCAGCAATGACGCTGAACTGTAACTTCACAAAAATACCACGCCAGCAATGACGCTGGGTCATATTGACCCGTTTGGACTTGAAGCAAGTATATCTCCATAATCAGGCAGCATAACACTTACATTTACCAACATTACATACGAGTATACCAACGTTTCGTTCGGAAAAAGGGGACTATATCTTCAGCTACAAAAACATCCAAAATACTTATAAAGAAATATCCGCTTAAAATTGCCTCGGGTCAATATGACCCGGCGTCAAAGACGCCGGCTTAAAGTTGTTGTTTTATACACCTTTGCTTTTTATACTACCCCCACCCCATAAAGAATCCTATTTTGTTTGAATAGCCTATTGAAAGTCAAGTTGAATGTTCACTCCTAGTTTCTATTCAACGAACCAACTAATTTTGGTGGACAAACCCTTGAATGAAAGAACTTGTTCCAGCAAGTGTTCTTAGTTCAAAACAAAGCATGTGCCTCCATCAAACCTGGAGATATAGAGTAAAAGGCTATAATAACTTGAGAAGTGTGTGAGTTATGTGATTTTTAATGCTTGATGACAAATTTTCATTAAATTTGTGCATCAATACCTTTTTTATTTAATAAAAAAATAAGCAAATGGCGTGAGGGTGTCGACACATGTTGTGTCCCACACCAAAAGCATGGCAGTTAAGACATACCATCAGGTCTCTTACCATCGTTGCGTACCAAACCATTGGGTTCCCGTACAGCTGGAACGCCAGCGGTGACAAGGGCACGTCGGAGTATGTCATTTAGGTAAGCGTGCCAGGATATGCGGCACTCCTGCTGCATGACAGGCCGTGGTATCCAACGCTGTCAGCGGCTTCACCACAGCAACATCTATGCGGAGCACCGAGATGAAGGTAAGTAGTCATGCGGAAGGTTGTATCGTCCTACATGGTTGGGCGATGGGAAGATGCCTGAAGCCGCCCGACTCCCATTCACCCCCAGCCAGCAAACGAGCGCGCTCAGTAGGACTAATAGTATAGTTTATGAGGTTATTCCTAACCATCCTGCAAAACGGCTCATCCTACTGTATCTGAGAAGAAAGGTTAGTGGGTAACTCAGTGTTGGGTCACAGTAATTTTCCAAGCATCTAATGGCATCGGTCTTACATGGCACATCAGAACCAACCAGTGTAGACGCAAAAAGTCTTGGTTGGTTCTTCCGTGCTATGGACCGAGGATAAAAATGCTTGTAAACTGACGTTGGAAATTTTGCGAACACCGAGCCCGCCCAAACGAACTGGTAAGGACGCTTGAAGCCATGCTCGGTCGTTCAGGGCTACATTAAGAATTTTACTTATGGTGTTGTGGATAATTTGGTCCAATTTGCCTAGAAGTGTTACATGTTTTCAAAACGAGGAAGATCCTAAGGCGTGCATGAATTTAGGGACAAAAAGGCAGTATCGAATGATTGTAAAATCCGAATGCATAATTAATTTTCAGTAGTCGGTCCGAAACTTCACAGAAATTTTGTACTTTTTCTTATAAATAAGAATTGAAAGCTTCTTAAAAAATAGGGGACCTGAGGAGGCTATCCGTAGTTTTCTCAATAGTTTTGATGTTAGGTGCCAAAGTATTAAATTTAGATAAAACCGAAAGTTTGACTTTTTTTATACTACCAGTCAAATTTGTTTATTCATTTAGATCAAATACATGATACTTATGAACGTCATAAAAACAAATGCCATCATACTTTTTTCCTACGGCCAAGGTGGCAGACAAGCATTAACTTCTATCACAGAATATTACTTAATAGCTTCTATTAAATTTTATAAATTCTATTAAGTTATCACTCGTATATAGATAATGAAAAGTAATTTAAACTCAAAGGAAACAGCACTAAATCTTTCTCAATTTTTGCAATACTAACGTAAAAAATATTTTTTCGTAAAGTTGTCAAAAGTAGAGGTTGATTTTTTATGGTCATCTAGTCAAAGAGAAATTCGACAAGTTGCTCGGAAAGCTCCGTAAGTACTTACAACATTTTTACAATTGAAAATATCAATATGACAACATTATCAATGAAAAAGGCCCATCTTTGATACGATATCAATCAAAATTTATATTATGTAAATTGTAAGAAAATTATTTGAATTATCGATATCGATTTGCAGTATAAAATAATAAAATTGCTTTATGCATGCCTATAAAATAATATTAATAATAATACACACGAATTGATAACCTCCTCTTTTTTGAAGACGGTTTAAAAACGATATGATCATATATTTTTATTTTGCAATCCCATCGATTTTTTAAGCAATTGACCAGGTGTCATGAAAATTGGTTCAGTGAAACCAGATTCCGAGGTTTTAATTTTTTTACGTCTTTCGGCACGCCACTAAACATCAATTATACAATGGTAACAATTTAATAAACTCAAAATGAATCTTGATAACCAAATTGTTAGGTCTTTTTTTTATATTACTTGGGTGACAAACAAACAATTCATCAATTCCCCGCTTGATGTTAAGCAGGTACCGTAGCCTATGGACGTTAGCAATACTAGAGGCAATATAGAGGTATCACTTGCGTGTTGCCGACCCATTTTTTAATACCAGGGCTTAAGGCTTGTGATATCGCCAACGACCTTGAGCATTACGGCGAAGCAAACACGACCTAATTCTCTAGGCGAGCGCAAGGGGATACAAACAGATGTACTCTTTGAATGGACGTCTCTTTAATTTTTAATAAATTAAAATTTAAACTTATTCTAAATATAACATTACCAAATTAAAGGTATGTTTTCTTCAAATATTGTTTTCTTTTTCGTATTATTTAGTAAAAATTGAAGTCATAAAGTGGTTACATCTCAATAATTTGGTGCTGATTCGATGATTTTTTTACAAACTATTTAATTTAGAATTACTATATAATTTGTGACAATACCATATTATGAAACACATCTTGTAGATTAATACTGTATTTTTTGGCAGTCATTTGTCTATAAATGCCAACAAAAAATGGTTTAATTTACACCTCTTTTTCATCGTTTTTTTAGAGAGGGGCCTTAAGATTGAGTATCCTTGGGATAGGAAAACGCCTCTCTCAAAACGCAACCCACAATGAGCGCTGGGACACACAGGAACACAACTACACCGCTGTGTGTAGTTATATGGCTCTTTGGTCTTCTGTAAGATGGAGGTCCTTCCGCAGTCAGGCTTGCCCGCTCGCATGGTGCCCTACCTATCTTAAAAAAAGTTCGCTAAATAGATAGCCAAATGAACTGTAAGGCAAATATAGAACAGACTGCGTCAATGTTAATCAATATTCCTATGGGCTATATAGGTTGAGAAGTATGCTTCTGACTGGGAACTACCCGCCTTTTATATATTTATAATTCTTGGGTGGCAAACAAGCATACGGCCTGCCTGATGTTAAGCAGTTACCGTAGCCTATGGACGCTTGTGTAATTCACAGTAAAGATCAAGCAATAACAAAGCGATCAATACTATCTGCATCTTTTAAAATCTTTGATCCTCTTGGACTGCTAAGTCCATGTATAATTCAACCCAAGATGTTAATCCAATCATTATGGCTTGATAAGAAAGACTGGGAATAAATTTGTCAACCATTTACATTATATATCCGATTTACATATTCCTAGACTAGTCTTATGCTATTCTCAGTGACGCCTCTCAGGTGGCTTACGGTGCTTGTGTGTACTTGCGTTCATCCAATTTAGATGGAGAAATCAAGGTTGATTTACTGTGTGCTAAATCAAAGGGTGCACCCTTAAAGCCCACCGCTATACCTCGGCTGGAGCTTTGTGCTGCTTTATTGGCTGCCAACCTGTGCAAGACTGTTACTGATTCATTGCGCTATGAAGCTGATTGCATCATTCATTGGTGTGATTCTAGTGTTGTTCTTTCCTGGCTTTAAGGTAACGCAAGGAAACTTAAAACATTTGTGTCCCACAGAGTAGTTGAAATCGGTGAACTTACAAATTGCTTGTCATGGCGTTATGTGCCGACTGATCAGAATCCAGCCGATCTCATCTCCAGAGGCATAAGTTCTAGCGAAATTAGTAATCTTCGTTTATGGTGGTCAGGACCTAATTTCTTAGTACAACCTGAGTCAGATTGGCCTAGTATGAATAGTTTGATAAATGAAAATGACTTGCCTGAGATGAAAGCCAACACTATAGTAACTAAACTTGACGATAACGATTTTATACAAATAACTAGATTTTCTTCATTTAATAAATTACGTCACATATGTGCATATAAATCAAACGATTCTTATACAATACTAAAAATCCTAATAATAAAATGATTGATTATTTGAGTGTCGATGAATTGGGATCTGCATTCATTGGCTTATGCAAAATTGCTCAAAGGAATTCCTTTCCTTTGGAGTATAGTCTTTTGATGAGACGCAAACCTCTGAACACCAGGTCCACGCTTTTATCGCTCACTCCGTAATTAGGGTTGGTGGTAGAATTAAGCTTTCCAACTATAGTTATTCTAAAAAGCATCCTGTGTTTTTACATGCCTCTCATCATTTAACTAAGCTTTATTTTTTACATAATCATTTATACAATATGCATGCTGGTCCCCAGTTATTATTGGCCAGCGTAAGAGAAACTATGTGGCGTATAAACGGTAGACACTTAGCTCGTCGTACAGATTGTAATTGTGTTACATGCAGGCGAGTACTAGGAAAAAACAATAACTCCCATGATGGGCAACTTATCTGTTCAGCGTATCACACCTGATTTTCCATTTCGTGCCATAGGCGTTGATTTTGCGGGACCATTTTATACGCTAAATAGGAAAGGTAGAGGCGCGTGAACAAATAAAACGTATTTATGTTTATGTTTGTTCGTATGTTTAAGATACAAATGCGTCCATCTAGAAGCCGTTAGCGATTTGTCAAAAGATGCGTTCATATTAACACTGCGTAGGTTCATCTCTAGACGAGGCAAGCCAGCGGTAATATTTTGCGACAACGGACGAAATTTCGTTGCCGCAGAAAAGGAAATCGGTCAATTTTTAAAAGCTTATTAAGAGCACATAGCTGGTTTTGCAGTGAATGAAGGTGTAAGGTTCATGTATTCTCCCACTTATGCTCCTCATTTCGGTGGCATCGGGTAGGCCGGCGTAAAATCCGCTCAATTTCACATTAAACGCGTTATGGGCAATACTTACTTTACCTTTAAGGAAATATCTACACTCTTCACACAAGACGAATCTACGTTAAATAGTAGGCCTTTATGTCAGCTTTCTCCTTATTCTAATGATTACCATTTCCTTACTCCTGGGCACTTTTTAATAGGTGGCGCTCTTAACGCATTGCCTGGTCCTTCACTTGTAGATCAAAATCAAAATAATTTAAATCGATATTTGAGATTGGATCAAATTTATCAACATTTTTGGCAACGGTGGCAACGAGAGTATATAGCAGAACTCCAACAGCGCACCAAATAATCACTAATCCAGACTCTCTACGAGTTGAAGATTTAGTACTTCTGCAAGAAGATAACGTGCCTCCACTGTATTGGCGTTTGGGACGAGTCTTCTGCTTATTGCCCGGCCCCGATGGAATATCACGTGTTGCAGACGTAGACACCACTAGAGGCCGCCATCGAAGACCTCTTACTAGGATCTGCCCCTTGCCTATTGAGTTGAAAGGAGTCTTTCAACCAGGGGAAAGATGTACGCGCCTACTAAAATATTCGCCGCAAAACATCAGAATGTTCCATTGCCTTTAATTGTTATAAGATTAATCTATTGTACCCACATTTATTTAACTTTTTTTGTTTGATATAAAAATCATTAATATTTTTTACTCGTCTAACCTTTGCTGTGCACGCGGTACAATAAGTGAACAATTAATGGAAAGACAACGTAATTAAACTTTTTGAAGAAGATTTGAGGTTTTATTTGATATAAAACTTCCGTACTAAACACCAATATTATGCCCAGTAACCAAAGATCCACCCAAATTGAAAGCCATGCGACTATTTTTGGATCTGTCTATAGCACCAACAAAAATATCCCTAACCATTGGATATATATTTTTGACTGCAACTTTGGCCCCAAAATTTATTGGCACTGGATTGTCTCGATAGCTTACTGTGACTCCTGCTGGGTAATTTATATCATAAACATAATGACTTTCTTCCATTATTAAAAATGGTGGAGTCAGTCCCAAATATCTTCTTTTGTCATCGGCAGGTGTTGCGATTAAAGGACGTTGTGTACTAGATACTATCCGGACATCTTGTTTAGAATCCAAAGACTCTACCAGTTTCTTCAAATAAGTGCTGTTGGATGGTACAGATAGTATAATCTCCGATCTCGGGGGAGGATCACTCTCATGATCACGCTCCTCTTGAGTTTCAATGAAGGTGATTTGGAAACATACTGAAACCAATTAAGTTATTTCATCATTATCATAACTGAAAGTTGTGCAATGCTAACGAATATGTCCAGGATTTCCCCAACTATACCTTTTTTTATACTACTTGGGTGGCAAACAAGCATACAGCTCACCTGATGTTAAGCAGTTACTGTAGCCTATGGACGCTTGCAATATCAGACCAAAATTCAGTGCTGTGGGATCGCGCGGTGTGAAACAATCACAACTGTGCGCTTAAGCGTTCAGGCACATTTTAGCATCCAGCGGTTGCTGACGCGACAGATTAGGCTATTATAGCAGTAGGTATTGGTAATTTTCTACTGAGTGAAGTATCTGTTACTTAGTAACTATTTAGTAATCTGTGGTATCACTTAGAAGTAATGGAATATTGAAATAACTAACCTGTCAATGACATTAATAATAAATAGTTATTTCGTGCATATTCTAACTGATTACTTTTACGAAGCTTATACATTTTAAATCAGAATGCAAGCATTCACCGAGTATGTTTGGCAATAAATACCGAGGTATTTTATTATATGTGAAATAAATATAAAGAATAAAGGACCGTATATATTTGCAGACATGTAGCGTGCTCAAACACGTGCTAAGAGTAGGAAAGATATCACAGTATTATATACTAATATTATAAAGACGAAAGATTTGACTGTTTGTTTGTATGTTACCATTTAACCCAAAAACTACTTGACCAATTTTCAATTTTTTTCACCATTAGAAAGCTACATTATCAGCTACTACTCATGAGTTAAGGCGCTGATAATAGCCAGATAGATTAAAAGTTTTTTTTAAAATCTTATATTATATATATTTATATTTAAAAAAGACAACTCCCGCACTAGAGAACAAGCTCTGTGTCGCGGGGGACTTTACAAACATACAATTAACGGACACAAATTACACCCAGACTCAGAACAATTCTTTGTAGGTCACACAAAGTTTTGTCCTGTGTGGGAATCGAACCCACAACCTCGTGCACAGCAGTTTATTTATTGAATTGGTATCTAGTATTAGGGAGTGGTGGCCGAGAAGGAAACTACCCGATTTGCACGCAAGAGAGTGCGAGTTCGATCCCTGGCTGTACCAATGTGAATTTCACTTTTTGGAGTTTATAGGTACAATCAAGTGATTCGCCATCTACTAACGGTGAAGGAAAACATCGTGAGGAAACCCACATGTCTTAGAAGAAATTCTAAAGACATGTCTGATGCACCAACCCGCAGTAAGCCAGCGTGCGTGAATAAAGGCCTAAACCCTCTCTTTCTCCTGATAGAGGAAAGAAGACCCGTGCCCAGCAGTGGGACATATAAAGGTTGCTATTATTATATTAAGGACTAGGTGTTGCCCGCGGCTCCGCCCGCGTGGATGTCGGTTATCGCTGCAAAAAGTAGCCTATGTGTTATTCCGGACCATAATCTATCTAATGTAATAAGGATATGAGCAGATCTGTACTTAATTTCAGCGGTTCGCCGACTCACTTGTATTATTTGCTTCTCTTTCAATCCTATGCAGATCGACAGTGACCATTTAATTCTCAAGGTCGTTGGCAGTTATCAGCGTCTTAAGGAGAATAACACCGTAATCACAGCTGTACAATAAATATATCAATACTTATTTTTGTTGAAATAGCCCGTCTGGGGAAGGAACCTCCACCTTACAGAAGACCATAGCCAAATAACTACATAGTGGAGTAAATGTATTCCTGTGTGTGAGTACAGGGCCCCAATTCTGCTAATTTACGGATGGCTCAATTCAAAATTATTTAGCGGAATACCAATAATGTAATACCAAAAATGCTAATAATTTTAGACCAATAGTTTTGCAAATATTGGTCTTAAATTTATTAGCAGAATACCAAAAATGCTACTGAGATTCAATTGAGAATCAATTCAGATTCAAGTAAACCTGGTCCTGGTCTTCAGCGCTCATCTAGAGATGCGTTTTGAAAGAAACGTATTCTTAACCCAGAGATAGTCCCATTATAAAGCCCTGGTGTAAAAAAATGTGTTGGCAACACGCAAGTGATATTTCTGGTATTGCAAGCGTCCATAGGCTACGGTAACTGCTTAACATCAGGCGGGCGTATGCTTGTTTGCCACCTAAGTAGCATAAAAAAATTCTAGGGCTAGGCACGCTACCTGCCGATAGAATAATAATAATATTTTCGGGACAACTCACACATCGCTATCTGATCCAAAACTAGGCAGAGCCTGTACTATGGTAACCAGACGACTGATAAACATACTTATATATTTCTAAATACATACATATTATAGATAAATTACACCCAGACACAGAACAAACAATCGTGCTCATCACACAAAGATTTGTCCTGGGTGGGAATCGAACCCACGACCTTTACATTTGCTAAGCACGTGTTGGTATGTGTAAATGGTCCTTAACATTTAATATTTTTATTATACGCTCTATGAAATTTAATATAATAAAAAAATAACGATTTTATTATAATAAAATATTCATTTTACACATAGGAGAGTAAAGGTTTTATAAAATCTATATACTTATAAAATACCATCTGCTAACGGTGAAGGAGAGCATCTCGAGGAAACCCATATTATGTCCTTGGATAAATTCTGAAGACATGACTAACTCTACCAACCCGCATTAGGCTATCGTGGGTGTAATATTTAGACCCATGCCCAACAGGGATATGGTGGGTTGTTATTTATTTATTTATTATAATGGACTAGCGAACCGCCCCGAGAGTGGTATTCCGTAAGAGCAAAAACCGAGCCACCGCAAAAACCGAGCAAAATCCATCTGTCATATTGAAAATCGGTATTCCGTAAGAGCCCTTTTTGACGTTTAGTCAATAGATTGTGCCGTCCCCGAGCAATCACAACTGTCAATTTTGCGATCACAACTGTCAGTTGTCATCGCTGTTTCTTAGAGAATTAGCCGGCGGGTTAAACTATTATCTGCGCAACTTTCTTTTTTTTACATAAGAACCTTCTCCTGACAAACAAACACAACAAAAAAAGAATGACTAAAATCTGTCCAGCCGTTCACGCGTGATGCCGTGACCAAGGGAATTAGGGATTCATTATTATATATTAAGATATAAATAAAGGAAATATTAATGATTTTTTAGAAAGTATTAATGATGGATGAATCCTCTTAGGTATCCGCTAAGGAAGGATTTGCAGGTTGGAATTTTGCAAGATACAAAATCATACAACGTTTTTAGACATTTTTAGATAATTGTTTATTAAATACATATTTTGTCAGTTAATTTGGCCTAAAGTTATAGGGATAATTAGTGATAGGAGATCCTCCCCTTATCAACGCACGTTCCCTATTTGTCTCTTTAGCACCTTTAAATAAGTTGAAAGTAATAGGAAACATATTCCGTGCAGCAACTTTTAGTCCAAAAGCTAAAGGGTTTTGACCATGTTCGTACCTAACTGATTCTCCTAGACGAAAGTTTATATCTTGAATGTAATGACTATCATCATCTATTAAATAGGGTGGTGTCAACCCTAAATATTTTCTTCCGTCTTCTCGTGGGGGCAGGGTCAAAGGAGAATGTGTTGTAGTAGTTACTATCTCTACATCATGGTTGTCACCCAATGCATCCATCAGTTTTTTCAAAGAAGTGCTGTTGGCGGGTATTGCCATCAAAACCATCGGTTCTGAAGGCTCAGATTTAGGAAGTGCTGCAGTTTCTATCAGGGTGATTTGGAAACACACTGAAAACAATAAGATTCATTAAATTGACTGCCTCGGTGGTCCAGTGGCCGCATTATGCGCCTGCTGTGCACGAGGTTGTGGGTTCGATTCCAACACAGGACAAAACTTTATGTGACCCACGAAGAATTGTTCTGAGTCTGGGTGTAATTTGTGTCCGTAAATTGTATGTTTGTAAAGTCCCCCGCGACACAGAGCCTGTTCTCTAGTGCGGGAGTTGTCTTTTAAAAAACGAAAAAAAAAAAACATATTGCAAAATATAAATCTATAAAATTATCTGTTACATTGAATACTATTTAGTTTATTGAATTACTAGCTGTTGCCCGCGGCTCCGCCCGCGTGGATGTCGGTTATCGCTGCAAAAAGTAGCCTATGTGTTATTCCAGACCATAATCTGTCTGTGTACCAAATTTCATCCAGATCCGTTCAGTAGTTTTTACGTGAAAGAGTAACAAACATCCATCCATCCATTCTCACAAACTTTCACATTTATAATATTAGTAAGGATAGCTATTTCTAAAGCAGACCATCAATGTTAAACTATTCATGGTATAGGCGAAACCTAAAAATAGTTTGTTCTGAATCAGTAAATAATAGATTACAGTACAATCATTTTTAAACCATGTTTATATTTTGTCCCAAAAGTGTATGAAAATTGTTTGAAGTTGGACACCCATATTTTAACGAGCTATATTATATATATATTGACTGCCTCGGTGGTCCAGTGGCCGCAGTATGCGCCTGCAGTGCACGAGGTTGTGGGTTCGATTCCCACACAGGATAAAACTTTGCGTGACCCACAAAGAATTTGTCCGAGTCTGGGTGTAATTTGTGTCCGTTAATGTTTGTAAAGTCCCCCGCGACACAGAGCTTGTTCTCTAATGCGGGAGTTGTAAAAAAAAACACAAAAAAAACACAAGTACATTTTAATTTTACAATAAACTAAAATGGTTTGCGCGGCGTATAACCTTAACCTATGTTCACCTAGTGCACAAAACATAGGAAAAGCTACACAATAACATCAGCTTATAACATCGACAGTTTATTTTATTCATACTATTTTAATAAAAAAATTGAGGTATACAAATAATAGCATTTAATAAATTATGTTATTTTACCTGTTAATGATATGAATATTATATCGTCAATTCGTGAAAATTTAAACTGGCCATATTTGCCAAGTTTAAAATACATTTTAAAATTATTAAATCCTTTAAAACATATGTTTTAAATGGTAAGTGTTCGTGTGAAAATACATTGCAATAATAAATTCAATATATAAAAGTATTGAAATGTGTAATAATATTTTTATTAACCTCTTTTCAGTGATGCTCGGCTCGGCGGCGGTGAGAGCGGCCGGCTGATTCTCTAAGAAACAGCGATGGCAAACTGACAGTTGTGATCGCAAACTGACAGTTGTGATTGCTCGGTGACGGCACAATCTATTGACTTAAGGTGATACATTGAAAATAATAAGGATATTATAATAAGTGTAATTCGCTAAGCATTTAAAATAGGAAGTTAAAACTTTAGCATACATTTTTCGATTCTATGATCTACCATATGGTAAGAGGAAAACGTGATTGGAAGAAATATCCTCGATAGAAAACAGCTGCGAAGTCCATTCTATTTTTTTCCCTTTTTCTGTATTATGTAATAAAACTTAAGATTTATTCAACGGGGTTTACTTTAAAACATAAAGGACAATCGTATCAAAGTTTTGCTAAGATTTTTTTTTTGATTTGATAATGTATTTTAGTAAAAAGTAGAAAATTCAATTTGGCACATACGTTATTTTATTCTGAGCGCATGCATCATTATAGCTCTCTCTTCTTTTGCCTTACAAAAGTATTTGCATCACTCTCACTCGCCACACTTTTAGTCGGCCGGTAGGCCTCACCAACGACGGACGTATGCTACTTTTTTGCAGATCGGTTCTCTCAGATTTTTGTAGTTTTAAATGTTATAATTTATTAAACAGGTCATTAACCAAATTAGTTATTCAATTTATCACAAATTCGTATTGAATGTACTACATTATAGTATATTTTTAAGACTTACTTTTTAAAGTAAATGATAGCAAGAGATGCCCAATGTGTTTATGCCTGGCGGGCAAAATAATAAAACCCGATAATACCGACATTATATATTTTTGGTTCAGAATCAATTCCTAATTATCATCAGCTTTTGCATTCCTCTGCTGAACATAGAACTTCTCCAAGTTCACGCCACGATCACAGAGCAAAAATTAAATCGTGACTTTATGCCTTTGCGCATCCTTCGTTTCATTTCCCTTCATTGCGTTATTCACAAAGAATAACTCTGCCGTCCACTAACTAAAAGGCCGTTAAGCCACAGTTAGCCGTTTTTCACTTTTTAATGTAGTCTTATACAACTTTCGATGCTCTATCTTTTGGTCTAAGATTCATTTTGCTAGCTAGCTTAGTTTTAGAGATACAAAACATTGCTGAGCAGTTAAACCACATAAATTTCGTTACTTTCTTAATTAAAAAGCGGCTAAGCCTCAATACTTCTCTAGAAAGACGTTAACATACTTCAACGGCAAACTGATGTATCATTTTTTCTAATTTTACTTAACTAAAATTACGTTATCTAGTCATGCTTGACTAAAAAGCAGTTAAGCGTCTTTAACTACCTTCATGTATTGTGTCATATAAGTAACCACCTGAACATCGTACCTTAACTATAAAGCAGTTATAAAGAAAAACTACACTAGAAAGCAGTTATACGCTATTAGCGGCTTTTAAGTTATGTATTGAAATTAGTATTAGCTAAATATCAATCGCTAGAGAGCAGTCAAACGACAATACTAGACTAAAAAGCAGTTAAACGCTTGTGATTTTTGTTTGCGTTTGAAGAGCTCAGGATATATTCTGGATCCAAAGGATCCAAAGGATCCAAACTATGATGAATAGTGTGTTGGTGGACCAGGAATTTCTAACTGCACAACGCCTTCAAACTAAAAGTATGCCATCTACACGCAATTCCAGTTGCTCTAATATTAGCCAAGAATCAAAGTACGCCCACATGAACAGTAACGATTTAGTTAATCTTCTTAACCAAGAACCTTACTCGATGACATCACAAGTTTCAAAAATTCAATGAAACACAAATAACATATAAAAACAGCCAACCAGAAGAAACTCTGAAGCTTACAATAGAAACATTAACTCAGCAACAGCTTGAAACACATTCTTTATACTGCCACGAATCGAAACCCCCTCCTTCTCCGATGCCATCTTCTTCTCACTGCATTATACCAGAAATATAAGATTATGATAGTGATGACTCCGTTAAGGATAAGGACTAAGGCCAGCCATGTGACATAGTTTTAAGTGATGATACTGAATATGGTTATGACATGCAAAGGCAAAATACAGTTTTAAACCCTAAAAGTAACCCAATATTGAAAAGGAGAACATCAATAACTAAAACGTTTTCCGAAAAATTAATAACGCGACGACATACTCAAGAATTTACAAGAACAGAAGAGATTATTGGACATCGGTTACCTAAGAAAATACGTGCATCTTTATCTTTTATTGATTGCTCTATTTCTATGAATTTAGTAAATTTAGCACCACCATCATCCACAAAGAGAAAGAAATATGATAGCAGCTTGAAAGATAGATTAGTTGAGAAGGAAAAGGAATGCACATACAATTAACGGACACAAATTACAACCAGACTCAGAACAACTCTTTGTGGGTCATACAAAGTTTTGCCCTGTGTGGGATTCGAACCCACAACCTCGTGCACAGCAGGCGCATACTGCGGCCACTGGACCACCAAGGCAGTATACTTCACATACGCTGGCAGGATCGGATTCCCAACACGGAAGTACTTCGTCGAACGGATATGGTGGGCATGGAGAGCCTCCTTATTAAAAGGCAGCTTCGCTGGTGTGAACATCTTGTACGCATGGAGCCCTCAAGGTTGCCAAAAGCTGTCTTTTACTCTGAGATCAGCCCAGACAGTATCTTTGTACAAGGATGTTCTTAAGCGACACTTATCTGTAACTGGTGTGTCTCCAAACTCATGGGAGGAGCTTGCTACCCACAGGTTAGACTGGCATCACAGAGGTATAGAAGAGTTTGAAAACTGTCGTCTTAAAGACCTTGACGCCAAACGCCAGCACCGTAAAACTCAACTCAGGCCCTCTTATAAGTATACCTAATGCGCAAGGAGGGCTTCACTGCGCTTTGTGTGATCGTCTTTTTAAGACGTAATTCGGCTTCGCGAGCCCTGTCCAAGCACATGAGCGGAGACGTATGGCCGTGAGTTAGTAGGGATACGTCTAGGAGGACATCATCATCATTAATTTTATAAATATGAAATATTGGATACTCGTTATTAATTCTTATACTAATGTCTGAAATTTAGCACACACCTACGAGTAGCTTAAGGTTCGAGTTGTAATATTTGGTTAAGTTTTTTTCGCATTAGTCGATGCGGTATCGGTGCGGGTAGCGTATGCTCGCAATGCGCAATACCGAAAGCTTGCCGAACGCTTATATTTCAACGTGCGCTTTCAGATTCGCATGGTTTGTGCGGGCGTGGAGCGTTTCTGTAAACTGCGTCTCAAAGTTTTGAGAACATAAGGGTTACTACACACATAAGCGGCCCGGCATAATCTGTGCGGCAACAAAGCCAACTCAAAGCTTATACTTTTTTCTCGAACATCATCTACATACATAAATTCGATTTTACTGCCCGACTGTGCCGATTAATGCCGACCCGCTTATGTGTATAGCTGCTCTTAGAAGCTTTGCTCGATTTGTTTACCAACAGGTACAAAAATCAAGACAATATAACATCTTTATGCATTTCGTTATAAATATCCCGCATTGATAACGCACCTACAAAAGTAAGAAGGACCTAGCTAGCTACTTTGTCTTCCCGTTACAATTTGTTAACATTTTTAACGCAAGTCTTTATGTATGTATGTATGTTTTTACTTAAATCCATTATATATATATGGTAGTTTAATCGCCAAGTTTGTTCGACTCACGCAATCACGAATTTTGTATTGAAAATTTTCGTTTTTGTCTGGAATTTTAAAAGGAGGCATTTTAATTGTGTTTTAAATTGTTTTATTAAACTTTGATTTAATACTTTAAAAAAATATTATTTCTCACATAATCCTGTCAAATGCTTAGCAATAAGGAAGTTAAACTCAAGCGAAGTAAGTATTGCCGCCTTTTAGTTAAGTATTATTAGAATAATCTTGTATTCAGTTTCATATTCTATAAACGCTACTTAGCTTAAAAGAGTCTAAGCCGCTTATTAGAAAATATATTAAGTTTCAGATTGATGAAAAGTTTCGACAATAAAGCCGTTAGACGACTTAGCGACTTTCTAGTTAAGGATTGCATAATAAATTTAACTAAGATTTAGAATCCTATAAATTTATTAAAATTACTTCACTAAAAAGCCGTTACGGTAACGTTAGCGACCTTTTAGCAGGCCTCCGTCACTCGCTCAAGGTTACGCGCTATGTGCCTACCGATATGTAGCTCGTAACCGAGCCGATCGCCAGTGGGCTGCCGCACGCGACTTACGTAGTAACTCTTTAGTAATCTGTGACGCGACACAGAGCGTGCACAGCGCGATTCCCGCTCAAAACGCATACGATATTTACGTACACTACGTATATTAAGTTTAATATTATTAAGTTTTGACTAACGACACGGTGGTTAATTATTGTAAAATTGTCTTTTTTTCATTGCCGAAAGATAAAGAAAGGTACTTTACGTTAGTTGAAAGTAGGTACGCATTTCAGCTGGCTTCAGTTAGTAGTACCTACATCTCAACCCATAAACGTCCCACTGCTGGGCACGGGTCTCCTCCATTAATTTGGAGGGATATTAGCCTACTATACCACGCTGGCCAGACGGGTTGGTATCGGGTTTTGTTTCGAGTTTTCCCTCTCTTGCAGTGGATATTGTCTGCCTGACTTACTCCTTTAGTCGACTCTTACGACACCCACGGGATGAAATGGGGTGGTAACATTTGTATTCTTAATCCGTCACCACACGGACTAATAAATAGTAGTACCTAGTAATTTTAAAATGCTTCTTGTGTGTAGGTACTCTTTCTTAAAAATTGACGAGAAAGTTAGAAAGACAACCCTACCGCATTCGTGCGATGACGAGCTTGCACGTGAGTCGCACGGCGGGCAACACAATCTCGACTCTTTGTTCGCGTTCTTATGGTACATTTCTTTTCGCTGCGAACAGCAGGTATTATTATTAAGATTTTGTAGGCTATTATGGCGTAGGTATTTTCGCTTTTGTATGGGAGTGATGTATCTGTTACGTAGTAACTATTTATTAATCTGTGCTTTTAGTACAGGATTTAGAGCCAAAAAATATCTAAAATGCTTAGCTAAATCGAAAAAGAACGTTTTTTTTAACGAGGTGTAGTTTTTTTTAATAACTAAAACCTTAAAATGATCCACGGAAATCATATTCAATAATCTGCCTAACACCCGTCAAGCTAAGTATTGTACTTTTTAAGAAATAACGGTTGCCACCTTTTTTGCTGTTTTCTCCAAAACTACTTTTTGGGCTTAACGGCCTTCTAGTTATAGGACGGCAGAACTAACAATAAGTGTCGAATGCGTCTCAAAGTGCAACTGAGCACATGGTATAACATTTTACAACTTACATAGAATTTCTTCGGGCATTTATAGACATTCTGCCAAATTTGCCTAAAATGCTCAGGCATTTTCCCAACTCTAGTGGAACTATTACCGAAAGTGACAGACTAATAACAAAAAGAGGGATGGAGTAGCACTTCAACTTTTTGTATTTAAAAAAAATTGAAAATTTTCGAGATTATTTTTAGTATTTTTTGATAATATACGTAAGGTTCTATTAGTATAGTAGGTAGTAAAATATGATTAAGTACCTATGTCCTAATCAGAAATAACAAACAAAAGTATTTAAAAAAAGATAGAGAGATAAAGGGTTGCAAATTTCACTTCAGTCAAATATTTTACAGGTAAAGTATAATTTTGAATTAAAATAATAATGTTATATTTAAATAATAATGTTAATTATATATTCTCAGGCTGCGGTAAGTTTTTTTTATTTATGTAAAATTGTTTCTAGCAGGTCGCAGTTTTAACCTAACCTACTTGCTATTGTCATTTCTGGTATTAACAAAATTCTATGAATTTTCTGTCTGCGAATGATGGGAACGCCGTTTTTTTACAATGAAGGGAACGCCCTTCATTCACAGACAGAAATTTCATCGAATTTGGTTTCGCAGAAAATGTTTCATATAATATTTAAGCTACAGGGCCCAAATATTATATGAAACATTTTCTGCGAAACAGTATTTATATTTCGAATATTATTGTTTCAATGAACTTTAAAATGTCCATATTTCGAATATAATGGTTTAAATGGACAATTGACTTCAATTAAACATATTCGACATTGCAGAAACTTAATGAATTTAAAAATATTTGTTTTTATTTAACAAAATAATCAAACAGTAGAATTTTTAACGCATGCTGTTTGATCGGTATATTTTTCCATGGTATTTTATTTCAATAAATATGTAGACATAGATACATTACGTATATATACATAGATTTTATTAATTATTAACATTCTATGAAAGTTCTGTCTTCAAATGAAGGAACACCATATTCAGTCAGATTAATTAAGCAGTATAATTGGAAATATTAGATTAAAACACCTAAATTAATTTGCTAACTGTAAAATACGTTAGACTAAGTTAGAAATAGCTACTAGAAAATTAGGTTAGGTTGCAAACTGCGACTCCGTCAGATACGACTTGTTACCAGAAAAGAAAATAGTTGGTTAGGTTATAACTGCGGAGCCGTCAGAAACAACTTGTTACAAGAAAATTAAAAAGAAATCACCTCAGCCTGAGTAATTTTAAGAAAGATAGGGCACCATACTAGCGAGCAAGCCCGACTGGCGTAGGACCTCCACCTTACATAAGACCACAGCCAAATAACTACACACAGCGGTGTAGTTGTGTTCCTGCGTGTGAGTACAGGTATTCAGCGCTCATATTGTGTTTTAAATAAACGTATTCGTATCCTAGGGATACTCTCATCTTAAGCGCTGGTGTAAAAAACGCAAGTGATACCTCTGGTATTGCAAGCGTCCATAGGCTACGGTACCTGCTGAACATCAGGCGAGCTGTATACTTGTTTGCCAACCAAGTATTATAAAATATATATGTATATATATATATATTTACTAGCGGACCTGGCAGACGTCGTCCTACCCGGAAATTTTCCGGGTAGGACGACGTCTGCCAGGGCCGATATACCGACAGCAGCGCCACCGGGTCCAATTGTGAATCTGAACCATTCGTGACCCTACAAAATTTCATTAAAATCGATCCTGCCGTTTAGGAGTTCAGCGACATACACACATACAGAAGAATTATAGATATTTATTTATTTACTTATAGTTGATTAAACACAATAACACAATCGTAGTTATATTATATAATAGTTATTACCAAGAAAAATATTTTATCGAGTGATATTTTCCGAACTTTTTAATTAAATATATATATTTATAAATATGTATCTATGTATTTTGCCAATGGTAAACATTTAATTTAATAATTAATTGTTGTTTTTTTGTCTACTCCATGCCTCCTGTGCTAAAATTCCTAAAAACTCAATAAAATATTTCTAATCACTTATTTGACAACGTCACACGGACGAAGGCGACGCGTAGCGGCCAGCCGTGGAAGCTAAGCCACGCCCACAAAACCACAATTTATTTTCGAGGTATCGCCTTAACGTCAAAATGGCTCAGTTTTTGCTCTTACGGAATACCGATTTTCAATCTGACAGCCAGATTTTGCTCGGTTTTTGCGGTGGCTTGGTTTTTGCTGTTACGGAATACCCCTGCGGACGTTGTTTATCGGCGCGTACGGAATATTTTTTTTTTCATATACCTACTCTTTTGCAATTATGGCAGATGGAAGATAGTGGAGAAGATGATGACTTCGGTGACACTAATATAACTGGTTCAGAAGTTGTGCTTGGAGCCAAGGGAGATTTGAGTGGAGTGATGGATTGAAACAACCCAACTAAAATTGGTGAAACTGGAAGTGCGAAGAGAACGACCGGGGAGCGGAGTAAAGAATCGATTAGCGAAAACGATTTTGTAACGGTGACTAGAAAGAAAACCAAAGAACGTATGAAAAGTGATTCAATTAGAAGAAATATAGCTGAAATGCCTGCAGTTACAATAGAAAATAATATGCGTGAAGAGTAGAAGTGAAAAAATATGAAATATGTATAACCTCATTAGAGAAGCTGCAAAACCAGATGGCTATGGCAAAATTATTGGTACAGTTTGAGCAATTACAATCAAAAAACTTGAAAAATGGAAAGATTTGTATTTTTGATAGCTTTTTTTTGAGACAACTCCCGCACTAGAGAACGTGCTCTGTGTCACGGGGGACTTTACAAACATACAATTAACGGACACAAATCACACCCAGACTCAGAACAATTCTTTGTGGGTCACACAAAGTTTTGTCCTGTGTGGGAATCGAACCCACAACCTCGTGCACAGCAAGCACATACTGCGGCCACTGGACCACCGAGGCAGTCACCATAACATTACAAAAGCTTACTTATTATTATTAAGCCAGGAGAAGACAGTCAATAATCAAGTGCAATGGGCGGCCTTATCGCTAAGTGCGATTTCTTCCAGGCAACCTTGGGATGGACAGGAATGACCAGAACGCTTAAAAACAAGTGATGGTGTAGTTTATTTTTAAATACAATATTACATTATAAAGATATACATACATGTATAATATATATAACAATACATACACACTTAAATACATACATAATACATATTCCTATACTAAAGATAATTGCTTAAAGACTTTATTATTCATGCTTTCAGATAGTACTCTTTTAACATAGTTTTAAATATATGAGATTGTGTTTTCCTTTTTCCTATTGGCAATTTATTCCACAAACGTACGGCTTGGGCAGAAAAAGATTTATTTAAAAAATTGTAGAGTGAGTTGACATCTGTAGTCTTAAATTTTTTATTTGTTACTCTTTCACGCAAAACCGAAATAATAAAATTTGGCACAGAGATAGATTATAGTCCAGAATAGCACATAGGCTACTTTTTATTGTGTCTGGGTGTAATTTATCTATATTATGTATGTATTTATAAATATATAAGTATGTTTATCAGTTGTCTGGTTACCATAGTACAGGCTCTGCCTAGTTTGGGATCAGATCGACACCAACAATTTATACTACGCTAACTCGAATTTTTGGTAAATTCGTTTTTTTATGCCAAAGTGCTTAAAATGTGCTATTTTATATGTAATAAAAAAATCATGAGAAATATACAAAAATAACGAAGTTACAAATTTTATAGAACGCTAAGTATAGGTGCTTTTTGAAATCGCTCGATTTAATTTACGCTAACTATTGTTATCGGAGTTTACGCGGGAACGGGACACACCGCTTGTTTGTTTACATTAGTCTAACATTGACTTAGCGTAGTTTAGCGCGTTCGAGTTTACTTTTTCGTTTGGTCATGCACAAGTTAGCGACTCTTATGTCTTAATCAAAGCTCAGATAAAACTGTATTTACAGTTGCTTGAAATTTTTATTTTTAGTTTTAAGTACCTGTGTGCTTTATTATAATAATAATTAAATTATTTCATACATTATACTTATTGTTATAGAATTATCACCATTACCTGCCAAAGTTGATAATCCTGAATTCATGGTAATCACATCATGGTTGATAAGCCTATTCAAGAGCATAATCCATATCCGATCTGCAATCTCTTTCGAAAATTATGTATTATTAAAAGATATAAATTTAAACGACTTGAGGGCGCCTAATACTCCACTTAATATTTGTTCACCAAAGGTGACTTCTATTCAAAAACCTTCTCCGTTGATATTAACTCCACCTACTATTAAACCTTTGTTTTCAATAGCCACTAATGATCCTTTTGACAGCATAAATAATATCATCACCCTATTGTGACTTTTGGGTGGTGACAAAGCAAGCGATTCTTTAGTGCCGACTTCTTGCCAAGATACCGAAGATACAACTCTGACACCTTAAGAGTGTATGTCTGCTCAAGAAGATTTTTCACATGCCCAAATGGATAAAGCCCTCATCAATAACACGGATTCAGTATCGGCAAAATCTATTCCCTGTAACTCTATTTCCTCACCTACAACGTTCAATGATCAGTGACTATTCTGCCGTATCGACTCCAAAATATAATAAACGTAGATCTAAAAAAGGTAAAAAAGGTTGAGGGTACCAGGCCACGTGGAAGGTCGCCTATGAGGTGGACTGACCAAATAAAAGCGGCAGTAAATGGCTCATCATCACTGCATGAATGTACGAGGAAGGCGGCCATCAAAGAAGAGTGGCGGCGCGTTGTTAAGCTTGCCACTAACACCTGAAGTGATGACCACGACCACTCTGTCAAGAGTGATACCGATAGAGAAGAAGAAGTTATAAAAAAAGAACTGATGTGGGTCTCAAACGTCTTAAGCCTGAAGATGAGTGGTTAGTTAGGAAGAGAAAACGTCTGTGTAACACAGGATTGGATTATATCACTTCAAAAGGAAAAACCAAAGCTGCAAAAAGCATGAAAGCCAGCTGTGTCAATTGTTGTCTGCAATGATATAATAAAATAAGCCTAGAAGTTAGTATTGACTTGTTTGATAAGTTCTGGGGTACTGATAATCATGCGAAACAATGGCAAATCAGCGCCAAGGTACGTCATACAAAAAAAATTAAAAGACTGCCACTAATGTTGAAAACGAATCAAGTCATCGATCACACACTTTACATAATTTCCCGTAAATTAAAGTTAGAATATAAACTATTAGCTGTCTCTAATAATAAAGTAGCCTGTGTTGTATTCGATTTTCAAAAGTGTTGTGGGCACCGCATGGTAATACAAGTGTTTATTATTAAGTTATAAGGTTTTTAAAGGGTCGGCAACGCGTGAGTGACACCCCTGGTGTTGCAAACGTCCATAGGCTACGGTAACTGCTTACCATCAGGCGGGCCGTATGCTTGTTTGCCACCTTGGTAGTATAAAAAAAAAAAGACGTAAACCTAATGTATGTATGTATATCATTTTACAATTTACAACATGGTATAAAAACAAGCATTTTGTTATATATGGGATGAGCAAACGGCTAAGAGAGGGGCTAATTAAGTAGTAGGCTATTTTAATAAATTAGCTTCTAAGGGAGTTCACGAAGTCAACCTATGGTCGGACAACTGTGACGTGTAGACACAAATTTTATAGAAATATACTGATGATCTTTTATATTATTATTGTTAATTAATAAGTAAATAAAACGAATAAACAGTAAACTTTTAATAAGTGATTATTGGCAATTTTCGTTAATAATATATTTTTGATAGAAATATTAATAAGCATAAACAGTAAGTTTTGTGCTATTTTATGCTATTCTATGCTATTTTTTGTGTTTAAAAAATAGTGCTATCTACTCAATTTCACCTAGAATTCATAAATTTCAACATTATGAAACAACGTTGAAATTTATAAATTGTAGAATTTAATCCAATTTATAAATTATTTTGCTAGAAAAAAAAATTATGATACGCTAACTTGTGGCACAGGTGGATGTATAGTACGCTATATATAAATTAGCGGTTTTTAATGTCATGTACGCAAGTAACGCGTTTACTGTTTAAATAAAGCTAACTTTAATAACTTGGTATTTAGCATATAAATTTATAATAATATACTTGAATAATAAACATACAAACCTAAAATTAAAATTAATGCATAATATATTTTAGAGTAATCATTGTAATGCAATAAAAATTACACTTGTTTAGTATTGTGCTCGCCCGTAGTACACTACGCTAACGCTAGTTAGACGTGTATAGTGCGTAAAATATTATTCAGGAATTACGGGTATATACGGCTAACTTGCGCTAAATACAAAAATATGAATAATTAAGGAAAAATAAATATGAGGGATTACTATGAATAAATCAAATATGAATTGTGCCAAATTACAAATCAACATCTTTATTAATATAAAAGTTATCACGATTTTTCATTCAAAAGCGTCTACTGTAAAATTCCACTTTACGAGTTAGCTTAGTATAAATTGCTGGTGTCGAGATAGCGATGTACTTACACATCGCTATCCCGAAAAAAAAAAAAGAATATTGCGGTAACCGCTATCTTATATATATAACTACTTCTGGTTGTTTGTGTATAGAAGACAATTCTTGGAGCTACATACTGCTCCTGCGCTGTATGCGCCTGCTGTGCACGAGGTTGTGGGTTCGATTCCCACACAGGATAACTTTGTGTGACCCACAAAGAATTGTTCTGAGTCTGGGTGTAATTTGTGTCCGTTAATTGTAAAAAAAAAACAACATATTGAAAGACACTTCTTACTCGCGTCACCGAACGCTTTCCATGAGACAAACCAAAAATAATTCAAAAATAATAGTCTAATAGCTAAACGATACAATTCACAAGTTACTTAGTTTTCACTTCTATCGACAGTCCCCGAACACTGCCCCGCATGTTTTTTTATATTTTTTCTACTTTTTTTATACTACTTCGATAGCAAACAAGTTCACGACCTGCCTATTATTAAAATATAAATTTATAAGCTAAGTAATTATTGTGATAGCAAAAAGTTAGGTACAAAGTAAAATTCAATTTTGTGTGTAGAGAATGTCGAGGCTGGTAACTTTTTAATTAACCCTCAAGATCAGAGTGAAACTAAATGAAGTGAAATTTTCATTAAGATTTAAGATGAATTAAGTACCTAAGCCGTTTTGGGTAGGGCCAGGCCTGGTTCACTCCGCTGTTTAGGTATGAATCTACAAGTACCCGGCCGCAACATTTCCAGGGGTATTATTTAGTCGAGTGTCGCGCGCCGGTCGCGTCGTCGGTTCGACGTAAGTTTACCTACGAAACGCACACGAAGCCGTAATTCGTCACCGATTCGTTTTCGCTTTTAAATATTTTAAAGAAAATATTAGCATAAAAATATTCCACAGTATTCGGCTGCTTAAATAGTGATAAGGATCCTAACCTCTCGTTTTTCAATATTCCAAAGGATATTGCAAAGTAAAGAAACACGTTATCATTTAGAAAAACATAATTGGTAGGTACCTATTTGTAGCAAGATTTTGATATGTAGACTATAGGTACAGCACAGTTTTTGTAGAGACGTATTATTTATTTGTCCAACCAATTAAGTAGGTACTTATTTAATTGGGAAAATATATTATAACCGCCTATCACTCAATAGTTTTAAATTTCAACTGGACAAATGGCTCCAAACAAACCAATGACAAACTCTAATACCTATTTTTAATTTAATCAAATACATAATCATGGGTGGAGCCGCGGGCAACAGCTAGTACCCATTATTATAATTTGTTCTTTAGTGGTTTGACCAGTCCTGTGATGTGGACACACAATGCTCGTTCTTATAATTTAATTACTAAGTACCTACATTGAATATGTCCCCACATGTCCAGATTTATTTAAAAAGTCACTCGTTTACAAAAATATAGTAAGTACCTACCTAAACCTAACAGGTACTTCAGATCAAAATTGATCTCTAAGTGACAACCATAATGTCCAGAAATACGCAATACAAAGGGAGCCAATTTGTAGGTAAATAAACGAGTAGGTAAGTTTTGTTCTGGGGAGCTGAATTGCGCTCTATTGTGAGCGAGCAAAGTTGATATTTGTTTAAATGATTTAGCGAAGTGAACCTTCTGTACCTGTACTATTAAGTATTCTGTGGTAGGGCGCTCGTTTTGTAGTCCCTGTAGACAAGTGGCATAGACAGTAGTCGAATCGAATAGAATAGAAAGCAAATATATGGGGTTTGACATAAGTTTTAGAATTAATGTCGTAAACTTACGTTAAATCCCATACATTTTCTTTTCATTGTATTCGATTTGACTAGCGTTTATGCCACTTGTCTAGAGAGGATGGCTAGTTTCTCGTACAGAGAATAAGCATTGCCATCCAACGTGGCAATGCTGCTAGCCTTTTGGGCACGTTCCCGGTAGACAGTGATGTTAAATGTATATAAAAAACTTGATTTAATTAATAAGAAGTTAGATAAGCCTACATTTTTCTTTATCATGTATGCCTTTTATGATTTGACTTATAAAATTTATATTAGCGAACTCAGTAGTAGGAAAATTTGCTGACGTTTCATTGGGCTTTTTTTTCATTCAACTGCCACAGTGTGATTTATATGAGTAAATTATTTAGGATTTTGAAATTTGACAGATAAGCATACGGCCCACCTGGTGGTAAGCAGACACCTTAGCCTTGCAATTCTAAAAGCATTACACGCAACTTGTGTTTTATTATCAGAGGCTATTCGTATGGAACGAGTGAAGCCGGGAGAAGACATATGTTAAAAAAAGTCCTTATAAACTTAACCGGTTACTTAACAAAGTTTTCTCTAACTGCCAAAGTTAAATACTGAAATTAACACCTTTTAAGAAGCTTAAATGGACAATTAAGTCCTTGATGAGCACTACAATTATTTAACCAACACAAACGAAATGAGGAATTTTAAGTTCATTTTTGTTTAACATTTTAACGATACCGTCATTATCTTTATTACCCGAATACACAAAAATAAGTGTAAAATTGAACAAAAAAGAGCTAATGTAACAAAATTAACAAATTCCTACTTTAATTGCACTTTTCTGAGGATAAAAACTGATGCCTTTAGGCACAGTATAAATAAAAACAGCTGTTTCATGTACTTTCTTCATTTTCAGAAGATGAAGGGCACTAGAAAAGCGAGAAAGCTTGACTGGGTATATATACCTTTATCTTACACAAGAATTTACTAAATGACTAGACACAGTGGTGTCGTTGTGTTCCTCTGTGTGACGTAACCCTTAAGCTAAAGCGGCCGGCTGATTCTCTAAGAAACAGCGATGGCAAATTGACAGTTGTGATCGCAAAACTGACAGTTGTGATTGCTCGGTGACGGCACAATCTATTGACTAAACGTCAAAAAGGGCTCTTACGGAATACCGATTTTTAATCTGACAGACAGATTTTGCTCGGTTTTTGCGGTGGCACGGTTTTTGCTCTTACGGAATACCCCCGAGCGCGACTGCGGAGTGGCGAAACGTAGAAATATTAACCAACAGAATTGTATAAAATCTCCTGTCCGCTTCAAAATGCATTTCTCCGTTTCTCCACTTCGCAGCCGCGCTCCGCTTCAATGGACAGGCAGCCTAAATGAGCACTAGAATGCTGTACGATTTCCATTGCTTATTAAGGGTTGCGTTATTCATCCATTTAAACTTTTTCGTGTATTATATTAGTATAGACTATTGTAACGTGCTACCGCTGACACCAATTGTTATGTTCTACTGACGAAAACAATAGTTACTTGTCAGGATAGGATTCTTCTGCTTTTTCTATACCGTTCAAGACGCTTTATAAATGGGTATTGTATTATTCGAATAGCGGTAGTGTTTAGAGCTGACCTGTGCGTTGTAACAATATTTAGTATAAGGTACAGAGATGCGTTTTGAAAGAAACGTTTTCCTATCCCAGGACTACTCCATCTTAATAGCCTGGTGTCAAAAATGGCTCGGAAACACGCAAGTGATACCTACGATATTACAAGCGTCCATACGCTTTGGTACTTGCTTATGGGAAATAAAAATGGTTCCGAAAAACAAATTAATCTCCAGAGATCTGTGGCCGACTGTAAATTCTAGCCGTGCGACTAAATTACTAGGTGAGCAACTAGAAATTCATGCATTTGCTACCAGAAACGAGATGCTATCAGACAAGTAGATTAGGTTAGGTTAGAACTGTGACCCCAACACCGCGCGAGCCGAGCGAGCGTGCCGCGGCAGCGGCCGGCGAAGCACTAATTTTGATAGATTGTGTTCGCCCTCAGTTTTTCGCTCACTTAGTATTTCTGTACGCATATTCAGTAATTATGACACCCATAAACTGAATTAATATTCGCTAGTTTAAATACTACCCCTTGTTTATCATAAGGCGGGCCGTATGCCTGTTTGGCACCTAAGTAGTATATTTATAGACTGTTATCTTACTACTTTGTTATATGTAAGTGAACTAGCTGATTTGATCCAAAACTATGTAATTACTGGTGCTCCCTTCGCCCAGGTATTTCAATTAGCCTCTTTAGTCGGCAGCTTGTGCTTCAGTTATGTAACCTGTTTTGATGAGCTATGAAAATATCTACGTTATATAAACACTATCATTAGCGTTACTGCTTTGTTGGTTCAGTGTTGGTTTAGTGCGACTTCAGATCGTAAGGTTTTGGGGTCGAAGCCCGGTCGGAGCAATAAAATAGATATTGGATTTTTTTTCTTTAAAAAGACAATTTCTGCATTAGGGATTTCTGCATAAGCCCTATGTCGCGGGTGCAGGTTCACGGACACGAAGTACACCCAGACTTGGAACAAGATCGCTACAACACCATACTAGAGAGCAAGCCCGACTGGGGAAGGACCTCCACCTTACAGAAGACAGCCAAATAACTACACACAGCCGTGAATTTGTGTTCCTGTGTGGGAGTACAGGTCTCCAGAGCTCATTTAGGGATTTAAAGAAACGTTATCCTATCCCAAAGATACTCCATTTTAAAGCCCTGTTATAAAAAATGGGTCGGCAACACGCAAGTAATACCTCTGGCACAGATAATATAATACTAGCCTCTGGTATTGTAAGCGTATGAACACTTGCAATACCAGAGGCTAGTATTATATTATAGCATTAGGCTACGGTAAGTCCTTAACATCAGGAGGGCCGTAAGCTTGTTTGCCACCAAGGTAGTTAACAAAAAGACATTTTTTTCTTTCTTTCTTTCTTTCATTTATCATCATCATCATCTCAACCCATAAATGTCCCACTGCTGAGCACGGGTCTCCTCCGGACATTTGGAGGGATATTAGCCTATTTTATTTATGGATCACACAAATTTTTGTTCCATGTGGGGATGGAACAACATAAGCCATTGAACAAACAGTGAACTCAATATAAAGATATTATACTCGTAAATGCAAAAACATCTTTCTTTGTTAGGTACCTTTTCACGAATAAACGGTGTCCTCGAGAAGGACATAGATTTTGACTGCCTCGGTGGTCCAGTGGCTGCAGTATGCGCCTGCTGTTCACGAGGTTGTGGGTTCGATTCCCACACAGGACAAAACTTTGTGTGACCCACAAAGAGTTGCTCTGAGTCTGGGTGTAATTTGTGTCCGTTAATTGTATGTTTGTAAAGTCCCCCGCGACACAGAGCTGGTTCTCTAGTGCGGGAGTTGTCTTTAAAAAGAAGAAAGAAGTGCAGTCAATAAAAAGATATTATACTCGTAAATGCAAAAGTATCTTTTTTTGTTAGGTACCTTTTTACAACTAAATGGTGTCCTTGAGAAGGACATAGACACTTTTTACCGCGATGATCGACGTAAACACCAGCAGAACCGCGGGAAATAACTAGTAAAATATATTTGTGTCATGCTACAGAATATCTTCAATGAGTATAATTGAAACAATTTGTCGAATGGCCCACACTCATCATATAACTCAAACAATTCTAAGATAAGTTCACGCGATAAAATTGTTGGTCATCAAATACTCAGTATACATTGTTCTCCTCACAATTATGGTTTGGATGACCATGAAATAGTAGACTTTTTTTCCAAACAAAAAACATGCGTCTGTATGTCGTCATGCGTCTTTAGGGACTGCCAATAGAAGTGAAAACTAAATAGTTTGTGAATTGTATCGTCGAGTCGAGCTACTAATTTTATAAATGTGAAAGTTTGTGATGATGTATGGATGTTTGTTATTCTTACACGTAAAAATTACTGAACGGATCTGATAAATTTCATAATTTGGCCTATAGATATTGATATCGCGATAACCGACATCTACGCGGGCAGAGCCCCGGGCAACAACTAGAATATTATTAACTAGCTGTTGCTCCGCCCGCGTAGATGTCGGTTATCGCTGCAAAAAGTAGCCTATGTGTTATTCCAGACCATAATCAATCTGTGGCTAAATTTCATCCAGATCCGTTCACTAGTTTTTACGTGAAAGAGTAACAAACATCCATCCATCCATTCTCACAAACTTTCACATTTATAATATTAGTAAGGATGAGATAAATGAGAGAAATAATGTGAAAGTGCGTTTATTTATGACTAAACGGCGGAACAGATCTTAATGAAATTGGGCAAGGAGATAGATAGTATTCTGGAGAAGGAATAGGTACTTATTACTATGATAACCGCCATCTACACGGGCGGAGCTGCGGCGTATATAAAACTAATTAGTACGCACGAATCTAAGAGATCCTTTACCAGAGTCATCCTTTTTTTCTTCAATTGTGATCCACCCACTAGCAGGTAGGTACCTGTTTCATATTGTTCGGCTTATTGGAGAGCAAAAAATACCAACATTACAAGGGATGAGACGTAATTATGGGAACCGAAAAGCCGACGTGATGAGTTTATTTTGGACAAGTACTGACATGTAGTTTTTTTTTGGTATTTAGGTGGCAAACAAGCATACGGCTTGCGTGATGGTAAGTAATAGTAATAAACGTAGCCTATGAACACTTGCAATACCAGAGGTTTCACTTGCAGTTACTATCGGTAACTGCAAGTGATACCTCAATCTAAAATATCCCCCAAAAAAAATGTAAGCCATTCAAAAAAAATTCAAAATGTTTATTCAGTAATTCATGGTTTACAGTTTTTATGAGAGGTATCCTATTAAGTATGAAAATACCTGTACCATTTAATCTTCATTTCAATTTTAGTGTAGTCTTCTGTGAACTGAAGGTCCTTTCTAGTCGGACATGCTTGCTTATACGGTGCCCTACCTCTCTGAGAAGCTAGTAGGTATGGGTATTTAATTTGGATGTCTGATGCATTGTTGGATTTTCAAATCTTTGGCTATTTAGTTAACTAAATGACGATTTTTTTATAGATTTAAATACGTTTAAATACGTTACGTTTAAATAATTTATACAGAAGAAGACAAAAAAGAATACGGCCAGCCTATACCAGAGGTATTACTTACGTTTCTTCCAAACGCATCCCTAAATAAGCGCCCTGTACTTACACACAGGAACACAAATATACCGTTGTGCGTAGTTATTTGGCTGTGGTCTTCTATAATTCTATAATAGTCCTTCGCCAGTCCTTACCTCACATCTTTCTTCTATTGCAACAATCGACAGCAGAGTTCACGATCTAGAAACGATACCATATAGGACGGGTCGCTTAGAGCGTTCATTTCTCTCTCGCATATAGGCTTTGGAATGTACTCGTACTACCTGTTGCAGTGTTTCCCGAGCGTTACAACATGTAGTTTTTTAAACGAGGTTTAAAGAGTAATAACTTCATGATTAACAGCAGCTTGGCTATCGGTTTTGGTAGCAAATCTCTGCCATTAATGGCAATAAAATATTCCTTTAATTTTAATCAAAATTAACATTATAAAGAGGAATGATTTGATGTTATATTTGTTACAATTTAATTCAAAAACTACAGGACCGATTTAAAAAATAATTTACCTATAGATAGCTAAATTACCAGAGGTTAACATAAGCTATTTTTGTTTTAATGTCCACCCAGGTGAAGCCGGGACATCTCGCTAGTTGTAACATACATTTATTTCATAAGATATTTACAAGAATCCTTACTAATATTATAAATGTGAAAGTTTGTGAGCATGCCTAGATGGATGGATGTTTGTTACTCTTTCACGTAAAAACTACTGAACGGATCTGGATGAAATTTGGCACAGAGATAGATTATGGTCTGGAATAACACATAGGGTTTTGCAGCGATAACCGACATCCACGCGGGCGGAGTCACGGGCAACAGCTAGTAGATATTAAAAGTAACGTAACCTAAACTACTTACGTCAATCAAATATTGTATTTAGAGGTTACCTATAAATAAAATATCTATTTGTGGTCGGTCTACTGTAAGGAGGTCTTTCCCCAGTCGGGCTTGTTCACAAAAAAACGGCGCAAAACATTGGTTATAGCGGTGGTGGCCGAGTGGGAAAGTAACCGACTTGCACGCAAGAGGTGCGACTTCGAATCAGGCAGTACCAATGTGAATTTCACTTTGTGGAGTTTATATGTTTTTAATCAAATGATTTGCCATCTGCTAAAGGTGAAGGAAAACATCGTGAGGAAACCAACATGTCTTAGAAGAAATTCTAAAAACATGTCTGATTCACCAACCCGCATTAGGCCAGCGTGTGTGAATTAAGGCCTAAAGACTCTCTCTCAAAAAAAACATGCCATACCTTTATTGTAATATTAGATAATAATACAAAGTCTAGAAGCGATAAAATGTAGTGAAATATTAAATTTCAGCCGCGTGGTAGCTATCTCCAGCTAATTAATGGTAGTGCTTACAACGTTTCAATTAAGTAAATTAATTAAAATATACTTTAGAGAAAGACAGAGTTGCTTGTTAAAAGATTTGCTCTCCACGGACGGGCTTTAAAGCTTTTCTAGGATTTGTGATATTCTTTTTTTTAGGACAAGCGTCTTGGTATATTTTTTTTGGAAATATGGCTTCTTGTATTAAAATTTTGGGTATTAACTTTTCTCAGTCAAAAGACGTATTAACATAGGCCTATGTCCAGCAGTGGACGGCTATCTCACAATTAGCTGAACTAATTAACTTATAGGTATTATTATAAAGGGTGTAGCGGGATAGTCTTTGGAAAAGTGCCCCCAAAGCCTGGACTTCGTATCTACGACCAAACGATGCCTTATATAGGCCGTGTACAATGTATACAGTTTCAACCCCCTACTACCCCCCAATCGGCTACGACACCCAATTGTATTTAAAACTGTATTTTTATTTTTCACTGTATCTATGAAACTGACTGATCTCAAACTTTGTACAAATATTGCTGTGACATAAAGTAATACTATAAAAAATCAACAGCTCTTGACGACACCTATCTTCGAAAAAAATTAAGAATAAAAAATTGAAACACCCTGTAATGTGACTTTCTTTGGTGGTACAAACACAGTTTTTTTTTCAAACATGCACTGACATTCAATCTACGAGATCCTCAAAATTCGCTAATCTATCAAAGGTGGAACACTGGTAAATAAATCAAAGACTGAATACGAATTTATATTATAACTAGCAACTAAACATTTTTACTTATGTAATTGTACTTGAATTATTCTAAATAGGTTGCATAGCCCACGTTCTTATTTTAAAATAATAAAAAGTAAAATTGCTGACCAATATATTTGATTGTAACCAAGATACATATATCTATTGTTATTAATTATTTAGGATTGAGGATTATTAAATGGATTATTTGTTTTTAAGTAGGTATGGTTAAGATAAGATTTTTTTTTTATTTAGTCATTATTTTTTTCATAGTTAAGAACCTATATAGAATAATTCAAATACGATTACATAAGTAAAAATGTTTAGTTGCTAGTTATAAAATAAATTCGTATTCAGTCTTTGATTTATTTACCAGTGTTCCACCTTTAATAGATTAGCGAATTTTGAGGATCTCGTAGGTTAAATGTCAGTGCATGTTTGAAAAAAAAACTGTGTTTGTACCACCAAAGAAAGTCACATTACAGGGTGTTTCAATTTTTTATTCTTAATTTTTTTCGAAGATAGGTGTCGTCAAGAGCTGTTGATTTTTTGTAGTATTACTTTATGTCACAGCAATACTTGTACAAAGTTTGAGATCAGTCAGTTTCATAGATACAGTGAAAAAAAATAATACAGTTTTAGATACAATTGGGTGTTGTAGCCGATTGGGGGGTAGTAGGGGGTTGAAACTGTATACATTGTACACGCCCTATATAAGGCATCGTTTGGTCGTAGATACGAAGTCCAGACTTTGGGGGCACTTTTCCAAAGACTATCCCGCTACACCCTTTATTTTTAAACTATGGTCACTAGTTTAGCTTTCGTTCCTTAGAGATTGAGGACCTAAACCTTATAAAGAATATTTCATCAATGTCTTCAACAACAGTCTTTAAACTCTTACTCAAGTTTTCCGCGCATTTACAACACAGAATATAAAATAATATTTCTACCTAAACATTTGTTTACCCCTTTAA
Organism: Trisateles emortualis; assembly: GCA_947095525.1. Classification (NCBI taxonomy): domain Eukaryota; kingdom Metazoa; phylum Arthropoda; class Insecta; order Lepidoptera; family Erebidae; genus Trisateles; species Trisateles emortualis. Next base: position 15,828,349 of record OX352745.1, read on the forward strand.
CATTACAATCAGGATGTTAAGCAAAACGAGTATTTTCAATTTCACTCCTTAGGGAATGACAGTAACAAATACCGCCAACATGAACACTGAAAAGCCACTTTGAAACAATGAATACTAATGCTATCTCTTTCCACCCTTAAATAATCTATAAGACAAAGAAACCATACAGTCTCTAATACCCACTATTGTTCTGATGCTGCGCTTTTGCTGCAAACTGAATATAAAAATTTCACGCTCCAATCATCTTAATGTCGAAATACGTCCGTCCTCGTCACACTCTACCACATTCTATACTCTGTCTCGCTCTGTTTGGAATCCTAGACGCAGCTCTGATATCGACGCAGCCTTATCACTGCCCCGCCTCTGAATCAATTGTGTCTTTATTTTCAAGAGGGTATAGTTGATTTTTGATTGGAATGATTTCATCTCGGAGGTTGTTCACATACCTGAATGGCCGTAGCGTAGTATTCGAGAATGGGTCCGCTCACATTCACAAACAGCAAAGTCAGTGTCGACCGAGACGTAGTGGCGAGAGGTTGCGTGCGAGAGTTAACGCCGAAAGCCGGCGACCGCGTGTACGATTTAATCAAAACGAAAGTGACCATTGACAAGTTCACATATTTAATCTTTGTTAGTGAAGTTTAAAAACATGTGTGATTGAATGTCTTAAGTGTTGTGTTAGTTGTTTTAGTTATTGGATATCTGTGCCGAAGGTATGTCAACCTGTTTTCTTATAGTTTTTAAATAATTACCACTAAGGTACGTATACAAGAGTGATTTCCTTTCTGTATGCAACGACCGGTTTTTCGTCCGGTCAACCGTGAGAAGGCATTCGGTTTGCAATTTCATGTTTGATTGCATGTATTGTTTTAAGCGTTTCATTATTAATGTTTTTGTGTGTTACTTTAACATTTTGTTCATAATTTATTTTTATTTACGTTATTACTTACTTATATTTGTTAAAACTAAATTCTATTTGTCAGGTTTGCTGTGTATTCTTTTCTGTTTGTTGTTTTAGTTTTGAGTTCACTTGTTTTGTAGTGATAGCGAATAGCGAGTTGTATCATAATTTTATGATTCATTGTTTTTGTTTATTGTGTAACCTATTTTATTGTTTGTTGCTTCATTTTCTTTCTACCCACATATATTTATTTCTCGAATGTTCTAAATTGCATCATTATTATTGTATCCAAATATTTCAGTCTTCATACCGGGTCATTAAAATATAGATACTAATAAATTCAAAAATGGTAAAAAGAATACGTGGTTACCTACTTTATAATTTTTTTTTATTTTTATTGACGTAAGTAGGTATACGAAATACGGCCATACCCGGAATAACCAAATGTGAATCACAAAAAAAAAATATAGGACTAGCTGTTGCCCGCGGCTCCGCCCGCATGGATGTCGGTCATCGCTGTAAAAAGTAGCCTAAGTAGGTATGTGTTTTTCATTCCAGACCATCATCTATCTCTGTGCAAATTTTATCCAGATCCGTTCAGTGGTTTTTAAGTGATAGAGTAACAAACATACATCCACCCTTCTTTACAAACTTTCGCGTTTATAATATTAGAAGGATATCGTGCGGGTACTGAACTCACAACACTTTGCGCAGTGGTAAATTATGAGCCATTGAACCAATCATGCATTCATATGTTGTACAGTACCGTCAAATACCTATTGTGTCATTGTGTCTCGTCGTCTTATATCATTTCCATTCACCTTTAAGTTCTTATTCACTCCCATTGGCAGATCAGATAAGACCTCGTTTATGTTTGATTTTGTTGTCAAAATAATTCGGTCTCTTTTGAATTTCGGTACAGTAGTTTTTGTATAAATTATGATTTTTCAGTAGTAGGTACCTACAGAATTATGTATACATACATATCATCACGCCCGTCTCCCACTGGGGTAAGCAGAGACTATGGTACGCCAATTGCTTCGATACAAACACACTTTCTTCACCTCCTCTACATTCATCAAGTTCTTATGCATGAACGTCGATTCTGGGTACTTTTAATTTGGCTCTTTTTTTAGTAAATTAGAATTATATATATACGATGTTTCACGGTGGACCGACGACCTGGTAAAGGTCGCGGGCAACCTATGGACAAGGTTAGCTCAGGACCGAATGATGTGGAAAACCTTGGAGGAAGCTTATGTCCAGCAGTTGACGTCTTATGGCTGAGATAGATGGATGGATATACGAAACTATTGATACTTCTATGATATGATATGATAACATTAGATAATACAATTACAATTTTGGTACGACACCATTTTGACCCAATTCTGATAACTACACTTGCGGTTCAGACGTTTATCCTCGTGTTTTCCTTCTACCTACTAACTATACCACGGAATTATAAGTAGGTTGCTACGTACTATGTTCCTATATAACAATAACAAAGCTACAGACACGTAGGTACCTATATAACAAATCTGAAGAGTTTTATGTTTGGTCCCATATATCTCAGGAAATCTTTTGCTGGTCGAAAGCGGCAGAAAGGTTCTAGAGTGGCGACCACGAACTGGAAGACGAAGCGTGGGCAGGCCTCCAACAAGGTGGACCGACGACCTGGTAAAGGTTGCGGGCAACCGATGGACAATGGTCGGCTCAGGATCGAGAGTTGTGGAAAACCTTGGGGGAGGCCTATGTCCAGCAGTGGACGTCTTTTGGCTGAGATGATGATGATAATCGAAAGCGACATTAGGTGGCTTCTTTTTGTTAATATACCAAGCAAGCAAAGATGCAAGCAAAAGCTAGGTATTCTCGTAAAATGAATTAGTAAAATCTATAACGAAAGTGCTTAGGTAAGTGTTTCTTGTTTGTTTTGGTCCAAGGATTTGTTAAATTTATTTGATGGGTTGTTGCCACAGTTTCGGTTACTTCAGCAAAAGTTTGAATATCTACTTATTCCTTAATTACTAAACTTTGTTAAAGGATTAAAGGGAACTTACTCTAGGTTCTGTTAGTTGTAGATTTTTTGGAGCAGTCTGCTTTTTACGAGTTCGAGTTGATTATGACTTTAAGTGAGTACCCATGTAATTACTAAGTTTTTGATAGGCACTTTTATGAAGTGAAATTAATGTGAGTTATATAATAAATAATTTAATAAACACTGGCTGGAAATTAAATTTTATCTGTATTATTTACCTTATCAGTTATTATGTTGGTAGATACACCGTTCCGTACGACGTACCTACCTATTACGAATCTTAATTTTAATTTCATACAATGAAAATTTAATCATGTTAGTCTATCACATCCTAATGGACTAAGAGCCAGCGACGTATTTACATTTGTCGTTTCAATAGTCATGAAAATTCACAAAAAGTAATTAATCATAAATAATACACATCTCTGGTGTTACAAGATGTAGGAGTAATGCTCCTGGTATTGCAAGCATGTAGTAGTATAATCATCGTAGTAGTATAATATCACGTATAAACGTCCCCACTGCTGGGCACGGGTATACCTACCACGCTGGCCAGACGGGTAGCTATAGGGTTGTTTCGAGTTTTCCCTCTCTTGCGGTGGATATTGTCTCCTAGACTTACTCCCTTAGTCAACTCTTACGACACCCTCGGGATGGAAGGGGGTGGTGACATTTGTATTCTTAATCCGTCACCACACGGACAGTAGTAGTAGTATAATATGTCTTTGTCAAAATATTTTCTGTACAAAATTGTTATCAAAAATAAGTTTATTATCTCTTATTATCTACAACAACAGTTAATCTAATATTTATCTACATACCTATTTGCTGTTTGATAACCAATAATAATTGTATTCTTATGTTAAAGTTAAAACGATTCAAAAATGGGTCAGTTTAGGTTCAAATCACTACATAGTATAAAATAAAGTCGCCTTTTCTGTCCCTATATCCCTATGTGCGCTTAAATCTTTAAAACTACGCAACGGATTTTGATGCGGTTTTTTCCAATAGATAGAGTGATTCAAGAGGAAGGTTTATATGTATAATACATGCATCATATACTAAGGCAACATTGCTAATTTTAGAGGTTTCTAACGTGATGTCGTAAATTAACCTATTTTTTTGGGCTTATTTAAAAACGCTGCCTAAACCCTACGAGTTAGATCAAATTAATGTACTACAGTATTGTACACCATAAAAAGGTCTACAAAAAAGTCCGCGATGGTATATGTTTATCTTTTAGGGATAACCCACATTTACCATTTTTATTGTTTACTTTTTACGTGAAAAAATGGCTTATTTACGAAGCTATTTTAAGCAATACGGCATTAATCCTTATCGAATTAAGTACCTTAAATACAGTGTGCAATTAATATAGATCAATATGGTTTCTTACAGCATGTAAATTAAACAAATATTTTCGGAGATATTACAAATTTAAAATTTGCGTTTGCGGCGGGCGGTACCGGTCGGACGGGGCAGTGCGCCTATAAATAGCGCGTCGGAGGCCGCGGTTCTCCCTATAGCACTTTGAATTTAGCAGCAATCGGACGCGTTTATTATCGGAGCTCTCTAGCGAGGAAAATAACAGTACTTGATAAAAACGTGCTTTTCAGCGCGACAACATATCAGTTAATAATTATAAGTTACGATAAATAATAATCAATTAATTTAATAATAAGGAAATTATTTCTAAAAATTTTAAGTAAGTTCAGAAAAAAAACTTAATAGAATATAGCTATCTTTTGTTCTTGATGATTGTAGATTATCTTTTGTTTTTAGTCACACGCATGGCAAATTATTTTTTAGGTGTTTTTAATCGTTGTGTATAAAGACATCCTGTAATATATTAATTGTTGTAAAAATAAAATAAATACCTAGGTAAAAATGTAAAAAGTAAATAAGTAAAAATGTGTAATGTAATAAAAATTGTATGAATTTAGATATTCCAAAGATAGCAGGAAATCTTCATAGTAAGTATAGGGAAAGAGGAATTGTTTTACTCCAAATTTAATGCGTGCAGGCCAAAGGCAGTAATGAATGAATCAAAAATACTGGATCGATTTTAATCATGTTTTCATTGAGTGACATAGGCATATATATTTTATGCCCGTGCAAAGTCGGAGCGGGCCGCTATGTTTTTATATACAACGTTCATCGTTTTTCTGTAGTGTATTTAATTTAGTATCAGCATTGCACCCGTGCAAAGTCGGAGCGGGCCGCTATGTTTTTATATACAACGTTCATAGTTTTTCTGTAGTGTATTTAATTTAGTATCAGCATTGCACCCGTGCGAAGCCGGGGCGGGTCGCTAGTTTTAATATAATACATATTTTTACACTAGTTGTTGCCCGCGGCTCCGCCCGCGTGGATGTCGGTTATCGCTGTAAAAAGTAGCCTATGTGTTATTCCAGACCATAATTTATCTCTGTGCCAAATTTTATCCAGATCCGTTCAGTAGTTTTTACGTGAAAGAGTAACAAACATCCATCCATCCATTCTTACAAACTTTCGCATTTATAATATTAGTAGGACTACTTGGGTGGCAAACAAGCATATGATTAGTGATGTAAATAATAAATATGACAAATATAGGAACCAAAATGACGTTAAGCAATACCTAAAGAACTGGTCTTTAACAACAAATTATTCAAATAACATAAATCTTTGTCAAAGGAAAAATTATGTGGTATTTCTATATTTAGATAGGTAGGTACCTAACTAATCTTTCGACACAATAACACTTTTAATAAAAATAAGGGAATATTTATTTATTGTAATATCTAAACGAAACTCATAAAATATACTGGAGTTTTCTATGACTCCTGTACTAGGAAATTCTCAATCCACTTTTAGGGATTCTAACGGCTATCGCTGTAAAAAGTATCCTATGTGTTATTTCAGACCATAATCTATTTCTGTGCCAAATTTCATCCAGATCCGTTCAGTAGTTTTTACGTGAAAGAGTAACAAATATCCATCCATCCATTCTCACAAACTTTCACATTTATAATATTAATAAGGATACCACCACATGTTTATAAGTAGATACGCGTAAATATAGTCGGACTTCGGAGTGACATACGAGATACGCAGCGGGAGTACCTACAGCATGTTTAAAAATAAATTATAGTGTTAAGTACTGTGACCTATTTAATGGATGATTTATTTTACATAATAACCATGTGTTTTGTCCTTGTTTTGTACGAATATGTGTAAAACATTGTTAGCAATTATGTTGTGTAAAATAGATGTTTAAAGTAATGGCTCTCCCGCATAATGAATTGTGATTTTATAATGTCTATTTTAGCACAAGATTGAGTTGAGTGAAAAAAGGAAAGGGAGGCCTGTGCCCAGCTGTGGGACAGTACAGGCTGAAAATAATATAATTAAATATAATATTTTCGGGACAACTCACACATCGCTATCTGATCCCAAACTAGGCAGAGCCTGTACTATGGTAACCAGACAACTGATAAACATACTTATATATTTCTTAATACATACATATTATAGATAAATTACACCCAGACACAGAACAAAGATTCGTGCTCATCACACAAAGATTTATCCTGGGTAGGAATCGAACCCACGATCTCCGGCGTAGCAGTCAGTGTCACTAACCACTAGACTAACAGGCCAGTCAATAAATAATAAAATAATAATAATTATGTGGCTAACAAGGATACGGTCCGCCTTATGTAAACCAGTTACCGTAAGCTATGGACGCTTGCAATACCAAAGATTTTTGTATTTTTTTTTATATCGGAGCTTTCTGATGAAGTATCCCTGGGATAGAAAAACGTTTAAAAACGAATCCCTAAATAAGTGCTGGAGACCTGTACAGGACAGTACAATACTCTGTGTATTTATTTGATTCTAAGAAGTTACTTGGCATATCTTCGAGGTCCAAGGTCCAATATCATTTAATTTTTTAAAACGGTATACAATAGACCGATTTATCAGTGTTCATATCAATGTTCCTGTTTGTGAATCATACTAAAAAGGAAAAAAAACATACATACAGACGAACACAGAACCCCTTCCTTTTTGAAAGTCGGTTAAAAATGCTCACCCATCCTCATACGGAATGCGGCAAGCCTGTTTAGGCCTAACAGATCTGTCAATCGAGTCTATTATTTGTAAATTAGCTACGTACAAGCACCTCGAATGATACACATAGAGAGGAATGTGTTTATGTTAAATTTCTAGATACCAAAAACAAAACATTGTAGAATGTTATTATGAGTTGTAAGCATAGAACAAATGTCTATACCTACCTACTGAAAGATTGTAAGAATGGATGGACGGATGGATGGATGTTTGTTACTCTTTCACGTAAAAACTACTGAACGGATCTGGATGAAATTTGGCACACAGGTAAATTATGGTCTGGAATAACACATAGGCTTTTTGCATCGATAACCGATATCCACCCGGGCGGAGCCGCGGGCAACAGCTAGTACGTCATAATTCTATGCACTCGAGCAGGCGTAAGGGCATGCCCGCAAAATATTGACACATTAGGCGAATTTTAAACCGAGAATGGGCGCGCTACGTACACACTGTTATCGTTCGTTTTGCACTGATACTTCTTCAACGAGCCCAGTGGTCGAAAGCGATAGCGCGTGGAGAAGCCCGCATGCTCGCACAGTCGCGTTCCTTCGTGCTACCTTTCGCATGTAGTCGCTTCGATGCTCTTCCGGAGTGAATCGTTGTGTTACTTGATTTTAGATGTTCTTTCAATGAGAGCAATGTCGATAATAGTTTGACAGAAAAAAGGTCTGCGCTGCGCTTCACCATATGCGCCGGCCCTAAGAGATGTTATTGTTAACAAGTATCTAATAAAAGTGTACAAAATATATTAAATGTCTGTGGGGTACACCTAACATCATGTCCTGTATGCCCTAACACCTGCACACAGCCTTCTGTGTGCAGGTGAATAACGTCCAAAATCTTTGTTTGTTGGCTGCCTCCGACAATTCAGTCAATTTAGCTGTATTTTGGGCCGCACTAATATAAATTCTGCACTATTCAAAAAAAGCGGTGGTGGTCGAGTGGGAAAGTAACCGACTTACACACAAGAGGTGCGAGTTCGATATCGGATGACAGTACCAATGTGAATTTCACTTTGTGGAGTTTATGTACTTATCAAATGATTCGCCATATGCTAACAGTGAAGGAAAACATCGTGAGGAAACCCAAAATGAGACATGTCTTAGAAGAAATTCTAAAGACATGTCTGATCCACGAACCCGCATTAGACCAGCGTGCCTGAACCGTCTCTCTCTCTTAATAGAAGAGAGGAGACCCGTGCCCAGCAGTGGGACATATATGGGTTGCTATCATAATATAAATTCTAACGATGTTTGCTATCGGAACGTTATAAATAATTAATTTACTATGTTGTATAACAGGTTTATTGTGACCTCGTAATACTTTTACATATCTAAATATACCTACTAATAATATAAAGTTGAATATTTTGTATTTTTGTTAACATGCTAATCTCTCTTATACACATTCATCATCTCAGTTTTAAGCTATTGCATAGCTTCTATCGCGGGCCTTGGGCGTGGAGACCGAATCCAGAATTTCCGTAACGAAAATAATAAACCTAACACCCCCCCACTCCAACCGGCACAGCGGTGATACTTTTTTTAATGACGAATTCTCTAAACGGCCAACAAAAATATGTCAAATTTGTGAAAGGAGGTTTTGATCTAAGAGAATATTAATGTAAAAACAATTATAATATAAGAAGTCTTTAGGAAATATTATAAGTATTTTTTTTTTTATTATTATATATTTTTATAAATCATTGAGAATAAAATTAAATGATTTAGATAATTCTGTAAAGTATTTTTTTTTTGTTTCGATAAAAAATCATACTAAAAAATATGCAATAGCTTTACCGCGGCAGTCCACGAGTGCCACACGTCTTTTTTGTAAGATGTCCATTACTGGACATAGGCTTCTCCAAATGCACGTGTACAACTGTAGATTTCCATTCAATATGCGATGCAAACAACGATTGAGATAATCATTTTAAATAAACAACATGATACCTAATACCAACAATGATATACACTTAGTCATTTTAATACGTCATAAATTACTTTAATCTCATTGATCAATCTTAGAATGATATACCAACACCAGTACGAAAAAATGTAGTTAACCTTGATGAATCATTATTATGTATCAATGAATCATTTTAAAATCCCACAATTTGAGGAAAACGTACATAAAATAAGTCTATCTATACACTGGATAGTATAGGTCTTTAAAGATTTTCACAGCAGATAATAATGTCCTCCTAACCGAATTTCGGTCACGGCAGCTAATCTCAACGGAGACTTGCCATCTGCGCGGGAGATATTATAGTGCACAAGTGTGTGTGCAAACACAAGTGCACTCTTTATTCCCTCACTCTCATAGTCCGATGGGACGGCAAATCCGACACGACCGGGGAAAGATCAGGCGTAGGACCAACGGCTTTACGTGCTTTCCGAGGCACGGGGGTGTTAACACCGCCAATTTCCAAACGTCCGGAGTTTGGAAATTCTACTCTTAATCTATTGTGAATTTCTTAACAGAAAAATCCAATATCGATTTTGGCCCGACCCGGGAATCGAACCCGGGACCTCGTGATCATAAGTCTCACTCATCGACCACTGAGGCAGCAGATAACAGTAAAACGAACAAATTATGGTATTAGGTTTAGAAAGATCTGAACACTCACCAATTTATGTAACAACAGCCCACCAGATGGTAAACAGTGACCATAGCGGGGATGCTTTTTTATACTACTTGGGTGGCAGACAAGCATAACCTATGGACGCTTGCCAGAGGTATCACTTGCGTGTTGTCACCCATTTTTTTTACACCAGGGCTTCAAGATGGAGTATCCCTGGGACATGAAAACGTTTCACACGCAGGAACACAACTACACCGCTGTATGTAGTAATTCAGCTGTAGTTTTCTGTAAAGTGGATGGCAAACTGACAGTTGTGATCGCAAAACTGACAGTTGTGATTGCTCGGTGACGGCACAATCTATTGACTAAACGTCAAAAAGGGTTCTTACGGAATACCGATTTTCAATCTGACAGACAGATTTTGCTCGGTTTTTGCAGTGGCTCGGTTTTTGCTCTTACGGAATACCCCTGCGGCTCGCTAGTATGCTGCCCTACCTCTCTTATAATCAATATATATAACAAATCTGAAGACTTTCATGTTTGGTCCCATACATCTCAGGAAATCTTTTGCTGGTCGAAAGCGGCAGGAAGGTTCTAGAGTGGCGACCACGAACTGGAAGACGAAGCGTGGGCAGGCCTCCAACAAGGTGGACCGACGACCTGGTAAAGGTTGCGGGCAACCGATGGACAATGGTCGGCTCAGGATCGAGAGTTGTGGAAAACCTTGGGGGAGGCCTATGTCCAGCAGTGGACGTCTTTTGGCTGAGATGATGATGATAATCGAAAGCGACATTAGGTGGCTTCTTTTTGTTAATATACCAAGCAAGCAAAGATGCAAGCAAAAGCTAGGTATTCTCGTAAAATGAATTAGTAAAATCTATAACGAAAGTGCTTAGGTAAGTGTTTCTTGTTTGTTTTGGTCCAAGGATTTGTTAAATTTATTTGATGGGTTGTTGCCACAGTTTCGGTTACTTCAGCAAAAGTTTGAATATCTACTTATTCCTTAATTACTTAACTTTGTTAAAGGATTAAAGGGAACTTACTCTAGGTTCTGTTAGTTGTAGATTTTTTGGAGCAGTCTGCTTTTTACGAGTTCGAGTTGATTATGACTTTAAGTGAGTACCCATGTAATTACTAAGTTTTTGATAGGCACTTTTATGAAGTGAAATTAATGTGAGTTATATAATAAATAATTTAATAAACACTGGCTGGAAATTAAATTTTATCTGTATTATTTACCTTATCAGTTATTATGTTGGTAGATACACCGTTCCGTACGACGTACCTACCTATTACGAATCTTAATTTTAATTTCATACAATGAAAATTTAATCATGTTAGTCTATCACATCCTAATGGACTAAGAGCCAGCGACGTATTTACATTTGTCGTTTCAATAGTCATGAAAATTCACAAAAAGTAATTAATCATAAATAATACACATCTCTGGTGTTACAAGATGTAGGAGTAATGCTCCTGGTATTGCAAGCATGTAGTAGTATAATCATCGTAGTAGTATAATATCACGTATAAACGTCCCCACTGCTGGGCACGGGTATACCTACCACGCTGGCCAGACGGGTAGCTATAGGGTTGTTTCGAGTTTTCCCTCTCTTGCGGTGGATATTGTCTCCTAGACTTACTCCCTTAGTCAACTCTTACGACACCCTCGGGATGGAAGGGGGTGGTGACATTTGTATTCTTAATCCGTCACCACACGGACAGTAGTAGTAGTATAATATGTCTTTGTCAAAATATTTTCTGTACAAAATTGTTATCAAAAATAAGTTTATTATCTCTTATTATCTACAACAACAGTTAATCTAATATTTATCTACATACCTATTTGCTGTTTGATAACCAATAATAATTGTATTCTTATGTTAAAGTTAAAACGATTCAAAAATGGGTCAGTTTAGGTTCAAATTTTAATATAATACATATTTTTACACTAGTTGTTGCCCGCGGCTCCGCCCGCGTGGATGTCGGTTATCGCTGTAAAAAGTAGCCTATGTGTTATTCCAGACCATAATTTATCTCTGTGCCAAATTTTATCCAGATCCGTTCAGTAGTTTTTACGTGAAAGAGTAACAAACATCCATCCATCCATTCTTACAAACTTTCGCATTTATAATATTAGTAGGACTACTTGGGTGGCAAACAAGCATATGATTAGTGATGTAAATAATAAATATGACAAATATAGGAACCAAAATGACGTTAAGCAATACCTAAAGAACTGGTCTTTAACAACAAATTATTCAAATAACATAAATCTTTGTCAAAGGAAAAATTATGTGGTATTTCTATATTTAGATAGGTAGGTACCTAACTAATCTTTCGACACAATAACACTTTTAATAAAAATAAGGGAATATTTATTTATTGTAATATCTAAACGAAACTCATAAAATATACTGGAGTTTTCTATGACTCCTGTACTAGGAAATTCTCAATCCACTTTTAGGGATTCTAACGGCTATCGCTGTAAAAAGTATCCTATGTGTTATTTCAGACCATAATCTATTTCTGTGCCAAATTTCATCCAGATCCGTTCAGTAGTTTTTACGTGAAAGAGTAACAAATATCCATCCATCCATTCTCACAAACTTTCACATTTATAATATTAATAAGGATACCACCACATGTTTATAAGTAGATACGCGTAAATATAGTCGGACTTCGGAGTGACATACGAGATACGCAGCGGGAGTACCTACAGCATGTTTAAAAATAAATTATAGTGTTAAGTACTGTGACCTATTTAATGGATGATTTATTTTACATAATAACCATGTGTTTTGTCCTTGTTTTGTACGAATATGTGTAAAACATTGTTAGCAATTATGTTGTGTAAAATAGATGTTTAAAGTAATGGCTCTCCCGCATAATGAATTGTGATTTTATAATGTCTATTTTAGCACAAGATTGAGTTGAGTGAAAAAAGGAAAGGGAGGCCTGTGCCCAGCTGTGGGACAGTACAGGCTGAAAATAATATAATTAAATATAATATTTTCGGGACAACTCACACATCGCTATCTGATCCCAAACTAGGCAGAGCCTGTACTATGGTAACCAGACAACTGATAAACATACTTATATATTTCTTAATACATACATATTATAGATAAATTACACCCAGACACAGAACAAAGATTCGTGCTCATCACACAAAGATTTATCCTGGGTAGGAATCGAACCCACGATCTCCGGCGTAGCAGTCAGTGTCACTAACCACTAGACTAACAGGCCAGTCAATAAATAATAAAATAATAATAATTATGTGGCTAACAAGGATACGGTCCGCCTTATGTAAACCAGTTACCGTAAGCTATGGACGCTTGCAATACCAAAGATTTTTGTATTTTTTTTTATATCGGAGCTTTCTGATGAAGTATCCCTGGGATAGAAAAACGTTTAAAAACGAATCCCTAAATAAGTGCTGGAGACCTGTACAGGACAGTACAATACTCTGTGTATTTATTTGATTCTAAGAAGTTACTTGGCATATCTTCGAGGTCCAAGGTCCAATATCATTTAATTTTTTAAAACGGTATACAATAGACCGATTTATCAGTGTTCATATCAATGTTCCTGTTTGTGAATCATACTAAAAAGGAAAAAAAACATACATACAGACGAACACAGAACCCCTTCCTTTTTGAAAGTCGGTTAAAAATGCTCACCCATCCTCATACGGAATGCGGCAAGCCTGTTTAGGCCTAACAGATCTGTCAATCGAGTCTATTATTTGTAAATTAGCTACGTACAAGCACCTCGAATGATACACATAGAGAGGAATGTGTTTATGTTAAATTTCTAGATACCAAAAACAAAACATTGTAGAATGTTATTATGAGTTGTAAGCATAGAACAAATGTCTATACCTACCTACTGAAAGATTGTAAGAATGGATGGACGGATGGATGGATGTTTGTTACTCTTTCACGTAAAAACTACTGAACGGATCTGGATGAAATTTGGCACACAGGTAAATTATGGTCTGGAATAACACATAGGCTTTTTGCATCGATAACCGATATCCACCCGGGCGGAGCCGCGGGCAACAGCTAGTACGTCATAATTCTATGCACTCGAGCAGGCGTAAGGGCATGCCCGCAAAATATTGACACATTAGGCGAATTTTAAACCGAGAATGGGCGCGCTACGTACACACTGTTATCGTTCGTTTTGCACTGATACTTCTTCAACGAGCCCAGTGGTCGAAAGCGATAGCGCGTGGAGAAGCCCGCATGCTCGCACAGTCGCGTTCCTTCGTGCTACCTTTCGCATGTAGTCGCTTCGATGCTCTTCCGGAGTGAATCGTTGTGTTACTTGATTTTAGATGTTCTTTCAATGAGAGCAATGTCGATAATAGTTTGACAGAAAAAAGGTCTGCGCTGCGCTTCACCATATGCGCCGGCCCTAAGAGATGTTATTGTTAACAAGTATCTAATAAAAGTGTACAAAATATATTAAATGTCTGTGGGGTACACCTAACATCATGTCCTGTATGCCCTAACACCTGCACACAGCCTTCTGTGTGCAGGTGAATAACGTCCAAAATCTTTGTTTGTTGGCTGCCTCCGACAATTCAGTCAATTTAGCTGTATTTTGGGCCGCACTAATATAAATTCTGCACTATTCAAAAAAAGCGGTGGTGGTCGAGTGGGAAAGTAACCGACTTACACACAAGAGGTGCGAGTTCGATATCGGATGACAGTACCAATGTGAATTTCACTTTGTGGAGTTTATGTACTTATCAAATGATTCGCCATATGCTAACAGTGAAGGAAAACATCGTGAGGAAACCCAAAATGAGACATGTCTTAGAAGAAATTCTAAAGACATGTCTGATCCACGAACCCGCATTAGACCAGCGTGCCTGAACCGTCTCTCTCTCTTAATAGAAGAGAGGAGACCCGTGCCCAGCAGTGGGACATATATGGGTTGCTATCATAATATAAATTCTAACGATGTTTGCTATCGGAACGTTATAAATAATTAATTTACTATGTTGTATAACAGGTTTATTGTGACCTCGTAATACTTTTACATATCTAAATATACCTACTAATAATATAAAGTTGAATATTTTGTATTTTTGTTAACATGCTAATCTCTCTTATACACATTCATCATCTCAGTTTTAAGCTATTGCATAGCTTCTATCGCGGGCCTTGGGCGTGGAGACCGAATCCAGAATTTCCGTAACGAAAATAATAAACCTAACACCCCCCCACTCCAACCGGCACAGCGGTGATACTTTTTTTAATGACGAATTCTCTAAACGGCCAACAAAAATATGTCAAATTTGTGAAAGGAGGTTTTGATCTAAGAGAATATTAATGTAAAAACAATTATAATATAAGAAGTCTTTAGGAAATATTATAAGTATTTTTTTTTTTATTATTATATATTTTTATAAATCATTGAGAATAAAATTAAATGATTTAGATAATTCTGTAAAGTATTTTTTTTTTGTTTCGATAAAAAATCATACTAAAAAATATGCAATAGCTTTACCGCGGCAGTCCACGAGTGCCACACGTCTTTTTTGTAAGATGTCCATTACTGGACATAGGCTTCTCCAAATGCACGTGTACAACTGTAGATTTCCATTCAATATGCGATGCAAACAACGATTGAGATAATCATTTTAAATAAACAACATGATACCTAATACCAACAATGATATACACTTAGTCATTTTAATACGTCATAAATTACTTTAATCTCATTGATCAATCTTAGAATGATATACCAACACCAGTACGAAAAAATGTAGTTAACCTTGATGAATCATTATTATGTATCAATGAATCATTTTAAAATCCCACAATTTGAGGAAAACGTACATAAAATAAGTCTATCTATACACTGGATAGTATAGGTCTTTAAAGATTTTCACAGCAGATAATAATGTCCTCCTAACCGAATTTCGGTCACGGCAGCTAATCTCAACGGAGACTTGCCATCTGCGCGGGAGATATTATAGTGCACAAGTGTGTGTGCAAACACAAGTGCACTCTTTATTCCCTCACTCTCATAGTCCGATGGGACGGCAAATCCGACACGACCGGGGAAAGATCAGGCGTAGGACCAACGGCTTTACGTGCTTTCCGAGGCACGGGGGTGTTAACACCGCCAATTTCCAAACGTCCGGAGTTTGGAAATTCTACTCTTAATCTATTGTGAATTTCTTAACAGAAAAATCCAATATCGATTTTGGCCCGACCCGGGAATCGAACCCGGGACCTCGTGATCATAAGTCTCACTCATCGACCACTGAGGCAGCAGATAACAGTAAAACGAACAAATTATGGTATTAGGTTTAGAAAGATCTGAACACTCACCAATTTATGTAACAACAGCCCACCAGATGGTAAACAGTGACCATAGCGGGGATGCTTTTTTATACTACTTGGGTGGCAGACAAGCATAACCTATGGACGCTTGCCAGAGGTATCACTTGCGTGTTGTCACCCATTTTTTTTACACCAGGGCTTCAAGATGGAGTATCCCTGGGACATGAAAACGTTTCACACGCAGGAACACAACTACACCGCTGTATGTAGTAATTCAGCTGTAGTTTTCTGTAAAGTGGATGGCAAACTGACAGTTGTGATCGCAAAACTGACAGTTGTGATTGCTCGGTGACGGCACAATCTATTGACTAAACGTCAAAAAGGGTTCTTACGGAATACCGATTTTCAATCTGACAGACAGATTTTGCTCGGTTTTTGCAGTGGCTCGGTTTTTGCTCTTACGGAATACCCCTGCGGCTCGCTAGTATGCTGCCCTACCTCTCTTATAATCGGAATAAGTTCATTTTTCCGTGAGGTGATCCTGCCATTCATCCAGTGGTATAAATTTGTTCTCAAGTACCTATACTCGCATCTTCAGTGCACAAATGGCGTCATCATCATCGCAGTCCACCGCTGGACATAGACCTCCCCAAGTCTATATCACTTGGCATAATCTTCAGCTTCTTCTATCCAGCTTCAAAATTTCATTACTCAGCATTCTTCAACTGAAAACGTGAAAATATCTAGATGTGTATTTGTGGTTTAAAAATAATGTTTGTTTTCTAAAAGACCGTTTCGTACGTGGGAGGTACAAGCTAAAATTTATAGTGCAGCCGTTAGCGTCAGCAAGCTTGAAAAACTATGACAGCAAGACTAACTGCTAGTCATTGGATTATAGAATTCGTTTATTGTATAAATTTTTATAAATCCCTTCTAATATCATAAATACATAATCAAAATGAATTGAAAGCAATGGTGCATCCCGTGCAATCAATTATAATAACTGCAATAGTGTGCTTACCAGCCCGCAATGTGCGCGTACGTTTAGCAATAAGATCAGCTACATTAGCCATATTCGAGCACATCAACGCCATGAAACAGAACGGAGTTGAAGAGGTCGCCATGGCCGAAATCGATTGAAGAAGTTTCATATAATATTATTCATTTGAAAGTAACTCTGTCAGTTACTTATCACGATTAAATGGCTAAACGGATCTTAATTAAATTTAGGAAGGAGATAGATGGTATCATGGGGAAAGAACTTTCCTTTTTATTGCGATAACCAACATCCACACGGACGGAGCCGCTAGCGAAATTTACAGGTTCCTAGCGCTCATTTAGCGAAACGTTTTCAATTAAACATTTTCCTATCCCAGTGATACGTCTTCACCACAAAACCATGGTGTATTTTTTTTTAGGTCGGCAACAGACAAAGGATATCTGCAGAGTGGGCTGTCGGTTAGGCCTAACCACAGATATGAGGAAAACACTAAACATAACTGGCAAAACATGTGTTCTCTTCTTACCTGAATCAGCTCACCACCTTTTCCCCGAAAGAGAAGGTTTTGATGCAAAAGAGGTGATTTTATCTAATGTATACTATATTTATCATCATACTCAAAGCCACGCCAAAATAAAACAATTTGCCACAGTTTGCTCCGCTAGGTAGAACCTTAAATCATTTTTATACTTAGTTTTCTTAGCTGTTTTGTGCGTCGAGACGACAGGACTGATCGATTGACTCCCAAGATATTATGGTAATATATCAGAGCAAGGTCTTAGTTGACGTTTGGTGGCAATCAGTTTAGGAGAATTGCTTCTAAGTACTTGCGTACCTAGGTTAACAAAGGATTTTCTCATTTTGAGGTGAGCAGCTTTTAAGGTCGCTTCTACGCATTAGCGTTGAGTTAGGTCTTGGTAAATGTTTTATACGACTAAGGTGATCCATCATCTGGACTGCCTGATAGTAAGCAGCCTTATAACTTACAATAATAACTCTTATGTTGGCAACGCGAGACTTGCACTAAGAAAAGCAACAATTGCTGCTCCTGTTGTCGATGCAAGTCTCCCATTGCTAGTTTTTTTATACTGGTAACATATTTTTAAATAAGGAACTGCTTCTTATTCATAAAAGAAGGTTATGTCAAATCTATGGCCTAGAGATGATAGACGGCCGGCATGCCGACTGAAACCCCTCTGTGCACTTTCTCCTGTCTTCACGGGTAGACCCCCGGATCCTGATATGACATCAATGGTCTATCATAGGTAATCTGGAGATAAGCAAAGCGTTATTTTGAAAACTGTTCTTCTTAAATATTATGATGGCTGTAACAATATTTAAGTTATAAGTAGATAACATAGCTCTGTTTTATTGGTAATAGCTTGGTCACTAGATAGATATCATAATATAGTGGTACAGTGTCCAGCGCTTATTTAGGGATGCGTTTTGAAAGAAACGTTTTTCAAGTGAATACTTCTTTTAGCACGGTACGCATATTTTTAGACGAGATAAAATCTCTGGATTCGCTACACCGTTATGAGACGCAGCTTGACATATCCAAAAAAAAAATTATCGACTGTCACGTTATTAAAGCAAAGCGACTGTCGATAAAATATTTATAATATATATATGCATGTACATATAACAGACCGCGAACGCGTCTAGATAAATAAAAAAAACATTGGCTTCACTTCTGTCGGCAACCCCGGAGTGCAAATTTTTATCCCAGAGATTGGTGTAAAATAATGGGTCGGCAACATGCAAGTAATCTAGAAATGGATATAGATTCGTAGAACAAAATAATTTATATTTATTTATTTGGTACCAAAAAGCAGCTGAGCAGGTAGCTGAGTGGGAAAGGAAAGACACATCAGATGTGAGTTTGAGCCCAAGGGCCGTACTATGTCTTGTGAAAATGTGACTCATTCTAGTGAGGAATAGGGACGTAGCTATATACGCTATGTAGCTCCGTCTCTGTTTCAGCTGTGTAGTTATGTTTCTGTATGTGAGTAAAGATGTCCAGCGCTTATTTAGGGATGCGTTTTGAAATAAACTTTTTTCTATCCCAGGGATTGGTGTAAAATAATGGGTCGACATCATTCAAGTAATCTGGTATTGCAAGCGTTCATAAGCTATGGTAACTGCTTAATATTAGGCGGGCCGTATTCTTGTTTGCCATCTAAGCAGTACAAAAAACTTAAAATAAATTAATATAAATATAACTACATTTTATTACATCAATGACTATATATCTGTCGGTGTATCAATGACGTAGGTATTTGAATAGGAATGCGTTAGTAGGCGATGCTCGTAAACCCACACCACTCTAGATGCTAACTCTAAAGCCATAGTACACACTACAGATGGTTACTAAAACGTTGTTCAACGCAAAAAATAATTAATTAGCTGATAATGTTTTTGTTATGACTTTATTAAGTCTTGACAAAAAAAATATTTCAATGACATATCTAATTATATGCGGAGGTGTAATTTTTTGCTGGATTCGTATTCTTTACAAAAAAAGTCCAAACTAAAGCCGACGCGACTGACTTCATTCGTTGAAGAATTCCTATAGCCACCTTCCTGACTTGACTGCATCATCAGACCAGCTCCATCCTTAGGTACTAATATTATAAATGTGAAAATTTGTAAGTATGGATGTATATGTTTGTTACTCTTTCACGCAAAAACTATCAAACGGATCTGGATGAAATTTGGACAGAGATAGATTATAGTCTGGAATAGCATATAGGCTACTTTTTATCACGATAACCGACATCTACCCGGCGGAGCTGCGGGCAATATCTAGTGTTACCATATTATTGTCACCAAGCAATTTCAGCTCCATCAAACACCGGGAAGTGCCTAAATTCTAGCTTACAAGAAAACCTAAACAAGCTAACATACAAACTAAACATACATTGCAAGCTAAATAAAAGCTAAGTAAAAATAATTGAAACGATTAAAAAAAATATATATGTTGTCTGTATGAGACTTGCTAGACAAACGCGACTCGATGCGACGCAAAGCTTGAATCTTTGGAATGCAACATTTGTTTTCTTAATCCGTCACCACACAGATATTAAAACATAGATCATCATCTCAGCCAGAAGATGACCACTACTAGACATAGGCCTCCTCCAAAGATTTTCACAGCATTCGGTCCGGAGCTGACCTTATCCATCGGCTAACCACGACCTTTACTAGGTTGTCGGTCCACCTTGTTGGAGGCCTGCCCACGCGTCCCTGCGTCCTTCAGTTTGTGGTCGATCGAGATCTCCATCAAAAGATCACACTGCAACGAGTGCCATTCGTTTCTTTGATGTATATCGCACACCATACTCAATCCCACGAAAAAAAACCTGCGTAGGATTCACTCTCGATTGTTTATTAACAATGGTGTATTAAAATTCGATTGCGATTCCCACATGAAATCGATTTACGATTGTTGTAAGTAGACATAATAATAATATAGGTATATTACAAGGATATTATAATTATATAACGGCGGTATTTATAAACAGAAGGAAAGACCGTACGACGATGTCCTTAAAAGCGATTCATTTGTGATCTTAATTTGAAATTTATATGATGTTAACATAATTATTTAGCTTTAAAAGGTTGTGGTACTTTTTTATGCTACTTAGGTGGAAAATAAGTGTGTTACCGACCCAAAAATAAACGCCGGAGTTTTATGATGATATTACCCTGGGATAGGAAAACTTTTCGTTAAAACGCATCCCTAAATGAGCTCTGGAAATCTTTGCTTACACACAGGAACACAACTACACCGCTGTGTGTAGAGTGTCATTTGACAACTACACCACTGCGTATAGAATAGAATAGAAAACTCTTTTCTGCGTATAGTTATTTGGCTGTGGTCTTCTGTAAGGTGGAGCTTCTTCCCCAGTCGGGCTTACTCGCTAGTATGGTACCCTACCTCTCTTAAACTTTAGCCTTTATAGTGTGATTATGTAACGAATATAAATACATCCATGCCGACTGTCGCATTTATAACACTTGCTAATAACCGCGGCTCCACCCCAGTGGTTATCGCGTTAAAAAGATCTAGGGTTCTTTAACAGGATACCATATTTATATCTCCTTGCCAAATTTCATTAGGATACGTTCAGCCGTTTAGTCGTAAAAGCGTAATAAATTATAAAGCTGAAGAGTTTGTTTGTTTACTTGAACGCGCTAATCTCAGAAAGTACTGGTTCGATTAGAAAAAACCTGTACTTTGTTTTGAATAGTACATTCATCCAGGAAGGCTTTAGACTATATAACATCACGCTATGATCAATAGAAGCGGAGCAGTAGTGAGATATGTTGCAAAATCGAGGAAAATAAGTCGCGGGCGACCCCTAGTAGATTTATATCTGAAAACATATTTAGGATATCGTAAATAGGTAGAATGAGACATGAGGACCCTATTTACGAATGAAAAGGGTTTCTAAACGACATGTGTCGCATGTCGACTCGTTCATCCCAATCTAGTTTGTTATCAATGATTGTATCAGCGTGTTACAGTTTGTTATATTAAGTTAATTAACTTTAGAAGAGTTAATTAGTGAGGTTATGAACTTTGTAGTTTAAGATTGCTTGTTGCAATAATTAATGTATTTAAATTTGACAGCGTAGTTTATAATCCATCCATCCATCTCAGCCATAAGGCGTCCACTGCTGGACATAGGCCTTCCACAAGGTTTTCCACATCGTTCGGTCCTGAGCTGACCTTGTCCATCGGTTGCCTGCGACCTTTACTAGTTTTGATAATACTTAGATGGTAAACAATGCTATGGCGCGGCAGGATGCTTGCAATACCTGAGGCATTACTCGCATATTGTCTACCCATAAATTGTCATTTTAGGGTTTTGTGATGGGGTGTCCCAGGGTTTAGGAAAGTGCACCTTAAATGTGAAATATGTTCAAAGTCATAGTCAAACTCATTGATTCATTTAGATCAAATACATGATACTTATGAACGTCATAAAAACAAATGCCAGCATACTTTTTTCCTACGGCCAATTCACTGACTATGGTAGGGCCTCGAGAAGAATTGGCAAGAAATTCGGGTCACTCTTTTTAATCGCCAGAATATAACATTTACAATTTGGTAACGAAAAGGAACGGAAACCAATATACCATTTAGAATGAAATTTAGATCTTCAGTTCACATTTAAGGTGCACTTTCCTTACCTATACTTATGCACAGGAACATTACGTCACTGTGTTGTGATACCAGGTTGAGCTACGATGCCAAAGACATAGCTAGCAAAATGTAGTGTGTGTACAACTCTGCCTACACATCTTTCTTACTATAATATCATTGCCTACTCAAAAAAGCGTCGACATGTTCGCAATAAAAAATCTTTCTATTTCTGTGTTTTCAATTTACATTAATGCAATACAGTCTAGAATAGTAAAACATGGCGAGTGGAACCATATTTTTAGTACAAAGAAACAACAGTCCTTATAAAGTGCTAGTTCTGCGATGCGTGTGAAGGGAATGACGCTTACACCGAAGTGTGCAATATGTTTCATGACAACAGTTTTCATACAACTTCTGTATAACATGGAATTATATTATGATTTAAAAACTTAAAATAATTCATAATAGAAAGTATAGTTGAATAAATAAATGAAAGCGAAAAATTAAAAAAAAACTTCTACTGCCCCATTCAAAAATTTGGTAAAAAAAATATTATAAAAAATATAGTAGCTTACTTCAAATCCATTCATCCATCTAAGCCATAAGATGTCCACTGCTGGATTCGGTCCTCCTGAGCTGACCTTGTCCATCGGTTGCACTTCAAATCATCATCATCATCATCATCTCAGCCAAAAGACGTCCACTGCTGGACATAGGCCTCCCCCAAGGTTTTCCACAATTCTCGATCCTGAGCAGACCTTGTCCATCGGTTGCCCGCAACCTTTACCAGGTCGTCGGTCCACCTTGTTGGAGGCCTGCCCACGCTTCGTCTTCCAGTTCGTGGTCGCCACTCTAGAACCTTTCTGCCCCAACGGCCATCAGTTCTGCGAGCTATGTGCCCGGCCCATTGCCACTTAATGGAAGCAATTCTTCGAGCTATGTCGGTCACTTTGGTTCTCCTACGGATCTCCTCATTTCTGATTCGATCTCGCAGGGAAACTCCAAGCATAGCTCTCTCCATTGCTCGTTGGGTGACTTTGAGCCTTCGCACGAGGCCCATAGTGAACGACCACGTCTCAGATCCATATGTTATCACTGGCAACACACACTGGTCAAAGACTTTTGTCTTGAGACACTGCGGTATTTGGGACGAGAAGATATGACTTAGCTTCCCAAACGCTGCCCAGCCGAGTCGGATTCGACGAGTGACCTCTTTCTCAAAGTTGGACCTACCTAACTGGACTGTTTGTCCCAGGTAAATATAATCGTCGACAACTTCGAGTGTAGAGCCTCCAATTGTGACAGAGGCGGGTGCGACATGGACATTAGCCATAATCTTGGTCTTGTCCATGTTCATTTTAAGACCCACTTGTAGTGAGACTCTACTGAGGCCATCGAGCATTGCGCCAAGGTCTTCCATGGTCTCAGCCATGACCACGATGTCGTCGGCAAATCGAAGGTGAGTGATGTACTCGCCGTTGATGTTGATGCCGAGTCCATTCCAATCCAGAAGCTTGAAAGCGTCTTCCAATGCAGCGGTGAAGAGTTTCGGGGATACGACATCACCCTGTCTCACACCTCGCTGCAACTGGATAGGCTTCGTACTCTGATCTTGGAGACGGACCGACATGGTGGCGTTTTCGTACAAGCACTTCAACACTTCGATATACCGAGTGTCAATTTGGCACCGCTGGAGAGACTGTAGCACAGCCCAAGTCTCGATCGAATCAAAGGCTTTCTCATAGTCCACAAACGCTAAACATAGGGGCTGGTTATACTCCTCGGTCTTTTGTATAACCTGCCGCAGCGTATGTATGTGGTCTATGGTACTAAACCCTTTTCGGAAACCGGCTTGTTCGGGAGGCTGGAAGTCGTCAAACCTGCACGCGAGACGATTCGTAATGACTCTCGAAAACAGCTTGTAGACGTGGTGGACGTGACAAATATTTAATGAAAATTAATGAAACTGAAAAACATATTTCCGTTTAAATAAAAACATATTTTTTCGATTTTCATGATGGTCGGATATTATGAAATTTTTATATGTTTAAAAAATATAAATCCGTATTATAATTGGAGTTGAAATCTAGTATTACAAATAATTAAAACTAAAGTCACTAAAAAACCGGGGTTTTATACACAGTGCACCGCGCAGAGGTACTAAATGGGGAGGTAACAACAAAAGCCACTGAACCAACCATGCAGAAATTTCACTAAGACTCTTTTAATAAAAACTTGATAAGTACCTAATATTAATTAGCAATACACATAATTAAATTATGATGTAGCAGGTGTCTGCAGTAGATAGAACGGTGTGATTAAACCCATGTGGGATGAAGACATCACACCGCATTTTGGTGCGTGGGCTAAGTTTATTTTGTTGTTTATTATCTGTAGGCAACCCACGAGTTAAGAAGTACCTACAGGTTATTTTGAGACAAAAACATCGCATGATGTCTTTGACATTGATATAAAAAATGTAACTTATTTTTTTAATCTAATTAGTTACGGCCCGCCTGATGTTAAGCAGTTACCGTAGCCTATGGATGCTTGCAATACCAGAAGTATCACTTGCAATTGCAACACGCAACCAGCCCATTTTTTTCACCAGGGCTTTGTGATGGAAGTATCCCTGGGATAGGCATACGTTTCTTTCAAAACGCATCTCTAAATGATCGCTGGAGACCTGTACTCACACACAGGGACACAACTACAACACTGTGTGTAGTTATTTGGCTGTGGTCTTTTTAAGGCGGAGGTCTTTCCACAGTCGGGCTTGCTCGCTAGTATGGTGCCCTACCTCTCTTTATGTATGATCCATAAATGCTTGTTACGAGCCTAGGTATACTTTGTGTTTGTTAATTGTATGTTTGTAAAGTTCGTTCTAGTGCTGAAATTTTCATTTTAAAATTTAAAAACTATATATTCCACGTAAGGTGAGTATAGACTAGAGCATTTTCTCGAGCATTTCCATGTAATGTAACGTTCCTGCGACGATGCTCGGCGTAATGCTCACAGCGAGTGTGCATTTATTTTGTTGTACCGCGTTCATTCTTCCTTGAAATTATCGGACCTACAAGTTGCGCCGCGCTCGTGCAAATGCTCGACGAAATGTTACACCAATACGCTCGTTGGTTTGTACAATTATTGTTGTAACAAAACGGCGAGCGTACCCGATGTCTGATTCGTGAAGAATGATACACTAGAAAATATCCTAGAGCGGCTCGTTGTTCTGTTACAAGTAAATGCTGTCTATATTCAACTTAACGGTGTAACATACAGCCAAAATCCCTAGATAGCATGTACAATGTTTATTTCATGCGATGTCCGCGGCGCTAGTAGTCGCACCCACTGCACATCAGATTGATTTATACTATTCTCAAACTCAAACTCAAACTCAAAATTCATTTATTCATTTAGGTTACAAGGTAACACTTATGAAGGTCATAAATTATGAATAAACCAGAAAGATGATGTCAGCAAAATTTTCCTACGGCTAGTTCGCTGACGTGGAGCCTTGAGAAGAACTAGCAAGAAACTCAGGCCACTCTTTTTAATCGCCAGATAGTTACAATCTTTTGTAAAATACAAGTATGATAGCATGCAAGCTGATGCAGACAAAACACGATACTAACTATATTGATAAAATAAGGTAATCGTACTTAGTACTGGTCGTGCGAGAAAAAAAAAAAAAAAAATATGGTGTTAAAGTCTGCTTCAATTTACATATTGCTATTAAAGAATAAGGCAATATGTGAATAGTGACAATTTATATTGTAAAATTTAACGTATTGCTACTAAAGAAATAAACAAAGAAAAAAAAAGAAAAAGTACAGAATTATCACTAGAATTCACAATGTGCCTCACGTCACAAATAAGAACTTATGTACTAAGCTGATTTATTGTAAATTAAACAAACAACTATATAATGCAACTAATTCCAAGACTTTTTATCGTTCAAATAATCATTTATTGTATAATAGCCCTTCCCTATGAGATGATTTTTAATAGTAGGTTTAAATTTGTGTAAGGGCAAATTCATTATCTCTTTCGGTAATTTGTTAAAAAAACGTATACCGAGTCCTACAAATGAATTATGCACTTTGTGTAAACGATGGTACGTGCCAACTAACTTATGTTTATTTCTGGTATTTACTGAATGAA
Organism: Trisateles emortualis; assembly: GCA_947095525.1. Taxonomy (NCBI): domain Eukaryota; kingdom Metazoa; phylum Arthropoda; class Insecta; order Lepidoptera; family Erebidae; genus Trisateles; species Trisateles emortualis. Next base: position 15,854,612 of record OX352745.1, read on the forward strand.
TATCACTGTTCTTACTATATAGATCAATATTCTGTTTAACAAACATAATATTTGCAAATATATATTGAGATGCAACTGTTAAAATACCTATTTCTTTAAAACGTTCTCTAAGAGAAACTCGTGAGCCTAGGTTGTAAATTGAGCGTACAGCTCGTTTCTGAATTAGGAAAATAGTTTCAATATCAGCAGCCTTGCCCCACAGCAATATGCCGTAGGACATGACGCTGTGAAAATAACTAAAATAAACTAATCTAGCCGTATCTACATCAGTAAGTTGTCTTACTTTACTAACTGCAAAAGCCGCAGAGCTAAGCTTACCTGCGAGGCATGATATATGGGCTCCCCACTGAAGTTTACGATCTAAAGTTAAACCCAAAAAAACTGTAGACTCAACAAGTGAAATAGCTTCATTATTTAGACTTAAATTAGTGGTAACACTTCTTACTTAAATTAGTGGTACTACTTCTATCTTACTTGAGTCGTGGGCGGGCGAAGTCTGTTCTATGATAATTATGGAATAATGATTGAATGTTTTTGTATTATAACAATAGAATAATACAATTATATTTGTAGTACGTACGTACTTGTACTTGATTTTTTTATTTTATTTTGACTGCCTTGGTGGTCCAGTGAGTGCAGTAGGCGCCTGCTGTGCACGAGGTTGTGGGTTCGATTCCCACACAGGGACAAAACTTTGTGTGACCCACAAAGAGTTGTTCTGAGTCTGGGTGTAATTTGTGTCCGTTAATTGTAGGTCCCCCGCGTCACAGAGCATTGTCATTGTTCTCTAGTGCGGGAGTTGTCTTTTAAAAAAATAATCAAATAAAATGTGAGTACAAGTCCTTACCATTGTTAATTTAAATTTTTTGTACTGCTTGGGTGGCAAACAAGCATATGATCCGTCTGATTTTAAGCACTTGCGTCTTGCTGACTAATTTTTTACACCAGGACTTTAAAATAGAGTATCCCTATTAGGAAAACGTTTCTTTTTTTGTTCTGTGTAGTTATTTGGCTGTAGTTTTATGTAAGTTGAAGGTCCTTTCCGACGATCGGGCTTGCTCGGTAGTATGATACGCTGCTTTTCTTAAATTGTACATGGAATTATGAGTATTAATCAAATGTACGGTGAAGGAGACCAAACACCATCTTGAGGAAACCAATAGCGATTTAATCTAAGCAGAAGGTTGCATAAGGCGTTTTTATATAAAACTAGCTGTTGCCCGCGGCTCCGCCCGCGTGGATGTCGGTTATCGCGATAAAAATCGCCTAATCGCTATTCCAGACTATTACCTATCGTTATGCCAAATTTCATTTAGATCCATTCAGTAGTTTCTACGTGAAAGAGTAACAAACATCCATCCCTCAATACATCACAATAACTTAAGTCTTTCCCCCAATAACCATCTATCTCCTTGCCAAATTAAATTGAGAGCTTTGTTTTGTTGATTAGCTATTAAAGCATGAGAAATAGACAGAGTAACATTAGTATAGATGATGAGTAGGTACCTATTTACAATATACAAACGATGTGTAATAAGATCTTGTTATATTTTTTAATCATGAATAGACGTCTTATAAACAGTATTGTGGTAACATTCTTATGTGTCTGCGGTCAATTTGTGGCGATAGACAAAGCATTATTTATCCAATCAGAATTAGCGCCACTGTCTACGCTAAACGTATACATTTCTTATTAGTTCCATTTTTTGCCACCTATTGTTAAGTGTAAGCATTATTACTGTAACTCGAGATATAATATTACACTATACTAGTTTTATCTAGGTAGCAAACAAGCATACGGATCGCTTGATATTAAGCAGTTGCCGTAACCTATGGACGCTTGTAATACCAGACATCTCACTTGCGTGTTGCCGACCCACTATTTGACACCGGGGCATTAAAATGGAATATCCCTGGCATAAGAAAACGTTTCTTTCAAAACGCATCCCTAAATGAGGGCTGAAGAGCTGTACTCACACACAGAACTACAACTACATCGCTGTGTGTAGTTATTTAGCTGTGGTCTTCTGTAAGGTCCTTCCCCAGTCGGGCTTCCTCGCTAGTATGGTGCCCTATCTCTCTTAAACATATTATTACAAGCATTTATAGGCTACGGTAACTGCTTACCTTCAAGCAGGCCGTATACTTGTTTACCACCAAAGTAATATAAAAAAAATACAAACAAATAACGAAAACGGATTACGAATGGGAACGTCAGTCTACAAGCTCAGTTATGATTGATCGACTTTCACTAAATCACGGCACTTTTCGAACAAAACAAAATATCTATTTTCATCCAAAACACCGAAATGTTTTAGGGTATATTGTGGGAGATGAAATTTATTATAAACTTTTGTCATCATTATTTTAAGTAATTAACATTGAGTTGACAGTATGGAAGTCTAATTAAGCTAAAATGTTCTAGGTATCATATCAAGTCGAGGTTTTTGTTTTATAGTAGTTCTCCTCCCCTCTAGGCCTGGCTAAGGGGAGGGGGGGACTCAGGCCCCTTTAGAAAGAAAATTTATGAATAGAAAGCAATATGTATGGGATTTGACATAAGTTGACGTCATTATGTCGTAAGCTTATGTCAATTCCCATACATTTGCTTTCTATTCTATTCGATTCGACTATCATTTTTGTGCCACTTGTCTAGAAGGGCTGACAAGCTGCCCAATTCTAGAAGTATATATAATTTGTAAATAATTTTATGGAAATACATATCTATCTATAGGCATCTCTCGAGCTTCGGTATACTTTGTTGCTTAAATCTCCTGGTTGAGTAAGTATTAACCAAAATGGATTTCTGGATAAAATATAAAAATCCCTATTGATGGGAATTTGTTGGTAGGGATTCTGGAGCAAGCCAACATCCTGACTCCATTCTGCTACTGTGTCTATGTGTATCCCCCTCATAATCAATCAATGAAGCAAGTAATGAAACATCAAAATATTCTCCATTCGTCTGGGAGCTATGATGCTATGGACATATACACAAATGGACTCGTTAAACTAATAAAACCTCTCTTTTTGTGTCGGGGGTTAAAAATATCGATCGTCATATGTCTCAGTATTGTAAAATAAGGACAGAGAAAATTATTTCTTAGAAAGTTAAGACATTAATTTCGTTAAAGCGTAGGCTGTAATCATTGTTTGATGTCATATCCTTTAAACAAATCATAAGGATTCGGCCCATTGAAAGCTAAATTTGGCGTAAAGTGGCACTAATTAGATTGACATTCATTCGCGGCTGAGAAATACCAGCCTTGAAGAAAGCGTTTTAGAATAGGTATCTAGTAGTTAATGTATAAATGAGGAAGCCCGACGCGGCGACGGGGAAGGGACTTCTACTTTCCCATACGTAAGGTAGAGAGGTGGAGGTCCTTTCCCCGTCGGCATCATTATCTCAACTCATTAACGACCTACTACTGGGCACGGGTCTCCTCCATACATATGGAGAGATATTAGCCTACTATACCACGGTAACCAGACGGGTTGGTATAGGGTTTTGTTTCGAGTTTTCCCTCTCTTGAAGTGGATAATGTCTGCCTGACTTACTCCCTTAGTCGACTCTTACGACCCCTTGGGATGAAACGGGGAGGTGACATTTGTATTCTTAATCCGTCACCACATGGAAAACATAATAATATGATCACAGCCAAATAACTACACCTAGTGTTGTACTTGTATTCGTTTGCGTGATTACAGATCTTTTTTATAGGAGTAAAACAAGTATACGGCCCGCCTTATGATTAGCAGTTACCGTACGTAACGCTTGCACCACCAGGGGTATCACTTGCGCGTTGACGATTCTTTAAAACCTTATAACCCCTTTCCACAAGAACCCCATGCTAGTCTTTCGGGAAAATCTTCTTGTTCCGTGTTCATAATTAGTAGAACGGCAAATACCTAATTCAAGTGTAAATTGGTGAAAACGCTTAAGTGGCCAGTTACTGGTGGTTTTACCCTACGTCAATAAAACAACTGTCTGTTTTTCTCACAAATATTAAAGACATAACATTCGAATATGAAATATTTTACACCATTTTAATACTTATTGATTTTACGTCAACTCTTGTCAAATTTCGAACATTTTCATTTTGTTTGTTGTGATAATTTAAATGCGATTGGGGCGAACGGTTAAATTTTTTTACTTTTTTACACAGTCACTTGTTTTTACTTTTTGTAATTGGAACTTGACCGTTGTCAGTTTTAATTTAAACTGAAACCAGCCATTTTTTTTACAAAAGCAATAAATTGGTAGAACAGCTTTCTACCTTTTTATTGCCTACTAGATAAAAGAGATTATCAGAAGAGTTTTAGTTTTCAGATTCTTTTTTTTTGGAAGACAATTCCCAAACAAGCCCTGTGTCACCGGGAACTTTTATTATCATCATCAGCCTATCGAAGTGTACACAACATGACACGACTGCAGCAAGAATTTAAGCAACTAGGTAATTTTGGGTCATACAAAGATTTGTCACGTATGGGAATTAAACCGACAAGGCTCGTTGTTAAGGTCTTCTGTAAGGTGGATGTCCTTTCGCAGTTGGGCTTGCTCGCTAGTATTGTGTCCTATCTCTCTTAATCCTGCTGATGGATAGCGTATTTTAATATACCACGGGACTTTGTCTCTTAAGTAGCTAGATAGCCATGAATAGAAGTGGCAAGTTCTATCCTGGTATTTAAGCGTCCATATAATAAAACTACGGTATCGGCTCATCACTACGGCCGTATTCTTGGCCAAAAAAAAACTTTGACTTATCTATCCATCAAATATAGAGCCTCGAAATAGGCAAGTAAGAAAAACCTTAAGTACAGTCTGGAAATTAGTTGTAACAAAAACTAAAGACTTTCTTCAAGACCTAGATAATTAATTTTTGTTCTAATGAAAAGATAAATAGATGGAGTTCAAGAAATCTGTTCAGAATTCAATGATAAATTAATTCAGTAACTAAATAATACAGTTTGGTGAAGTTCTCTTATTTCTCTTTAAATCTATTCAATTTTAAAAGCACCTTTTGTTTCAAGCCTAAAATTAGGCCTAAAAAACTAAGCAAAACGAAATGAACCTTAAAAGATAGATAAAAAGAATCAAAATTGAGTAGCAGCACAAGACAAAGGTCCCTTGAATAAAAAATATCTGGAGAACAAATAGGTAATGTCTGCATTTCCTTAGCGATTTGGGAATGAAGGAAAGAGTATCAGCTACTTATCTTGTCATGAAAAATCGAGAGGTTTCGAGGAAAACATTTGTTTGGTTATTTTTACTTAGTAGCAATGAATGCAAAGCAGGAAAAAACATTGTGGAATAGGCAAAAAGGGAGATGGTTGTTCATAGAAATCATAAAAAATATGTAGATTTTATTGTTCTACATATAATCGGGAAATTCCCACCCACATGCCCACCGCTGTGACTCCTGTGAGCCAGGATTGTCAGCGGAGTAACCAACTGATACACTGAGTTTTGACACTCGTGCGTCCCGTGGACAACTAAACCTTGTCTTAAATACTGTCTTGAACTCCGCAACTAATTTTATCAGAAGTAAATAGAAGGAGTTTAAAAAAAAGTTTCCACTTCCCTCCATAGCAAAGCGGGAGACAAAATAAATCTGAATAGGTTTGTAACCTATGAAAAGGAGCACCACGGAGGACCTTAAACTACGGGACCTATATATTCTACATATAAGTGAAAAACAAACATACGGCCCGCTTGATGGATAGCAGATAGAATAGCCCATACAATTGCCTATTGTAGGGCAATACTACAAAATCGGACAATACAGGAGAAAATGGTTCTGGACTGTTTTATCTTTACATATGCCTAATTATTTATATGAATCTGTAACACATGTGTCCCGAAGCAAGGAATCGCGAATAATATTATTTATTTCTAGTGTTTTGTTGTGCCGATATCTATATGGCTTCTTTATTCCTACGGCAATGGAAAGAGGAAGTAAACAAAACAAGACATCTTAAAACTTTCGTTACTAAGTAAACATATTATAGATTAGCGTCACTATAAAACGTTTTTGAAAATATAAAACAACGAAAAGTACCTAATATGGCCTTCACTTGCCGTTTTATTTTCATAATTACAAACAAACATAAAAAAAAGCAATGGTGGCGGAGTTGGAAAGTAACAGATTTGCACGCAAGAGCTACAAGTTCTATACCGGGTGGCAGTTCTAATGTGAATTTCACTTTGTGGAGTTTATATGTACTAATCAAATGATTTACCATCTGCTAACGGCGAATTAAAACGTCGTGAGGAAACCAACATGTAGTAGAAGAAATTGTAAAGACATGTCTTACTCACCAACCTGCATTAGGCCAGCGAGTGTGAATGCCTACGCCCTCTCTTTCTCTCTCTCTTGTAAAAGGAGAAGAAACATATATAGTGAGACAGTTGCTATTATTATAGCAACCCACTGTCTCACTATATTTTATACTATGGGTCGCCCACGACTTCGTCCGCGTGGTAATTTGGAATATTTTCCCCGATTTTACAAGATATCTTACTACTGCTCCGCTCCTATTGATCATAGCGTGATGTTATATTATAGCCTATAGCCTTCCTGGATAAATGCATAATTCAACAAAAAAAGTTTTTTTCTAATCGAACCAGTATTTTCTGAGATTAGCGCGTTCAACCAAACAAACAAACAAACTCTTCAGCTTTATAATCCTTACTAATATTATAAATGTGAAAGTTTGTTAGAATGGATGGATGGATGTTTGTTACTCTTTCACGTAAAAACTACTGATCGGATCTGTATGAAATTTGGCACACAGATAGATTATGGTCTAGAATAACACATAGGCTACTTTTTGCAGCGATAATCGTGAGCGGAGCCGCGGGCAACAGCTAGTATTAGTATAGATATAAATACAAAAAAAAACTCTTTATAATATTAGATCAGACTCATATTCAAGAAGCACATACCTAGTGATCATAACGCTGGTACAGTATAACCATTTCAGTAATCCAACCCTGAAATCATATTTGTCGTAACAATAATAAATTATTTCTAATATAAAGTTAGACCCAAACACAAGGCCTAAATAACTTCTGCAACGACTAATTCTCCCCAGCCTTATAGTTTCCCCAACCTTCCAATAAATGAATTATTGAAATCCAACTCGTGGGAGCTTTTCATTAATGTTTCATCTAGTTTGGCGCCTGGTCCACTTAATAGCTTTAATTTTTATGGGTATTTAAAGTTTATATACTTAGTTAGTTTATTGTACGACCCGTCTGGGTAGTTTTAAAACTTAGTCTTTAGAATGTTTCTATGGTCGTTTTTATTTAACTTCACATGGCTTAGTTGTTTTAAGAGAGGTAGGGCACTATACTAGCGAGCAAGGGCGACTGGGGAAGGACCTCCACCTTACAGAAGACCATAGCCAAATAATTACACACGGCGGTGTAGTTGTGTTCCTGTGTGTGAGTGCAGGTCTCCAGCGCTCATTTGGGAATGCGTTTTGAAAGAAACGTAGGTATTCCTATCCCAAGGATACTCCCATCATAAAGCCCTGGTGTAAAAACATAGGTTGGCAACACGCAAGTGATACTTCTAGTGTTGCAAGCTTTTTTAGAAAATAGAGGATTATATTTGTATATGTATAAAATAATCCTCTATTTCCTGCTTCTGAGGAAAGCAATACATTTAGTAAAAAACACTTTAGTAGTAAAGCGAGACTCCACAAACATACGGCAAGCAAAAAAGCCGAAAGAAAGAAAGGAAAAAAAGAAGGAGAAAACAGATATAAAGAGGAAAAGTATCCCCAGCTTGCTGCGGTGACTTTAAAAAGCAGCTTTTTATATTTTTCCTAGCGAGGATAACATACTGAATGAATGTGCTCGTATGGCTTTCAATAAGACCAAGTTTTTTTTCACGTTAGTTAATTTGTCGCGTATATATCGCGGTAAAGGCTTCTGAGAACATTTCTGTCGTGGCTAGAATGCTCTAGTTTTGCAAGCGTAGACTACGGTAACTGCTTACCCTCAGGCGGGCCGTATATTTATTTGCCTCCTAAGTATTAAAAAGACCAGCTAATTAAATACCTGATTGTGTTAGGTTTTTTTTATACTACCAAGGTGGCAAATAAAAAAACGGCCTGCCTGATGGTAAGCAGTTACAGTAGCATATGGGTGCTTGCAACACTAGGGATATCATTCGCGCGTTGCCAACCCTTTTAAAACCTTATAACTTATTTCGTAAAGAACCCCATGCTATAGTCTCTCGGGAAAATCTCGACAGGGAGTTCATTAATATCTTTTTGTAGCTTCTAGTGGTTTTTTTGGTCCAGTGGTTAGTGACGCTGACTGCTAAGCCGGAGGTCGGGTTCGATTCCCATACGGTACACAGGTTTAAGTCAGGTCTAAGTATAATTTATGTCCATGAATTGTATGTTTGCAAAGTACCTACACCGCAACACAGCGCTTATCGTTACTAATATTATAAATGTGAAAGTTTGTGAGAATGGATGGATGGATGGATGGATGTACTGAACGGATTTAGATGAAATTTGGCACAGAGATAGATTATGGTCTGGAATAACACATAGGCTACTTTTTGCAGCGATAACCGACATCTACGCGGGCGGAGCCACGGGCAACAGCTAGTTCCCAATAATTCCCCGCAACAATGCGCGGGAGTAGTCTTTAAAAAACAAAAAATAATTTGTTTTTACTCAGTAGATAGATTTATTCAGTGTTCGCCATGCTTTATCAAAGGGTTAGAAAGTGGTATTATTAAACAATATCCCTTATATCCACTACCACAAAAACTTTTAAAAGAGAAAAAGAACTCCTGCAATTTTTAACCCTCCCGCAAGTTAACGTTAGCCACGCAAAACCACGCAGGTAATTAGTTCCCCTATATACACAGATCCCTTAATTAACCTTTTCTAAGTGCAAAAACTACGTAACACAGTTGTTTTTATCGTCGTTACCGGTTGTTTTCGTCCGTTATTACACACCTGCACTAAATGTCATAATATAAGTATATACCGTGTTGTGTAACGGAAAAAAAATGGCGTGTGGCGTAATTAAATGGGCTATAATAGTTACATTGTGGTTTTCGATCAGGTGATAACCTAACCTTTAGGCCCGCGTTAGGTGGATGGATCAAGGGGCTAATGCAGACAGTGCTTCCAGACAAAGTGCACATCGTGAGGTTCCTGTCTCTGGAACCCTAACCACCGGTAGCTTGGTGCCTATACCAGATACCGATGAGTCTCCATAAGTTTTATATAGTATATTTGTCCCTAGAGCCCTTGGCTCCACCCATGTGAATGTCGTGATTCCAGACTATCTCTATGCCATATTTCATCTAGATGCGTTCAGTAGTTTTTACGCGAAAGAGTAACAAAAATCCATCCATTCTCACAAACTTTCACATTTATAATATAAGTAGGATTCTCGTATATGATGATGATACTAAATGATGATGTTTAAAGTGTAATAAAAAGAACAATAGTAAAAATACTATAAAATGGCGAGTAGCTGATGATAATAATCAAAATCAGCTACAAGCCTGTACCATAGCCTGTATCCATACACTTGTTAATAACCATGTGGATGTACACAGGCAAGCATTCACTTTCCCCATTCTTTTGAGTATTTTCTATGATTCAATCAATCGATCATATCAACCCATAAACGTCCCACTGCTGCGCACGGGTCTCCTCCAAACATTTGGAGGGATATTAGCCTCCCACGCTGGCTAGACGGGTTGGTATAGGGTTTTGTTTCTAGTGTTCCCTCTCTTGCGGTGGATATTGTCTGCTAGACTTACTCCTTAAGTCGACTCTTACGACACCCTCGGGATGGAACGGGGTTGGTGACATTTGTATTCTTAATCCGTCACCACACGGACACATCTTCTATGATTATTCTTTTTAAATTAATGTACTTAAATATAGTTTTATTATATATACTTATAGTTTTATTGTAAGTAATTCACAATTCCTAACTTTAATATATATGTATCTATAGCGAATTAAAAGTCAAACGGAAGCCATCTTGCGTAACAAAACGTAAACCAGTTTGAATAATATCTGCATTATCAATTACACAAGTCCTACTTAACATTCTTCATTGATCAAATAGAACATACAAAATGTCCTTGTTATAATATATGCGGCTAATACGTTGGCGTATGCGTCGGCATGTGAGCCATACGTTCGTATTTATTTATCTTTGAATCAGCAAAGTATAGCTATCATTTTGAAATGATATATTCTTTAGACGCGTTGAGCAATCTTTGGGTGAACAAAAATCATGGAACTCGCATCATCGTCACCGAACGCTTTCCATTTATAAAAGTAATAATCTGATAGCTTGACGATATAATTCACAAGTATCCGCCAGTTGTGCATCCACGCTTGTTGGTTCCATAACTTTCCTAAAATCGGATTCAATTATATAAAAAAACAGCTTTTAAAAACATACAATTGAATTACACAAAGTACAATTTTTTGTCTCGTGTAGGGATCGAACCCACGACACGCTGCGCAGTGGTAGATGGCAAGGTAGCCGCTTAAGCGACTGGACCCAGCAGTCGTGCGTCAGTTAGAATTAAGTAGGTACCAATATGTTTCCACTTAAGATATTTTCTATGAAAAGGTCCAATATATCAACAATAAAATTTCTCTGTAAGTGAATTTATTACAATAGCTATAATAAAATAAGGCTTTTAGATTTGATTGTCACGAGTTTGACCTTTCAACGAAATACTGGGCTATTGAGATATTGTTATGACTAAGAATAATGAGCCACTGGGTGTTTGAAATAGCTATTGATTTGCTACTTATTGCCAAAGTAGTACGTAATCGTTATAAAGAGAGGTAGGGCACCATACTAGCGTGTAGACTGGGAACTGACCTTATAGAAGACCACAGCTTCTTCTTCTTATTGTCGGGTTTTTTGATACGCCATAGGCCGAGAACCCGGCTACCGAGTCCATCTATAGATAGTTATTATTTATTTGTTCTCGTGCCTAGCACTCGGCTACCGAGTTCTATTGTTCGTTCGCAAAATTAAAATTAATTAATTTATACTTTTCTTAAACCAATTGAATATATTTTTTTTTACTGAGTAAAAAGTGTTAAAAAATTACAATTAACGCACTAGGTGTAACCTAATGTGGAGTGTGTGGAGCTGGTTTCTGAACAATTAATTGCGAATTGAAAATTAATGCTTAATACCAGAAATTCTATCCGCAGTTAATTGTGCCTTGAACGAGGTAACTGGTTTCTCGCCATCATTTCTTGTTTACGGTCGCGAACTGATAAGTCTTCATACAGTCTGTCTTGCTCTGGAATGCGCTGTCTCTTGAAGTCAGGATGGCAACTAGCAAATATATATTTTTTTTTAAGTGAAAGTTCGGGATCTCCTCTTCGACGGACTGGCAGGATCATCACACTAGTAATATACCTAGTATATATTATATATTCATTATTTATTTACTAGTTTATTTATTAATATTTGTGTAGTTATTGTATCATGTAGTTTATATAATTGTATTCTGTTTTAGTTTAATATTGTAATAATTTTCTTATTTTACTTTTAGAATCTTGCACCTACTTGATTTATCTCTGCATCACCCAAAGGTTTGTGGACAAAATGAAACGGGCATCTTTTTTGTAAAATATATTTATCTAATTGATTTTTAAGTATTAAAACTAGAGAAATAAATAAAATTCTATAAGCCCACCATTGTACAATGTGGGCATAAAGTTCTAAAATAAAATAAATAACGTGTGGTTCACGCCATATTGATTCGGAAACCCACCTAACTCCACACCACATTACATAGGGAACAAACTTTCTGTCACGTGGGAGTTTTAAAGTAATTCGCGGTCACAAAGTACAACCAGACTTGAAACAAAATAGCTAAATAATTAGATGTGTCATGAGTGAGAATCGAACCCACATCGCACAACACAGTGTTGGTGTCGAGATGACCACTGAACTGAACAAATAATCGTAAAAACCGTAAAAATAAAAATCTACAAATCTTTGTGTGAAAGATTTGTCTAGAGTAGACTCAAACCCACTACCTCCACCTTAGCAGTCAGAGACACTAACCACTTGTCCAACAGGCTATTCAATTAATTTGCACCGTGTATGTATGTATGTATTTTTATAGAGCTGATAAAACTAATAATAAAATCATAAACTGTTTTATGCAACGTATTGTGGCGATAAAAGTAATGAAATATTTAATAATATTGAGTGGTTTCATTCTTTAATAACATTCTTTCTTCACAATTGGAAGATGTTGTACGTACCTATAGACCTGTAACGGCTAACGTTTGAATGAAACTTACGTCACTCCAAGACGTAAAAAAGCGGTGGACAAATTCGAACTCTGGAGTAGGAGCTCGGATGGCACAGTTGGCAGTGCGCTGGGCCGGAACCCGAGAGGCGCAGGTTCGAGTCCTGCTCCGGGCTCGTCTTTTTCCACATTGCTTTAATATTTAAATATATTTGAGCTGATTGCATAGCAAAAATGCTAAAAATATTTAATAAAAGTAATGAAGTAAATTTAATTTCATATGGATAAATAGCATTTAGTTACGGAGATAAATTACAAATATTACAAATCACGATAACGAATATCCATAGTAACTTGTGAGGTTGTTTGAATGTTTATTACTTCTTTACGCTAAAAATACTGCACGGATTTTGATGAAACTTTATATACCTAAAGCTTAAAAGGTTGGCTTAGTTAGTTAGTTTGTCGGGGCGTTATCCGCACTTGGCCGCTCAAGTGGGCCTTTGTACGTGATTCCTTTTGGCTATTCCATCCAGCCCAACTTCTTCCAGAAAGGCAGCAGGCGGCCTAGGTGGCCGCAGGCCACTAATATCTCTAATATCACTAGTATCTCTCTAATGGTAGAGAGTCCATTTTCTTTAGGGTCTGTGCCCTATGGTCTTCTACGCTCCTACATTCCAGAAGGACGTGGGCGGGTGTCTCCTCGGATTCGATGCAGCCCCTGCAGAGCGGGCTGTCGGTCAGGCCTAGCCTGTGAAAATGTTTGTTGAGCGGGCAATGTCCTGTTAGGACGTCCACTAATGGCCTGAGGTTTGTTAGGAGGTTTCGCGAGAGAACCGGGTAGCGGATCGTACCGCTTTAAAAGGTGGGCTTATTTAGGCTTAAAAAAAGAGGCTCCTTATATACTTGTCTGAGCGAGCGGGCAAGTGAAATCGAACGCCTCCACGTCACAGTATCTTCGTTGCAAAAGAACATATCATAATAATCTCACATGCACTTATAGATACACTGACACACGTCAGTAATGACACAGTAAGATCATTATGATCTGTGGGAAGACGTCTCTAATGCATCTGTCAACTAAGATAATGACTTACGGAAGCTGTAGCTCATATACCTGATATACGACTCGGTGCTTATCACAGGGATTGACGTGAGATAAGAATTGGTCAACAGTATGTAATGTAAGATGTTTGTGGTAAAAATGGGCAATTATAATTTGTTTATGATATTTTAAATACGTGAGAAATACTATATAGTTTCAAAAACACAGAGAGAAAGTTCATGTGCAGAGGTTTTTATACATTCGTCACAAAGTATATTTGCTACAGAAAAAAATAAGTAATAAAGTAAGAGGTTTTCCCAAGAGACTATAGCATGGGGTTCTTCAAGAAAGGAGTTATAAGGTTTTTAAAGGGTCGGCAACGCGTGAGTTACACCCCTGGTGTTGGAAACGTCCATAGGCTACGCTAACTGCTTACCATCAGGCGGGCCGTATGCTTGTTTGCCACCTTGGTAGTAAATTCTGTAAATTCGTCACAGTTCTAGACAAATTAATACATACTTTTTCTGGAGCAAATTTACTTTGTGACGAATTTACAACAACCCTACGGAGGATCGAAAGCTTTCTCTGACTTATAACACATGAAGGGGTCTCGTACTGTTTTAGAAAATGGTCACACATTTTTACCATTTAAATGGTAAATAAGCATACGGCCTGTATGATTGTAATCAGTTACCCTTGGACGCTTACAAAACCTTGACATCACTTACGTGTTGTAGACCCAAAATAATTTAACACCAGGATAATGTGATGGGATAGAAAACGTTTCTTAGACACCACAGGAGCACAACAAAGGCAAACACATTTATTCATTTAGTTCAAATGCATGATACTTATAAACGTCATAAAAACAAATGACAGCATACTTTTTTCCTACGGCTACTGACGAGAGAGAGAAGAATTAGCAAGAAACTTAGGCCACTCTTTTTAATCGCCAGAGTATAACATTTACAATTTGCTATGAGTTACAATTATATGGCAACAAAAAGGGACGCAAAACCAATATACCACACCAAATGAAATTTAGGTAACTATATAATATTATACTTATATAACAAACAACAACACTACGATGTGTAGTTATATTCTCAGACAGTAAACAGTTTCTATATTCTCCAGACACAACATAGAAAATGTTATTATCAAACTAGACACACGATTAAAATCCAGACAACATTCATAATTCAAACTTAATCAGTTAAAATAGCAAATGAATTTACTTCGAAAACACTACTACGATCGACCCCACACTCGTTTAATCACCTTAATGCAGTACAGTCCCATACAACAGTATAACGCAGTCGTTTAAATTGAAAGCAGCAGCGTTTTCTACCCGTAATTACCAACAGCATACCGATGACAGAGTACTAGCGAACGCAAAAGTGCTTCCCCAATCTTTTTTTTGCAAGTTTTTTCACCCGCAATGAAAATAGACTAACGAGCTCTCGGCGCTGATTTGTGCAGATGTTTTGAAAAAAAAAATGTGATTTTTTATTTCGCTGCGTCGCGCCGTACCGGGGGAGTTTTTTAGAGGTGTTTTCTGGAATACCCGACAACGGTCCAACCCAATATAGTCCAGCGGATTATTCATACAGTCCCGGCAGTAGGTACTATTCTATTTTGTTTAAAAAGATTTTGATATTTGGCATCAGAAAATTTTATTAAGTAAATTTAAAGCTAACTTACCAAAAAAAAACTTTATTTTTGACTTTAATTTTCAGCGAGAGCAGTATATATTATCTTAGTTTCTATTAGAATTAAATTCAAGTAGAATGACTGGGTTACTTTTCATCCTAGTACTTACCGCATGTTTGAATTTAGCCAAATTGCGGCAGGCAAATAAGTGTTTGATGAACGACTGCCGCCATCTGGCCGAACCTAGCCACCGCAGCCATACCACACGCCTTGATCGACTGGGTGTATGCCGCAGAGACCCGAGTCAATTACAGAAATATAGTTATAGATAGAAATATTATAATACGAGTATATGTAAAAGGGCCAAAAAGTACCCAGAATCAACGTTCATGCATGAAAAGGTTGATAAATGTAGAGGAGGGGAAGGAAGTGTGTTTGGATCAATTGGCGTACCATAGTCTCTGCCTACCCCAGTGGGGAACGGGCGTGATGATATGTATGTATGTATGAGTATATGTAGCTAAATATCAAGGGGTTTACGTTATACCAAAACTGGAAACCACAAAGCTTGATTTATTAGCATGAATATAACAAATGTTAATTAAATTAATCGCAAACACAATCAAGAGTAGAAACAGTAAATATGTAGATTTGTTTTGATTACATTTTGTTGCCGACTGGAGAATAATTCATGTTCCTATTGTATTTTCTTTGCAAGTCAATTGTGAGGGCTGACGAACTCATTACTTTGTTTATGAAACATTCATTTAATTTAGTCTCAGTTTTGATTGACATACGCCAGATAATTTTCTTTTGTTTTTATTTTATTTTTTAGTACAGCCTTTGTTTGGACTTCGTTCTTGCGTGAAGACAATTCGAATTTCAATTCCGTTCATTTTTTGAAATTTTAACATTGTTAAGTACTGGTTCTACTTAATTCTAAATATAAATATCTAATATTAATTTAGAGGAGTATTTTTGGATCAAGGTAAAATTATTAATTGAATTTTAATATTTATTTATTCTATGCCAGACTACGGCACTCATCTTTATTATTCCTCAGTCCTAAAATAATAACCTTTATCGGGAGACTTTTCGTCTAAATTAGAGCAAGGAAACTATAGGTAAAAATATACCTGTACCTATATTGTTTTCGTTTTGCTATTTAAAAAAATCTTTATCAAATTGTAAATTAAGTAATGAATCTAGGGAAACAAGACCGCTGCTACTATTCAGTTGCTAGCAGTGGTTTGCTATAAAATACATTGGCAGTACAAAAAGTACATTAGAGTAGTTTTGGGTGCTTAGGAAACCCAACTACACCATATATAGTATAGTTTCTTGGCCTTCTGTAAGGTTGACGTCCTTCTTCAGTGTGCCTTGTAGGCTCATTATGATACTGAACTACGCTATAAAGCGTAGTATAAGCTATAGCTTATAAAGCTGAAGAGTTTATTTGGTTAAACGCGCTAATCTCAGAAAGTACTGGTTCGATTATAAAAAATCTTTTTTTGTTGAATAGTGCATTTTTCCAGGAAGGCTATTTAACATCACGCTATGATCCATAGGAGCGGAGCAGTAGTGAGATATGTTGCAAAATCTTGAAAATGTTCCAAATTACCACGTGGACGAAGTTGCGGGCGACCATTCGGTCGTATCAAAATACTAGGTATTTTGATACGACCGAATTAATTAAATAAAACACTTTTGTACACAAGCGTACAAATCGTCGTTCGCACTGTGAGCACTTTCAATTTGCTCATTGTCTTTGAAAACAATATGTTATGAAACTACAACTAACCGCTTTTTATTTTATGTTCCCACGAAGATGATACTACAACATAAAATAAAACTACATACAGTAATTTATGTTTGTGTAAAAGAGTTTTCGTAGTTTATGGAGAATTTTCAGGACTGACGTGTTGGATTTGTGAATTTTGTGGTGCAGTTGTTTGATTTATTTCCACAGTTTATTATAAGAATTTATTATAAGAATGAAATATACGTGCCGCTGCGTCAGTGGTGTACTGGAAGTGTATATTTCGAGCTGAGAATGTACTTACATAGGTTTGAGGTGCGAGTCGGATAAAGTGGTGGTACAGTCGTTGATATCTGTATAAGAAATATGTTTCAACATCTCAACCCATAAACATCCCACTGCTGGGCACGGGTCTCCTCCAAACATTTGCAGGGATATTAGCCTACTATACCACGCTGGCCAGGCGGGGTGGTTTTTGTTTCGAGTTTTCCCTCTCTTGCGGTGGATATTGTCTACTAGACTTACTCCCTTAGTCGACTCTTAAGGAAGTATGTTTGGCTTGGAGAAATTGATTCGAGTGACTTATATTTATTTATTTAAAAAAATTGCCAATTTTTTAATCTAGTAGTATATAGTCTACAATGAACACGGAAATATTCGTTTAGTAGTTTTGGCGTGATTGATCAAGAAACATCAAAACATCATTCCCAACATTCAATATAGGTATTTATAATTTTACTAGACGTTGCCTGCGGCTTCGTCCACGTGGATCTTAATAAAAATACCTTATATTCTTTCCGCGAATACCATCTAATTCCTTGCTAAATTTCATTCAGATACGTTCAGCCGTTTAAATTTATGAAAAGAAAAGACAGTTACTTACGCATTTATAATAATACTAGCTGTTGCCCGCGGCTCCACCCGCGTGGATGTCGGTTATCGCTGTAAGAAGTAGCTTATGTGTTATTCCAGACCATAATTTATCTCTGTGCCAAATTTCATCCAGATCCGTTTAGTAGTTTTTACGTGAAAGATTAACAAACATCCATCCATCCATCCATCCATACTCATAAACTTTCACATTTATAATATTAGCAAGGAAGTAAAGAGAAAAATAAATACCTACTCGTGCTTCCTCAGTGTTGTTATATAATTAATTGTACTTATTGGCTTCACAACGATCAGTAGGAACAAGTTGAACGAAGCACTGCAGTCGGTACAGAAAGTTTTTAATACGTCTAGAACTACAGCATGGTCTATAAACGAAGCTGTGTTGAAAACCTGTCGGGAAAGTTCGACTTGTGCGTCGTACACCACTACCTAGGGCTGGCACGTACTGAATTATCTATTTAGTTTTCGGCTTAGCTTTATTTTTAAATTAGAATTAATGAGGCGCTCATAGCTAGGTGCACTCGCTGTTCGGTAAACGATCAGCGGGTTAAGCTACCAAGGGCGCGGTAACCCTATAGATGGGTGACCGCATAGTGGTATTTCATCTGAGCGTCTCCGTGCTTCGGAGGGCACGTTAAAAGTCGGTCCCGGCTGTTATCGGTCGTTAGATCACGACAGAGGCCTAAATAAGGGCGATCTATATAACTCTGTTACCAGGTTGGCCACTAACCACGCGATAAGAATAAGAAGAATTAGAATTAATTTAGAGTTTTATATTATTTCTGTATAGTATATTCCTTTTCTTAAATAAATGACTGGATTAAAATATCCAGAGCATCTCTACGAAGACTAGATCAGAGAGGGAGATATCATTGTACTCAAATGTTCCCAATGATATCTCCCTCATAAAAAACACAAGTGCACGCTTTTATAGTTCGATGGGCTTGCCGCGGTCAGTTCGTAAATGGGTTGCCATTGACTATAACATATCATGACCTCCTTGGTTAATAGATACTCTTTATTGTACACTAAAATATATATTGCTGTCACTACAAATTGAAACAGACCTTAACGCTAAAAGCAATTTATATTACAAAAAAATATACCTATTACATATTATATTCCTGTTACGTTTCTTAAAAAATAATAACGTTACAAAAATATATTAGCAAAATTTCCGTTATTTATAACGTTAAATTGATAAAATATTCAAGCTCTATCCCTTGTGATTATAAAAATGTTGTTCCGAATATATTTTGTGACAGCCCTAAGGGTATCGTGACAGTGGTAATACTTCACGAGTTTATATTCTTAAGCACTCGCTTATTACTGAAATGAGTTCAGAATTTATTAAGCTTTACAAGTGGTTAAGTCTTTGAGTAACTCGTATCTCATATGTATACGCTAAAGTTTCGGTATCAGAAGTTATTTACAGGTTCTATGCTCAGCTATGGATGCGTATTTCAACTACTTCTACTAACACTGTTTCCTATGAAACTTTTATTATAATAATTTAATAATAACAATTTATTTATTTTTATAAAAAACATACACATATTGATCGATAATAATTATATGATTCGATGACATTACATTTGTACACAGCTTATAAACAATTGAGCTACAGCGCCTGAATTAAGCAGGGCATATTTCAGGTCACAGTGTCCCTAATCCCTGAATTATACTATAACAATTTTACGTCTAGGCTTAACAGGAGTATCCCGGGGATAGGAAAACGTTTCTTTCAAAACGCATCCCTAAATGAGTGCTGGAGATTTGTACTCACACGCAGAAGCACAACTAAACCGCTATGTGTTGTTATTTAGCTGTGATTTTCTGTGAGATGTGTTCACTAGTATAGTGCTCTACCTCTCTTAGAATAGGTACATACATGCTTCAAATCTTACGACAGAAATTTCAACTACGTCTACTACTAACTGATTCTTATGAAACCACTGGGTTACAAGCATGCATAAGCTTTATATTTTAACTCAATAGCATGAGATAATAATCTTAATATGTATCACAAGTATTACTATACTAGCTTCCGCCCGCGCGTACATTCACTCGGGATAAAAAGTAGCCTATGTGTTATTCCAGACGATAATCTATCTCTATGCCAATCTTAATCCAGAGCCGTTCAGTAGTTTTTGCGTGAAAGAGTAACAAACATCCATACATTCTTACAAACTTTCGCGTTTTTAATATTAGTATAGGCTATAAACAGAAATTACCATATTTGTATTTTCTTCGGCCCTGTAGGTACATATTCATATTGATTATCTATGTACGTGTGACATTCCTCAACAAAACTGTCAACTTATAACGGTTTGAAGATTCTCATACGGGTTCTATGATGGTTGAAGTTATTACGGTCTCAACAACGGCATTTTGCGATTATCACGCAATTACTATACTTAGCAATAGATGGAGGCATTTGGTGCGACGCAATGTCTACACCTTCGAAGACTAAAGGAGAGATCTCATATCAAACGTGTTGCTCTTAAAAATCTTAAAAATTTGGGACGGTTGATAGAAGTGATAACTAAGTAACTTGTGAATTGTATCGTCGAGCTATTACATTATTAGTTTTGAATATGGAGAGCGTTCGGTGACGATGACAATTACTATTTTGTTTCTTTTATTGATTTCATGTCAACCTTGGCATGATTCTCTTTCAAATTTAAAATATATTTTATGTAATTTCACTTAGTGTACAATGTGATCACCTTATGCTTTTATATGTACAAAAAGAGACGATGCCTCATTACCATACTGATAGATACTAAATTGTGATTGTGTAATTGATACGTTGTTTACTTTAATCTCTTAATTTTAAATTTCTTTTTTTGGTATGGTGTGTTGGTTTCGAACCTTTTTGGTACCCTCTTCAAATTGTAACTCATACGAAATTGAAAATATTATACCTTGGCGATTAAAAAGAGTAGCCAGAGTTTCTTGCCAATTCTTCTCTAGGCCCTACCCATGTCAGCGAATTGGCCGTAGGAAAAAATATGCTGACTTTTGTTTATTTTGACGTTCATAAGTATCATGTATTTGATCTAAATGAATAAATGACTTTGAGTTTGAGTTTGACGCGTGTTCCATGATTTTTATTCACACAAAAAGTTTGATTATGGAAAGCGTCAGGTGACGATGACGCGAGTTCTATGATTTTTGTTCACCTAAAAACTGCTCAACGCGTTTAAGATGGTTTCACTTCAAAAAGCTGACTCTCGCGGCATTCTTCGCAAGGCAGCCTTGTGATTAGGGTTGCCACCTTTTTTTGTAAATAAAGTACATTACACAAGAAAAAAAAAGTACACAGTATCAAAATAAAGTACAATTTATTTTCCTTAATGGCGCTGGCTTTCTGTGTGTTGCACCAATCGATAAATTTCGTTTAACGAAAAAACAATTACAACTAAACTTCTCAAAAGCATGAAGATATCACATCATGGGAAATAAAGTATTTTCATGTACTTTATTGTTCTCGTAAAGTATAGAGTACAATTACATAAAATAACGTACAATACTTTATTATAAAGTACTGGTGGCAACCCTACTTGTGATGCAGATACCCGCCTTTTCGTTCTCTCTGGAAAACATAAAAGTTTTAAGCCACGAACAACACAGTGGCTTATTCTTGTCAACATTACCAGTACCTATAGAATAGACCGTCACAAATTGACAAATTGATTCATCATATCGGTTGCGTGCTCTTGCGCAACTAATAGCAACACAATAGCGAACACTTTCTCTAAATTGCCTCTGCCGAGTTCATTGTACTGGGTTCCGTTCTACTAAGGCACGTTGCAATTAAGGGCTTTATCCTTACATGATATAGCTTGGATAACTCTAACTTAATATTCATTTAGGTTACAAAGTAACACTTATGAAGGTTATGACTGCCTTGGTAGTCCAGTGGGCGCAGTATGCGCCTGCTGTGCACGAGGTTGAGGGTTCAATTCCCACACAGGACAAAACTTTGTGTGACCCATAAAGAGTTGTTCTGAGTCTAGGTGTAATTTGTGTCCGTTAATTGTATGTTTGTAAAGTCCCCCGCAACACAGAGCTTGTTCTCTAGTGCAGGAGTTGTCTTTAAAAAAAAAGTTTTTAAACAAAGCGTAGTTCTAGAATAGGTAGAGTAGGTAAGCCTACAACAGTTTAAAGTAAGAATTATGCGTAGTGAGTTTTCAGGAAGGACTGTGGTTCAACATTTTTCAACAATTGCAATACCGAGAGTTAAATTTACCATGCGATAATACAAAAAACATTACATTAAAGCTTTTAAGGCTCGTACAGCGTAAAACAACCATGCACTTTTAATTAATACATCGCGTGCCTGTGAAATTGGCATGTAATTCGATTAAACTTTACAAAAAACAGACTTGTGGCACTCACAACACTCTGTTTATTACATCACTAGTGAATCGCGCCGCCATTTTATTTATTAGTTAAAATTGCATAAACTCAAACTCAAAATTCATTTATTCATTTAGGGTACAAAGTAACAATTATGAAGGTCATAAATTATGAATAAACCAGAAAGATGATATCAGCAAAATTTTCCTACGACTAGTTCGCGGACGTGGAGCCTTGAGAAGAACTAGCAAGAAACTCAGGCTCATAATTATTAATAAAACGTGAAGATAGATAGATTAAAAACTCTTTATTGTTCACCAATTGTATTGAGTTAAGAAGTGCGCTTAGCAAGAAAATAATAATTATAAATATCTATTTTCTCTTTTTTATTAAAAAGTATCTATTAAATATACACCAACCTTCCCTGTTTATCGTTCTATCCATTAGTGAAAACTTTATGAAAATGCTTTGTGTGATTTAGAAGACGTAAGCAGAGATTTAAATACAGTTTGTTAACTTTATTATTTGCGCTTGCGGCCGATTGTCGATACCACCACCAACTCGTTTACCACTCAACGAAGTGGCCACGAGTCAGCTATATTTGATAAGTACAAGACTAAAGAGCTCTTGAATCTATTTATCGTTCAATAAGTCTAGTACAAGTTCTAGAATATTCCCAATTACCCTGTCGTACTTCAAATTATACGGTCCCTTTATTACCTAAGACAAATTAACCTGAAGCCTTCAATTAAGTTATAGGGTGAGGATAGACTGTACCAAAATGGTATTAACTGTAGACTTTAGAGGATTCTGTGCGCGAGACGTTGCATATTATCCTTTAAAAACCTGCCAAGGAGGCATTTAATTCGTCAATCCTTACTAATATTATAAACGTGAAAGTTTGTAAGAATGAATGTATGGATGTTTGTTACTCTTTCAAGCAAAAACTATTGAACGGATCTGGATGAAATTTGGCACAGAGATAGATTATAGTCTGGAATAGCATATAGGCTACTTTTTATCGCGATAACCGACATCTACACGGGCAGGGCCGCAGGCAACAACTAGTCGTTTATCAATACATTTCGTTAAAAGATTTATACTATTTAATTTTTGGCAACACGCAAGTGATGCATTCAGTATTGTAAGCGTCCATAGGCTTTGGTAACTGCTTACCATCATTGCTTGTTTACTTGTTTGCTTGTCTGGTATGACTGGCCTGTTGGTCTAGTATTAAATGACCCTGACTGCTGAGCCAGCGGTGGGTTCGATTCCCACACGGAACAAAACTTGTTGTGATTCATAAATGTTTTTTTCGAGTCTGGAAGTAATTTGTGTCTGTGAATTGTATGTTTGTAAAGCCCCCTGCGACGCCAGGCTTGTATCTTAGGGCGGGAGTTGTCTTAAAAACCCTTGCGGGGCAGTCTTTAGGGACTGTCGATAGAAGTGAAAACTAAGTTACTTTCGTCGAGCTATTAGATTATTATTTTTGAATATGGAAAGCGTTCGATGATGATGACGCGAGTTCTATGATTTTTTTCACTCAAAAAGTGCTCGCCTTTTTTTATACTACTTCGGTGGCAAACAAGCATAGGAACACAACTACACCGCTGTGTGTAGTTATTTGGCTGTAGTCTTTTGAAAGGTGGAGGTCCTTCCCCAGTCGGGCTTGCTCGCTAGTACGGTACTACTTACTCCTCTAGAAAAAAAGCGCATAAAGAAGTTTTCACTCCAAGAATATGTAGTTTATAAAATGTTTTATTAAATACATTTAATAATGTCTTAAATTAGCCTGACGTATATCATTCTATGAAGCCACAATATCTCCTAATCCTGTAGCTGCCATGATACCTTTGTAACATAGACATAGAAAATTGGTTGATTTATTAAGGGTTCGTTGTAGGATAAGTATTGAAGAGAAAGGATGATATATGGAGGAGTCAGTAGGTCACACGTTATTAAGGTGTACGTGTATTAAGCTTGAGGGAATGACGTATTAAAATGTGAGTAGTTCGAGTGCGAAAGAAAGACGCAGCTATATGGCGTGTATAGCTCTGAGGCTCTAGACAAGTGGCATAAACGGTAGTCAAATCGAAAAGTCAAAAAAATAAATATATGGGGTTTGACGTAAGTCTACGATACCCTCTCGAGCGCCCAAATGTAAAATGTCAATATGACGTCAAGCGCCCAGTTCGAATTTTGTACGCGAAGCAACATCAGCGGAGAACGTTCAAACGCCAATTTCGTCGTAAATTTATAGGCATACATATTATAAAGTATATATATTTGAAATCTAGATTAAATTTGCAGTATTTATAAAGTAATCTATTTAATTTTTATCTTTAAATGGAAATACTATAGTCGATCGAATCAGAGAAATGTGTTAATTTTGACGAAGTTTTCAAAAAACGACTTATGGAAATCAAAATAAACTAATTCATGAATAAAAAAGCTTATATAATATTAACAATTAGTTATTTTATTCATATCAATCGAAATTTACCCTTTACACTCAATATTTATCGACAGAAATAAAAGGGATCATAAAAGCTATTTTGTTGTTTCAACAGATGTGAGTTCGAATGCCTCTTTGGCCAAATCTATCAGGTTATTGGTTATATTTATGTGTTTTGGTGGATTTTAAACTCATTTACAAGTCTTATCTTAATAAATCAATTGGTTAGAGCCGACAGATTTTTTATTACTCTACAAAAGAAAAAAATATTTGCAAAACCTATCGTCGCTGAAAAAAAGGCCGTAGCTATAAAACTATCGGTTGTTCTGCAAATTACTTGAATCCTTAAAAACTACAAAAAGTAAGAAATTAAAATATGTAAACAACATATTTCTAATGATTACTGAGATTCAAAGAAATCACTGCAAACATTTGTAAAAATTCTCATAAACTTGTGAAACTTTCTGGTCTCGTTTCTGTACTAACAAACAACAAAAGTGTGCATATGTTTGTATTCTATTGCCGTCTCATTTTATTAGCTTCAATTTCTTATGAATTCGAAGAGGATAGATATAGTTTAAGGCATTTTATTGTGACATTTCTGAAACGGGTAGAGATAACCGTAGAACGGTGGCCGGGCGCTTATCCCACTTTTAAGTTACCGCCGTTGTACGGTGTCAGGGCGCTGCAGAGGATACGATGTCGTTAGCTTACGTCAAA
Organism: Trisateles emortualis; assembly: GCA_947095525.1. NCBI lineage: Eukaryota > Metazoa > Arthropoda > Insecta > Lepidoptera > Erebidae > Trisateles > Trisateles emortualis. The sequence continues at coordinate 15,879,787 of OX352745.1, forward strand.
TTCCCTACATTTGCTTGTTTGACTTTTCGATTCGCCTATCGCTTATGCCGCTTGTCTAGAGGCTCTGTCCCTCTTTCTCGATCGAAAGACTTTTCGTTTAACACGTCATGGTTTTTTTTTATACTACTTGGGTGGCAAACTACTGGTGGTGGTACTGATGTTAAGCAGTTACCGGCTATGGACGTTTGCAATTCCAGAGATTTTCTTGCGTGTTGCCGACCCATTGTTTTACACCAGGGCTTAAAGATGGAATATCCCTGGGATAGAAAACATTTCTTGATTCTTGATAGATCAAGAGAGACAGAGGGTTTTTAGGCCTAAATTCACACTAATCAACACTGGCCTAATGCGGGTTGCTGAATCAGGCATGTCTTTAGAATTACATCTAAGACATGTGGGTTTCCTCACGATGTTTTCCTTCACCGTTAGCAGATGGCGAATCATTTGATTAGTACATATATACTCCGCAAAGAGAAATTCACATTGATACTGCCAACCGGCCGGCTGATTCTCTAAAAACAGCGATGGCAAACTGACAGTTGTGATTGCTCGGTGACGGCACAATCTATTGACTTAACGTCAAAAAGGCTCAGTTTTTGCTCTTACGGAATACCGATTTTAAATCTGACAGCCAGATTTTGCTCAGTTTTCGCGGTGGCTCGGTTTTTGCTTTTACGAAACACCCCTGCGGGATCGAACTCACACCTCTTGCTTGCAAGTCGGTTACTTTCCCACTCGGCCACCACCGTCCTAACCGACACCATTTTACAACTAAATTCTTTACCGTTAACATTTCCGATACTCAATATTCAAATTAAAATCATAATCCTTGAGGTTCCATCTTCAATATTCTGTCAATCAACAAGAACAAATAGCTTCGGTGACCTTCCTATCTTGAGTGAACAGACTTCAGACTTAGTTTATTGAAAAAATCTCTGTTCAACCGCTAAATTGAATGTCGCTTGAGATAAAATATGTTGTAAGTTAGTGAATGTAGTACCTACTTGGTTACCCCATTGATTTGTGTATAATAATAACCTATGGTGGCCGATGGGGGCAAAATGTAGACTGTATAACACCATAATAAAATAAAGGTGGTTTAAGAGAGGTACGTCACCATACTAACGGGCAAGCCCGACTGGGGAAGAACCTCCAAATTACAGAAGACCACAGCCAAGTAACTACACAGCGGTGTAGTTGTGTTCCTGTGTGGGAGTACAGGTCACCGGCGCTCATTTAGGGATGCGTTTTGAATGAAACGTATTCCTATCCCAGGCATACTCCCATTTTAAAGCCTTGTAAAAAATGGGTTGGCCACCCGTAATTGATACCACGGTACTTCTAGTATTGCAAGCGTCCATAGGCTATGGTAACTGCTTACCATAAACATGCTTGTTTACCACCTTTAAGTAGTATAAAAAAACGTGAGTATCTGCACCAAACATAAAATGCTGAGTCAGAGGTCGTGAATATTTACATAAATAGTTATTAAAATTAAAGTAACCTAACCTAACCTACTTACAAACAATCAGATATTGTATTTAAAGGTATAATACCTATAAATAAAATATCTGATTGATGTCGCAGTTCTGAGGAAAGGTGCCCAAAAGACTGGCAACATTTCCAGGCTGGATTGCAAGGCTAATTCGTCGTGGATTCATTTCCATACGGGACAAAACTTATGTGATTCATAAATGTTTGCTCCGAGTCTGATTATGTGTAACTCGTTTCGGAAACGACTCGAACGAATTGAAAAAAAAAAAAATTGGCAGGTAGCTAAGTACCTGCCAATTTTTCAACAACCGCAATTTTCCAAAAAAAATTACACCTAGTGAAGCCGTTCACCTAGGTACTAATATTTAATCTTGTGCCAAGACGCAAGCGATTGCCAGTATATTATGTAAGATAACCCACCCTTAGCAAAAGTATAATATTACTAAAATAATTTATATTGCCTTTGAAAACGAAGTCATATCATATTTGTAATTATATTATCTTAACCTTGTTCACGAGAACAGGTAAATAAATATAAGAACGAAGAGAGTTATTAAAAGGTTCTGACTGAAGTAAATTCAAACAGATTAACAAGCCCAAATTCTTCGAAAGCTAAACCTACCTTTTCTATTAAGCTCGTGTCAACAAACTCTTAAGTCTTAAGGGAGTGTTCACATATTACGATACAGTCGTGCTATCAACGCGCAATCTACGCTTAGTAATCGCGTATAATCCAGATCTTACATATGTTGCCGGTGGCTTTGCTCACGTTGATGTTGGTTATCGCGATATAAAGTGCCTTATGTCCTTCTTTAAGATACTATCTGTCTTCTTACCCAATTTCAATACGATTCGTTTTTCTGGTAAGTCGTAAAAGGAAATACACAAAATCACTTTGGCATTTATAATAATAGTAGAGATGTGAAATAAGTCAATGGAAAACAAAACGCCTGAAATCGGGCGCTGAAAGTGATGCTCCAGGGGCCGTACCATGATGAAAGTGAGACAGAGCTTTATAGCATGTAATGCTCTTCCTACGGCCCCTAATAATGCTTACAATTATAGATTGGTAACTTTAAAAACTTGAAGCTAGAGAAAGGCTTACACGTCAGCCACGCGATCCACGCGCAGTTACCGCGCGTCGCCGTCGCAACTGTGTGAACATGCTCTTACAAAAATAAATAAATTGTTAGACTTTTATTTCATATATTTATTCTATAAATTCCGAAGGTATATTTCCTTTGAATTATTTCGGTTGCCATATTCAGGTGGCTCGTATATCAAGATCTTATTCCAAACAAAATGGCTGTGGGATTTTCTTTATAAAAACGTAGATTATTACTCGTTATATCGTCTCTCGTCTGGTTATAAGGACTTCTTTGATATCATTTTGTATGACTTATTCAGTTTAATCTTAGCTGGATGCGAGAAGGAAAGTATCGTGACGTGGAAAGTACCGTCCCTTGTTATTAACACTAATATTGTAACTCATACCAAATTATAAATGTTATACTCTGGCAATTAAAAAGAGTGGCCCGAGTTTCTTGCCAATTCTTCTCGAGGCCCAACCCTAGTCAGCGAATTGGCCGTAGGAAAAAAAGTATGCTGGCATTTGTTTTTATGACGTTCATAAGTATCATGTATTTGATCTAAATTAATAAATGAGTTTGACTTCGTGACAAGTGGTATACGCATAGAGAAAACTATTTTGTGTGAGCTGGGTAATAAATTGTAGGAATGTCATTATACGCTGAGCTGGGGTTCGATTCCAACTTTACGAATAGTCTGTAGTATATTCTACTTTTAAAATAAATTACTTTTATGCTACTTGGATGGCAAAAAGCATACGGCCCGCCTGATGTTAATAAGCCAGATGTTAGCCTATGGATGCTACTGCTAGGGTGTGTTCCAAAATGTTCTACAATTTTTGTTCAACTAATAGAACTTATTTGATTATTTTTCTACAATGTTCCAATAAAATACTAGAAGGTCTCATTTTTTTACACAAGGGCTTTCTAATCCATATTAAAGCCTTGGTGTAAAAAAATGGAATATGAAAACTTTTCTATAATGTGTATTTGTGTCATTAAGAAATACTTAGGTATGTTTATCAGTTGTCTGATTGCCACCAGGCTCTGCCTAGTTTGGCATCAAATGACCATGTGAACATCATATTATCGATTCCCGGGTCGGGCCAAAAATCGATATTGATTGATTTTCTGTCAATTCGGAATAAATGCACGAAGTTTGGCAATTGGCGGTGTTAACATCACCGTGCCTTGGATCCCTCTCCGGTCGTGTCATCAGAGTGGATCGGACTGTGAGAGTGAGGGAATAAAGAATGCACTTGTGTTTGCGCACACACTTATGCACTATAATATCTCCCGCGCAGATTAGTCTCCGTTGAGATTAGCCGCCGTGACCGAAATTCGACAATAGTATTGCATTTTTATTATTATTAAATTAGCCAGAAAACCTTTTAAGTATTGTTAAAAACTGCACTATACAAAAACTAATAATTTATTTTTTTATTGTTACAGGTAAAGAGATATTTTGAACTTTTATTCCCGTACACACCAAGCGCAGAACTGGTAAAATTTATTTTAAACTTTACTTACATGATTATATGGGCGGATATTATTTGCCAACAAACCTGTTTTTGTTATAATATCCTGAACGTTGTTAGTGCTAAAGAGGTAGATTTTCTTACAGGCAAAACTGCTGATGAACAATATTATCATAAGGTTGCATGCAAATTAGGTGTGTACTACAACTAGGGTAAGAAATTGAGTTATATAATAATATGCCACGCTTCGGAAAGCACGTAAAGAACATCTTTGGAACAAAAATTGAAATAGATTTTTTACCAGTTTTAAAAATCCTTAATTTCCTCACTGTCTCTTACTATTTTGTAACATGGTGGTCCAGTGGCCGCTGTATATGCCTGCTGTGCACGAGGTTGTGGGTTCGATTCCCACACAGGACATAACTTTGTGTGACCCACAAAGAATTGTTCTGAGTCTGGGTGTAATTTGTGTCCGTTAAATGTATGTTTGTAAAGTCCCCCGTAACACAGAGCTTGTTCTCTAGGGCGGGAGTTGTCTTTTAAAAAAAATGGAAACGTAATTGTACATTCAAATACTTTCTGTTTTCCAAATAAAATAAAATAAAGCTGTTGGTTTTCCGCTTATTTTCTATTCGGTCGTGTCAGATTGCCGTCACATCGGAATATGATAGTGAAGGAATAGAGAGTGCACTTGTGCTTGCGCACACACTTATCCTTATATAAAAATCAATGCCACTTTTAGTTGTAATTGAACTTCTCCTAAACGGCTCGGCTGATTTTAATGAAATTTTGTGTGTTCGAGTAAGGCTCCGGATGGTTTAGATTCACAATTGGATCCGGTAGGTGGCGCTGCTCTCGGTATATCAGCTTTTCCGGGTAGGACGACGTCTGCCAGGTCCGCTAGTATGCTATAAGTAACATACTCTCGCGTCTCTGTCGAGATTAGCCATCGTAACAGAAATTCGGTATAGAAGAACATTATTTGCCAAGAAACCAGACATACGACATAGAAGACCTATAGATATTGATCTTCCAAATGCACCTACCAAGGTTTTCAGTCGGCATCACACAAAGATTGACTGGTAGAGAATTCCGCTGTCATGAAGGCCCCCTTCATACAATGTATTGTACAATAAGTTTTAATAGATAGACATACAAGAAACTAAACACTAAAAACTTCTGGTATTTTTACCACATATTTTCATAAGACTGTAGCAATACTTTTGAGAAATCCTGAAAGAAATATAAAAGAGTCATATCATTAACCATAACAGAATAACTTCCAACCAAAACCTAATAAAACAATCAATAGATGACAAGGAAACGCTCCAATCCCATACAAAACTTCCCCAAACATTTTCCGTCGAAACTTGTCACTTAATGAAAAGCCACTATCAGTTTTCCCAAAATAGCGTCAACAGATTTCATACGAAAATGCTTAGATGTTTTTAGTATAGATGCGTTGAATATTTTCCATTTTAATAATATTATTAGTGATTAAAATGTGAGTGAGGAAGTTTATCAAAATGTTATTGAGATTTTCCATTTAAAAAAATCTGTGCAGAAGCCGAATTCGTGCCCGATTTGTAGCAATATGCCTCCAACAGGGTGGAATGACGATCTGTTGAAGGTCACAGACAGCCGATGGACGAGATCAGCGCAAGACCGAATAGTGTACCATCAGTCATGTCAGGTTTTACTGGTCCACCTGAAGTGGTGAAGCCACCTGAAGTGGTGAAGTGCACAGGAGAGTTTTAGTTGGTATGCCGGCTGCCTACCACCTCTAGACCGTAGAGCTCGATATAACCACCCGCTTCCCTGGGCAGGGCGCTATGCGTTAAGCATTTCCGCCCTTAGAAAGAGCAAATGCTGTGAAAGTCTTTGGGAAAGACATAATTATATTCACCAAAGGATGTCTTCAATCTAAATGAAATAATACGGTAATAATGGCAGAGGTCTAACTCTGTCATTAAATTGGCCACCAACTACAACCACAAACCACTCAATACAAAAACGAAGTAAATAAATATCTGGTGTAAGAAAACATTAGAACATGACGTGTCTATGAAAAAATATCGCAAATAGATTATAACTAACTTACAACTCAAGTTATCTCGAAAAAATAATTTTCCAAAGAAAGAAATCTAAAGGGAAAAGTTTTTCCGTTAACGGAAACAGATATATGTCAAGTCCGGGATTTGGAGGGTCGCATCCGTCATTGAACAAATCCAGTGAGCCTTGATAAGGGTGTCACTGGAGGCTCCGACAATAAATCGTTCAGTGACTAAATGTTGGATTAGGACGAAGGTTCTTTTACAGATATTATTGAAAACAGCTTTCTTTGAACTCAATTCCGGGTTGTTTTAAATAACCAACTCGTAGATTTGACTGACTGATGTCATTGAAATGTTAGAATTTTATTTTTAATACAAATAAAATAGCAACAAGCATAGCATATAACCTGGCAGTAAACAGGTTAGGAAGGTTTTTCTGAGAAAAAAATCGTTTTGAAATTTGCGGTATTTGTGCCTCAGAAAGCTGTTGTTGCTTTGCATGATCTTCCTCCGGTTGTGTCGATTTGCCATTTAATATGAGAGTGAATAAAAAGTGCACTTGTGCTTGCGCATACACTTGTGTACTGTAACATCTTCCATGCAGATGGCTAGTCTCCGTTAAGATTAGCCGCCAAAATGTCGGTTTTGAGGACATTATTAGGTATACCTAAGTACAAATTGTCTATTCCCGTTTAAACATAAATGCGAACGTATTTATTGTTATTTATAAAAAGATTTTCTTGCAAAATTAATGCAGGATTCAATTCAAGGATCTAGGGATTTGCATTTACAGAAATAACTGCTCTAGTTTTTAAACTCAATATTTCTCTTTTCGTATTTGCATATTAAAGCTTAGCTTAATAAATAAGTATAAACTGTTTATCCGCTGAAGCTCTCAGCTCTGTTCATGTTTTTCCTTCTACTATCTGCATGCAATTTTCCAATTTAAATTCACAATAAACAGGGTGTCGGAGTAAGTACATTTTTAACTTTTCTCATTGACCTATCTTTTTCAGATTTAAGTTGCTTGTAGAAGTATTTTTTGCTAAATCTTATTAATATCTGCATAATATAATATCTTGAAGGTTATCTTTATGTAAAAGAAGACAGTTGATAGACAGGGCATAATGTAGGAAATAGTCTCTAAATAATAATGCGGGGACTTTTGAAGTTCGAACATCGCCAGTTGCACCCACTACCTTGCCTGACCGAATAGGTCCAAACCGGTAGGTATTTATTTTGACAGATTTAGGCAGTGTCCTTACTATATAGTAAGTACGTACCTACACTGCCGCAATCTATCAACATTTAGATAGATTCTGTGAATACTATGGAAATCCGTGGGAGAGGCTTCGAAGTCCATTGCAAATTGGTAATTTCCAAGTTTGCTTTAAAGACATTAGAAGTGAAAGACCATCAAATTTACTGGTTTAAATAAGCTTATTACAGCACTATTGAAGAAAAAGAGTTATATGTCGTTTCGCCCGCCATTTGTTCGCCCGAACGGGCCAAACGACCAAATTACAAAATTTATAATATTTTGTAAATATTTTCATTGGGCGTTTCTTCCGATGGCAGTTTTATTACTGTTCATGTACAGACAGCATCAAAATCTGGCAAAACGAACTATAACTCAAGAAAAATACCACACAAATGTTTTAAAATTAGGTTGTGCCAAAAACAATGCATGCAGCAAGTTTTTGCATGTGTCACTTATAAAAATTAATATTATGCATGCGAATGAACGAACTAAGTGTGTGTTCTGAAACTCTTTTATTTCAATTTACGGTATTTTCGGTAATTATGGTGATGTTAAGTCGGCATATACGGCCACAGCCTTCAAAGTCACATACGGGTAAAATAAGTAATCCTTTAGTATTTTTACGTCAGTAATATAATATTTATAGGCCAATAAAACCAACAAAATATAAAGGTATCAGTGGAATTTATCGAGTTTTGGCCACCGATACTGTACATAACCGAATTCATTCCACTTCATTTTGTAATTTTTATATCAATAGAGAGAGAACTTTGGCTATAAACAAAGAGACTGCCTCGGTGGTCCAGTGGTCGCAGAATGCGGCTGCTGTGTACGAGGTTGTGGGTTCGATTCCCACACAGGATAAAACTTTGTGTGACCCACAAAGAATTGTTCTGAGTCTGGGTGTAATTTGTATCCGTTAATTGTATGTTTGTAAAGTCCCCCGCGACACAGAGCTTGTTCTCTAGTGCGGGAGTTCTTTAAAAAAAAAATATTACTAGAAATATCACTTGCGTGTTGCCGACCCATTTTTCACACCAAGGCTTTAATAAGGAGTATCCCTGGGATATGAAAACGTTAATTTCAAAGCGCAACCCTAAATGAGCGCTGGAGACCTGTACTTACACATAGGAACACAACTACACTGCTGTGTATAGTTATTTTGCTGTGGTGTTTTTAAAGGTGGTCCTACCCCAGTTGGGCTTACCCAGTTATATAGTGCCTATTACGTGGTACATCGAACCATCTACCCGCATCTAAGTTATAAATATCTAAGTAATAGAGCTTATAACTTTATAGTTGTAGTATACACTAAACAGATGTAATAATATTAAAGTTATTGGTAGATTACTTGGCTCTGTTTTATTGGTAATAGCTTGGTCACTGTAAATATCATAATAGTTACAATGTAGAAATGGAAATATAAGTAGAATAAAATAATTAAAAATAGTAAATAACAACCCATATATGTCCCACTGCTGGGCACGGGTCTCTTCTTCTCTATCAAGAGAGAGAGGGGCTTAAGGCTTTAATTCACACACACTGGCCTAATGAGTTTCCTCACTATATTTTCCTTCACCGTTAGCAGATGAAAAATCATTTTAATGGAAGGTACATATAAACTTCACAAAGTGAAATCAACCACCCACCACCACTTTAAACTAATATTGATTAATTTAGAATTGACTTTAAAAATCCGGTGGTAGCCGAGTAGGAAAGGAAAGACTTGAACACACACTTCAGCGGGTCTACCCTGGACACTCGATTCCGTTTAAAAATTGAAATTAGAATGTCATTTTGTACTGCGAGCTGTGTGTGATAAAATTGGCACTCTTGAACACGATCGTAATTGAAATTGGAATCGAGTTCACGATCGACTATACTGGGCTGCCATACAAATAAAAAAATTAAGCTAACAAATAAAATATTATTAAATAAAGTGAAATATTTATTAATTATTACTTTTCATATTTATTATAGCATGAATTACCATTAAAAGTATATTTCGCATATATTTCAGGTGGTTAAATATTTATATTTAATTAATAAATAAATACATTTTATAAATTATATGATTACAATGGCAACCCTCAATTAAAAAAAAAGTTCGCGCTACTTCAACTTGTCAACAAACAATAGCCAATACAATACAATACCTATATTTTTAATGTATTTTAGGGACTATATCTTACTTTTATAAGTATAGAAGACGTAGATATCGACAGGTTCCGGGCTAATTGTATTAAGCGACACTCTGAGCGATATAGACTTTTATACATATTTGGAATCAGCGAATTTTTCTGCGTCATTTGAGCTGGGTTTGGTGACGATCGGAGCACTTTTTTGTCGCTTAATACAACCGCATTTTTGGGCCCATTTTTGACTGCAATGTATGAAGCGACACAAAATATTGACAAATTTAGAAACTGTGTACTTAAGCTCACTACCAAATACCAGACAGTCGCTTAAACTTTTTTTCCTGGAGCAACAATTTACAGGCAACGTACGTTAAAGCATTTAGCCTGACTTTATAAATATATAGAAATGTCGCTTCATACAATTAGCCTCTTTGTTAAATTCTCATCCAGTGTCGCTTAATACAATTATCTTTACCTTGTAAATATACAAGAATGTCGTTTAATACATTTAGCCTCTTTGACAAATTCATACCGAGTGTCGATCCATACATTTAGCTCTGTACATGAAATGTTAGATGTTGTCACTTTAACCATTTAGCTTGCAGTAGATAATGATATGTCGGTCGCATGAACTATTCAGGATTTCAACAGTAAACATTAAAAGATTATGGTTAAACCTATTTTTCTTATTCAATATTTGATTTGCAGTGTCGTTTCAGTTATAACAAAAGTAAAGTTCTAGTAGTTTAAACAGTTTATCTTAAACGAAATAAGAATAGTATACACATTAATACAATCAACATTTTATATGGATTGACTATTATGACGTTGGTTAAAACAATGATTTTGGCGCCATTGCGATAAACCGCGCAAGTTTAAAAGCCCCTGATACCCCGCGCGGGCGCTTCATGCGTCACCCACCTCGCCGCGCATCTCCCTGTCGGCCGCTTCACGGTCAAATTATCGTTTTAGTTGCAAATCGTGAGTATAGGTAAGTAAACTTCTAAACTTTTTTGTAACGGGAGATGTTTTGATTTTGATTACTGAGAAAGTTAGAAAAAAAGTATAGAAGAAAACAAGTAAAGAAATGAAAACGCTCGTAAACATTGTTTTTTTTGTGATTATTTTTAAAATAAATTATTCTATAGATAAACCTTATTTTGTAATTGAAGAGAGTTTTCAAAAGAATAATCTCAAAAAAGAAGTTCTTATATAAATGTTAAAGTTTAGGAATGAAGAAGAATGAGAATAATTATTATTTCAGGTAATAAGACTGTAGGCTACGTAATAAAAAGACTGTTTAACTTCTGATTACTATACAATTGTGATGTAAACTGTAGCTGGTACTTTAGTAAGCTAAGAAGTTACTGCTGTTCCTAAGTGATTGTCATTTTGAATAAAAAACATATCTTTAAACAATTTATAATGTGTATTTTATTTCTCATTTCATAATTATTAACAAGATAGGTAGGAAAACGGTACCCTTTGTATGTACCTTTTAATTTATCAATGTTTTACCCGCAAACTTCATTTTTACAAACAATTTTAAATGATTGCAAACAATTTATTTTTTTAAAAATCAGTCGCATAAACTAATTAGCCATACATTAATAAGTTTAAGATATGATGATTAAATCAATTAGCTTAGGTTTGAAATATGACCAACTCTTTGATTAAAGCACTTAGCTTAGAGCCATTATTTGCATGCCTGGGCGGTTAAGTCACTTAGCTTGGAACAGGAAATAATAAATCTAGGTTGTTTAGTCATTTAGCCTGGAATAAGAAACAATAATCATAGGCCGTTAAATCATTTAGCCTGGAACAAAATAAAGTAAAATATGGGTCATTTTGTATTAAGCGACATTTATTTTGATTAAAAATAGGAAGATTAGAAACAAAATGAATCCAATTATTAGGAATGTATGATATCAAAACAGTAATATCCTTCTTTTTAAGAAATAATGCAATTTGCTTAAGTTATTAATTTTTTTCTAAAAATCGAAACTTTAAACTGCTCTGGTGTAAAGTTTCAAAAATGTCGGTTAATACAAATAGCCCGGAACCCGTCGATATAGATTTTTATGTTATTTTAGATGATACATAGGTACTATGATTTACGTTTTGTGTTAATTTGTTGAAATATAACGATGATTGTTCATAATGATGTCGGAAGAAATTAAGCCCAAGGTTTCATAGAAAGTGCTGTCTTATTTTTAATGTAACATAATAATGTATGATGGACATGTTTATCTTTATTAGAACTACAAAATAGTCAGCGACGACATATGTCTTTATTATACGAATAGCTTTCCATACCTAACCATTTTTATGTTAATATATGCATTTTACACCACACAATTTAAATCATTACCTATCTTATGAAATATCGTAATACGAAAACTTTCATTACTTCTGCACACACCACACTCGCTAGTAATAAATTCATAAATCAGAGAAGATAAGTTAGCAACTCCAATATATAATTACATATTAGTATATAATGTAATATCAAAAGTTCTTAATACGTCGAAATTCTCTATTAAGTATTAGATAATGTTTTATTGTTTTCTATTATTTATTGTCACTGTTTTAGAAAACGCGTTGTCGGCATAATGCACCATTGGGTTTAAATTCTGCCTTTGTCACACATCCAATGCATGCGCATTATCCAAAATATTATATATAAGTGCTAAACGTGCCATTATTGATGACAATCTCTTAATAAATCACACACAATAGTTAATTATTGTGAGTAATTTTTGGGATTGAGTTTACTCGATCCCAAAAAAGTTAGCGTCAAGAGTACCAAATGTTATTAGGATCGAGCTAATGTCAAATTTCAAACGAATTCATTGGCCTGTAGGATTGAAACTGGTTCAGGATTGGAACGGGATTGGAACGGGATTGAGATTGGTATTGGATTCCATGGTAAGCCTGCAGGTCTGAGTTCGAGCCCAGAGGCTGTACCATTTTCTGTTCAAACGTGAGCCATTCGTTTGAGAAAGAGGGACGGAGCTATATAGCGTATATAACTCCGTCTCCCTTTTTCGCTCGCACGTCTGATGTTTAACACTTCATGGTACGCCCCATGTGACGGCCCCATGTGACAGTAACAATGTAAATTTCACTTTGCGGAATTTAAACTTACTAATCTATACTAATATTATAAAGCTGAAGAGTTTGTTTGTTTCTTTGTTTTGTTGAACGCGCTAATCTCAGAAAGTACTGGTTTGATTGGAAAAAATCTTTTTTGTTGAATAGTGCATTTATCCAGGAAGGCTATATAACATCACGCTATGATCAATAGGAGCGGAGCAGTAGTGACATATGTTGCAAAAACGGAGAAAATATTCCAAATAACCACCCGGACAAAGTCGCGGGCAACCCCTGGTGAAATTATATACCATCTACTAACGGTAAATAAAAACATCGTAAAGAAACCCACATGTCTTAGAATAAATTTTAAAGGCGGTTTGTTCAGACTCACCATTCTGCATTGAGCCAGCGTTATGTAAATTAAGACCTAAACTCTCTCAGCTCTTTACAAATGAGATGAGACCCATGCCCAGCAGTAGGCCATAATAATATAAATACTGATGTATTGACGATAACTGACTAGCCTGTTAGTCTACTAGTTAGAGACCCTGACTGCTACGCCGGAGGTCGTGGGTTTGATTCCCACACGCGAAAAACTATGTGGGATACATAAATGTTTGTTTCGAGTCTGGGTGTAATTTTTGTCCGTAAATTGTATGTTTGTAAAATTCCCAACGACGGCTTGTTCCCTAGTGCGGGAGAAAATAACTTCACATTGGTCTTTTACTTTCACATGCGGAACATTAATCTCGCATAAATCCCACTTCTACAGCGTGGTTTTACGATATCTATGGTACAGTTGATAGCAATTTTATATGTGTCGCATAAACTATCTTTTATGCATTTAATATAAATGAATATATCTAAGAACTGATTACAGTTGCTATATATTCATTTATTTGCATGCATAATACATTTTATACTGTTTTTATTGTTAGGTATAATGTTTATGTTATGGAATACACTTTTAAAAGGTTTTCCCAACATACTAATTGGCTGGTGTAGTGGTTAGTGGGACAATTATTTATATATATATGTAATAATAAAAACCCATAAGCGTCCCACTGCCGGGCACTCCTCTCCTCTATCAAGAGAGAGAGTGAGGGTTTCAAAAAGGGGACAATATTTATGGATCACATAAATTTTAGTTTTGTGTGGGGATCAAACCCACAACTCGGCACGTGGTGGTGGTAGCCATTGAACTTACCGTGCATATTTGTATGTTGTATGTATGTTTGTTTGTTATGTTTTCACGACTAAACGGCTTAACGAATATTAATGAAATTGGGCAAGTAGATAAATAGTATGTCAGGAAAGGATAAAGGGTACTTTTAACTGCGATAACCAGACATGCGGGCGGAGCTGTGGACCACAGGTAGTTTAACTTCACGGTTGGTTCAGTGGCTTATTTGGTTACATCACCATTTACCACTGCGCAGTGTGTTGTAGGTTCGATCCCAAAAATTGTTTGACCCATAAATCGTTGTTCCGAGTCTGAGTGTAGTAGTCTAGTCCTTGAATTGTATGTTTGTAAAGTTCCCCGCGACACAGAGCTTGTTCCACCCTAGTTTTTTTTTTTTTTTTTTTTTTATACTACCAAGGTGACAAACAAGCATACGGCCCGCCTGATGGTAAGCAGTTACCGTAGCCTATGGACGTTTGCAACACCAGGGGTGTCACTCACGCGTTGCCGACCCTTTAAAAACCTTATAACTCCTTTCTTGAAGAACCCCATTATTTTACGTATTTTATTTTATTTTATTTGATCCGTTCAGTATTTTAGAACAGAAAAAGAGGGTCTCTTTTTCTGTTTTAAAAAGACTACTCCAGCGTTGTCTTTTAAAAACAGAAAAAGAGACCCTCTAGACTAGTGTAAAAAAGCAAATATATGGGATTTGACGTAAGTTTACGACATTATATCGTAGACTTACGTCAAATCCCATACATTATTATTTGCTTGACTTTTCGATTCGACTATCGCTTATGCCACTTGCCTAGAAGGGCAGAATAGAAAAAATAAATATGAAAAAATTGCTACAAAGGCGACATTCGTCATACGTCAGTGTAATGTGGATAGATTTACTTAGTTTAACAAATTTGCTTGCAAATACTTTAGATAACGTTCGTTAATGAAGGTCGTTGTTGTTTGTAGTGTAGACGTTATCTTTTTATCTTTTGTATACTTCCTATATGATGTAATTAGTTGATCTAAGTTGTTATTAAGATTCTAATGGAGAGGCCTTATTTTGTTGTAGGTAGGTCATTGTGGTACAAACAAATATGATGAGACGAATGTTTCTTTTTGTGACATTGTCCATGTTGTTGTCCCAAGATAAGAATAATTTAAGGTAGGGCACCTAATAGTGAGCAAGCCCGACTGGGTTAGAACCTCCACCTTACAGTAGATTCAGAAAGGTAAGGCACCATAACTGACTGCCTTGGTGGTCCAGTGGCCGCAGTATGCGCCTGCTGTTCACGAGGTTGAGGGTTCGATTCCCACACAGGACAAAACTTTGTGTGACCCATAAAGAGTTGTTCTGAGTCTGGGTGTAATTTGTGTCCGTTAATTGTATGTTTGTAAAGTCCCCCGCGACACAGAGCTTGTCCTCTAGTGCGGGAGTTGTCTTTTAAAAAACAAAAAAAAAACTATATCCCTCTTTCTACCTCGAACGACTTTACGTTATTAAGTCATGGTACGGCCCCAGTATAATAATATAACTAAACAATTTATTCTTATAACCATTATATTTATACCCATATATGGACATAAAATAATGTATCATTCCTAACGAAGGTGTGATGCACCTCTGCCTACTTTAAGAAAAGTTAGATATTGAGTCTTCTATCGAAGCTACCATCATACGGACTCCCCGAGGGACTATGCGAATGGATTGCCAGCTTTTTGTCCAGCAGAAGCATACAAACTGTCGTTGACGGTTGTTGCTCGGATCGCCTGGACATCAATGCTGGCGTACCGCAAGGCTCTGTGCTGTCCCCGACGTTGTTTCTGCTGCATATAAATGACATGTTGTCTATCGACGACATTCATTGCTATGCAGACGACAGCACCGGGGATATTTTTTACACAGGCCGCGCAAATATCCCTCGTCCCACTGTGGATGAAAGTCGCGAAAAACTTGTGTCTGAAATTAGTAGCACTCTTTCCAGAGTCTCTGATTGGGGACGACTAAATTTAGTCCAATTGAACCCCACTAAGACAAAAATTTGCGCGTTCACCGCTAAGAAAGCCCCATTTGCTATGGCTCCACGATTCCAAGACACAGCCCTTACAATATCCAAGAGCATTGGGATCCTCGGCGTCGACATCTCCAGCGACGTCCAGTTCCGCCATTACTTGGAAGACAAGGCTAAGCTGGCATCTAGAAAGCTAGGTGTGCTCAACAGGGCAAAGTGGTACTTCACCGCGGGCCAAAGATTGCTGCTCTACAAAGCGGAAGTCCGGCCCCACATGGAGTACTGCTGCCACCTTTGGGCGGGATTTTCCTTTGCACCTGGATACCAGCTTGGACCCTTTGAATCCATCCAAAAACGCGCTGTGAGGATTGTTGACGATCCCAAGCTCACAGGCGGTATTGATCCACTAAGTCTCAGGAGAGACTTCGCCTCCTTGTGTGTGTTCTGCCGCCAGTATAATGGGCTATGTTCTGTGGAATTGTTCGAGATGATACCCACGGCCACATTTTATCAACGCACCTCTCGCCACCGACAAGGAGTTCATCCTCACATCCTTGCACCTCAAACATGCCGTACCGTAAGATTCCAGAGGAATTTCTTACCACGTACGATAAGGTTGTGGAATGAGCTCCCTGCCGAGGTTTTCCCAAGAGACTATAGCATGGGGTTCTTCAAGAAAGGAGTTATAAGGTTAGTGGAGTTATAAGGTCGGCAACGCGTGAGTGACACCCCTGGTGTTGCAAACGTCCATAGGCTTCGGTAACTGCTTACCATCAGGCGGGCCGTATGCTTGTTTGCCACCTTGGTAGTATAAAAAAAAAAAATATTATTTTCAATCTTAGTAAAAACGATGTGAATAACATATCATTTGCCATTTATTCTTATAACCATTATATTTATACCCATATATGGTCATAAAATAATGTATCATTTCTAACAAAGGTGTGATTCACCTCTGCCTACCTTTAAGAAAAGCGAGATATTATTTTCTTAGAAAAAACGATGTGAAATACATATCATTTACAATAGAACCCCTATACTTATAGTCCTGTCGCAGTAAAGCCAAGATTTATGAAAGACTTAGGTACAAATAGCGCTGAATTTTTATCTAACTTCGATGTTAGGTAGATAACACTGGTTTGCGCAACGCAGCGACGCTACTACTGTGTACTATCTATATACTATGATCACACAGTGGTACCAACATAACCAACCTTTAGAAAAAATACCCACCAGTCAGTCTTTGTTTTATTAATAAGACATAAAATTACGTAATAAAATGACATAATGATACTGGACATCAAGCTTTAAAATTTTAGTTTATACTACTTGGGTGGCAAACAAGCAAACGGCCCGCCTGATGTTAAGCAGTTACCGTAGCCTATGGACGCTTGCAATACCAGTATCACTTGCGTGTTGCCAACCCATTTTTTTACACCAGGGCTTTAAGATGAAGTATCCCTGGAAGAATTCCTATCCCACGTAATTTCTTTCAAAACACATCCCTAAATGAGCGCTGTAGACCCGTAATCACACACAAGAACACAACTACACCGCTGTGTGTAGTTATTTGGCTGTGGTCTTCTGTAAGGTGGAGCTCCTTTCCCAGTCGGAATTTATTAACTCTGAAACTACGCGTCATTAACATTATCATTTGATAATAATATGTCAGTCATTTAATGAAAACCCGCCATTAACAGCTCTAGTATTTTCCAATAAATAAAACGGAATTTCGGCATCCCATACTTGTTTTTATATCATACGACACGATAACGATACGATACCAATGTCGTTAAATACACGCATCACAAAATGAGAAATGTCTTTGGCAAATTTTATCTACTTACTTGATAACATTTATAACAATATAGTACCTATTTATAATAATTACATTGTTGAAGACTAAAGATTTCACGATGCTGTTTTGACTATTCTATTAGGCGAGCCTTCCGTCAGTACGAACCCAATTCATTCAGAATCAGAAATCATCTAAGGAAACTTGCTGCACTCTAGAGTTAGAACCTTGCTATCGGATGATAGTATAAATAGGCTTCATAAGCCTCATCACTATCACAATGAAGATGTGTGCAAGTGCGCGCATTGTAACAATTGATTCTTTACACGAATTTTGTAACCGACTTACCTATCGGCAGTTTACCTGATTTGCGGTCGGTCTTATTATACGAATCGTGTGTTATTAAAGGCTTATTTCAAACAAAGAATTTGTTTTTGTTGCGTGCGTTGTATAGGTCGTTTTACGGTTCATTTTCTTTGTTGGGACGAATTGAGAGAATGTTCGAAGCTATTAAAATAATGTTGGAACCATCATTTGCTTATCTGTATGCTCGATTTGGTGGGGTAGGTAATCGATGTCGTGTAGGGCGATTGTATTTTATTTTCATGCAGTGTTTCAACATGAAACTAAATTAAAATAATATTAATATTATAAAGAGTAAGTTTGGATGTAATAATGGATGGGGTAATCTCGGAAACATGTTTTTTTAAAGTAAAACCTTCTTTAGGCGCGTTGATACTTTTTGGGTGAACAAAAATCATGGCACTCGCGTCATCGTTACCGAACGCTTTCCATATTCAAACTTTTTGCGTCAACAAAAATCATTGCATTCGCGTCATCGTCACCGAACGCTTTCCATATTCAAACTTTTTGGGAAAAATCATGGCACTCGCGTCATCGTCACCGAACACTTTCCATATTCAAAACTTTGTGTGATTCATAAATGTTTGTTGCTGGTGTGAGCGTAATTTGTATCAGTGAATTGTATATTTATAAAGTACCCTAATACACAGGGCTTATTTCGTTGTGCGGGAGTCATCTTAAAAAAACAAAACAACTTTTCATACTCGAAGTTGTTTTTAATAATATGAGCGAGACTAGTTTATATCGAGTCAATAAATCGAGAGAAACTTTCACTTAAAATGGATCGAGCGACGATCGGTGCACGAAGGAAGTGAAATTAAGATCGGGCAAGACAGGATATTGGTTGTAACCGCTGTTGTAGCTAGCTATCAGACTTGCCACTTTAAACGAGGCTAACTAAGTTTGTGTTCTAGATAACTAGAATAATATTGGCGGGAAACTTGGGATGGGAAGACAGTAGCTTGATTATGTCCCGGGCATTGCTGAAGTTTATAAGCAGCGGTCACCGTTGGTATACTTCGGGACGTATATAAGATGTCCCGAAATCTATACTTAGAAGATGTAATGCACCATACTAGCGAGCAAACCCGACTAGGGAAGGACCTACACCTCACAGAAGACCACAAAACAAAATTACTTCACTCAGCGGTTAGTTGTGTTTCAGGGTGTGAGTACTTATTTAGGGATACGTTTTGAAAGAAACGTTTTTTTATTCCAAGAATACCCCATCTTAAAACCCTGGTGTAAAAAAATTGATCGGCAAGTGATGCCTCCGGTATCACAAGCGGGCCGTATGCTTGTTTGCCACCCACAAAAAAAAATCAAAAGTGAATTTGATTATTTGTTACGCTTTCACGACTAAACGGCTGAAAGGATCATAATGAATTTTGGTCAGAAGATAGATGGTATTTTAGGGAAGAATATAGGAAAAAAAATATTGCGATAACTGACATTCACACGGGCGGAGCCACGGGCATCAGCTAATAAAAAAACAAACAAAAATATTATCGTTCCGTTGTTTAATCGTACTCGACGATGTAGAAGATAATCGGTAAATACCAGCAATTCTTCATCAGTGGTTACCATCACCATTAATCACCATTACGTAAACTGTTGCCGTTAGCCACCAAGTGCCGCTTCAGGCTTTATTTCAGGACGTTTGGCAAACAGCCAGCGTGTTGCCAATACAGACAACAATTATAGCTGTTCAAGTTTAAAATACTTAAAAACTTTTTGGACTTTTTGTATTAGTATAATAGGTTTGCGCATATGAATATTTACTACTAGTTTCCACCCGCAGCTCTCTCCGTGCATACATTCCCTCAGGAACAGCGTTTATCCGAGATAAAAAGTAGCCTATGTGATATTCCAGACTATATAATATTTTAATGCCATATTTTACCAAGAACCATTTTGACGTAATTAAGAAACAAACATCTACATAAACATCAATTCTAACTTTCTCATGCAAAATATTAGTATACATTATTTTATATGTATAATCATAATAATATAATTTCCGTTGTAATTAATATTTTCGAATGTATTTTGATGTTTTATACTTAACTATCAACCAACGAAACAACAACAACCAAGCAACGGAAACATTGAGCAAGTATGTGATATGCCAAATTAAATGGTAATGCATATAGAGGAAGCTAAATAAATAAATTATGTCTGAATAGTAGCAATTGGCGTACTTTGCCCACCCCGGTGGGAGATAGGAAGGGCAATTTAAGAGAGGTAGGATACCATACTAGCGAGCAAGCCCAACTGGGGATGGACCGCCGCCTTACAGAAGACTACAACCAAATAACTACAAACAGCAGTGTAGATGTATTCCTGTGTGTGAGTACAGGTTTCCAGGGATGCGTTTTGAAAGAAACGTTTTCCTATCTTAGGAATATTCCATGGTAAAGCCCTGGTAAAAAAATGGGTTGTTAACACGTGTTGCAAGCGTCCATGAGCTGCGGTGGCTGCTTGTCCACCAAAGTAATATAAAAAATATATTACTATATGTTTATAAAATTCTATTATAACACTAAGCTTATTCAATCTATTGTGAAGAAAACTCAAGCTATTTACAGCCAAACCCTAGTCTTAAACAATAGTGCTTCTGTAACTCCGTCCGTTGTTTGTTCGTAATTAAAAGTTGTTCAGTTCTTCAACGGGTCGGTGCAGGAATGGCATGTTCTCATTTCCTGACAGACAGCAAAATACCAACATTTGCGTTGAACAACGCCAGTCTCGCGAAATTAAGGTTATAAGACATTTAGTTAGATTAGTTTTGGTCTTATAATTTTGCTGCTTTGAATAGTTCTGAAGAAGTAAATTGAAAGGAGTGTTTAGTGTAGGTCCGTAAATTGCATGGGCAAGTTTACCGTGGCTAAATGCGGTGGTGGCGGAGTGGGAAAGTAACTAACTTGCACGCAAGAGGTGCAGTTACAGGTGGCAATACCAATGTGAATTTCACTTTGTGGAGTTTATATGTACTAACCACACTACTATGATTAGCCATCTGCTAATGGTGAAGGAAAACATCGTGATAAACCCACATGTCTTAGAAGAAATTCTAAAGACATGTCTGATTTACCATTAGGCCAGCGTGTGTGAATTAAGGCCTAAACCCTCTCTCTCTCTCTCTTGATAGAGGAGAGGAGACCCGTGCCCAGCAATGAGACATGTATGGGTTGTTATTATTATAGTGTAGCTAACGCGATTCTCAAGAGTTCTCAAAATAATGAATTTACGTCAAAATTCATTTAACGGGGATTAACCAAATACGTAAGATACATTATAATACTAGTGGCACCCGGCTTCGCACGGCTGAATATTTTCTGAGTTTTCATAGGGATCCCGTAATTATTGTTAAATAAAATATAGCCTATGCTACCCGCTGATAATGTAGCTTTCTAATGGTGAAAGAATTTTTAAAATCGGTCTAGTAGTTTTTGATTTGAATCGTAACAAACGAACAAAAATCAAATCCCTTCTCTTTATAATATTTAATTTAATTACAAATTGACAAATAAATTTAACATTACAGTAGAAGGTATATTACAAGATAATCATGACAAATGAATGCACCTTAAAAATGCCGAATTTACAATCAGGGCTTTATTTGTATTTGTTATGTTGGCAGAGAAACCCCGTGAGGGAAATAAAAATTGGCTTAAAATATATGCTTTCATTTTATTCTCCAAAGAACCTTAAAAAAAAGAGCAGAGGTATTCAATCCTGAGACAAATGATTCATAAATTTGAGATATTACACAATTTTTAAATTGCAATATTTTTTCCACAATTTTTTGGCATCGCTCCACTGTGCACCGGGTGTAAGCAACACCCAGTTATTAATGGTGGTGTTGCAATTTTTCTTGTTTTCAATTCGATGTCCGGGTCGTGCATTTACTTCATGGCCAGAGCAGTTTACCTTTTGCGATACGGAGTTTGTTTTCTACTTAGGTGGTAAACAAGCAATATGATCCGCCTAGTAAGCAGTTACTGTCTATGTATTGTTTTAAATTAATCATTGATTATTTTAAAATATAAGTAGGCGGCTTTCTGCCCGTGCGCGTCATACTATCGCTGCTACGTCCTTCGTCGTAGTGGCTACATAGCTGAGCTAAGACCATTTTCGCCTCAACTAGACTAGTTGTTAGATTAAGTACCTATGTTATTTTTTGTTTGAGAGCGAAATAAATGGTTTTTCTTTCTTTCTTTCTATCTTTCTATGAGGGTTGCAATAAAGTTGCGATATGGTAGAAAAATCCGGAAATACTATTAAATACCACAGCCTAATAACTGCACACAGCTGTGTAGTTGTAATCCTGTGTGTAAGTACAGGTCTGCAGCGTTAGGCATGCGTTTTGAAAAAACCTTTACTTTACTTTGATACTACATCTTTAAACTCTAGTGTTCAAAAGTGTGTCGGCATCACACAAGTTATACCTTTCGTATTGGAAGCGTCCATAGTAGTGACTGGTTAACATCAGGCCATACACGAATTACTGAACTTGACACATTTGTTTTCTACTTATTGGGCAAACTGGCAGGCCGTATCCAAACGGTAAGCGATTACCGTGGCCTATAGACACATGCAACTGTAAAAGAATATAAAAACCCTCAGTTCAAAAATACTGTTAAATAACACAAACTAACTAATAAATGAATTCTATATCACAGATAATAATTGCGCTATAATTAATTCATCATAGAATTCGACTCAGTTATCCGACTAGCTGCTCATTTCATCTAAATATAATTACGCCGCTTCTGTACCACGTTCATTCATAAATTTAGCCGTGTGGTTATAATTTCTACGGCTATATATTGAGTGCGTTGATCGTTAATAACGTTGTCCGCTTGGTTGGTTATCTGTGCCACTGTGCACTTGTACATTTTGTCCGTTGACATGAGACATGCGACACACTGTGCTTAAAGCCGCATTGCTCATAGCTTTAGGCTTAATCGTATTTATTCGCATTATGTGATATTGATATTCGAGAGTTGTGGAAATCCTTAGGGGAGGCCTACGTCCTGCAGTGGACGTCTTTTGGCTGAGATGATGATGATGCTGATGATGTGATACTGTCGGCTAAGATGTAGTATCCCTAGGATAAGAAAACGTTTTATTAAAAACGCATCCCTAAATGAGCGCTGTAAAGGTCTACAGCGCTCATTTAGGGATGCGTTTTGTGTGTGAGTACAGGTGTACTCACACACAGGAACATAACTACACTGCTGTATGAAGTTATTTGGCTGTGGTCTTCTATAAGATGGAGGTCCTTCCCCAGTCGGGCTTGTTCGCTTGCATTGTGCACTGCCAATCCATCCTAAAGCCCTGGTGTTGCAAAACTTGGGTCAGCAACACAGGCTACGGTAACTGCTTATCATCAGGCAGGCCGTATGCTTGCTTACCACCTAAGTAGCATACAGTGAAAGAATGTACCTATAACAGCATCATATTGCGGCCGTATTATGGCCGTAAGAATCCTTATATTACTATCCAATTAAATTTACTAGGTCATCGTTAGGGTCAGAATTCTAAAGAATGTTATATATGAGACTACATACGAACAATAGGATCCCGCCAAGTAAATATTTGATATTCCCGGATTAACCTTTTTTTACCAATATTTTTGGTAAAACAAAGGATTTCTTATAAGAATAGAAGATGAAGATGAGATTCGGGTATTAGTTATATACTTTTTGACTGCACGGTAGGTTCAGTAGTTTAAGTGAACATTACCACTGTGCGGCGAGTTGTGGGTTCCATCCCCACATAGGACAAAACTTTCTGTGATTCATAAATAATTTTCCTAGTCTAGGTGTGATTTGTGTCCGTGAATTGTATGTTTGTAAAGTCTCCCCACTTGCGTGTTGCTGATCCATTGTTTTACACCAGGGCTATCCCTGGGATAGGAAGACGTTTCTAAGTGAGACCTGAGCCTCTAGACAAGTGGCATAAGCGATAGTCGAATCGAAAAGTCAAAAAAGAAAATGTATGGAATTTGACGTGAGTTTATGATTTAATGTCGTAAATTTACGTCAAATTCCATACATTTTATTTTTTGACTTTTCGGTTTGACTATCGCTTATGCCACTTGTCTAGAGGCTCTGGTTCTCACAGGAATACAACTACACAGCTATATGTAGTTATTTGGATGTGGTCTTCTATAAGATGGAGGTCCTTCCCCAGTCGGGCTTGTTCGCTTGCATTGTGCAAAAATTGGGTCAGCAACACATAGGCTACGGTAACTGATTATCATCAGGTGGGCCGTATGCTTGTTTACCACCTAAGTATACAATAAAATAATGTACCTATAACAGCATCATATTGCGGCCGCATTGTGGCCATAAGAATCCTTATATTACTATCCAATTAAATTTACTAGGTCATCGTTAGGGTCAGAATTCTAAAGAATGTTATATATGAGACAACATACGAACAATAGGATCCCGCCAAGTAAATATTTGATATTCCCGGATTAACCTTTTTTTACCAATATTTTTGGTAAAACAAAGGATTTCTTATAAGAATAGAAGATGAAGATGAGATTCGGGTATTAGTTATATACTTTTTGACTGTTCGATTCGACTATCGCTTATGCCACTTGTCTAGAGGCTCTGGTTCTCACAGGAATACAACTACACAGCTATATGTAGTTATTTGGATGTGGTCTTCTATAAGGTGAACGTTCTTCCCCAGTCGGGCTTGCTCACTAGTATGGTGCCATACCTCTCTTTTTCTGTTTTCCACCTAAGTAGTATACAAATCAAGCAAAGTCAAGCACTTTCCCTTCCACCCCTATCAACAGATAGGAGTGAAAGATAAAAACTAAACACAGTTTCTCAAGATTTTGAATTGGTAAACATATATTTAGTGAGATAATATATGGACTTTGAAAGATCAACAACATCTTGAAAAAAACGACTTTGACTTTAGTAAATAAACAAAGAGTGACCAAACTTTCCTTCTTCATTGCGCACACAAAAGCTATCCTTCATCATTGTGCACAGTGGGCGGGTTTCGCCGAACACTGGACAAAATACGTTGATATTAATGATGTTTCTATTTGGGTACACGTCACTGTATTGTTACTTGGATAAGATTTTAGTTGACACGGATAGTTTAGTTCGGAAACAGAAGTTTATAAAAGTCATGTTAAAGAGAAAATATTTATACAATACGTCATTCTATATGAAATTTATAAATAAGGTCGATTAATAATAAATAATAAGCAAGCTATATATGTCCCACTGCTGGGCACGGGTCTCCTTTCCTTTACCAAGAGAGAGAGAGAAACAGTGTCAGGCCTTAATCCACACACGCTGGACTAATGCGGGTTAGTGGATCAGACCTAAAAAAAAAATAACCTGGTGTTACTTTATTTAGTTCGACATCACGCAAATTTTGTCTGTGGTGTTGCAACCGAGAACCACTGAGGAGTTGGCAGATGTGTACGATACCTACGTGTCACTAGCTGTATTAGGATGTACCCATGTAATGGGTACTCCTTATAACTCTTTATTCCACCCGGGAATCGAACCCCACTGACCAATGAAGCAGTCAATCACAATATTGATAACCTTGAATACATCTCAACCCATAAACGTCTCACTACTGAGCACGGGTCTTCTCCATACATTTGTAGGGATATTTGCTTACTATACCACGCTGACCAGACGGGTTGGTATAGGGTTTTGTTTCGAGTTTTACCTCTCTTGCAGTGGATATTGTCTGCCTGTCTTAATCTTTTAGTCGACTCTTTCGACACCCTCGGGATGGAGCGGGATGGTGATAATTTGTATTCTTAATCCGTCATTACACGGACAAAATAACTTTGAATAATTCACATCAAAGCTGAGCTTTGAACCCAATCCACATCATTCATAGTTGAATGAGTATCAAAAACACAAAGTACTTAATCTGTTCAATATTCCGCTCAAGTTGTGAGAATCGACATACGTGTTGCTATAGCGGTACGATTGGAGCTTAGATCTCGTACTTTGAGTAGCCAATATTTTTAATGTTTAGGTACTTTTAATAAAATAAATATGAAGCAACAAAGAAAAACAATTTATTTTCAGAAACAAATGACGCACAATACAGAAAAACACACATTTAAACAAAGGACATCAAAACAATAATAATATCTTGTGTGGCGTACGTCACACGCATGCAAAAAATGGCCACCGCTCAGCATAATGTTATTATGCATAAAACATAACAACACTGGTTTTCAGCGACAGCCAGTCTATAGTCAATATCTGACTCAGTAACGCAATGGTGGTGGATACGATACCCTTGCAGAGATCCTGGGCTCTTTCTTTATTACTACTTGGGTGGCAAACCATCACACGGTCAACCGAAGCCTATGGGCGCGTGCAAGACTTATATCACTTGCGTATTGCTGACCCATGTTTATAAACAGGGCTTTAAGATGGAGTATCCCTGGGATAGGAATACGTTTCTTCCAAAACGCATCCTACAATGAGCGCTGGAGACCTGTATTCATACACAGAAACTCGACTACACAGCTCTGTGTAGGTATTTGGCTGTGGTCTTTTGTAAGGTGGAGGTACATACAGGAACGCAATTACACTGCTTTGTATAGTTATTGGGCTGTGGTCTTCTGTAAGGAGGTCTTTCTATAGTCGGGCTTCATTGCTATTATTTTAAAAAAGACATCTCCCGCACTAGAGGACAAGCTCTGTGTCGCGGGGGACTTTACAAACATACAATTAACGGACACAAATTACACCCACACTCAGAACAACTCTTTATGGGTCACACAAAGTTTTGTCCTGTGTGGGAATCGAACCCTCAACCTCGTGCACAGCAGGCGCATACTGCGGCCACTGGACCACCAAGGCATATCTGAGGCTTTAAGAGGAAACGCGGTGTGTCTATTCTCCATAGAAACGCTCTCGCCTGTTTTCTACCTGGTTTACGATCTTAAAGTAAACATTTTTTGCAATAAAATTAATATCAACTTCTTGTATGTTCCTATGTTTTCCTTTTTAATGATTCATTATATTTATAAGAACTAGAAACCCTTAAAAATGCTCAAAATAACTATTTTAGACGGCTGTCAACATAGGCCTGGTATACAAATATGACAACTGTTATTGAAAAAAGGAAAACATAGGGGCACATTTTATATCCTAATCATGCAGTTTACAAAATATCTTTTTAATTGGTCTAATAATGGAGGAGGAAATAGGCGAGAGCCAAACCTCGAATTACGACTTTTTACTTATGCTGTTTAGTCGGATATGCAGTTGTCCCTGTCGCACAAATCGCGCGGCCGAGCGGTCGCAAGCGACAGCGATAGTTTATTCAAATACCTAATATTCAAAAGTCTCTCCGCCCGCATTTCCTCTTAATAATTTTACTCGACAATTATATTAAAGTCAATGTCATGACATTGTCTATTATTTATTTGAACTAGAATACATTTTACATCTGCTATTACTTTAAGCCTTTTAGATATTTTTAACAAATGGCTAAATGTAGTGTGAAACAAGGATTTATTTGTGATACGGCTGGGTGGGCCGCTGAACCGTACGGTTACACATATTCAGTGGTAAACTTGTTTTATTGCTGTAGGAATTTCATACCGCAGGGGTATTCCGTAAGAGCAAAAACCGAGCCTCCGCGAAAACCGAGCAAAATCTGGCTGTCAGATTGAAAATCGGTATTCCGTAAGAGCAAAAACCGAGCCTTTTTGACGTTTAGTCAATAGATTATGCCGTTACCGAGCAATCACAACTGTCAGTTTGCCATCGCTGTTTCTTAGAGAATCAGGTTTAAAATACGTCGGCTTCAATTTATTAAGATGACATTTATTTCGTAATCTTATGGAACTCATTTTTTTTCTTCTTCTTTTCTTTCTATTTACAAAATAATGGCTGTTTTGAGTTTGGATGTACTTTAGGGTCCGTGAATCGGGAGTTCGTAAAATCCCCTGCGACAGTGTCGAAGTTATATAAAAAATATACTATGGTCAAAACGGCACACGCACAGGCGAGTTTTATGAAAGTTAAATTCTTTTTAAAATACGATGCAATAAATAAAGCCTGTAGCCAATGCTTATAAGGAGTACAATCGGAGACAAAAGTACTTTGAAAATAGAATTAATTTTAATAAATTGGGAAACATCGTTATATACAACTAGATCTGTTGAAATTGCTTTTTGACTTTATGAAATTGAAAGACATAAAATATTAATTATGAATATCAATTTATTAAATAAAATGGCTGTATATTTTTATTCTAGAAAAATAAATTGCGTCTACAATGTTTTGAATCATCAATCAATCAGCCTATCGCAGTCCACTGCTGGACATAGGCCTCTCCTAACACGCGCCACAACACACGGTCCGTACGGTTTGAATAATAAACCTATGAAATTCATTCGTGATAAATTCGAAATAGCTGGCTTACAAAACCCTATAATAACCACTATAATAAATTAAACCCTATAATAACCACTACAATAATGATAATAGAAATACATTTTAATATATTTATACTACTCAGCGTAAGTGGAGATGGGCCAAAGCAATCATAGAACAGCAACATATCACTAGACAAACCACATTGGAGATAAAAAGGACGGCAGGTAATCAATGGATGAGCTTAACACAGGATAGGATCAAATGGCACACAAATGAGGATACCTAGACCTTACAGCGAATGGATAAGGGTTTATGATGATGAAATATATAATAGAAGACGTTTTTAAGTTAGCTTCGGTACACAGAAAGAATTCTTACAATAAGATAAAATGAAGTTGAATACTTATATGCTTGGTCGCAGATCTACATATAATCTGAAAATAGATGAAAATGAAATTATGTCTTCGTCTTATCAAAATGGTTTTCAGTTTGTTCATTATTAAGATAAGTTTCTATTGTATCAGAGGATTCTGATAATTTTGCTTTACTTCATTGTATTTTTTTGGTGTGTTTGATAAAACAAAATATTCTAACTACTACCATTTAATATTTACGCTACTTCTATTACTACGATACCTACCTAATGTACGTACGGTAAGCAGCGATATGCTGAGCACAATTGCTGATCACAAGGTCCCGCGTAGGATTCCCTGGTCATGCCATAAATAGATATTGAGTTTTTTTGGCAAGAAATTCACAAAAATGCCTGAAATTTAGAACTTTGTGGCGTTTACAGCCTTAAGCTATGGGAAAGCACGTCAAGCCTGATTACATTAATAAAAAGTGCAACTGTGGTTGCACTGCTTGGAGGATAGTGCACACGCTCGTGCATTATCTCCCACGCAGATGGCTAGTCTCCGTTAAGATAAGCTACCCAAATTCAGTTAGGAGGACATTGTTACATATTATTTTTTATTTTAATTAAACCACTTTTGTGCTAACCAGTACATGGGGTGTAGATTTCATTAGCCGTCGCGATCGACTCGCGTCCCTCGGGAAAATTGTCAATAAAATGTAATTGGATCACGGTGGCAGCTGCGACGATCAATTAATGAGACACTGCCTCTGCTTGTCTAGAATTTTCGCTCAGATTTTTTCGGGTCTTACAAGGAGGATGTATTGTAAAAGTTTGTTAACTTCAAAAATTATTCACTAAGTTTTTAGATTAGATATTTTATATATAGAAGCATTTATTTTAGGCTTATATTGCGGCATTAGTATTATTGGCAACAGTTCCGAACGACCTACTACGTCACACTAGTACGTCAGTCGGGTGTTTTTTTTTACCCGAATGACTTTACGTAGGGCTTCAATTTCTATAAATCCCTTCTAAGTGCTAATTTACGTCAAGTTTAAGGAACCTACGTTAAATAATCAGTCAGTCAGAAGGTCAGAACAAATAGATTATAGATAAAAGGAGGATTTTTGAAAATTCATGCAATTAAATTACGTGGCCGATAACATTTTCTATCTGCAATGACACTCAGCGCAGACTAAAACTCCCAGCCTTAATAATCTGTGCTTACTTAATATGATTTAATCCTGCGAAAAATAAATGAGAGTTTATTTTTTAACATAACTCAAAGGAAAATCAACTAAAATTAAAAGAAAACGTATAAAAATGTTCGTGCTGAAATCTCGAAAATGTAATTTGGATTTTCTAAATTTTTTTAAGGAATTTTACATTCTCGAGCATGGAGTTTCCGCGGCAACCCGTGTTCGTTTTTTAAATATTTCGGTAATTTGCATCATCGTCGAGGCTCTGGGCTTCATTTATTCATCCTTTTTATGAAACCGTATCGGTAAAAGTTTTAAAATAACTTTTTTGTTGCTTCTGCTTTTTGTTCTACGAAGTTTTCAAATTAGGAAGCACTAATAGAATATGAGAGATGAGTTCGATAATTTTCTATTTGACTTGATGTAAAAGAAGACATTTAAATTAAAACGTTTGTATGTCTGTGGAATTATAGCTTATAAACTGCATAACCGAATATAACGGAGTGTTTGGTATTTCATAGTGGTTATAAAATACCAGATATACCAACCAACGCCTAATAAAAATCATGAAAATATTTTGCGTCGTAGAAATAAAAAAAAAGTCAGGCATTGAATACAGCTGTTTCCGAGTACTGAACAAAAAGTGTCTTTACGAAGAAGAGCAACAATATGCGAACTATGGACAAGTTCGGCGTTTAGCTAGAACTTTCCAACGCTGTTTTTGAAAGGATATTATGCTTTATATTAGTTATTAATATTAAAGAACGACCTACCTGCGGTAGCGCAGTGGTTGTGCGTACGATCACCGTATCGAGTTATTGGGTTCGACTCAGAATTAGACATTTATTTGTGAAACGTGGGTATACAAAGGACCTTGGTATGGTATGGCGAGCTGTTGTCCCAAATTCCACGCTGATGCGTGTATTTTGCATG
This sequence comes from Trisateles emortualis, assembly GCA_947095525.1. Classification (NCBI taxonomy): domain Eukaryota; kingdom Metazoa; phylum Arthropoda; class Insecta; order Lepidoptera; family Erebidae; genus Trisateles; species Trisateles emortualis. Next base: position 15,910,645 of record OX352745.1, read on the forward strand.
CGGGTGGTTGGCAGGGGAGTCACTCTATCCACCCCAGCTCGTCCAAAAAGTTCAGCAGCCGCCTGACGTTGACGACCGCTTCTCGTACCGAAACTTGGCTGCCCAGGTGTTTCTTCTTGTATGCAGCGACCTCCGGGCAGTGCAGCAAAACGTGAGCCGCCATCTCGTCTTCCCGTATGCAGGCTCTGCAGAGGGGTCATACAAAGTAAACCTTAAAATAGTAACGAGTTATCTGTCTTATCACTAGGATATACAAATTAAATATTAACATAACAATCCATCCATCCATCTCAGCCAAAAGACGTCCGCTACTAGACATAGGCCTCCCCCAATATTTTCCACAGCACCCGGTCTAGTTCAGACCTTATCTATCGGTTGCCCGCAATCCTTACTAGGTCGTCGATCCACCTTATTGGAGGCGTAGCCACGCTGCATTCACATGCACCTAGACTTTTTTTGTTTTTTAGGGTTCCGAAGTAAACAAGGAAACCTTATAGTTTTGCTCTGTCCATCCGTCCGTCCGTTCGTCTGTCTGTCCGCATCTTAGCTCAGAGACCCTTAGTCCTAGAAAGCTGTAATTTATCACAAAGGTACATATTAGTCATGCCAACAAAGTCATGAAATAAAATCTTGGAATTTTTTTTCGGGTATCTCCTGTACATGTAAAGTGAAGTTGTTTATTTTTTTTTCTTAACTACCCCATGGTGGTATTGTTGAATAGATCTTTTAAAAATATTATAGGTTTGTTAAAACAGTTTTTTTATTTAGAGATTCGTTTGTGAAATATTAGGCTTTTAAGTGCTAATTCCTCCCCCCCCTCTGCCGGCCAAATGGTGGTATTTGGAAATGTGAAAAATTCGCTCACGGTAGTAGTATATGTAACGAAATTAAAAGGAAAACTATCACAGCTAAGTAGACTTCACAAGTTTATGAGTAATTATTATAAATAAAAAAAGAAAACTTTAAAATCCTTTTTCAAAATCGGTCAAGTAGCTTATTGGTGCAACATTGAGTCATCCTCCTTCTTAACCTACCGCCGTGGGAAAGATCGTAATGATATGTTATTTTAAAATTTAACAATAGGCATAAATCTTTAGTACATTGTTTTAGTTATAATACGAGAACAAAAGGTATTGTGCCTTATTAAATATCGAGTGAATCATTATAGGCATTTATTTTATTTAGTTCTGTATACATTCTCTCTGTTAAAAAAGACAACTCCCGCACTAGAGGGGACTTTACAAACATACAATTAACGGACACAAATTACACGCAGACTCAGAACAACTCTTTGCGGGTCACACAAAGTTTTGTCCTGTGTGGGAATCGAACCCACAATCTCGTGCACAGCAGGCGCATACTGCGGCCACTGGACCACCAAGGCAGTCTATAATAATAATAATAATAAATCATTTTATTATCGCGTCGCATAAACGCATAGATATATACCTTACAGACTAACGTACATATTAATATAATCCTGTGTTAGTATTAAAAAATTTAAAACTATGTTAGTACACTTCACTTGCACTATGTCGCAGTGCGTTCGTGTGGCACTTGTCCATACATATCCATATATAGTCTATACATAGTGCCAAGTCTTTACAGAGCCACTTCGTTTCATATAGTATACTAGCGACCCATCGCAAGAGGTGGCTCGCGATCCGCAGGTTGCCGACCCCTACTCCCTAAATCGGCAACCTGCGGCTCGCATAGATTTGTAACATCTTAGAACCTATTCTAAGATGTTCCATATCTACGCCAGAGTTGTTCAAGCCGCTCAAAGTCCTCTATCGACTAATAGCTCACACAAATCACTACATAATATCAAGTTTCGGTTCGACAAACCAACTCCTCTATACTAAAAGTTCGTAAACTTGTCCGAACCGACTCCATAGTTAATTATACCATAGTTTAATTCAATATGAAGTTCGATCAGTTTGCTCGCCAAATATCAAGTTTGCTAGGGAAGGGGTAAGCGTTACATGAATCACTGTTACTGTTACTTTTCTTGGATAAAGAAATTAAATACAAAATGTAACATTTTCTGCTCGATAAATTCAGTAAAATGTTTTTTTTATACTACCAAGGTGGCAAACAAGCATACGGCCCGCCTGATGGTAATGGCCTATGTACGTTTGCAACATCAGAGGTGTCACTTGTGAGTTGCCGACACTTTAAAAACCTTATAACTCCTTTCTTGAAGAACCCCATGCTATAGTCTCTCAGGAAGACCTCGGCAGGGAGCTCATTCCACAACCTAATCGTACGTGGTAAGAATTCCTTTGAAACCGTATGGTATGGCTAGTTTAAGGTGCCATAGGTTCTATTGATTAGAATGGAATCTATAATCTTCCTCTAACCATAACCCAAAAGCCACCTTCGCGATATATATTATAGTGCACAAATTTGTGCGTAAACTCACAGGCGCTCTCTTTATTCCCTCAATCTAATCTAGCAATGGGACGGCAATCCGACACGACCGCAAAGAGATCAGGCATAGGATCAACGGCTTTAGATGCTCTCTAAGGCACGGTGTTGTAAACACATTACAAAATGAAATCTATACTAATATTGTTGGAGGCTAGTGTAAATTTGTCCTCTTATATTAATACTAGTTGTTACCCGCGGCGCCGCTCACGTAGATATCGGATATTGCGATTTTGGTTTCCGTTCCTTTTTGTTACCACTATTGTAACTCATACCAAATTGTAAATGTTATACTCTGGCGATTAAAAAGAGTGGCCCGAGTTTCTTGCCAATTCTTCTCGAAGCCCAACCCTAGTCAGCGAATTGGCCTTAGGAAAAGTATGCTGGCATTTGTTTTAATGACGTTCATAAGTATCGTGGATTTGATCTAAATGAATAAATGAGTTTGACTTTGACTTTGGCGATAAAAAGATGCCAATGTGCTATTCCAGACTAAAATCTATCTCTGTGCCAAATTTCATCCAGATCCGTTCAGTAGTTTTTACGTGAAAGAGTAACAAACATACATCCATACATTCTTACAAACTTTCACGTTTATAATATTAGCAGGATATAAGTGAAATTTTAATTGTGACTGTTATTTTTGCCCATCTCTAATTCGAATAATAACTGTTACAATGTTATTGTGTTCCATTAGATAGGTAGTAGCAGTGAGAAGTTTTTGATTATATTTGATTTTCATTACTGTTCCGTAGGTATTCCTATGATCAATATTATGGCTATGGTTTGTTTAGTTTGTTCAACACTATTATTACATAGGATAAAATGAATTAATGAGTTAAACTTTGTTTGTGAGGTGGTTTTGTGGTAGTCAGGACTGTTGAGGTCCAGAGTTCAATGACCGGTTAAGTAATTTTTGAATTTTTGAAACGTTTTCTCATCCCAGGGATACTCCATCAATAAACCCCGGTGTTATTACTTTTTGGATCGGGAATATGCAAGTGATACCTCTGGTATTGCAAGCATCTATAGGCTATGGTAACTGCTTACCATCAGGCGGACGGTATGCTTGTTAAGCACATAAGTTTTTTTTTTTTTTTCAAAATATGTTTACAGAAGTTGTTGTATAAAACTTAAATAAAAAATTACTTCAGTTCTACATATATGGGATCTAACCCATAATAAATCACGCAGTGTTAATCTTAAGTTAAACACTTAAATCACTGCACTATACCTGCATTCATAATAACATTAATCCTGAATATTATCTCAGCTAACTAGAACAGTATCGGAAACTATTCCCGTTCATTCTCTTCAAACCGCTTAGTCCGAGGCCAAATTAATAAATAACCGGCTAGCTAATAAACCCGGCTTTCCTCGTTATTGGCATTAATGGGAATAAATATAATGCAGTTTTCTTAACTAATATTATAAATAAGAAATATTTGATTTTTCGTTTTTAAAACAAAAACTGCTAGATCGATTTAAAAAAATCTTTCACCACTAGAAAGCTACATTATCGGCGGGTAACATAGGCTATATTTTATTGAAAAATAATTACGGGATCCCCACGAAAACTAAATGAATGTCTACTATGTGCCGTTTATTTATATAAAGGTACTACTAAGGAGGCCAACAAGTATACGGCCTGCCTGATGGTAAGCAGTTACCGTAGCTTAAAACGCTTGGTAGCGGTAGCTTGGTAGGCTGCCGATCCTTTTAAAACCTTATTACTCCTTTCTTGAAGAGCTTATTTCACAACCTACTCGTACTTGGTAGGAAATTCCTCTGAAACCGTACAGTACGGCACGATAGAGGTTTTAATTTTAGTTTTTTTTTGTGATGAGCACGATTATTTATTTCGTGTTGAATTTAATTTCATTTTGGTTAATAAGTTATTACTGCTGACTTTTTCATCAAGGCAGAGCCTCATTTTAATCATTTGGCTGTGGTTTTTTGCAAGGTGGAAGTCCTTCCCCAGTTGGGCTAGCTCACTTGTATATTGCCCTATCTATCAATTTCAAACGAAGTTATAATAAATCGTATCAAATATATCTGTGTGTGGTGACGGATTAAGAATAATAATGTCACCACCCTGTTCCATCTTGAGGGTGTCGTAAGAGTCGACTAATGGAGTAGTAGGTCAGGCAGACTATGTCCATTGCAAGAGAAGAAAAACTCGAAACAAACCCCTATACTTACCAACCCGCCTGGCCAGCGTGGTATAGTAGGCTAATATCCCTCCAAGTGTATGTAAACGACCCATGCCCAGCAGTGGGACGTTTAAGGGTTGAGATTATTATTTATTTATTTATGGACAACCAACAAAGCATACACTTATAAACATTAAAACAATTCAAACAAAGGAGATTCGTGGTAAAGTGTTGCCTTAATTAAAGGCTGCCACGGCATGCGTTATACAATAATATTGGAGCAATAACTAAATACAATAAGTAAGTAAGTAACTGAAGAAAAACTTAAGTTTCCTCATTTGAACGCGTCATTCAATACAGATCTAAATTTATTTAGAGGGTAAGACATGTATTGACATGTCTTACCCTCTAACCTGGCCTTATTATTGAATAAGGCCAGGTAAGCGTGACAGATAATGAAGAAAATAAATTGCATTAAACAAAGATTACTTTAATTCCAAAAACAAATTATCTCCCTTCCTCCACAGACTACTAAAGCAACATTTCACCTAACTTCCCCCAACTTATACACAGACACAACTACATACTAAATCCGTATATAATATGACGTACCGTGTCATCCGGAAGGCGTTGTACTAAAGCAATTACAGTGCATGTTAAACTGTGGATCCTTTGATGCTGAGAGGAACTGAGCGAGGTATTTTAGACTAAATCGGACGTCGTAAAACTCCGCTTGACGTTGTAATGTGCGTGAAGTGGAACATTGTTTGTTTGGTTTTCCTTTATTATGTGCACTGTGTCTTGGTGATAATTGCCATCACTGGTTTTAATAACAGAAACGTCATTGTCGCAAAACCGAACCCTAATCTTCTCTCTCTTTTGCGTTCGTCACATACTCGTAAATTCTTTTTTTTTAGCTTGATCTCAAAACATATACACCGATGACGCTAATAGGCATAGTCAGGAATTAAAAACAATATTTTAAAACTGAACAAGTCCTCCTTTATGGGTTTTTCACAATTATACACTGTTAAATATGTATCCTTCCATTCATCTCAGTTAAAATACGTCCACTGCTGGACATATGCCTGCCCCAAAGCTTTTCACATCCAATAAACCCGCATACATTGAATAAGTATTATGAAATGAATGAATTTTCGGAAATCGAACATACAACACCACGTATCTTAATTAGTGAACCACACGTGCATCATCTTTACATTATTGAATTACATTATTTGCGTGAAATATATTTTTATCTGTAGGTTTAATCTAATTGTACACTGTTACTAAATTCCACAGAAATATAAACAATTATTTTTCTTAAAAAACTAATCTTCATACGAGTATATATATAGTGGCCATAATCTCCGTTGCCATGTGTACATAAAACACAGTTTCGTTCATCTCCATTTTGCTAAAACCAAGCCCTAATTCTCTCTCTTCCTCATACAGGGAATTTCACAGCTATCAGGCTAATTGGTTATTTTGTAGATGTTCAAGTTACCACACCACTAACTACGTATGTTACCACAGTGTAAATACTGATGTTGGGTAAAACAAACACTCACTAACTTCGGTTCACTCATTAACATTTTGTATAATACTTCATTAGTTATTGTTACGTTTCTATCAAAAACTATTCTTTTTTATCCTGTGTCGCGGAAGCTTTACAAACATACAATTAACAGAAACACAAGGTACACCCAGACTTGGGACAAATTTTCGACCGGCCGGCTGATTCTCTAAGAAACAGCGATGGCAAACTGACAGTTGTGATCGCAAACTGACAGTTGTGATTGCTTGGTGACGGCAAGATCTATTGACTAAACGTCAAAAAGGGCTCTTACGGAATACCGATTTTCAATCTGACAGCCAGATTTTGCTCGGTTTTTGCGGTGGCTCGGTTTTTGCTCTTACGGAATACCCCTGCCGGGTGGGCATTAAATTTCGAGGGTAACCTCTTAAGCCACTAAACCAACTGTGCAGTCAAATATTTTGATCATATAAAATCCTTTATTTTTAACTGATTTCATTTAGGAATGCGTTTTGAAAGATACGTATTCCTATCCCAGGGTTACTTCCATCTTAAAGCCCTGGTGTAAAAAAATGGGTTGGCAACACGCAAGTGATACCTCTGGTAATGCAAGCGTCTATAGGCTACGGATACTGCTTAACATCAGGTGGGCCGTATGCTTGTTTGCCACCCAGGTAGTATAAAAAAAAAAAAAAAAAAAAACTGACCAAACGATAAAATGAAGAAGAGAACTAAGAAATGATTTTCGGAAATTCAACCCCACATCAGGAACAAAAATTGCCTAACCCGGGGCGGGTCATTACTTACTACATATAGACATTCTAAGGAAAAGTATCTATACATATTAAGGCTAAGTGCACATTAATTAGCGTCTACGTCGCCTTATACGACAGTCGTGAGCAAAAACCTTGGCTATATTAGCAACATTCTGTGAGCTGGGAAGGGATTCTTCAACGAGCATTGAACTACATGGGAACTCGGAATTCTTCCTAGATCTATCATTTAAATTCATTGTGCACTTAATTGATATTTACAAAGTATCTATCTTCCTTATGATGGGAAATATACACAATGAAGTAATTCTCTTGAGAACTATATTGTGATTATGTATTAATTTTCAAGATCACCGCGTTGGCCTTGCAGCATAAAATCTTGAGGTTGTTTGGTAGATCGTGAGGTGCTAGGTTTGATTCTTGGGTCGGGGAAAAGTGTTTTTAGACTTACAGAAGACCACAGCCAAATAAATACACACAGTGATGTAGATGTGTTCATGTGTGGAAAAACCTCGGCAGGGAGCTCATTGCAAGCATTCTTAGGATACGGTTACTTACCATCAAGCGGGCCGTAAGCCTGTTTGCCACCCAAGTAGTATAAAAAAAATACAATTCTCGCCAGTCGTAAAAAAGCGATATTTTTCATGTCCAGACAAAGTTTAGCAGTTACACACACCCACACACATACACATATGTTGTCACAACGTTGTGAGTACTAAAGAATGATGGTTGTTACAACTTGAGTTGTTATCTGTACTATGGATGAAGTACTGACCTAATTGAGTGCTATGGTCTTGTGGTGAAGGTGGTCACCTCGCCACTAGCAATGCGCAGGTTCGATTCCCATTTGGAATTAAACTTCACGTGATCCATGTTTATTCTGAGTCTGGGTGTATTTTGCATCTTCCCGCGACAAGAGCTTGTTTCCTATTGCGGGAGTTGTCTTTATTTTGACCGCCCTGACTTCGTCTGATTTAAAATATTTTGCACCGTTTACAAATTGAATTTCCAAAAATCAAGACAGTAGTTTTGGCTGTGCATTAAGTATAAATAAGAAGACCTGTGTCCATGCGGATGATTATGATGATTAATGACAAATCAGTTATGGCAAACACTTTTATATAATGTATATTGATTGTTAAGAATAGAATAGAATTCATAAGCTCCGGTCACTGCTTTCCATCAGGCGGGCCGTATGCTTGTCTGTCATCGTAGCAATATATAAAAAAACTTCAGTAGTATACATGGAACGAGGGTTATGCAAGCATAAACCTTACTGACAAAATGCGCAAGCGTTTGCAAGAATTAATGAGTTCAATACGCAATCTCTTACACGTAATGTAGATTAAATGCCAATATCATTAAGCGCAATAGCATACTTTTTTTGACGAGTCGGATAACGACAATATGGCCTAAGATTCTTGCTAGTTCTTCTCAAGGCTCCACGTCAGCGAACTAGCCGTAGAAAAATTTAGCTGACATCATCTTTCTAGCTTATTCATAATTTATGACCTTCATAAGTGTTACTTTGTAACCTAAATGAATAAATGAAGTTTGAGTTTGTGTATATTACCTTTCAATTATAATATCTCCTAACTGAATTTCGGTCACGGTGGCTTATCCTGACGGAGAATACCGTAATTTATCCAGGAAGGTTATAGGCTATATAACATCACGCTATGATCAATAGGAGCGGAGCAGTAGTGAGATATGTTGCAAAATCGGGGAAAATATTCCAAATTACCACGCGGACGACGTCGCGGGCGACCCCTAGTATAAATATAACGTCATTTAGAAAAAGTATTAAGCAAGAAAGCAGCTTAGGCAAGAAAGTAGTTTTTTATAAGGAGAAGCGAGGCAAGAAAAGTTACACATACGTTTGTGACCCCAGATATATTGACATAGGGTTGTCACTTATATTTCAAATTATTTTTCTCACAATTTTCCTACCTATGCTTCTAGGTAGGCAGGCGGTTTAGTTGTGCTGCTAACCAATCTATACTAATATTATAAAGCTGAAGAGTTTGTTTGTTTGTTTGGTTGAAAAAAATATTTTTTGTTGAATAGTGCATTTATCCAGGAAGGCTATAGGTTATATAACATCACGCTATGATCAATAGAAGCGGAGCAGTAGTGAGATATGTTGCAAAATCAGGGAAAATATTCCAAATTACCACGCGGACGAAGTCGCGGGTGACCCTTAGTGATATTATAATGAAAAATAAAATACCTTAATACTAAGCGACGTTCATTTTGGTTTCCAAGTTTTTGTGCGTACTTACTTATAGATTTCAAGTATGAATGCGATAGATAATACGGAACATAATGATTCAGAAAGAGATAGTGATAGATGAAATGAAGCTACTATTGGCGACAACAGTTTTCGCGCGCTATTGCGATATTTACGTCTTCGTTACTGTAATATGTCCATTAGTGGCGGTAAGCAATTACGATCAAGTGGATCGCTTACTCGTCGTCACCATCAGCATTATGTTTCGATTTTCTGATTTTAATAAAAAAAATAAAACGAAATGACAATAAATATTAATACATGTTAGTATAGTAGATATATATTGCCCTGCTAAATAAAAACGACGCTAGTGCATGTGTTATTCCAGACTATTATCTACATCTATGCCAAATTTAATCCAGATCCGTTTAGTAGTTTTTGCGTGAAAGAGTAACAAATAAACATCTATAGGTACATTCTTACAAATTTTCGCGTTTATAATATTAGTAGGAAGCAAGATAGGATTTTTCTCGGAGGTAGACATTTCCATGTACCTACCTAAAAAAAACTATTGAATTTTATGTTTTTTATTTATCCTTATTTGAAACAACTTTTACAGACAGATGTAATCGCAGACAGAAGCTACGAGTATATATCAGTAGTTTATGGGCCGGCGCGTAATTAAATGCCTTATTAGGCAAAACGACATCCACGCGAGAAAATCCACAGGCAAAAGCTAGCAACCTAAATTAAAGTCTCTACAGCTAAGCTATAAAGTGACATTTTAAATGGAAATACCTGAAATTAAATTACAAAGACACCGGTAATGTAAAATTTAATTAAGACGGTATAATCCTTTCACATTGGTGAATAGGATGGTGTTAACATTGGCATATTTACGGGTTAGATACGAATTTATGCGTCAGTTTAGTATTCAATGGAAGCTATTGCTTTTCATCTGTTTAACTGATGAAATTACATTCTGTTTGTTTGGTTTTAAAAAGACAATATCTTGTGATGATTTTAATTAAGTTTATAATTTTTTTCAATGAAATTGTTTTATCTACTGTTTAATATAATGTTTATTTAATCGATATAATGTACACTAATATTATGAGAAGTGAATATGAAGAGAAAAGATTTGTATTTATATGAGTATAATTTTTTCTCTTTGTTGCAAAAAAAATCAGCCTTTTTTATACTACCAAGGTGGCAAACAAGCATACGACCCGCCTGATGGTAAGCAGTTACCGTAGCCTATGGACGTTTGCAACACTCACCTTAACTAAACCTTATAACTCCTTTCTTGAAGAACCCCATGCTATAGTCTGTTGGGAAAACCTGGCAAGGGAGAGCTCATTCCACAACCTTATCGCACGTGGTAAGAAATTCCTCTGGAATCTTACGGTATGGCATTTTTGAGGTGCAAGGATGTGAGGATGAACTTCCTGTTCTTTGTACCTATATGACAACAATTAATTAATTTTATTTTTTGAGTCGATCATAGCCAAGTTCTATCGCTGTTCGGTAAAACTGTACGTGTACGTAAGTGGGTTAACTGTACGTTTTACTAAGGGCCATGCGAATTACGAAGGGCGCGGTAACCCTATAGATGGGTGACCATAATATATAGTAGTATTTCATCTGAGCGTCTTTGTACTACGGTACATTAAAAGTTGGTCCCGACTGTTAACAGTCGTTAGATCACAAGTCCTAAATATGGCCACTTTTAAGCCTCTGGCTTAAAAGTGGCCATATTTAGGACTCTGTTGTAGTCTAAATAACTCTGTCATCAGGTTGGGCACTAATCAAAGGATAATTTAAAAAAAAACTGACTTCAAAAAGCTAAAAACAATTGAATACAGATTGAAGTAGGTGCTAGGTTCATCCTAGGTCACCTAAAATTCAGCTTGGCACCAACTTCAATCTGTATTCAGTTATTTTTAGCTTTTAGAAGCCGGTTTAATATTTTTTGTAAAAAAAAAAAAAAAAAACATATATATGAAAAACTTTGATATTTCATATAACATTTAAGGGGTGCCCTCGATTGCCTTAGGACTCCATCATCAGATCCTGACTTGGCGCCAATGGGACCACCTCAAGAAGACTGAAAATGACTGAGACTGAGAATCGGCACGCAAAAATAAATAATAAATAAAATAAATACATACAAAATAGAAACTTCTCATTTTTTGAAGTCGGATAAAAAAAAGAAAATGTTCAAATTTCGACTGTGTACCAACCCTAAAGCTAGCACCAACATTATACATACGAACCCGTATATTAAATTGGCATACATCAAGAATTATTAAACCTACTGTCGGCAACCCTACAGTGTAGGATGAATGAAAAAACTTGAGCTATCCGTATGATTTATGATAGTTACCATGACTTATATTTTCACACAACTGATTTTCCCCGGACTATTTCTTAAGGTTATCTGTATATTAAAGCTATTGTTTTCTTTTGTTTCTGAATAAATAACTGCCTTTGTAGTCTCGAAGGTTCAACGGTATTTTTATCGCCTTTACAGTTCGAATTTTGCTTGGATTTATGGAATTTAGATTGTCTGCTGAGGTCTTAAATCCGATCACGGGATAGGCAAGACAAGCATACGACCCGCCTGATGTTAAGGGCTTACCTTTAAGCGGAGATATCCCTGGGATAGAAATACGTTTTTTTTAAACGCATCTGCAAATGAACGCTGAATATTTGTACTCATACACAGGAACACAACTACGCCGTTATTTGGCTGTGGTCTTCTATAAGGTGGAAGTCCTTCCCAAGTCGGGTTTGCTCTCTAGTATAGTGCTCTACCTCGCTAAATTCTTAAGCATTTATATTTTTGCAATTCTAGGAATATTACTATTAGCCATGACACAATATAGCTTTTGAATCGTAGATGTTACTAGCGGCACGTCCCGACTTAGCAAGGGTTGACTATTATTTAGTTTTCGTCGTGACCCCGATTTTTTTTTAAATAAAATATAGCCTATGTTACCCGCTGATAATGTAGCTTTCTAATGGTGAAAGATTTTTTTAAATCGGTCAAGTAGTTTATGAGTTAAATCATCACAAACTAACGAACAATCAATATCTTTTCTTTTCTCTTTATAATATTAGTTTAGATATACATCTGCCAACTCCTTCTCCTCTTAGTATTTCAATGAATAACTTTCTTAACACCTTCTTCTTCTGAAGACCTTTCTTTATATTATTCTTTCTTCTTCATTCAACTATTTGAATATAACTTCATTCGAATTCAAGATATTCTCTGAAATGGATTTCTCTTGTATTACGTAACTACTTTGTAACAAGGTTACAATTTTCTTATTACTTTCAGAACGCTTATTAAGAATACATAAGTGATTGTTGATGGCTCTTGACGTTCGTTCAGACGTTTATGGGTTGAGACGATCTATTTAAAGGTTCATTTTCATACATTATAAGAGTAAATAAAATACTCATACATTACCTATTTACGTTACCTTGTAATGTCGTTCCATGAAAATCACTTCCATTTTATATTTTTATCAATCTCGTCTTTGTCGTTGTTTCTAATGAAGCTCGTTTTGCCTCAAAACGTTTTTACACAACACTGTGAGATAAATGACGTAATTTTGCAGAAAAAATCTCATTTATTTTTGAAATTTATTCTAGAAATCTTATTTAAATTCAAATGTAAGACGATGCTGGTTTCAGGTACTAGTCAGTCAAGAAAGATATATTGCTTTCTGCTTCGAGTTTATCAAAATAACTTTTTTGTACCGTCAGCGTGTATCTGGATTTGAAAGCTTTTGATGCGTTTAACTTGGAATTTAGTTTGTTGCAAATAAAGTAGAAAACTGTTTACTATATGTACTACTTTGTATTTTAAAAGATGAATAAGTATTTTGTTAATATTAAAAAAATCTGACTGCCACATGTATTGTAAATATCACTTAAGAACGTCTCGGCTGATTTGGCTGTGTTTTTTTTGTCATTATAATAGCAACCCATGTTTGCTCTATTGCTGGGCACGGGTCTCCTCTCCTTTATAGAAATATGGTATAGGCCTTAATACACACACGCTAACCTAATGCGGGTTGATGACTCAGGCATGTCTTAAGAATTTCTTCTAAGACATGTGGGTTTCCTCACGATGTTTTCCTTCAACGTTTGCAGATGGCGAATCTTTTGAGTAGTACATATAAACTACACAACGTGAAATTCACATGTACTGCCACCCGCAATCTAACTCGCACCTTTTGCGTGCAAGTCGGTTACTATCCTACCTGGCCACCACCGCTTTTTTTTCTCATTATTTTACTTTAACAATTTTACGAAAAGAACTATAAAATTGGATAAAAATGCGCAGAAGAACACTATACTTTCATAGACTGCACATATATTTGCGAAACATTGTGAGTCTTAGTGGAGAAGTAACTATCACATTGTTAATCTGTGCATTAAGTTGACTTGACATTATTTACGACACGTAGTGCAATAAAAACCTACCACTCAGCTAATACCTTAACTCACATTAATTTGTCAACCTTCTTCCCCCGTAGGCTGGGTAGGCTGCAGGGTAAGAAGCTTAAGAACTGAATGTCTAATCAGAAGTATGGAGAATCAGGGTAGGTTCCAATAAAAGTAAAGTTTCATTGCTTCTCCATATTTCTGATTAGATCACGTGAGGAAACTAAGCATAGTTCTATTTTACGCTAACAAACTCATCATAAAAACAGGGCATTTAGTAAATCAACATTTAAGCTGTTTTAGTCAATTCATTAAAAGGTCGTCTCGTTATTAAAGCTCGACTATTGTCTTGCAAATGGTAAATAAACCACATAATGATGCCTATATATTTTAACTAAGGATCATTAACGAACGTTCGTCTTCGCCTGAATAGTACCATTGTACCAGAGTTCGCGTTAATTTTTTTATTTGGCTGTCATTAAGAGCTACATTAGGGAACTAGGAACCATTGTGCCTCTTATATCGCAGTAAATTAGGCTACATTTGACGTAATTGTTGAAATATTCATGCTGTTACGTAGTTAACAGATCTTAGAAGATCTTTAAGAACTCATTATGATTTTACTAGCTGTTGCCCGCGGCTCCGCCCTCGTGGATGTCGGTTATCGCAGTAAAAAGTAGCCTATGTGTTATTCCAGACCGTAATCTATCTCTGTGCCAAATTTTATCCAGATCCGTTCAGTAGTTTTTACGTGAAAGGGTAACAAACATCCATCCATCCATTCCATCTATACTCACAAACTTTTACATTTATAATATTAGTAAGGATTGGCAATGATTAAAGTATTATTACATTTCAAGTAATGTCCTCTTAACCAAATTTCGGTCACGATGACTATTCTCGACTAGTGAACAAATGTGTGCGCAAATATAGACGTGTAGGTACACTTTATTCCCTTACTCTAAACGGTGAGAGATCAGGCGTAGATTCAAAGGCTTAACGGCTTTCGAAAACACCGTTCACACCGGCAATATTCAAACTTCGGGCACCTATTGTGGCTTTTGTAAGAAAATCCCTATGTATATTTCTGTCCCGACCTGAGAATCGAACCTGAGACCTGTGATTAGCAGTCACACTTCACTACCATTAGACTAGTGAAGCAGTTAAAACTAGATTAATAGTATCCATTAAGAGAGGTAGGGCACCATACTAGCGAGCAGGCCCGACTGGGGAAGGACCTCCACCTTACAGAAGACCACAGCCAAATGAGTACACACAGCGGTGTAGTTGTGTTCCTGTGTGTGAGTACAGGTCTCCAGCGCTCATTTAGGAATGCCTTTTGAAAGAAACGTATTCCTATCCCAGGGTTACTTCCATCTTAAAGCCCTGGTGTAAAAAAATGGGTTGGCAACACGCAAGTGATACCTCTGGTAATGCAAGCGTCTATGGGCTACGGATACTGCTTGACATCAGGCGGGCCGTATGCTTGTTTGCCACCCAAGCAGTATAAAAAAAAAAACCAATAATCAACTGTCAAAATGACATTTACGAATAATATTTTCTTTTGTTTCAGGTAAAATCCATTTGCTGATAGAGAAGCTCTCGTACGGAACAAATCCGGTCCCGAACATCTGTTATAGGACTTATACAAAATACGAGCGTTAATTCTATTCGGGGTGCAATTTATTATGTCTGGGCTCGTTGGCGTTTTGCCCACTGTGCGTCGCTGTTAATAAAAAGCTGTAGATCCTGTCACTCGGATGGTTCTGTGAGTTTTTTTAAGGATTAGGACGAAAAGTCTTTATTTTATTGTTAGAGTGCGGTGGATTAATAAGGATTAGGCGTAATAGATGTAATATACATTTGATTACTACTATATTGTTGTTATTATGATACAACTGCATATTGAGTATAATATAACTAGTGGTCGCCCGCGACATCATCCGCGTGGTAATTTGGAATATTTTCCTAGATTTTGCAACATATCTCACTACTGCTCCGCTTGATCATAGCGTGATGTTATATAGCCTATAGATATTAGCGCGTTCAACCAAACAAACAAACTCTTCAGCTTTATAATATTAGTATAATGTTATATAACCTATAGCCTTCCAGGATCAATGCACTATTCAACAAAAATAGTTTTTTTCTAATCGAACCAGTACTTACTGATATTAGCACGCACAAGCTTTGAGCCACGGGAGACTTTCTAAAGATACAGTTCTCTTTGGAACAAAGGCCTTTCCAAGTATTAGCCCTGTGTCGCGGGGGACTTTACGAACATATGTATAATTTACTTACTCAAACTTTGTCACATGTGGGAATCGAACCCACGACCTGCAGCTCACTAGACCAGACTATTATGATGATTAGAAATACAATATACGACATACTCGTAATCACCATAATACCCTTAAATCGTCAAACATTACAGAGGTTTACATTACTTCAACTGAACCCAAATAAAATGGCGGATACATCATTTGGAATTGAGAGGTTGCTGTATAAATTGTAAATGTAATAAATATTATACTGAATTTATTATGTGAATAAAGTAGGTACGTATAAATATTGCTTAAAATATATTATTATTATTCTATTATTATCTTTTTTATATTCTACTAATATTATAAATGCGAAACTTTGTAAGAATGGATGGCTGGATGTTTGTTACTCTTTCACGTAAAAACTACTGAACGGATCTAGATGAAATTTGGCACAGATATAGATTATGGTCTGGAATAACACATAGGCTATTTGCAGCGATAACCGACATCCACGCGGGCGGAGCCGCGGGCAACAGCTAGTAAAGAAATAAAAACGTTGATTCGAACATAAACATGGCATTACAGAGGAAAAATAAATAGGTATAAAATTAATAGCAGAAAATTAACAGCAGATTTTTAATTTTGTTATTCTGTGCGATGTCAGAATAGATCCCAATCTCAGCTTTGGGCTGCGGCAGTTTCATTCTGCAGCGCTGATTTTCAGATTGGACCTCTAAGTGAAGCCACGGTCATATCTCTACGGTGTAGGTTTTTTCAATCAATCAATCAGCCTATCGCATTTCACTGCTGGATATAGGCCTCTCCCAACACGTGCCACAGCACACGGTCCTCCGCCTTCCGCATCCAGTTCGTCCCAGCGACCTTTTTTAGGTCGTCGGTCCACCTAGCTGGGGGCCACCCTACCTTACGCTTACAGGTTTTCTGATAATCAGTAATTACCTTTTCCAAGAGAGGTAGGGCACATACAAGTGAGCAAGCCCGACCGGGGAAGGACCTCCATCTTACAGAAGAACACAGCCAAAGAACTCTTTTCGGCCGCGTACGATATACACAGCAGTGAAGATGTGTTTCTGTGTCTCATTTATGGATGGGTTTTGAAAGGAACATGGTGTAAAAGAATGGATGGCAACACGCAATTAATACCTCTGGTATTGCAAGCGTTCATAGGCTACGGTAACTGCTTAACATCAGACGGGCCGTATGCTTGCTTACCACCTAAGTAGAATAAAAAAACTTAATAATTGAAGCCTAATTTATTTCACGAATTTATTTTAACCTAACAATATCCATCTAAGTCTCAAAGTTACGATATAACATGCAAATTCGAAGCTATCCAAATCTCATTATTTACATTTTTCTACTCTATTTACATGCATTATTCATTACAAATGGTAATTCACTAAAACGCTATACGCCAGTAAAGTGTATTGATTTAGTAATTTACTAAACGTTTCAAGGTCAAATTTCCAAAATAGCAACGCTGCTGTTTTCAACTGACCTGTTGGTCTTTTGGTTAATGACCAGCTACGCCAAAGGTCGTGGGTTCAATTTTCGACCGGGACAAATCTTTGTGTAATTTATATCCGTAAATGTTATGTTTGTAAATATCCCCGCGACACAGTGCGGGAATTAGCTTTAAAAAAAATGCGTGGCAGTCTTTGTATTTTGTAGTACTTGAGTGGCAAACAAGCATAAGACCTACGCAGTTACCGTAGACGTGTTGCCGACCCATTTCTTCGCATTCTTACTTAAAAGAGTGCTAGAGACCTGTACTCACACACAGGAACAAAACCTCACCACTGTGTGTAGTAATTTGGCTGTGGTCTTCTGTAAGGTGAAGGTCCTTCTTTAGTCGGGCTTGCTCGCTAGCATGATGCCCAACCTCTCTTGAGTGCATCACCCGAAGATTGACTGGTAGAGAATGCATTAATTCAGCTTACACTTGATATTTATTACTCCAAGTTAAACCACGCACAGAATCTAGAACATCTAAAACGAAAATACCCGTGCTTTTATTTTGAAAGTATTTTGTGTGATGCCATTACTATAGGGTAATGGACAGGGTCGTTAGCAGTCATGTGTAAGAAGTACTTTAAGGCCAGTGCTAATGCTTACAGACCGGATGGATGGTCACGGCATAACTAACTATTTTTGTTTCTTATCTTTTTTGTGCACTAATTTATTATTAACTAGGTGTTGCCCGCGGCTCCGCCCGCGTGGATGTCGGTTATCGCTGTAAAAAGTTATTCCAGACCATAATCTAGCTCTGTGCCAAATTTCATCCAGATCCGTTCAGTAGTTATTGCGTGAAAAAGTAACAAACATCCATACATCTATCCATCCATTCTCACAAACTTTCACATTTATAATATTAGTAAGGATGAGCTCCTAGACATTTTCAAATTCAAATACTTTATTGCATTCATGTGTATTTACAAAGTTATTACATAAGGTGTTATCGGTTCAACCTAAAACTCTATCAGGGTTTTATAATAATAGTAGCAATAATAGTTGCTATTATAATAATAATAGCAACCCATTATATGTCCCACTGCTAGGCACGGGCCTTCTCGCCTCTATCGAGAGAGAGAGGGTGTAGGTTTTAATTCACACACGCTGGCCTAATGTGCGGGTTGGTGAATCAGACATGTCTTTAGAATTTCTTCTAAGACATGTGGGTTTCCTTACGATATTTTTCTTTCACCGTTAGCAGATGGCGAATCATTTGATTAGTACATATTATTATAAGCTCTTCAAAGTTAAATTTACATTGGTACTGCCACCCAAGATCGAACTCGCACCTCTTGCGTGCAAGTCGGTTACTTTCCCACTTTGGCCACCACCGCTTTTTTTACAGTTATATACTATTAAACAATTAAAATTAAGATTTTGAATTTGAGCCATTTGGGTTCGAAACTCTAGGACCATGGGGTCCAAGTGCCCACAAATTGTATCGTGAGATATCAAGGCGTTTGGTCGAGTCATCTCACGATCCTAACGCTAGCCTTTACTTGGGTCAACGTATTAGCCTTGCAATCCAGCGTGGAAATGTGGCCAGTCTAAGCCACCAACCCGCATTTGGCTAGAAACCTTGGCTAGAAACTGTCGCAGGTCTCTTAATAAAAGAGAGGAGACTTGTGCCCAGTATTGGAATATAAATTATTATTATTATTATAAATGGGTTGGGTTAACATTAGATAAAAGCATTTTTTTATACTTCTTGAGTGGCAAACAAGCATACGGCCTGCCTGATGTTAAGTAGTTACCGTAGCCTATGGATGTGTTGCCATGATCAATTTTTTTACACCAGGGCTTTAAAATGGAGTACCTATCCCTGGGATAGAAAAACGTTTCTTTCAAAATGCATTCCTAAATGAGTGCTGGAGTCTGTACTCACACACAGAAACAAAACTTCACCGCTGTGTGTAGTTATTTGGCTGTGGTCTTCTGTAAGGAGGAGGTCCTTCTTTAGTCGGGCTTGCTCGCTAGCATGATGCCCAACCTCTCTTGATTGCATCACCCAAAGATTGACTGGTAGAGAATGCATTAATTCAGCTTACACTTGATATTTATTACTCCAAGTGAAACCACGCACAGAATCTAGAACATCTAAAAAGAAAATACCCGTGCTTTTATTTTGAAAGTATTTTGTGTGATGCCATTACTATAGGGTAATGGACAGGGTCGTTAGCAGTCATGTGTAAAAAGCACTTTAAGGCCAGTGCTAATGCTTACAGACCGAATGGATGGTCATGGCATAACAAACTATTTTTATTTCTTATCTTTTTTGTGCACTTATTAGAAAAACAAAAAGTAGAATGGTAAAAAAGTAGCTGTACAATAGGCGGTCTTCGTACCGAATGCGTCCCTAATTTAGCGCTGGAGACCTGTAACGCATGCCTAAATATAAATCTAAAGGTACTTAATAAAGTTGCCATTTTATGAAACATAAATAAGTTTTTTGCTTCTATATCTTTTACTAGGGTCGGTTATTGCTGCAAAAAGTATATGTGCCTATGTGTTATTCCACACCATAATCTAGCTCTGTGCCAAATTTCATCCAGAACCGTTTAGTAGTTATTGCGTGAAAGAGTAACAGACATCCATACATCCATCCATTCTCACAAACTTTCACATTTATAATATTAGTAGGATTTATAAGTATTTCTAATAGAATGTATAAAACACATACAGAAGTACATGTGTAACAATGGGCGGTCCTCGGAATTTTCAAAAATTGACAAACTTAAAGCTAGGTTTTTTTATACTACTTAGGTGGCAAACAAGCATACGGCCCGTCTGATGTTAAACAGTTACCGTAGCCTATGGACGCTTGCAATACCAGAAGTATCACTTGCGTGTTGCCAACCCATTTTTTTACACCAGGGCTTTATGATGGGAGTAACCCTGGGATAGGAATACGTTTGTTTCAAAACGCATCCCTAATTTAGCGCAGGAGACCTGTAACGCATCCCTAAATCTAAATCTAAAGGTTAATAAAGTTGCCATTTTATATTATATAAAAATATAAATATATATATATATTTATATTTTTATTATATAATAACATAAATTAGTTTTTTGTTTCTATATCTTTTATACAATCTATACTAATATTATAAAGCTAAAGAGTTTGTTTGTTTGTTTGAACGCGCTAATCTCAGAAAGTACTGGTTCGATTAGAAAAATACTTTTTTTTTGTTGAATAGTGCATTTATCCAGGAAGGCTATAGGCAATATAACATCACGCTATGATCAATAGGAGCGGAGCAGTAGTGAGATATGTTGCAAAATCGGGGAAAATATTTCAAATAACCACGCGGATGAAGTCGCGGGAGTCAAGGAATGAACAAACGGTTTTTTAATAAAAATAAATTTATTTAATAAAAACCGAATCACAATATTATTGAGCGAAGTCTAAGAACAGAATGAATCCATGGAATAATACATTTTAAAAGTAAGTTTAAACAAAGGGAGTCATGTTGCATATTGCGCATAAGGCAGGTTAATACATCAGCATAATTTATTCTAGAATATTCTATACAAGTGCTGACACAGATCAATAGGACTTGTTGCTATGCATTAGTTTGGCTGACAAAGCATATATCTATAGGGTGGGCACCCTTAACTCCTCCCTCCCCAAGAGAGAAATCAGCTGGAGACAAATTTTTAGGTTCCAGATGATTTCGCCGTAATACTAGAATTTTCCTAAAGACTTTAAGTTTAACAACCACAAATGTTAAAGTTAATAGAAACATTATTACTATAATACTTATTGTCCATACACTTATATCGCGGGTTACCGAAATTTCACTTTTATCGACACTTTCACTATTGTATTTTGCACTATTTAGAATGTCCTTGATATCGGTGAGGTCCACGTCACGAAGATCTACTTGGCTATCTTCTATCTTAATTTCGTGCTGTAGTTCAGGCATAATTACTGGTCTCAACACCAAGCTCGCATCAGGCATCCTTGTTTCAGCTACTCTGCTTATGATTTTGTCTCCAATCTGTGTCTCACAGTTTCGGTTGGGGGTTACCAGAAATGTTCCTTTCAGACTATGTTTCATGACCTCATTGTTGCAATTTTCAGTGAGTATTAAATTTTTCTTCGTGAAGAGTAACCATATTCCATCGGCTATCGTGTGGCTTCTTACATCTTCTATTTGGATAAGGTTCTTATAGCATGCAGAATAGTTTTTAAGTAGCATTATTTGTTCTATGCATGTCGTGTCAGCGTATTGCACGATGTTATCTTCCTTACAGAGGACTCTATCTTCTTCAATCTGCTCGCACGGCGTAGATACAGGTCTGTATTTCAATCCATTCACTATAAGGTAGGGATATTTAGGGATTATGATAGTAGTTTGTGAAGTACTGGGATTGTATATAGGTATAGGGATAATTTTGTAATAATTATATGTGACCGTGTCTAACAAAGGAACTTCTAACACAAAAACTAACTTATTATTATCAGAATAAGATTTAAGAACTATAGTACTTTCTAATTTCGTAAGGTTATCCTTACCTACAGTATAAACTAACCTATAGTGTTTCTCTATTTCTAATAGTATTTTTAAAAGTTCTGTAGAGTTAGTTATGGATTGGTGGAGAATGTGTATTCTACTAAAAGCTATTGCTGTTTCTGTCTCTTGTATTACGTTGTAAATAGTACGAAAGTTATTTAAGATTTGATATAGAGTATTCATTTGACTTACTATATTATGTATTTTAGACTGATTATATTGCAATGTTTGTAGTTGCGAAGTTTTAATATTCAATCGGACTATGTTGTTTTTCAAGTCATCAGAAATATTAACTAATTTGTCAAAGGCTTTTTGCATAAGTGACAATTTTCTTTCTACAGAATGTTCTTTATTTTTTAACTGACTAATATCCGAATTATATCGTATAGCGTCATCATTGTCTAAATTTCCTGAAATTAATTTAACAATAGAACCTAACGGGTTTATTAACCCTCTTTTTAGTCTTTTGCTGGGCATGATTTGTTTCAATCTATCATTTGTAAGTTCCATAAAAGATTCTATCTGTAAAGTTAATCCTAAAAGTTCACTACGCGATTCCTTTTGCAAATAAATCATCTCTTTTATTCTAAAATATTGGTTAATATTATTATCTAAATACATGTCTAAGGTTTCTAAATCTAACGTTTTAAAAATAGTCCAATGACTATTCTGAATCACTGCTGCACTTATCCGTATCGCTGCTATGCCAGGATTCTGAGTCATATCCTGCAGGTTTATGCTGTTTGCTGATTCCGCTAGGACCAGGAGCATCAGGATTGTTGGCCGCCACCTGCGGAGGGCGTTTTATATTTTTTATTGCCACTTTCGTATTTCTTTTTCTAAACTTTACCGGTACAATATTCCTATCTACTTCTCCTATTACTTCCGCTTTTTCATATCGTGGCATTTCCTTACCTTTCCGATTCCTAGTAGTTTTCATAAAAACTTTATCGCCTACCTTTAAATCTGGTGGTTTTTCACCGCCCTTTTTCTCTACAACTTTACTTTTATTTTCCTTTATTTTGTCACTAACATATTCGTATAAAACTTTGAGTCTTTTTCTATGATCCTGAACTAGTTTCTGTAAAAGATTTTTATCTCTATCTGTATCGAATGCATTTCCTGATTCTGTATGACCAAATACCATTTCAAATGGTGTAAAATTAGTTGCACTATGAATCGTATTATTGTATGCCATAATGGCGTAAGTCATTACTGATGCTGCGTCTTGATCGCTTTTTTCATATTTTGCTAATCTGTAAATTTCAAGTATTGTCGAATGAAAACGTTCTACTATACTCATTGAATTTGGATTATTCGGTGTCCCTACATGTATTTCAATTTTGTATAGACTCAATAATTCTTTAACCAGATTGTTATTAAATTCAGTTCCAGGGTCACTATTTATCTTTTTAGGTACCCCATAGATGCTAAAATATTTAATTAGTGCTTTAACTATTTCTGGTGTACTTCTATTCGGTACATTAAAGGCTTGCGCTATTTTACTAAATGCATCTACTATAGTTAAATAATAATTACTTTCTATATATAAAAGGTCCATAAAAACTTCTTCAAATGGCATACACTGCATTTGAGTTAGTTGTATTGAAGGTTTTATAGGTTTTCTATCGTATTTCATTTTTCTGCACTGTTCGCATGCATTAATAATAGCTGATATTGTGTCCTTCATTTTAGACCACCAATAATGTCTTCTTACTTTTATTAACGTTTCTCGAATACCCCGATGAACAGTTTTCCCTTCATGATATTTTATAATAATCTGTCTTTGTTCTTCTTCACTTGTTACATTAACTACTCGCTCTGTACATTCAACTAAATTTTGCGAACCTTTTTTATATATTGCTATTACTACATTGCTAAATATTTTTCTAAATGCTTCTGTTTCGAAGTAAATGTAATATTTCTGCTTAAAGTCTACATATTCTTTTAAAAACTGCTTGACTAAATGTTCATTGTTATTAGTTGGCATATGAACCTCAATTATTTTTTGGCCATTATTAGAAATATCTTGCACATCAATATCGTCTTTATACCAATTATAGACAAGTATCTGTCTGGGTTTGGTATCTACTGCCTCATTTAAAATTGGTATACCCTCATGTTCCCTATTTGATATTGAGTGAGCAGTAGCTTCATCGTCTGATTCTGATACATCGATTACAGGAGCTTCCTTTCTTTCTATGCTTAACCTATCTGAATCCGAATCTGATAAGCAAATTATTTCCTCGATTTCATTGTTTTCTTCCTTATCTACGTTTACTTGCATGGACTGACTATCGTCCTCTAACACATTAACCTTTATTTCTCTAATTTTTCTACCATTTAAACTAAATACAATATTATTGTCTGTGCTTAAATTATTTATTTTTACACGAGACAATGCGTCTGCGTTTGAGTTCTGTGACCCTTTTTTATAATTAATTTCGAAATCATATTCCTCAAGTCTAAGACGCCATCTAGTAAGTTTACTATTTGGTTCGTCTAGCGAATAGAGCCAAGCTAAGGGTCTATGGTCCGTATAAATGTAAAACTTTTTACCCCATAAGTACGGCCTAAAATGCTTTACCGCCCAAATGACTGCCAAAAGCTCCTTTTCTATAGTGCTGTACCTTGACTCGGTATCGCTCAAGGTTCTACTAGCATAGGCCACAGGTTTGTCTGAGCCTATGATGCCCTGCGAAAGTACTGCCCCAATTGCAAAATTTGATGCATCTGTGGTCAATATAAAGGATTTCTCGAAATCCGGAAATTGTAATAATGGAGCATTTGTAAGTAGTTTTTTGCATGTTTCAAAACTTTCTATATACTCGCTATTTAAGTCTATAGTTTTACTTTTTTTTAAACAAACTGTAAGTGGCCTAGTTATTTTCGCAAAATCCTTAATGAATTTCCTATAGTACCCTATGAGACCTAGAAAACTTTTGATTTCAGTGGTCGTTTTGGGTATAGGATACTTTAATACCGCATCTATCTTATCATTATTGGGTTTTAATCCTTCATCGGTTATAGTATGTCCTAAATAAAGTACTTCCTTGCGTAGGAAATGAGATTTGTCCAACTGCACCTTTAAGTTGGTTTCACGAAATCTTTCGAATACTGCCCTAAGCTTCTCATTATGTTCGTGTATGCTTTTTGCAAATATAATGACGTCATCCAAATAAACCAGGCAGTGGATACCTTGTAAGCCTCTCAAAACGTTATCCATAGCCCGCTGGAATGTAGCCGGCGCCGTTTTAAGGCCAAATGGCATCCTATTAAATTCGTAATGCCCAAAAGGTGTGCTGAAGCCTGTTTTTGCCCTATCCTCTTTTTCTACCTCAATTTGGTGGTAACCACTCGCTAAATCTAAAGTGGTAAAATACATACTCTTGCCTAGCATATCAAAAAGATCATTGATATTAGGAAGAGGGTATTTATCATCTACTGTGATATCATTAAGACGCCTATAGTATAGACTATAGGCGTAGGTAGACAATTCGGGTAAAAAGAAATGGAGGATGGTCATAGGACCATCCTCCATTTCTTTTTACCCGAATTGTCTACCTTTTTGGGTACCAGATGAACCGGTGCACTCCAAGGTGAAAACGATTTTTGGATAACATTATCTTTGAGCATTTTCTCTACCTGATCCCTAATTTCTGCTGTTTGTGTAGGTGGTAACCTATGAGCCTTAATATGTATTGGATCTTCGTTTTTAGTCCTAATTTTATGCTTTACCTCATTAGTAAAAGAGAGGGGTACGTCTTCGCAATAAAAAATATCTTTATACGATTCGCAAATATTAATTACGGATTGTTTTTCCTCCTCGTTCATGTGATCAACTCTTAATTTAGAAAGATTATCCGTTAACAGCTGATCTATCATATCACTATCTTTATCAGTAAAATTCAAGTTAACCTTATTATATTTTAAAGTAGTTTCTAAGTACGGTTCGACCTTGAACGGACTGGTCACCACTAATTCCATTTGCTCGGATCTAGAGTTTTGGATGACTGTTGTCGCGTAACCGTGTACACATTTAACTAAAGCCGTCGGCATTCTGACACCATCAGTGAATTCCATAAAGTTTAATACGGCCTCACCGTGTGACAAATCAACTGGAAGGTTGACCCTTAATTCGCTACGCGGAGGTAACGTATATAGTTCTCGTATTGGAGGACTATAGATAATCGGTAAGCAAGTATCCTTAGTAATTAACTTTCTATTCTTCATGTCAATATTTGCATGCAGTTGCATTAATAAATCGCTACCAATTAAGCCATCATATCTATCGTCTACACTATAAATATAAAATTTGTGCCACTCATTACTTCTAAACGTGCTAGGTAAAGGTATGTATACAACCTCATTATGCTTACTAGAAGCGTGGGTACTAATTACTTCGAAATTTTCGTTTCGCTTATAGTCGCAAAAATATTGATTTGCTAACCTTGGGCTTAAAAACGAACGCTGACTTCCGGTATCAACCATAAAAATCGCATGAAGTTCTGGTATACGTATGTGCGGAAGATCTTGTATATTACAATTTAATGTTAATCGCTCTGGTGTGTAGAGGCCCTTATGAAAAAATTTCCTACTCGGTCGTTCTCATTAAAAGTATGTGATAACATATTATTTGCATTATCATTATGGTCAGTGTAATTGACACGTCTTGCACTGGCCGTTCTCATAGTGACGTCGGTAGCGCAACCTGATCCCGCAGGTGGCGACGACGGCGCTTGTTGCGAGCCGCGCTGTGCGCTGTCAGCAATTTGCCGCTCTGGGAACTGCGGCCTCGCTTGTTCCGATGTGTTATAATTACTATGGGACTGATTATTTTGATAAGAATAATTATTCTGATATCTGTTATTATTTCTAGGTGCAAATGAACTATTTAAAGAGTTGTTATTTCGAACATTATATCTATTGTTCGTTCCATTATGTGGAATAAAATCGTTATTGAAACGTTGCATATTTGGTGCACTAGTACGTGCACTCGGCGACGCTTGCGTATTAAAATTATTTTGAGAACTGTTTCGTCCCTGGAAGTTTTGATTAAAAGTAGTGTTCCGTAACTGTTTCTGGTCATAAACCTCTTGGAAGTATTGTTCCTCTAAAACAGATTTTAATGCATCTTCCAGTGTCGAGACATTTTTAAGTCGCACCAGCCTAACTAAATATTTAGGCAAATTATATAAGAAAACATTCATAGAAAGATGTGTATAAATATTTTGTTTAGATAGCCTTATCACTGCATCTTCAACCGATTCATTGATTTTTGCAATTAAAATACTTCGTAACTGTTGTATTCTGTGACAAAAATCTAAATAACTTTCGCCTTTATTTATTTTTAAGCTCTCTAGCTCAAGGACTAGACAATCTTCTGTCCTTGGGTCTCCAAAATGGTCTTGTAAAACCTGTTTCAATTCTAACCAAGAATGTATCGAGTCTCGTTCCCCGATTAAATTTGCGGCCTCCCCATTTAATCTACTTGTTATAGCATTAAAAAGATATTCGTTTTGCACTTCATTTCCCCGATATAAATTAATAATATATTCGGTTTTACGAATAAATAGCGACAAAAGCCTTGGCTCTCCGCTGAATACAGGGATAATTTTTAGAACACCCGGGGGAATAACTACAATTGCTTCCATTGTATCTATAAAATACAAACTGAAATCTATATATAAAAAAAATCTATCAAACTAACGTGAAAATTTTATCACTTTACTTACTATTACGATATGCTACGTGCCAGATGGGCCTTTTCTAATCCCTATGATTACACGAAACACATATAAAGATCACCAGGAAAATTCGAAGGAAAAAGTTTGCAGGATAGTGAAAAGATTTACTCACATGACCCGTTGTTTTTCCGCTGTCCTTCTGTGATCGGTGAAACTGCTCAGCTTGCTCTGCGTCGTGGTTTCTCTTGACGAATTTATTTGGTTCGCTGACCCGTTTAATCGTTAAGACGAACGTTAGAGTCTTCTCGGTGTCCGAAAATTTTATTCGCGATAGCACAACGGACCCAAACGACAAGGTCACTTACCGGCTGCGCCAGTCAAGGAATGAACAAACGGTTTTTTAATAAAAATAAATTTATTTAATAAAAACCGAATTACAATATTATTGAGCGAAGTCTAAGAACAGAATGAATCCATGGAATAATACATTTTAAAAGTAAGTTTAAACAAAGGGAGTCATGTTGCATATTGCGCATAAGGCAGGTTAATACATCAGCATAATTTATTCTAGAATATTCTATACAAGTGCTGACACAGATCAATAGGACTTGTTGCTATGCATTAGTTTGGCTGACAAAGCATATATCTATAGGGTGGGCACCCTTAACTCGGGCGACTCCTAGTTGTACAATATATTAGGTATACTAGCATACCTACTAACTGACGTCATTGACTTTTTGATAAGAGCTAGAATTTAAAACAGTTATTTTTATTTTCTGCACGAACGTGAACACTTCAACGCGCCACTGTATGAAGAACTTTTCACAATAAGGCAACTAAGTAGAGTCTCTTTATAATAATGTTAATATACTAGCTGTTGTCCGCGTCTCCGCCCGCGTGGATGTCGGTAATCGCTGCAAAGAGTAGCCTATGTGTTATTCCAGACCATAATCTATTTCTGTGCCAAATTTCATCCAGATCCGTTCAGTAGTTTTTACGTGAAAGAGTAACAAACATCCATCCGTCCATCCATTCTTACAAACTTTCACATTTATAATATTAGTAAGGATGAGCTCCTAGACATTTTCAAATTCAAATACTTTATTGCATTCATTTGTAAGTACAAAGTTATTGCAATAAGGTTTTATCGGTTCAACTTGAAACTCTGTCAGGGCTAATAATAATAATAGCAACCCATATTACGTCCCACTGCTGGGCACGGGTCTTCTCTCTTCTATCGAGAGAGAGAGGGTGTAGGCCTTAATTCACACCGCTGGCCTAATGCGGGTTGGTGAATCAGACATGTCTTTAGAATTTCTTCTAAGACATGTGGGTTTCCTCACGATGTTTATCCTTCACCGTTAGCAGATTAATCATTTGATTAGTAGATATAAACTCCACAAAGTAAAATTTACATTGGTACTGCCGCCTGGGATCGAACTCGCACCTCTTGCGTGCAAGTTGGTTACTCTCCCACTTGGCCACCACCGCTTTTTTACAGTTATATACTATTAAACAATTAAAATTAAGATTTTGAATTTGAGCTATTTGGGTTCGAAACTCTAGGACCATGGGGTTCAAGTGCCCACAAATTGTATCGTGAGATATCAAGGCGTTTGGTCGAAACATCTCGCGATCCTAACGCTGGCCTTTACTTGGGTCAACGTATTAACCTTGCGAACCACCGTGAAAATGTGGCCAGTCTTTTGGGCACCTTTCCTCAGAACTGCGACTTCAATCAGATATTTTATTTATAGGTTAATACCTGTAACTACAATATCTGATTGTTTGTAAGTAGATTAGGTTAGGTTACTTTAATTTTAATAACTATTCATGTAAATATCTTATGATATAAATGTGCAATAGATTATGAATAGCGCTTTATCACTGCTGAACACAGGTCTACTCTCCTCTATCAAAAGAGCTGCAAGGGTTTAGACTTCATCGTCTCAGCCAAAAGACGTCCACTGCTGGACATAGGCCTCCCCCAAGGTCTTCCACAACTCTCGATCCTGAGCCGACCTTGTCCATCGGTTGCCCGCAACCTTTACCAGGTCGTCGGTCCACCTTGTAGACTTAGACTTAATAGGCCTTAATCCGCATGGTGGATCAGACATGCCTTTAAAATCTGATCGTAACATATAATCGAATGAAATTGGCTCCAAACACTTATC
The DNA here is from genome assembly GCA_947095525.1 of Trisateles emortualis. Lineage (NCBI taxonomy): Eukaryota > Metazoa > Arthropoda > Insecta > Lepidoptera > Erebidae > Trisateles > Trisateles emortualis. Next base: position 15,940,404 of record OX352745.1, read on the forward strand.
TAAAAACGAAAATATTCTACCATAAAGTCTATCAATGACAGTATACTTTGCCAAATTCGCTAAGTTTGGCTGGCATCGTATCACGATTTAATACGGCCTACATTTGCAACTAAAGTTTATAAGAGACCTTATACAAAACCTCTCGTATTTTGCCGTAAATGGTGTTTACTACAACGCTGACATTAAAGTGTACGGCCTACTTGATGGTAAGCATTTACCGTAGTCTATGAAAACTTGCAATACTAGGAGAATTACCCGCGAGTTGGCAACCCTACATATTGTAACACAAGAGTCTTGCATTATTACCAGGTCTCCAGCGCTCATTAAGGGATGCGATTTAAAAGAAACATTTACCTATCACGGATACTCCATCTTAAAGAGGTGTAAAAATTGGGTCGGCTACACGCAAGTGATCTGGTATTGTAAACGTCTATAGGCTACGGTAACATCGGTAACTGCTTAACATCAGGCGGGCCGTATGCATGTTTGCCACCTAAGTCGAATAAAAAAGTCGGTTACCAGCGAAGGCGGGTGTGGGTGTACAGGCATTTACGTTGGTATACCGGCCTTCTACTATCTCTAGGCTGGAGAGGTCTACAAAACCACCTCGGTTCCCCGGACGAACGTGAATGAACGTTAGAAACCTGGGCCCCAATTCTGCTAATTTACAGATGGCAAAATTAAATCTGAATTGATCCTCAATTGAATCACAGAAGCATTTTTGGTATTCTGCTAATAAATTTAAGACCAATAGTTGGAAAACCATTGGACTTAAATGATAAGAATTTTTGGTATTACTATTGGTCTTAAATTTATTAGCAGAATACCAAAAATGCTAGTGTGAATACTGTGATACAATTGAGAATTAATTTAGATTCAATTGAGCCATCCGTAAATTAGCAGAATTGGGACCCTGTACTTACACACAGAAACAGAACTACACCGCTGTGGTGTGTGTGCTATGGCTGTGGTCTTTTGTAACGTGGAGGTCCTTCCCCAGATGGACTTGCTCACTACACCACACTACTGTAGCTATTATTTATCTATGGTCTTTGGTAAGGTAAAAAGGTCCTTTCCCAAATGGGTCACTTGCTCGAATGCTGCTCTATTGGCAATGCAAACAGCTTGATGTAGTTAGGGGATTGTTTGCAGTCTAGACGATGCATCCTAAACATAGAAAACATAGACATGTTTGCCAGTTGTATAGAAACGTCAATACACTTAGTACCTACAGACGGAATAAGCAAAGAGGCGAACAAATACACTGTAGCAAATTTAATCTAAAACATTACGAGGACGATTATACACAAACAAACAAATAAATTCGGAAACAAATTGTCATGAAATAACTTGTTTAGCGTTAATGCTTTGTTTGTAGGTAACGATTGTGTAAAGGTAGGCTTATTTATTTCTTTTATTTATGAAAAACCAACAGCTTATTCTAACTTAAAAAATAATTAGTATAGCAATAGAGAGCCAATTACAGGTCTTCACGTTTAGTGACAAAGGAAAGGTATATATCTATATATTTTAAATAATTAGAGTTATGCGCTAAATAATAAAAACCTACATGTTTTTCATAACTAAATGGGTTGTTTTATTATGCGCGGAACTCTGAATCATTAGGTTTTCGTACCTCTAAAGGAAAAAATGAAACCCTTATAGGATCCCTTTATTGTCCGTCTGTCTGTCAAGCCCTTTTTCTCAGGAACGCATGGAGACTATCAAGCTGAAATTTATATCAGACACTCAGGTCTACTGTCCCTTATTTTTCTAAAAGATTATGTTAGGAAGTTTTCCGAGAGACCAAGGTTCCTAAAGAGTCGGCAACGCGCGAGTACCCCTGGTGTTGCAAGCGTCTATAGGCTACGGTAACTGCTTTAGGCGGGCTTTTGTTTGCTTCCTTGGTAGTATAAACTTTTTGAGCTGTTTGGAGTCGAAGCGCTTGGGCCATGTGGTGCAAATGGATGCGGTCTTTTTAAAGTTTTGTCGAAGCATTTGATCGACGGGTTCACGTGCCCAGAAGGCAGTCTTATATTAATAGTTGCAATGCTGCCAGTCTCCTGGGCACTTTTTCAATAGACATTGATGCTGAGGAATTTTTCGACATCTATTATGCAGTCCTTGTTTTTATTATTGTTAGAATTTATTTTTAATTCGTGTAAATACAGCCTTTATTACGCTTCATAAAATTAGCTATATGTGAAAGTCCCGTTGAAATCCGATTAGCGAAAACAACGTGTAAAAAGTTATTTGCATTTGGTAAAAGGCTGTTATTTTAATTTAACAAACAGATACTTGAATTTTATTCTTCTTCTTAGCGTGTCGATGGCAATCTAAATTGTGTCGGCCCAGAACCCAGCTACGAGTTTTCCATTTTCAGTAGCGTCCATAAGCTCCTCTAGGGTGCAGGTATCAGGGCACGCGGGGCATGATATCAAGTGTCCCATGGTTTGTGGCTCAGCACCACATTTACACTCCAGGTTGGAATCGTCTATCAGGTTTTCTTTGCTTCGACCAATCTGAGTCCCAAGTCTGTTCAAAATCTTCCAGGTCAACCAAGGTGATTTTATTTATATGTATAGATTAATTACTTTCAACTTTTTTTAACAGTTCTATTCATTGACAACCCTACGTGCATATATAAGAAAACAAAGCTCTGCCTTTGTACAATATTCAGGTTAAGTCTTATATTAATCTACAAACAATTATAGTAGCACCACTAGAAAGGCATTAACGGGATGAGGAAACACCTCAGGGAGATCATGTTTGGATATCTTGCAGGATATGAGCACATGTTTAATGTAGGGTTGACACATGCAAGTTGATATGATAGTTTTATTTACTAAATATAACGGTACAGAGTTCAGACTGCCTTAGTGGTCCAGTGGCCGCAGTATGCGCTTGTTGTGCACGAGGTTGCGGGTTCGATTCCCACACAGGACAAAACTTTGTGTAAACCACAAAAAGTTGTTCTGAGTCTGGATGTAATTTGTGTCCGTTAATATGTTTGTAAAGACACATAGCTTGTTCTCTAGTGCGGGAGTTGTCTTTAAAGAAAAACTTCTCATAATATTTTAAGTATAAGTTATTAAGATTTTAAGATTATTGTTCGGCCTAGCAAAGCCTCTAAAAAACATTCAGCTCATCCACAATAAGTTCACGCCTTCTTCTTCTTATCGTTTGGTTAGTGGCCAACCTGGTGACAGAGTTATTTAGATCGCTCATATTTAGGCCTCGGTCGTGATCTAACGACTGTGAGCAGCCGGGACCGACTTTTAACGTGTCCTCCGAAGCACGGAGACGCTCAGATGAAATACCACTATACAGTCACCCATCTATAGGGTTACCGCGCCCTTGGTTGCTTAACCAGCTGATCGTTTACCGAACAGCGAGTGCACCTAGCTATGAGCGCCTCATATACGCCTTAATATATCTCAACCTCGATTCAAAAACCTATAGTCATCACTCAAAGAAACTAAGCGTTGATAAAATACGTCACATTTAGGTCAATCGCTAGCATTAGGGCTTAAGTGGAGGACGGGAGAAATAGGCCGAGTGATGTTCAACCTAGACTGACAAGGGTTAGATGATAAACTTTATATGTGAGAAAAATGTATTGAAGAGTTAATGCATCCTACAAACGAGCAAGCAGGATTGGGAAGTGACCTCTAGTTTACAGTTGCAGCTAAATCATTTTAGTTGTGTTTCTAATTATTTTTTAATTTTCTAATTATTAATTATTTACTTCATCTAAAACAGATTTCTTAAATAAGCACTGGATGTCTGCCCGTCTAGACAAGCAGTATAAATGGTAGTCAAATCGAATAGAATAGAATGCAAAAATATGGAATTACTAGTTGTTGCCCGCGGTTCCGCCCGCGTAGATGTCGGTTATCGCTGCAAAAAGTCTTTGTGTTATTCCAGACCATAATCTATCTGTGTGCCAAATTTCATCCAGATCCGTTCAGTAGTTTTTACGTGAAAGAGTAACAAACATCCATCCATCCATCCATTCTTACAAACTTTCACATTTATAATATTAGTAACTTATGTCAAAGTAAATGTATGGGATTTGACATAAGTTAAAGATATTATATCGAAAACGTATGTCACATCCCATACATTTGCATTCTATTCTATTCAACTACCATTTTATGCCACTTGTCTAGAGCGACAGGTATCCAATACTTATTTAAGAAAACGGTTTCGAATAGAACAATCCAATACTTAGCAATTTGATACCTCTGGCATTACAAGCATCCATTGGCTACGGTAACTGCTTACCATCCACAAAATTAACCAACCGAGGAATTGAGCTCAGGTATCACCTCAAATAACATTTAGAACAAAACAATTTTACCGCCCAACCACGTTCAAACTTCGATACATGAGTAAATAATTTAAAGATAGAAAGCTTTAACTCTAAGGCTATGTTTCCACCGAAGATGAGCGAAGTATCTAAACGACGCGAGGATATATGTCAGGATCAGTACGTCTGTACGCTGAATTAGAGATATCCATAGCCAAAAAACTACACACAGCGGTGTAATTGTGTTTCCGTGTCCTGTACTCACAGTACAGGTCTCCAGCACTCATTAAGGGATGCGTTTTGAAAAAAACTTTATTTAAAAAAAAATATGGGTCAGCAACACGCAAACGATACCTTTGGTATTGCAAACGTCCATAGGCTACGGTGGCTACTTATCATCAGATGGGCCGTATGCTTGTTTACAACTCAAGTGGTACAAAAAAAATTTATTAACCTATAATGGTATTCTGATAAACGACTGTTAACAGTCGAGACCAACTTTTGACATGCCCTACAAAGCACGGAGACGCTCAAATGAAACACCACCATGCGATTACCGCGTCCTTGGTAGCTTACCGCTGATCGTTTACCGAACAGCGAGGCCTATGTCCAGCTGTGGACTGCGATAGGCTGATTGATTGATTGAGTGCACTTGACTGTGAGCTTTACTACTTTGCATAATAGCACAGCTCATCGCCGCTCCGAAGCGCTCCGCTAATGCGAAGTCTGCCTTAAACTAGTATACAAACAGAGCTCCAGGCTTCTGGATAAGTAATCGCTGTTTACTAACAAGACCTAACGCCGCGGGGAGTCGTAAATGTTTCGATGTGTTCTCGGTGGTGGTTATCTTTGTCCATACTTATTTGTTTGTGTACCTTAGCTTTTATTAAGAAGTTAAGATTTTTAGTCAGAATATTATAGTCTGGTACCAAGATAGATTACAGTGTGGAATAGCGAATAGGCTACTTTTTATGGCGATAAACGACATCCACGCGGGAGAGGCCGCTGGCAAGAGCTAGTACAGTCCAGCACAGATAGCTCTTCGGTCTATATACCTTTATAATATAGACAACACGCTAGGAAAACCGCAGACAGAGACTGTATTGTTAAGCAGTTACCGTAGCCTATGGGCGCTTGCCAGTATACCAGTGGTACCGCTTGCGTGTTACCAACCCATTTTTTACATCAGGGTTTTAAGATGGAAGTGTCCCTGGGATAGGAATACGTTTCGTTGGGGACCTGTACTCATACAACACAACTACACCGCTGTGTGTTATTTGGCTGTGGTCTTCTGTAAGGTGGAGGTCCTTTCCCAATCGGAATTGCTTGCTAGTATGATGCTTCTTAAATATATAACACAAACCTGAAATTTTTCAAAGAAAACTTCAACAATATTTTAAGTTAACGTACAAAAGACAGTTATTATACTAGCTTTGTTCGTACGTGAATATGAAATGGTTGGAGCATCATTTTCCTTGCACGTTGCACAGTGGGCACTATGCCAACACACGTAGACAAAATTCTAAGCGAGAATGCGTCAAAATACTTCAAAGACTAAACCTCTCGTGGGAAACAAATGACGCAAGCTTCTGTGATATTGTTTTGTTTGTGGATCGTGTTCACTGTTTTCTGCTTGATGTGGTTTTTGTAATGGCGTTTATAACAATCTATAAAATGGTATTGTTATTTTAAGGGTATTTGTAAGAGCCGAAGGCGGCATACTCCAGCGCTTTAAATCTCCAGCCCCTCTAGACAAGTGGCATAAGTGATAGTCGAATCGAAAAGTCAAAAAAATAAATGTATGGGATTTGACGTAAGTTTACGACATTATAATATCGTAGACTTGCGTCAAATCCCATACATTTGTTTTTTTTTACTTTTCAATTCGACTACCGTTTATGCCACTCGTCTAGAGGCTCAGCGCTCATTTAGGGATGCGTTTTGAAAGAAACTTTATGTATCCCAGAGATACCTCATTATAAAACCACTCTTAGTTATAATTTCATTGTTTTGGTCCGGCAATACTTTGGCGATGCCCCAGGTGTTGCAAGCGTCAATATCCACCTGATATTAAGCAGTTACCGTAGCCTATAGACGCTTGCAATACCAGAGGTATCACTTGCGTGTTGCCGACCCATTTCTTTATAACACTTTAAAATGGTTTATCCCTGCGATAGAAAAACGTTTCCTTCAAAACGCCTCTTTAAAACGGCGCAAATACGGTAACTTAATTGGCAATTACGTATTTGAGCCGTTTGGGGTCGAGACAATTGGTTCGTGGGGTCCGAGCGCTCGCTTTCTTTTTAGGGAAATGACGAAACGACTGATCGACGCTTCGCGTGACCAAAAGGCTGGCCTGTTTCTTGCACAGAGAATCAGCATTGCCATTCAACGTGGCAATGCCGCCAGCCTTTTGGGCACTTTGCCCGTTGACAGTGATTCGGAGGAATATTATGACGCCTAAACTATTGCCTTTTATTTAATTAATTAGTTTTTCATATTTAGGTTTAGTTAGTATAAATAAGTTTTTTCATATTATTCTTGTATATCATTAATTTATTGTTGAGAAATTAAATAACTATTTAATTTTTAAACAACAAATTATTATTTTCTGGACTAAAACCATCCCTAGATATCAGATAACTCTATCCCGACTCACTGGTCGAATTACAATAGTATTACAACTGTAAATATACACTGGGTATGGTAATTCCATTGCGATAACATTCCCTTTCCTATAAAGGTTCATATAAGTATACTATTTACATAATAATAATTTAGTATTGGCGATGAGATTCACCATAATAGACAGACCTTATTATGTTCTGAAGAAAAGTGGCATTTACTGCACAAATATGGGAAAGTAAATCAATTTTACAAGCTTATGATTATTTTTTGGCTTCATTCGCTTTGACCACGTAATACATTTACTTACTACAATCACATTCTCAGGAACTCTGAGTTAAGAATGATTTACACTAAACTGTGCTATAATATTATAAAGAGAGAAGATTTGTATTTTATTAATTTTATTCGTAGTAAATTAATGAAAAACTACTCCAATTTTAAAAATTCTTCCACCTATAGGAAACTACAATAAAAAGTCCCCACGACAGCTAAATAAAAGCCTAGCCGCGCGAAACCCATGTTTTATAAAAGTGTTCGTAGCTTTAAGTGTACAATCTCATTATTATAATTCGCGCAGAATATTTTGACTCGACCTAAAAGTCTAACCTATGACGTCGTCATCGATAGTCCACGACTACAAGACCAAAAAGACAGCAAGGCCCAGCAAACATCTAAACAAATTGCGTTAAAGCGTTAATAGGTCTCTTTGGTGGTATGTGCGGAGTGCGGGAGGCGGGGTGCGACAATGAACCAATCACATGATTGAAAGATTCGCGTCATTGGTTAATACTGACGAACTATGCACCTTGCAATTAGACCAAGTATAAGATATGCACGAACTACGCCGACTATTGTTCAAGATCGTTTCCGAGCATTATATATACTCGTACATACATGCATTTCATCACGCTTGTCCTCTTTTCAAGGAAAATACATCTTTTCATATCTATTATTTAAATACACGTCTTTAAGTTAAATCAAAATTATTAGTCGGTATCATTTCCTCTATTCAGATTAATGTTGGATACTTGTTCTGAATGTTTAAGTATAGGGGAGGGTCACTCGACCAAATGTCGGCATACATATTATTGTAATTTATTATGTTTTGCCCGCAACTTTGCTTGCGTTTAATGTACAAATTAGAGGCGTGATCTAGTAGTTTAGGTAGTCACTTCGTTATTAGGACGGCATCGAGGTTGTGGATTCTATTCCCATTCGGGACAAATTTATGTGTGATTATTAAGTGTTTGTTCAGAGTCTCGGTATTATTTTACTAACATAGCCAACAAACGTCTAACCCACCTGATGATAAATAGTTATCGTAACATGCCAACCCAAAAAAATTAACACCAGGGATGAAATATCCCTGGGAAAATAAAATGAAATGTTTTTTTATAAACATATTCTTAAATGAGCATTGAAAACCTGTTCTCACGCAAAGATACACAACTAAACTGCTGTGTGTAGTTTGATTATGAGATGATGTGTTGGTGTGGTCTTCTGTAAGGTTGAGCTCCTTTCTTCGTAAATTTAAATCATAAATGGCTAGATAATAGTTACATAATGTAACAAAGTATTAAAATGTAGGTGAGCTAACCAGCTGCAAGCCACTGCTGCGGTCTAGCCGGTTCATTAAAAGTTTAAGCTCTTTTCAAATGTAACTGGCAGGTTCATTTTATAAAGTTTTAAAACAATTATACGTACTAATAAGTTCAGTTGGGTAATTGTTAGTGCTTTTACAGTTTTCCTTTTCTGAAAAATATGTAGTTCTTATGCTTCTTTTATATTTAATGCAATATAAACTTATTGAAAATATAAATAAATAAACATTCTATCGAGCGCCAACTTATGTGTATGTTGGCCAGTATTCTGGTTGCTTTTGTATAGGCTCTGCATTTTGGGAACAGGTAGCCCTGTGTGAGTTGTCCTAAGATATATCTTTGTACAACTCACACACGACCATCTCATTTAAATTCAATATTAATAATTATTATACGTTGTATTTACATCTATATAAAACAAATTATAAATATGTAAAAAAACATTCCTTTTTATAACACAACATTATCACAATGCTAAATTATTACAAATTTCGTCACATCGTCGGATGGTAACTGGCTATTTTACCCTACAAAATCTCTCTCATAACCATTTTCTTACACATACACGACGTATTAATATTCTTTCCTCGTTTCTTACGTTTATATATCCATTAGAAATGTATTATATAATAGTATATACCTACTTTGTGAGCTGTCAAGTGAAATAGTGACCATATTATTTCTTAATGGGTCTCGTAGCTAAGTACTAGCCAGGTAGATCGATAGATGTGCAAGGTTAAGCAAGCTTGCCACGGCCAGTCATGAGATGGGTAACCATTTTCTAAAAACATCTCGAGGCTTCTGCTCTAAAAGATGGTAAAGCCGTTGGAGCGGTGCAAATTATACAATTTAATTTTATCGTACTATCGACACGAAGATGAAGAAGAATATCAGAGCCTCTAGACAAGTGGCATAAACGGTAGTCGAATCGAAAAGACAAAAAAGCAAATGTATGGGATTTGACGTAAGTCAAAGATATAATGTCGTAAACTTACGTTAAATCCCATACATTTACTTTTTTGACTTTTCGATTCGACTACCGTTTATGCCACTTGTCTAGAGGGGCAGGACTTGTCGGATTGCCGTCATATCGGACTATGAGAATGAAGGAATACAGAGTGCATCTATATTCGTGCACATACTCATGTACTATAATAATATAATACTAGCGACCCGCCCTTGCTTCGCTTCGGTTTATTTTATTTATTTACTTAAATATTGCAAATCCGACTACCACGAAAAAGACTTTTCATTTCTCGGGTTAATATGTGGCTTTAAACACTCACAAACTTTACCTCTTTATAATATTAGTATAGATGGGATATCTTAACACAGTTGGCTAATCTCCTGCGATACAGGATATGTTGCCTAATAATGTCGTTGCAAAGAAAGATAGTTCTCACACAAAACCTGAGTAAATGTAATTCTATAAATATAAATTATCTTACATATATTATTGTGGAAAATAGGTATGTTAGTATGGGGATGTCGGTAGAGGCCGCCCTAGGCAAACCCCTTACTTGATCGCTGTATAGAACATACAGCGATCAAGTAGGCGGTTTGCTAAAAAAGGGCCAAATTAAAAGTACCCAGAATCGACGTTCATGAATGAAGAGGTTGATGAATGTTAAAAAAGCGAAAGAAGTATGTTTGGATCGAAGCATTTCATAGTCTTTGCCTACCCCAGTGGGAAACGGGCGTGATGATATATGTATGTATGTATTACTTCCTATTAAAGATTATACTACTCGATATAGAGGCACTCCCGCTGCGAAGTTGAGTGCAAAGACTGCATCAAGATAGACCGTTCAGTAAACATCTTAGATGCATGATCACTGCGCCAAACATCGAGCTATTAATATATTTTACGAGTATTTGGATATGTTTCTACATTTATTTTTGGGGTTTTTAACAAAGGATTTATAAGGTTTCTAAATGGTCGGCAACGCGCGAGATACCCCTCGTGTTGCAAGCGTCCATAGGCTACGGTAACTGCTTACCATCAGGCGGGCCGTATGGTTGTTTGCCTCCTTGGTAGTATAAAAGAAATGATTTGTTTCTATTTCCGACGACTCTTACGACACCCTCGGGATGGAAAGGGGTGGTGACATTTGTATTCTTAATCCATCACCACACGGACTAAAAAAAAACTAAAGGACTAAAGTAAAAATAATGTTCGTACTAAAATGTAATTGGTGTATAATAAAGAGTTTTCTATCTATTTTTCCAACAGTCAAAGTATTAAAATGCCGCATCTACACGCTATGAGCTCTTGATATGATGCGACTCTTGTGCAGCTCATATAAGGTAGCTTAGTTCGGCTTAGCGCTTACACACGCGATGAGTACATTTATCTACTACCAATATGCTGCATGCTATGATATTTTAAGAGTAGACTGCGTTATGGAGAGTTTACCCTACATTTATTTATGAATAGACATTCAATTTACTTATGTTTTGTTTTACTGTGGGTTGCAAGTCTGTTTTATTCTACTTTCTTAGAGCAAGCCCTGTGTCGCGATGGACTTTACGGTTATACAATTAACGGACACAAACTACATCCAGACTTGAGACAACCACTTATGGATCACACCTTTTTTTCCCGTATGAGTATCGAACCCACAACGCGCTGCGCAGTGGGTAATGGCGAGGCAAGCACATATGCCACTTAACCAACCGTGCAGTCAACTGCTTGAATTCTGATTGGTTAGCTTTTTATTTTGTTTTTATACTACCAAGGAAGCAAACAAGCATACAGCCCGTCTAACGGCAAGCAATTACCGTAGCCTTTAGACACTTGCAACTCCAGGGATATCACCCGCGCGTTGCCGATACTTTAAAAACGTTTAACTCCTTTCTTGAAGAACCCCATGCTAATCTCGGGAAAACCTCGACAGAGGACACACACACCCTAATCGTACGTGGGAGGATTTTTTTTTTTAAATCGTACAGTACATCTACAATCTATGATTTTAACGTACGGATATATTTTGACTGGCCTGTTGCTTTAGTTGTTAGTAACTCTGACTGCTAAACCAGAGGTCGTGGGTTCGATTCCCACCCAGGACAAATATTTGTGTAATGAGCACGATTGTTTGTTCTGTGTCTGAGTGTAATTTATCTATAATATGTATGTATTTAGAAATATATATGTATGGTTATCAGTTGTCTGGTTCCCATAGTACAGGTTCTGCCTAGTTTGGGACCTGATGGCGATGTGTGTGTTGTGGCGAAAATGTTATTATTAAAAATATATTATATTATAATACCGTCATGACAAAAACTCTTTTCGTTACATTTCTAGGTTACACAAGCTCACAATCGCGGATTTTACGTACATTTTATTGGTGCCATATAATTCTTACACTATGTAAGACGAAATCATATACAACATACATTCCAAATAGCTTTTATATCCCTAAAAAAACAAGACCTTCATGCCACCCTTGAAGGTGGTTTCCCTCATAATCCGATGCTCAAGAAAAAGGCACGTATGAGGTATAATATTTAAGGCTACACGCATGTAATCGGACCGAGTTTGACACGCGTGGGGCTCTCAAGCTGAAAGATTGCGAACAAGGAACTCCACTTAACTGCACATCGAAGTAGAGCACGATTCATGTTATTTTATATTTTGTTCATGTTAATAAAAGTGCTTCTTTCATATTATTTTTTTCTCTGGATGCGGCATAAGCGTCTGTTTATATTTGCAGTCAATCGTGAGGTACTGGATTCAATTCCCGGGTAAAATAAAGCTGGCAGTCCAGCCAGCGGCCAACTTGGTTTTTTTTATACTACTTAGGAGGCTCAACTATACGGGCCGCTTGATGTTAAGCAGTTACCGTAGCCTATAGACGCTTGCAATAGCAGAGGAATCACTTACGTGTTGCCGACCCATTTTTTTACCCCCGGGATAGGAAAACGTTTCTATCAAAATGCTTTCCTAAATGAGCGCTGAAGACCTAGACTCACACACAGGAATACAACTACTTTGCTATGCGTAGTTATTTAGCTGTAGTCTTCTGTAAGGTGGAGGTCTTTCCCCAGTCGGGCTTGCTAGTTTGCATGGTGCCCTACCTCTCTTCCGCTGCCGCTTGCCGCTGCTTTTATGAAGTTAGTGCTCTATTTAAACCTCGTTTGAAGAAGGGCATCTCATAGCGCTCGCAAAATACTGGAACAGGTAGTTCATTCCAGGTCCACTTACGTGGAAGAAATGAACGTAAGAAGCGAACTGTGCTAGACGAAATCGTTTTCAATTCTAGCATTAAGTATTGGATTTAAAAAGTTTCACATAGACTAATATTATAAAGCTGAAGAGTTTGTTTGTTTGGTTGAACGCGCTAATCTCAGAAAGTACTGGTTCTAGAAAAAATATTTTTTGTTGAATAGTGCATTTATTCAGGAAGACTATAGGCTATTTAACATCACGCTATGATCAATAGGAGAGGAGCAGTAGTGAGATATGTTGCAAAATCGAGGAAAATATTCCAAATTACTACGCGGATGAAGTTGCGGGCGACCCCTAGTTTATATAATAAACATTTTTCATTATCAATACACATAATATTTGGAAACTGACAATATGAAAAACCGACGTTTATAATCAGTTGTGCCAGGGGAAATTAAATTTACTATGAAATGACACTACTCGTGGCTGGTAGTGTCATAGAAAATGCAGTTTTACCAATGGCACTACTGGTCACGGGAAGGAAAAATCTCCCACGGCTCTACTAGTAGTGCTTTGCAGTAGTGCCAAGAAAAAAAACGAACAAACTCTGACTTTTTAAAATGATATTCTGGGTCTAAAACGATTTTTTTTTAGGAAATACTCAGCAACAACACTAAGCCTGGAAATTGCATTAACCAGTCTAGTCATTAACGTGGCAGGCCAAAATCGTGTGGCTTGAGTCCACACACGCCAGCCTGATTAGGATCAGACATGTCTTCAAATCTTATAAAACATGTAGCTTTTCTCAAAAATGTTTTTCTTTACCGCGAGCAGATGGTAAATCATTTGATAAGAACTTAAAAATTCCACAAAGTGAAATTTACATTGGTAGTAGGTACCTATCGGGATCGAACTCACATCTCAGGTGATGCATTCCTTGAAGAGCAATGATTCGAATAGCAATGATTCGAATAGCAATGATACTATTCCTTAAAGAGCAATGATTCGTATTTTGGATCATTGCTCTTCGCGGCATAAAAATTAAACTAATTTTTATTCCTCGAAGAGCAGGTTTTCCTAAGTCGCTGATAGAGATGTGGTACCGGTATATCGATAGAAATTGAAAATTCCTATATATAAGTACAATTAATCAGTTAACACATTGTAATAATTATAATGAGGTTCGCCAAAAATTGGTAAAATCGAAAGGTCAAAAGGACGCTGAAAAAAGAAACTTTGTTATAAATACCATAGTACAAGAGTGAAATGAAAATGGTTTAATTTCTCTTGGCCACTGCATGGAAAAACTACGATTTTAATTTTCTTAAGTAAGGTAATAAACCTATAATATTGCTATTCTTTAAGAAAAAAAAATGACGTAAAGGCTGATTTACTAAAGATTATTTACACAGTGTTGTTATTATATGCATATTTAAATATTCATATTTTAGTTATGGTAAGGGAAACCGAGACTATTCTTTTAAGAATAATTTATTATTTAATAATAACTTATTCAAAATGTGACTTGAATGTTTCCTAGACAACATTTTTATAAAGATTTCAATAATGTTAAAGTGTCTTAAACCAATGTTAAAAATATGTAATTATTATATTTATTTTACCATGTAGGCTAAATGTTGCCAATATGGGATGGTAGTCGCCATTCTTGGACTTTATTCCTGCTTTCCATCAGGCAGAGTCGAGTCACTATAGTAGGTTAATATAAACAACATCTAAATTTATATCCTTTCTAAGGCTATATTCAAATTATAATAGATCTGTAAAAGATTGATTTAACATTAGCTAAACTTGTAAAAAATCGAATGATTTATTTTGTATTTCTTGTAAAAATCAAAGAAACTGTGATTTTAGGCATATTGTAAATTTGATATGTAAAGTGATATTCCATAGCACGTCGAAGTGCGATCTTTTTAGTGCAACAATAATAATAATATTTTCGGGACAACTCACACATCGCTATCTGATCCCAAACTAGGCAGAGCCTGTACTATTGTAACCAGACAACTGATAAACATACATATATATTTCTAAATACATACATATTATAGATAAATTATATATTATATACTTACATATAATAATATAGCTCTGTTCTTAACTACTTCCTTGTAGGCAGAAATAGAACAATGTTAGAATATTGTTCCTTGAGCTTGTGAACTTTGTTGATATCATCAAAATGTATAAAAGTTGGTATTAATAACTACATACAACAGTAAATTAATGTAAATGATTCATCATTCATATTTACGTGTAGTGTTCAATTAATATTTGAAAAATAAACGAGTTGATGATTTTATCGATATTTTTATTAAATTCGATCAAAATAATACATAGTAGGTACCACATCTCTATCAGCGACTTAGGAAAACCTGCTCTTCGAGGAATAAAATTTATTTTAATTTTTATGCAGCGAAGAGCAATGATCCAAAATACGAATCATTGCTCTTCGAGGAATAGTATCATTGCTATTCGAATCATTGCTATTCGAATTATTGCTCTTCGAGGAATGCATCCTCAGGTGTTTAAATATCTGTACATTACCCCGAGCTCACATTCGCATTTCTATCAACATCTCTCACAATAGTTTTCAATCAAATATGGCTACCAAATACTGTTTATACTACCAAATTGAGATGTAAATTCGTCGCTAAAGAAATGACAATAAAACAGTATCTTTTTTGTTCAATAGTCTTTTTCGCAGCTTACGTATGATAACGGACCAAGGCCTTTTTATGTTTATTTCATTCTCTGAAATTGAATAAAACGGGGATCATTGTAAGCACAAAAAAAACGTGTTATCGTGCTCTTAAAACTTTATTTTCTGTTTGAGATTTCAAATTGCTTCTCATCTCGCTCGAGTTTTTGAACTTTAACAAAATAAATCATAATGAAAAAGATTGAGAGAAAGTTTTGAGTTGGTCTTTGGACTATAATTTCATTATTCTAGTTTCATTTTAGTGCCTAGATGAAATAAGCATTGGGCTTATCATTTTTTTTTTGTTTTAGTTTTTTTTAACAACTCCCGCACTAGATAACAAGCTCTATGTTACGGGGGACTTTACAAACATACAAATAACGGACACAAATTACACCCAGACTCAGAACAACTCTTTGTAGGTCACACAAAGTTATGTCCCTGTGTGGGAATCGAACCCACAACCTCGTGCACATCAGACGCATACTGCGCCCACTGGACCACCAAGGCAGTCAAACCAACCACCAACCACCAAATCAATAGCAGTTACCATAGCCTATCTTCTTTCTTTTTCATAAGCCTTGTCCCTATAAGTTCATTTGTCCGTACTTTTCATGCCTCGTTTTGTATCAGAGCGTCGCGTCCAATATCACAGGACGCAAAATTGTCCGAATGCAAAATAGCCCGTATCTTCGTATGCATTTGAACGGGGTGAAAACCTCGACTCGCGATGGATTGGAGCGTACCTGAGCCTCTAGACAAGTGGCATAAGGGATAGTCGAATCGAAAAGTCAAAAAAAAGTATGGAAGTTGACGTGAGTCTACGATTTAATGTCGTAAACTTACGTCAAATCCCATACATTTTCTTTTTTTACTTTTTGATTCGACTATCGCTTATGCCACTTGTCTAGAGGCTCTGTTAACCGTATCAAGTCGTCGCGCGCCGCGCTGTTCCACCGTACCGTACCAAACAGGCGTCCAAACTAGCGTACTTGGATCGTGACGCTGATACGAAACCGAGGCACGATACGGATGCGGACAAAAAACATATCTGGACATAGCCTAATATGATAGCCAAATGTGAACACACCCATTTTTGACGCTGCTAAAGAGACAAACATGCAAACGGCCCGCCTGATGGTAAGCAGTAATCGAGGCCTATAGACGACGATGCAACAACGTATCACTGGCACGTTGCCGATCCTGTAAAAGCCTTCTCCATTCCTGAAGAACCCCATGCTATAATCTTATGGGAAAACTTTGACTTTGACATGGAGTTGATACCTCTCATTACCTAATTATATAGAAATGTCAATGAAAAGGTTTGTGTTTATTCTAGACAGGATATTAGTTGTATAAATTAGAAAACAGTAGAATCTAATGTGAACATATTTCATCTTGTTTATTTGTCTCGGTAACGAGTCCAACTTCTATAAACTTATCTAAGTTTGTAGACTAATACATGTCTATACAGTTCATCTCAAAGATTGCCTATATTTTTTTTTAGACAAAAGTTTTGTGATTTTGTTTGTAAGAATTGCAAGCTTCAGAACGAGCTAGTAAATCTAAACTCTGACTAAATTAGTACTTGCAGATTACTTGACGAACGGGTAACGATATGTATGACGTATGACTACGTCACTAAGGCAGGCAATCAAAATATTTTTGATAAATTGGCAGCAGCCCCAAATAGGATCAAAATAAAAATCAACTCAACAAATCCCATTAACTATATTTATAATTTTAATCACATGTCTAAACAACGTAGCCACAATATTAAATAAGATAAAACAATAACTAAAACCTATGTATACTTATATACAAACAATTAATAAATCTACAAAAAACGTAAGCACACTACTATACTCGCACCGACATGGCAATTTATTCAGTGCAGGCTGTAAATAACCGTGTAACTTACGGGGAACGCATCAAAAGTCCAAATTGAATCCAATACCGAACCTTACTCTCCTTTGTCTATCAATCAGAGTACTTCCAATGATGCGCAATATACGTATCTCATTTTGTATCTCATGAAATAGAACATCTTTTTGAAAAGTAAATCCGCCGCATCGCTGAGAATCCACAAATATCTTTAACTCTGACCCATTCATGTAATTTTTATGGAGCGCCAAGCTTAGAGTCATTTGCCCACTTCGCGCACCCTCGCTTACTATCGTTCCTAATCGCAAATCAGGTGAGAATTGCTTGTATAAGCAAACTTGAAAACCGATTTTACTAATTGTTGTGGACAGTGAGAAACTTGGCCTTTCATACCTTGCGCTGAGCGAGAAATCCGGAGTCGGTGGATACGACAACGGTTTGATACCAATCTCTGTGCCAATATACAAATCTGGCACAATTCTATACATCCATTGTGTAATTAATCGCAGAGTGTTTGGGTCCACGTCCTTTACTGAACATGCTACAGAACCCACAGACTGATCGTTTTCCCTTTCAAACACAATTTCAGTTTCTGACGATACCAAATCCTTTATTCTTGAAGTCAGTCGCATTTCGTATGCTCCATCGAAAATTTCTTTGTATGTAGCTGTAGCTGATCCAGAGGAGTCTATAAACAATCCTTCGTTAGTGGTAGTTGGTTCCATTTCTTTGTGAATCAGCTGAGAAAAACACTTATAGACTTCCTTAGATCTGCCGAAGTTGTACTGTTGAACAAGTTTTACCTTTTCTTTGATATCTCTGAGGACGACAATCTTGGCACCGATGAAGCACTTCGGGAACGCATTTTTGGCTTCAGCGTGAATGTCACCTAGCTTCGTCAACTTCTGTTTTTCTGGTAAAATGTATATAATATCCTTTTTCTTCGGGAGTAGCCTTTTTAGTGAAGTGACGAAGCTGCTGACTTCCTCCTTTATTTTGTCTTCGTTTAGGTCCATTGTAGTTTTTGAAAAGTTATTTTATTTGTCGGATAACAGGTCAAACGTCATTGACCTGTCTCGTTTTATTTTAGTCGCAGCGCGTTGACGGCGTGTCCGGCCAGTCACAGACTGCAAGGAGTTTGATTATTTTTAGTTGTCTCTGCGTTATCTTGAGTCTATTTTTATCATTTTCCTATTTATAAAAATAGCTGTTTATTTATTACAATATTTATTACACATCAGTAGGTTAATAGGTTTTAAAATTAGAAAATACTTGGCTGTCAAAACATATTAAATAATAAATTCTTAACGATATTTTTTCACTAGAATGAGACCTCCTTTTGCAATACATACAATTTGTGTCAGTATTATTAATCTATGGATCCGCATCCGTCAAATTACGCGCACATTTACTTACAATGACGACTGAATATTGCATTCCATGGGAATAATTTGTTCGTATTCAAAACAACAACTTCACAATACGTTTTACGTAGGTATATCCATCTGAATAGCGACACATTTTCACGACAATGCCTGAGTAATACTCTAATTATTTTAAGCACCAGTAAATATTACTATATCACTTTATAATTTTTTAATTTAAAATATTATAAAGTGATTTAAATTAATGTAATTATATTGAAATGATCTTGAAACTTGTTTTAATAGAGACGTTGAGTGTGTGATTGTTCACGAATGAGTGAATTGAGAACGCAGTCTGAGTACACACTGCCGAGTCGCCCTGGCCTCTGGACCAGTATATCTTAAACAAATACTTCTACTCTTTACATAATACAATACTCACACTTACAATGCATTCACATTATATTGTTATTACGAATTCTCTTCAATGTTCAACACGTACATTGGACGTTGAATGAAATCACCATTTGTTTGCTTTTTTTTATACCACTTAGGTGGCAATGAAGCATACGATCGGCCCGATGGTAAGCAGTTACCGTAGCCTATGGATGCTTGTTTCATCATCATCTTCTTCGCCAAAAGACATCTACTGCTGGACATAGGCCTCCCCCAAGGTTTTCCACAACTCTCGATCCTGAGCCGACCTTGTCTATCGGTTGCCCGCATCCCTTACCAGGTCGTCGGTCCACCTTGTTGGAGGCCTGCCCACGCTTCGACTTCCAGTTCGTGGTCGCCACTCTAGAACCTTTCTGCCCCAACGGCCATCAGCTTGTTATACCAAAGGTATCACTTGCAGGTTGTTGACCCAATTTTTTTTTACACCATGCTTATAAGATGGAGTATCCCTGGGATAACGCAACGCATCCCTAAATGAGCACTCGATCAAACTGGTATGAAATGTGGCAAACATGCCTGGCTCGGTCCTACTTGAACATTCATCATCATCATTATCTCAACCCATAAACGTCCCACTGCTGGGCACGGATCCCCTCCATACAATTGGAGGGATATTCGCCTACTATACCACGCTGGCCAGACGGGTAAGTATAGGATTTTGTTTCGAGTTTTCCCTCTCTTGCAGTGGATATCGTCTGCCTGACTTACTCCCTTAGTCGACTCTTACGACACCCTCGGGATGGAAAGGGGTGATGACATTTGTATTCTTAATCCATCACCACACGGATGAACGACTTGAACATTACTATATTTTTAACCGACTTCAAAAAGAGGAGGTTATCAATTCGTGTGTATTTTTTTATTTTTTTTAATGTTTGTTACCGCATAACTCCGTCATTTATGGACCGATTTGAAAAAATCTTTTTTTGTCTGACTGGACATACTTCCAGTTTGGTCCCATTATCGTCAAAAGAAAGTTCCGATGATGGGATCCATGAGGAATTGAGGGAACTCCTCAAAAGTTATAGCAATTTCAATATTTTTAACAACTAATCAATCATTTGCATTCAGAAAGTGTAATTTGGTGAAGTAAAACTGATGAAGAAGACCACAGATGGCCATCTGAACTTTTCAATAATAAGTATTTTACTGATGGCGATTAGATAAGTTTCGGTTATTGTTGCTAAGCAACTATTAATAAGAAATAATGACGTGAATGAATTGAGCGCGGATTGCAAAGATTAAATATTGCTTTTAATACCTACTTGACCTGTGTTCAGCCCGACGCTCAGTCGATTTTATTCTATTGTAACAAACAAATATCTGAAAATTTTACAACTTGCCGTACTGAAGTCGGTTTTTTTTTGTTAAAATTATTATCAATATTGTGTCCGATGTCGTCTACTCTATAAAAGTGAAAACCTGCAGTCCATCAGTTAATAAAACTTGAATTGATTTGACTCGTTTTCACCACCTGTGTCCAAGTCGCTAGGGACAGAAAGCTTTTAACAAATTGCTCTGAACATTGAATATTTGAAGAGTTTGCATTACGATATTGAGGTTTCAGGACTGATTTTATTTTGTAAATTAAAGTGTACGCGGTTTATTTTGTTTTACAATCCTTACTAATATTATAAATGTGAAAGTTTGTGAGAATGGATGGATGGATGGATGTTTGTTACTCTTTCACGTAAAAAGTACTGAACGGATCTGGATGAAATTTGGCACACAGATTATGGTCTGGAATAACACATAGGCTACATTTGCAGCGATAACCGACATCCGCGCGGGCGGAGCCGCGAGCAACAGCTAGTAAATAATAATAGCAACCCATATATATCCCACTGCTGGGCACGGGTTTCCTCGCCTCTATCAAGAGAGAGGGTTAAGCCTTAATTCACAAACGCTGGCCTAATGCGGGTTGGTGAAATCAGACATGTCTTTAGAATTTCTTCTAAGACATGTGAGTTTCCTCACGATGTTTTACAATAAAATTGAGCTCCCTGACGAGGTTTGCCGAGAGACTATAGTTTGGAGTTCTTCAAGAAAGGTGTTATAAGGTTTTTAAAGGGTCGGCAAGAAAGCGATAACCCTGGTGTTACAAGCGTCCATAGGCTGCGGTAACTGCTTACCATGAGGCGTCATGCCATTGTTTGCCTTCTTAGTAGTATAAAAAAAGTTACTATTAGACGGGTAGTGTGCATGTTTGCCTCCAAAGTACTAGTCACAGAGACAGTAGAGCCATGGTGTAAGGGAGAATCTGTCTCTTTCGCTCTAGGACAGAGGTCAGCAACCAGCGGCACGCAACCTAATGGCTTTGGCATTAAGGTACAATATTCTTTAACTCTTTTAGCGGACAATCGGAAGTATTTAACTTATATTTTTAACAAACTATGTGTAATGTAAACAATATTGTGTTACGTAAATATAAGGTGTTAATTATCTACAACTGGTTCCCGGTTCGATGCTCGAAATGTAAAATATTTGGGTTTTGTAGTAGCTGTATGTTATTTTGTTTATATAATTCACTAGGGATCGCCCGCGACTTCGTCCGCGTGGTAATTTGGAACGTACATTTCCCCGATTTTGCAACATATCTCACTACTATTCCGCTCCTATTGATCATAGCGTGATGTTATATAGCCTATAGCCTTCCTGGATAAATGCACTATTCAACAAAAAATATGTTTTCTAATAAAACCAGTACTTTCTGAGATTAGCGCGTTCAACCAAACAAACTCTTCAGCTTTATAATATTAGTATAGATGTAGTACCTACGCTTCGGTGGCGCAATAATGCAATGGTAGTGCGATTACTGCCGTACTAAAGTCTGGAGTTCGAACCTGGGCCAGGTAAAGTGCTATGGCAGATTTCCACTTTTTTATTTATAATGTGGAACTTTAAAAATATTATAGGTCTCCAACGCTCATTTAGGTATGCGTTTTGAAATAAACATATTCCTATCCCAGGAATACTCCCATCTTAAAGCCTTGGTGTAAAAAATGGGTTGGCAACACGCAAGTGATACCCCTGGTATTGCAAGCGTTCATAGGCTGCGGTAACTACTTAACATCAGGCGGGCCGTATGCGTGTTTGCCACCTCTCTCTCTTGTCTTGACTATTTGTCCCACATGGTTATGGTTGTTTGCCACCCAAGTAGTATAAAAAAAAATATACTTTGTGCCAAAATTACTTACTAATATTATAAATGCGAAACAAAGACTTATTCAATATAAGCCTGTGATACAAAAGGTTTAATGGATGTATGGATGTCTGACAAAGTCGCGGGTGAATAATAATAATATGTGAATAAATAAAATACATATATCCTTACTAATATTATAAATGTGAAAGTTTGTAAGAATGGATGGATGGATGGATGTTTGTTACTCTTTCACGTAAAAACTACTGAACCGATCTGGATGAAATTTGGCACAGAGATAGATTATAGTCTGGAATAACACATAGGCTTTTTACAGCGATCAAATAATAAATTATTTTATTTGATTTTACTGATATTTATCTTTAAATGTCAAACATCACAGTACCCATGCTATCTATAGGTCAAATATTTTCTCGAAACACCCTTCTTTTTGCAATGAAGGTTAAAGTAATTATAAAACCAGTAATTCTGATTAAAATTTAATTACTTCTTCCAATATTTAAAGTTAAAAGATCATTAGCGATATTTCCCAAACTAATAAGTTTCCATTCTTCAGAGAACAGTTTCCAACTTGGAGGTCAGACGGCTTATTAAATTGTCTAAATCGGAGCTAGAGGCAACGACACTTTTCAATAAGTTGGGTTTTCGATTAAGTTTAATGGATTTAGAGTATTTTATTGAAAATTTAGAGGCTGTTGATTGCAGCTGGAGATTTGACCGATTAATTAATAGCCTGTATAGGCTGTAATTGGTAAAATATTTGATTTAATTTAAAAAAAGGTGAAGGTAAAAAGAGACAGGAAATGAATACATACAAAGGTTGCCTGGTAGAAATCGCTGTTAGCGATAAGGCCGCCCATTGTACAGACTTATTTATAAAAAGTTTTTGTAAAATTATTGTAAATGGTGTACAATAAAGTGTATAATAAATAAATAAATAAATAAATAAATACATACATACAGATGAACATAGAACCTCCTTCTTTTTGAAAGTTGGTTAAAATAAATAATCTTTTATTTGACATTAGGAAATTACAGGAAAGGTAAATAAAAAATGGGATTGTTAAATGATAATGTTGTTCGCCATGTTATTTTTCGTAGACTTATATAATTTCTAAATTTCAATTTAATTCCAAATAGCAAAAAACTCTTTCGAAGAAAATATGAACTGGAACTGGTCTTATTAGATATAATTGCAAACACTTACAACGAATTGCAGTTCCAGTTCATATTTTTTTCAATTTAATTCCAAATATCAAATTTGGAATAAAATTGAAGAAAAAAATATGAACTGGAAATGGTTTTGTCTTTTTAGATATAATTGCAAACAGCGCTAGCTAAGCCAAAGAGCCGAACCAAGGTGATCGGTGAAGCCATAATTTAATTACTGTTAAAGGTTTTAAGAAGGCATTTATATCAAAAAGCACAAACCCCAAACGTATACGACCAAGTAGCGTTATAATAATGTTTTTGGCTTCAACTGTCAAACTAATCTCAAAACTTCTTGACATTTTGACACCTAAGTATATTGTGACGAAAGTTGGTCTGAGTCTACACGTGCCTGAACGCCTCAAGTAACAACGTAAGCCTACGTTACTCCAGAACTTTTTAAAGCGAGGCAGGGCACCATACTAACGAGAAAGTCCGACTCGGGAAATATAGAAAAACATTTCGCTAAAAACGCATCCCTACATGAGTGCTGGAGACCTGACCCTCTAGACAAGTGGCATAAACGATACCTAGTCGAATCGAAAAGTCAAAAAAGCAAATGTATGGGATTTGACGTGAGTTTCCGACATTATACATATATCGTAGACTTACGTCAAATCCCATACATTTGGTTTTTTGACTTTTCGATTAGACTATCGCTTATGCCACTTGTCTAGAGGGGCTGTACTCACTTGTCTTCTGTAAGATCCATCCCTAGTTAGGTTTGCTGAGTTATGGGTCGTTTCACCCGCCATTTGTTCGCCCGAACGGGCCAAACGACCAAATTACAATATTTAAAATATTTGATTAGGCGTTTCGCCCGATGGAAATTTTATTACTTTTCATGTGCATCAAAATCTGTCGTTTGGTTTCTCACTTCCAAAGTGCTTTACCTCTTTAGGGTTTTGTATTGAGGTCTAGCCTTGAAATTATTGTGTTGGCAAAGGCTTCTAATAACTCTATGGAATCTCGTTAATCAACTCAACATCAAGCGGCTAGCTACCTTCAGCTTTACCTTACATATGCGTTCACCTAAGCATCGTATGGAAAGCTCTTGATTTTGGGATGCGCAGAGCGTCGTCACTCCGCGTCGTCGGCGAGGTCTTCAAACGTCAGAAAGCTGCCGGAGGTAGCATGTACCGTGCGGCCTACAATTCGTCAGACCACATAGTTTGGAGACGCGTGGTATGTAGTCGCGATCCTCAGCAGTGAGTGAACTATATATAATAATTCAATAACATAACAAGGCAAAGGATACATAAACCGTTTTAAATAAATAAAGTAGCATTATTTCATGATTCCTAATACTATTTTAAGGCAAGGAAAAGGCAATTTGAAGTACCATCAGCTCGTACTAATATATTAAAGTTTGCACCTCTGGTAAGAGCTGTGAGGATGCTAAATGAAGTAGCTCAACAAATTGACATTTTTACATCTACATAGGCGGAATTCTAAAGGGTGACATTGCATCAGTTGTCATCAAAGTGACTTCATTGTTGTAGTAGGGTTTAACCTGTAAGGACAAATTGTAAGTGTTTATAATAATAAATAAATTATTTCTTCGTTCGTCCTAAAATTCTGTCCCATATTCCTAAATTCGTCCCAAATCATTATTAAAGTATTGCTTCGTCCCGAATCACAAATACTTTAAAAGTACCACTTCAACGTTGTTATTTAAGTACTTACGTATGTTTTTGCGCCAGTTTTCCAATAAAAAACCAGCTATTTGTTTTCTTGTAACCGTTGAACGCTGCTGTACCTCATTCATTACGTCTAAGTGAAATATTGCCTATAAAATTCAGTGAAATATAGGCTTCAAAAATAAAAAAGAACATGTGATTTCCACACAATAGGTAGATATTTTATTATTTCGCTTAAAAACATGTCTCATTCACTAACCCGCGTGTGTACATCTCTCTTTTTAAAAACAACTCCCGCACTAGAGAACTAGCTCTGTGTTGCGAGGGACTTTACAGACATACCATTGACATACACAAATGACACCCAGACTCAGAACAATTCTTTGTGGGTCAAATTCAAAGTTTTATCCTGTTATTTGGGTCACAGTTCTTTTTTTTTCCTAACCTAACCTACTTATCTGGCAGCATCTCGTTTCTGGTAGCAAATGCATGAAAAACCCACAACCTTGTGCACAGCAGGCGCGTACTGCAGCCACTGGACCACCAAGGCAGTCTCTTTCTTCACAGAGGAGAGAGAAGAGGAGACCTTTGCCCAGCAGTAGGACAAATATGAGTTCCTATTATTTTATATTAAAAATAGTAACACAATATATCTAGTACTAACATGGCCGCCGGCGTATGGTAGTGGTAATTTATATTCAAGTAACCCGAGCGCCCTCTACCGGACGCATCACGAAACTAGATTAAAATCAGAATTAAACAGTTTACATTAATTACACCCTGTTAATCGCCACCGCTCGTCGGGTTTGGAATTTTAGTAAAATTTTGTCGGTGTTACGAGAATATAATAATAAATAGGTTGTTTAGTCTATTTGTGGTGGGAAATTGGATAATGTGTGTGCGGTTTATATTGTAAAGTGGGTTTCTTAATTGGGTTTTAAATTTTAATCTTTCACAATTCGTACACTTATTATTATATATATTTTTAGTTGGGTTTTAAATTTTAATCTTTCACAATTCGTACACTTATTATTATATATATTTTTAATTGGGTTTTAAATTTTAATCTTTCACAATTCGTACACTTATTATTATATATATTTTTAATTGGGTTTTAAATTTTAATCTTTCACAATTCGTACACTTATTATTATATATATTTTTAATTGGGTTTTAAATTTTAATCTTTCACAATTCGTACACTTATTATTATATATATTTTTAATTGGGTTTTAAATTTTAATCTTTCACAATTCGTACACTTATTATTATATATATTTTTAATTGGGTTTTAAATTTTAATCTTTCACAATTCGTACACTTATTATTATATACATTTTTAATTGGGTTTTAAATTTTAATCTTTCACAATTCGTACACTTATTATTATATATATTTTTAATTGGGTTTTAAATTTTAATCCGTGTGGTGACGGATTAAGAATACAAATGTCACCACCCCGTTCTATCCCGTGGGTGTCGTAAGAGTCGACTAAGGAAGTCAGGCAGACAATATCCACTGCAAGAGAGGGAAAACTCGGAACAAAACCCTATACCAACCCGCCTGGCCAGCGTGGTATAGTAGGCTAATATCCCTCCAAATTTATAGAGGAGACCCGTGCCCAGCAGTGGGACGTTTATGGGTTGAGACGACACTTATTATTAACTAGGGGTCGCCCGCGTGGTAATTTGGAATATTTTCCCCGATTTTGCAACATATCTCACTACTGCTCCGCTCCTATTAATCATAGCGTGATGTTATATAGCCTATAGCCTTCCTGGATAAATGCACTATTCAACAAAAAAAAAATTTTTTTAATAGAACCAGTACTTTCTGAGATCAGCGTGTTCAACCAAACAAACTCTTCAGCTTTATAATATTAGTATAGATAGATAACGAGTCATATTTTGTCGAGGTATTTAAAAGGTTTAAACAAACAGAAAAATATAAACAACTATTAAAAAATCATACATACTCGTATAATATATGTTATATACCTTTATATATATATAATAAATACAATTACTTGACATTTCGTTTGAATTACACCGACCGGGCGACGGTCACTGTTTGATTGGAGTGCTTATTATCTTTTATCTTTTTTTTATCTTTTTTTTTAAAAGACAACTCCCGCACTAGAGAACACGCTCTGTGTCGCGGGGGACTATACAAACATATAATTAACGGACACAAATTACACCCAGACTCAGAACAACACTTCGTGGGTCACACAAAGTTTTGTCCTGTGTGGGAATCGAACCCACAACCTTGTGCACAGCAGGCGTATACTGCGGCCACTGGACCACCAAGGCAGGCATTATTATTATGACCAATCTCTTATTAAATCGCATAACTAGAAACATAGTAAAACAACTAGGTACCTATATACTTAGTCATTACTTTCACTATACGTTTACTTCCACTTAGTGCTTACTTAATATAGCACTAATTTCTAACTAGACCGACTTTCCTTTATAATGTAGCTACCAACTAAGCTGTATTTTTGATTTTGATACTTAAAATGAAATGAATGAAATGAAAATGTATTTATTTAAACATAGGCGGAGACAACACAAGTCATATTAACATAAATATAACAATAAAAAAAATAGACATAAAATAAGACAAGTTTAGTAAATGCTGTGCATGCCTCAGAGCTGTGCCAAATAGGTCCCGTTCAGCATACGTCTAAACATCTGAGGTATTCCTCGAAGCGCTACCATTTTGAGGCGCACCTAATGAGGCGCTCCTTTTTTATTCCTCGGAGCGCACCTTTTAGGAGCGCTCCCGATAGCAATAAAATTATATTCCTCCTAAAAGGTGCGCTCCGAGGAATACAAAAGGAGCGCCTCATTAGGTGCGCCTCAAAATGGTAGCGCTTCGAGGAATACCTCAAACATCTAAGTTGATGTTCGACGCTGATTCAACTGAACCTAAACCTAAACATCACGGATGCAAAATCAAGTTTGTTACTTAATTGTTCTTCTTCTTATCGTTTGGTTAGTTGCCAACCTGCCCCTTTAGACAAGTGGCTTAAACGGTAGTCGAATTGAATAGAATAGAATGCAAATGTATGGGATCCCGTACACCGACTGCTGTTTATGCATCACACCCGTCTTCTATTGAGGTAGGCAGCTTCTCCTAAAAACGATTGAGCTAATTTCCTTCTATGACTAACAACTGTTAATTACATTACACACCTTTGAGCAATCGGATAAGACGAGCGTTGTTACTCGTTCTCATAAATTAGCAACGTGGAGTTCATATGCAAATTGACGACTGCAGAAAAGTTTCCGCTTAGTAGGTTTGTTAGTAAAGTAACAAATTCCAATAAAACATAACATGAGTTATGTATAATTAATAATTCTAACAATAGTGTTAAATTAGATAGATAGATTTATAGAATATCTTTAGCATTTTTGCTATGCAATCAGCTCAAATATAATAGGGATCCATGAGGAATTGAGGGAACTCTTCAAAAATTATAGGCATACAATAGCAATTTCAATATTTTTAGCAACAAATCAAACATTCACTGCCTCGGTTGTCCAGTGGCCGCAGTATGCGCCTGCTGTGCACGAGGTTGTGGGTTCGATTCCCACACAGGACAAAACTTTGTGTGACCCACGAAGAATTGTTCTGAGTCTGGGTGTAATTTGTGTCCGTTAATTATGTTTGTAAAGTTCCCCGCGACACAGAGCTTGTTCTCCAGTGCGGGAGTTGTCTTCTTATAATAGAATAGAAATAGAAACATTCGCATTCAGAAAGTGTAATTTGATGAAGTGAAACTGATGAAGAAGACCACAGATGGCCATCTGAACTTCTCAATAATATGTATTTCACGGATGGCGATTAAACAACCATAATCGAACGGTTGTTAAGCAACTATTACTAAGCAAAAGTAATGTTGCAAATGAAGATGGTACAATTGAACTGAACTGATGACGAAGCCGGGAGGTAGGCAATGGAACTCCATAATTAAACAATGTAATCTAGTTGTGTTTGTGCTTTTTGGAATGGTAATGAGATGCACTTTAGCTGTAATTGATCAGATTAAAAATGAAACGTCTTTAAGGAAGAAAAATTGAGATAAGAGTTTGTATAAAAGTTCAACTTGATTGACGTTTGATTTTAAGGTTGTTGAATTTCTACAACTACAACTTGCCGTAATGAAGTCGGTTGTTTTTATTAAAATAACGTTTTTATTATCTAAAGTTTACCCATAATACCAAACGCTGATGTGATGTCAACAAGCCCGCCTGGGGAAGGACCTCCACCTTATAGAAGATCACAGCCAAATAACTACACACAGCGGTGTAGTTGTGTTCCTGTGTGTGAGCAGAAGTCTCCAGCGCTCATTTAGGGAACGTTTTCCTATCCCAGGTATACTACATCTTAAAGCCCTGGTGTAGAAAAATGGGTCGGCAACACGCAAGTAATACCTGTGGTCAAGCGTTCATAGGCTACGGTAACCGCTTAACATCAGACGGGCCGTATGCTTGTGTGCCACCCAGGCAGATTAAAAAAAAGACTAAGGTAACTGCTTACCATCAGATAGAACATGCACTTGTTTATCACAATGTATTATAAAAAAAAAACAAATCAAAGTTATACACGCCATCCACGTAAGCATCGTAACAAAATCTGTGCCGCAAACCGGTAAACATAACCTTAAACGAGCGTTTTACCAAATATTGCTTATAAATACGGCTAAAAATGCTCACAAAAAATACCAACGTATCCAAAGATATAAACCATTACTGCCTGTTAAGGTTTAACGATAATGTTTCAACTTTTCAAGCGAGCAATGAAAAAACTCGTCTGCTTTTATTATATAGCCGTGGAATAATCTAGTTTTCCTTTTACTATATTAATAAGAGAGTAGATTGGAGATGGATTATGAATATTTATAGGTAAAAAAACTGTGTGAAAACATGGATGAAATTCGTGTTAAAAGCTAATTGTTAGTTATTTTGTGATAGGTTTTGCATGCGTGAGTTTAACGGATTACTGATACAGTTAAAACTAGTGTTTCTGTCCGGCTATACGTAATAACAATTGGTGTAAAACTTTTTTGTGTCTATTGCGTCACCCTTATCTTATCTTATCTTGTGACGGGGCTGTCCTTGCGGCCAGCGCACTTCGACCCTTGGGGTCTTTTGTGCATGCCCCTACCTTACCGCTCACCCTACGTCTTGGTCCCTGAATACTTCCTGCATGAGTTTCAGTACATCCTTGACGGGGGCGCGTCTGTAATCCTCTGGTTCAGGGTATGCCAGTACCAGAAGGCTCATTTTTCTTGAGGCCAACGCATGGCACGTGCATAGCAGTCTATACGTAATAACAATTGGTGTAAAACTTTTTTGTGTCTATTGCGTCACCCTTAGTCTTGTCGTCACCATCCTATTGGGTGGTAATCCGTCACGACTGAAGATTGAAATGAGGTATAGGACCAACGGCGTAATCATCATCATCATCATCTCAACCCATAAACATCCCACTGCTGGGCACGGGTCTCCTCCATAAATTTGGAGGGATGTTGGCCTTCTATACCACGCTGGCCAGACGGGTTGGTATGGGGTTTTGTTTTGAGTTTTCCCTCTCTTGTAGTGGATATTATCGGCCTGACTCCCTTAGTCGACTCTTAAGACACCCACGGGATGGAACGGGGTGGTGACATTTGTATTCTTAATCCGTCACCACACGGACACTACACCAACGGCGTAAACATTTCTAAAATTACAATATCCGAGACCTGTTGACCAATGAGACAGTTTAACGATAATGTGTCTGCTAGTTCCCACAGCTTCGCCGGCGTGAATGTTAGTTATCGCGATAATAACCTATTCGCTATTCCAGACAATAATCTATCTCTATACCAAATTTCATCCAGTAGGTTTAACGTAAAAGAGTAACAAACATAAACATATATATATTCGTCACCGACAGGGATTTCATCCTCACATCCTTGCACCTCAAACATGCCGTAAAGTAAGATTCCAGAGGAATTTCTTACCACGTACGATTAGGCTGTGGAATGAGCTCCCTGCCGAGGTTTTCCTAAGAGACTATAGCATGGGGTTCTTCAGGAAAGCAGTTATAAAGTTTTAAAAAGGTCGGCAACGCGTGAGTGACACCCCTGGTGTTGCAAACGTCCATAGGCTACGGTAACTGCTTACCATCAGGCGGGCCGTATGCTTGTTTGACACCTTGGTAGTATAAAAAAAGACATCCTCACAAACTTTTACATTTATAATATGAGTACGTCTTTCTTTGTCCTTCTTAATATTTTAAATCCGAACGTTTTTGAGGATGTATGAATGTTTTGTTTATTACTCTTTCACGCAAAAACTACTAAACTGATTTTGATAAAACTTAACAATATTGTAGCTTAGAATAACACATACGCTAACTATATTTTGTTTAAAAAATACTACATCTACAGAGGCAAAGCTGCCAGTAAAAGCTACTATATTGTTATAATTCATAAATTATGAATAATTTTAGTGTGGGGCTCAATGCTCATATTCATTTCTGTACCATGTTTTTTGGATGGATAAACTTTATCTTATCCTATCTAATTCTCGTTGTTACAGATAACAATGTGGTCCGGCAAGAAAGGTTCTGAGGGTACTAACGCCAGCACCCCCACAGCTGAAGAGGAGATCAAGGTGGTGCTGGTGGGTGATACCCAGTGCGGGAAGACATCACTTGTCCAGAGATTTGTCTCTGACACTTTTATTGAGGTAAGTTTATTTACAACTAGCTGTTGCCGACCGCGTGGGTGTGGATTTAAAACTAGCTTAAGTTACTTCTTATTACATAAGCTATCTGCCAGTGAAAGTCCCGTAAAAATCGGTACAGCCGTTTCAGAGATTAGCAGGAACAAACAGACAGACAAAGAATGTGCAAAGGTGTACGTCGAGAAAGTAGCTGCAGCGCCTAAAGCTGAGTATAGACATTGCGTGGCTGCCTCGCGAGGCTGCTAATCTATTCTGGTGCATTATCTGGTATATTGAGCAGTCAGTCAGTTAGGCAACGTTTAAATTAGAAATGAGACTGTTTCGCGTGGCATTCCACGCGAGGCAGCCTTCGTGATTCCGATAGCCACCTTTACTAGCTGTTACAGCTACTTTCTCGACGTACACCTTGATTTCATTTTCATTTTAAAAAGACATCTCCCGCATTAGAAAACAAGTTCTGAGTCACGGGGGACTTTACAAACATACAATTAACGGACACAAATTACACCCAGACTCAGAACAATTCTTTGTGGGTAACACCAAGTTTTGTCCTGTGTGGGAATCGAATCCACAACCTCGTGCACAGCAGACGTACGGCGTTATCAGTTGCTGCGCTGAGGTCACTCAGAGTGCAGGTAGAGCACAAAGAGCAGGACAGGAGGTGAGCTATTGTTTGCAAGTCCGTACCGCATTCGCACCCTGTAGTTGTTACAGCGGTATAGCCCCACTAAACAAGATTATATCTGCATCTTCCCACTTGAGTCCGAAGTCCGTTGAGTGACTTTCATGTAAACGAAGTATTCTCTAAATTATCTTAGCATATACGAGTATATTCAGCGCCAGCTATAATGTTTTAATCTACATAATTGTTACAAGGCCCCTATAGATTACATTTCATAATTTCACATAGGTACTGTGGAGCAAATTCCTGACAGTTTTGACTGACGGCTTGACGGTTGCCACTGAGAAAATTATACCGATGGTTATGTGTAAATATATTTTGCTAAAGCAACGAGAAAATAATGAAGGAAGTTTCTGTTTCAGTTTTTTTTTTATGAAGTACTAGCTGTTGCCCACGGCTCCGCCCGCGTGGATGTCGGTTATCGCTGCAAAAAGTATAAAGCCTATGTGTTATTCCAGACCATATATAATCTATCTCTGTGCCAAATTTAATTCAGATCCGTTCAGTAGTTTTTACGTAAAAGAGTAACAAACATCCATCCATCCATCCATTCTTACAAACTTTCACATTTATTATATTAGTAAGGATATTTAAAACAAAGGAAATAAAGGAAGAGAGGAAATGCACCGTATAAGCGAGCAGGCCCGACTGGGGAAGGGCCTAAACTTAACAGAAGATCACAATCTACTACACATTGTGATCTTGTGCATGAACACAGATGCGTTTTTAAATTATCATTTTTTCCCCATCATAAATCCCTGATTATGCATATTTTCCTTTTATTTTCTTTTAAAAAGAAAACTCCGGCAATAAAGCACAAGCCATATGTCGCGGGGGACTTTACAAACACAATTAACGGACACAAAGTACACCCAGACTCAGGGCAATCATGTAGCACACAAAACAATTTTCGTACCGCGTTGGGATCGAACCCACAACACACCGCGCAGTGGTAAATGGCGAGGCAATATTGCAACGCTTGCGTATTGCAAGCATTCTTCGGCTTCGGTAACTGCTTACCACCAGGCGGGCCGTATACTAGTTTGCTAACTCTAGCGTTATAAAATAAGAAAAGAACTTATATTCACGCTCTGATAATACTATAAAACCAAGTTATCAAACCAAAAACTAAGCTTTCCCCAATCTGCTCAGCTTAAGAAACATTAAATCTAGATATTTTATTCAATATATTCCACCTATATAACCATACTCTCTATAAAAAACCTTAAGATAAGCTGTATCTACAGGCGAATTTCAATCTTATATCAATGTATATTAGGTTAAAATTACCAAGAAATATTTCATTGTCTTACACGTTTTTTCCATTGAGATTAAGACGTGTTCTCCTTGACGGATGATGACCGTTAAAGTAGCCCTTCGCAAGTTATTACATCCCTATATAATGTTCTATTTTACGGCTTAGGGTTCACTCATAAAACCCTTACATACTATTTAATGGTTTCCATCCCTTTACTGTTTTTGTGGCTGTAACATTGACGTATTAATTGCAACTAGGCAATTAAGCATTTAGGAGATTTGGTTATCATATTTTATTTAATCTGGTGCTTTTTCCTGGGTGTAATTTGTGTCCGTTAGTTGTATGTTTGTAAAGTTCCCCGCGACACAAAGCTTGTTCTTTAGTGCGGGTGTTGTCTTTTTTAAAGAAAAAAAGAAAGGTAGAGCCGACAGCCGAATGCCTACACAGCGGTGTAGTTAGGTTACTGTGTGTATAGGTTTTCAGAGCTTATTTAGAGATGCGTTTTGTAAGAAACGTTTTAATATCCCAGGGAAATTCCATCATAAAACCCTGGTGATTATTTTTGGTTGGTAACACGCAAGTGATTCTTAGGTCTGGTATTGTTGGCTTTCCTCTTCTGCTCCATGTCAACCCATAAACGTCCCACTGCTGGACACGGGTCTCCTTCATACATTTGGAGGGATATTAGCCTACTACACCACGCTGGCCAGACGGGTTGGTATAGGGTTTTGTTTCGAGTTTTCCCTCTCTTGCAGTGGATATTGTTTGCCTGACTTACACCTTTAGTCGACTCTTACGAAACCCTCGGGATGGAACGGGGTGGTGACATTTGTATTCTTAATCCGTCACCACATGGACTTATCCGTAACCACACAGACCTCCTCTGCTATCACTGTTTTTTTCCAAAAACCAATTTGGGCATAGCTCATACGTTCACGCCTATTCGTGTCGTGAATGTAGAGTGAGCATAATAAACACATGTAGGTTAAACGAAGAGCTACTTAACACATCTCATTTTTCTTCGTGTGAGTGTGTGAAACAAAAAAACGATAGTCGTTATGTTTCCTTCGTCCTAAAACAACATCCTGTAGACGCTAATATCGGCTTCGCGTTTTATGAATGACGAGACAAAATATCTAAGGGTTTTTGTGTTTTTGAGGTCTTATTTTTGTAGTAGACTGGCAAAAGAATTGCCCCTTATTAAATAAAAGATATTACACTACTTAAGCCTCCAAGATGGTTATGACAATCGTCATCGTCATTTTTTTACCGGCTATCTCAGCCCAAGGACCAATCCTCTAGACAAGTGGCATAAGCGATAGTCGAATCAAAAAGTCAAAAAAGAAAATGTATAAATTGACGTAAGTTTACGACATTAAATCGTAGACGCACGTCAAATTCCATACATTTTATTTTTTGACTTTTCGATTCGACTATCGCTTATGCCACTTGTCTAGAGGCTCAGGACAATGAAAGCTTGTGGAATCGACAAAAAGATAGTCAACGTTACAAAATATTATGTGGTTAAGAATGTCACCGTGCCGTCGATGCGCAGTTTTTTTTTAACGTCTCCCGCACTAGAAAACAAGCTCTGTGTCGCGGGGTGTTTACAAACATTCAATTAACAAAACATTACACTCGGACTCAGAACAACTCTTTTTGGGTAACACAAAGTTTTGGCCTGTGTGGGAATCGAACCCACAACCTCGTGCACAGCAGGCGCATACTGCGGACTGCGAACAAAACTTTGTGTGGACCGTAAATTTTTGTTTCGAGTCTGGGTATCTATATTTTGTGTAAAATGAATATTTTTTCCGCGAAGTAGAGTTTAATTCCATAAAGCAGCGTTGTATTAGTTTAAGAAAAGAACCACTCACAGCAGATTTTATCATGTCTATTCATTGGAAAATCACATAAAATATTACCTACCTAGTTTTGCCAGCGGCTACGCTCGCGTGTATTTTTTAACGAAACCCTTTATTTCAAATAAAATAATTACGTATGTTTATTCTGGTAAACATATGAAAATATTGATAACATTATTCAAAATCCGGCCAAATATACTTAAATATTAAAGCTATGTGGAAAAAGTCGAGCCCGGCGCAGGATTCGAACCTGCACCTCTCGGGTTCCGGCTCATTGCACTTCCAATTGTGCACAGTTCGTAGTGCTCTGGGCCGGAACCCGATTTAATATTTAAGTAGGTATATAAGAGCTAATTGAATAGCAAAAACGCTAAAAATATTTAATAAAATCTGTCGAGTAGTTTTGACATGAATGAGAAATAAGCATCCATCCAAAACTCCATCAAAGTATGTCCAATACTCCAAATAAGTACAACTCTAGTCTGAAGTTATTAAGCCTATTATAACAGGCCAGAATGACTTTTTTTTTTGTCACACTGACGCATGACGGGTGACAAAAACAAATGACTGAGTTTCGATGCAATCTAGCAAATTGGCCGGCAATGGATTGCTGTCCTATCAATGTTAGGCTATATACTGACTAGCGACATCCACACTAATAAAAAATATATTTAATAAGAAAAAAAGGAAACATTTAAGTCTTTGTTTGTTATTTTTAATGCATTCAAAAAAATACTAGACTAGTTTCAAAAAATATGTTTCAAATTTGTATTTTTGTTTTTTTTTATGCTACTTGGGTGGCAAACAAGCATTCGGCCTGTCAGATGCCTGATGTTAAACAGTTACTGTAGCCTATGGACGCTGGCAATACCAGAGGTCTCATTTACGTGTTGCCGACCCATTTGCTTGCACCAGGACTTAAAGATGTATTCTCCGTGTGGTAGGAAAACGGTTTTTTCAAAACGAGCTGTACTCACACACAGGAACACAACTACATCGCTGTGTGTAGTTATTATAATCTTTTAGTAGTTTGCTATATTTCAATTAATTTTAACATAGAGAAAGGCGTGATGCCAATAAGTAAAACATCTTCTTATATATAAAAATGAATCCCTATTCCCCTTTGTCACGGCATCACGCGTGAACAGCTGAACCGATTTCAGTAATTCTTTTTTTGTTGTGTTTGTTATTGTCAGGAGAAGGTTCTTATGTAAAAAAAAGAAAGTAGCGCTGAAAAGTAGTTTAACCCGGACGAAGTCGGGGCGGGCCACTAGTAATTTATAAAAACAGTAGTACTTTAAAAAAAAAATGGTGAAATAAAACTATAAAGCCAGATAAAAACCTAAAGCCAGAAAATGGCGAAAAAAACCCAATCTGTTCGCCCCCTTACGTTTCACTAACTAAACTTTTTTTTTCCGAATACCGATAACACTTTTTGTTTGATACCGGACAAATTTATATGGAATGAAATAGCAGAATGGTATTGATCTAACGTTCGCTATCTAGTCGTATGTGTACGATGCGTGAGGCTCACTGAAATTCAACGTAATGGTCTCTGAAACGAAATTGAAAAAGCCACAAATATGTGCTATAGCTAAGAGAGTATCTAAATGGTTTTTAGTACTGTGAATTTCTGATTTGTGAGATAGAATGCAGATTTTTTGATCAAAATTTAAGTTCTCAGGTAGATTTTCATTGTTCGTGTAGGTTTCCAAAGCTCTTATTTTTTTTTTTTTTTTTTTTTATACTACCAAGGTGACAAACAAGCATACGGCCCGCCTGATGGTAAGCAGTTACCGTAGCCTATGGACGTTTGCAACACCAGGGGTGTCACTCACGCGTTGCCGACCCTTTAAAAACCTTATAACTCTCTTATTATTTTATTGGTTCACCAACAATTGTTTACAAGGGGGTATTAAAACAATGGTTACATCAAATATAAAATGTAGCAAAAGTGTAACAATCACTTACAGGTAATGCATGCATATGAAAAAGTACAGAA
Organism: Trisateles emortualis; assembly: GCA_947095525.1. Classification (NCBI taxonomy): domain Eukaryota; kingdom Metazoa; phylum Arthropoda; class Insecta; order Lepidoptera; family Erebidae; genus Trisateles; species Trisateles emortualis. The sequence continues at coordinate 15,978,095 of OX352745.1, forward strand.
TGGGAATATATCTATGATGCTTACTCTTTACTGCTTACGCTCTTTGTGACAATGTTGTACCTATTATATTCAATTCTTCTTCTTCTTTTTCAAATATTGTTTTTCTATATAGAACGAAGAAAACATACACCTATAATTTGGAAATATTATATTTAGAACAAATCAAAATTTTAATTTATTAAAAATTAATAAGACGTCCATTCAAAGAGTACATAATAATATGTTTGTATCCCCGCGCTCGCCTAGAGTATTAGTGTGTGGTGAGTCGTTTTTGCTTCGCCCAAATGCTCAAGGTCGTTGGCGATATCCCAAGTCTTCAGTGGGAATGGGCAGGGCATATAGCTCGCAGAACCGATACATTTTACTTTTAAAGAAATATACTATGAAGTCAGCAGGTGAACTAAAAGGGCTACTATAGTGAAGGTCACGTACGAGGGTTACATAACTGAACATATAAGTGAGATTTATGGAGGGAATAAGTGGAGGGTAGTACGATTCTATTGGAGAGACCTTACTGCCCAAATGTGGGTAGAGTAACTCAGTTCTAAAGACATTTACCTGCCAGGGACGGGAAACGGTAGTAGGATCATTTTATTCTTATTTAAATCGTCTAGACAAATAGCTTAAACGGTAGTTGAATCGAGTAGAATAGAAAGCACAGATAAAATACTAATATGCGGACACCCAACTATAGTAACCTGGGTGTAGGTGTGAGGTAGCTTAACCAAAAACGAAGCATTGATTAAATACATATTTTTAAAAACAACTAGACAGAGAACAAGCTCTGAGTCACGGGGGACTTCATCATCATCATCTCAAACCATATACGTCCCACTGCTGGTCACCGGTCTCCTCCATATACTTGACGGGTTATTAGCCTACTATACCACGCTGGCCAGATGGGTTGGTATAGGGGTTTGTTTCGAGATTTCCCTCTCTTGCAGTAGATATTGTCTGCCTGACTTACTCCCTAAGTCGACTCTTACGACACCCTCGGGATGGAACGGGGTGGTGACATTTGTATTCTTAATCCGTCACAACACGGACACGAACGAACCGAACCCACAACCTAGTGCTCAGCAGGCGCATACTGCGGTCACTGGACCACCAAGGCGGTCAATTTGCCCAAATATCGTAAAACTAACTCTAACTCAGAGATAAATGTTACGTCCAAGATGAACTTTAGTTGGTAACACTATCTACCCTTTTAATAAAATATCCTGGGGTAAGAATAAAAATAACTAGGCATGAGTTATATCTAAGATATTACGATGTTCCCCAAAGATAATAAAATATCTTGTAGAATGTAACACAAAAGAGAATTATTATTTTAGGAATTTACTGAACACGTATTCTGATAAGGCGAAGAGAACGATAAGAGAGGTAGGGCACAGTACTAGCGAGCAAGCCCGATTGGGGAAGGAGACCTTACAGAAGACCACAGCTAAATAACTACACACAGTGGTGTAGTTGTATTCCTGTGTGTGAGTACAGGTCTCCAGCGCTCATTTAGGGATGCGTTTTGAATGAAACGTATTCTTATTCCAGGGATAGTCCCATCATAAAACCTTGGTGTAAAAAAATGGGTTGGCAACCCGCAAGTGATACTTCTGGTATTTCAAGCGTCCACAGGCTACGGTAACTGCTTAACATCAGGCGGGCCGTATGCTTGTTTGCCACCTGGATAGTATAAAAAAAGAACGATTTTCGTGTAGGTGTACCTAAATAATAACGGTGGACTAAAATAATATTAGGTTTCCTACATTGTAGTAGCTAGTCAGTCTGCAGTTGCTTCTCTCCATTTTCCACACTGCAGCGTGTTATGAGTTCGATTTTCTGATAAAATTCATGATCCCTGGTTGGTCGAAGTCAAACTCATTTACTCATTTAGATCAAATGCATGATACTTATGAACGTCATTACGAAATGCCAGCATATTTCAGTGGGGTAAGCAACCAAGGAAGTGCGGTGACTGCATAGTGATATTTCATCTGAAGCGTGTCCGGGCTTTGGCGGGCACGTTTAAAGTCGGTCCTAACTGTTAGCAGTCGTTAGATCACGACAGAGGTCTTAATATGGGCGATCCAACTCTATCACCAAGTTGGCCATTAAACAAACGATAAGAAGAAATATCAATACCGGCCGGCTGATTCTCTTAGAAACAGCGATGGCAAACTGACAGTTGTGATCGCAAACTGACAGTTGTGATTGCTCGGTGACGACATAATCTATTGACTAAACGTCAAAAAGGCTCGGTTTTTGCACTTACGGAATACCGATTTTCAATCTGACAGCCAGATTTTGCTCGGTTTTTGCGGTAGCTCGTTTTTTGCTCTTACGGAATACCCCTGCGGGAATATTGTTAGTAGCGGGTAGTTAGTGATGTCAGGATTGGCACTAATACATTGTCCTAAGAAAATAGTAAAGCCTTCACTCAAATTGACTTACTTAACAGAGTTAAGAAGATCAGTCCTTAGGTTATTATTGCAGAACCCTTTTGAGGACGGCAGAAAGCTTTGGACTAACATTATTTTGTGGAAATATCGTAATATTAGTGGGTGATTGTCAATTCGATAATTGTTTGGATTGTTTTACCTGCATTTTTTTCACAATTTGTGTTCTATCAAAAAAATATCAACATTTTAAATTGAGAACTCAACGTATCTTTTTTTTGTGTGCAACAAGCATATAGCCAAAAACTTTACTTGCCAGCAGAAGCACAGTTTATTGGACAATATCCAAATAGTGTCAGTAAGCAATTCACTGCACTTCCAGAAGGTGAAGGAAAACCTCCACGTTCTAGAAGTGGACAGTAGGAAATTATCTTTCTTTAAACCAGATTTTAAAATCCTGCTATTTAAAAATAGGCAGCAATTTGACTTGCCTTGCAGAAGACCATGAGCGATTGTTACTGTTACTACCAGATTAGGATCCTAGCTCGTCTAATACCATCACCAATAAAAAAAATGGTAAAATATACGCCAAACCTTAGTCAGTTATACCAATATTTGGTATAATTAGACCAAAAGAAACAACTCATTTCCGCTCACAACCCATTCAGAAAAGCAATTATTCAATAACTCCATTCTAAATACGGATGTTTTAGGAGGGAAAGAGACAGCGCATTCAAACAGGGCACAAGAGTAAGACAAAAGACAAAAGGAAATGTATGGTAAGATGAAAGTTCTTAATTCGTTTTAGAATGAGAGTACGTAAGTAAGTTGTTTACTGAAAGGCAAGAGAACTTCAGTTAACGCTTTGATATAGAATAAGAGTTATTTAAGTATATCTACAGATATGATATACAGTTTAATATAGAATAGCAAGATCACTCTATGCTGCTCGTAAAAACTAAAGCTGACAAAGACCTTAATGCCCGTACCTATACTTTATGGTCAGCAGAATACCAGCACAGATACAGCATAGCAGCATTAAGCTGAGTTAAGACTATTTCTCGTGCCCAGCAGTGGGACGTTTATGGGTTGAGATTCAGAACGCATTCCTAAATGAGACCTGGCGACCTATACTCACACATAGGAACTACATCTGCTCTATCTCTCATAAAATGAAAAATGCTCAGTATCTATCCGCAGTCTGAAATTGTGCTCGATATATGGCAATACACCTAACATAGCTAGTGAAACGTGAGGGCCTTAAACCTCAGCGTACCCATTAAGGTAAAAGGCGTGATAATAGCATCACGTCTTGTTCCGCTATCAATTAAATTCAGATTGTATAAATACTAATATAATAACAACCCATATATGTCCCACAGCTGGGTACGGGTCTCCTCTCCTCTATCAAGAGAGAGGGTTTAGGCCTTAATTCACACGCGCTGGCCTAATGCGGGTTGGTGAATCTGACATGTCTTTAGAATTTCTTCTAAGACATGTGGGTTTCCTCACGATGTGTTCCTTCACCGTTAGCAGATGGCGAATCATTTGATTCGTACATATAAACTCCACAAAGTGAAATTCACATTGGTACTGCCCGGGATCGAACTCGCACCTCTTGCGTGCAAGTCGGTTACTTTCCCACTCGGCCACTACCGCTACTAAAATACTATTAGATTGTATTAAAGTCAGTTTGCTGCCATTCTTGTGTGCGCTCTCAGCCGTCTTAGTACACATAATGGCTGACTACGCACACAGCTAGCTGTTTTTTTTAAACTGTGTACATTCTCGTTGGTTGATACAGCTACGTTACTCGACCACTGATGTCATAGCAGGTTCCGGTGGTCCATCCGTGAAGGCGGGTGTAGGTGCACAGGGGGGTTTTAGTCGGTATGCCGGCCGCCTACCACCTTAAGGCCGGAGAGTCCGACATATCCGCTTCGCTTCCCCGGGCAGGGCGGTATGCGTAAAGCATTTCCCCTCTACAAAAAAAAAAAAAAAAGCTACGTTACTCGAGATCATTAGCCCTTAAGTCAGTATTAACTCGTAACTTGGGATTCGTGATCTGACAGTATAAAATACTGCCGGTAACTTGTTTTATTTTGTACTTACTTACTAAAATTAGATCAGTATTTGTCGTGCATTTACCTTTGTAGTGTGGGACGACTTCCCACTAGGTGGACAGATGACCTGGTCAGAGTTGCAGGCGGCCACTGGATGCAGGCCGCTCAAGACACGACATATAGGAGAAGCCTACGTGCAGCAGTTGACAGCTCCAGGCAAGAAGATTTACCATTAATATATTTCACTAGGGGACTTCGTCCGCGGTTAATTTGGAATACTTTCCCCGATTTTGCAACATATCTCACTACTGCTTCGCTCTTATTGATCATAGCGTGATGGTATATAACCTATAGCCCTCCTGGATGAATGCACTATTCAACAAAAAAAAATATTTTTTCAAATCGAACCAGTACTTTCTGAGATAAGCGCGTTCAACCAACCAAACAAACAAACTCTTCAGCTTTATAATATTAGTATAGATTAGACTATGGTGACATACAAGTATACGGCCCACGTGAACACTATGTTCAGTTATTTTAATATGGTCTTCTACATATAAGGTGGAGGTCCTTCTCTAGTCGTGCTTGAGCGCATGGCATGTGGGTGCCCTCTAGATGAGGTTCTTCATTGTTAGCTAAATATTACTTGATGAGTTAGTAAATACGTATAAAATCCACAAAAGAAAATTCACTTCGGTACTGCCATGTGCTATCGAACACTTTCTCTATCGCCTTAAAGAATAAGATTTATGTATGTCCAGAAACACACATTCAATCAATACACTACATATTCATAGAATCTCATCAAACCTGAGCATCAAACAAAAACCAAAGAAAAAAACTACACAAATAAAGTTACGCGCGCTTTTTTCGCGGCAAAATCAGTCTGTTTTCTGTTACCCATTGCGGCTTCGTTCGTGAACAGAGACGAGCAAAAAGGCTAATCACTACTGCATACAGCAATGAGAACAAAACAGGTAACCGGTAGGTAACTTGTTCACGTCTTAAAACCTTATTATATGCGCATTAAAGGCGTGTTTTGCATGATGAAGGCAATAAAATAAATTGGTGTTAAGTTCTCTACGACGCGACGTTGATTTAGTTCGGAAACGCTGAAGTGTTTGCAAGGCAATCAGCACGTGTACGCTGTATTGCAATAAAATTGCAAGAGCTTTTTTTAAAGCTATTTTAAGTATATAAAATGTAATTATTTTAGCTTTTTAATTGCGTTGATTATATTTTAATTTAAAAGAAGGAGAATTATTATGTATTTATTTCTCTAGAGCAAATTGAAATTAAGAATATAAAGTATGTACTTAATATGCATTCAAAATTTGTCATAATTTTTAGGAAATAGGTCGATGGCTTCTTAAGCTACGCCATCCGTGCCGGTAATATATTACCGGCATTTATATTATAGACCTGGTAAATGGTCAACATTACCCAAAATCGCCTGAGGTGACAGTATTTCTTCGATTATTTTTTAAATCATCACACCGGTCTCCCACTGAGGTAGACAGAGACTATGATACGCCAATTGCTTGGATCCAGACATACTTCGATCGCTACTTCTATTTTTATTTAATAGTCATTCTGTGCTTTGATGCAGTTTATGTATCCGATCCAGTGCAATCAAGTGAAAGTTTGGAGGAATGTATGAATGTTTGGTACTCACACAGCAAAACAGCTAAACGGATCTAGATGAAATTTGGCATAGAGATAGAATATAGTCTGGAATAGCACATACGCTATATTTTAACACTAGATACGGGTAGAAACAGGCTAACAGATCAATAATGTTTTTTTTTAATTAACTTGTCTGTAACTGGTTTAAGATGAATGAACGGCTTATTGCACCACCTTCGAAGATACCAGGAAGCCATATATTAGAGGAGCTCTCTAGAATTTGACACTTAGCGGTAGTTCGGAGAATCCGCTCAATAGAGAATGTGAGGTGCATGGAATTTGATGTTTGGACAACATATTGTTATGTCCCCTTTACGGACTATATTACTGCACGGTTGGTGGTTACTTGGTGGTATACGGTCGTCCCGAGTCTGGGTGTGCGACACAGGGCTTATACGTTTAGTATTCATAGAAATATAAAGATTTTAAAAAGGGGTAGGCAGTGTGGTAGGGTACCATGAATATAATGATGCAGTTTGTTCAAAATTACGAAAGCAAATTCTTTACAATCTGTATACGGGTTTTCTCTTCTCTAAAGAATACTGATAGAGGCCTAAATTTTCTTAAATCTCTTGAATTTAGGTAACAAGATTTAGGCTTTAGTCTTGGCCACACGCTGGCCAAATGATAATGATAATACATGCATTTCTAATTTCTTTATCACAAAATTCTAGCGTTACAAATTTTTAGCAACACGCAAGTCATGCTCCAGGCATTGCAAGTAGCGATTGACTACGGTAACTGAAGTTACCATCAGGTGGATCTTTCACTTGATTGTCAATTTGGCAGTATAAAAAATCCCTTTGCTCGTTGTATAAGTTTCCCGCCAAATCGACCTCACGATCGACGGCAAACAGCAAAACCAATTAGGAAGTCATTTAAAAAAACACATGATAAAAGGCGGTAAACGTTGGTATTTTGAATAAAATAAAACATAATATATAATATTCAAGTATTTCTTTGTATTAAATGTTGTAAAGCATGTCGTGTAGAAATAAATCACCCTCATTACGTATGACGCGCCCCGTTTAAAATACGAACTCATGCACGCGAGAACCTTTCTATACAATTTGCAACATTTCAGCTTTGTTTTCATACAATTCTAAAGGAAATATATACTGCAACGCATTTGTTATAACTTTAAACAGTTTACAGTTTTAATTAAGGAGATTTTAACTGTATTTATACCTTGGTAATTGACTGTAGATAATAGTAGCCGTGTGGTAAAGTAACCTAGCACACAAATGCAAAATCGTAAGGAAACACACGTCTTTTAAAAAAATTATAAAGGCATGTGTGATTCACCAATCCACATTAAGGCAGCGCGTGTGGATTATGGCCTAAACTCTCACAGCTCTCTTGATAGAGGAGAAGGAGACCCGTATCAGTAGTTAGAAATATTTTATGGATTGCTAATAAAATGTTCTTTATATCACACGTGTAAAGAGAATTATAGGATTTTTTTATGTTCGTGGCTTGCCGTATTCTCTGCCTACCCCACTATAAGACTGCCGTATTTGGTATTTATTTATATAATATGATAAAGGAATTTCAGTATTTGCATAATTATAATTTCAATAGAATTATTTACAGAAACTGCCAAAGTCAATTTTTTGTTTTATCAAAAAGCTATAATTATTATTATAGTATTTAATAATAAGTTAATATTAAAAATGTCCCACGGCCGGGCCCATTCACACTTCAAAAATAACACAATGAACCCCCATTCTTAGAAAACCGGCGCCATTTTTTTTAACTGCGGCCTCGCTATGTCGTTTCTGTATTTATTGGTTCACAAATAGATACTTACAGGCCGTACAGGAGATAAATGGGTGTCATTACAAAACATTTGGTTGTTATGAACTTTTTGGTGGAGATGAGGGCGGTTTGGTGTGATGTATGATCCTTTGCAATAACAATAGATCTCTGAATAGATAATAGACTTATTTTTTCACTGCATATTTGGTTTAGTAGTTTAAGTGGTTACCTCGCCATTTATTACCGTTTTGCGTGTCACAGGTTTGATCACATCAACTTAAAAAAAAAAGTGGAATGATCTTGTCGAGTCTGGTTGTATTTTGTGTCCATTAAATGTATTGAAATGATTTTAAAGTCCTCCGTGCTTATTCCCTAGTGCAGAAGTTGTCTTAAAATAATAATGAAAATAAAAGTAGGTATGTAGTAAATAAAATGCTAATAACAGAAGATTTGTGTTATCCATAACCTTTGTATACCTTTTCTTTAAAGTTGATTTTGTCAAGCGGGCATTTTTTTTCCAACGGTAGAAAAGTATAATATTATTGACAACACAAAATGTTGTAATGTTTCTACATAAATATTTCATGCAGCATAGAATATATAAAAAACATATTTAATATGTGATAGTTTTGTGTATTGAAGCTTGATATTGTTCGATGTAAATCATAATGTATGCCTGTGGTATCGCACCCATAAATAACATAGAACAACGCACAGGTCAAAAATAAAACAGCCTAGTTTGTCCAATGTAATTCAAACTATTTTAAGAGTAACTTTTTTGATACTTTTATGTTTTGGTATTTTTATAAGGTTCAATTTTTAAAAAATGCAGCCCTGCCCTGATATCCGAATTAAAACTTCATTGCACTAATACGCCTCGATATTCGACCTTAATAGGAATTTATTTTAGATGTTTTAGTAAACTAGATAATAAACTTGACATCTTACGAATTTTTAAAACAGGGTCATAGAAGAAAATAAGCCCTGTGTCGAGGGGACTTTAGACTTTACAAACAAAGTACACTCAGACTCTGAACAAACAAATCCTTTAAGTTTATCCCGTGTGGGAATATAATCCACAACACTTGGACATGGTGATTTTTTTCATTTATTTAAACTTAATAAGAACGGCTATAAGCCACTTACTCTAATTAAGACACTTAAAGTTATATTTAGGTGTAACGTCGGACACCACTTAACCCCACGTGCAGTCAAATTAGTACAGTTAGGACATTTATCTGTTAATAATAATAATTTAAATTCTTCTAAAACTTCTATGATTCTTTTATGGATAGGGCACGGCGTTAAAAGATACTTGAAAGAAAGAACGGTTGCGTTTTAAGTGTTTGCTTCCCACGGCAGCGATTCAAATGTGCAGCCACTTCTTATCCAATTGCTGTCCAAAGATGAGCGAGATTCTTCAAGTACTTACTGTCTGATTTAGATTTGGGCAAGTTGTTGTGTTGCCGTGAAGAACCGCTTAACTCTGTTGGCTTCGTTTTCAGATTGTCTTTGTTTTCTTAAGCTTTTGTTTACTATTTTTCAACTCGTTACAACGATATTAATTTTATAAATTGGTTTAGAATTCACGAATTAACATAGAGAAATATAATAAAAAAAAAAATGATCTTTACTATTTCAATCAAGAAATCTATCTTAATTAAATTGCCGTCATAGTAAATCCAGCCATTTGCGCTTGTCTTTTTATTGTACTAGCTAGGAAGCAAACAAGCATACGCCGCCTAATGTTAAGCAGATACTGAAGCATATAGACCCTTGGAAATCTTGAGCAATGTTCTTGAATAAACTAGCTATTTTAATGTATTATAAATTTATTTACAGAAACAATATACATTTTTTCTAAATTTTAAACTTACAAGTTAAGAAATACATAAAATAAAAATACGAGTAAATAAAAAAGAAAAAAAAACTGTCGTTTAGGCGCCAAAATATTCCTCAACATCACTGTCTATCGGGAACGTGCCAGAAGGAAAATGTATAAATTAATTAATCACGTGCCTAATCGTTCCATACAGTTCCTAAATAAAACCACGCTTTAAACTTCAGTAGGTAGGTACTTATCAATACACAAAATATATTTCCATAAAAATCACTACAAGGTCCGTTTACCCCACTTATTATTTCCATTTCATTCCGTTTCATTTAACACGAACGCGATCCCACGCCACCCATTCACTCTAGTGCATTCATTACTTCTTGTATTAAACTACAGCCATTTTCAAATAAACCCTGTATGCACTACTTTAGAACTACTAGAGAGGTCTACTTAAATAAGCTGTCTTCGACCGCCAACGGCGTTCGGAAACCAACTGACATTTTGTCGGGTTTTTTTTTGCTACTGAAACAGTGTCCCTTGTAAGGAGTTTTTAATTTAGATGCGACGTCAATGACTCTGTGAGACCTTTTATAAAATTGACAATTTAAACTGGCCCGCCAATTTAAATTGTCATTTAAGTATTCGGAATTTGACTGTGGTGTGATAGAAGATGTTCAACACATTTTGATGGAATGTGTCCGAAATGAGCAGTTCAGAATGTCCAACTTTGATAAAAATAAGACCATATTGGTTGGTCTTGTGAATGGTATGTTATCTAATCCAGGGTCACAGGATGTACAAATCCTTATAAAGTTGGCAGATCTAGGTTTAAGTTAGTTTAAGATTTCATTTCTTTTTTGTATTGTTTTTATTTAATTGTTGTCCACATAGGACGATGTAATCGCTCAGCGACAAAGTCCATATAATAAATAAATAAAAAAAAAAAGTATTTGGAATTAATAAAGTATTCGGACTTCACGTCAAATTCAATTTTTTAAATTATTTTTATTTTATTTCGGTGTTCCTTATTTTAAATCAACTTTTGAAAAAAGTAACTGCTTAAACTTAAAAATATGAATGATGTTTATTAAAAAAATTGTCCGTGTGGTGACGGATTAAGAATACATATGTCACCACCCCTTCCATCCCGAGGGTGTCGTAAGAGTCGACTAAGGGAGTAAGTGTTATCCACCGCAAGAGAGGGAAAACTTGAAACAAAACCCTATACCAACCCATCTGGCCAGCGTGGTATAGTAGGCTAATATCCCTCTGTAGCAGGAGACCCGTGCCCAGCAGTGGGACGTTTATGGGTTGAGACGTAAAAAACAATTGAATGGAATTGGTCTAAACAATGTGCTTAAATTTCTAATTATTGTGTAGGTAGGTACTATAATATTATGCAAAAAGTGGAGTGCTCGTATTAGTTATTAAAAAAAAACCATTTTGTTAAATGCCTATATACATAACGAACCTTTGTAAAAACTGGTTTCAGTATGATAGAACGCCTGTATTTTTACAAAAATGTCATATCAATTGAAAGTGGTAACTTTGAATTGACACGACATAGGGACTTTTTAAATTTATTATTAAGTAATAATAGACACAACAAAGTCGCTAAAACTAAAGATAACGAACATGATCAATTTTTCATAAATCGTTTGAGGGAAAGAAAAAAGTGTTGTACAAAATCACATTTTATAAAAAAAACATTAATAATAATAATAAATATGCTTTATTGTACACTAAATGTTAAAAATGCAGGCAAGAAGTCAATAAGATACATCCAACAGTATGTACAATGGGCGGTCTTATCGCTATAAGCGTACTTTTCCAACATTATTATTAATGCGAAAGTAACTGATGAAATAATCCGTTTGTCTGTCAAGCTGTGTGTCTGTCTGTATGTGTGTCTATCTAATACTTACAAATCCATAGGGCGACGCGGTGGTGAAACTGAAAAACCGTCCTACTTACTACTTACAGAAAAGCACATCGATGATAATTCTGTACTTTTTCTTTATTTTTGTTTATTTAATTAGTAGCAAAACGTTAAATTTTACAATAAAAATTGTCACTATTCACATATTGCCTTATTCTCTAAAGCAATATGTAAATTGAAGCAGACACCATACTTTTTTTTTTCTCGCACGACCAGTACTGATTACAATTACCTTTTTTTATCAATAAAGTAAGTATCGTGTTTTGACTGCATCAGCTTGCATGCTATAATACTTGTATTTTACAAAAGATTGTAACTATCTGGCGATTAAAAAGAGTGACCTGAGTTTCTTGCTAGTTCTTCTCAAGGCTCCACGTCAGCGAACTAGCCGTAGGAAAATTTTACTGACATCATCTTTCTGGTTTTTCATAATTTATGACCTTCATAAGTGTTACTTTGTAACCTAAATGAATAAATGAATTTTGAGTTTGAAAAAAGCTGACCAAAATTCGAATATTTAATATTCGAATTTTGGCCAGCTTTTTGATTAGAATAACTTCGGATAATTTAGAAGTTGTTTTACTGAAATTAAAACAGTCAGTAGCACACGTTTGATTCCACCATTTTATTCTAACATACATTGTCTTCACAATAAATAACGAGAGTAGGTACGAGTACCACCTAAATTGAACAAGTTACGCACTTTGCAAGCAAAAAGCTCACAAAGTTGTGAATATTCCAGCTAGAAACGTACAAATTAACGTACTAACATTTATTATTATGTAAATAAATACACAGACACGTTAAACCCGACGAAATTTACGACGTTTTGGTATAATTAGACGTCAGAATTTAATGAATGGCTGAATGAATGATCATTAAGTTGAGCTTTTCTTAAAATGGTCGCCGCGCTATGCGGGCAAAGGAATTTTTGCGTCAGCCAAAAATTTTATTGCTGAATTATTATTTATTAGTAGTGAAATTTAAAAAGAAAAGATTGTGATGTAATTATTTTTTTGCTCAATTCTATACTAAACCTGAAACAATTTTTTTTTATAAATATCTAAAATTTATGATATAATTATTATATTTTGGTATATCGACGTAACTTCGGAGACAATGCAATAATATGACACCATAGAGTCTGATGAGGCAGTCGGAACGTGGCCATGGCAACTCTTCAACGACTTCAGGATATCTTGAAGTGTAGTGTTACGAGTATTATATTTTTAGATTGAAGTCTGAAGGTGGACATTATGAACTCATCAACGAAAGCAGACTGCCGCATCGTGTTGGGGGTCGTATTGGGTTCTTTTAAGAATATTTAATGCATAAATACCCCATGAATTACAAACATCCTTACTAATATTATAAATGTGAAAGTTTGTAAGAATGGATGGATGGATGGATGTTTGTTACTCTTTCACGTAAAAACTACTGGTTGAAATTTGGCACACGGATAGATTATGGTCTGGAATAACACATAGGCTACTTTTTGCAACGATAACCGACATCCATGCGGGCGGAGCCTCGGGCAACAGCTAGTACACTATAAAACCCTGTATTTTTAAAATTCTGAGAGTCAGGAGTCCATGGCACAGGTTATTGTAGTTTGGGATCTTGACTCCCATAAATATCGGAAATAATTATAAAAATCATTTTATAAACATTTAATTTAAGTTTTTTGTTTCATTGCCTTTTGTGGGAGTTAAATAAAGTATTGTAGTAAGTTTGTGGCTTCTCTATCGCAATGGTGCACATACTGTAAAGATGTAAGTGTGGTTGTAAATAAATAATTATTATTTTAAAATATTTATTTAAATATAAACTTACTTTTATAATGTGTACAGTATTTTTATCGCAACTCTGAAATCTTGAAACATATCATAGTTAGCGCCGCCGCCGCGCCGCTGGGCAAAATTCAGTCATCGACGGAATTACTAAAATTGGACCTAGATGGACACAAATCGGTCGCCATCTGCCAAAGGTGAAGGAAAACATAGTGAAGAAACCCAAATGTCTTAAAAGAAATTCTAAAGACTTGTCTGATTCACCAACCCGTATTAGGCCAGCGTGTGTGAATTAAGGCCAAAGCCCTCTCTCTAAACCCGTGCCGAGCAGTAGGACAAATATAGGTTGCTATTATAAACAGGTAGGTACTAAAAATTACAATCAATTTCATCTCTCTAAGCAGTTTTATATTTTCGTTCGCGGAACAAAAGCGGTAGACCACCTTTAACATTTTGTACCACGCTTGACTTAGGGTCTACAACTGGATGGAGTAGGGATTCCGGAGCTGGATGGACTGTGAAAGTGGACAGTACAGCTGCAAGCCCAGCTAGTGACTGCATTAAGCCGAGCCGTTCACCTGTAGACACATAGTAAATACACGTTTTAGTAAACTCAAGATTTTATAAGTGCATTTTAGGAATCAATGTTTTAGGTTAAAGATTCAGCAAGCAATGGCATCGATGTACACAGACAAATATTATTAAACAATGGTGTGGTTCGATGCCCACCCAGGACAAATCTTTGTTTGATTTGATTATGCATTTTTCTTTTAAATGACAACTCCCGCACTAGAGAACAAGCTCTGTGTCGCGGGGGACTTTTACAAACATACAATTAACGGATACAAATTACACCCAGACTCAGAACAATTCTTTGTGGGTCCCACAAAGTTTTGTCCTGAGTGGGAATCGAACCCACAACCTCGTGCACAGCAGGCGCATACTGCGACCACTGGACCACCAAGGCAGTCTATATAGTTATATTTGGAAATACAAAAGTATGTTTATCAACTGTCTGGTTTCAATTTTACAGGCTCTGCCTAGTTTGGGATCCGATGGCGGTGTTCGAGTGGTCCCAAAATATTATTATTACACAAATAAATAAGTACCAACATACAAGAGAATCGAAACAATTTTGACCAGCTCTTCCAAGTTCAGTCCCAATTATAATATTTATTAATAAAACTACTCACCTATACAAGCTCTAGGTCCTTCACCAAAAGGTAAATATACATAATTATAACTGGAATCAAATTCTTCAGGACTGAATCTCTCTGGACGAAATACCTCAGGATTCTTAAAGTACCTGGGATCGTTATGCATTGAGTACACCGGTATCATGATCCTGATATTTTCATCTATAGTCAAGTTTAGTTCAGGGAATGTGTACGGTTTTGTGCATTGTCGTAGAAGGAATCCAAGAGATGGGAACATGCGCATTCCTTCTTTGAACACCCACTCTAAATACGTCATATCTTGAACCGCATCGTAACAGAGCTTTCCATTGTATTTTGCGAGAACTCTGTCTACTTCTTCCTGAAAAAATAAATAAAAAAGTAGTAGTCTGAATTCCATGTGTTTGACTCCAAAAGGCAGATTAATGAAATACCAAAAAAAAGCTATTTGGTATTTTATAGTGCTCGATGCTAATAATGAACGGGAATGGAACTTTATTCACTCTAGCCCTCAGACTAATAGAATTTGTCTGAGCTCTAGTTGTAAAAAAGTAAGCTACTACTAGATCTCAAAAGGTGCAACAAATAAAACATTTATTTATTTATTTATTTATTTATTTAACTTTAGCACATATATTTGTACATAGGCGGACTTAATGCTAAAAGCATTCTCTAACAGTCAACCTAGGGTAATGCAGAGAGAACATGATAGTAGGTGCATTCCGAAATTTAGTGGTATACAATATACTATAAATATCTTAATAATGATGTCTATTAATTAAATATACTAAAAGAATACTTATATAATAATATTATAATACATACAATAATATATAATATATATAAATAAATATATACAGTAATAAAATATATAAATAGAAACAAGGAATGAAATGACAAAACTCCTTACGATGATCCTGCCACATTACGCAATAGTAGCTCGCGAACTTTTACCTTAAAGGTCAATCGGTTCGACAACATCCTGATTTCGAGAGGAAGCCCATTCCAGAGAAGAACAGATTGGACAAAGAAGGAAGAATGTACAAAACCAGAGGTATGAGTAGGACATGCAAGTAGACGATTATTAGTGGAGCGTAGATTTCTATTATGAACGGAGCAAAGATATTGTAAATATGGACTTAAATAACTAGGAGGAGTTGAGGAGTTAAGAAAGGCAAAAAGTGTAGTAAGAGCACGCAAACTACGGCGTTGGCGAATGGGCAACCATTTCAGTTCAGAACGAAACGCAGACACATGGTCATACTTACGAAGATTGTAGACGAATCGAATGCAGTTATTAAGAAGTCGGTCTAATTTGTCGAGAAGTTCTGCATTCAGGTCAAAATAGCACACATCACCATAGTCGATAATTGGGAAAACTAAAGTCTGCACAAGCATTACCTTGCTGCTTATTGGGAGAAAATTTTTAAGGCGATATAAAGAACGAAGTATGCAAGTTACTTTTTGACAGGTTTGTGATACCTGTTTTTGCCAATTCAAATTGTTGTCGATATACAGGCCAAGATTCTTAACAACAGCGCTAAAAGGTATAGTCATACCATTGTACATCACAGGTGGTAGGCCTGTAATATCCACCTTACAGAGTGTTCGTGAACTCCCCACAATGATGGCCTGGCATTTAGACGGGTTTACCGTGACACCAAATCTTGCCGACCAATTCTGTATTGAACTCAGATCTCGGTTGATTCCATCAATTGCATCTATAACATTATCTACTCCCGCCTGAATATAAAGCTGCAAGTCATCGGCATACAAGTGATACGAACACTGAAGATTTTGGGTAAGGAGGTTAATGAAAATAGAAAATAACAACGGAGAGAGAATGCCGCCTTGTGGAACCCCAGAGTTCAGATCACACCAACTAGATGAGGAATCATCGATGCGTATCAACTGCTGACGTCCACGAAGATAGGTCGAGAACCATTCCAAAGCTTCGGAGGAGACCTTAAGATAAGAGAGGATGGAGAGAAGGATATCGTGACTGACGGTACCAAACGCATTGGAGAAGTCGACCAAAGCCATTACAGTGACTTTGGTGTCCTCCATTCCCGCTCTAATATCGCCAGTCACTTTAAGGAGAGCGGAGACAGTGCTGTGTCCAGGCCTGAATCCAGATTGATAACAGCTTAAAAGTTGGTTATCAAAAATAAATTTTGATAACTGCTTGTGGACGCAGGCCTCCAACACTTTGGAGAGGAATGGGAGTATGGATATTGGCCGGAAATGTTCAGGAAGGGAAGGATTGGATATCTTAGGCAAAGGACGGACAAAAGCCCTGCACCACAGAGACGGAAAGGAACGTGAATGTAGGGAAAAATTAATGATATGGGCAATCGCTGCCAGTAGGTGATCTAAAATGGTAATGATCATCCGACGACTAATGTCATCATAGCCTACGGCATTCGATTTTATGGAAAGGATTGTCTTTCTGATCTCCTCCGAAGCGACTGGAGAAAACTGAAAGGTATTGATATCGGGATGGGGTAGGCTTGACAAGTAGTTAACGGTACGTGATTTGGTTAGGTCATCAATGACTTGAACAGTGGAGAAATGTCGATTTATATCGTCCAAACCAATATTTCCGTTAACTTCACCACTTGCCTGTTTACCGATACCTAGAGTTCCAAGGAACTTCCAGATATCGGCGGGAGATGAATTAGAAATGTTATTGTGAATAAATCGGCGTTTGGCATTGCGTATCCATTGATTACACCGATTTCTTGCAACTTTATACTGAGACCAATTGTCATCGGAGCGATTATTTTTAAACTTGCGAAAGGCGCGATTCCTACGTCGCATGGCCATGCGAATTCCCTCCGTAAGCCAAGGAGCAGGTGGACGCTTTAACTTTACTCTCTTGACTGGTGCATGGATATCGTACAGTTCGAGGACGGCGCAATTGAAAATCTGTACCTTCTCGTCAATAGTGGTAGCTGATATCAAATTTTCCCAACGCACTTCAGACGCATCCTTATGCAATTTGTTCATATCCATACGTCCAAAGCATCGCATGTGCAGAACTTTAGGTCTAGGTTTGGGTGGTTTAAGGATATATGATAGGAAAATAAGGTCATGGTGGGAGAAACCTGGAGCAATATATTGACCGTGGGAGTGGACAAGGACAGGTGAGGATATAAGGATTAAATCAAGCCAGGTGTCTTCTCCATTAGTGTTGTGGTGAGTGGCTTGCAAAGGTAAGATGTGAAGATGTGACATTCAAGGAATATAACCCAGTAACCCACCTGTGCTTTCTTCTGCACGTCTTGATTGAACGCGAGCTGATGTAGTGTAAAGCTAGAAGCCGATGAAGATGTCTCAAATCCAGCCGCAAAGAATATGAACACCTGCGCGGCAATTAATCCATCATTGAACTCCAGCCTCGCTTCTTCTGGCGTTCCATCAGGCTTAAACCTCGTGATTGACTCACCAACTAGTGCACCCTTCATCTTACTCTCCAGCATCAAATCTATAAAATCATTTCTTCCAGAAGGCTTATAACTCCTATTCTTAAAAATTTCTCCAAGTAACTCTATGAAGTCTCCTTCCAGTCTATTCCATATTTTCATATTCTTAAATAAGTCGGGAAAGACTTCTTTTAAAATTGCTTTTAAGATGTCTGTCACACGCACTGTAAATATCTTCTTACCTAGTCGTCTGAATGCAGAATCTTCATCATTTAATGAGTCTGCATCCAAACCAAAAGCACAAGCACCTATAAAGTCGGTGGTGTACCTAGCCATGAGTTCTCGAGCGTCTAGAGCCTTTCCACTGGCTGACCAGTTGAGCGCTCGAACTTGTAAACGTTCCGCACGCTCCACAATCAAAGGAAACATCGCCTTTAACTTGCCAGTGGTAAACGCAGGCGTCATTCTTTTTCGTAACAACTTCCAGATATCTCCATCCGCAAAGAACAAGTTCTGCATGAGGGGTTCAAAGACGGTTTTATTTGGGGTAAATCCTCTTGCATAGAATGACATGAAGTCCGTAGATAGAACTCTTTTTATGAGTTCTGGATCTCTAAGTAGAAGTTCCGGTCGTGTCGACCGAAAGAAGCCGACTGCTTTCTCGTTAGGATATTTCCAGTATAATTCATCAGCTATTTGTGTCATGCTGGATCGTAATAAGTATCCTCTAAAATTGTTTCCGAATAAAGGTATTGGTTTATCATTTTTAATGCCTCTCTTCGTCCAATATTTGAATGTTCTTGTCCCGTAGAAGTACAGAGCTACGATGACAATAGCTAAGACAGCCGCGGTGATCATTTTGCACGGGTGTTGTTCAACACGCTAACACGGATCTGATAGTAAATGTTCAATGTTATCAAGTTTTATACACGTATCTGTAAGATAACATTATGATAAGAACACTACACAATGCATTTGTCTAAACATAAAATTATTATGGTATGGAAGACACAGATTCGAAGATATGACTAAAATGCGTGGATAAACATAATATTTATTGTTGATGTTTTTGCGTAGGTATCTATATACTTATTTATTAAAGATACTGAAGTTGGATACTTAAATATTATTGTGACATTATCGTGTGTGGTGTGTTGTGCTAACAAATATAGCTGGTGAAATTAGTGTAGGTACATATTAGATTAGAACAAAACTATATCAGAATGTACATACTACAGAGCCTGCTCTCTGTCACTATTATGCTAGAAAACAGGAGTTTTCTCCTACTTTCGGTGCGACCAATATTAAATTTGTTCTTAAGTGCTAAAACTGACAAATTTTAAATTCATTTAGATGAAGACATGACTCCTCATACGGGTAATAATGACCTCTAAAATTAGGTACCGGTACCTACAGGACGTTAGTTATCAAGTTAGCCTATATAAAGTAGATGTTCGTGACACGATTCAAATATAGAATCATACGAATTAAGACCAATATTCTACGACCTTGAATGGAGATTGTCCCAATTATTATATTTTCCAGCCAGTTATGAGGACAGAAATAGCAGACTCCTTTGTTAAATATTATAAGCAATTTAATTAAATCTTAATATAAATTCAATCAAAATAAATTTGTGATTCGTGTCCACATAATCTATAATATAAAAATGAATCGCTGAAAGTTGCTGTTGTAGCTAAGCGCAAATCTCAAGAATAGCTGAAACGATTTAACTAAATTCTTTTTTTGCTATGTTCGTTATCGTCATGAGAAGGTTTTTATGTAAAAAGAAATAAAATATCCAACTATGTGTGGTATAATGTGACCTAAGCAAAATAAAGAGAGGTATTGTTCAACTTACTGTATCACCATAGGGTAAACTTCTTTAAACAGTGACCACCTCACGCGACTTCACATAACCTTGAAATTTGGTTGTTATTATAGTAAAAGAGATTAATATAAATGGCTAGCGTTGCTAAGAATTAGGCGTATACGCAACCGAACGCGAGGTCCGATATAGTCTGTGTCCGTTGTGGTACTAAATATGCTAGCGGTCAGTGCTCGACGCATTGACGTAAAGAGAATAGTAGGGATTAAAAAATATATTATACTAGCTGTTGCCCGCGGTTCCGCCCGCGTGGATGTCGGTTATCGCTGCAAAAAGTAGCCTATGTGTTATTCCAGACCATAATCTATCTGAGTGCCAAATTTCATCCAGATCCGTTCAGTAGTTTTTACGTGAAAGAGTAACAAACATCCATCCATCCATTCTTACAAACTTTTATATTTATAATATTAGTAAGGATTGTATAAGTACATTATAAGCATCGATTATTTCACGTCAACCCATAAACGTGAAACGTGGTATAAATTCAGTGCAGACAAATGACTGCCAAAAAATACAATATTAATCTACAAGATGTGTTTTATAATATGGTTTTGTCATAAATTATATAGTAATTCTAAATAATTTGTAAAAAAACATCGAATCAGCACCAAATTATTGACATGTAACCACTTTATGACTTCAATATTTATCAAATAATACGAAAAACAAAACAATATTTGAAGAAAACATACACCTATAATTTGGTAATTTAGAATAAGTTTAAATTTTAATTTATTAAAAATTAATAAGACGTCCATTCAAAGAGTACATCTGTTTGTATCCACGCGCTCGCCTAGAGAATAAGATCGTGTTTGCTTCGCCCAAATGCTCAATGTCGTTGGCGATATCCCAAGCCTTAAAAAAATCTATCACCTATAAAAAACTACATTATCAGCGATTAACATAGGCTATATTTTTTAATTAAGTATCCATGTCTACTTGTGCGCAGTCGAGACGTGCCGCTTGCCGCTAGTAATTTATAAGTACTAGCTCTCTCTCTCTCTTTTGCCTAGCCTTGTCCCTTTATTTGGGGTCGGCTCTTCTCGTATAAGTACTAGTATATTTTCAAAACAATTCGGTTTGATTTTTACATTATGTTTAAGTAAGTATATACCTATTTTTCCGTCAAAATAATGTAAATACTTTTTTTTTTGTTTAAAATTTCTGCGTGCGCCTTTTCCTCGCATTAACATGCTTAGTTTTCCTTAGATATAATACGCTACTTAATACACCTACACCTCTACATACCCCATAAAAATAAAAGGCACAATCTTATAATGTATACAATATAATATAACAAACTTACACGATAATAACACAGTCTAGTATTCTTACAATTGGTCCGCCATTAAATCGAAGTCGCTCTTGTTTGTTACAAGGAGGTACGTGTTACGAGTGTTGCCAACATAACGAATTGGAATTCACCCTGTAACAATGTTGTTAGAGGTCATTGCTGCCAATATAGATGTATAAAGAAAATGAAAATGGCTGCACCGGTGGTTTAAAGGCTCGTTATTTACCAATAAGCGGCGTTATGTTCGATTCCTACATGTGACAAAATAATTGTCTGTTTGCGGAATTGGTCTGGACGACTAATAAGTATTTAAAAAAAAACTTTTGTACCAAATTTTAATACGTTCTTTTTTTAAATTCTGCCCAACTCCAACGTTCAATCATTATTAGGTATGTCTTTGAACACTTAAAGTACACTTTTGTAACGATAGGTATTCCCTTATTACCGCACTGAGTACCTCTTGGGCACGGAATATAAACTAGGGAATTATGTTAAGGGATGAAAAGAATAGAATACCTTCATAATAATAATGTACCCATGTCCTCATAGCCTACGTAACTCATATTTTTTGTTTAAAAGAATTAATCTGGCTTAAAAAAAAGAATAGTTAAATAGGCATAACAGGTAAACGCAGCGTAAGCAGGCCTCCAACAAGGTGGACCGAGGACCTGGTATATAAGGGCGGATGGATATGGTCAGCCCAAGACCACCTAGAGTCGTGGAAAACCTTGGGGGAAGCCTATGTAAAGTGCGAACGTCTTTTGGATGAGATGGAAATAAAAATAAAAGAAATTACCGCATATCTATACTAATATTATACAGCTGCAGAGTTTGTTTGGTTAAACGCGCTAATCTGAGAAAGTATTGTTTCGATTTGAAAAATTATTGTTTTGTTGAATAATGCATTTAACCAGGAAGGCTATAGGCTATATAACTTCACGCTATGATCAATAGGAGCGGAGCTGTAGTGAGATTTGTTGCAAAATCGGGGAAAATATTTAAAATTACTACGCGGACGAAGTCGCGGGCGATCCCTAGTTCATAGATAAAAGAAGAGAAGGTCATATCATCCTTATAGCAATTTATCTTCGGTGATAAGTACTTTTCGTCATGCGTCATCCTTACTTTATTATAAATGTGAAAGTTTGTGAGTATGGATGGATGGATGTATGGATGGATGGATGGATGTTTGTTACTCTTTCACGTAAAAACTACTGAACGGATCTGGATGAAATGGCACAGAGATAGATTATGGTCTGGAATAACACATAGGCTACTTTTTACAGCGATAACCGACATCCACGCGGGCGGAGCCGCGGGCAACAGCTAATGACTAATAAATTCATCTCTCTATGGAATGATGGTCACGTGGTCTGGGTCGTCGGCCACATTTGGCAATTAAATAAATCGCTATAATAGGTACAGTGTCATTCCAAAATCCCCTAGATTAATTCTGTAACAATCGCGCTTTTTCTGTACATCTTCTTTTAGTTAGTAAACTATTGAACTCACAGAAAGAGAATTGCACTTTCCATTACTGCTATATCCTTGTCTTCAGAGGTCAATGGTTGCTCTTCCATAGGACAATGTATCCGTAGTATACAGACTTGTAACGGGACGATGGAATACATACAAAAATAGTACAAGTACCAGGGATTTTGTTGCAATTCTACACTTATCTATTTTATCTGTAGCTTACAGATACCGTCTGTCGTGGATTTATATCTTAATATATATATATTTCTTGTGTGCGTGTGTATGTGACTGAACTCCTCTTAGACGGGTGGACCGATTTTGATGAAATTTTGTATGTATGTTCGGGTAGGGCCCTGGATGGTTTAGATTCACAATTGGACCCGGTAGGTGGCGCTGCTATCGGTATTTCAGCTTTTTCAGGCAGGACGACGTCTGCCAGGTCCACTAGTACATATATATATATATTTATTATATATATATCTCTCTCCTGGACTCTTGCAAACCTAAGGCATTACAAAACGCATCCCTAAATGAGCGCTTCAGACGGCGGTGAAGTTCTGAGCCTTTAGACAAGTGGCATAAGCGATAGTCGAATCGAAAAGTCAAAAAAGAAAATGTATGGGATTTGACGTAAGTTTACGACATTCAATCGTAGACGCACGCCAAATTCCATACATTTTATTTTTTGACTTTTCGATTCGACTATCGCTTATGCCACTTGTCTAGAGGCCCTGTTCTACTCTGAAGTCTTCTGAACAACACCGTAGCGTGCCTATGGACGCTTGCAATACCAGAAGTATCACTTGCGAGTTGCCAACCCATTTACACCAGGGCTTTCTGATGGGAGTATCCCTGGGATAGGAATACGTTTCTTTCAAAACGCATCCCTAAATGAGCGCTTTAGACCTACAGGTCTATGTGTGTACACACACACAGGAACAGAACTACACCGCTATGTGTAGGTATTTAGCTGTGATTTTCTGTAAGGTGGAGTTCCTTCTCCAGTAGGGCTTGCTCTCCTGTATGATGTCCTCTCTCTCTACCTTCAACAGCTAATATATAATATAAATAGAATAATATATAATAAAACTACACCTATTCTATTCCACGTTTATTAATAAGGCGATATAGTACGAGTAGTTTAATTAAAATTAAGCCTCTACACAGACTTTCCCAACAAAGCTCTGTTCCATAATATCCGAACGTCACTAATACTGTAAGTGCATTCGTGAGAGAATCTACCTTTGATGTCACTCTCCGTTGCTTAATGCTATCAATTTATTTAGTAATAGGTTTGCGAGCAAGTTTGAAGTGAACTGAAATTGTAGAATTTGGTTCTTGTATTACCACCAAAACCTCCCACTACTTTTGCTTTATTAAGTACCTATATTTATTTTTTCTTCTGTCCATCCAAAGGTTGCCTGGCAGAAATTGCTTTTAGCGATAAGTTTGTAAGAATGGATGGATGGATGGATGGATCGATGGATGGATGGATGGATGTTTGTTACTCTTTCACGTAAAAACTACTGAACGGATCTGGATGAAATTTGGCACACAGATAGATTACGGTCTGGAATAACACATAGGCTTTTTGCAGCGATAACCGATCTCCACGCGGGCGGAGTTGTACATAAATATGTGAAATAATATCTGTATCATAAATGTAATTGGTGTACAATAAAGAGTTTTTTATCTATCTATCTACTCGTATCTATGTTTCGCTTAGGTTCACTTTAGAGAACTTCCTTACCCCCGGGTTACCCTAAACACAAAACTATGGTGTTGATATAATGTAATGTCGTCAACACGAGTAATAACTGCACAGTTGGTTCGCCAATTACCACTGTGCGGCGTGTTGCGGGTTCGATCCCCACACGGGACAAAAAATGGTGTGATCCATAAAATAATTGTCCTGAGACTAGTTGTACTTTGTGTCAGTTAATTGTACTCGTATGTTTGTAAAGTCCCCCGCGACACATGGCTTGTTCCCTAATTAATATTGCTAAAATATTGCTTCTGATATTGCAAGCGCCTATAAGCTACAGTGCTAATCGGAGGTCTTAGAAAGATAAGCTCTTCATATTGAGCGGCGGGCGTTCAATTTTGTTGCCATATTTTTGTGCGTACTTGCTTATAAATTTCAAGTATGAATGCGATAGAAAATACAGAAAGTAATGATACAGAAAGAGATGGTAATAGATGAATTATAGCTACTTAGTATCTGTTGACGTCCGTCATCGTCCTGTCAAGAACTGCTGCGGTACGGCTCCAGCGCAGCCTGGTATGCGTATGTATATCTATGCCTTTATGCGACGCGATAATAAAATGAGTTATTATTACTAATCCGCTGATCGTTTACCGAACAGAAAGTACACCTGGCTACGAGCACCTCAGACCACCTCAAGAGTAGTGTAACTAAAGTCTCGTATAATCTGTAGCGATATTACCCTCTTAGAAGGTTTTCGTTACCCCTCATTCTTGACGTCTCTCATACCGAACAGTGGGAGGGGTGGGTTGACGTTACATTATGATTAATTGCTGTGAATATTATTCGCTAAGTGTCAGCCCTAAGGGCACAGATTGTGACCCGTCTGCTTTTGATAGTTTGTTGGTAGGTGGGATAGTAGGTAGATATTTTTAGTTTAGGGGATTATCTACAAACTTCTTCATGGTATACCTAGGCGAAACCTGAAAGTCGTTTGTTTAGAATGAGTAGTAAATTCAAGTACAATGATTTCTAAACCATGTAATATTTTGTTGTCCTAAAATGTATGTTTTTTTTTAAATGGGACACCCATATTTTAATTTTACAAATGCACAATACATTAATGGTTTGTAGATTAGTACATCTTGAGTTTTAACTATTTTTTTCTTCCTCGTCTTATTCAAACAGAAAGAAGAGAAGTGAGGTAGGGCACCATATTAGAGAGCAAGCCCGACTGGGAAGGACCTCCACCTTACAGAAGACCACAGCCAAATAACTACAGTGTGCGACTACAGGTCTCCAGCGCTTTCGCAACGGACCCCTACGAAATCTAAATAATTATCCACTCGTGTCTCTAGTAATCCTATCCTACTAATATTATAAATGCGAAAGTTTGTAAGAATGGATGGATGGATGGATGTTTGTTACTCTTTCACGTAAAAACTACTGAACGGATCTTGATGAAATTTGGCACACAGATTAAGTGTCTGGAATAACACATAGGCTTTTTGCAGCGATAACCGACATCCACGCGGGCGCAGCGCAACAACTAGTGTATAAATAATCCAGGTTGCCATAGTACAAGCTCTGTCTAATTTAAGGGTCAAGTAAAAATCTACAAAATATTTGTTATTATAAATAGTACAAAACCTTGTAGTTATTCGAACATCCCAAAACACACACAAGAACCAATACTTCAGCGAAACCCATATCGACTAGAAACGCAACAAACTTAGTATTCAGCAAGCGTGCCCTCATTATAGTAACCCTACCAAGTTAGGTATATACTGTAGCGGACCGTCCGTTCATATAAATGTTTGGTGTAAGCTCCTTTCTACAAACCCTTTACACATAGTCGGGATACCAGCCAATAACTGCAGATCGTTGCACTTTATAATACGGTCTAAGTTATAAGAGGTTGACTGGCCTGTTGGTCTAGTGGTTTGGGATTCTGACTGCTACGCTGTAGGTCGTGGGTTCGATTCCGACCCAGGACAAATATTTGTGTAATGAGCATGATTGTTTGTTCCATGTCTGAGTGTAATTTATCTATAACTAGTTGTTGCCCGCGGCTCCGCCCGCGTAGACGCCTAACCTATATGCTATTCCAGACTATAATCTATCTCTGTGCCAAATTTCATCCAGATCCGTTCAGTAGTTTTTGCGTGAAAGAGTAACAAACATCCATACATTCTTACAAACTTTCGCGTTTATAGCATTAGTAGGATATGTATGTATTTAGAAATATATAAGTATGTTTATCAGTTGTCTGGTTGCCATTACAGGCTAAGCCTAGTTTGAGATCAGATGGCGGTGTGTGAGATGTCCTAAAATATTAATATTATTATTTCCATTCTTTATGGTGATATACAAATGTATGTTTTGTCTGATGGTAAGCAAATAATTTTAAAAATAATTTTAAGAGAGGTAGGGCACCATACTAGCAAGCAAGCCCGACTGGGAAAGGACCTCCACCTTACAGAAGATCACAGCCAAATAACTACACACAGTGGTGTAGTTGTTTGCCTGTGTGTGAGTACAGGTCTCCAGCGTTCATTTAGGGATGCGTTTTGAAAGAAACGTATTCCTATCCCAGGGATACTCCCATCATAAAGTCCGGGTGTAAAAAATGGGTTGGCGACACGCAAGTGATACTTCTGGTATTGCAAGCTGCCATAGGCTGCGGTACAAGAAAGAGGGACGGATTCGCGATATATAGCTCCGTCTCTAACGATTCACCTTTTTGTTAGTGTGTTACTCATAGGTAACCATGGGATATAACAACGATTTTATAATAATACGCATCTCTAAATGTGTACTGGAAACTTCTAATCACGCACAGGAAAACTACTACGCTACTGTGTGTAGTTATTTGGCTGTGTTCTTCTGTAAGGTGGAGGTCCTTCCCCAGTCAGACTCGCTCGCTAGTATGGTGTCCTACCTCTCGAATTATTCAATTTACACGCTCGTTCATTCCTATTTGTACCACACATCATAGTCGCTTTAAAAGCCACTATGGCGTAGAAAACTCGCAATCTGAACTAGACTTATATATATTTTAAAATCTGTTCAACTAATAGCAAGAGCTTTTACTGAATACTAATAGGTACCTACTCGTTATTGATCATATTCGCTAATATGCGACAACATGCTTTAGCAGTCTGCCAACCTCAACGAAAAGTAGGCAACTACTCAGGTCATCATTATTTAAGGCGCTAATAACTTCCAAACCTTGAGAAATAAATTATCACTATCGATCTGCATAGCAGGCATAACACGTGGTTATCCCGAGTCTGGGTGAACTTTGTGTCCGTTAATTATAAGTTTTTAAAGAATTGTCGTTGAATTAAAAAATAATGCTGGTAAACATATTTCTGAATACAATATAGATATTTGGAATCATTATCATTTGTCTGCCTGTCAAAGTCCACTGCTGGGCAAAGGCCTCTCGAAATACATATAGGTACTGAATATTATGTTCCGATATAATCCTTACTAATATTATAAATGTGAAAGTTTGTGAGTATGGATGGATGGATGTTTGTTACTCTTTCACGTAAAAACTACTGAACGGATCTGGATGAAATTTGGCACAGAGATAGATTATTATCTGGAATAAGACATAGGCTACTTTTCATCCACGCGAGTGGAGCCGCGGGCAACAGCTAGTATAATATACATAGATTAAATTACACCTACACACAGAACTAAGAAATGTGCTCATCACATAGCAAAGATTTGTCCTAGGTGGGAATCGAACCCATAGCCTTAGTATTAACCACTAGACCAACAGGCCAGAGAACTAAAATCGATAACAATGACATAAGATGAAGTGACCATTAAAACTTACTCTTGCATAAAATGAACTCGATTCCAAAGTAATATTTCAGATGCCGTTGAAGGAAAATGCCAGTAAATCTTAACAGAAAATATAAATCGGCTTAACACCAGACCGAAGACGTGGGTGCGGACGTAAAAGTTCACAAAGATTAATACCCTTCAAGGGTTAAATGTGGCTGCGATATTCGACACCTGTAACACGAAAATAGTAAAGGTGTTAACTTTAGTACGTCTCACGGTAAAATATTACTTAAGTTGTGTTATTTGATATACATATTAAAGCTCTTTTTTGAATAGTATAGTATGTGGAGTTGTTGTTTTTTATACTACCAAGGAGGCAAACAAACAAGTTACCGTCTATGGACGCTTGCAACACCAGGGGTGTCACTCGCGCGATGCCGACCCTGCAAAACCTTAAAACTCTTCTTGAAGAAGAGAAGACCGATTCCAGAGGATTTTTTTACCACGTACGATAAGTTTGTGGAATGAGTTCCCTGCCGAGATTTTCCCAAGAGACTATAGCATGGGGTTCTTTAAGAAAGGAGTTATAATAAGGTTTTTAAAGGGTCGGCAACGCGTGAGTGACACCACTGGTGTTGTAAACGTCCATAGGCTACGGTAACTGCTTACCAACAGGCGGGCCGTATGCTTGTAACCTTGGTAGTATAAAAAAAACATGCTATATTTTAAAAAATTGTATTTTCTTCTAAGTAAAGAAATTGTGTGTGAATTAAGGCGTAAACCCTAGCTCTCTCTCTTGATAGAGGAGAGGAGACCCATTCCCAGCAGTGGTACATACATGGGTTGCTATTAATTAAAAAAATCTAAATAAATGCTTTTCATTTTTAATTCATTTTATACATAACTGTACTTTAAAAACTTACAGGTATTTTTTTTAATAACCATTTTGTAGTATTTTCTATTTGAATTCGCCTTCCATTTTAATTTTATATTCATAAATCAATAAGTATCTCTATAATTGTAAATTTCACCATATGGTTGACCATGATCCTTCTACTCAGATCCGTCAAATAGTGTTGATATATCCGACAGCATTTAAGTACTAGTTGCTTTATATGGCATCGAGTCTACCACCTTATATAGATACTGGACCAAATCCGGGTGACTCATACGTATCTTGAATAAGTATTTAATATCATTTAAAATTTAGTGCATTGATCTTACACCATCGGGATTCTCCTGCTTATTTTTCTACTTTTATCTCATTAGAGATCCTAATGTCCTAAGGGGTCCTAGTAGAATATCAGCGCTGCAGCGTCTGCGATGTTGCAATTAATCGCTGAGCTAGGTCCTGTTTTGTCTTGTAACCGTTATATATATTTTTTAAGATTACTGTATTAAGATGTAAAGACAAAATAAATATTTTTTCTTTCTTTCTATTAGGTTAATCAGAAAGTTAGACATTGCAAGATTTCCTCCACACCGATCTTCAATTTCAAACTGAGACAACCCTAAAGCTAGTTCAACTTACCTAATTTGAGATCGAAAATAAATCGGATATAAGGACGTTGTTGTACGGACCCTGGACTCATTTTCCATAAAAATTGACTCGTAGCGATTCTAGGTAGAGAGAGCTGAAAGGAAAGTAATATTAGTGGCCTAATATATTAAATTCTCGGGTCACAGTTTTAGTTACCATACCATACCATCCTCTGAAACTGCTTGACCGATTTTGATGAAATATTCAGTAGGTCTGAGAATAGGTTGTTATCTTTTTTATACCCCTAAGTGATAAGGGTGGTCCACCTTAATTTTTTTTTCGTATTTTTATTTTTTTATGATGTGACTATAAAAATACGTATATACAACTCTAAATTTTCACCCTTCTACCATCAACCCCTATTTTTAATAGCGATATTACAATTTTTACTTTATATGGCAAAACAACGTTATTAGCTAGTTTAATATTTATTTACTTAGATAACTTGGTAAGTAGCTTCTAAGAGTAAAATGTAATTTTTAAGTGAAAAGCATTATCATGTCAAAGCAAAAACAATGGCGATTATTGAATACTGAATACTAAATTTCAATTTGTTTGTTACAGGCTTATACTCCGACGGGGTTCGAGAAATATGGCTGTACGTGCACCGTAGCCGACTATAGAGTTAATTTCTCCGTTTGGGATACATCGGGTAAGTTAGTTCAGCAGTTTCTTATTTATTTTTAAGATTACAGTTTATTCTATTATATAAGTACAATTTATTAAATACAGGTGAAATTTACAAAATAAGACCTATCATAAAATAATTAAATCTGACATCCTTATAGCAATTTGTTTTCGATAGGTAATAAAGTTGAAACTTACTATTTTCAAATTTAAATTGATAATGAATCGCTTTACGGGTGTTATGGTACGGCAATAAAAAAAAATACTAAGCAAATCGTATCGATATTATGTTTTTGAAATGTTTTTAGTCATCTTAAAAAATACTGAAACAACCTAACTATCCACCATTAATTCACACACGCTGGCCTATATGCGGGTTAGTGAATCAGACATGTCTTTAGAATTTCTTCTAAGACATGTGGGTTTGCTCACGATGTTTTCCTTCACCGTTAGCAGATGGCGAATCATTTGATTAGTACATATAAACTCCACAAAGTGAAATTCACATTGGTACTGCCTGGGACCGAACTCGCACCTCTTGCGTGCAAGTCGGTTACTTTCCCACTCGGCCACCAACGCTCATATTAAATTTCTACTTAGGTACCTTTTCATTTATCATATTTAGTTAATAAAGGAACTTACTATTGTTGCACAAATGCTAGTAATGCAACGCCCTTCGCCACTGTTCGTTTTGGTTCAAAACGAAAGACTTCGTAAAATAATTTCGAAGTCAACTGTCAAAGTCGAAGACAAAACTTTATCTTTTGAGAGTTCTTCGTTGGTTGAACTTTATCAACACTTAGCATGTTTTAATTCTTAAATTATTATTATTGTTATATAGTTTGTTAACTTTACAGAACAGAATAAAGATGGCCGCTATGATGCTCTAAAACCTCGTCAGCACTCTAAATTCATACACATTAAAGTAAATGAAACAAGACTAGATTTAAACTAATTCTTAGCAAAGCTTTTACTGCGAGTCTTCCACCATTACTTTAAATATATATAGTTACTTAAATACGAAGAAACGTTTCCTACATTTAAAAAAATATGTACATTTTACTACTATTCTATGTAACTTTGACTTTATGGATTTATTTCCAACATTAGAATCTTTTTTAAATGTAAATTGGTTACCAATTAAGGTCTATGATATAGAAATGAACATTATTTTGTATATTTTTCGTCAATACGTTCCTAAACCATTGATCAGATTACGATTAAACTTTAGGAGATTCTTCAGACGACGCCAGAATGTAGAGATTTAAAAATATTTCTATAGACTATATTTTTGAAGTAAAAACTTATTTTAGCACGGTACGCATGTTTTTAGATTCGCGACACCGTTACGACACGCAGCTTGACATTATCCAAAAAATCTTTTTTCGACTGTCACGTTATTAAAGCAAAGAGGCGATATATGCATGTACTATAGCAGACCGCGAACGCGTCTAGACAAAAAAAACATTTATTGCTATAAAATTTATAACGACTGTTTTGCCTAGTGTTTTCACTTCTGTTGGCACTCTTAAATGAGGAATTCTTAAATAAACTAAATAAATATCCACTATATACTATAGCTTTCATATTAAAGCCATTTTGCTGATATAAATCTTAATGTACTTATGTAAAGTACAGTTTCAATTACTACTAAACTTAATTTATGACATTCAGAAAATGTTGTATCATTTTGTAGTTAACCTTATTGCAATAATGTTTGAGTTCATTTTTGTATCTGATGTCGAATCGTAATGTGTTTTCTAACTGCAAGTATTATATCATGAATTAGTATTATTTAGATAGAGTAAATATTCTTCTGAAAAATACATGTCGCATATACATTGGCATCTTTATATTAAATCTATACTAATAAATAAAATTGGATTGTCTGTTTGTAATTTTAAAATAACCTCTTTTTACTAAATGCATATGAATGTATACACGGTACATATACCAAAACATTTTTTTAAAATTTTTGTCTCTCTGTTTGTTCCGGTTAATCTCTGAAACAGCTGGACCAATTTTGACGGAACTTTCACTAGCAGATAGCTGATGTAATAAAGAGTAACTAAGGCTACTTTTATTTAAGTAATTTTCGACATCCTCGCGGGCAGAGCCACGGGCAACAGCTAGTTTATTATATAATGATATTGACCTCCAAAGTCTTTTGGTTACAATCATATTAGGTAGGGTTTTGACAGTCATCTTGGTCGTGAGTTCGATTCTTATACGGGACAAAACTTTTTGTAATCCATAAATGTTTGTTTCGAATTTGGGTGTAATTTGTGTCCGTGAATTATATCAAACTCAAACGTATGTACTGTTTTAGAGGAATTTCCTATCACGTATGATTAAGTCGAGGAATGATCTCTATGATGACGTTTTCCCGAAAACTATAGCATGGGGATCTTCAAGAAAGGAGTTATAAAGTTTTAAAACGCGCGAGTGATACCTCTATTCTTGCAAGCGGCCATAAGCTACGGGAACTGCTTACCATTAGGCTGATCGTATGCTTGTTTTGGTTTTAATACAGCCTAGCTCGCTTATTCCATGAAAATTAAAACTTTGATGTACCATACATATCCACCCACCCGTTTGGAAAAAAAGCGTGAAGCCCTAAGCTCTAAAGCAAAAATGTTGCCAGCTTTACTATTATCATCGTGGTACGTTCAAAACTCAATATACTTAAGCTTGTTTTTTATGCAGTGCGTAAAATGTTACTACGGTCGTATGGAATCGCAATGTATACAAAATCAAATTTGCAA
Organism: Trisateles emortualis; assembly: GCA_947095525.1. Lineage (NCBI taxonomy): Eukaryota > Metazoa > Arthropoda > Insecta > Lepidoptera > Erebidae > Trisateles > Trisateles emortualis. Next base: position 16,011,257 of record OX352745.1, read on the forward strand.
CCGCGTTCGCGTTTATCATGTAAATCATGTGTTCGCAACTGGTTGTTTCGCAATTGCAGATCAATTTTGTGGTTGAGTTATGATTTACTACAATTTTGGAAATTGGAATTTCAGTAGTCCGATGCACTGTCAACATATATGCGACATGTATTTTTCAGAAGATTATTTTTTATAATTTTATGTGTAATTGCGTTTTAATTCTATATTTCTATCAGCATGTTTTAAAATTAAGGTTGGGCATTATTTATCAAGAATACAACTAGTTGTTGTTACTAAGCATTTTACTTCATAACAAACCTTAAATTTAGCAGGTGCGGCAATAAAACAAAAGGACTTCTAGATATCTACAAATACAAAATCACATTGCATACCTAAAGGTAGAATAATTATATATTTTTTGTCGCTCATTTTCATATTTACAATTAAAAAAATCAGACTATATTCTAAGTTCATCTAACAAAATTAGCAAAGGGACCAAGTTAGCTTTCCAAAAAATATTTTTTTTAGCCCAGTACTTTGCCACAAGTTTATATTTCCGAAAGCTCCTAAAATTGTAGGTATCAGGGCACGTAGGACGTGATATTAAGTGTCAAATCATTTGTGGCACAGCAGTACATTTGCACTCCAGGTTAGAATCGTCTAAGAATCCCCACCTAGAAGGTTTTCCTTCCTTCTACCTGAATCTGAAGTCTGTTTAAAGATTGCCAGATCTACTAATTAATTGAATATTATTTACTCTTTATACTTCCTTTAGCTCTATCGTGCTATAATTATTACTTTAAACAACGCAAACTTCCATTAAAACAAGCTATTCTCCAAATTGTTGATAGGGTAGCGATATAATATTACGGCCACTGTTTGATAAATTCCCCAGTTAAAGCCCGGAAATTATACTGTGACCGTAAGATAGCGGTAACTTACCCTTTAGAACGTTTATCTGAATAATAAAAGCTCTTTTCTAACTGCTACTCAACGTATTAACGTTATAATAATTTTATAATTGATACCGTTTAAATTATGCAAATATCTACTTACTTATACAGTTACAATCAGCTCGTACCATGGCGCTTTATAGCAATTTGTTGTCTATATAATGATATTAGCTCAAAAGTATCAGCACAAATATAAATGCACTCTCCTCTCTTTTAACTAACTTCAATAATACCACGATATGCTCTAAAAGAGATCAGGCGCAAGGCCAATGCTTTTCAGGGTACGGCGGGTCATTTAAAATGTATACCCATGTATTGTTAAGCTTAGTATTGTAATTATTCATTTAGATTAGAGGCCTCGTTTATACTTTCTATTATAACAATGAGACGAATAATAAACGGTCCAAACTCTCGTTCAAATAATACAATTAATACCTCTATATAAAACTCAACTGCACTGGTAAAGTCATCCCTTTTATTTAATTGTTAACAGCAATTATTGTACAATAATTGCAGGACCGCAAACAACAACTGTAAATTGCAAAATAAGCCACCTATGTTAGAGGTTTACAACATCGTAAAACGCAGCTAAACTTAACTTATGTTTATTTATTTAAGAGTGATAAGTTCATGGCCTGAATGTTTTGCCTCTGTTTTTTTGCAATATACGATCGTCCTTGGACGTCTATATTGTAGTTTAAAGACTTGAACTCAATAGCAAAATTAAGGCAAAAATTACGCAATAAATTTGCAAGGATTTGCCAAAGTCACCTATATACGTAGAGGAATATGTTCATTTGAATTTTTTCACCTGTTTTAGCTGACTTCAGCTTGCTAGCTTAGGTTTTTTTTTACACATAAGTAATGTAATGCTTTTGAATTGGCTGTTCATGTGTGTTTTTTTCGGAAATCCTGACTGACCCCACCTGTAGGGACTGAGATTTTATTTTCCAGAAAATTCTACCAGTTGAATAAACGGATGGGGTTTGCCCTTTGAATAAATTCTATTTATCTATAAGCAGATATTGTGTTTATTTTTGCATGTATGTTTGATCGATAGCTCAAATTACACATATATAAGTAGTGTAACCTAACCTAATTTTTCTAACTGCAGTGAGAGCTGTCAAAATCATTAGGTTGGGATGATTGAATTCACCCGCCCGCTTCCTTTAGTTTAGTTGCAAATGTGCCTATTTTGAACTATTTCATATAACAGCTTCATGTCTTTGATCCCTCTAAATATATACGCTACCGTGTCTTCAGCTAATGTTAAGTCCTATTTAAAGCGATTTAGTTTCCAACATAATTTCACTATCGCACGATGACAACCTAAAAACAAGGTTATAATAATCAGTCCCTTTTTGAGCACATTACGCATTAAATTTGTCATAGTTAAAGAACATACGGAGAAGGACTGAAAAATGAAATTAAGGAATTTCGTTCACGCGACCTCTAGTAAATAAAAATAAAACCACACCTGAAAAACGTTCATAAATTTTGGGATGCGTTTTTAAAGAAACGTATTCTATTCCAGAGATACTCCCATCTTAAAGCCCTGCAAAAAAAAATAGGTTGGCAACACACAAGTGATATCTCTGAAATTGCAAGCGTCCATAGGCTACGGTAACTGCTACATTAAATTGTTGTCCACATAGGACGATGTAATCGCTCAGCGACAAAGTCCATATAATAAATTAAAAAAAAAAAAAAAAAAAAAAAACTGCTAAACATCAGGCGGGCCGTATGCTTGTTTGCCACCCAAGTAGTATAACAAAAAAAAAACGGTCAAATTTCGGCCACCGGGTGACCTGTAGGTAAATAAAAATAAAACCGCACCTGAAATACGTTGATACTTACCAAATAACGTGATGTTTGGTACCTCTATTCGCATATTAATGTCATTGCGCACCTATTCTAACATAAAATCCTACATAATACCGCAAAGCGTCCACTATACACTGCGGTTATCTTTGCTACACACGCACTTGCTGCGTGTGGCCGCACCGTGACAAATGGCCAAAGTCACCTATATACGTAGAGAAATATGTGCATTTTCATTTGAAAATTTTTACCTGTTTTAGCAGACTTCAGCTTGCAAGTTTAGGTTTTTTTTTTACTTATATAAGTAATGTGATGCTTTTGAATTGGCTGTTCATGTGTGTTTTTTTTTCGGAAATCCTCACTGACCCCACCTGTAGGGACTGTTTTTTCCAGAAAATTCTACCAGTTAAATAAACTGATAGGTTTTGCCATTTTGAATAAATTCTATTTAACTATCAGTAGATATTGTGCTTATTTCTGCATGTATGTTTGATCGATAGCTCAAATTTCACACATACTCGTAATAATATAGTGTAACCTAACCTATTTTTTCTAACTGCAGTGAGAGCTGTCAAAATCATTAGGTTGGGATGATTGTATTCACCCGCCGCTTCCTTGCCTACCTCTCCACAGGCGCCTGTCCCTGTCAGTTTGGTATCTTCTGCCCTATTTGAGTATCCATATCCCTCTTTGATATAATAAAAATATTTTTTATTCACATTTCTGTACATACCTATCAATCAAAATTATTATAATTATCATTGAATTTGTTCCAATGCAGCCAACGCAACGTTGCAAAATTTTGACAGTGGCTGCTGCACAGTTAGAAAAATTGGAATAAACGTACATACATGTCATATCATCATGCCCGTCTCCTTTTCGGATAGGCACAGACCATCATCCGCTAATTTCTTCGGTTCAGACATACATTTTTTTTTCTTTTACACCTCATTATGCACCTAAATATATAACAAAGTGCGCATCGGATAAAAACATTCATTTTTCGCTTCCCTCTATCTATCGATTGCCCAGCAGTCGAATGGAGGTCAGGAGGCGGAGGAAATTTCTTACCCATTATGGGTAAAAATTGCCCAAGAAGGCTGTGGTCTTCTGTTAGGCCCTTCAGCCAAATAACAACACAAGCTCGTGTTTGTGTTCCTGTAAGTGAGTACAAGTTTCCAGCTCATTTAGGGATGCGTTTTGAAAGCAACGTTTACCCCAGCAACCTTTTTAAGGTCATCTGTCCTTCTGCCCGAGGGGCGCTATTATTTAGCAATAACAAATACTGCTTTTTGTACTCCTTTGTGAAAGATATATAACAGTAATACAATGATCTATCCTTGATAAAGCTGGAGGCGGTGAAATATCGCACTATCGAACAGTCAACGTGGTGTTGTATTTGTCCGACTGAAACAAGCATTGGATATCACACAGCCATCATACGATTGGTACACTGCGAGACAGAAAAAGTGTACCATAGAATTATTTGTGTTAGAGTCTTGTTACCATGCTGTATTTATATAAGATAAAATACATAGCAACACGCCTTTTTTACTAAATGGATAGGCAGAAGTGTACGCAAGCTATGTAAGGTCTATTGCCAATTGTCAACATGGTAGGCTGTAGGAGCTGTCAAGTTTACTGTCTGTACTAATTTTATAAAGAGATTAGGTTTATTGTAGGGGTAATCTCCGAAAATACTGGTATGATTCTGTATTTTTTTTCCACTAATTGGGAACTTCTTATCTGGAATTGTTGCAAATTCTTAAGTGCAAGTTTGCAAGCATGAGTTTAACCGTTATCATGACGCTTGTACTATCTATAATCATCATCTCAGCCAAAAGACGTCCACTGCTGGACATAGGCCTCCCCCAAGGTCTTACTATCTATATTACATGATAATACTAAAATATTTTCTTTGAAACATATACCAAACTGTATTATTATTTTCTTAAGAAAAAACAGTCATAAAACCAGTTAAAATATAGCCATAAAATAGTTTGTAAGAATAAAATGTCACAGATCCAAATCCCTGGACAATAACGTCATTTATATGACATTTTATGTGGACTATTTAATTGTCCTCAAATGTACAATCGGAGCTCGCTAGTGTAAACGAACGGGTCAGTGATTTCATCTGGCCAATGCCCGAATATGTACACTTTACGTAAAATCGAATGGGAGATATTATTTAGTAACGTAGATTGTGCATTTATGTCATACTCGTTTGTTCAGTGAAGTTTACCATGCGCTCTAAATTCACAAATTTACAACATGGTCCAGTGGTATAGATCTTCGCTACCAATAGCGCATGTGAGTTCGATTCCCATAGCACAAATTATTAAATATGATCCATGAATGTTCGTTTCGAATCCAGGTGTAATTTGCCACCGTTAATAGGTAGGTACTTATTAATATGTTTGTAAAGGTCTTTCTCCCTAGTGCGGGAATACTTAATCTTTAAATCAACAAAACAAAAAAAAACAATTCACACTTATGTCATACTAGCCCGCGGCTCCGCCCGCGTGGATATTGGTTATCGCTGTAAAAAAGCCTATGTGTTAATCCAGACTATAATCTATCTCTGTGCCAAATTTCATCCAGATCCGTTCAGTAGTTTTTACGTGAAAGAGTAACAAACATCCACCGACTTTCTCGTTTATAATATAAGTAGGATTATATCTATAACATTAACTTGCCTGTGAATTTGATCCTACAGTATAGACCAGTGTTCCGCAAACTTTTAGTCTTCACGGTACCTACATTTTGAAAAATCGGGAAATTTCGGAGGAACACTAAAAATCACAGGATCGTGTACTGTGGTGCGGGTTAGGAGAGGCCATGTCCAGTGGACTGCGATATGCTGATTGGTTGATTAAATAATAATAATATTCTTATTTATATTAAAAATATTACATTATTAATCAACAAACCTTTACTGCACTTTTATTTTTTCCGAGACACATCAACTACCGCCACAGCTCACCCTTATCGGACACTGGTATTTTGTGTGGCAAACAAGCATACGGCCCGCCTGATGTTAAGCAGTTACCGTAGCCTATAGACGCTTGCAATACCAGAGGTATTTTTTACACCAATGTAAAACCGTGGCAAAGTATCCCTGGGATAGGAAAACGTTTCTTTCAAAACGCATCTTTAATGAGCACTGGAGACCTGTACTCACGCACAGGACATTGTCGCAATCAGATAACCCTGTATATACTCTAGTGATCAAATATATATGTATACTAGTGGACCTGGCAGACGTCGTCCTGCCGGAAAAAGCTGAAATACCGACAGCAGCGCCACCTACCGGGTCCAATTGTGAATCTAAACCATCCAGGGCCCTACCCGAACACACACACAAAATTTCATCAAAATCGGTCCACCCGTCTAGGAGGAGTTCAGTCACATACACACGCACACAAGAAATATAATATTAAGATACGATACGTACAAAGTCAGATGCATACGATATGCTTCTGATATATGACCAACTAATAAATCAATAGACAGTGACACAACAGGCTGCATCACTTCAGAATAGTGTCAGAATATATGAAATATTGATATCCATGGAAAATACTAGACAGATTCCAAAACTAAAACCCGAATGGCGATGTAAAATAATAGTTAAAAAAAACTAAAAAACACGCTTTTTATAGAAAACCGAACTAAAAAATAGAAAATAAATTTTAATAAATTAAGATTAAATTAAGAATAAAAAAAATATATTTTATTTAAAAAAATTGTATCGTGTAATTTTAGTAATATTATTTATAATTTTATCAAATTAGTGTATTGTCATCGGTCCTCGATAAATCTACAAAGTTTAAACGAAATCTGGCCGTTTTAAGTGGGTCAAAATCGCGCCCAAAGAAGTCGGTTACAAACATACAAATTACAAACATACAGGTGAAGCTAATAAAAAGCGTGTAAAAAGTAGAAATACAAAAATAAATAAGGTACATGTGTATCATACTGCCCGCTTGAATATAGATAGATAAAATATTCTTTATTATACCCTAAGCAAAAATACAATAGTATAAAATAACAGTTTGCTGTAATAGTTAGCTGTACAATGGGCGAATGTACAATGTATCACTAATAGCGATTTCTTCCAGACATTATAAGCAGGTATTGTATAGCCTATTATGAACTTAAATATAGCCTATGTTATCCGCTTATAAAATATATTTCTAATGGTGTAAGATTTTTTAAATAGTTCCAGTAGTTTTTGAGTTAAATCATAACAAACAAACAATTTTATTTTTTAAAACAACTCCCGCACTAGAGAACAGCTCTGAGTTGCGGGGGACTTTACAAAGATACAATTAACGGATACAAATTACACCCAAACTCAGACCAACTCTTTGTGAGTCACACAAAGTTTTGTCCCTGTGTGGGAATCGAAACCTCAACCTCGTGCACAGCAGGCGCATACTGCACCCTGTACTGCTGTGCACGAGGTTAAGGGTTCGATTCCCGAAGACACTCTAAATTAAATCTTTCCTCATGGAATATTAGTGTAATAGATTATTATGTCTTATTAATCTGGAATGAGATTGACCGCCGCCGGCGACGTAGCCGATATCGGTGTGTAGGACTAGAAATGTATTATTAGACAATCTGCATCCATTATTCCCTCTAAAACGTATTAAATGACAATATTAACCTTACATTCATATTTGTAACATAATGGAGACATAAATCTGCTCACATTATTACATTCAAACTCATTGCGGTCAGCATTAGTAATACAATACATAGTTATAGTATTTCATAATTATACTGGCGACTGAATACCTTTCGTTTTGCGTTTCCCACGCCTACTTATTAGGCATTAGATCAAAATGCCTAATAATACTACAGATGGTCACACCACACCCTATAAGAGCTGCTGCTAAATTTTGAGGTGTGACACTTAGAGCGATGTACTTCTAGTATAATACAATTGTTAACCATCTTTAAAAAAGGAGGAGGTTATATGTATTTTTTTTATGTATGTTTACCAATTTCTCTTCCATTTGTGGACCGATTCTCAACTTTTTTTATTTATTTTTTATACTACTTAGGTGGCAAACAAGCATACAGCCCGCCTGATGTTAAGCAGTTACCGTAGCCTATGGTCGCTGTGTTGCCAACCCATTTTTTTTACATCAGGGCTTTGTGATGGAAGTATCCCTGGAATAGGAATACGTTTCTTTCAAAACGCACCCCTAAATGAGCGCTTGCTTTCTATAATCCCAATTTTTGTTAATTGTGCAGTTGGAGCTGTCAAAATCGTTAGGTTGGGATGTACCTATGTTATAATAAAAAAAAAGCAAGTTGATAAGAATTTATGCAAATTGCGTCACAATACTTCATTAATGATTTCTTATCACGACCCACAACGTCAAGGTTATGTGATAAAAAAAAGTTGAATTGACTGACCTTGCATTATGCACTCACTTATCACTTTTATCACTACACTTGATAATAAGTACAGGTATTTCAAACATGTACTCATCGCCGAAATAGCTCAGTTGGGAGAGCGTTAGACTGAAGATCTAAAGGTCCCCGGTTCAATCCCGGGTTTCGGCAAATTCTTTTTGTATATTTTCTTTTCATAAGAAAATTCTTTATTACAGATTTTTGTAGGCAAAGATAAAAAATAATATAAAATTAATTTTATGACCGCTGTATACAATTTTTAGCAGTTTTTTTTTTATATTAGAGAACAACGATATTACTAGATTCTGAAAATAATGATGTTTATTTTCATTCATCAGTTTGCATGCTATCATAGTTGTAATTTACAAAAGATTGTAACTATATGGCGATTAAAATTTCTTGCTAGTTCTTCTCAGGCTTTAACGTCAGCAAACTAGCCGTAGGTAAATTAGCTGACATCATGATCTTTCTGGCTTATTCATAATTTATGAAGGCTTCCGGTGATTGGGACCTTGAACCTCCGGGACCGCGATCCCAATCGCTCGCAGGCATTATGACCTTCAAAAGTGTTAATATGTAACCTAAATGAATAAATTAATTTTGAGTTTGAATTCGAGACCGACTTCTTGCAAAAATTTTGTAATGAAAACGGCCCTTGCATCTAAAAATGTAGGTTCAAACATGAACTAATTTTTACTTGGGTTTCAAGCAGACAATCACATTCTTATTTTCCTCGTATGCCCCCTAAACCAGTTTATCTTTGGATCTTTTGACGGAAAAATGTAGATTTTTTAACGCTACTCCCTCCTGTTTTTATTATCTAATTTTAGCAAGAAGTCGGTCCCGCTCGAGCAGTCGAAGTGGGCTATTGACCGGTAAATACTCGCTTTACCTGTGATGTTATCTGTTTCTTATCACAAGCGACTGTTTCAGCGTCTTTGTTTATTTTGCTCCGATATTGTGTAGTCAAATAGGTCTTGGTTTCCAATATGTTTTTGAATGTTTAAAGATAGAGAATTTCGATATACCCGTGCCGTAAAATTTTTAGAGAAGAAAATAAAGACCTGCCCCTCTAGACAAGTGGCATAAGCGATAGTCGAATCGAAAAGTCAAAAAAGCAAATGTATGGGATTTGACGTAAGTTAACGACAATATATCGTAGACTTAAATCAAATTCCATACATTTTAGTTTTTGACTTTTCGATTCGACTACCGTTTATGCCACTTGTCTAGAGGCTCTGGTATTCTATGAAATGAAGCACTAAGACTGTCTCGTTGGTCTGTAATTATAGTAGTCTGCCAAAAATAGATATTAGGATTTTCTGTCGACAAATTCACAATAGATGTCCATAGTTTGAAGATGGCGGTGTTAAGAAAACTAATCTATCGGATTATGAGACTCAGGAAATACAGAGGGCATCTGGGTTTGGTCACTATAATAGCTCCCACGTAGAGGCTGTTTATCGAGTGGCTCCATCGAGTGTTTTGTGACCGAAATTTGGTTAGGGGTTCGGTTATTATGTCTTGGAATAAGAGAATGTTTTTGTTTGCAGGAACAACGTCGTATGACACAGTGAGACCACTTGCCTACCAAGATGCCAGAATTTTCATGCTGTGCTTCAACATAGCTGAGCCTGAAACTTTACACAACGCCGCTGCTAAGGTATTGTTTTTTATTACTATGCCCGGTTTATCATCTATGAGAGTGGTGGTGTTAATGACTTGTTAGGACATATGAAATGTGAGTTTAACCTCAAGTGACAGTACGAATTTTTTTTTTTTTATACTACTTGGGTGGCAAACAAGCATACGGCCCGCCTGATGTTAAGCAGTATCCGTAGCCTATAGACGCTTGCATTACCAGAGGTATCACTTGCGTGTTGCCAACCCATTTTTTTACACCCGGGCTTTAAGATGGAAGTAACCCTGGGATAGGAATACGTTTCTTTCAAAACGCATTCCTAAATGAGCGCTGGAGACCTGTACTCACACACAGGAACACAACTACACCGCTGTGTGTAGTCATTTGGCTGTGGTTTTCTGTAAGGTGGAGGTCCTTCCCCAGTCGGGCTTGCTCGCTTGTATGGTGCCCTACCTCTCTTATCTATATATTTATCTCCTATATATTTTTTTTTTTGACAAGTGCTTAAAATTTTTCATTGTGGAATTTTAAGTACTAATCCAATGATTGACCATCTGCTAAAGGTGAAGAAGCCCATGTGGGTTTCTATCTAAGAAGAAGAACAAGATATATATTTCTGTCTCTGAAAAAAGTCTGATCCACGATAACTAAGCCAATAAAGCTGAGAGGATATTTCCTCTCAGCTTTTTCATGGAGAAGAAGAAACTCGACCCCGCCAAGACGTACTGTTGAACCAATCTGTCTGTAAAATTGTAGCTCACAAATAGATAGACTCATTTTGCAATTACAAATATTTTCTCTAAATAAGCAATACCTTTATCCTTTCCTTAAAAACCAAATTAATCGTCATAATGTTATTTCCAGTGGTACAGAGAAGTCCGGACTCATGGCGGATCAGCGCCAGTGCTCCTATGCGGCTGCAAGGCTGACCTCCGACACGACAAGGAAACGCTCACCATGCTGTCCAAGCTGAAAACACATCCAGTCACTAGTGAAGAGGTGATTATAAACTCTCTTAATACCACGGGAGCAGTGATTTTTCCCGAGATAAAAAGTAGCCTACGTGCTATTCCAGTGTCTATGCCAATATTTTATCCAGATCCATTCACCGTTTTAGTTTATTAACAATAATCCATCCATCCATTTATCTAATCTTTCACGTTTATCATATTAGCACAGTGAAAGGAACTCTTTTATAAAAAGTTAAAGGTTCTTTATTAAAGTAGGGCGCCCACGAGCCACTTTGTCTCTGCAACTTATTTGTGTCATCACATCAAGTCTATGGGCTAGTATGAGAGTGCGCCCACGAAGCGACGCGACAGCCAGGAGACTTTTTATACTTACCCTTATAGACTTGATGCGATGAGACAAAATAAGTTGCAGAGACAAAGTTGCTTGTAGGCGCCCTACCTTATACTTGAATTTGTGTACATAGCATTTTGACCACTACATAAAAAAATCACACTTAGCACAGGTGGTACGCGTGGTACGTTTTTCTATCCCAGAGAAATTCCATCATAAAACCCTGATGTTTATTTTTGGGCCGGCAACACGCAATTGATACCTCTTCATATTCTTCATTCTTCGTCTTGCTTGTTGCAAGGTGGACATGTATTTTCGTAGATTATTGTACCTATGTAGTTTTCGTAAGAATTGTCTTTTGCCAATAAAATGATAGACTATATTACTTGCTGATTATCTAGCTTAGGTAAGTTTAACCTATTAAGTACAGGTGAAAGTATTTTTAATACCGGCCGGCTGATTCTCTAAGAAACAGCGATGGCAAACTGACAGTTGTGATTGCTCGGTGACGGCACAATCTATTCACTAAACGTCAAAAAGGGCTCTTACGGAATACCAATTTTCAATCTGACAGCCAGATTTTGCTCGGTTTTTGCGGTGGCTCGGTTTTTGCTCTTACGTTTACATTACTTACAATACTTACATTTTATATTTAAAGACGCTTGCTGTCTATACGCTTAGATCTTTTAAACTTCTCAACGAATTGTAATGCCTTTTCTAGCAATAGATATAGATATATAGATTCAAGAGTAATGTTTATATGTAGAATACATGCATGTTTTATTAGAGAAATCAAAAAAAAAAAACTGTAGCGAAGCGTGTGCGGTTCGCTAGTATATAACAAATCAAATCTTTTCTCTTTATATTTAAAAAAGCAATTTTTGAATCGTCTACTATAATTTATTACATCTGTCACTTAATTTAATTTAAGTAATACCAAAATAATCCGGTGCAAAAGTTTTAACTCTATTCAAATGTGATCGAAAATTTTCAACTTCTCCATTTCACGGATCTATACAATCATTTCAAATTGAAAAGCTAGCAACTTGACCAAAAGCGATTTAACTTCATTCATCAAAATTGTAATCTAAATTGAAACATCCTGCACGTATACTTTACACGTAATAACATGCAATTGCAAAACTCGGTCGCCTCGGACGAGTCAATTAATTCGAGATCTTATTCAACTAGTTACCATTTACTGAATGGGAACATTCTAATTGGCTAGGTTCATTAATGAATCAAATGGACGCCCCGAATCAGAGCGACATTGAAATTCTTTGGAGCGTCTATCTTTGTGTCCAATCGGTCTTGTAATTGAAAAGTTGTGATATGTTTCAAGTGCTGATAAAAAATTGGAAATCCTCGGTTTAATAATGTATTTTCGTGAATATTGAATATAAATTTTACTAACTTTGAGACTATAATATCATGTTCATCATTATCGGCCTACCGCAGTCGACTACTGTCTCTTCAAGTGCATCGCCATTTAGACTACTGTACATAGAGCGCTTATATATTTTTCTCCAAAAGGATAGGCAGAGGTAATGTGTATTGCACACATTTTAATAACCAACAAAACCACTTCCTTCGACCCAGAGATTGAAATATGACGTAAGCAGACTTAGTCGTAAGCAATATCAAAACAGTAACAAAATCATCTAATAGTTTTATTTTATAATACTTAAATGCAAATTTTATTTGCCATTCACAGGCTTTAGCAGTAGCTAGACAGCTTGGGGCGATGACTTACGTGGAGACTTCAGCCAGAGCTTCAGCCAAAGGAGTGAAGGATGCTTTTGAAGTAGCCGCGCTGGCTGCGCTGGGAAAACTTAACAAACAACAAATGAAACAACAGGTATAAATTCATGTCATATTTTTTACACTCGTCTATTAAATAAGTTAATTTAATGTTTACTTAATATGTAATTTTATTTTCCCAGCAGAAACAAGTCGGCCGCAGCAAAAGCAAGCGCGATCTTAAGGCTGAGCTGAAAGGGCGAGCAAAGAGTTGCTGCGTCATGTGATCCGTGGCCGGCCACCCTTCCCGGTGGCCGCACGACTGCTAGGCGACCACCGCCCTACCTTCCTCAAACCCTATCGTTCCTTAGAGGAACACCTTTGGGCCTAAGAATACGCCTTGTGGAACACCCGACGCAAATTTTCACTGACATGTTACACTCTAAACAGGAGGTAACAGTCACATGACACATCTTTTTGTGTCTCTATTTATCATATAAAAGTGGAAAGACGACGTGAAAAGTGATCAAAAATAATATTTATATAGGTGTGATTCATTATCGAAATCCTAATAGAGAACTATTATTATAAACAAAGTGTAAATTTTAAAAGGAAAGTGGAACGAAGTTCTTTGGATTTAAGTGAAGGTATCAGTAATAAAAGGTGCAATGTAATTTTAACCCTCAGGGTTTGAGCGTGAGCCTGTGATAATGGTAAAAATAGATTTGCGAGGAAACTAGAAATGTTAGATTGGATATAGAAAGGCGAAACGACGCTCATTTTGCCAGTTTAAAAATATCATCAATGAATATGTAACGTAAAATGTAAAATTTCATAATATTTAGGGAAATATAAGTGTTTTCATATACATTGAAATAACGGTCTAAGTATAACTTGATGTTTTCTATAAGATAGCATTTTCATATGTATAGAATGTTATTGATATTAAGAATGCTCCGTTATTTTGTGTAGGACCAATGTTGCTATTAATTTTAATGCTGTAGCTGTAAAATTGTTTTAAAAGCTACAAGCTAAAAATTTTCTTTGTGATATACATACGTAAATGTAATTTATATAAAACGAAATGCACAATGATGGACAATACTAAATTACGGAGGTCCATTTGCTAGTTAGATTCACGTCCATGTTTGCTATAGGTGTTAGATTTTTGTACGTTTACAATATAAAGGAAATAAATGTTGCTTGCCCGTGAAGAATCATACATCTTTAAATATATAAAACCACTATAAATATGAAAAATATAACAATCATTATTTGTATCTTCTGTTTTAAAATGTATGTATAATTTATTAGGTTTTATTTATTTTATTAGAGGCAAACAAGTCTGATTTCATCAAAAACAATTTGATTCATACCTACTATTCTCAAATCCACAGAATATTAATTGTAGTCCCTTTATTCTGCTAGCTAAACTTCAAATAAAGGTAGGCTGTATTCAATTATTAGTTTTCTGGTCACGTTTAACCCAGCTTCACCCAAGTCACGATTACTTTTCATAATGTCTAAAGCGAAATAAAACTAAAAGAAAGCACTGGCATCTCATGATATTCATAGAATTTTAATATCACAAAGTATTTCAGGAAATATAGCTTTTGATTTATTGGAATTATTAAGGGCCCATAAAGCATAACACGGTCGTAATTATGCTATATATTAGCCATTTAAACAGTTCAATCTTTTAAAAATGCATTACGCATTTCTCAACGTATATAAAGATTATCTCTGTTTTTCACGAATAAGACATGAAATTTCCATTTTTAATTAGATTTATCCTGAACCATTGTGTTAAAATAAGGGGACTATATTAAATTAATTTAAAATATTTCTATATTGTCTTAAACTTTTAATAACCTTCCAAATCTATTTCTACATGATTTATTAGGTTTTCATATATGTTTATATTGTGTACATTAAATATATAAAAGTAAGGTACCTACACGTTCTTACCAAAATAAGTAGGCTAGAGTAAAATAATTGTACTAATTATTTTAATCTACTTATTTTCTGATTTTTGATGGGATTAGATTTAGCCTCAATATACTAAGTGGATTATTTCTTATATTTTGTTAAGTAAAATATTTTTTTCATATTAAACATTATTTTTGTTTGTTTAAAGTATTGTAAGTCGATATCAAGCTTTAAATTCAATGTTAGCTTTAATTATTATCGTTATATTTAAGTATTTAAATATGTAGTAGTAACACCTCTTCATTGTTGTAAGCAACAATTGAACTAAAACCTTATTTACCATGTTTCTTTTTATTTATGAACAAATGTACATATCATGTAAGTTTCGTAATAATGTGAACTCTGGCGTGTATTGTTAAAACACAAATTTTATTAATGTGGTCCTAAGTGTGGCCCTTGTGAAACACCGACATGTTAAGAAAATATACATATGTATAATGAACAGAAACATTTAGTTTAAACTATTACCAGATTGTTTAAATGGTTATTAAAATGTTGTACAAGTAATAACATTATTACCTTAAAGACACATAAAATAAAGACACCTACAACGCGATACAAGTTTAAATAAAATCTTCTAATTATGTAATTGTATAGAAAATATGTTTGGAAATCCATAAAATATAATATTAGCCAAATATATGGATATATTTAAATGTTGGTACATGGCAAATGGCTTGGTCATTTTGGCTTCTGCATCCACTCCAGAACATTTTTGCCCTTTGGCCATCGGTTCTATGTGCCCTGGCATTTGCCACTTAATTAAGGCAATGCTTCGAGCTACGTCAGTCACTTTGTTTCTCCTTTGGATATCATCGTTTCTGATTTAATCTCGCAGGGTGGTAATAAGAAATAATAAATTGTGTTTTAAATAGAAATGGCGCCAGAGTTCTACCAAATGCCTTATCATTATGTTATTCTTTAGTTTTGTATTAATGTTAAACATGTTTTTAATATTAGACAAGTTAACTTGACGTTAGGCTACTTTGAATGTTGTTTCTAGGTATCAAATATAGCGTTCAGTGTTTTTGATATACGTGTTTTATTTATATCCCCATGTTTTTATTTTACTCAGACTATAGATGCTTGCAACACCAAAGGCAAATTAATTTTACTTCTTGCAAAAATGTTGTAAAATTAGTGTCACGTTTGCTCTATCTACTATATTTATATATCTGCAGAAATTTTAAGTTTCTTATTTTCATATTACTTGTTGACCGATTTGCTGACAAAACACATTTCACACTGAATAAAACCTCTTTAATAAGTTGACCATTTAAATGATAGCCTATTTGAGTTATTTTTTTATACTACCAAGGTGACAAACAAGCATACGGCCCGCCTGATGGTAAGCAGTTACCGTAGCCTATGGACGTTTGCAACACCAGGGGTGTCACTCACGCTATAGTAATAGGCTATTATTTAAAACGTACTTTAGAATTTCTATAGAACGTCAAAGTTAATGTGAAATACGTACAACCTTTAGTACCATAAAGTCGTATGTACGATGCGCAACGGAGATAGCTGTACTGAGCCTCTAGACAAATGGCACAAGCGATAGTCGAATCAAAAAGTCAAAAAAGTAAATGTATGGGATTTGACGTAAGTTTACGACATTATATCGTAGACTTACGTCAAATCCCATACATTTGTTTTTTTGACTTTTCGATTCGATTATCGTTCATGCCACTTGTCTAGAGGCTCTGGGCCGTTTTATAAAGATTAGTTTTTTAAGAAAACCAATGTATGAATGTGTGTGAAATAAATTTTATCTGTAGGTTCAGTCTTATTGTACACTGTTACCAAATTCCTCAGAAATATTATATGCAATGGATTTCTTAAAAAACTAATCTTTATATAGCGGCCCTGTACAGCAATCTCCGTTACCGTGTGTACAAGCGAATATAACACAGAGTATATCATTTATTACGTAGATACTACTCTGGACACTCATGAATAGCGACTGTTGTAAAAGCAATTATTTATTAAATAGAAGTTGTTACGAGTCGAGACAGAATTCTAAGGACAAATGTAAGATAGAACGTCCTACAGAACTATATGACCTGATGAAACAGTTTTGATAGCTTTAATAATTTGAATACATGTTTTTTAATTGCCCACTAGCTGTTGCCCACAGCTCCGCCCCGTGGATGTCGCACGAAATACTCTATGTCCTTCTCTAGAATACCATCTATTCCTCTGCCAATTTTTCATTAAGATCCGGTCAACAGTTTTGAGTTTTTATACAATAAGATAAGGCAGAACAATCAATGTTGTAAAATGTAATAACACTAACTAATAAGGCATACCGTGTTAAAATGGCATAAAATAAATAGTACAATGAGTGGCCTTATCGCTAAAAGCGAGTTATTTGTTGGTAGGAGCTAATGGTAATGTTTGGCATACTAAAGACAAAATAAACAGGCTAAAACCAAAAAACACCTCAGAAAGTTAGCGTTTGTGCGTTTCAAAGGCGTATTGTAGTAAGTGTAAAAGATATATCAAAAATAATGTACAATGTAAGACTTCAGAGGAATTTCTTACCACGTACGATAAGGTTGTGGAATGAGCTCCCTGCCGAGGTTTTCCCAAGAGACACCCCTGGTGTTGCAAACGTCCATAGGCTACGGTAACTGCTTACCATCAGGCGGGCCGTATGCTTGTTTGCCACCTTGGTAGTATAAAAAAAGAATGAGGATGGTCTACTCAACCAGTTGCAAAAGATACCAATTTTCTTGCTTTATGCAAGAAAATTGGTATGTTTGTTCAAACAAAGTTCCACATTACGATCGACGGAGGCTACACACCGCACTCAGTTATATGTACTTAAGAATAAGTGAACCTTCACAAGTTCAACCTTCAAGCATCCTATAGATGGCTCCTAAGTATACTGAGTCAACTAACAAATTTTAAGAATTGCACTTTGTAATATATTAACAACAATTAAATCATTTCCTATTTACCTATAAAAAATAAAATTCATATCTCCATAAATAACATTTAATTCACTTTGATGTGTTATTTTTTCTTGGTTGTATTAACAATTTTAATATAACCATTCGCTCTTCTTATCGCCTTCCTGTTAAGTTATTAGAAGTATAGTTGACTCAGCATACTTAGGAGCCATCGCTATAAAAAACATCGCTGCAAATAATTCCATTCTTACTCAAAACTCTCCTCGAAAACAACTACAAAACAATTTATCCAGCAACAACTTTTCACCAAAATCTTCTGTACATTGCGTATTTTTTGCTGCAATTATTCCAAAAACCTATAGACCACCGGGTATGTATGGTGTAGACACGAAATTTTCAATAAAGTTAGTCGTTAATCGTCTGCGTTTGATCGTTGAAACGGCCATGTATTGTCAACTCATACCGCCTAATATAATTTGAGAACAAAACCAATTTTATTAACTGAAACCACGTAAGCAGTAGTTCAAGTTGATAAACATTATATTTCTTTGGAGGAGAAAGAGATTCAAGTGAGAGATCTCCAACTTAAAGAAGACTACAGACAAATAATTACACCCAGCCAATTATATTTTAGAAAGAAAGTCGTAGATATCGCACTAAAAACACAAAGGCGCTTATTCTAGTCGGCTATATTTTAGTCGGCTAATAGTTATTTATTTCTGTATCATACGTTCCGTATTATCTAACGCATTTTTTTTGATATCTAACACCTATAAGTATGTACGCGTAATAATAACGCAACAAAACTGAACTCTGCTCAGTTATCTATTTATTTATTGCAAACAGCAGTTTTATATCTCTTTGGTATTGCAAGCGACTGCAGTTTCTACTTACTTTCAGGGCGGCCGTATGCTTGTTTGTCACCTAAGTTGTACAAAAAAAGATGGCAAAAGGTCACTGTATCCATATCTACCTACCCCATTGAGAAAGTTATTGTGAAGAGATATTTAAAATCGTATTTTATTTTTATTTTTTATACTACATACTTAGGTGAACAAACAAGCATACGGCCTGATGTTAATCAGGCGGGCCGTAGCCTTGTTTGCCACCTAAGTTGTACAAAAAAAATGGCGAAAGGTAAAGGTATCTACGTTTACCTACCCTACTAAGAAAGTAATCGTGAAGTGACGTTAAAAGTCGTCTTTTATTTTTTTATACTACTTCGGTGGCAAACAAGAAAACGTCCCGCCTGATTAACATCAGGCCGTATGCTTGTTTGCAAGCAAGACAATCTGCTTAACAGCAGATTAGTACTTAAAGTAGTAAACCCTAAATATTCATTAAGATCTTAGTATTAATGGATTACAAGCACAATATCTAGACAACAAACTATGTTTACAAGTAAATCTACATACATTAAACTTTGCAAACAGAGCAAATTGAGTTAATTGAAAATGTATTTCAACATCCAAACAAATGGAATTGTTTCATGACTGGAAAATGCTAAATTGAGGAGAGGTAGGGTACCATGACCGACCTTCCTAAATTCCACAAGATCAACAACCGAGCAAGCTCGACTAAGGAAGAACCTTACAGAAATCTACAGCCAAAAAACTACACTCAGCGGTATTTTTGTGATCCTATGCATGAGTACAGATATACGAGTACAGTGATCATACTAAGATGTGTTTTTAAAAAGATTTCCCATTTCCCAACAGAAAATTCGGACGTTGAAATCGGACAGTAATACGTATGTGTTGCTCTAGTAATTATATGCATCCATAGACTACGGCTTACTATGGCGTAACCGCTTACCATCAAGCGCTATATAAGCTTGTTTGTCAACGAAAAAAAAATGCAGAGCAGTCTTTGGGGACTGCCGATAAAAATAAAAACTAAGTAACTTGTGAATTGTATCGGCAAGCTGTTAGATTATTATTTTTGAATATGGAAAGTGTTCGGTGACTATGACGCGAGTTCCATGATTTTTGTTCACCCAAAAAGTTTGAATATGGAAAGGATTCAGTGACGAAGACGTGAGTTCCATCTACCAAAAAGTGGCCAACGCGCCTAAAGAAGTTTTCATAAAAACAATAATTGATAGAAAATTAAACGAACCGCCATAAAAGAAAATAAAATCTAGAATTTTCACCACAATATATTTTTATTTTACAACAAACCTGAACTTCTCAAGTCGATCTTGGCAATACGCACGACCTCCTACTGGCAGTTCGTTTTATTACAGCTAAGGGAATGAACACGTATCCCCTAAGTACCAATTCGGTCCTTATAACCTATATACTATAACGCCTTACAAGGCTGGCGAATATCGGCAAAAATCGTGTTTTACTCTATCCCATGAAAGTCTCGGTAAGACTTTCATTTTTGAGCCGTTTGGTTCGTCGAAACTCTAGGACCATGTGACCAAGTGCCCAAGAACTGTATCTAAGCGTTTAGTTGAGTCATCTCACGATCCTAACGCTGGCCTTTACTTGGGTCAACGTATTAGCCTTGCAATCCAGCGTGGAAATGTGGCTAGTCTTTTTGGGCACCTTTCATCAGAACTGCGACCTGAATCAGATATTTTATTTATAGGTTAATAATACCTTTAAATACAATATCTGATTGTTTGTAAGTAGGTTAGGTTACTTTAATTTTAATAACTATTCATGTAAATATATAATGAAATTTTCTTTGTCAATGGTTGTTCAAAGATAGTTAAGGTTAAGTTTCTATTTTAGTAACTACTAGGGGTCGCCCGCGTGGTAATTTGGAATATTTTCCCCGACTTTGCAACATATCTCACTACTGCTTCGCTTTTATTGATCATAGCGTGATGTTATATAGCCTATAGCCTTCCTGGATAAATGCACTATTCAACAAAAAAATATTTTTTCTAATCGAACCAGTACTTTCTGAGATTAGCGCGTTCAACCAAACAAATAAACAAACTCTACAGCTTTATAATATTAGTATAGATTCTTGTAAATATCTTATGTCGTACACACAAGTCTATTTAACCCTTTTTCCATTACATATAAAACCGCATGCCAAAACCAAAACAAAATTCAACCAAATAGTCTATAAACGTACTTAATTGAACACAAAACATTTAGTAATGGTAAATAGCCAATAAAGATATGCCATAACTATCAATGGCAGCTGGCAATTACCGTTCCTTTAACTTGGCAAGTTGGCAAAACAAAATAAGCTCTTTCATATTGCAATAACGTCGACGTGGAACGCCAGTAATAGGGCTGTCTATGTGTTATTAAATTGGTATGCTCGTGAATGGGACCCTTTAGTGATCCAGTGGCCGTAGTATGCGCACAGTAAACAAACAGTAGGTTATCTAAGGCCGCCCGCCGAGTTATTAGCCTACTCTTGCGTTGATACCCAGGGTTGTTCATACGATAGGTAAGCGAAACAAAAACAAGTGTCAAGTGGCCGACCCGAACGCCGGCCAAAAAAATGCGATGTACACACAAGTATATAAGTCGATCGTCAGACTACCGGAACCATATTTGGATTGAACAACACATCAGACAATAGAAAAAATAATAATTTCAAAAGTAATTAATTTGCAATATTAATTATTGTGAAATTGCCCTTATTACAACTATACCTACGCGAAAAATATGTTTACCTAAACGATGTTTCGTACTCAATCCTCTATTTTATAGTAAAACTAGACTTCTTAAAATAAACTTTAGCTCTAAACATAGTATTCAGAAAAATGCGACTCGGCTACGCTCTTAATAAAGCAAATAAACTGTGAAATAAACAATACAATACCATATTTTCTAATAATATTTAAGTATAAGTAGGTACTTATATTTCTGGTTGAGTAGGAAGTATGATAAGTCCGGGTTTGCGAAATCATTATTGAGGCACCCGAAAACACTACATTATTTTTTCCCCCTTTTTGAAGTCATGATACTCGTAATTTACGACAAGTGTCCGCCGCCCGCGCCGGCGAGAGTTGACGAACGCAAGCGGTCATGTAGCGTACGCGCGTGCTCACAGTCGCGCTGCACAGCCCGCACTGCCGCTACCTTATTCCTACCTTATATAATGCTAGCGTGTGCGTGAAATCGCGTGCCGACATGGCGCGCGGCGCGCACGCACACATTCAAACCGAGAGCGGCACGTTTGTATGAAGATGTTTTACTGTTTGTTTACTGTGGTATGCGCCTGCTGTGCACGAGGTTGTGGTTTCGATTCC
This sequence comes from Trisateles emortualis, assembly GCA_947095525.1. Classification (NCBI taxonomy): domain Eukaryota; kingdom Metazoa; phylum Arthropoda; class Insecta; order Lepidoptera; family Erebidae; genus Trisateles; species Trisateles emortualis. The sequence goes on from OX352745.1 coordinate 16,033,256, forward strand.
CTCACAGGACAAACATACGCGAAAGGGTTGAGTTTAATCCAGGGTGGCCGTACCAATGTAAATTTAGCAAAGAAGGTAGAAGGTAGTAATCAAATGATTTACCATCTGCTAACGAAAAAAAATCTATTAAAAACATGTACTTAATGATCCACCTTTACCTGCCATCCCCGCTTTAGGCTAGCGTATGCAGGCCTTTACCATTGTGTAAGGAAGAATCTTACTCTATATAGTAAAGACACTGCAATAATCTGTCATAAATAAATACCTACCATTTAGAATCGATTCAGTGACATAAAATATAAATACTGGCTGGCAACGTAGCAACGTAACTTAGCGCCTACGACCGGCGGCGCCGCGGCGTTTGGAGTTCGAAAACCGCATAGGAAGGCTGAATTTGAAAAGTAATATGTTTTTATTATTACTATAACTATTTATATTTATGTATCATTGACGACAGTTTTTAATGGTTCTTTTATTTGAGAATGTGTATCTTGGGCATTTTGTATATCAATGTATTTACATGATTCACAATCACATCATAAGTATGCCCTATTCCCTCTCCTCATCGACTTTTGGGCGTTAGAGCGGAGGTATCTATCGATTAAAATTAAGGACAAATTTGCAAAATGTTAATACATTTTTTGCTTTACAAAATCGCATGTTTTACCAACTATATCAAGCTTCTTTAATTCTTTATTGCACACAAATTATAGTTACAAAACAAAACATTTAACAAAAGACATGTACAAAGTTTTCTTACAGCAAACCAATAGTGTTAGAGGAAATATTAAGCTTCAAAGAAATTTGTTACATTTACCATTATTGAACAATCTATACAGCAATACCCATTTAAGCGGAGTCGAGAAAAAACCGATACTTAATGGGATTAACCTCACATTTCCGTTTATTTTGTCGGCTCGTTGAAAAAGGCGGTTTGAAATAATGGAAACGGGTATAGCTATGGCATAGTATAAACAAGTGAGTAGTAAAGAAACTGAGCTTGTTGGAGTTAAATAACGAAGTTGTTTACGAGCGTGCGCACGTGCGACGTGACGTAATCGTACCACTCGCTTAGTCAGGGGAGATGGGAATGGAGCGTTATAAACGAGCGCGCTGTCAAGATGGGCTCTCTAAGATCGAAGCGATCGCTCTGTCAACATCTCTAAAATGTGACATGGTTCACTCCTAATAATTTCAATTGTTTAAGTTAGTTTGTTTTATTAAACTAATTAGTACTGTACAAAATATTGTTTGAAATTACTTTAAATTAAAGTCTGGAGATGAACCAAGAAATAACGGGGAGCCAAGGAATCATTGCCCACCATCGCCAATTCTGCAACAGATTTGGGTTCCATCCAAAAAATGACAAATGTCAAATGAAATACCTACGAGACGTGCTAATTTAGTTCAGGTAACGGCTCGGCGCCACCGCTTGCTGTCGGGATCGCATCGGTTTATCGCAACTTGCATTGGTAGGCAGCATTTATTTCGATAATAATTTTTATATAATGACAATTATGATAGAAGGTACCTATAATTATAGATGCCTCATATTAACAAATAAATTGTCGTATAATGCATTTTTTTATTTTACTGCTAGAAAAATATGCGTTACGAGAGATCTTGTGGGGTAAGACGCGCTTTAGGTATTTATTTATCAGATTTAGCGCAACGTCAAGGGTTTTTAGTTAAGACTCCCTTCTTTTCTTCTTTATTCTATGCTACGGGGCACCGACAGCGATTCATGTTTCTTGTTATCTACTAAGTTATTTTATCACTTTCCATTTGTTATTGCGAAGCTTCACGTCAAGTTGACTTTCAAGACTTTTAGAGTAATTATGTACGAGTAAGTCTCAAAGTAATTATAAACTTAATTACTTTAGAATAAAGATTAGGTACTCGCATAACTGTAGATATTGTAGCCTAAAGTATCTAATGTATATTTCTAAGACAAAGTCAAACTCATTTTTTTAGATCAAACGCATGATACTTATAAACGTTATAAAATAAACAAATTTTGGCTGTTGGCTTGATGGCTGTAAGCAGAAATATGCTGACAATCTAATATATTTCTTCTAACAGCCAATTCGATGACTAGTCATCTGGCAAAAGTCGATTTATTTTCGTCGCCCTACCCTATGGCACCCTAAGGTCACGAAAATAAATCAAGGCAATCAAAAAAGAAAGCTTTCGCTGACGTGTAGTCATGAGAAGAACTAGCAAGAAACTCAGGCCACTCTTTTTACTCGCCAGATAGTTACAATCTTTTGTAAATTACAATTATGGTAGAATGCAAACCTATTTTTTACACCAGGGCTTTAAGATGGGATGGGAGTATCCCTGGAATTGGAATGCGTTTCTTTCAAAACGCATCCGTTTGAGAGCTGGCGACCTGTACTCACACACAGGAACAGAACTACACCGCTGTGTGTTATATTAGGCTGTGGTCTTGGTAAGGTTGAGGTCCTTCCCCAGTCGGGCTTGCTTGCTAGTATGATGCCCTACCTGTCTTAAAAATATTTTCATTACTGCCACCCAAAAATATAATTTTCATACAGCATAGCGCAAAACTTTCTCACTTACTATTCCTAATATGACGTCATACCCAAAAACTCCATGAGTAATTCATAAAAAGTTTTATATTAAAAACATAGGAACTTAAAGCTGGCCATTCCAGAGTGACACCCAACATTATTAGGGTCTCAGTTTAGTACGTGACAGTATTTCGCGAGTTCTCCCTCATATTATTAAAAAAGTCCCTAAAGGATAGAGGTCGCTATCAAAAAATTTGCCGCGTACTTCACCAGAACAGTTATGGCACTTGAGGTTTATGATTTTTAGTATAACTGTGTAAAAGTATAAATTTAAACTATGAAGTTAGAAAAATATCTGCTCTTGTGGATTGTCTAGGTGGTTCTCTTTCTTTCGACACTGTAAATCTATACTAATATTATAAAGCTGAAGAGTTTGTTTGTTTGGTTGAACACGCTAATCTCAGAAAGTTCCACTAGAAAAAATATTTTTTGTTGAATAGTGCATTTATCCAGGAAGGCTATAGGCTATATAAAATCACGCTATGATCAATAGGAGCGGAGCAGGAGTGAGATATATTGCAAAATATTCCATAAGACTGCACTATGCTAGTCTAATGTGACAGAAATAAATAGGCTTTTGTATAGTTTCATATAAGCTAATCAGTTTATCTACATAAGTAGATAAACTGAAGGTTAAATACTTGCTACAGGATTCAGACAAAACTAAATAATTAGTTTTGTCTGAATCCTGTAGCAAGTATTTAACCTTTAATAACCTCCATAATCACGGTATTAATACCCTCCTGATGTCGGTAAGTACCTCATTAATGATTATAATATGTTATAATAACACATTTCATAATGCCTCCGTGTTACACGCAATATGTGGCTACCTCCGTATTAATAAACGTTAATGTACCTATCTATACTAATATTATAAAGCTGAAGAGTTTGTTTGGTTGAACGCGCTAATCTCTGAAAGTACTGGTTTGATTAGAAAAAAACTTTTTTTGTTGAATAGTGCATTTATCCAGAAGGGCTATAGGCTATATAACATCACGCTATGATCAAAAGGAGCGGAGCAGTAGTGAGATATGTTGCAAAATCGGGGAAAATATTCCAAATTACCACGCGGACGAAGTCGCGGGCGGCCCCTAGTATATTTATACACAGGGTTATCTATGGTTAGTTAGTTTTCTAAATGGGTAGGCAGATCCATCGGATTTTCTTTGATATTTTAAAGGTATTTAATTTCACAAATGTACAATATACCGTAATGGAGGGAGAGCCAGCAACGTATTTACTTTTGTAATAAGTGATTAAAATTTATAAACTAACTCTTTTATACTTGCAGAATAATAAAAAGCTCTTCTGGAAACCCTCCGCGGCCGGGATGTTTAGCCCTAAAATAACAAAGAAGTTGAGAAATAAAACCTAAACTAAAGACAGTCCTACCTACTCAACCTAAACTACAGATTTAAGGACTGATACTTTAACCAAAATAAGTTTTATTTGTTACCCTCTTTGTTATTTTAGGGTTAAACACCCCGGCCGTAGAGGGTTGCCAGAAGAGCCTATTATTATTCTGCGGGGTTATAAGAGTTAGTTTGTAAATTTTCAGGACTTATGAAATGACAAAAGTAAATACGTTGCTGGCTCTTGGTCCATAATGGTTTGTCCACTGGTGCACGCGGCCCTAGCGACACTTTTCGTTATAATAGGTGGCCATAATTGTGCAGCAAAAATTACACAATGAAATCAGCTAATAACATCGCATTTTTTTTTTTATTTAAGTATTCTTACGCTGTATATTATTATATAAAAGGCAACCGTTACTGACTGACTGACTGATTGATGTATCAATGCAGAGCTCAAACCACTGAACTGATTATTATATTACTGAAATTTGGCAAGAGATAGTTTTATACTACCAAGGTGGCAAACAAGCATACGGCCCGCCTGATGGTAAGTAGTTACCGTAGATTTTGACTGGCCTGTTGGTCTAGTGGTTAGTGCTCTGTGTCTGGGTGTAATTTATCTATAATATTAATTTAGTATTTATTTAGAAATATATAAGTATGTTTATCAGTTGTCTGGTTACCATAGTACAGGCTCTGCCTAATTAGGGATCAGATAGCGATGTGTGAGTTGTCCCAAAAATATTATTATTATTATAAGTTATTATGACGTAAGCATCCGCTAAGTGAGGATTTCTAAAAATTCACCCTCTAAAGGAGTTAAATAGGGGATAAACGCCCGTTAATTTCGAAGTGAGGATCTTTAAATTTTGTATTTAGGCTAACGATTAAACCGACATTTACGCGGGCAAAGCCACAGGCAGAAGCTAGTCCTCTAATAAAAACAAATTTGGGGAGTTTCGGCATTTGACTATACGTACCATGAAATGCCAAGAATAACATTGTATACTGATATTTTAGTAAGTATTTAAGTGCGACTATACAGTTATTAAGGATTAAAACCACAATTATTTTTCAATAGTGAAGTACCTACCTATTTGTTTTGCTTTATTAGTGTTGAGTATTTTATTAGTATTGACTAACTTGGTGGTCCAGTGGCCGCAGTATGCGCCTGCTGTGCACGAGGTTGTGGGTTCGATTCCCACACAGGACAAAACTTTGTGTGACCCACAAAGAGTTGTTCTGAGTCTGGGTGTAATTTGGGTCCGTTAATTGTATGTTTGTAAAGTCCCCCGCGACACAGAGCTTGTTCTCCAGTGCGGGAATTGACTTTAAAAATAAAATAAACGTATACCTACGTAACATGTGTGAAATAATCTGTAAAAACATAATATAACTGTCTCACATAAAATAATATCTCACTCGTACCTCAGTAGCGTTAGCTATTTACTGTACCTTTAGGTAATTTTATAGACCTATACTATTCTTAAAAGCAATGTTATTGTATTCACTTATCAAAATAATAGTTTCTCAACTGATTCGTTTGACATGCTTAAATGCTACTGCCTAATAATAAAATGGTAACTGACTATTTCCTATAATAGGAGGGAATTGATAACTTAGAGGCAGCAGTCATTTTGGCATGTCTTATATTCATTCATTTATGCTAACTATTTACTTATACCTCTAGGTAATTTTATAGACCTATACTATTCTTAAAAGCAATGTTATTGTATTCACTTATCAAAATAATAGTTTCTTAACTGATTTGTTTCACATGCTAAAATGTTGCTGCCTAATAATAAAATGTTAATTGACTATTTCCTATAATAGGAAGGAATTGTAACTTAGAGGCAGCAGTCATTTTAGCAAGTCTTCAATTTATTCATTTATAAACCTTTAGGTAATTCTGGAGACTTTCTTTAATTTCTTAAGAAACATGTTATTAAATTTACTAAATAAAATAATAGTTTTTCTATTGACTTATTTGATATGCTAAAATGGCGCTGTCTTATAATAAAATGTTAACTGGCTATCCTATGGAGGGGATTTAAAAACCGAAGAGGCAGCAGCCATTTTAGCATAGTCAGTCGGTTTTGAAGAGTTGAACTGTACGGAGAATACCTTGTAAGTACTGTTAATTTTAATATTATAATTAAAAATTTACTAAAGAATGTTATATTGTTGTGTATAATTAGGTATAACGAAGTGTAGTGTAATAAATTGTATAAAATTATACTGAGTTTAAAACAGATTAACGCTTTTATTATCCATCCACTCTGGCTATTCCTACAGTAGGTAGTAAAGAAACATCAACTAAATTACTAAATTACACATTCTCACATTACCATAATGGCGGCTAGCTCTTCTACGTCATCGCCCACCATTTTAACCGCGTATCATTTCACTCGTTCGCTAAAATTCGCAAGAAATAGTTAATTTAATTATTACGCTTTGAACAACGAACTGGGTATTATTTGAATAGGTACTTTTACTAATGTAGATCGTGTAATTACCAAAGATATAAATTTTAGTTGTTATAAAACCAAAGATATACGTAATTAAGTAGTAGTAGCGTGGAAATGTGGCCAGTCTTTTGTGCACCTTTCCTCAGAACTGCGACCTCAATCACCTTTAAATACAATATCTGATTGTTTGTAACTAGTTTAGGTTAGGTTACTTTAATTTTAATAACTATTTATGTAAATATCTTATGAAATAAATGTTTCTGCCAAAGTAGGTAGGTTGTAAAATCGACAAAAGAAGATGTTCTTTATCCTTTTATTGACATCATCTTAAACGGGTGTACCAACTACGTCGAATTAAATGCGAATTAATCGAATATCGGACGTCTAAATACTCGAACGTTCATAATATCGAATGGTTAATAAATCGAACATCCAATATTATGGTAGGTACATACATAAGCAACTATTATCAAGAACGTCGACATTCTTGTCCTTTAAGGAATTTATGTGAAATCAAAGTACCTAGATATACTAGGTAGGTACTTTGATTTCACATAATTCCTTTCAAATAAATTCGGCGTGATAACTACCATGAAAAAGTGCGCGAGTGGCCGTATGTCATACGTTGTAGTTTTTGTTCTGATGGAAGGACGCGAGGCCTCTACAAGAGCGTCACCCCCTGAGCCAATCACTGCTGTCGGACATTGTACTTCCACAGCATTCGGTCGTAAGCGTAGGCTGCCCCTCTAGACAAGTGGCATAAGCGATAGTCGAATCGAAAAGTCAAAAAAGGAAATGTATGGAATTTGACATAGGTAAGTTTAGGACATTATATCGTAGACTTACGTTAAATCCCATACATTTGTTTTTTTGACTTTTCGATTCGACTACCGTTTATGCCACTTGTCTAGAGGCTCTGATCTTGTTAATAAGCTGGCCGCAACAAAATTGAAGAGGTATAGTAACCCGCACCTATTATCGCTCAGTACGGGGATCTCGCGGTCAGTTACCGTCTTGCTACCGAGACGGTATCGACGAGGTGCATGCGCATCTCTAGTTTGTGTAGCCGCCCGCCACCGGCAGTCTGCCGCCGAATTCTATTATGTGCACACGCATCTGCTCGCTATTCCTATTATTTTCCGCGCTAGCTACCGCATGGCGGCGCGAGTCACGTCACGTTCTCACGCGAATACTCCTTTTAAGGCCCCTCTCTCAAAAATGATGAAAAAGAGGTGTAAATGAAACCATTTTTTGTTGGCATTTATTGACAAATGACTGCCAACACAATATACAGTATTAATCTACAAGGTATACACCTTGATTAATACTGTATATTTTGTTTCATAATATGGTTTTGTAAATTATATAGTAATTCTAAATACGAGTATATAGTTTGTAAAAAAATCATCGAATCAGCACCAAATTATTGAGATATAACCACTTTATGACTTCAATTTTTATCAAATAATACGAAAAAAAAAAACAATATTTGAAGAAAACTTACACCTATAATTTGGTAATGTTATATTTAGAATAAGTTTAAATTTTAATTGATAAAAAAATAATAAGACGACCATTGAAAGAGTACATCTGTTTGTATCCCCTTGCGCTCGCCTAGAGAATTAGGTCGTGTTTGCTTCGCCCAAATGCTCAAGGTCGTTGGCGATATCACAAGCCTTAAGATAATATTACTTAAAACTAAGACTGTTATAACTTCTATTAGTTTCGACAGTAAACTTTAACTACAGTACCTCTACCTTTCTGAAAGAATTAATAAATATATTATTATTATTATAAGTCATATACAGTACGGCCCAACGTATTCACTTCACTGAATTCTCTACCTGAATATATTGCTCATCCATAGTTTATAATTGTATTCACAGTTAATATTCTCCATGATTGAGTTAACATGTAATAATTACATGAGACAGTATATTAATTAAACAGAGACAAATGGTGTTATTTGATACTGCCGGCATAGTGTAAAGATTAGGTAGTAGAGAATCGCCTTTATAGTAGCGCATAAGTCGACAAATAAATATATAGAGTGCGTCTTATTCCAAAAGCCCTTTGGTAACGGAATTGTATGGCGCAGTAATAGAATTATTGTAATAAAAGTCAGTTTTTGTTTTTTTTTTGGTGGCAAAAAAGCATAGGACCTGCCTGATGGTAAGCAGTTGCCGTAGCCTATGGACGCTTCCAATGCTAGAGATATCACTTGTGAGTTGCTGAACAGAAAATTTAGTGCCAGAGTTTTGTGATGGAGTATCCCTGGCATAGGAAAACGTTCCTTTACGAATCCCTAAACGAGCGCTGGAACCCTGGTCGTTGTTAATAAGAGATATGTAATATAAGTATCTAATTAATATTATTATCAAGAAGTTTATAAAATAGTTATACCAATAAAAGTTGAACGATGAACCGATGTGATGTCAACAGTGTGCACGCTGGTGGTTGCCCCGCCCGCTAAGTTGCCTGCTTGTCTATACCCATTAAATCTAAGCGGTAGGTATTTAATTTGACATTTTGGCTTAGGTTTCTTACTACTTACTTATCTATACTATGTTGGCGGGCTCGAAATATCACTGTCGAGTAAATTATTACGTACCCGAACAGAATAGAGAGATGGTGAATATTCGATATGATGTAGTCCTCTAATATAAATAAATTTGGGGTGTTTCGGCATTTGACTATACGAAGAAATGCCAAGAATAACATTGTATACTGATATTTTAGTAAGTATTTAAGTGCGACTATACAGTTATTAAGGATTAAAACCACAATTATTTTTCAATAGTGAAGTACCTATTTGTTTTGCTTTATTAGTGTTGAGTATTTTATTAGTATTGACTAACTTGGTGGTCCAGTGGCCGCAGTATGCGCCTGCTGTGCACGAGGTTGTGGGTTCGATTCCCACACAGGACAAAACTTTGTGTGACCCACAAAGAGTTGTTCTGAGTCTGGGTGTAATTTGGGTCCGTTAATTGTATGTTTGTAAAGTCCCCCGCGACACAGAGCTTGTTCTCCAGTGCGGGAATTGACTTTAAAAATAAAATAAACGTATACCTACGTAACATGTGTGAAATAATCTGTAAAAACATAATATAACTGTCTCACATAAAATAATATCTCACTCGTACCTCAGTAGCGTTAGCTATTTACTGTACCTTTAGGTAATTTTATAGACCTATACTATTCTTAAAAGCAATGTTATTGTATTCACTTATCAAAATAATAGTTTCTCAACTGATTCGTTTGACATGCTTAAATGCTACTGCCTAATAATAAAATGGTAACTGACTATTTCCTATAATAGGAGGGAATTGATAACTTAGAGGCAGCAGTCATTTTGGCATGTCTTATATTCATTCATTTATGCTAACTATTTACTTATACCTCTAGGTAATTTTATAGACCTATACTATTCTTAAAAGCAATGTTATTGTATTCACTTATCAAAATAATAGTTTCTTAACTGATTTGTTTCACATGCTAAAATGTTGCTGCCTAATAATAAAATGTTAATTGACTATTTCCTATAATAGGAAGGAATTGTAACTTAGAGGCAGCAGTCATTTTAGCAAGTCTTCAATTTATTCATTTATAAACCTTTAGGTAATTCTGGAGACTTTCTTTAATTTCTTAAGAAACATGTTATTAAATTTACTAAATAAAATAATAGTTTTTCTATTGACTTATTTGATATGCTAAAATGGCGCTGTCTTATAATAAAATGTTAACTGGCTATCCTATGGAGGGGATTTAAAAACCGAAGAGGCAGCAGCCATTTTAGCATAGTCAGTCGGTTTTGAAGAGTTGAACTGTACGGAGAATACCTTGTAAGTACTGTTAATTTTAATATTATAATTAAAAATTTACTAAAGAATGTTATATTGTTGTGTATAATTAGGTATAACGAAGTGTAGTGTAATAAATTGTATAAAATTATACTGAGTTTAAAACAGATTAACGCTTTTATTATCCATCCACTCTGGCTATTCCTACAGTAGGTAGTAAAGAAACATCAACTAAATTACTAAATTACACATTCTCACATTACCATAATGGCGGCTAGCTCTTCTACGTCATCGCCCACCATTTTAACCGCGTATCATTTCACTCGTTCGCTAAAATTCGCAAGAAATAGTTAATTTAATTATTACGCTTTGAACAACGAACTGGGTATTATTTGAATAGGTACTTTTACTAATGTAGATCGTGTAATTACCAAAGATATAAATTTTAGTTGTTATAAAACCAAAGATATACGTAATTAAGTAGTAGTAGCGTGGAAATGTGGCCAGTCTTTTGTGCACCTTTCCTCAGAACTGCGACCTCAATCACCTTTAAATACAATATCTGATTGTTTGTAACTAGTTTAGGTTAGGTTACTTTAATTTTAATAACTATTTATGTAAATATCTTATGAAATAAATGTTTCTGCCAAAGTAGGTAGGTTGTAAAATCGACAAAAGAAGATGTTCTTTATCCTTTTATTGACATCATCTTAAACGGGTGTACCAACTACGTCGAATTAAATGCGAATTAATCGAATATCGGACGTCTAAATACTCGAACGTTCATAATATCGAATGGTTAATAAATCGAACATCCAATATTATGGTAGGTACATACATAAGCAACTATTATCAAGAACGTCGACATTCTTGTCCTTTAAGGAATTTATGTGAAATCAAAGTACCTAGATATACTAGGTAGGTACTTTGATTTCACATAATTCCTTTCAAATAAATTCGGCGTGATAACTACCATGAAAAAGTGCGCGAGTGGCCGTATGTCATACGTTGTAGTTTTTGTTCTGATGGAAGGACGCGAGGCCTCTACAAGAGCGTCACCCCCTGAGCCAATCACTGCTGTCGGACATTGTACTTCCACAGCATTCGGTCGTAAGCGTAGGCTGCCCCTCTAGACAAGTGGCATAAGCGATAGTCGAATCGAAAAGTCAAAAAAGGAAATGTATGGAATTTGACATAGGTAAGTTTAGGACATTATATCGTAGACTTACGTTAAATCCCATACATTTGTTTTTTTGACTTTTCGATTCGACTACCGTTTATGCCACTTGTCTAGAGGCTCTGATCTTGTTAATAAGCTGGCCGCAACAAAATTGAAGAGGTATAGTAACCCGCACCTATTATCGCTCAGTACGGGGATCTCGCGGTCAGTTACCGTCTTGCTACCGAGACGGTATCGACGAGGTGCATGCGCATCTCTAGTTTGTGTAGCCGCCCGCCACCGGCAGTCTGCCGCCGAATTCTATTATGTGCACACGCATCTGCTCGCTATTCCTATTATTTTCCGCGCTAGCTACCGCATGGCGGCGCGAGTCACGTCACGTTCTCACGCGAATACTCCTTTTAAGGCCCCTCTCTCAAAAATGATGAAAAAGAGGTGTAAATGAAACCATTTTTTGTTGGCATTTATTGACAAATGACTGCCAACACAATATACAGTATTAATCTACAAGGTATACACCTTGATTAATACTGTATATTTTGTTTCATAATATGGTTTTGTAAATTATATAGTAATTCTAAATACGAGTATATAGTTTGTAAAAAAATCATCGAATCAGCACCAAATTATTGAGATATAACCACTTTATGACTTCAATTTTTATCAAATAATACGAAAAAAAAAAACAATATTTGAAGAAAACTTACACCTATAATTTGGTAATGTTATATTTAGAATAAGTTTAAATTTTAATTGATAAAAAAATAATAAGACGACCATTGAAAGAGTACATCTGTTTGTATCCCCTTGCGCTCGCCTAGAGAATTAGGTCGTGTTTGCTTCGCCCAAATGCTCAAGGTCGTTGGCGATATCACAAGCCTTAAGATAATATTACTTAAAACTAAGACTGTTATAACTTCTATTAGTTTCGACAGTAAACTTTAACTACAGTACCTCTACCTTTCTGAAAGAATTAATAAATATATTATTATTATTATAAGTCATATACAGTACGGCCCAACGTATTCACTTCACTGAATTCTCTACCTGAATATATTGCTCATCCATAGTTTATAATTGTATTCACAGTTAATATTCTCCATGATTGAGTTAACATGTAATAATTACATGAGACAGTATATTAATTAAACAGAGACAAATGGTGTTATTTGATACTGCCGGCATAGTGTAAAGATTAGGTAGTAGAGAATCGCCTTTATAGTAGCGCATAAGTCGACAAATAAATATATAGAGTGCGTCTTATTCCAAAAGCCCTTTGGTAACGGAATTGTATGGCGCAGTAATAGAATTATTGTAATAAAAGTCAGTTTTTGTTTTTTTTTTGGTGGCAAAAAAGCATAGGACCTGCCTGATGGTAAGCAGTTGCCGTAGCCTATGGACGCTTCCAATGCTAGAGATATCACTTGTGAGTTGCTGAACAGAAAATTTAGTGCCAGAGTTTTGTGATGGAGTATCCCTGGCATAGGAAAACGTTCCTTTACGAATCCCTAAACGAGCGCTGGAACCCTGGTCGTTGTTAATAAGAGATATGTAATATAAGTATCTAATTAATATTATTATCAAGAAGTTTATAAAATAGTTATACCAATAAAAGTTGAACGATGAACCGATGTGATGTCAACAGTGTGCACGCTGGTGGTTGCCCCGCCCGCTAAGTTGCCTGCTTGTCTATACCCATTAAATCTAAGCGGTAGGTATTTAATTTGACATTTTGGCTTAGGTTTCTTACTACTTACTTATCTATACTATGTTGGCGGGCTCGAAATATCACTGTCGAGTAAATTATTACGTACCCGAACAGAATAGAGAGATGGTGAATATTCGATATGATGTAGTCCTCTAATATAAATAAATTTGGGGTGTTTCGGCATTTGACTATACGAAGAAATGCCAAGAATAACATTGTATACTGATATTTTAGTAAGTATTTAAGTGCGACTATACAGTTATTAAGGATTAAAACCACAATTATTTTTCAATAGTGAAGTACCTATTTGTTTTGCTTTATTAGTGTTGAGTATTTTATTAGTATTGACTAACTTGGTGGTCCAGTGGCCGCAGTATGCGCCTGCTGTGCACGAGGTTGTGGGTTCGATTCCCACACAGGACAAAACTTTGTGTGACCCACAAAGAGTTGTTCTGAGTCTGGGTGTAATTTGGGTCCGTTAATTGTATGTTTGTAAAGTCCCCCGCGACACAGAGCTTGTTCTCCAGTGCGGGAATTGACTTTAAAAATAAAATAAACGTATACCTACGTAACATGTGTGAAATAATCTGTAAAAACATAATATAACTGTCTCACATAAAATAATATCTCACTCGTACCTCAGTAGCGTTAGCTATTTACTGTACCTTTAGGTAATTTTATAGACCTATACTATTCTTAAAAGCAATGTTATTGTATTCACTTATCAAAATAATAGTTTCTCAACTGATTCGTTTGACATGCTTAAATGCTACTGCCTAATAATAAAATGGTAACTGACTATTTCCTATAATAGGAGGGAATTGATAACTTAGAGGCAGCAGTCATTTTGGCATGTCTTATATTCATTCATTTATGCTAACTATTTACTTATACCTCTAGGTAATTTTATAGACCTATACTATTCTTAAAAGCAATGTTATTGTATTCACTTATCAAAATAATAGTTTCTTAACTGATTTGTTTCACATGCTAAAATGTTGCTGCCTAATAATAAAATGTTAATTGACTATTTCCTATAATAGGAAGGAATTGTAACTTAGAGGCAGCAGTCATTTTAGCAAGTCTTCAATTTATTCATTTATAAACCTTTAGGTAATTCTGGAGACTTTCTTTAATTTCTTAAGAAACATGTTATTAAATTTACTAAATAAAATAATAGTTTTTCTATTGACTTATTTGATATGCTAAAATGGCGCTGTCTTATAATAAAATGTTAACTGGCTATCCTATGGAGGGGATTTAAAAACCGAAGAGGCAGCAGCCATTTTAGCATAGTCAGTCGGTTTTGAAGAGTTGAACTGTACGGAGAATACCTTGTAAGTACTGTTAATTTTAATATTATAATTAAAAATTTACTAAAGAATGTTATATTGTTGTGTATAATTAGGTATAACGAAGTGTAGTGTAATAAATTGTATAAAATTATACTGAGTTTAAAACAGATTAACGCTTTTATTATCCATCCACTCTGGCTATTCCTACAGTAGGTAGTAAAGAAACATCAACTAAATTACTAAATTACACATTCTCACATTACCATAATGGCGGCTAGCTCTTCTACGTCATCGCCCACCATTTTAACCGCGTATCATTTCACTCGTTCGCTAAAATTCGCAAGAAATAGTTAATTTAATTATTACGCTTTGAACAACGAACTGGGTATTATTTGAATAGGTACTTTTACTAATGTAGATCGTGTAATTACCAAAGATATAAATTTTAGTTGTTATAAAACCAAAGATATACGTAATTAAGTAGTAGTAGCGTGGAAATGTGGCCAGTCTTTTGTGCACCTTTCCTCAGAACTGCGACCTCAATCACCTTTAAATACAATATCTGATTGTTTGTAACTAGTTTAGGTTAGGTTACTTTAATTTTAATAACTATTTATGTAAATATCTTATGAAATAAATGTTTCTGCCAAAGTAGGTAGGTTGTAAAATCGACAAAAGAAGATGTTCTTTATCCTTTTATTGACATCATCTTAAACGGGTGTACCAACTACGTCGAATTAAATGCGAATTAATCGAATATCGGACGTCTAAATACTCGAACGTTCATAATATCGAATGGTTAATAAATCGAACATCCAATATTATGGTAGGTACATACATAAGCAACTATTATCAAGAACGTCGACATTCTTGTCCTTTAAGGAATTTATGTGAAATCAAAGTACCTAGATATACTAGGTAGGTACTTTGATTTCACATAATTCCTTTCAAATAAATTCGGCGTGATAACTACCATGAAAAAGTGCGCGAGTGGCCGTATGTCATACGTTGTAGTTTTTGTTCTGATGGAAGGACGCGAGGCCTCTACAAGAGCGTCACCCCCTGAGCCAATCACTGCTGTCGGACATTGTACTTCCACAGCATTCGGTCGTAAGCGTAGGCTGCCCCTCTAGACAAGTGGCATAAGCGATAGTCGAATCGAAAAGTCAAAAAAGGAAATGTATGGAATTTGACATAGGTAAGTTTAGGACATTATATCGTAGACTTACGTTAAATCCCATACATTTGTTTTTTTGACTTTTCGATTCGACTACCGTTTATGCCACTTGTCTAGAGGCTCTGATCTTGTTAATAAGCTGGCCGCAACAAAATTGAAGAGGTATAGTAACCCGCACCTATTATCGCTCAGTACGGGGATCTCGCGGTCAGTTACCGTCTTGCTACCGAGACGGTATCGACGAGGTGCATGCGCATCTCTAGTTTGTGTAGCCGCCCGCCACCGGCAGTCTGCCGCCGAATTCTATTATGTGCACACGCATCTGCTCGCTATTCCTATTATTTTCCGCGCTAGCTACCGCATGGCGGCGCGAGTCACGTCACGTTCTCACGCGAATACTCCTTTTAAGGCCCCTCTCTCAAAAATGATGAAAAAGAGGTGTAAATGAAACCATTTTTTGTTGGCATTTATTGACAAATGACTGCCAACACAATATACAGTATTAATCTACAAGGTATACACCTTGATTAATACTGTATATTTTGTTTCATAATATGGTTTTGTAAATTATATAGTAATTCTAAATACGAGTATATAGTTTGTAAAAAAATCATCGAATCAGCACCAAATTATTGAGATATAACCACTTTATGACTTCAATTTTTATCAAATAATACGAAAAAAAAAAACAATATTTGAAGAAAACTTACACCTATAATTTGGTAATGTTATATTTAGAATAAGTTTAAATTTTAATTGATAAAAAAATAATAAGACGACCATTGAAAGAGTACATCTGTTTGTATCCCCTTGCGCTCGCCTAGAGAATTAGGTCGTGTTTGCTTCGCC
This sequence comes from Trisateles emortualis, assembly GCA_947095525.1. NCBI lineage: Eukaryota > Metazoa > Arthropoda > Insecta > Lepidoptera > Erebidae > Trisateles > Trisateles emortualis. The sequence continues at coordinate 16,049,685 of OX352745.1, forward strand.
CAAATGCTCAAGGTCGTTGGCGATATCACAAGCCTTAAGATAATATTACTTAAAACTAAGACTGTTATAACTTCTATTAGTTTCGACAGTAAACTTTAACTACAGTACCTCTACCTTTCTGAAAGAATTAATAAATATATTATTATTATTATAAGTCATATACAGTACGGCCCAACGTATTCACTTCACTGAATTCTCTACCTGAATATATTGCTCATCCATAGTTTATAATTGTATTCACAGTTAATATTCTCCATGATTGAGTTAACATGTAATAATTACATGAGACAGTATATTAATTAAACAGAGACAAATGGTGTTATTTGATACTGCCGGCATAGTGTAAAGATTAGGTAGTAGAGAATCGCCTTTATAGTAGCGCATAAGTCGACAAATAAATATATAGAGTGCGTCTTATTCCAAAAGCCCTTTGGTAACGGAATTGTATGGCGCAGTAATAGAATTATTGTAATAAAAGTCAGTTTTTGTTTTTTTTTTGGTGGCAAAAAAGCATAGGACCTGCCTGATGGTAAGCAGTTGCCGTAGCCTATGGACGCTTCCAATGCTAGAGATATCACTTGTGAGTTGCTGAACAGAAAATTTAGTGCCAGAGTTTTGTGATGGAGTATCCCTGGCATAGGAAAACGTTCCTTTACGAATCCCTAAACGAGCGCTGGAACCCTGGTCGTTGTTAATAAGAGATATGTAATATAAGTATCTAATTAATATTATTATCAAGAAGTTTATAAAATAGTTATACCAATAAAAGTTGAACGATGAACCGATGTGATGTCAACAGTGTGCACGCTGGTGGTTGCCCCGCCCGCTAAGTTGCCTGCTTGTCTATACCCATTAAATCTAAGCGGTAGGTATTTAATTTGACATTTTGGCTTAGGTTTCTTACTACTTACTTATCTATACTATGTTGGCGGGCTCGAAATATCACTGTCGAGTAAATTATTACGTACCCGAACAGAATAGAGAGATGGTGAATATTCGATATGATCGATTAATTTAGTCATGGAATCGAGACATTGCTGTATTTTTATTTAAAGAAGAATTGCTTACATAACCTATGACAGCCGCAGTAACGTAGGTACTTACCTAATGGTGACCACCTAATGCACCACTACAGAGAGCAGACAGTACAAGCTTAAAATCCTACTAATATTATAAACGCGAAAGTTTGTAAGTATGGTTGGATGGATGGATGGATGTTTGTTACTCTTTCACGTAAAAACTACTTCTCGGATCTGGATGATATTTGGCACAGAGATAGATTATGGTCTGATATAACACATAGGCTACTTTTTACAGCGATAAACGACATACACGCGGGCGGGGCCGCGGGCAACAGCCAGTAAAAAAAAATATGCTGCGAAAACAATGAGGTATTTAACAAAACAGTATTTATAATGATACCTATACCAGTAAACGTCTAACATAGATAAAACTCGATCATAAATACTATCTTATTATAAAATCAGCCGTAACAACCCACCAATACTGCTTATCCCTAAACAACATAAACTTTTATGTCTATTGAACATGCAAAATTGTGTTAGCCCAATTTTCGCGTCAGTATACCCGTTGTATGCTATTTGTAGCCAATTTACATGCGAAAGCACTCTTTATTAATTTACAATATCAATAGAAACGTGAAATTATCAATGCAATATTATTTAATGATGGCGGGAAATGTGCACGCCATTTTGTATTTCTGTTTTGCATGGGAAATGGCGTCGTTTCTAAACAGCTAATAGTTTCCTTTCGATGTGTATGATGGCAAAGGCAACAGTTTATACAGCCAATTAGTTTTGTGATTTGTAAAATTTTAAAAAGGTTGTTTGGTTATTTAAGTCGGTATTTTTTTCTTTTTATTACTTTTTAAAAGATAATTCCCACTCCAGGGAACAAGCCCTGTGACGTGGCCTGTCTACAGTCATTTGGCTATGGTCTTCTGTAAGGTGAAGGTCCTTCCCCAGTAAGGCTTTCTCAATTGTATGGTGCCCTACCTCTCTATGTTATGTTTGTACATACATATCATCAGGCCCGTCGCCCAGTGGGGTAGGCAGAGCCTATGGTACGCCAATTGCTTCGATCCAAACATACTTCCTTCGCCTCCTCTACATTCATCAACCATATAATGCACGACGTCGATTCTGGGTACTTTTAATTTGGCCCTTTTTTTAGCAAATCCTCTACTTGGTCGCTGTATGTTCTCCTAGGGCGGCCTCTACCGACCGGTTAATATGTTTGTATAAAAAAATTATTCCTGTCTTTCTAGAAACAACCTTGCATACTTCTCGCTACTAGATAAGAACTTAATTTAACTTTGACTTAAAAAATGCTAGAGTATGTTAAGCAAAGCGTCCCGCTACCGACAGCCAAGACACTCATATTTTCTATCCTACTAGTATTTCATCCTATTGTGTTTGTATGGTGTTTGTATGTTGGTTGCATCACTTTCTGCACTAATTGTAACACAAATAAAATTGTAACCACATATAATATATATCGATTCAAATGAGTGGCCTGAGTTTCTTGCCGGTTCTTTCCTTAGGCTAGAGCCTAAGGAAAGAACCGGGGTAGACCCCTGTCTGTTCAGTCAGCGACTCCGGCAGTAGGCAAATTAGCTGACGTCTCATTTGGCATTTTTCATTAACCTGCATAAATCTAATGAATGTAATCTATATGAATAAATGAATTTGAATTTTATTCTTTCACAAAGACACTTTTTCACAAAAACGTAAATCAAAAAGTCATAATATTAATTTGCATTCGTGTTTCGCGCAGTCATCACGTCGTTGCAAACGTTTTACAAGCACGCCGTCAGTAAAACCCACTGACCTAATTCTCTTAGACTTTGATTGTATCACATCCCACGGGCATAACTCTGTTATCAAATAAATCCTACAGTCTACATTCCTTTGTTTTCAACTTTATATCAGAAGATAAAAACTTTTGTTTGTTATGGTGATGTGTTCATGTCAGAAATATCGTTACGATGGGTCCTTCACTATTGAAGCGGTGAAGCTCTGGAATTCACTACTGAGAGTCCTTCTGTGGATGTCTTTAGAAGAAGAACGAGAGAGCATTTTCTGTCTGTCGTATATCAGTAATTTATGTTGTTTTAGAGAACAAGCTCTGTGTCGCGGGGGACTTTACAAACATACAATTAACGGACACAAATTACACCCAGACTCAGAACAATTCTTACTTACAAAGTTTTATTCTCTGTGGGAATCGAACCCACAGTCTCGTGCACAGCAGGCGCATACTGCGGCCACTGGACCACCGAGGCAGTCTGTATTGTATGTATGTTTATGTATTATATATTTTTATGTATAATATTATATAATATATATGTACACATAATATGTATGTATATGTAAATAAGTATACATTGAGGTATACATTAGTCAGTAAGAATGTTCATATTCTACTCTTTCACTTTTCCTCTTCGGTTGTACACTTCGCTTACTCTCACATTTGTATCTTTCTCCTCTGCCACACTGGTTAGCTGGTAGAAAACTCAATCTTGAGTTAAGCTCGCCTTTGTACATGTTATATGTATCTTTATTTGTATTCTATGTTATTGTGTACAATAAAGAATTTAAGAAATATAAAGCAAGTCTATTTATCATTTCATAATTTACTTATAACTCATTTTGTGACGCTGGGCATGTGGGATTATTACTGGACGTGTGGTAAATAGTAAATTTTAGTCTGCTAGCTCACTCTTACTGTATCGTGCGTTCTGTAATATCTATCGCATTCATACTCAGTCATTTCACACCTATAAGTACGTACGTGTAATAATAACGCAACAAAAGTGAACACCAGTATTAACGTTATTTAATTTTATATAATATACATAATAATAATAGCAACCCATACAATATGTCTCACTGCTGGACATGGATCTTCTGTCCTCTGTCAAGACACAGAGGGTTTAGGCCTTAATTTACACACGCTGACCTAATGCGGACTGGTGAATCAGACATGTTTTTAGAATTTCCTCTAAGACCTTGTTTAGTACATACTAGTTGTTGCCCGCGGCTCCGCTTGCGTAGATGTCGGTTATCGCAATAAAAATGCAGTAGCCTATATGCTATTCCAGACTATAATCTATCTCTGTGCCAAATTTCATCCAGATCTGTTCAGTAGTTTTTGCGTGAAAGTGTAACAAACATCCATACTCACAAACTCTTGGGCTCTACCCCTGTCTGTTCAGTCAGCGAATCCGGCAGTAGGCAAATTAGCTGACGTCCCATTTGGTATTTTTCATTTACCTGCAAAGTGTCACAGTGTGATCTATATAAATAAATGATTTTGAATTTGAATTGAATTTGAACATATGGAGGCTACCAATTTTACCTATAATAGCGGCAGATTAACCATAGTACTTTATGTGAAATACTCGTGAAAACGCAGAATGTTATTATGTGGCTACACCACATTTTGGTGAAACGTCACGTACGTCGACGAATGAAATACACAGCGTGATTAAATCGATTCGCAAACATCGATGCCTGACGATTATAACCTAACAGGATTTGGTAACTAGATCCCTGAGTATATGAGTTGATTGAATTCTGATGTGTTTGGTTTTAGGGTATCATACCATCGACTTCTTTATCTTGAGGCTCGTTGCTAAGTGTAAGCAGCGCGAATCATTAGATCTGCATGGTTAAGCAAGATTGCCGCGGTCAGTCTGTAGATGGGTGACCATTTTCTAAAAACTCAGCAAAACCTCCGTGCCTTGGAAAGCACGTGAAGCCGTTGGTCCTGCACCTAATCTTTTTTTAGTCGTGTCGGATTGCCGTCCCATCGTACTATGAGAGTGAAGAAATATCTCCGTTGAGATTGGCCGCCGTGACCAAAATCGGACCGAACCGAAATTAATAGGTACCTATTATTAGCAACGACTTCTAGGCATCTTCTTGCCATCATGGATGCCGAAAGATTATTCTTAGCGTACATTTTACCCAGTGTCTAACAATTTTCGACAACAATGCCCAAAGTTAATTATATAATTAATTATTATGATTAAGATAGGCACTATACAATTTAGCAAACCCGACTAGGGAAGGACTTCCACCTTACAGAAGACCATAGCCAAATGACTACACACAATGATGCAGAGCTCATAGGGATATGTTCTTAATTAAACGTTTTCCTATCCCAGGCAAATTCCATTATAAAACCCTGGTGTAAATTTTTGAGTAGGCAACACGCCTGATACCTTTGGTATTGTAAGCGTCCATAGGCTACGGATACTGCTCACCATCAGGCGGGCCGTATGCTTGTTTGGCTTCTGTAGTATGAAAAAAGAAAAATAGCATTCATCTGCCTTCCAGAATCAACCTTGCATACAATTTTCTATACTATGAAACGAACCTTTTTATTAGTTGACAAAGTCACTCCAAACTCGACAAAGTAAAAGCTACACAAATATGAACTATACTGCGTTAAAAATAAGGTTGTTGTATTTTCGGATGGTTGTTAAGACGTTTTGTAAATTGACTCATTATTTTTTGTGGTTCTAGCATTCGTACTAATGAGGTTTTGTGATATTCTCTTAGGGTATTTGTACACTAGGCTGATAATAATAAAATTTGGGATAACAGTGACCAAGTATAATCTAGAGGCTCTAATATTTCTAACTAGCTGTTGCCTTCGGCTCCGCCTGCGGGGATGTCGTAAATTAATAAAAATAAATAAAATTTCTAAAATAAAAGCCTCAGTTACTCTTTATTACATCAGCTATCTGCCAGTGAAATCCAGTCAAAATCGGTCCATCTGTTTCAGAGATAAGCCGGAACAAACAGACAGACAAAAATTGAAAATAATGTTATTTTGGTGTACCTATGTACCGAGTATACATCTGTTTTGTCGGAGTTGTCTTTTTAAAAGTAAGAAAGAAAGAAGAAATTCCAAAGAGATGTCTGATTCACTAAGCCGCATTAGGCTAGCGTGTGGAATTAAAGCCTAAACTCTCTCTTTCTCTCTCTTGAAAGGAGAAGAGACCCGTGTCCAGAAGTGAGACATATATAGTTTGCTATTATTAGTTTAACTTTATCTTTCACTCTAGTGCGTAACATTCTTAACACCAATGAAAATTCTTTTCCATTTTTACTAATTACCACAAACAGTTTTTGTTCATCGTTTTATTGTTTTCCTTGTTGCATTTTCCTCGTTTTTACTTATTTTCTCTTTTAACTTTATTAACAGTAACAATGCCTTGCAAATGGAAGCTTTGCTGTAATCACCATGTTAGAAAGAGGAATGGTAATGGTAAGGACAAAAATGTCAGCCGCAGAATTGTGCTCCTGCCTTTCTTTTGTTTAAGTTCTTTACATTTAGATTGCTTGACTTTTGACCAAGTTACAACAGCCCACTGTTTTAAAAACTCAAATTTTATGTCATTACTTATGTGTGAAAAATAATCAGGAATCTTGATTAATGAAATAAAATTACAGGTAATCGAGATTGTTTTATTATTTTTAGCATTACAGTTCAATACCGACTTTGATTCGACTTCTAGTTCGGCATCATAAAAACCGAAAAATTTAAATTATTTCAAAAACGGAACTACGTATTCCAATGCTTAATATCATCGGGCCGCAAGCTTGTTTGCCACCTAAGTAGTATATAAAAACCGGGTTTTAAATTATTGTTATCCCTAGCATTGAAAAACGTTCCTTCAAATACGCATTCCTATTAAATACCTTTTGAAAACCTAAATTGAGAAACTGTTCCTCTAGACAACAAAAAAACAAATAGATTCGACATAAGTTTTCGACATTATAGAGTCAACTTATGTCATCCATTGCTCCATTTGCTTTCTATTATATTATCGATGGCTCCTAAGTATACTGAGTCAACCATAGATTTATATGTTTCACTAGATATGCAATAACCGCGAAAACACACTACCACCTAACACATGCCCCGGCATGTGTCCGACTGTCTTTTGTTTTGTCATGAGCATGGCGTTCGAATGGCGCAAAACAAGAAAATGAGTGAATGTATGGTGAAATTTTGCGATTTCGAAACGCACGTTTCGCAAAAGTGTAACAAGGCAAACGAAATTACTTTTCACATGTGAGATAAATGTGTTTTCAATTAATTATTGTTGTAAATGATAAAAAAAACTAATTAAAAATATTGGCGGCTAACACATAGTTCAGGGTTGTCAGTTAAAACCTCGTTCGGTTTCCCTGTGTTTATGGGAGGTTTTTGTATTGAATGAAATATATTTAAATTTAAATGAAATAAATTTAAAATAGATTTGATTCATTTTTATTAAATTTAAAATTAGTTAAAAAAATGATTTAAATAATTAAAAAAAAAATACCAATTTTTAAATTAGTTAAATCAAATATTAAATAAGAAAATAATTAAATTTATATTGTGAAATGAAAAACAAACAAAATAACAAAAAAGCTACTTTAACAAAATTTTCCTGCTGACCTCCATAATATGTAGGTTGAAAATTATAACATTCAATGTAATTAATCTAATTGAATATGTTCCAATTTCAATAATACAATTAGTTCAAAAATTAAATTACATCTGATTAAAAAAAATTATTAAATTGAGGGATTTTTTTTATAGAGTGTGCAACACCGAGCTTGTCGATGCGAGTGAAAAGCTGACTTCAATATTTTGACATAAACTGTATGGAATTGCATCTCTATAATAATATGTTTACCTCAATGGAGTCAACTAACAAATTTTGAGAATTGCACTTTTTTGTATATTAACAACAATCAAATCATTTCCTATTTACCTGTTAAAAATTAAAATTCATATCTCCATAAATAACAAAATAAAAATAGCGTATACTGGATCAAGTATAGTAATTTATTTATTTTGCACTCAGTATACTGAGTCAAGTGCTTGCTACCAATATACGCGGGACACGGGACACGAATGTGGTCATATAGGTGCAAGTTGAAACAGCGCGATGTGCGGACGTAATTGTGTGCTTTTTGTTACCAAAAAATAGTTGCTTTTCTTGTGTTATTTCGATTTAAATTTATAGTCATAATTGAATAGAAAGTAGTCATGAGTACTAGGTCTCGAAAAACATACCATTTATAATTTCACAATATTTGATCTAGGACATCGGCAGTGTTATTGCCGATTCTGGTCTGATAACTACGGTGGCCAGAAGCGGAACAGAATCGTCTTTTTAATGTATATGATGGTAAGTTATAAATACAAAATACAAATTAGTCATCGTTTTCTAATTGTTGGTCACACCCAAAACGAGGGAGATAGTATGCATGCACTAATAGAAAGACAGACGAAAGACAAAATACTATATACACCTGCCCAATGGTACATGGCGTTTCAATTTGCCAAAACCGACGATAAACCTTATAAGGTCACCGAAGTGTCTCAAGATATTGTAATGGACATCAAAATAATGCTTAAAAAGGTCAACAACTGGAGTTTTGTCTGTGATGGATCTAAGATGCAATGGAATAAAGTCACTGAAATAAAAATTGAGCCAGAAAATCCTTACAAATTATTTTATATAACTAGTTACCTACATGGAAGATTCTTATAACTGTATTGAACAGTCAATACAGATATAAGAATCTTCCATGTAACTAGTTTTTTTTCTAACTTAATTAAAAGCGACAGCAATAAAGTTGAAAGCGATTCGGAATAATTAAAAAAATAATTTGTCCTTTTTATTTTTCTAGATATATTTTTTCCTAATTAACCTCTTAAGTAATTTTTGAGACTGATTTTGTTCTCAGCAATAAATATTAAGTACAAAGATATTAAGAATTGTATACATACTTACTGTGATTTTCTTTAAAGTAATTAAGAAAGATTACTGTCCTAAATTATTGTGATTTAAAACAATTATTAAAAAAATCTCCTATTTTACAGAAACGTGCAATTGATACAATCTATATTTTGTATTTTTGTTACCTAAGACTAAACCAGCTAAGCCCTTGTTTTTATTATGTCTAGTATTGTTGAATTTTGTTAATTTTATAAATATCCTAAAGTTGTGTTAAGGGCCCCTTTTCCCGAAAGTTTAGGCATTTTACGCACGGAGACGGCTTGCGCCCGCGTTGCACAGGAGCCGTTGCGATATGAACTCCGGTGACCTATGGCGGCGGGCGAGCACGCCACAGTATAAATAATCAGTAGTTCAAATATTATTGGCGTGCTGGTAATAAGAGCTAGTTTGCAACAAAAACGTATAGCTTGATGTATGTCCACTGCACTATTGACTGTAAACACTAATACACTTATATTGTTATGAATGTATTAACAAAGCAGGCGATGATCTAATATATAAAATTCTCGTGTCACAGTGTTTGTAACAAACAAAACTCCTCGGGAACGGCTTGACCGATACTTATGAAATTTTGTGTGTATATTCAGTAGGTCTCGGGAATAGGAGGTCAACTATTTTTTTTTGGTAGTAGGTAGGTAGGTTTATACCTAAATCGATTTATGGCGTATTAGCATCTATGGGAGTGTGAGGTAGCTATTTTTATTTTACCTAATATGCAAATTTAATAAGCATTTTTTTTGTTTTACCACCTTATAATAAGCAAGCATACGGCCCGCTTGATGATAAGCAGTTACCGTAGCCCATGGACGCTTGCAATACCAAAGGTATCACTTGCGTGTTCCCGACCCATTTTTTTAACACCAGGGCTTTATGATAGAGTATCCCTGGGATAGGAAACGTTTCTTCCAAAACGCATCTCTAATAGTAGAGAGGCCAATGCATTAAAAAAAAGTTTTCGTAGGACTGAAAAGGTTTATAGCGACAAGTGGTATCGTTGGAATCGGCATGGTTTGCTGATACTCAAACTGGTTGTTGTCGCTTTCTAAAGTGGTGGAGGGGGTAGCTATGACGTCATTTGTGACGTCACTCCTGGTTTTAGATTTTGTCGATTATTGCGGTAACTATTCATCCGATTTAAACAATATGGGTATCAAATGACAGGTAATTAAATTTCTAACAAAACATGCAAAGCAATTTTTATTGTAGGTATTATATTTTTAAAGATATTTTAAAAAATGTAACTTTTTTGCCGTTTTTTTTTCGAACACGAAATGTTTGGTGCACAATATACCTCATCAATATAAATATTAGACCAACACTTGGGCAGTAAAAAATTTGCTACATTATCGTAGTGTACAAAAAACTTTGAATTTTGTAAATTGCTGTAAAAACAACAAAATTATGACGAAATTAAACGCCGCCATGCCCAGCGCAAAGACGCGCGGCAGCTGGAAGCCGGCGAGTTGTTTCAGCGTCAGACGCTTACAAGCGATGATTTAGATGATACGTACTTACCTACATTTGCCAAATCATTGCCTATGTTAATGTAAATTTCAGTAAGTCATGGATTTATGTATTGAAAATTAGTTGATTTTATTTTATGTATTAAAAATCAACACAGGTACATAGGCAAACTTAATGTCAATAACATTTTCTACCAGTCAATCTTAGATTGTGCAAAGATAATAATAAAATCCATGCAAGTGTTGTAAAAAGAGCTTATAGCAAAAATGATAAAAATATGTATTTAAATCATTTAGGTACGTACTAATATATTTAACGCATATACACCGAAAACGCTCATTGAGCGACAAAGATTGTGTGTTCATTTACGCTCTAACTCTGTCGTGAAAAGGTTGCATCGACTATAAGACATTATAGGTTTTTTATGTTGCCATATCGCGTTGTGGTCATATACAATAATAATATTCAAGATAATATACCTATGAACTTCGCTATGTGGTCTTTCTGTGTTTGCCACTATACGTCATGAGTGTTTTAATTAAACCAATAACACGAATGTCGCGATGTGAATGTTTTTCAGTTACCGCAACCAATTGTGATCTGTTTTGTTTTTACTTATTGAGCCTTTTCGGTCCTTTAGCGAAACATTTATTTTATTACAAACTTAATAACTATCATTTGTACATAACATACTCTTCGCGGTGCCGGCGTGTTAGAATACCACCATTCCTAATCATCTCGAGGGTTTCACAAAAAGGGAAGGAACATGATGCTTTATAGGTATGGGGGGCAGCAGCGCCATCTTCAACTATATTACCTATCTAAGATCAAAATGCGGTCATCAATCTACATTTCAGGCATGGTGATTATTCGCAAAGCCCCGTTAATGACAGACACAACACTACCACGGCCTCTAGTCACCGATAGCCCCGCTAATCCTAGCAACGGTAGTGATCAAGGGTACGGTAGGGCAGGGAATATTAAAAATCCTCGACAGAGAACCGGCTACCATCCCCAACAAGGACTGGCCCTAGTGATATACAATGCACGCACGTTGTGATCTGAAAAAAAAGATGATTTGGGAGAAAAACTAGATTAAAATATAGTTGGACTATCTGAAGTCCTTGAGCAGGACTCGATACTACTTGAATCTTGTTCTACTACTGGGAGGACAACTGTCCCTTGGTGATATCGAGTTTATCGTCCACAAGTCCATCATAAACAACTCCTTACCATCAGGCGGGTTCCGTATGCTCTTTAGATAAGCAAGTAACGCCAAGACCATCGAAAATGTGTCGACTAGGGTAGGGTATCTTGTGCTTAAACACCAACAGGTATTCACTGAATTCACGATGACGAATTCACGAATATATTGGCTAATATAACTATACAATACAATTTTATTATATGAATAGTTATTAAAATGAAAGTAACTTAACCCTAACTACCGCGAATTATTAATTATTTACAAATTTATATGTAGGAGACAAAGATTAGCAGACTTTATGGAAATTTTTTGAATTTAATGAAAAAGCCTTTATTTCATGAATTCGAAGCCACAAGCGACTTTATCCTGTCATTGAACAAGCAAATATTATGGTGATGTATCTGTTATCAATGGGGTAAGAGGCACACTAAATATTAACTAGACCTTAAAAAAGTCGGTTGATGAAGTCTAGGTACCTACGTGTTGTAAATGTTCAGCTTTGGTAAGTCCACAATCACTTTTAATGCCTAGAAAACCATATATAAATGACGGGTTTTCGGGACAATCCCACCCACATGCCCACCGCTGTGACTCCCGTGAGCCAGGATAAACAGCGGAGTAACCAACTGATTCACCGAGTTTTGACACTCGTGCGTCCCGTGGACAACTAAACCTACTGTCTTGGACCCCGCAACGAATTTAATCAGAAGTAAATAGGAGGAATTAGAAAGAAAAGTTTCCACTTCCCTCCACGGAGGACCTTAAACTACGGGACCTATGGGAGCTAAGTTTGATTGCTATAATATGTATGGCAGAAACGTTTAAATGCACGGAAATTCCCTACAGATGAGACTAAATCCCCATAGTAGGCCACTCCAGACGATACATGTAAGCTGTTCAACATAATAGTACGATCATTATGCCAAAGACTACACTCCCAGAGTAGGTATGTGATGAGCAGACTGCTCCTGATCGGAGCCAGGTGTTGAGCATTGACAGTTCCGCGAATCAACTAGCTTAAATGAGTATAACTTGCTCCGAAAGTTACCATGACCCGTAAGAAACTGAGCGACACTGTGGATCAATCTCCTCAACCTTCAAATGACGGGTTGGTAGTTTAAGTGGTTGTAGTAAAGCTTTTAGAAAAAATATCTCAATTTATGAAGGTTTAGCTCAAAATGAAAGCCCCGTATTACAAGTCTTTCAGAAGCTTTTTAATTCCGTAATCGTTGAATGAACCTAGTCTAAAGTATGGAAGATATGGATAAGAGGAGTAGAGCATCATACTAGTGAGCAAGCCCAACTAGGGAAGGACCTATACCTTACAGAAGACCATAACTAAATGACTACACACAGCGGTGTAGGTGTGTTCCTATCGTTTCGTCTACTATACTATCGTTTTAACGAACGTCTTCCTATGCCAGGGAAATTGCATTATGAAACCCTGCTTAATTTTGGGTCAGCAACACGCTAGTGATACCTTTCGCATTGCAAGGGCCCTTAAGTTACGATAACTGCTTACCTTACGCTTGTTTGCCACCGTAGTTGTATAAAAAAATGGACCAGAAGAGTGGTGGTTCTTTTCTTTAAAAATCACACCATAATAAAAAACTAGACCCATTTCGCTTCTTAACCATATGTACAAATTGTTCTCCCAGGGTTATCGTGATTTGTCAGTAATTCAGATTTTTAATAAAAAAAAAATCTAAAAAAAACTAACTTCACTGCATAAATCCATGAATTACTGAAATTTACATTAACACATGGCAATGATTAGACAAATGCATGTACGTACATAAATCATCGCTTGTAAGCGACTGACGCTGAAACAACGCGCCGGCACGCGTCTTTGCGCTGGGCATGGCGGCGTTTAATTTCGTCATAATTTTGTTGTTTTTACAGCAATTTACAAAATTCAAAGTTTTTTGTACACTACGATAATGTAGCAAATTTTTTACTGCCCAAGTGTTGGTCTAATATTTATATTGATGAGGTATATTGTGCACCAAACATTTCGTGTTCGAAAAAAAAACGGCAAAAAAGTTACATTTTTTAAAATATCTTTAAAAATATAATACCTACAATAAAAATTGCTTTGCATGTTTTGTTAGAAATTTAATTACCTGTCATTTGATACCCATATTGTTTAAATCGGATGAATAGTTACCGCTATAATCGACAAAATCTAAAACCAGGAGTGACGTCACAAATGACGTCATAGCTACCCCCTCCACCACTTTAGAAAGCGACAACAACCAGTTTGAGTATCAGCAGACCGTGCCGATTCCAACGATACCACTTGTCGTTATAAACCTTTTCAGTCCTACGAAAATCGTAAATAAGCGACTTTTTTACAATTGGCCTCTCTACTATAAATGAGCCCTGGAGTACTTATACTACTCACACACAAGACCACAACTACACCGATGTGTGTAGTAATTTAAGTAAAGATTCGGGCTCTTCTCGCTGATAAATCGCCGGAATTAGTACGTCTAACACTTTCATAACAATTTTGTTTATAAATATTTATAAATTTTATGTATGTAAGTAGGTACTTATATTTATTTTATATATTATATATACCACAGCATATATATTCATTATATATTTTTTTAGATATTGTTGAATCTATATCCTTACTATCTTAAATTTGTTTCTTTGTCTTATCCATTTTTTTTGTTTTTGAGTGCACCTACTACCTATGTTCATCTCTGTATCACCCAAGGTCGACTGGTAGAGAATACCTATGGCATTAAGTCCGCTTGTGTGCGATTGTGCATAAAGTTTTAAATAAATAAATAATTTGGCTGTGGTCTATTAATATTATGATCATTTTTGTTTTTTGTACTTACCTAGCCTACAAAAAAGTAGCCCACAAAAAAGTAGTACCTACTACTTTTTTGTAGGCTAGGTACCATGTTATGGCATTAGTTTCCACCCACGGCTTCACCCGCACCACAGATTACTAAATAGTTACTACGTAACAGATACATCACACCCATACAAAAGCCAAAATACCTACGCCATAATAGCCTACAAAATCTTAATAATAGTACCAGCTGTTCGCAGCGAAAAGAAATGTACCATAAGTACGCGCACAAAGAGTCGAGATTGTGTTGCCCGCCGTGCGACTCACGTGCAAGCTCATCATCGCACGAATGCGGTAGGGTTGTCTTTCTAACTTTCTCGTAAATTTTTAAGGAAGAGTACCTACACACAAGAAGCATTTTAAAATTACTAGGTACTACTAACTGAAGCCAGCTAAAATGCGTCCCTACTTTCAAATAACGTAACGTACCTTTCTTTATCTTTCGGCAATGAAAAAAAGTTTTTTTTTTATTTTTCTTTTGACTATGACATCCAACGACTTCACAATAATCAACCATCGTGTCGTTAGTCAAAACTTAATATAGGTACGTAGTGTACGTAAATATCGGAATAATGCGTTTTGAGCGGGAAACGTGTTGTGCGCGCTTTGTGTCGCGTGCGGCAGCCCACTGGCGATCGGCTCGGTTACGAGCTACATAGCGATAGGTACATAGCGCGTGACCTTGAGCGAGTGACGGAGGCCTGCCCGCACTTACAACCCCAGGCAGAAACAAGCAAGAAAAAGCTCCATAGGTACTTAGGTACATCAATTCATCCAAACATTCGCATTTATAATAATAATATGTATTAGAATAGATATGGTATGCCAATGTGTTCCTTTACTTCTCTAATAATAACATATTCTACAAATGAACAATAATATTAGAACACTAAAAATCTTACCGTAATATAACAATAAAGTTTACGCACCCTGCACTGTGCCGAATATACTTCACGAACAATGTATGTGTGCGAGGATCACGCACACACGCGCACTCCACGGCCGGTCGACCGATAATTACCTAATCTGTAGCTGCGCTATTTTGTGAATACGCTCTTAATACTCTTTCAAATTTCCACGCAAACGAAGTCGAGGACAACAACTAGTCAATAAATAAATATCGTTGGCTTGTATCGTGGACACCAGATAGTTGATATAATACATATATACTTATTTTGTAAATACTTATTATGTATAGGTACTTATTATGTATAAACATTCATGACTCGGAAACAAATGTCCATGCACATTTGCCCTTACCGGGATTCGAACCCGGGACCCTAAGTCCGTAAGGCAGCCTCACTACCGCTGCGCCATTCTGATCCTCAGTTAGTATGTATAAATATGTAAAGGTGAATGTTTTCATTAAAGATATTAAAGATTCAAAATTCTAGTCATACTGACTTCGCTATTCTGTGTAGAGAAAAACATTACAGTATTATATTGTGACGTATTATATTGTGGCGACGATAATGTGGTCGCGAGCAAAAATTGCGTAGGTCCTCCCTCGATGACGTCCGGCAGGACACTGGCGCGGTGCGCGCGTCGCGCGCGAGCAGTTTTTCACGTATTTATTTTATATAAAAAAAAATAAGGGCAATTTTATAAATCTATCCAATAATATCCTTGTCAAACCCGATTAGTAAATGAAATGTTAAATTTTCATAAACGTTGCGTTCCCCCAAGTCTCATACAACTTGAAATACTTTCAAAATTGACTTAACTTCAGACTTCTTTTTTATCGAGCAAAAAGTTAAATTTTGCGTTTTTAACCAAAAAAGTCACTAGATCAAACATGTATCTGTACTATATATTTTTTTGCGAATTTTAATATATTGATTTCTCTGAAAACAACTCGATCTAGAAACGTTAATTTCGGAAAAGGGGCCCTTAATGTTACTACCATTTCGAGATCTCTTAAATTAAAATAATTAGGTAACATTAAAGGCGTTTTTTACTAAATTGTACCACACTTGACTCAATTTAAGGATAGTTCACCTTCAAAATTATATCCATGTATAGTGAGTCATCTTATTATATTTTAACAAAATATGAATTCATGACAGAAAATATAATATGTAAAAAATGCATTAAGTAACTAAAAATATTTTTTGCCACACTTCTTAAGTAATTTTGCCGCAAAACGTAGTTTTAATAATGCGACGTATAAAAATACAAGTGGTAGTTGATCCATTTTTAATAAACAAATAATCGCCGTATACTAGTATAACTACATTATCTCAGAAATTAATAAAATAATATAAAATTTATTATATACAGATGATAGGCTTTATTATATTCAATTCACTTTGATTAGTTATTTTTTCTTGGTTGTATTAACAATTTTAATATAACCATTCGCTCTTCTTATCGCCTTCCTGTAAAGTTATTAGAAGTATAGTTGACTCAGTATACTTAGGAGCCGTCGAATTATTCGACTCGACTACCGTTAATGCAACTTGTCTAGAGGGGCTGGTACTCAAATTAAATTCTCAAACTGCCTCGGTGGCTCATTTTTAACGTCCTAAGCAAGAAGACGCTCAGATATAGTCTCAGTCAAGACAATCACGCTTTTTTCAGCTTAAAATACCTCTGATCATTTTTTACCGTGCACCTAGCTCTGAACGCCTATACATTTAAGAATAATAAAATAAACAAGATTTATTACTTATTACACGACAATATACAATACACTTAAAACACCGCAAAAAGGGTATAGAGAAATTACGATCTTAAAATTACAGGATTATCTCTATAAATGACCGTGTAACGGGTATCCCAGCACATTAAAATGTCTAGTGTTACCACATCAGAAAATTTATCGTTATGCTTAGAGGCTTAGGTATAATGATATACAGCCTTCTTCATTTAGTGAGTGGTTGCTTTTCATTGTTATTTAATTCTATAAGGGTGCGGATTTTCTTTTTTTCTACTTTGATGGACTTTCCTTTTAATTCTGTGGTTAAGTCCGAATAGGTAGTAAAAAGAAAAGCTTGGTATTTTTAGCTAGGTAGCTTTAGCACCGAATTCAATCTGTATTCTATCCTAACGCTGGCCTTTACTTGGGTCAACGTATCAACCTTGCAATCCAGCGTGGAAATGTGGCCAGTCTTTTGGGCACCTTTCCTAAGAACTTTCCTAAAACGAAAATATCTGATTGAGGTCGCCTCAATCAGATATTTTATTTATAGGTTATTAACCTAAATACAATATCTGATTGTTTGTAAGTAGGTTAGGTACTATTGTAACTATTCATGTAAATATCTTATGAAATAAATGATATTGCAATTTTCAAGGGTTATTTGTATTCAGTTTTTTTTCGCTTTTTTAAGTCGGTTTATTTTTTAAATATAAATTTAATTTATTTCAACATCCAAGTCGAAAAACGAGGGATGTGTTCTGCTCTAACCAATGTTTATATGTGTCTGACTTGTGGCAGCTTCCAAACGGATGGACTAATTTGCGGTGCAGTTTTGTATGTGCAAGTCAATTTAATCGGGATGGATTTCCATTTGACTTTCCTCAATCGATGAGTTGCAAAAATGTAATAAAAAAGACGTGTGGCACTCGGGGACTGCCGCGGTAAAGCTATTGCATATTCTTTAGTATGATTTTTTTATCGAAACAAATAAAAAATCACAGAATTATCTAATGAAATCATTTTATATTATTCTCAATGATTCATAAAAATATATAAGATTAAAAATGAATACTACAAAGTATTCATTTTTATTATTATATATTTTTTAATTCCTTAAGACTCCTTATACTATAATCTTTTTCACATTAATATTCTCTTAGATCAAAACCTCCTTACACAAATTTGACATATTATTATTGGCCGTTTAGAGAATTCGTCATTTAAAAAAGTATCACCGCTGTGCCATGCCGGTCGGATTGGGAGGGTGTTAGGTTTATTATTTTCGTTACGGAATTTCTGGATTCGGTCTCCACGCCCAAGGCCCGCGATAGAAGCTATGCAATAGCTTAAAAGTTTTAAATCTGACTGATAGTTTTAGAGGTCATCGCGTACAAACTTTTTTGCTTCAATGACGCAAATATTGATTAATATAATAATATGCTGCCGTCTAGTGTAGAATAAATACTTTTTAATGTTACTTTTCTTTAACCTGTCTCAGAGGATTTGGACAGTGTAGTTATTACTAAGATGTAGTAGCTTACTGTCCCGTCGCGTCGTCGCCACGTCGTCGGCGTCGTCGTCCTCGGTCATAATGTTGAGCTCTGCTGTGCAATAAATTATGTCATAAACCACTGACATGGGCAGGTTATCTACTATACTATGGTATTATAAAGATGTTAACTTTGTATCTTTGAAGTTTTAATGTAGGAGATAATCCCTTAAATTTTAAAATAATAAATTCCCTGCGATAGAAAAAAATATTTATTTAAAACACAAGACATGTCATGTATAGCATGCAAAGTAGATAAGGTTTCAGGGTCGCTCTAGGACCTTTTTTAGTCAGAAAATACTAAGTATATATGAGGTTTTGTAAGGTTCAATTTCAGTATGCGCCTGCTGTGCACGAGGTTGTGGGTTCAAAGAGTTGTTCTGAGTCTGGGTGTAATTTGTGTCCATTAATTGTATGTTTGTAAAGTCCCCCGCGACACAGAGCTTGTTCTCTTTGCGTGCGGGATTTTTTTTTTTAAATAATTCTAATATTCAGTATTTTCTGAAATAAATCAATCCAAAGCGACCCTGCAACCTTATCTGTCTTGCATACCTACTGTACTTACGTACATGAAGACAACTACACGTGTAAAGATATCTTCATATGGTCTTCTGTAAGGTCGCATCCCCAGTCGGGCTTACCAACTTGTATCTATACTAATATTATAAATCTGAAGAGTTTGTTTGTTTGTTTAGTTGAACGCGCTAATCTCAGAAAGTACAGGTTTGATTTGAAAAAAACTTTTTTGTAGAATAGTGCATTTATTCAGGAAGGCTATAGGCTATATAACATCACGCTATGATCAATAGGAGCGGAGAAGTAGTGAGATATGTTGCAAAATCGGAGAAAATATTCCAAATTACCACGCGGACGAAGTCGCGGGCGACCCCTAGTGTATATAAATTCTTCGATCTGCGTGTCCAATATAATAACGCATTCAGGGTGCTGCTGGGGCTGCCATGGCGCTGTAGTGCGTCAGGCATGTTTGCCGAAGCGCACACGGATGGCTTTGCGCCAATTATCAGAAAGAGGTGTGCTTCTCTGTTAACCCGTGTCCGTGGCAGCACTAACAGTATCCTGAGTGTGTTCGCAGATAGGTGGGACTCGCTTATGCAACGAAGGTGGGTAGATATACATGTTTCAAAAATTTAATACATAATGTACATTTTCATTTTCTAAATTAACATAATTATTAATATTAATTTTATAATTTATAATTAAAATCTATTGTTTTATGTTGATTGTATTTAATTTAATTTTTGTATTTAATTTATTTTTTCTATTTAATTTAATTTGAATGTTGTAAATTGTATTATATGTCTATCCACTAACACTAGCAGTAAGCTCACTTTTGTTACTAACACTATGGAATTATTTCCGAAATAAATGATTATTATTAATTTATAAATCTGATAGTTTCTGTCCAACAATAACATGTTCACAGAAAATGTATTCACAGGGATCCCTAAAAACAAAAAGGTATAATAACATTTTGGTTCGAACGAACCCTGAATTGAAGATGTCCGATTAATTCTCCACGTAATTACTTAATGTATTTAGATTTCCTGACTGTTTTGCATAATGGCCGGGGCGCCTGAGGTAGTTCAGACAATAGCTGAAACGTACCAATTATTATGTAATGACGAAAGGATCGGGTAACTAGTTTTAGTGATTCATACATATTACCTACTAGCTATACGAAGAGTTATACGAAGAAAACGTTTCATGAAATGCGCATCTTTAAATGAGCACTGGATACCTGATCTCGGGCACAGGAACACAACTACATCGCTGTGTGTAGCTATTTGGCTGTGGTTTTCTGTAAGGTGAGCCTTCCCCAATCGGACTTGTTTTTTTGAATTGTGCATTACCTCTCATTATTAAATACTAGCTGTTGCCCGCGGCTCTGCCCGCGTGGATGTCGGTTATCGCTGTTAAAAGTAGCCTATGTGTTATTTCAGACCATAATCTATTTCTGTGCTAAATTTAATCCAGATCCGTTCAGTAGTTTTTACGTAAAAAAGTAACAAACATCCATCCGTCCATCCATCCATCCATTCTCACAAACTTTCACATTTATAATATTATTAAGGATAGTCGTCCAGATCGATTTCGGTCACGTTGTCCAATCTCAACAGGGATTAGCCAACTGCGCTGCTGTGCAGGATATATTATAGTGCAAAAGTGTTTTCGCAAACACAGGTGCTAATATTTTTTTATTATTATTCCTGCTGCAGGGACTACGACTGGAGGTGGGACACCGCAAAAGCAGCCCAGATCCATACATCTGAGAATCCTCACCTAAACTGTAGCAAGAATTGATTTGACAATATCTCAAGATCACACATCAGTCCTCTAGGCTATTAAATTGACTTGATGGACAATCTCTGCATAGTAGGGGATTTATAGGTAAATATTCCACGTACCCAAATTATAATAAGTATATTTAGACTTAGGTAAAATTGTATATCAACGAGTCTCAAAAATATGTTTTGGTACTTACTACATAACTTTGCGACGCATTACTCTGCCTACCTCTTCGGAGGAAAAGCGTCATTGTAATAAAAAATCTTAAAAAATATTATTTATTCTGGTAACCAACACCAATTTTAGTTCAATAACTTTCCCAATAGATGTCACTGTATCTAGAGCAATTCGAATATTATTATGCATTCGGTGCACATCGTTGTAATAAACATGGCGTCTATAACTCCCCGAAGACTAAGGACATGATCCTATTCAGCCAGATAATTAAACTTGCTCCGAATTATGGTATTTGTTATCTGTTGTTTAGAAAAAATATATCTACATACTTTAATATTTATTTATGATGGAATAAAGTGCTGTTACGAGTATATTATAATATGTAGGTAGGTATTACCTATTTGTCTGTTTATTGCTTATGTTTGAGAACAATTCTTTCTCTATTTTTTTATAACTACTATTTAGGTGGCATACAAGCATACGGCCCGCCTGATGTTAAGCAGTTATCGTAGCTAACAAACGCTTCAAATACAAGAGGTATCATTTGCTTGTTGCCGACCCATTTGTTTTCACAAAAACAAATAGGTCTCAGGGATACCTACTACATCTTAAAAGATGGGATAGGAAACCGTTTCTTTCAAAACGCTTCCCTAAATGAGCTCTGGAGACCTGTATTCACATACACAACACACTAAACCGCTGTATGTAGTTATTTGGCTGTGGTCTTTTGTAAGGTAGAGATCCTTCCCTTGGGCTTGCATTCTTATGAAAATCTGATTTTAAAGCGTGTTTTTTTAATTTAATTTTTGGGAAAGAAAATATTTGTGTGATGAGCACGAATGTTTGTTCTGTGTCTGGGTGTTATTTATCTATAATATGTATGTATTTAGAAATATATAAGTATGTTTATCAGGTGTCTGGTTGCCATAGTACAGGCTCTGCCTAGTTTGGGATCAGATGGTGGTGTGTGAGTTGTTCCGAAAAAAAATAATATAATAATATAAATAATACTGCGCTTATCATCAGGAAGGCCTTGATGGTAAGCTACCGTTACCGTAGCCTATAGGATCTTGTAATACCATAGAGTACCTATAACAAAAAGTTCTGGCAGCCTATAAGATTAGGTCCTTCCTGCTGCAAGACTTGACTGACGTGCGAGGTTCAGACAGTTCAGTGCAGTCAATTAAATCTAATTCTACTGCAAACTTGTTTAACATAACTCGTCAAAGCATCATGCTTTTTTATCCCGAAGAGAAAGGCAAAGGTATTTATGTCGCCAGCTTTGTAAGGTCTTATGTAATACGAGACAAAGCTATTTGCTATATTCCATACTGAAATCCAGACTTTGAGCGGACAATAAGCATTTTTAATGAGCTCCCTACCGAGATTTTCCCGAGAGACTATAGCATGGGTTCTTCAAGAAAGGAGCTATAAGGTTTTTAAAGGGTCGGCAACGCGCGATCCATAGGCTACGGTAACTGCTTTCCATCAGGCGGGCTTGTTTGAGTCCTAGTCCTAGTATTAAAAAAAATCGAAAGGGAAAAGGGTCGAACAGGTAGCCGTATCACAGCGCCAATCAGTAAATAGACAATGAAAATAGTTAAAAATAAAACCACGTACCTTAGTTATATTTTCCAACCATGGCTTGCTGTTATATAAATAGTATGTTGAAAAAAAAAATGATCTACATACGTAGTCATATTCTGTAGTACTGCGATACATTAACATAATGCGGAGTGAAGCAATTACGATTGGATGCACCGGTCATTACCAAGGAGCGTAGGGACGTGCTATAATGTTTCGCGAAATTACCTCTGAATCGATTCATATTTTTATTATTCTCTGTATTATAATTATTAACAAAAATATTTTTTTAAATTTAATGCTATAAAAACATTCAAAAGATAAAAATGGAGACCCACAAATAATTCGCGAATTTTGAGTTTGAGTTGGATCCTTTTCGCAGGAACAAAGTCTAATTTGGAAAAAAGTTCAATCATCATCATTTTGTTACCAAGTATCTATGAAAATAATAATTTTAACAAAAACCGAATTCAGTACGGCAAGTTGTAAAATTTTCAAATATTTGTTTGTTACAATCGAATAAAATCGACTGAGCGTCGGGCTGAACACAGGTCAAGTAGGTATTAAAAGCAATATTTAATCTGTGCGCACTCAATTCATTCATGTCATTATTTCTTATTAATAGTTGCTTAGCAACAATAACCGAAACTTATCTAATCGCCATCAGTAAAATACTTATTATTGAGAAGTTCAGATGGCCATCTGTGGTCTTCTTCATCAGTTTTACTTCACCAAATTACACTTTCTGAATGCAAATGATTGATTAGTTGTTAAAAATATTGAAATTGCTATATGTGTGCCTATAACTTTTGAGGAGTTCCCTCAATTCCTCATGGATCCCATCATCAGAACTTTCTTTTAATGATAATGGGACAAAACTGGAAGTATGTCCTCACAGACAAAAAAAGAATTTTTCAAATCGGTCCATAAATGACGGAGTTATGCGGTAACAAACATAAAAAAAAAAAAAAAAAAATACACACGAATTGATAACCTCCTCTTTTTGAAGTCAGTTAAAAAGTATACAAAAAACCGTTTGAATAATTATAATACAATAATAATAAAAAAGAGTTTGAACGTCAAATGTGCAGAAAGCGTTTTAGTTTTAGGTCTCTTTGGTGGAATGCGCAGGCAGTATGGCGCGACAATGAACCAATCACAGGATTGAAGGATTCACGTCATTGGTTAATACTGTGATACTATGCACTTTGCACTACTACTGCGTCACTGTACATGCGCGAACTGAGCCGACTTTTGTTAAAGATGTTTGCCGGCCACTATACCTCAGTATTATTCTACCAAAATGCCTTTTATAAAGTAATATCCTTTCAAACTTCAAACTTAAACGTAGTGAATATTTACTTTGTGCTCAAAATTAAAACATTTTTTTCTCGAAATTTCATCTCCTCTCAGTTACATCACTAGTTTACTGGAGCGACTTAATAACAAGATAGGCGAGTTGCAGAACAAACCTGATCCCGACATAATATTCATTATTATATATAGACACAAACATAACAATAATATACATAGTACGTTGCATTTCAGAGTACACGCTTTATAGGTAAACAGTTGTAATCAAGCTATTAGGTACGAAGGACGGACATTTTGTGTGATCGGAAAATAATTTAAAATAAGAAAAAAAAAAATTTTTTTAATTTGTTTCTTTTTTTATTTATGTGATTCGGCCTGCTTGAAGTTTGATCGTAGTTCTTTTTATTTATATTCTGTGGTTAAAGTGTAAAGATAGTTTTGTGAATTAGTGACGTCATAGGAGTTTGATAGTGTGATTGTATTGGTAATAAAAGTATTTATAAGGTCAGTCTATAAGGTGAAGGTTAATTACAATTATCTTGTACATAACTTTATTATAAAATTACGATGTTTGTTGATTGTTGATGTTTGATTATTTGTTCCGAATTCGCTTCAAGAAGATTTGCCCCCTGTAAAAAAATCCGTATTCGTCCTACATTTTATGCCGTTTTAGCTCAAGGCCAAATGTAATATTCATGCTATTTTTTATTTTATTTTATTGTAAGATATATTTATGATTGTGTGCCCCGTGCCTTTTCGAAAATGGAAATTTCTAACGCTTAAAAAGATGTGTACCGATTAAAGTACCTATTTAGAAAAAAAAATAGGATAGGTTCTAAATAATAATTCAAAATATAAAATTTTATTTATTAATTTGACTGTACACTGACTAATACAGTAATACCTCCGATTAGATATATTACCTATGTATAAGTAACTACCAGTGATGTAGTTGTGTTCCAGTAAGCGCGTACAGGTGTCCAGTGCACAGCTGTAGTTCCAGATGTAGTTGTGGTCACACAACTGCATCTGGAACTACAGCTGGAAATCGTTTCTTTAAAAATAAACTATTACCTATTTCAGGATTCTTATTTTATCTTGTCGACTCTTTGGGATCTTTTGTAAATATAGGAATTTCCCGAGGAAGTTCTTCAATGAAATAAATGATAAACCATCATAAAACTCTGGTGCTGTTTTTGACGTCCATAGACTACGGTAACTGCGCACCATCAGGCTGGCCGTTTGCTTGTTTGAAGTAAAATAAAACACGTATTAAATACCAATAATGTGTAGGTATTAATAAGTACCTATATGTAAGTGCATACCTATAGGGAAACCTATATGGAACGCGTTTAATTATTTCTTAGGATTATTTTTCCTTATTGTGTATTTACGAGTAAGGATTGGTATTAAGTACAGACAAAAAAGTATTTTAGTGTCTGTGGTTCAATTGCTCTGGCATAAGGCCCATACCTTATGTATTTAGTATACAATATTTTACTAACTGATTTTACTAAGCCAATTATCCATTTTCCACAAAGGCTTTGCGGAAAGGCATAGTGGAACACAGGTAATTAACATGGTACCTAACATTATTTAATTCTACTTAATATTTATAATTGTTAAAGTTTGTGAGGATGGATAGATGTTTGTTTCACGTAAAAACTACTGAACGGATCTGGGTGAAATTTGGCATAGACATAGAGATAGTCTGGAATAGCGAATAGACTATTGTGATAACCGATATCTACGCGGACGAAGCCGCGGGCAACAGGTAGTCTTTGATAATGCTGTGTTATATTTTTTCAAGTTCTTTGGAAAATGATTGTCTGGGAGAGCTTTTAGTTTTTTTTTACCGAAGATCTATAATACTAAAAGATATATATGTAGTAGATCTATAATTCCTAAGGTATGCCAACGTCGGTCATGGTAACTGCTTATCACCAAGCGGGCTTATTTCTTTTTGCGACCCAAATGGTATAAAAAATAAGCAACTTTTGATGGAGCACTATAAAAACGATCTCTTATATATATAAAATTACTTTTTTACAGATATTCTCAAGAAATCGGGACAAAAACTAATATGAAACCTAATCTAGCGATACCTGTCTGTTTGTTTGGTGTTTTTGCTATATGGATAACTAGCTCTACAGGTGAGTAAATAATTATTATTATTTATTAGTTAAAGAATTAAGTACATATTTGATTTCATCTATATTATAATATTATGAAGAAGTGAAGTTTGTGAGTTTATGACGTTGTTATCTCTGGATCTACTGAACCGATTTTGAAAAATTCTTTTACCAATAGAAAGCCACGTTATTTGTGAGTGTCATAGGATATATATTATAATAACCTGAAAAATACCCAACGAAATGGGCACGGGTTAGGTAGTTTCATATATTATACTCATACTGCCTTGATTATCCAGTGGCCGCAGTATGCGCCTGCTGTGCACGAGGTTGTGGGTTCGATTCCCACACAGGACAAAACTTTGTGTTACGAAGTGTTGTTCTGAGTCTGGATGTAATTTGTGTCCGTTAATTGTATGTTTGTGAAGTGCCCCGCGACACAGAGCTTGTTCTCTAGTCCGGGAGTTGCCGTGTTAATTAAAAAAAGGGCATTAAAAAAATACTGAAACTTGGTCGGTGCAGATAAAAAGTTTAAGTGTTCTATGTACGATTTTTTTAATGGATTTTATTCTTCAAATGATGTGCAAAGCTATTTAGTCTTATTCGCCTTTATATGATATTTAATATAATATTTTAACTATGTAGATACTTATTGCGTACATTTTTTAAATTGTTTATTTTACTTAATTTTATTAATAAAAACATGACATGCATTAGAAGGAAAGCTATTGTTTTGTATATAGTTTTCCTTAATTGAGCAATGGAGACTGGATATCAATACTCACGCACAGGAACACAAAACTAGTCTACTGTGTGTAGTTACGAGTATTTCTCTGTGGTCTCCTGTAAGGTCTTTCTTCAGTTTTCTTCGGTAGTATAGTGGTCAGTATCTCCGCCTGTCAAGCGGGAGACCGGGGTTCGATTACTCGCTGGACAGCCATTAGAGAGGTAGAGCACCATACTAGTGGGCAAGCCCGGCTAGGGAAGGATCTCCACCTTACAGAAGACCACAGCCAAATAACTACACACAGCGGTGTAGTTGTGTTCCTGTGTGTGAGTACAGGTCTCCAGTGCTCATTTAGGGATGCGTTTTGAAAGAAACGTATTCCTATCCCAGGGTTACTCCATCTTAAAGCCCTGGTGTAAAAATACGGGTCGGCAACACGCAAGTGATACCTCTCCTATTGCAAATGCTTGAAATCAGCTTGCTTGTTTGCCACCCAAGTAGTCTTATATAAAAAAAAGGTCCGTATGGTGCCATAACTCTCTTTTAAGTCTTTATGTATACGATTTACAATATACCTACATAAGAAAGTATAATTCCTAACTAGAACACCCTTAAACATCAGACGGATGCTTTATAGTATAAGTTTATAACTCTGCGTGGAAGTTACAATGGGATCTGGATCAACTGTAGCCTCGTGAAGTCACTTTACAAGCGCATTACAGTTACTACTACTTAGCTCTACTTGAACAAGCTTATTACTTAGCTTATTTTGGAGTTCAGCACACTGCATATTGCTTTTGAATTGAAACTTTATAATACAGGTAGGTACTATCATCAAAAGATGAGTGTCCATGTGCGTCATATTTATTATTATTACTAGTGATTACTGTCCCACTGCAGGGCAAAGGCCTCCCTTTCATTTTTTTTTTCATTTTTTTGAAAAGACAACTCCCGCACTAGAGAACAAGCTCTCTGTTGCGGGGGACTTTACAAACATACAATTAACGGACACCAATTACACGCAGACTCAGAACAACTCTTTGTGGGTCGCACAAAGTTTTGTCCCTGTGTGGGAATCGAACCCACAACCTCGTGCACAGTAGGCTAGGCACATACTGTACTAGACCACCAAGGCAGTCATTCTTCCATTGGTTACGCTCGGAACCTCTTACTTTCTCGTCATATTTAGTTGAAGAAATTTCAATGATTATTGATTTAAAAGTAAGATTTTATGTTATAGTTTTACTATGTCCACATACGGCATGTCTTCAAACTATGCTTCCTCAAGGCCGTCTCAAGGGTGTCTAATCATTTTGCTGGTGTGGTGGTCTGCCTAGAGCGCCTTCTTAACCGACTTCAAAAAAGGAGGCGGTTCTCAAATCGACTATAGCTACATATGTTTTTTTTTGTTAAAAAATTGAACCGACTTCAAAAAGCAAATAATAGATAACTGAATACTGATTTAAGTCGGTTATTTTGTTTACGATACAGATTTGTTTAATATACTTATTTAATCAATTGGCTATAGGTACATATCATTTTTGCAGATTTCATCGTGAACGAAGGTACTCGTAGTTAAGTATCAGGAATTTTCTGTGATTTTTGTACAGGAAATAGACGTAGGGCACCATACTACCGAGCAAGCCCAACTGGGGAAGGACCTCCACCTTACAGAAGACCACAGCCAAATAACTACACAGTGGTGTAGTTGTGTTCCTGTGTGTGAGTGCAGGTCTCCAGCGCTCATTTAGGGATGCGTTTTATATGAAACGTATTTCTATCCCAGGGATACTCCCATCATAAAGCCCTGGTGTAAAAAAATGGGTTGGCAACACGCAAGTGATACTTTTGGTATTACAAGCGACCATAGGCTACGGTAACTGCTTAACATCAGGCTATGCTTGTTTGCCACCTAACTAGTATAAAAAAATTGCTGGGCTCAAACCTTTGCTTCTCTCTCTATCTAACCTCTTGCTCAATGTCCATGTTTTAACCCTTACTATCTTACTTCCCAATCATCTTCCAGGAGTCTACATACCGAACCTGTCAGAAGCATGCTACAGGTGCCTATGCTACGTGTCAACGGGATGCGACATGACAAACGGCTGTACAGGAGGATACTGCGGACCCTTCAACATCTCCAGGGTATATTGGAAGGAGGCGGGACAGGTGGTGCTACCTGATGATGATGCTAATAGAAATCATGGTAAGAATTTGAATTTAAACCTTTGTCGTTTGTTTGTTTTTTTTAAAGACAACTCCCGCTCTAGGGAACAAGCCATGTGTCGCGGGGGACTTTACAAATATACAATTAACGGACACAAAGTACACCCAGACTCAGAACAACTCTTTGTGGGTCACACAAAGTTTTGTCCTGTGTGGGAATCGTACCCACAACCTCGTGCACAGCAGGCGCATACTGCGACCACTGGACCACCAAGGCAGTCAAATTGAATTCCACAATATTGAATTCTAATAGACTATCTTCTGATGGTGAAAGTAAAACATTGTAAGGAAACTCGTATATAAGTATTGTCGAAGGATTTTTTTTCTCATATCTCTAATATTAATATTTTTTCTCTCTTATTCATCAACCAGTATTGGACCAGTATGTGTGGTATAAAACCTCTTTCTACATTTTTTCTTTTTTATTTCTCAATCAAACTATGAAAAATAACTTAATATTTGGCTTTATTTCTAGCATGGGAGGATTGTTCCAGAAGCTACCACTGTGCCAAAAGAATCATTGAGAGTTATTTGCTGTTGTTTGCAAAGGTATATATATATAACATGTTTATAATATGTTTATGTTACACTAGCTGTTGCCCGCAGCTCCGCCCGCGTGGATGTCGGTTATCGCTGTAAAATTTTCATCCAGATCCGTTCAGTAGTTTTTACGTAAAAGGGTAACAAACATCCATCCATCCATACATACATCCATCCATCCATCCATACATCCATCCATCCATACTTACAAACTTTCACATTTATAATATTAGTAAGGATTATATTTTTTGTTATTGAGATCCTTTCCCTATCAGGCTTGCTCGCTTGTGTGGTTTCCTAAAATAATAATGAATCATTTATTTCCAGGATTGCAATTCCGATGGCGTCACAGATTGTTTTGACTACATGATGATAAATGGCAACGGTGGTTACGGCTGTACAGCGCCCTTGAACCGATCAGCCAATGGGAGACGCTGGTTAAAGAGATACGAAGAATGTAGACTAGATTGAGAGCTCAACTAGCGAGATCTATTGACGTATACTGGAACTAATTGAACTTTATTTTACGACTATAGATTAATAGATGGCGGTAGTTTATCGTAAGCCATATTAAAATACTATTATAATATTTATTTTATTTATTTAATACTTTATGCACAATCGCACACAGGCGGACTTAATGCCATAGGTATTCTGTACCAGTCGACCTATGGTGATACAGAGATGAACATAGTAGGTGCACTTAAAAACAAAAAAGTTTTGATAAGACAAAGAAACAAATTTAAGATAGTAAGGATGTACATTCAAACAATATCTAAAAAATATAATGAATACATATGCTGTAATATTATTCGAATATAAAAAAAGCAAATGTCTGCTTTTGTTTTGTTAAGTTTGGGTCCTTTAAATTGAGCGTTTTGTATGAAAATGAGGATCTTAGGGTCAAGACCCGAAACGTTTATATTTATAAAAGAGGTTAATGACTTGACTGTAACACCGCCGAATATGTAGAACATGTCCCTCAGATATGAATTTGTATGCTTTTCCTTATTAATATGTAAAATTAAAGGAACATTAATAATTAAGGGCCCTACACCGGACAATAGAATTACCTAACTCATAAGTATTTTTTATGACCTTTTATTGCAGACATGAGGTTTCCAGCGCTTATCTAAAGAAGCGTGTTTTAACAAAAAAAAGTAAACAAAAAAAAAGTAGTGCTCTCTACAAGTTTGTTCAGTTTTTAGTTTTGACTTAAAACTGAACTAAAAGTTATAAGTCTAAAATTATAAATTGACATTTTACACAAAATTTGTTTTGTCTGGGATGCGACGACTTTCATTTTTAAAGGACTGTATAATCAATTTCTGGAAATGTGTCGACACCCTTGCGCCATCTCATCTTCCAGGCACAGCAGGTTGTGCTAGCGGCGCAAATCGCGGCGCAAATACAGTAATCTCATCAGAGATTATGTTTTTGAGCCGTTTGGCATCGAAACGCTTGGCAGACCGCGAGGAGTCGACTCCTCACGCGACCTGAAGGCTGGCTTTTATTTGGCTCAAAAAATAAGCATTGCCATTCAGCGTGGTAACGCTGCCAGTCTCCTGGGCACGTTTTGAGTAGACATCGATGCGGAGGAATATTTTGTGTGATTTTATTATTAGAATTTATTTATAATTTGTATAAATAAAGTTTTAGTTGTAAATGATTTGTCATTACTTAAATATAAAAAACATACACATGTTTTAATAAAATATAATGTTTAAGATTGCTACAATTTTTATATTTAATTTATTCATAAGATATTTACATGAATAGTTATAAAAATTAAAGTAACCTAACCTAACCTACTTACAAACAATCAGATATTGTATTTAAAGGTATTAACCTATAAATAAAATATCTGATTGAGATCGCAGTTCTGAGGAAAGGTGCCCAAAAGACTGGCCACATTTCCACGCTGGATTGCAAGGCTAATACGTTGACCCAAGTAAAGGCCAGCGTTAGGATCGTGAGACGACTCGACCAAACGCCTTGATATCTCACGATACAATTTGTGGGCACTTGGGCCCCATGGTCCTAGAGTTTCGACCCCAAATGGCTCAAAAATGTAAGTCTCACCGAGACTTTCATATTTGCGCCGCTTGAGACACTCTGCAGAAGTGGCGGCCGAACCCACTTTAATGCCAGTCAATGAAAGATGGGAAGGCGCCAAGGTATCTACACAAGTAGCATCCCACACTAAGGGCCTTCCCATCCTCCAAGGAACGAGAGTCATACCGTCAGGACGCTTGCCATCACTACGAAATAAGCCGTTCGGTTCCAGAACGGCAGGAATACGCGCGCTTACAAGAGCTCGACGGATGACGTCGTTTAGACTGGCATGCCGCGGGATTCTACCAGCACTCCTGCAACAAGAGAGACCATGATGAGCAAGCTGATCAACAACCTTACCACAATAACAGCGATGAGGTACTGAATTAAAAGCTCCTAGACGGAGGCTAACAGCAACTCGAAATGAAATGTTGTCAACCATGGTTCCTAGGACAGGAGATGGAAGAGCATTTAACCAGAGGCCAGATTCCCATTCAGCAACGGCTAAAAGACGAGCGCGATCGGCAGAGTTAGTAGTCGTATTAAGTAGATCGTTACGCACTACTCTGCAGAGCGGCTCGTCCCACAGCCGCTGAGCTGAAAGATTGCTGGGAAGCTCATCCAAAGTTAGGGTCCTCCACGCATCAATGGCCTCAGCTAAAAATGGTATGTGTACCGAATTAAAAACATGAGATTTATTTAGAATTTTACAGGTTAAGCCAAAAGTACTGTGAGATGAAGATAAATAGGCTGGAAGGCTGACACTAGATATTTTCCTAATGCCTAAGCCTCCATGCCTGATGGGCAAAGAAGCTTGTGTCCAAGTACGGCCTTCCAACCTAATGTTCAAAGTTGATGAAAGAGTGTGCTGAACGATATTGTCTAATTTAGTGGTCAAATTAGGGTGTTTCCAAAATTGTGAAGAACGTAAAGTGTATGTGAATTTGGGTACAAAGAGACAGAACCTAATGATGGTGTATGCAATGTGACTATTAATTTTACTTATCCGATCAGAAATTGAGTTAAATTTGGTAATTTGTTCATCAATGTAGGGTGAAAATGATTCATCTAAAACAGGGGAACCGAGAAGACGGAGTGAAGTTTGGTCAACAATTTTGATATCAGGAGCTAATTGCTTAAAACTGTTTATAATGTCACCACGCCGAATGCAATTCGGTGGTACAAACAGTTCACACTTGGAAAAATTTAGATCTAAACCACAAAGTTTGAAGTCACGCACTAGGGATGAAAAATCGTTTAAAACTGTTGCAGTGTCACCACCAAGGGTACCGTCATCAAGATACCAAACGTTAAATTGAGATTTCAATTTGGTGATGATGGGGTGAATGGCAAGGCTGAAAATTGCTGGGCCGAGAGGGTCGCCCTGTTGACAACCAACAGCAGAAGAGAGTAAGTGCTCCCTATAAATTAATTTTGTGGGAGCGCTATAACACTGCCACAAAAAACTATACAGAGAAGGCACCACCCTTTCAACCTCTGACAACAGAACGCCTCTGTCGACCGAGTTAAATGCGTTTTTGACATCAACCTTAAGTATAACATCATCTGGCCGAAAAGAGATGTAAGAACGGACGGCGTGGATAGCTGCTTCACAGCCACCACTAACTCCAAAACCAAGTTGGGTAGGCTGAAAGTGTTCGCTGAGGGTACCAGAAACCGCCCGGCAGCAAACTTTGGCTGCAAGACGGCGGTAAGTGGTACCCACAGCAATAGGACGAATCCCACCGTCCTTTTTTTTTAAGGCACAAAGGTTTGCGCCGTAAAGTAAATCCAAAATGTCCCCATTTACTCGACCAGACAGCATTAAATTAATAAGAGATGTCAATGCCTCAAGCAAGGCCACGCTGACCTCACCACCAACATTCAAAAGGTCTTTGAGATGCTGAGCTGTGAGACCATCAAGGCCTGCAGCAGTACCACTTCTGAAGCCATTGACTGCGTTCAAGACCTCAGTGGAAGACACCTGCAGGTTTGTCTGAGAATTACTAGGTGAATCAGGAAAGGAAAGGTGATTAATTGTGTCGTATCAATTTTACTTAATTAGGTACTTACTATATTGGCTTCTGGTAAAACCGAATAGAGTTACTGTTCAAGAGACATATACCAAGCCCGACTGGGAAAAAACCTTACAGAAGAGCAAAATCGAATACATCATACACATAGTGGTGTAGATAAGTTCGTGTGCAGGTCTCTAGTATCCAATTCAAAGGCACGGATATCCATCACAAAAGTCTAAGATTTTTTGGCTACGGTATCTGCTTACCATCAGGCGGGCCTTCCCCTCTAGACAAGTGGCATAAACACCCAAAAAGTGCTCAACGCACCTAAAGAAGTTTTACTTCAAAAAATATGTGAACGAATTTGCACAGGCATTCTATCTTTCTCTCAAGGTCTCACACAGAAATGAACTGTCACATAAATTACCAACGCATAGTAAACACAACGCATGGATAAAAAAGGAGCATATTATTCAGACCGTTGGGCAAATAATTAAGTTTATGTACGCACTAGGTGATGGCTGTGGCTCCGCCCGCGTGGATGTCGGTTATCGCGGTAAATAGTAGGTACCCCGTTCCTTCCCTAGGATACTATATTTAAGAGAGGTAGGGCACCATACTAGCGAGCAAGCCTGATTGGGGAAGGACCTCCACCTTACAGAAGACCACAGCCAAATAACTACACAACGCGGTGTAGTTGTGTTCCTGTGTGTGAGTACAGGAACACAACTAAAGCGTTTTGAAAGAAACGTATTCATATCCCAGGGATACTTCTATCTTAAAGCCCTGGTGTAGAAAATGGGTTGGCAACACGCAAGTGATACCTTTGATATTGCAAGCGTCCATACGCTACGGTAACTGCTTAACATCAGAAAATATATATAATTATATATACATACATATATAATTGCCAAATTTCACTAGGATCCTTTCAGGCGTGTGTAAAAAGATAACAAACAAACATATCTACATACAAACAGAGTTACTTTCGTATTTATAATATTAACATCGTGTAAAGAACTATGGATTTACACGAGCTCTGATAAACAGATACATCCTTACATATGTAGTAGTGTAGAACAGTTTCATTTCGTATGGTCAAATTCGCAATCGGTCAAATTCATGAAAATCGAAATCTATCAAAATAGGAAAGGTGTCAGATTAGCAAACCGCAGAAAGCCAATTGGGTTGAATTTTGACCACAACGTTTTTTTTAACCGACTTCAAAAAGAGGAGATTATCAATTCGTGTATTTTTTTTTTTTATGTTTGTTACCGCATAACTCCGTCATTTATGGACGATTTGAAAAATTATTTTTTTGTCTGACTGGACATGCTTCCAGTTTGGTCCCATTATCATCAAATGAAAGTTCTGATGATGGGATCCATGAGGAATTGAGGGAACTCCTCAAAAGTTATAGGCACACATATAGCAATTTCAATATTTTTAACAACTAATCAATCATTTGCATTCACAAAGTGTAATTTGGTAAAGTAAAAGTGATGAAGAAGACCACAGATGGCCATCTGAACTTTTCAATAATAAGTATTTTACTGATGGCGATTAGATAAGTTTCGGTTATTGTTGCTAAGCAACTATTAATAAGAAATAATGACGTGAATGAATTGAGCGCGGATTGCACAGATTAAATATTGCTTTTAATACCTACTTGACCTGTGTTCAGCCCGACGCTCAGTCGATTTTATTCGATTGTAACAAACAAATATTTGAAAATTTTACGACTAGCCGTACTGACGTCGGTTTTTTTTGTTAAAATTATTTATATTACTAAGGTGGCAAATAAGCATACGGCCTGCCTGATGGTAAGCAGTTACGGTAGTCTATGGACTTGCTTGCAATACCAGAGCTATCACTTGCGTATTGCTGCCCCAAAAATAAACACCAGGGTTTTTATGATGGGATTTCCCTGGGACAGGAAAACGCTTCTTTTAAAACGCATCTCTAAATAAGCTCTGGAAACCTGTACTCACATACAGGAACACAAATACACCGCTGCGCTGTATGAATAGTCATTTGGCTATGATCCTTTGTAACGTGGAGGTCCTTCCCCAGTCAGGCTTGTAACCAGTATGGTGCCCTACCTCTCTTAATCTAGTAATACTATCTCTATAATTTACATTGGTAATATCATCCGGGATCGAACGCTCATCTTATTTATTTTAAAAAAAGGCTCACCAACGATTGTATACGGCAAGACGCCATAAATTAATCAATTTACTAAAATACATATGTTAAATATACATTTTAACTGCCGTATATTATTTTCCGAGAGTTGATCAACTACCTAGAAAATTTATCAACTTACGAGTCTTGTTATTTTCCGGTTACATATACACCGATATTACACAAAATGGATACATAGGGTCATTAGTCCTAGTGTTACAATCTATTAAAGGTGGACACCACATGCACAGTGTTACAAGGGGTGGTTGTCGAGCAAACGACTTGTAACGTTTGCTCGACAACCACATCTTTACCCGTCACACTTTCCTAAACTCAAATTAAAATTATAGCAGTCGATCCATCTGTCCTTGTCACATAATATAACCCTACCACATAGAAGAGAACGTTTTATTTCATGGCACATCACACAGACGCAAGACACTGTGAAATTATACATGTACACGTCATAATGGAAGACGTGATGAAATATAGGGGAGTTTGAAATTATGTGCACTCGTATTATCAAGCTTTTTGAAGGAGTAGGTAGAAGTATACTTGAACATTTACGTTTCTTCAATTATTTTAAATTTAACGTAACTAATATCAAGTGGAATGCCATGAGTTTTTGGGTACGAGAATTGCATTCGAAGTCGAAAATTCGGCTAGGAGCCCATACGCCCCGCAAGATTCGCCCTGTATTAGATTTTAATATAGACGGATCGAATCTTTTGGGGCGTATGGGCTCCTAGCCGAATTTTTGACTTCTAATGCAATTCTTACGACAAAAACAAATTACAAAGACGTGCGGAAGTTGTCTTTGATGAATGCGTAAAAGTATATTTCGATTATTTATCATCTAAAAATTAACTAAGGTGAGATCATGAAAGCGTATAATCAAAAGGGTCGAAAGGCTTCTGATGGTCGTATGTGGATTAAAAAAGAAGGTAAAGTTCACACCAAGATTATATTGAATAAAGTTATAACTAATTACAAACATGACCCACCCGCAATGAGACAGTCACAGGCTTGTCGGGTCACGACCCGACAAGCCTGTGACTGTCTCATTGCCCAAATGCAGCGTTGCATTCGTCACGGCATTGTCGTCTCTACAAAAGTATAACATGCTCTTACGGGGCACCGGAGTATAGCAATGCTAAATCCCTAACACCGTGCTTCTACTAAGAATTTCCTAACATAAAAACCCAATAACACTTCTACTAGCCCTGAAAATCGAACTTTAGACCTCACAATCAGTCGCAAACTTACGCTAAGAGACCACAAGACAATCACATTAAATATACATAATATAAAATAAATGAATTCTATCTATATAATTTATTCTACAGTCCCGAAAACTGCTGATATTATGCGTCAGTCCAAACCTTCACACAAATGCTGTTTTAAATAAGTAAACATACCTCGGCGAAGCCCGAACTGAGTATGTTAGCAAGAAAAACAAATATAAAATCAGGAGAAAATTCCAGGTTATCACACAAATGAGTCCTGTAGGAGCCATCCGGGTTCGTACAAATAAACATTCAATGTTACTGACACTGTATATTTGGTAATATTTGGGACAAGTCCGATAGTCTGCTATCGTCTGCTGGATTACCTACTGTACGAGTATTATCTATACATATCGCATTTGCAGGACAATAATGACTTTAGATGAGATACGCCAGTATTGCAATTTTTATCTTGTGCTACATATTACAGTTAAGGATCAAAATTGACAAATATAATTTCTCAACTTACGCCTCTTGTCAACTGATGGTGCGATATATAAATAGATGTCCTGACCGACAGATTGGCTGACATATTCATCAACGCAGAGCAAACGGCTAGATTTACAAACTTTAAATTTTGCACGAATGGTTTTGGAATTCCATTCCTAAACAGGTAGGTAGTAAATTGTTTACTACATGTTTCGCTCGCGGGTCGCTAATAAATGTCTGAATAAGTAAAAAATATATAAGTGTGTGGACCGACGACCTGGGTCGACGAAGGGTCGCGGACAACCGATGGACAAGGTCAGCTCAGGACCGAATGATGTGGAAGACCTTGGGGGAGGCCTATGTCCAGCAGTGGACGTCTTGTGGCTGAGATGGATATAAGTGTGTATCGTTTGTAGACATCTATTTATCTATCTATTAGGTGTTTGTCTACATCTATTGCAAAACTTACAAGTAGTCGGCTCTAAACTACTTACCATTGAGCAAAAAATGCTTTGATTGTACTTAGAGTATTGAATGAAAAAAAAATAGATAACATACACAATCGTAACCAATTAGCAAATTGACTCTGTCACCAGGTTGACCACTTACCAGACGATAAGAAGAAGAAGCTAATGAATGAATAAGAGTCTAAAGTATTCAACCGATAGATTTTAATTTAGTCGTCTAACATATTCATTCATAATTATCTTCAAATGTCAAACGTCAAAGTACCCATGCTATGTGATTTTTTTATACTACTTGGGTGGCAAACAAGCGTACGGCCCGCCTGATGAAAAGCAGTTACCGTAGCCTATGGACGCTTGCAATACCAGAAGTATCACTTGCGTGTTGCTAACCGTGAAGGAATACGTTTATCTCAAAACGCATTCCTAAATGAGCGCTGGAGACCTGTAAATGTAATAGACTGTAAGTAAGTGCAGGTACTGGTATAATATAGTATGTTCTCTATCTTATCACAGAATACTTAATAGTACAGGTACAGAAGGTTCACTTCGCTAAATCATTTAAACAAATATCAACTTTGCTCGCACACAATAGAGCGCAATTCAGCTCCCCAGAACAAAACTTACCTACTCGTTTATTTACCTACAAATTGGCTCCCTTTGTATTGCGTATTTCTGGACATTATGGTTGTCACTTAGAGATCAATTTTGATCTGAAGTACCTGTTAGGTTTAGGTAGGTACTTACTATACTTTTGTAAACGAGTGACTTTTTAAATAAATCTGGACATGTGGGGACATATTCAATGTAGGTACTTAGTAATTAAATTATAAGAACGAGCAGTGTGTGTCCACATCACAGGACTGGTCAAGCCACTAAAGAACAAATTATAATAATGGGTACTAGCTGTTGCCCGCGGCTCCGCCCATGATTATGTTTTTGATTAAATTAAAAATAGGTATTAGAGTTTGTCATTGGTTTGTTTGGAGCCATTTGTCCAGTTGAAATTTAAAACTATTGAGTGATAGGCGGTTATAATATATTTTCCCAATTAAATAAGTACCTACTTAATTGGTTGGACAAATAAATAATACGTCTCTACAAAAACTGTGCTGTACCTATAGTCTACATATCAAAATCTTGCTACAAATAGGTACCTACCAATTATGTTTTTCTAAATGATAACGTGTTTCTTTACTTTGCAATATCCTTTGGAATATTGAAAAACGAGAGGTTAGGATCCTTATCACTATTTAAGCAGCCGAATACTGTGGAATATTTTTATGCCTTTATTTTCTTTAAAATATTTAAAAGCGAAAACGAATCGGTGACGAATTACGGCTTCGTGTGCGTTTCGTAGGTAAACTTACGTCGAACCGACGACGCGACCGGCGCGCGACACTCGACTAAATAATACCTCTGGAAATGTTGCGGCCGGGTACTTGTAGATTCATACCTAAACAGCGGAGTGAACCAGGCCTGATCTTATTAAAAATATATTAAACTACTAGCTGTTGCCCGCGGCTCCGCCCGCGTGAATGTCGGTTATCGCTGCAAAAAGTAGCCTATGTGTTATTCCAGACCATAATCTATCTATGTGCCAAATTTCATCCAGATCCGTTCAGTAGTTTTTACGTGAAAGAGTAACAAACATCCATCCATTCTCACAAACTTTCACATTTATAATATTAGTAAAGAAGTATAAAGCCTGTAGATTAAAAATTAATTATACTAAAGACAACGCTACCTTTGAGCTACAGTTTCATTACGTTGAAAGCTAATTTAATTACTTAAATAACTATGCAGTTATGCATTGTGACACCGTACCGTCCTTTGTGATGGCAATTTTAAAAAGGAAACCATACTATAAATTACAATGAATTTATAATTAAAAGCTTTTTTTTAATGATTTATTATTTTATTTAGATTACATTTAAATAAAGGTGTAATAAATATTATTCCGTGTGGTGACGGATTAAGAATACAAATGTTCCCTTCCATCCCGAGGGTGTCGTAAGAGTCGACTCCTTAGTCGACTCTTACGACACTGTCTGTCTGCTAGACTTACACCCTTGTGTAAGTCTAGCAGACAATATCCCCTGCAAGAGAGGGAAATCTCGAAACAAAACCAACCCGTATGGCCAGCGTGGTATAGTAGGCTAATATCCCTCCAAATGTTTGAAGGAGACCCGTGCCCAGCAGTGGGACATTTATGGGTTGACATGAAATGAAATATTATTCCTTTATTCATATGGTAATTTTTTTTGTAATATTTTAATAAATTTTAACAGAATAATGCAGTCGTGGACGAAAAGTATCAAAATTATATCCACCCTAATTTTAGGTGGCACCGAAAATTAAAGGCAAGCATAATATTATAGCATACAACAACTGTGTTGCCCACCTTATAATACTCAGCTCAACTGGGATTTCTACCCAACTACCCGCAAAAATGGCGACAAAGAAAATCAGAGTACAAACAAGCAAATTAACACAACAAAAAGCTAACAATACCCAAAATAATATTTATGAAAAGAATAAAAAATGCACTGCCCGGGAATCGAACCCGGGTCGCAAGAATGGGAATCTTGCATGATACCACTACACCAGCAGTGCGCCGACGTAGTTATATGAAATATATATACTTATTTGTATATTGAGTATTAATTATAATTAGATGTTCACTGAAGTGTAAGAGCGGTTACAGACTATAATAGTGCTTTTTTTCTGCGCGTATGCAGTCGCTTCGGTATACGCGCTTACACGCATGCTACATTTCGCATTAAACCTGACTCTGCGTACGGGTTCATGCCGACGTATTCGCTCGATCCGAAATGTCAAAAAAGGAAATGTATGGGATTTGACGTAAGTTTACGACATTATATCGTAGACTTACGTTAAATAATCGCAAACTCAAAAAAACACTAATGTATGGGACATTTGTGTTTTTTTGACTTTGCGATTCGACTACCGTTTATGCCACTTGTCTAGAGGCTCAGTATCAGTATAAACATGGATTCGGCGCTTAACGATGTGCGAGTTTTGCAAAAATCGCGCCTATACCGCTAGTCTGAAACCGCTCTAATTGTTCGTTTAATTGTATAACTGCCTGCGTGACTAGATATTATTTTTATATATCATCTAACTCCGACTGCGTTTTACTAAGGAATTCAAAAGTTTATCTAACCTATGTTTTGCCAGCTAAGTTTTTTTTATATACGGCAAACAAGCATACCGCCCGCATGATAGTAAGCAATTACCGCTACTTATGGACACTTGTTGCCGACCATTTAAAATTCTTACTCCTTTCTTGAAGAACCCCATGCTATAGTTTCAAGAGGAAAATCTCGGGAGCTCATTCCACAACTTAATAGTAGGAGGAAATTCCTCTAAAACCGTACAATGTGTGCCTCGGAAATCAAAAATATCCGTTGGTCCTCCGGCTGATCGCCCTCCCGGTTGTGAGTTGTGACGAATTGTCATCCCAGGGTTGCTACCTCTCTACTTATAACTTACTAGGGGTCGCCCGCGACTTCGTCCGCGTGGTAATTTGGAATATTTTTCCCGATTTTGCAACATATCTCAATACTGCTCCGCTCCTATTGATCATAGCGTGATGATATATAGCCAATAGCCTTCCTGGATAAATGCACTATTCAACATAAAAAGTTTTTTTCTAATCGAACCAGTACTTTCTGAGATTAGCGCGTTCAACCAAACAAACTCTTCAGCTTTATAATATTAGTATAGATAAGTATAGCTGTCCTTAATACTGAAGCCTATAAACATATATTCTATTCTACATAAAATATACAAATGATTTAGAAGAAAAGAACCATGAAAGGATATAATTAACTAACTAGCTTTTGTCCGTGGATATCAGTTATCGCGATTAAATTCTAGGAGAGGTAGGGCACCATACTAGCGAGCAAGCCCGACTGGGGAAGGACCTCCACCTTACACAAGACCATAGCCAAATAACTACACACACCGTTGTAGTTGTGTTCCTGTGTGTGAGTACAGCTCTCGAGCGCTCATTTAGGCATGCGTATTATAAGAAATGTATTACTATCTCAGGGATACTCTCATCTTAAATCCCTGGTGTAAAACAATGGGTTGGCAACACTTAAGTGATACCTTTGGTATTGCAAGGGTCCAAAGGCTACGGTAACTGCTTAACATCAGGTGGGCCGTATGAGTGTTTGCCACCCAAGTAGTATAAAAAAAAAAGAAAAAAGCCTATTCGCTATTCCAGACTATAATCTATCTCTATGCCGAATTTCATTCAGATCCGTTTAGTAGTTTTTACGTGAATGAGTAACAAACATCCATACATATATCCATCCTTCCTCACAAACGTTCACATTTATAATATTAGTAGGAAGTAGAATTCTCGTTCTATTCATTTCAGAACAAACGAGTAAAATACAAGACACTTCATATATCATTTTGGCCATTATAAACTTTAAACTAAAACTGTGTAAAGAGTAAAGACACTTAAACTACGAGCTTCGTATCATTGCACACAGAGGTCCTTACAGCTTTAAAACTGAGATGAAACTGATACAAGTAAAAAAACAAGTAAAACACCAAAATTTATATTTCAACTAGCTGACCCAGCAAACGTTGTTTTGCCATATAAAGTAAAAATATAGGGGTTGATCGTAGAGGGGTGAAAATGAAGGGTTGTATGTATTTTTTAATGCTGAATTACAAAAAATAAAAACAAAAAATGTTGTCTAAAAAAATTAAATAAAAAAATTTGGGGTGGACCACCCTTAACATTTAGGGGGATGAAAAATAGATGTTGGCTGATTCTCAGACCTACTCAATATGGTCATAAAATTTCATAAGAATCGGTCAAGCCGTTTCGGAGGAGTACGGGAACGAACATTGTGACACGAGAATTTTATATATAAGATAATGAAATTTTATAACGCTTATCTATTTTACAGTCGTTAGATCCCGACAGCGGCCTAAATATGGGCTTTTAGGTCACCAGGTTGGCCACTTACCAAACGATATATATATTATTTTTTATAGTACTACCAAGGTGGCAAACAAGCATACGGCCCGCCTGATGGTAAGCAGTTACCGTAGCCTATGGACGTTTGCAACACCAGGGGTGTTACTCACGCGTTGCCGACCCTTTAAAAACCTTATAACTTCTTTCTTGAACCCCATGCTATAGTCTCTTGGGAAAACCTCGGCAGGGAGCTCAGTCCACAGCCTAATCGTACGTGGTAAGAAATTCCTCTGGAATCTTACGGTACGGCATGTTTGAGGTGCAAGGATGTGAGGCTGAACTCCCTGACAGTGGCGAGTATAATTAAATACGATAGTTGATGA
The DNA here is from genome assembly GCA_947095525.1 of Trisateles emortualis. Classification (NCBI taxonomy): domain Eukaryota; kingdom Metazoa; phylum Arthropoda; class Insecta; order Lepidoptera; family Erebidae; genus Trisateles; species Trisateles emortualis. The sequence continues at coordinate 16,093,040 of OX352745.1, forward strand.
TGACAAAACTAGTCACGGACAATAAATTATCGTTCATCTTAAGAACACCTAAAGTTCTAGCTTAGCTCACTATCGCACCTCGACTAAAATTCCCTTATCTCATTGTTCAAAGTTGAGAAATGCATGGTCCTTATGAACGTCAAATGTCAGCACATCTTTTCCTGCAGCCAATTCGCTGACAAGGGTAGGGTACTTAATACAGTGCCCTTCCTCCTTTATTATTAAATACGATAGTTGATGATGACAAAACTATTCACGGACAAGAAATTATCGTTCATCTTAAGAACACCTAAAGTTCTAGCTTAGCTCACTATCACACCTTGACTAAAATTCCCTTATCTCATTGTTCAAAGTTGAGAAACTGCAAGTTTGCAAGCTATTTGTGTTTCTTAAAAGGCGATACGAAGAGCGTACACCTTCCCGCCAACTTCTACAGTTTGTAGTCTTTCTTTTGCATAACAAACGTGTATGTAGTTATAAGTTTGGCGTTTTAAAAGTTCTACAACATGTAATATGACACGTATGTGTGAATTTAAAGTGAAAAACTTGAGTTTTAAATGGAATATAAACTTATGTGAAAATAAAAGCAGTCTGCTGAAGTTCTAAAAGGGATTTTGTATTTTCTTAAGTTTATTTTAGCAAATTGTAGTAACCAACTTTTACGCAAGAGGTGCGAGTTCGATTTCGGGCAGTACCAATGTGAATTTCACTTTGTAGAGTTTATATGTACTAATCAAAAGATTCGCCATCTGCTAACGGTGAAGAAAAAGATCGTGAGGAAACCAACATGTCCTAGAAGAAATTCTGAAGACTTGCCTGATTCACCAACCCACATTAGGCCAGCGTGTGGGTATTAAGGCCTAAACCCTCTCTCTCTTGATAGAGGAGAGGAGACTCGTGCCTAGCAGTGGGACATGTATATTATATATTCTACCTAATGATAATAGTGCCAGTGAAAGGTAAAGCTCTGTATCAGCAGTCAGAAGTATAGGATAGCCGGCAGCGCGATGGTTAAACAAAGCGCTCAATGACAAGCAAAAGTCGCGTTGGACAATCAAACATATATGTAACACTAGCTGTTGCCCGCGGCTCCGCCCGCGTGGATGTCGGTTATCGCTGTAAAAAGTAGTCTATGTGTTATCCCAGATCATAATCTATCTCTGTACCAAATTTCATCCAGATCCGTTCAGTAGTTTTAACGCGAAAGAGTAACAAACATTCATCCATCCATCCATCCATCCATACATACTTACAAACTTTCACGTTTATATATATTTTTTTTAAATTTATTTATCAATAAACACTTACATCTATCATTAAATCTAATGCGATAGTGTAGGAACTAAGAAACATTTATTAGTAGGATAATAATAATAATAATAATAAAGTTTTTATTTCCACTCATACATTGGATAATAAAGAATGTCTCTTTTTATACTATTGGTGGCAAACAAGCATGGGCCGTATGCTTGATGCCTGATGTTAAGCAGTTACCGTAGCCCATGGACGCTTGCCGTACCGTTTTATACACCAGAGTTTTAAGATGAATTCATCTAGGAAAAAGTTTAAATACAACTCCCGCTCAAGGGAGCAAGCCTTTGTCACGCGGGACTTTACAAACATACAATTAACGGACACAAAGTACACCCAGACTCGGGACAATACGTCGCCTTTTACCGATAAATGATGCAATCGAATCCGGAGTCAGCCCCTCTAGACAAGTGGCATAAACGGCAGTCGAATCGGAAAGTCAAAAAAGCAAATGTATGGGATTTGACGTAAGTATACGACATTATATCGTAGACTTATGTCAAATCCCATACATTTATTTTTTTGACTTTTCGATTCGACTACTGTTTATGCCACTTGTCTAGAGGCTCAGGTCAGGTAGTTTTGTATATATCAACTATGTACCTACTAATTCTACATTTCAGCGGTAAATTCCCAAAATCCAATATAACGTCGGCAACCACTAAAGCGACCCAACAAGTCATCAATTTAAATTAAGTAAAACACTCAAAACCCAAATTTAACGGTAATAGACCTTTGAAAATAATTCGCTGAATATAATGCGTGGTAAGAGGTACGTATTTGGGTGTTTACCTCTCCACTTTATATGATTTCAACAAAATGCTTTGGAGTGAAATTTTATTAAATCACTATACTAAACTTAGTCTGGCCCTAAATACTGTAACAATAAAAAAAACATAATATTACATTTGAATTTGGAACCTGTCATTCTTATAAGAATGTTCATTGTGTTTTCTCATTTTCGCGCCAATCGGTTTTAAATATTATTGTAATTATTGTAATAGTCTCATAAACAATCCTTTAGATTCTATTGATAACTGGCCTTTACATTTAAGGACTGTGTTAAAGCCAATGGAGATCATTTTGAATAAGCTTCGTACAGTTTTAAAGTTATTATATTCGTGTATAAACTAACCTCAGACTAATAGAATAAGATAGACGGAGCGTGTAGAACTCGCGCGTGAAGCCGCCAAAAGCAATACTAAATAGCAATGTCATGTGTCATACGTTTTCGCGCGCAGTCGATTTGAGCCGCTAGTGAGTACGCACGTCTAAACACGTTCTGACAAAATATTATTATAATGCCGTATTGTGTAGTAAAACGTTGTAAAAATACTTCAGCAAATCTCAAAAAGAGTTCTGGAGTATCGTTCCATAGGTAAATAATTTTAACATTATAGATTTCTTATTGTTTTCTTAAATATTTTAGTTACACAAACTAGGAACACAAAACCTCTACCATGTTCTACAGTGTTGCCATTCTTAGCATATCTTTTTCCCTAAAATATTTTGCAACGTGTTAGTGGGAATATAAAACAATATTAATCAGTCTATCGATATACTATTTAAAATAAATCTGAATGATAGTTGGGGATCCACGCGAAAAAAAAAAGATATTGTTGTTTGCATTTAGCGAGTAATTCCGTATTTTTGTAGTGATTTTAAGAGGTACCTAGGTAGGTACTTAGATAATGTTTTTCTATGTTATTCAGATGATGATCAATTAATATTAATATAATAATAATATAATTGATCATTTAAATTCATAAAATAAGTAGATATGTTAGGTTTATGATTTATTTAAAAAAAAGTATTTACATCCTAACCACGGCTGTGAGCGGCGGCGGCGAGCGGTATGAACAAAATTTGTTCTTACCGCTTGCCGCTAAATATTTTTTTTTTTTTTATACTACTTGGATAGTAAACAAGCATACACCATATATATACATTTTTTTAGATACAATTTTTGCCAGTTTTGTTTTACGAGTAATATGTTTTGTATTTTATGTTTGTTTTTTTAATATAATATTGTATTTTGTCTTAATATGTTTGTTAACAGAAACCTTTTTTTAATGTAACATAATGCTAAGATGTATGATGTTATATTTAAAAAGATTTATTTTATTCGTCAGAAATTAAAGCATGTAGTTAGTGTTTATTGTTACCTATTTATTTTGAAATATTAATGTAAAATAATTATAAATAATAACATTATTTAAACAAACAATTTGAAGTATAATTTTTAATATTGATATTGCATATTATTATCACGAGTTAACAGTTTTGTTTCAACTTTTGTTGGGAGTATTTCATTTGCTGGCAACATCGTTTTCCACGTCACACGACATTGACAGCGCTTTGTGGCTTCAAAGATTTGTTCTACACGCTCCGTCTATCTTATTCTATTAGTCTGAGAAACTAACACACATTACAGTAATTTTTTTTATTGCAATAGAAAAAAAAAGAATTTTCCTTGTAACAATATATATTATGGCAAGACTAGGTAGACACCGGCCTTCTTCTCTCTCCACCATGACATTGACAGAATCATCGGTATACCAAAATGGATGAAGCCTTATCTACCCAAAAAAAACCGTGTGCTTAATGAGATATCTCAATTTTAACCGCTTAGGGAATGTTTTTTCTTCCTCGACCGTACCATGACGTCCTTATAGTAATTTTTTAGCAGTCTTTAAATAATGTATAGTTTAATATAAAATGGTAAATTAATCGCTAAGTATGTATATAAGTATGATATACTTCTACTAACTACAGCGTTTTCCTTTTTTTTTTAAATCGATTCGTCATTTAATTTGGCAGCTAAATATAGCATAAAGACGCTTTCAATAGTTAGCAAGAAACCTGTGTTATCATAATAATTTAAAAAACATTAAGTGACCTCTTTTTAAATCCAATTACCATAAAATTTATGTAACTGTGCTAAGTACAATGAAAATTTCAGCCCCAAAACAAAAAAATTCTTTTAAAATCATATTTTATTTAACATTCAACACTGAAAAAAATAAATCGCAGTATTTCTACAAGACTATCTGCATTTAAAAACCTTCTATCGGAACAAGAGCGCCTCGCCGAGATGAGAATGCAACAATATTTTATTTTATTTGACTGACAAGAGGTTTTTAGCATAAAAGTCCACTATGTATGCAATGGCGCGGAACGCTTTCCCGCCATTTCTCCGAGTTTTTCTTTTACATTATTTTCTTTTTTGTAAATGAATTTAATATGTAATCGTGTTGAGGGAGCTCAGTAAACGACACTACACACAGAATATTACTTTTATCCCAGCGAGTCCGACGGTTCATTATCATTGGACATAATATTGTTGGTTTTATTTCTCGTCGGTTTAAAATTACGAAACTGGGTGGTTTTATCTAGCAAAAAAATATTATCTGCTTGGAAAATATTCTATTTTCGTGTAGCTATGAGATTTTTTAACGAGGAATTTTGATCATAGGTAGGTACTAGAGTCCTATACTCACTCATAATAGTAACACAACTACACGACTGTGTCGTAACTGCGCGACTGTGTCGTAACTACACGATTGTATCGTATCTACACGACTGTGTCGTAAATACACGACAGTGTCGTAACTACACGACAGTGTCGTCGGTACACGACAGTGTCATAGTTCCCTACCTTTTTTGAAATAATGGTTCTGCAGAGATTCTATATATGTAGCTACTAAAACCTACTAACAAATTCCTATATTTCAGCAGTTCCGTAATTCCTATATTTCAGCACTACTACGAACAGGTGGTATAAGAGCTCTACGTCGACATTGAAAAAAAGACGACTTTACAACTTTAGAAACTACTAGGAACATCTATGTTCGTTCTGTAATACTACTTTATCAATGGCCACGGTCATCTTTCTCGTTTGCTCTCCAGTAGATAGCAATATTTTCCACCCGCTTTTCCGTATTTACGGAAATTGTTCTTACAACAAAATACAGATGGCGTTCGCTCACGACGACTTGTAAAATAAATAATATTAAACGATAAATTCGCTTTTAATATTACGTTTTTTTTATTATTTTTAATTAAATATTATACTTTAAAAACAATAATATTGACATGTTTTGAGAGTGGTTAATCAAAAATTCCGCTGGAGGGATTACTGTCGAACGCATCCACGCATGCGTAATAGTCATTCTTATTTTTCAATGTCCACAAAATTCATGAATGACGGGCAATCACAACCTACCACCAGTAGTATTAATATAATTTATAATTTAAATGTTAGAAAATGCTAGACCTAATAGCATATAACAAAGATATCGTACCAATTAGATAGTGTTCTGTTTAAAATACAGTGAACTTGGATATCCTATGACAATAAAACACCAAATTAATCGGTAAGTACCTATCCTTTATATTTTGATGTTTTTATTACATTATAAAGATTGTTACGCAATGGTATTTCATTTATTCTGTCTAATATAACTTTATACTTGCAAAAAGGTTTAATTTCTTGCGTTAATTTATCCTCTTGTCATTCGCGATTTCCTTGAAAACAAAACTGCGGTAATTTTATCGATTTGACACATTCACCTCAATATAGTTATTGTAAATGGTTTCTATGTGAACCCATCATTATAATAAATCAATTTCTGTGACATTCAGTGTTGTACTTGTCTAAGGTCATTTAGAAACAAGGTCTAATGGCAATTTGTACATAAATCATAATCAATGTTTTTTATTTATATTTGAATTGAGGTTTATTTAATGTAATGACCTGTGAAACGACTAAAACAATGATTTTATAAACAGATATAGAGTAGCCTATTAGATATAGATTTGCATGAAGCAATTTATTATTAAAGGAAATCTTTAACAGTTTGTAAATTAAAAAACTCAAAAGGTCATTAGGTAGTAAGTCTCGTTAATTATTATAAATTATATTTATCTTATTTGTAGTTGCATAAACTTTTACACTTAATTTAGTTAAAGAAACAGTTAAAACTCTTTGTTTATTAATATTAATTATAATTATTATCTACGTTTCCGGTAGATTTATTTCATATTTTCGCGGCGGGATTTCATTGAATACCTAGGTTCTATCTAAATTGGTTTTGAACTAATAGACCGACCATGAACTTTCTTCTCTGAAAATGTAAAATTGAAATATGTTTACGATAGATACACCAATTCCAACGCGTGTTAGGAGCGAGCGCAAAATAAGCAAGCAATAACATGAGGTTTTTTTTAAAATGAATGCCTAAATAAGCGCTGGAGACTGAAAACCTGTATCTACTCACGCAGAAGAATATTATACTCTGTTTTATTGAAAGGTAGAAGTTTTTCCCCAATCAGGCATGCTCTGAAATAAAATCTTCCATTCATATCGTGTATTTACGGTCAGTTCACGTTACCAGAAAATACGCAAAAAGTCGCGCAACTTGATTTTCATCTAATTTGAACTTTACTATATCGAGATTAGGTTCAAAACGTTATGCACAATTTCATACCGAAAGTTGGTTACTCTTGCCTCTCTTACTCTATCGCAGCGATGTCAATTATGGGCAAGAAGTCATCCTGTCAGCCTGTCCCTCTTCGCACCTAATTATTTTGTAAATAAAATGTAGCTTCTGTTACCTAGTCGCTGTTATTATAGATATCTTGGTATAGGTGAAAGAAAAGAAACTTTAAATCGTTTAAGAAGTTAAATACAAAAAATAAGAAAAACAAAATAAAACCGAAGACTGTTGTTTAAGCGTCGAAATATTCCTCAGCATCATTGCCACGTTGAATAAAAGTAAATGTAAAAATGGTCATAAGAATATGCTTATTCTTATGACTATTTATATTTACATTTACTATTTACATAAAATAACGATTAAAATTACAGTAATTCAGGCCATTCCGTCTTTACCCATAGATAGTTATTAATAGTTAAGTCCTGCGAGAATACCAGAGTTGTGGTCCAGGCCACAACATTAGAGCTGACGCAGGGACCTTATTTGATTATTTGTTTTATTTAATGTAATAATTTTAAGTTTTAATGTAAAAGGAAATAAAAAAATATTTTTTTCTTTTTTTATTCTCTGTGCGCAAAACAAGCCAGCCCTCTGATCTCGCGAACAGATTTTTATAAATTCTATTTAAAACGATATAGCTTATATATATCTAATTATCTTTCAGGTAAAATGTCCAGCAGTCCATTCCCCTACACCTGCGAGCTATGCGGGGCAGAAGGTTTAACCGACGAAGGCATGCGCTCGCACACCTTGGAAGCCCACGTGAATGGTAGACCGGAGTGTCCATTTTGTGACTGTGCAGTGCCACAGCCGCAGCTAGTCGGCCATGTACAGAAAGCACATCTGCATTATCTAACTCCTGAAAGGGAGCTGATGGCGTTTATTGACGATCAGAGTCCGAGGTAACTGAGTAAAAAGTTTTTATTGGCATCTATCTTTATCAACTACAAAAAAGTTATATATACATTATTGTTTTGAGCTACATACTTAGACAAATTTTCTTAAAAAAGATTTTATTTATGGCCTTCATCATTGATGTTATGAAATTAAAGACAAAGATAGTATGTTAAAACAATAATTTTAACAAAAAAAAACGACTTCAGTACGGCAAGTTGTAAAATTTTCAAATATTTGTTTGTTACAATCGAATAAAATCGACTGAGCGTCGGGCTGAACACAGGTCAAGTAGGTACTAAAAGCAATATTTAATCTGTGCAATCCGCGCTCAATTCATTTACGTAATTATTTCTTAATAATAGTTGCTTAGCAACAATAACCGAAACTTATCTAATCGCCATCAGTAAAATACTTATTATTGAAAAGTTCAGATGGCCATCTGTGGTCTTCTTCATCAGTTTTACTTCACCAAATTACACTTTCTGAATGCAAATGATTGATTATTTGTTAAAAATATTGAAATTACTATATGTGTGCCTATAACTTTTGAGAAGTTCCCTCAATTCCTCATGGATCCCATCCCAGACAAAAAAAGAATTTTTCAAATCGGTCCCTAAATGACGGAGATTTTATTTTATTTTTATTTTTTATTTATTTAGGAAAACAAACAATTGCGTATATGCGATATGCGGTAACAAACATTAAAAAAAAAAAAAAAAAAAAAAACTCTTTTTGAAGTCGGTTAAAAAAGTCCATGTTTTAACGTTATCTACAGTTTACATTAGCAAATACCTAGTACCTAGAAATAAGGACTCAGTAATAACAGACTGTGTTATTTAGGATCAAGAGAATTCCGCCACATCACTGTCTACTGGGAATGGCCCAAGAAGGCTGCTAGGCTTATTATCTGTATGAGAAACAATATAAACATGTCCTTTGATCACGCGAAGCATCGATTAGTAGTTTCGCTAGGTCTCTGTGTAAAAAACCATTTTTGACTGGGGCAAACTGAGATAAGTCTCGCAGGAACCACCAATTATTAAAGCCCGATCAAGCCTAGCTACGATCTTCAAATGAATAACCAATAAAATTTTCTTATACAGTTTCGACGAGGACTCAAAGATGACCACAACAGACAGCTGCAGTTACAACACACCAGGCTCAATAAACGGATGGCACAGTCCAGACAACTCCTCACAGTATCACAACGGAGCAATATCAAAAAACATCAACTATTACAACGGTTACCAAGAAAAGGACAGCTATAGTCGAAGTGAAAAAGATGAAGAAAAGTGCTCGCGTTCACCAAAAAATATAAATCTTGTGAATGGAATAAAAAATATTAATATTAGTAATGGTGTGGTTCCTAAAAAGGCTCAAAGCAGACAAAATTCTCATGATGAAGTTAATGGTTTAGATAAAAAAGGTAAAGGTCAAACAGTTTTGGCAACAACAACAATAAGTAGATACCTACCTAAATGTTTATTGATGATTGGCAATAATTTGGTGAATTTCGCTTTTCAGGTGCGATTTCTAGTCCAAGTCATATTAGTTCTGGTAGTTATGAGGGTTCACCTAATAAAAATAAGGCAAGTTAGCTTAAAATAATAATTTTAATATACAATACAGTAAACAGAGATAAGTACTAAATTGAAATTTTATTATTGTTTCAGTTATCTATGGCTAGTGCCGGACAAGGATCACCTCTAAGGTCTCAATTAGCTTTAAAATTAAAACCTAATACACCTAAGAAAAGTGCTCCTACACCTAGTCCTTCAGTGCAGGTATTATTGTTTTAACTTAAATAGGCTGCATAGTATTAGTCTTACTCTGTATTGAAATGTTGGATTTATTAAAAAAAAATACTGTCAAACCGAATGTCAAAGTCAAACTGTCAAATCACCTGAGTAATATTTATTTATTTACCCGCCAAAGTACTTTTTAAAATTCTATGCGAATTATTGTGTGATTATTAAATAAAACTTTACCAAAGGTTACTAAAATTTAAACTCTAAATAACAGCGATATACATTTCAGTGCTTACTGTGCGATTTCAAGTCAACATGTCCGCGGAAATTAGAAGAACACATAAATCGTGCTCACTTTGATCTTACATCCCCATCTGTGAACGCTAATGCTAACTCGGAGAACCCGACCTTGGGGTTGACGAACCCCACGTTGACCCTGGACAACCCTACCCTGGCCTTGAGCGCGATGGCAATGTCTCCGGGACCACATAGCTCATCATATCAGTGCCCAATATGTGAGAGAGAATTCACACATGCCAACGAAATTGAAGTTCACGTGAATGTAGAACATCGGGATATTTTGAGTCCACAAAAATCTGTAAGTATGATTATCATAATTGTATAATTCAAATTAATATTTGTTTGTTTTATGAATATAAATATGTATACTTATATCAGAACTGAACACTACTTAGATGGTAGATCATGCTACTACACTGTCTTGAGATAGCCACATACTGAGTTAAGTACCTACTAGCTATCTTACTAAATAACTCCATGGTACTCCATGGGAGATCACCGACAACACCAAGTGTCTGGCCAGCAGACATTTGGGATTGTTCTTCAAAATAATACATGCTGAGATGTGGAAAACAGCCTGCAATACCATACCCTACTTAGTACTTTACATTGATACTTAACACATTTATATCTTAAAATCACTTTTAAATATAAAAAACTATGCAACATTGTTATGCCACTGCCATTTAACCTGTTACCTACATTAACATGGTGGTGGCCGAGTGGGAAAGTAACCGACATGCAGGCAAGTGATGTGAGTTCGATCCCGGGCAGTACCAATGTGAATTTCACTTTGTGGAGTTTATGTGTACTAATCAAATGATTCACCATCTGCTAACGGTGAAGGAAAACATCGTGAGAAAACCCACGTGTCTTAGAAGTAATTTTTAAGACATGTCTGATTCACCAATCCGCACTAGGCCAGTGTGTGTGAATTAAGGCTCAAACCGTCTGTCTCTCTTGATAGAGAAGAGGAGACCCGTGCCCAGCAGTGGGACATATATGGGTTGCTATTAATATATATTTTATTAACATTGTGATAAGAATTTTATGACATAAATTGATATCCCCATCAGGATCAAGTGGACAATGCATCATGTGAAGACGTGGTGATGATGGAGGAGAGTCCTGTCAGCAACTGTCCAGTTTGTTGCCAACCATTACCACTATCACAACACGAGCTGGTATTACTTTTCATTATAAACATTATGTCCGTTTGGTGACGGATTAAGAATAGAATCACCACCCTGTACTATCCTGAGGGTGTTGTAAGAGTGACTAAGGGAATTAGCCAGGCCGACAATATCCACTGCAAGAGACGGAAAACTCTAAACAAAACCCTATACCATACCATCTGGCCAGCATGGTAAACTAGGCTTATATCCCTCTAAATGTATGTAGGAGACCAGTACCCAGCAGTGGGACGTTTATGGGTTGAGATGACGATGAATTAACATATTTCAAATGACTTCATTTTGTCATTATAATATTACAAAAATTACTGTAGATTGAACATTCTGCAAGCTTATAGAACAATGACTGCCGTGGTGGTCCAGTGGCCGCAGTATGCGCCTGCTGTGCACGAGGTCGTGGGTTTGATTCCCACTTTGGACAAATTTCCCATTTTGGACAAATCTTTGTGTGACCCACAAAGTGTTGTTCTGAGTTTGGATGTAATTTGTGTCCGTTAATTGTATGTTTGTAAAGTCCCTCGCAACACAGAGCATGTTCTCTAGTGCGGGAATGGTTGTCTTTTAAAAACAAAAACAAAAATCCATCTATGGGTGACCATTTGACTGCACTGCTGGTTCAGTGGCTTAAGTGGTTACCTCGTTTTTCGTTTTTTTTTTTAATTCACCATTGCGCAGTGGGACAGATATTTGTGTCATCCATAAATGATTGTCCTGAGTCTTGGTGAACAGAACAGATAGACAGAAGGACGACAATATTCAAGCCTACTTATTTACCTTACATTCGTCATCATCTCAACCCATAAACGTCCCACTGCTGGGCACGGGTCTCCTCCAAACATTTGGAGGGATATTAGCCTACTATACCACCCTGGCCAAATGGGTTGGTATAGGGTTTTGTTTCGAGTTTTCCCTCTCTTGTAGTGGATATTGTCTGCTAGACTTACTCCCTTAGTCGACTCTTACGACACCCTAGGGATGGAAGGGGGGGGGGGGACATTTGTATTCTTAATCCGTCACCACACGGAAATACGTTACGATACGTTACTACATTACGTTCATAAAGATTATATATTATTATATTTCCAAAAATTACCTTTCAGATCCAACACATAGAGGAGCACTTTGAAAGGGGTGAGGAGTGTGGTGCTACATCAGGCCTGAGTGCAGCAGAAAGGGAAGCCCAAAGAAACAGGGAAGAACATGAATTTCAATTATTGAGAGTAAGAACATTTCTTTTTGATGCTTTTGTTATTGAGGCATTTCCATTAAAAAAACAGTATAAGGTTTACAAATGGTATGAGTGGGTAACTTACTGAGGTGTAAGTTTGATCCCGGATTATAGTACCAATGCAAATTTCTGAAATTTATATGTACTGAGCAAAGTGATCTTGTAGTATATAAAAAAAATATGGATACCACATCCATCTTTTTTTATACTACTTTGATAGCAAACAAGCATACGGCCCGCCTGATGTTAAGCAGTTACCTTAGCCTTAGTTAGTTAGTTTTACGGGGCTTTTCCGCACATGGGCGCTCTAGTGGGCCTTTGTGCGTGGGGTTCCTTATGGCTATTCCACCCACCCCAGGTTCTTCCAAAAGGCCAGCAGGCGTCCGAAGTCGCCGCAGGCCTCCGGTAGAGTGCCCGGTTTCTTGAGAGTTCGTATCCTATGGTCTTTTACCGTAGCCTATAGACGCTTGCAATACCAGAAGTATGACTTATTGCATGTTGCCAACCCATTTTTTTACCAGGGTTTAAGATGTAGTATGCCCGGAATAGGAAAACGTTTTTTCAAAATGCATCCCTAAGTGAGCTGTACTTACAAACAGGGACATAACTACAACGCTGTGTGTAGTTATTTGGCCGTGGTCTTCTGTAAGGTGGAGGTCCCGCCCCAGTCGGGCTTGCTCAATAGTATGGTGCTCTACCTCTCTTAAATCTGCCAATATCAAAGGAAAATATTGTTAGAAAATCCATTCGTATTACAAAAATAATCTAAAAGCATGTCTGAACCCTTAACCTATAATTTTGCGTGAAGTGTATAATTAAGGGGATTTTCACCAATAGCTAAAGGAAACCAAATATTAAGAGGGGTGCACACTGAGTCTGACACCCATAAAACCTACGTATAGGTGTCTCACTGCTTAGACCCTTTTTTTATATACTACTAAAATGGCCCGCCTGATGGTAAGCAGTTACCGTAGCCTATGGAGATTTGCAACACCAGGGGTGGCACTCACGCGTTGCCGACCCTTTAAAAACCTTATAATTCCTTTCTTGAAGAACCCCATGCTATAGTCTCTTGGAAAAACCTCGGCAGGGAGCTCATTCCACAACCTTATCGTACGTGGTAAGAAATTCCTCTGGAATCTTACGGTACGGCATGTTGGAGGTGCAAGGATGTGAGGATGAACTCCCTGTCGGTGGCGAGAGGTGCGTTGATAAAATGTGGCCGTGGGCATCATCTCGAACAATTCCTCAGAACACAGCCCATTGTACAGGCGGTAGAACACACACTAGGAGGCGAAGTCTCTCCTGAGACTTAGTGGATCAATACCGCCTGTGAGCTTGGGATCGTCAACAATCCTCACAGCGCGTTTTTGGATGGATTCAAAGGATCCAAGCTGGTACCCTAATGTATGTACACTATTTAAAGAAAATCCAACTTAACCCAGGCGCAATATGGCATGGAAGAAGACGATGACGAGGGCTACACGCACCGAGCAACGAACAGCCTCAAGCGGGCGGTATACAGCGGGGCCTTGTCTGTAGCGGGGTATTACGAGCGGAGTCTTGGGTTACGGCGGGCGGCTGCTTCTGGTACTGATACAGGATCTTCCAGGACTACTGGTAAGTGTAATATGAAGTTAGTAGCATCCACCTGCGTGTACAATTTCACGTTTCCGAGATAAAAAGTAGCCGACCTATATATTCCATTCGGGAATATAATCTATCTTTCTGCCAAATTTTATCCAGATTCGCTCAGCCGTTTGGACGTTATTAAATAACAAACATCCATACATCCATCTATCCTAACTCGCATTTAAAATCTTTATAACTGTCTACTTATATAAAAATAAATTCCTATTTTCCTTGGTAACGCCATAAATTGACAACGGCTTTACCGATTTCATTCATATTTTTTAAAATTCTAATGCAAACTCGAACTCAAAATTCATTTATTCATTTAGGTTACAAAGTAACACTTATGGAGGTCATAAATTATGAATAAACCAGAAAGATGATGCTAGCAACATTTTCCTACGGCTAGTAACTAAGTAATTAAGAAAATTGGGAACCCGGGCAAAGTCTGGACTCACTGCTAGTAATAGTATAGATTTAAACAATATATTAAATACTTAAGTTACTAGCGACTCGCCCTGGCTTCGCACGGGTAATTTTGCAACAAAAACGTTGTTCCATACAAACTATGCACCCTCTTTTCACCCTTTAGGGGTTTAATTTTCAAAAATTCTTTCTTAGTGCACACCTATGTCACTTAAGTATCGCCCGCGTGGTAATTTGGAAAGATTTTTTCTAATCGAACCATTACTTTCTGAGATTAGCTCGTTCAAACAAACAAACAAACTCTTTAGCTTTATAATATTAGTATAGATAAGTATCCTTAATGTCCTTAATACTGAAGCCTATAAACATATTATATTCTATTCTACATAAAATATATATTTTCTCGGATTTTGCAACATATCTCACTGCTCCGCTTCTATTGATCATAGCGTGATGTTATATAGTCTATACTATAGCCTTCCCGGATAAATGCACCAAACATCAACCAAACAAACAAACAAACTCTTCAGCTTTATAATATTAGTATACAGGCCTGTTGGTTTAGTGGTTAGTGACTCTGACTGCTACGCCGGAGGTCGTGGGTTCGATTCCCACCCAGGACAAATCTTTGTGTGATGAGCATGAATGTTCGTTCTGTGTCTAGGTGTAATTTATCTATAATATGTATGTATTTAGAAATATATAAGTATGTTTATCAGTTGTCTGGTTACCATAGTACAGGCTCTGCCTAGTTTGGGATCAGATAGCGATGTGTGAGTTGTCCCGAAAATATTATATTATAGATGTTACTTGTTTTTACTAAAGTCTTACATTATAGCAATAAAAGTTTATTTCTTTGAAATTAAATTAATTGTTTGTTACAGGCCTCTTAGAGAGGATAGCTCAACTAAATGCTCAGAATCCGAGTATAGTGAAAACTTACCTATGTAGTGCAGTGGACCATTATGCAAGCACTTACGGCGATAGGGGTTGGGGGTGCGGTTACAGGTTGGTACAAGTTTATTTATCCTCACACTAGGGGTCGCCCGCGACTTCCTCCGCGTGGTAATTTGGAACGTATATTTCCCCGATTTTGCAACATATCTCACTACTGCTCCACTCTTATTGATCATAGCGTGATGTTATATAGCCTATAGCCTTCCTGGATGAATGCAATATTGAACAAAAACCTTCTTCAGTTGGAGGGATATTAGCCTACTATACCACGCTGGCCAGACGGGTTGGTATAGGGTTTTGTTTCGAGTTTTCCTTCTCTTGCAGTGGGTATTATCTGCCTGACTTACTCCCTCAGTCGACTTTTACGATACCCATAGGATGGAAGGGGTGGTTCATTATTATTATTATCGTTTGGCTAGTGGTCAACCTGGTGACAGAGTTATTTAGATCGCCCATATTTAGGCCTCTGTCGTGATCTAACGACTGATAACAGTTGGGACCGACTTTTAACGTGCCCTCCGAAGCACGGAGACGCTCAGATGAAATACCACTATGCGGTAACCCATCTATAGGGTTACCGCGCCCTTGGTTGCTTAACCCGCTGATCGATTTTGTGAGTGCACCTAGCTATGAGCGCCTCAAAGGAGGTGGTGACATTTTGTATTCTTAGTCCGTCAACACACGGACTAATCTGTCGACGATAATATAATTTCAGGAACATGCAGATGGTGCTATCATCCCTGATGCGTCACCCACAGTACCTCTCCCTGCTGAGCTGTACGACGGAGCGGGAACGTGACCGGGACTGTGACTGTGTACCTTCCATACCGCGACTGCAGTTACTTGTGGAGAGGGCCTGGCAACTTGGCTTCGACACACAGGTACACATCATCAATAGAGGTACGGCACCATACTAGCGAGCAAGCGGAAAGTCCTCCACCTTACAGAAGACCACAGCCAAATAACTACACACAGCGGTGTGTTTGTGTTCTTATGTGTGAGTACAGGTCTCCAGCGCTTATTTAAGGATGCGTTTTGAAAGACACGTATTCTTATCCCAGGGATATAATGAGTTGGCAACACGCAAGTGATACCTCTGGTATTGCAGGCGACCTTAAATGAGCATTTAACATCTAACCTAGTATATGTACTTAGCAATGCCCGCACTCGCGCAGCTGACGCGCGTCCTTCACCGTGAACCCAAGTGATTCTATTTGACTGCTTAAAAAAGACGGTATATGGAGTAAACAAATAAGATACATACATTGACTGCACGGATTGTTCAGTGGCTTAAGTGGTTACCTCGCCATTTACCTCTGCGCGGCGTGTTGTGAGTTCAATCCGATCACGAGACAAAAAATTGTGTGATCCATAAATGGTTAATTTTTTTTTCCCGAGTCTGGGTGTATTTTATGTCTGTTAATTGTATGTTTGTAAAGTTCCCACAGGGCATGTGCCCTAGTGCGGTAAAAAAACATCATCACGCCCGTCTTTCATTGGGGTAGGCAGGGTGGTACGTTAATTGCTTTGCTTACGCAAACATGGATTCCCTCACCATGTTTTCCTTTATCGTTAACAGAAGGAATACCAGAACGAGGTCACCAGAAGTAGCACCTTAGTACTACTAACCGGAGTCAAACCCACACCTGATTTCGACAAGTCAATTACTTTCCCACTTTGCTCTTATAAGGCCGCCCATAGCACAAACTTTTTTTGAAACAGTTTTTGTAAAATAAATAACGAATGATATGTTATTTTCAGGGCTCAGAACAGCTTGGCTCAAAGTTATACAACACACGAAAATGGATAGGCGCTTGTGAAGTAGTCACTGTTCTATCATCGTTAAGGATAAGGTAAGCTTATAATATAAAATTGACCTGTATATGTCCCACTGCTGGGCAAGAGTCTCCTGTTCTCTATCAAGAGAGCTAAAGCCTAATGCGGGTCGGTGGATATAACATTTTTTTTCATATTTAGATTGCAAACAAGCATACGATCTGCCTGATGATACTGTAGGCTATGGAGACTTACCACTGATTGCATATCAGGTTCTGGAGATCCACTAGCGAAGGCGGATGTAGGTGCACAGCGGGGTTTTAGTCAGTATGCCGGCCGCCTACCACCTTTAAGTCGGAAAACCTATATAACCGCCCCGCTTCCCCAGCCGAGGTATCGGTAAAGCATTTACCCCCTTAAAATAAGCTTTGGATATGTACACACGGCAACGCAGATAGCCGTACAGCCCCTCTAGACAAGTGGCATAAACGGTAGTCGAATCGAAAAGGCAAAAAAGTAAATGTATGGGATTTGACGTCAAATCGCATACATTTACCATTTTGACTTTTCGGGGCCCTTAAATGAAAATTCGTTTTTAAGAAAACAATCTTAAATATTGTTCAATAAAAACGACAGTTTAAGAAATCTAAACCCAGACAAAACTAGTAATATTAGCCTCAAACACACTTTAAAAAATAGCATGCTTCCTAGTATTACAACCTAAATATTAATTTCTTTTTTATTAATAATATTATTATTTGTTCGATAATATTAGTTTTATTCTATTTAATTATATAAATAGACTAGGGGTGTACGCGACTTCGTCCGCGTGATAATTAGCACGTACATTTCCCCGATTTTGCAACATATCTCACTACTGCTCCGCTCCTATTGATCATAACGTGATGTTATATAGCCTGTACCTATAGCCTTCCTGGATAAATCCACTATTCAACAAAAAAAATTTTTCTAATCGAACCAGTACTTTCTGAGGTTAGCGCGTTCAACCAAACAAACAAAATCTTCAGCTTTATAATATTAGTATAGATAAGACAAAACAAGCTCCTCTCTCGCGAATTAGTTTAAATTTAATTAGTTGTATTTTTAATAAAAAGTGATATAAAAACAATGTTATTAAAATAATAATATTTATCCTTCAGATGTCAACTAATAGACTTCCATAAGCCAACGAGTGCAGACGGCAGTCACCCAGCGTTGTTCGACTGGGTGCTCCGGTACTTCCAGGAAGATCCCAACGGGTTCAAAGCACCTCTATACTTACAGCATCAAGGTAATATTAGTTATAATAGTCACCAATATTCTACTGGGCACGCATCTCGTCTTCTATCAAAAGAGAGGGTTTAGGCCTTAACACACGCTGGCTTAATGCGGGTTGGTGAATTAGACATGTTTTAAAAAAATCTTTTAAGAAATTGATTGACCATCTTTGACGGATGGTTAATCATTTGGTTAGTTAGTACTAATCAAAAGGTTACGACTACCAGGTCGTTTAAACTCGACAACCTGGTGGTCGAAATTCGACAACCTGGTGATCGAAATTCGACATCGTGTTGGTCTAAATTCGACAACCTGGTGGTCGAAATTCGACATCGTGTTGGTCGAAATTCGACAATCTGGTGGTCTAAATTCGACCTTAATTGCTTTCTGCAGTCCTCCGTATAAACTTTAGAGTCGGTTATCGATATTCCGAGGCTGCCTCGCGAGTTTGCTCAGCTAGTGCTCACATTGAACAGGTAGTCAGTCAGGCAACGTTCCAATTGGCTCGCGAGGCAAATCGATACCCGCCTTAACTGTGCCAAATATCAAACCCCTCCGTGTGTGCAATATGCTTAAAAAGAGGTTTTTTTTCTTCATGTATCATTATATAGATAACTAGCGATAATTGAATTTAAGCTCAGTTCAGTTCATTTATTCTTAAAACAATTACAAAAATCGTGTCTAAATATTTATTATTTTCAAATCGGTAATAGTTATGAGTTTTTTCTTAAATTATATGAATTTACATTGATCCTGCCTCCCAGGATCGAACTCACACCTCCTGCGTACAACTTGGTTACTATCCTAGTCGGCTACCACGGCATATTTATTTTAATTATAATAAATTAATTTCCCATACGCTCGATAGATGTCGGTGTTCATAATTTCTGAATCGCGATATGGTTTCGTTACCGCGGCTAGTATATATAGTTAGTGTCGAACTGTCAACGACTAGCTCCGCTCCGTTCACCCGCCGGTGAGGTAAACTCTATTTATTTCTGTATTTTTTGTCACCTTGCTATAGTGTTTATGTCTATATGCAAGGGGAGGAAACCACCCCTACGCATAGTGTTTTACAAATACCATTTTTCGGATATCACATTTCTATCAAATAGTTCAGATCATCAATCAGATCAATTTTGGAGTTATAAATTTGAAAATCGTCAAAATTTCATCTCGTTATATAGAAAAAATATATATTACTCTTAAACTAAGCATGATACGCAATAATTATGTTTGAAGCATCGATAGGAGTTGTTATGCTGCATCTTTTAAAGAATACAAAAATATATTTAAAAAAATATATCTGAATACTTCAATCTGTATTCACTTATTTTTCGCTTTTTGTTGTTTTACATTTTTTCTTTTATTTTCAATGCGGGTTGTTATTATAGTTATTTTTTGTTAACAAATATACTGATATAAATATTTGACTGCCTTGGTCCACTGGCCGCAGTTTGCGCCTGCTGTGCACGAGGTTGTGGGTTCGATTTGTGTGACCCACAAAGAATTGTTCTGAGTCTGGATGTAATTTGTGTCCGTTAATTGTACGTTTGTAAAGTCCCCCGCCACACAGAGCTTGTTCTCTAGTGCGTCTAGTGTCTAGTTGCGTCTTTTATAAGAATAAAAAATTAAAAGAAAACATATAGTCACTCTCTCTCGCAACACGTCTTAGATTATCAATTTGATCTCTTTCTCGTCTGATTGCCGTCTTATCGGACTATGAGAGTCAGAGAATAGAGTGCGTTGGTGTTAGCGCCCACATTTTGTGCACTATCATATCTTCTGCGAAGAATATTAATTACAGGAGCATACGGTCTATCGGTTTATGATATACTAGTTGTTCCCCACGGCTCCGCCCGTGTGAAAGTCGGTTATCGCAATAAAAAGTAGCCTATTCGCTATTCCAAACTATAGTCTATCTCTATGCCAAATTGCATCCAGATCAGTTCAGTAGTTTTTACGTGAAAGAGTAACGAACATTCTCACAAATATATTATTTTAAACTTTCACAATTTTTACACATATTATAATTATAATGGACAACGGGTCTAAATTGCCCGACAGTCAACCCGTGACCACGGTCGGTACAATTCGACCGAAACGTCGGGGAACAAAAAGGTGCCTTTAAAATAATACGCGATTTAGACCCGTCCATTATAATTATAACATATAACTGCCTCCGTGGCTCAGTGGTCGATGTGTGAGACTGCTGATCACGAGGTCCCGGGTTCGATTCCCGGGTCGGGCCAAAATCGATATTGGGTTTTTCTGTTAAGAAATTCACAATAGATGCTCGGAGTTTGGAAATTGGCGGTGTTTACACCCCCGTGCCTCGGAAAGCACGTAAAGCCGTTGGTCCTACGCCTGATCTCTCTCCGGTCTTGTCGGATTTGCCGTCCCATCGGACTATGAGAGTGAGGGAATAAAGAGTGCACTTGTGTTTGCGCACACACTTGTGTACTATAATATCTCCCGCGCAGATGGCAAGTCTCCGTTAAGATTAGCCGCCGTGACCGAAATTCGGTTAGGAGGACATTATTATTAATTATAACATTCTTCATTCACAAACTTTCACATTTATCGTCTTTTTCCACATTGCTTTAATATTTAAGTATATTTGAGCTTATTGCATAGCAAAAATGCTAAAAATATTTAATAATATTGAGTGGTTTCATTCTTTAATAACATTCTTTCCTCAAAATTGGAAGATGTTGCACGTATAGACCTGTAACGGCTAACGTTTGAATGAAACTTACGTCACTCCAAGACGTAAACAAGCGGTGGACAAATTCGAACTTTGGAGTAGGAGCTCGGATGGCACAGTTGGTAGTGCGCTGGGCCGGAACCCGAGAGGCGCAGGTTCGAGTCCTGCTCCGGGCTCGTCTTTTTCCACATTGCTTTAATATTTAAGTATATTTCACATTTATAATATTAAGTAGGATGTAATGTCGTTTAAATTGTAATTATTGTAATGTTGAATTTTCCAGGTCACTCGAGAACTATAATAGGTTATGAAAAGCATAAAGATGGTAAAGCTACGTTACTCGTGTTGGACCCTTCGCATTCGCCAGCGCAAGTGAGTGGCATTAGTTTATTATATTTAATAAATCCTTCAGTAAAAACTTTGTATACTTTTTTCGCTTATTTAATAGCCTTGCGATTCAGCGTGCCAATGTGGCCAGTCTTTTGGGTATCTTTCCTCAGCACGATTCTGACACGGTTTACCAACAGTCAATTGAATCTTTTAACCAATAACTTTTTGTCCAAAGAACATTTGGTCCATGAATGTTTCGCCTACAGAACGGTAAGTCAGTAAATGCTTGACCAACGGAATCTTTAAACATCAGCTTCTTGCCAATAATTAAGTATGTTTTTAAATACATTAAGTACTTTTCACTATTACATTGATTTAAAATTAACTTCAACATCACTTTTTAGATAATTGCTTATGTATCTTTACTTTTGTAAATTTCAAATGTGAGCCTAGTTTTTTTAAATTCATTTTAAAATACTTCGTTTTTTTTTGGATAAGTGCTGAGAAATGCGTTTTTGATATTTTCTTCTGGCTTCCGTTTGAGCATTGGCTCTGATGAGTTTATGCGCTCCTGAAGGCAATCTTATAAATATTTCGTTCATTCATGATCTCTCAATATGATGACTAAGTCATGATCTCTCATGATATAGTTATCAATATATTGCGTTTACTCCAGTCTAGCAAGATATTCCGCCTATTATGCCAGGACTCTAGGGCATTTGTGATCTGTGATTGTCAGCTACTGACCACATCGAAGATGGAAATTTGGGTGAACTTTTAGATAGTATCATCTTAGAGCTAACATTTTTGATATCTTCGGTGTGATGGTGCTGGCAAGAAGCCGAGGATCGTGCTAGGTGGCGTGCACTTAGAGAGGCCTATGTCCAGCAGTGGACTGTGATTGGATTCAATTTGTCGATCGAATCAGCTCAAATCTTCGGTGCGAACTAAAGTAACAATGACGTCATTTGACTGTAACAATATGTGTGAGCAGTAGTTCGTAACAGTATAATGTGTGTTAGGTCCGCGCGGTGTGCGGCTCAGTTGGGGCTGTTAACGGAGCGGGCGGCAGCGGGGCCAGCGGGGCGGGGGGAGCGAGCGGGGCGGGGGGAGCGAGTGGGGCGGGGGCGGCGGGGGGCGCGTGCGCGGCGGCCCTGCGCCTGCTGCGGCGCGGCGCCCCCGCCCTGCGCGCCAAGCAGTACCAGCTGCTGTGTGTCAACGGGGTCATGCAGACTGACCAGGAGTACGAGGTAAATATGCACTATTATTTTAATCCTAACAATTGTTAAATGTTTCCGTGTGGTGACGGATTAAGAATACAAATGTCACTACCCCATTCCATCCCGTGGGTGTCGTAAAGTCGACTAAGGAAGTAAGTCAGGCAGACAATATCCACTGCAAGACAGGAAAAACTCGAAACAGAACCCTATACCTACCCGTCTGGCCAGTGTGGTATAGTAGGCTAAAATCCCTCCAAATTCATGGAGGAAACTCGTGTCCAGCAGTTTAGGGTTGAGGTGAATTGTTAAATCACGACAAAAACCTATATAAACTGAACAAATCTGTCACCAGGTTAGCCACTAACGATTCATAAAAAAATTAAGAAAAATAGCAAAATATTACTGTGTATTACATCTGTATCCAATGTAAGTTTTTATTAATCTTACAATACAATAAAAAATCCATCTATCTTGTTCTATTTGTAAAAATATAAAACACCTTACTAAACACATTTTTTTCTGTCTTCCAGGCAAGCAAAGTGCTTCAATCAGTGCGCATACCATAGGACAGGTGAACGGGGCGAGCCCCCTACTACATATACCCGCTTTATATACTATATACTCTATATATTCACGACTCATATCTCAACAAGGGTCAGCAAACACTGTTGTGTAGCTCAAACTTTCATTTTCGTAATGTCTTAAATAAGAAACTATTTATTTGACATGATTTAGCTTCTGTTATCAAAAATAAATCGTGCTCTGTTATATCTGACGTGCAAGTGGCGCCACCTATTCATGCTACCTCAATTGCAATCACAGATAATAAATATTAAATCTTGTCAAAATTAATATAAGATATAAGACTAGCAACTTATGTGTTAATTATATTTTTATCCGACTACGCCAGAAAGAGGGTTATGTTGTATATAGTTCATACTTGTAATTATAATAATCAACAATAAATTCTCTGGTAGTTTACTTATCTAACGCATTTGACAAACATTAGTCGTTACAAATTTAAAATCTTTTCTTTATAAGACCACCCCCACTAGGGGCAACAAGCTCTGTGCCACGGGGAACTTTACAAACAATTAACGGATACAAATTACACCCAGACTCGGAAACAAACATTTATATACCTCACAATTTTTATTTAACACGTATTAAAATCAATCAATACTTTTAGTTCGACAACATACTTTTTACAAATGTGATATTTTAATTTTGCAACGACATTTTGCGTTTTAGCCATGGCAAAATTATAAAGGTTAAAATAACTGACCGTAGGGCAGAAAAAAACATAACAATTTTAGCCAGGCATAAGCTTATATCGTTATAATTACAAGTATATCTATATAATATAAAAAATCGTATATTTTTCATTCACCGTTCTACCTCATCATTATTATTTCGTTAATTATTCTTATTAACTAAATTATTTTTCCACTCTGATACTAATAATAGTAATAATAATTATAATGCCTTCCACAGCTTTTAAAACTTAATATCGGCAAATCATTTGTTTATTTTCTCAACAAAGACAGGTCTTTATGTATTTATTTTGTGTGCAAGGGTCCATAGTTTACGGTAACTGCTTACCTACAGGCGGGCATATGTTTGTTTGTCACTTAAATAATATAAAAAAAATGTTAAATATTTTTTGCCCTTCACCAAATATGACAAAATAGGTACTATATACAAATTTATACCTACTCTAAAACTAAACTATGTTCATAATACTTAATATTAGATATGGTACCCTTAGCTCACGCTATAGAGTTGAGGAGACCCGTGCCCAGCAGTGGGACATATATGGACAAAAGAATCTTTAAAAAAATCTACCCGTATTTTATTATTCGCAAAATCCATCTCATTCTATATAATACATTATTGTTCTTCATTCTAAATGAAGTTATAACCATCCAGACCAGAGTGATCCACCATACAAACGAGCAAACCCGACTGGGGAAAGGCCCTTACAGAAGACCACTGCAAAATAACTACACACAGTGGTCTAGTTGTGTTCCTAGATTTTGCTTATATATGATCATTTAGGAATAAGTTCCAATTAGAGGGATACATTTTTTTGGTAGAGAAAGTATCAAAGACGGTACGGCAATTGCTTACCATCATTCGAGCCGTATGTTACTACTTAAGTAAGTACATATATCTACATATTCCTTAAAATATAAATAGAGCGGCCCCAGTCGGACTCGAGTGCTAAAGGATTCGCGATCCTTGCGACTTATTTGACGAGAGATACAAAAATACCGTACAACAAAATTATACTGTTTCTGCCCAAATATTATAAAAAAATATATACTATTAATCAAAAGGCATTAATCAAAAAAAATATTTATAAACTTTATATTTTATTCGTCTAATCATATCATTAAAATATTATTATCTCTTTAAATATGAACTTTAAAGTTTAAATATTTAAGTTTAATTTTAAACCGGATTTTTACATTTCTCAACAAAAAATGCTTTAATTTAACAACGATTATTATATTATTTAGTATGCGTAGTAAGAGCCCCACTGTGCTGTACAATATCGGTGTCTCATTTCCACTTATTGGTCGGTAGAAAGAGTGAGTGAGATAGCAAGCACCTAATGATAATGTCCTCTAGACTGATTTCGGTCATGGTTTCCAGTCTCAACGGAGACTGAATATACACTTGTGCATTATAAAATGTCCCATTGCAGTACACAAGTGTGTGCGCAATGACAGATGCACTGTATATCCCCTTCCTACCATAGCCCGATGAAAATGCAAGCCGACACGACCAGATAGAGATCAGCCAAGCTTAATGTGCTTTTAAAGGCACGAAGAAGTCTCTCCGATATGTCTTTCGATACGGTCTACCATCTACGCACTAACTGTAGCAAGCTTACCTAACTCAAACTCAAAATTAATTTATTCATTTAGGTTTCAAAGTAACACTTATGAAGGTCATAAATTATGAATAAACCAGAGAGATGATGTCAGCTAAATTTTCCTACGGCTAGTTCCCTGACGTGGAGCCTTGAGAAGAACTAGCAAGAAACTCAGGCTTACCACAAGTCTCAATAAAAAAAACCTTGCATTATTCCTCTTTTTACCCGACTGATCGACAAGAGTCGCAGTGTAGGGTAATGTGTTCATCAGACTATGTATGTATGTTCCTTTGTGGCGCTTAAGAGACTAAACGCGTTGGCCGATTTTAATAATCTTACATCAATCGATTAGTCTAAATCTTGTGTCAATGAATGGAAATGGTGACTCATCGATACAAAAATTTGCAGCTTAAGAAATCGAACTTTAATATAACATTAGTATCCATAAAAAGATAGTTTTATACCAAATTAGCCTTTCACGAAAGTTTTAGTCATAGATGTAAAATGTTAATTACAAAAACCATGCTTTCATAATGCCTTTATTAAGATTAAGGCCTTCGCTAACATAATTGGGCAATTTTCAAGTTTCAATTTTCGTTTTGACTCACGCGCACATGCGCGTGAGTAAAAAAAAAACCACCTACATGCGTGAACCACATGGTTCACGTATGTAGGACTGGTACGCATATATAGGCAGGTAACGCATGCGCCTAATATTGGGCGATTTTAAAGACATGCGTTTTTTGCTACACGTGCACGCGGTACGCATATAGACCTGATACGCATGTAGGCAGGAAACGTATGCGTCACTAAATATAACTTTATTTAAACGCTCCTACTGTGGATTAACTTATACCTTAGTTATATAACTAAAAAAAACATCTACATCGCAAAATTCATGTTACACCCATGACGCGTAGTGATAAACACAAAAAGACCACATCGCGAAAATTGTATACTAATTATCATGTTACAACACAACGCGATGTGGCATTGAAGGAAACCCAATAACGCGTTCTTGTTCATAATTATGAACGTATACAGTAATTCACAGTTTAAATATTAATATTTAGATCCACAATAAATCAAGTGATATGATTCACTAAAACTGTAAAAAAAACTTGCAAAACAATGTCAATCTAATCCACAGTTTAACTATAAATATTAGGCTCACAAAAATCAGTAACATCATTCCCTAAAACTGATTTGAATGGTAAAACAATGTTACTAGTGGCTTTTGAAGAAAAACTATATATTCTATTTTGCACACACAGACACGATAGTTCCTAAAGGGATTGAGTAGTATAGAAATTAAAACGAAGAAGGTGCTTCATTATTTTATTTATTGTATATAAGCACAGCTTATACACGCTGAATCCGATATAAATAGCTAAACATTGTCAAACTATACGTTTAAACTGTTGTGAAATCATTTGTAACATTACGATGATGTGTAACATGATAACAGTGTGTAACATTTGACTGCAATTCTGTCTCTAGTTATAGTATTTTATTATTAAAGCATTCATGAATGTTATATTCGCATTAAGAGTAAAAAATAATGTTATTGTCCACAATTTAAATACACATTATGATTTTGGCGTAATAATAAATTATAACATGATACTATTATAATAACAAAATAGGTTATTAAAACATGATGTATGTCATTCTGCAATACCCTAATGTGTTATCATTTATTTCCAAACTATAATATTCTTTCTTTTGTTAAATTACTTGATTTCTCGTTGGTTGTTACTAATTCGAATATTAACTGTTATATAACTAGAAATACTTTTATTTATATAAAAGTTGACATATGTTAAAAATATACAAATAATTTAAATGATGTCAGTCAAATTCGTGTGGCAATGGCTAAAATAACTGAAATATTGTCAGTATTTCTATAAATGTTACAGCTCATTATATGTTACAAATGTTTGCACGAAAAATTGGTTCTTTCTCAAACATTTTAACAGTTATTTTTATCAACTTGATGTATGACCGAATTAAAATCAATACTTAAAATTTAATGACTTAAAATGTTATTAAGAATGACAGATCTAATATTTGGCTTGTATAATTCTCTTTTACATTATAATCTTTATCATAATATCTTGTTAATTATGTCAATTATAAACTTACAAATTTTCTTCGTGTAAATTGTAATTATTTTTTGTTATTATATTGTCTTATAAGTGTTGTTTGACCAAATTGTTGTTTAAGTGGTTAAATTGTTGTAATATTATTTTAAGTTCTATTTAAAATTGTACAATTGAGTTGTTTAAATCAGTGACGTTTTAAAGTGAATCTTTTTTGAGATTACATTATGTAACCTTAGTAATTCTACCTAGTAGATGTTTCGTATACATATCTTTCGTTGTCAATTTCAATGTTACACTTTATCGCAATGTTACGACTTATCAAAACTTATGTTACATTTTATCATTAAATTTTATTAAAATATTAAACGTCACCGATTAAAACAAAACTTTTTAAAGAATTGTCTTTAAAATATTTATTAAAAATTGTACGAATTATTATCGTAAATTGTATAAAAAACTTAAATGTGACCTGATTAGGTATTTTCTTTATTAATTCGTGTTATTGAATGTTGGGAACAAAACGGAAGGGTCAACGGTGGATAATGCATTGTAATGGATTGATAATGATCTAATGATTATTAAAAGAAACAATAATAATTATAATAAAAGTCCCACGACTTTGAATCCAATTAATCGACAAATAAATTCATTTCGAGCACCTCTCACTGCTTATTCCAATAACTAATAATTAAATAATAACTCCAAAATCTAATTTATTTTGAAATATAACTTTAGCCAATACTAGTCAGATCAATTACAAAGTATTTTTAATAAAACGAGTTTTTTGCATAAATGTCATTATTAACTATAGTTAAATAGCTAACGACTATTTAGTCAGTCAACTATAGTCTAAATAGTTTACTAACTATAGTCGAAATAGTCTATCGACTAGTCTTATAGTTGATCAACTAGAATACACTTGCATATAGCGAGTGCTCACGCTTCGATTTGTTGACCAACAATTGCTGCCTAAAAAACGGGTCGGCAATACGCAAGTTTCACTACTTTTTTTGTTGTAAAGGGGAAATGCTTTACGCATACCGCCCCGCTCGTTGAAGCTCAGCTTGTCGGAATCACCGGCCTAAAGCTGGTAGGCGGCCGGCATACCGACTAAAACCCCCCCTGTGCACCTTCACCCGCCTTCACGGGTGGACCACCGGAACCTGATATGACGTCAGTGGTCCACCCAGCGGCTGCCCACGCAACGCCAGCTCCATCACCAGTGACAGCGTCCGCTGCTTAACATCAGGCAACAAAGTTTTTTTAATGAAAACGTTCTGACGACCTGGCTTTGACTTTTGGCAGTAGTAGGTCGTGGCGGCGTCTGCTTAGCCACTCCACGTATACCTAGACAGCGTTACTTATCAGTCGCCCAGTTCGTCACCGCGCTACCTCTGCCCGCACCGCTCTGTTTCGTGGCATGGCATTTGGTCGCGCATACGTTTGTTGTCGCTGCGCCCCGATCCGAAAACGCTTTTCGCTCGACAAAAATCGTACCTCGTAGCATTATAGAACAGTATAGTACAATTTTTCTCACCGCTTGTGGCCAGGCTGTGACCGTTCGATGGCAAAAAATTAAAGAAGACGCGACAATTTCAGACGAGTTTTTTTTAATTTAACAAGATATCTCTTTCTCTCCCTTCTTGACTATTTATCCCAAAAGGTGGTGGGGTCAGCAATTTTCCGGTTCTTCTTCCACTTCGCCCTAGCTGTGACGTCGTCTTCCAAAATTCAACGCCTTCAACATACTTGGCAAAATTTTATTGAATCGATTTTTGATTTTTCAAAGTGTTTTTAGACTCGCATGCGATTTAGCAGTTGATCAACTTAAATCAAATCGTGTGGACCCGCTATTAGTAAGACTAGTATTATAGTCGATAACTATTGCCTAATCTATCAAAATAGTCTAAACCAACTATACTCAACTAATTGGTCAACTAATCTATTAGTGGAGCAACAAGTCTATGAATTTTTCTTACAATAGTCGACTAGTTGATCGACTAGTTAGTCGATAGTCATATATAATACATAGTCTAACAGAATCGTTCGTTATTGGCGTGCAGCTAGCGGTGGTGATATAAGCTTTAGTACAAATCGCTAATATTAAGTCAGTATGTGCTGTTGGTATGTTTAGTTAGTTACTATATATATATATACATTAGTTTTATAATGACGCACAGTTTAATGGCGGCTTTGTTATGAAAATTACGGTATATTATGCACTAGCTTAAAATAGCCCGCGAAATAGCCCGCGTGGATGTTGCTTCGCCACTGGCGTACAAACAACTCACCAAAGCTTTATCGTAATTGGATTAATATGTATAGAAGACGAACATACATCCATTTTTGTGTATATAGATTTTTCAGACAGTTTTTGAGTCACTTAAGAGGCTGCTCTATCGGTTTTTTTTTACTTAAGTGGAAACTTGTTTGTTATAAAGACATATAAAATTACTGTAGCTTATTTAAGTTATATGATTATAATTATTGTTAAATATAGAGCAAAACTTAAAACATTTCATAACAAAGTCGTCGGTATACTCTGGCGTCCATTATTAATTAAACCCTAGTCATAGAATCAGAAACGTTATATAAACAACTGGGATGTTTAATTATCTTAATAATTACAAGATTGAACTTAAAAGCAATTGGCAATACCGTATCTTGCCTACAGTAATGTGAGACGGGCTGATAATATGTATTTATTTACAAGAATTTATTTTTTCAAATGTAATGTAACAAATAAACATTGTACTTAATCTATACTAATATTATAAAAAGGTAAAGTTTGTACTGAACTGATTTTAAAAAATCTTTTGCCAATAGAAAGCCATATTATTTGTGAGTGTCATAGCCGAAACATGTCTAACGAAGTGGGCCTGGGTCAGCTAGTCTCTAGGTATATATGTATTACGTAAAGAAAAATCTTAGTACGCCTTTTTAAGTACATTCCGCGTACGGACTGGTGTGACATTTGTCCAGTTAAAGTTCAGAAATAAAAGGGGTGTAGAAAGTAATTCGAACTTCGACCGCCTAGCGACCTCTAGTGTTCATTAATAAATAAAGAGAAACAGATCGATAACACTGCCCAGAAAACTACTTATCTTACTAATTTTCAATTCCTGTCTTAGTGTGATGACGTCCACTATTGAAAAGGGCTGTTACCACAATCGCCGATCTTGAATTGCTTGCCATCGAGTGCTTACATGCAATTTTGCTCTTAATTTAATATTATTTATTAATTTTAAATCACGATATCTCTCTGTTTAACAGCACCATACTCAAAATAAATTAATTCCAAAGAAACAATCAGTATAAATATAAATAAACTTCATACAACCAGTTGTTTAAATAATGTTTCGTTTTTAATTCAATTAAATAATAAAATGCACTCATTCATGTGATATTTACTGAATATTAAATCACACTAATAATTCATGTTTTATTCATAATTAAATAATGCGGAAATTATCGATAATTATTTGTAAATATAAATAATTCCATATGTGCAAATATTATGTCGATATTTTTAGCATTACTAAGTATATAGTTAAATGTAAAAATGCTTACGTTTCACTTATATAATGATAGATAAAACCTGTGATAAGACTAATGTCTAGTCACTACACACACTGTAAGGACTGCTAGCTTGGGAAATTACAGGATTTTACAACAATAAAAACTGTTCTTACAAATATAACTTACTTTCTAAAAATGTATACCTATATACTTTTCAGTATGTAAGTAATTTTACAGTTCCAAGCCGCTGGTAAAATTCGAACACTGGCACTTAAGAATTACAATTTATATAATTAGAAAAAAATTGAAGATAAACTTTCTTCATTCAGAGTTTCTACTGGCAAGAGATTCATACCTATATAGAATCATTTTAGCGACCACATTTTTAGGGTATTTTACCTTAATTTGTTCATTTTAAATTCAACACTAAACTACAGAGGTGGACATAATGCCTTAGGCGTTTTCTACCAGTCAACCTATGGGTGCAGCCCCGGATCTTCAATTTTTTTAGGCGGGGCAAAAACTGAAAAATGCCATTAGTTGTGCATTTGTCTGCAAACGACAGTATGAGTTTGCGGCCTCAGAAATTGCCGCCCGGGGCATGGGCCCCGGCTTGCCCACCTAGATCCGGTCCTGTTTGGGTTATGCATAAAAAATAAAATTTAACGTTATCATCATCGTTCTACAAATAGGTAATTAATGTTAGAATTTCCTTGGTGTGCATTTTACTATTGTTCTGGTATAATAATGACCGGAGTCCTATAATTTTCCCTAAGCGAGTGGTGAGATGTCTCGTAACGTAAAGTATTGTAACGTAAATCGGAGCTGTAATCAGTCACCATGCCTTGTATTGGTAGTGAGGGAGCGAGAGCTTCATAGGAACAGCTAGGCTGTGCTAACATGTAATGTTTCTTCAATAAACATATTGTAAGTTACCCATAATAAGTTGTTTTATTTATTTATTTTTATAATAGTGCTTCTTTAGTCTTAACGGCGACTGTGGTTGCAGGATTCAGTGACGTAACGATAGCATGGTACTAGGGGCAAAATGCCACGAGCCTCTGGCCCGAGAGTGGTGGTAAGCACAGAAGGATCCTAATATTGATTATTGCCACGGGCCTCCAACGTTATAGTTACGCCACTGGCTGGACTTATAACTCTAACACAGGTATACACTCTCTTCCATATTTCTCATAGTCCGATTGGACGGACTGGCTAGAGAGAGATGAAGGTGTAGTAGGACCGAGGATTTAACATCGATAAAGGTAAATGAGGATGACCCTATCATATGGGCTTTGAAACATGTGTCACAATATTGCTTGTATATCATAGTGTATTTTTATCTCAGTTATAATAAATGAAATATTTTGATGAAATCAAAAATCATCACATAATTTTACGTCTTGTGTAAATTTATTAATTTACTAGGGGTCGCCCGCGACTTCGTCCACGTGGTAATTTGGAATATTTTCCCCGATTTTGCAACATATCTCACTACTGCTCCGCTCCTATTGATCATAGCGTGATGTTATATAGTCTATAGCCTTCCTGGATAAATGCACTATTCATTAAAAAAAGTTTTTTTCTAATCGAACCAGTACTTCCTGAGATTAGCGCGTTCAACCAAACAAACAAACTCTTCAGCTTTATAATATTATTACAGATTTACACTAGGTGTACACTGGTACCTAGTGTACATTACATTATATTTTAAAACCCTTAGTTATACTAAGGGAATATAAAAGCACCAGCCAAACAAATAAAACCAAGCATTATTTTGGCAAAATCTTTATTTTCAAAAAGAAAATGGTTCACAAAAATTACAGAGCTGTCATATTTAAGACATAACAAATTGTTATCGTTTTCACATGCATTAAATATAATGATAATACATAAATATTGCCTTACTTACACACTGAACAATATCTACACTCATTCTTGTATGAAATCGTCACAATTTTTAAATAGGCAAGTAGTGCATATTCTTTTACTTCGAAAATATTTAATTCGACAAATAGAAATGTTCAGCTCCTCTAGACAAGTTGCATAAACGCTAGTCGAATAGAATAGAAAGCAAATGTACCGGGTTTAACGTATGAGTACGACATTACATCGTAAACTTAAATCAACTCCCATAATTTTGCTTTCTATTCTATTCGATTACCGTTTATGCCACTTGACTGGAGGGGCTGTAAGGTTTTTGCCTTTAAAGGATATCTGAAATTGTATGATGCACGCATAATTACGGCAAGTTTTTGAAAGACAATTCTCATCTTTTTACAGAAACAAAAAGATATCATAAGACTAGCCTTACTTATCTTGTACCGTGTAAATTACGCTTTAATTTACTAGTTAACTAAGATGAATCGATATTCAAATGATAGATGCACTACTTGTCATACATCATTCATATTTCCCGTCTTAAATATTTATTGCTAAACATACATACAAAGCTTATTATTAGGTACTTTAATTGGTTAAAATTATAATACAATTGTCTTCTATAAAAACTTCATTCTTAATTCGTTATAATTATTTAAAATAAGCCAATAGCTTGCAAAGAATATGACAAAAATAGAATACCAATCGAATGGAATGGATTTGGCAGATATGCCACTTTTGGCATCAGCGAATGCTTATGTAAGAAGGCGTCGCAATACGAACACGATTGCAATCGCCATTCACAGAGACCAAAACTAGCATATCTACTAAATCAGTACTTTCCAACAACAAAACATATTATATTTTATGTTCCGAATGTCATAATATTTTGTTCCAATACAACCTTACTTAATGTGATACTTCATTTAACTAATATTAACTACTTCAAAAGACATTTTTCACATCAAAAATCTATTTTGAAAGCAGTTACTTAAATTACTTTAAAATAAGATACTAAACTTAAAAATTACGAAGATGTTTTAAAGTCACTTCTCTAAAATCAAAACGAAAAGGACTAGTTGTTTAATAGTACCAACGTTTGACTTTGGTTCAAATTTTTAACCAAAAGGAATTTAATTTGACTAATGTTTTTTTAAATGGACTTTTTCTAACCAAAATGCCTTTTTTCTAACCAAAGTGGCAATTTTCTAACCAAATTGGTTGATGTTATATTCACCAACGAAATACTTAAGCTAGAAGGTTCTTAACAAAACACCTGCTTATATTTAAGAGTCTTCAAAAAAAGGATATGCATTAGATGGATTGCATCAATAGACAGGCAGCTGAAAGCTAGCTAAAGGTGGATTCACTGTACTTTAAACGTGTTATGCAACTTCTCTTATTCTGTTATATCGTTTTGACGCATCACCACATAACAAAAGATGTATGTTGATAACAAATTAATCTTGGCGATTTTCTTTATTGAAGCGTGATCACATTAGTTATTTCTCTTGTCGAGTTAGAGAGGAGACCCGTGCCCAGCAAAGACGTGGCGTTATTATATCGTCCCGTTTCTCGAGAAACAGTAGCCATTGGGCAGCAACAAGAAGCGTAGAAAGATATTTTAAATCTAGCTTTTTTTTAAAGTCTACTCTCTCTAAGAAGCCATACCTGTGTTGCAGGGGACTTCACAAACACATAATTTAGGGACTCACACTCGAAATAACCATTAATGGATCACACTTCGGAAATATTCAAGAAATATTTTCTCAAATTTCTCAAAATGTAAGCAGGTATTTTGCCAGTACCTTTTAATACGAAATACATAAAAAATATATGTGTGTATTACTAAAACATATATCGAATATATTATCCACAGACAAACTTAATTAATATTTCATTTATTTACTAAAGTAATTATTATTTCGTTTATAAAATGTACTCTATGGACTTAGTTACCCTGCAATTGTTGGAAGGATATCGTGTTGTCTGTGGATTATATATGTGGGTTAGAATAGACGGACTGCGAGGAAGTAAATCATTTAACTAGAAACAGAATACTGTCATACGTCTTATAAATCATACTAGTCTGTCAGCTGGGCCGTCTGACGGTATGAAGAAGAGCAGAGTCCTGCCCGCGACGCCTGCAGTAGGTCGGCTAGTTATCAGTTGCACACAGGTACTCTTGACCACTATTCCGCAATATGCAAGATATTACGGAACAGTTCTTTTTCTTTTTTTTTTTCTTTTTCAAAAAGACAACTCCAGCACTAGAGAAGCTCTGTGTTGCGGGGGACTTTACAAACATACAATTAACGGACACAAATTACACCCAGACTCAGAACAACTGTTTGTGGGTCACACAAACTTTTGTCCCTGTGTGGGAATCGAACCCACAACCTCGTGCACAGCAGGCGCATACTGCGCCCACTGGACCACCAAGGCAGTTGTCTGTTGGCACTTTGCGTGGCATCAAAGAAATTGACTGACTAGTAAAATTTATTAGGCATATGGTAGTGACATTAAATAATCTTTATATATAAGAAAATAACTTCCGTATATTTGTGGCCTGAAAACTCGAAAAGTAGTCCATGGATTGACTTCGACTATTTTACATTACCTACGTTACATTTCTATAAGTGTGTTATATGCTTTTAATAGACAAAATGTGTGATGAATGCGTTGATGATAGGGAAAATACTGAGTGGAAGGGAAACGCTATCGAAAACGAAAACTGGTGAGTACTGGTGATTTTTGATGCACTAGGTCTTTGATCGTTCCACACTATCTCAGCTAGCGCGCGGTTGATCGTTAACATTTAAGTTGATTTAACGTAGTAATGCTAAATTTAAGATAAATACCGATTTTATATAATTATGTTTCTCTAGATCTCTCTGCTTGTAATCATAGTTTTATTTGGCTGTTCTAGCAAGATGACACATGAATAATGTTGAATTTCTACCGCGTTTTAGTGCTATTGTGTATACCAGTACCAACACTAGATTTCGTTTTCATAAAACCCAGTATAACATTACAAATAAATACTAAAAGCTCTAAGAAATAATTAAAACATAAATCTGTGATAAAAAGTAAATTAACATTAAAAAATTATACTAATATAAATAAAAATCCGTCTATTCCAACAATTAATAAACGAAATGGACAAAACAAACAAAACCTTTACGAAATACTGATCGTAATTTAGGAACTAATATTAGCCGTTACAAATTCGAACTTGTTTATAATCAGTACATTAACAAAATTTTGAGAGCGTACGTTTAATATGACTCATGCTACATCGTGCTCCAGCCGTAGATTACAGCCGAGCCTTAGCCGTGACACGGTCCACTAATATCCTGGAGACAACTCTACGGCTACGGCTCGTCTAGAACCAGACGCATAGCAGCGTGAGTCATGTATAACGCCAGCACTACACGATCAAATATTCTCTAAAAGCCAATACAAAATTAAACCTGAATTCACAATAAGTTTATTTTATTTCGGCCTAGACAAATGAATATTTGAGCAAATAATCCATAATGTAGTGCCGTCTTAACATAAAGATATAATAGCGAAATAACGCCATAGACAAACCTCTTTATCACAGCTGTTGAAATGCATACAATATAATGCATTGTCCCTTGTAATAAAGCTAAGTGCGAACATGGCTTAGCGGTGTGGTCCCACTACTAACATATTGAATATTATTATATCAGCACCTCTAGACAAGGGGCTAAAGCGGTAATCGAATGTATTTGACGTAAGTTTACGACATTACATCCTTACGTCAAATCCCATACATTTGCTTATTTGACTTTTCGATTCCATTTCCGTAAATGCCACTTGTCTAGGGTCTGAGATGTTAAACACTGGAACGATAAACACTGCCATCCTTAAGCTATATTGCCGTTATCTAATAATCTATTTTCTTAGCATTTTTCCGAGAAAGCAATAAAAGCTAAGAATATAAATAGGCTAAGAAAGTTTCTTAGCTTTTGTAGATTTCTAGAAACATCAAAGCTAAGAACATATTGTTTGATTGCGTTAGGCTGATGATGAGATTGATAAAGATATTACTAATTCACAAGTACAAATAGACCAGATATTTGATAGCGATATTGTAGCTTAAAGATGGCAGCCAACGACGCGTCCCAATGAAGAGAGTCGTGGTGTAACTGTACCTAAGTTAATGATGTGTATCTGAAACCGATCGACTCTGCAGTCTGAGTATATATAGTTCAAACAACCAACAGCTGACTGCTTATACAGACCAACTACGTAACAACTACATCACACTCGTGTTAAATCAAACAAAACTGTGACGTAATCCGTCAGTTTTCAGAACTGTGACGTAATCTTAATTAGAAAACATATCAATAATATTCAATCCATAGTTGAATGGGACCAAAACCTAATAATCTTAATATCTATGTCTTACGGTAAAAAAAAAGTAACGAGACTTGCCTATGGTCGGTTGCGAGCGGTCTCCCCGCCGCACTGGTATGCTATAATGGCCCTGAATTTTCCTAAACCCTCGACGTACAAAAATAAATAAGATACTTATAAACAATACTTAATAAAATTATAATAATATTACATTAAGATATTTTTGTGTCTGTAATTGAGGTAAGCAGAGAAAGTGCTGTTTTAATCACATATAAAAAGCTTTTTAATTAGCCGAATTCCTAGCCTAGATTCTGTGCCTGAAGGAGTCAGATAAGAAGTGTAAATATTCTGTATTTTTTTATATTGAGGTATATTGGAAGACGAAGCGTGGGCAGGCCTCCAACAAGGTGGACCGACGACCTGTTAAACGTTGCGGGCAACCGATGGACAAGGTCGGCTCAGGATCGAGAGTTGTGGGAGGCCTATGGCCAGCAGTGGACGTCTTTTGGCTGAGATGATGATGATGATAATGTAGAACCCTTTACCCTCGCTCGACAGAGGATACCTAAGCCCAGTAATGAGACTGAAACTGCTGATTAATTGATATTTGTTTTAATCCTTTATTTCAATTGTCAATGCTATATTGAAGCCAACTCAGGTTTCTATTTAAAAGACTGATGCGATAAATATTTGTCAGAAACAACAAGGTATGTGATATGTCCATGGTTTTTACATTTTTATAAACTCAACTACAGACACTTTACATTTGTAGTTGTTAAGTTTGGTCCCCGGTAATGATCCACCTTACATCTATCAGTACAATTTGGTAAGAGTATATGACTAACTCTGGTTTTGTTAAATATGTAAATAATTTGTCTTAGATCAATATGATTTATAACTTCATGCTGTCAACAAAGCAGGTTCGTATTAGAAATGAGTATATCACCAACCACAGATTATAATCACCCCTAATTATAAAAAAATAACTGTCAAGTATTATGGTGTAAATTTCTTTTCGGTATAGTGTGTTGGTTCCGTACCTTTTTGTTACCTTTTTCGAATTGTATCTCATACCAAATTGTAAATATGCGATTAAAATGAGTGGCCAGAGTTTTTTGCCAATTCTTCTTAAATTAATAAATGAGTTTGAGTTTAGTGATCAATGTATGAACGTATATAGGCGTATACCTATAACCTGTACGAGTATCAATAATGTTTTTATGATAGATGTAATACCTTTTTTTAAGTACTACAATTGTCCGTATTTATGCAAACAAGAACCACCCAGCAAACACGCACTTCTGGGATATCAAAGGTTTTACAAAAACCTGTGCAGCTCTGTTGGATGAAGTAAAATTATTATTTATTTTATTTGAATTTATTGATTAATTACTTATTTAAGTATGTGTATATAAATTTGCCCTGAATACTCTTAAACTTTCTAGATAATAAAGAAAATGTGCTTGTGGTTCCATTTTGTAAAAAAATATTAGCAAATAAATTATGATTTTATTTTACGCATAACGATACTACAGAAACTTGGTTCCATTTGGTGTATTAAAAATAATTGTTCATTATAGAAATATGTGTAGTATCAAGTATGTGTGGATCTGTTTTGTATAAAATGACTATGTAGTAATATCGTTTATTTGTTCGAACAATCGAGCCCCATTGTGCTGTGGTTCGGTTTTGCTTTATATGTAATGTTTGTTATTGCTGTTGGTTCTGTTCTGCTTTTAATATACCTTGTTTCCAAGGGGAAAATCAGGTGGTTCTTTTTTGTATAAGAATTTAGACCACTTTTACATTAGTATTCCTCAAAAAAAGTAAAAAATGAAATTTGTCGAGTGGTTCCATTTTGCATAAATACGGACAATTCTTGTATTATATGCCCAATAAAGAATCTTTACAAAACAAAAATTGGATAGTTCATTCTAATAAAGAACCAGGCTACACTATCGGCAGATAGGAAGTTACCTATCGGCGGACAGCTCTTATTCGTTTTGATGAATGAAATTCGATAATTACAGAATAAAATAGCCAAATATTATTTACATTTTAACAAAGCTAATGCATATTCGCTTTACCAAAGGGTTGGAGGACCAACAAACTAAATATTATAATTATTGCGTAATTACGATCACATTGAGATGAATAATTTTCCAACAGCATGATGTTCCACCTCACATCGTGGCCTGTATGCCCTAGCACCTGCAGGACTTGATCGTTGCCTCTGATAATGCAGTCAATGTGCGGATAAACACTATGATGCGTGCACAAAATCTTGGCAACAAAATTAAACTAGGTAGCTTCCTTTATACATCACTGGCCGCAACAATATAGGATGTTACAATGTTTGTTGTTGAAACGTTAAAAAGTCTCTCAACTTTAGGCTAATAATTATAATAATAGTGTAATTTCTCAGCTATTGTTTACGAAGTATATCATATTCATTCTAAATGTGATCGAAATTACGTTAATTAACTAATTACCTACTCATCGAAAATTACTGTGAAATTGACATTTACATATTTTTTTATAAATTAAGAATATTATGTATCAATTTATTTCGCAGCTTAAACTTGTGATGCAAATGACAGCCATTGTTTATTATTTTCTGTTACTATATATTCCACAGTAATCACCGATGTGTGGTAATACTTACATGACTCTTTGACACTACATTCTAGTACCTAATGAGTCGGGTTTCGTTCGAACCAAACGTTTCAGAGTCCGATGGCGTGCCGGTAAACGTCATTATATAAATACATCACATAACAATTACACTAAACAGCCTTTTTTTGAGTTTTTTTAAGATTTTTCATTTTTTAACAATACATTAGGAATCATTTTCCCATTTAAAGTGAGACTTAAAGTGAGAAAATTATTTCTTATGCTTCAATAAAGGTAGGGGGATAGCAGTTTTAATTATTCTATAAATTGATTTCTAGAAAAATCTTTATTTTGTGTGGCTCATTAAAAATAAAAAGCGTAAAGATAGACATGGTAGAAAAATATGCATTTTTAACAATTGCAACAGATAAAATAACAATGTTACCATAAGTAAAAAATAAAAGTTCATGTGGTAGAAAAAACTACTATCCTCCTAATCAACAACAATTTTATACAATGTAACTAATATGATTCAATAAACACGAATCAATCTCTGCGCATTTGTGATAATACGTTTTTTAATAATTATACTCTAAGCTGTCACCGTCAGACATGTTTGTTTCCATCATGTGAATTTCGACTCCTCCTCCTTATATGGTAGAGGACTAGAATTGGCTGTAGATTTTCAATGGCCAGATTTCGTGTACTTATTGTATGGGTTACTACACGTAAAATGTACGTGCATAACGCATTGCTGTATTGCAATATATAATAATAATATTATTTTAATACATTTCGATTAGCTGTCTTTTCTAGTAATTCTTGTAAATATGTTATCTGCATATGTAAAGGAGAATTGTATGTTGAACTATGAAAATTACACAACGGACAATTTAAACTTCAGAACTAACAAATTAAGGAATAAGTTTAATATTTAAAATTATTCCATAACCAAACTTTGAAGATTAAATTGACAATGTAATTTTCACCCGACAAAATAAATCGGCCGATTAAATGTAGGTATTGTTTTGTAATTTTACAGGGTTATTAAAA
The DNA here is from genome assembly GCA_947095525.1 of Trisateles emortualis. NCBI lineage: Eukaryota > Metazoa > Arthropoda > Insecta > Lepidoptera > Erebidae > Trisateles > Trisateles emortualis. The sequence goes on from OX352745.1 coordinate 16,133,979, forward strand.
TTAAGATTCTGGTAGCAAAGGTGTATAGTAACTCCGTATTTACTTAATTGTATATCACCTCAGTGGTATAAAAAAAATGACAAAGGTATTTTTCTAGTCAATCTGTAGTTTGATAATTCATTTTGTGATGATAGGCTAAATATTGCTATAATTAACCTGGTCATGCCTGACTGCCGCTGGTATCTCCTCACGCCTTCTCCTCGTTGAGGGGCTGTTCTTCGTGTTTCTCCTCAGCAGGGAGACTCTTGGTGGGAGAGCTCCAAGGTTGCAGCTCTCCTGAGCCGAAGCAGGTGAAGCAGAGGGCACCAACTATGTATGTACCGGCTAAGATGTAGAATACAAATTTCCATTGTTCAGGAGTATTCTGTAAAAAAAAACAAGTTTTTTTAATTGACAGGCCTGTTGTTCTAGTGGTTGGTGACTCTGACTGCTACACCGGTGGTCGTGAGTTCGATTCCCACTCAGGACAAATCTTTGTGTGATGAGCACGAATGTTTGTTCTGTGTCTGGGTGTAATTTATCTATAATTTGTATGTATTTGGAAATATATAGGTATGTTTATCAGTTGTCTGGTTACCAGTCTGGGATCAGATAGCGATGTGTGACTTGTCCTGAAAATATTATATTATATAATTTTAAGTCTTGATCAAGACTGTTGGCCAATAATAGCCAATGAATAAGGTCATTTCAAGACCGACACACAGCATTCGGTTATATTTATATTGTTTTGTATTGTTTTTTAATATTTTAGATTAAAGACGTCAACGTCTTTTAGCTAAAGAATCAATTATTCTAATGCTAAATAACGACGTAAGCACGTTTGTAGTTAAGGTCACCTCACCACCCTACCACCAATACCTCGCTGAATGTTGTAGGTTTGATACCCACACTGGATAACATTTTGAATGATATCTGCCTGTTGACTGTATGTATCAATTAAATATAATATGTAAGTAATAATAATAATAATAATCATTTATTCAGATAAAGATAACCTGTTACATTTCCTTACAATTACTTAAGTTAAATTAAAACAAAATAACGTAAAATTGAGATCAATGCCACAAGAAAGGAAATGATTACTCGTGATCTCCACACTAGGTCGAGCCTGTCTCGTGGAGATCAAGAGTTTGCATAACGTTACAAGTAAGCATTCCGGGTTCGATATATTATGATTATCATGTACCCCCGAGGCACAGGGCTAGTACAACAAATACTTTATTTACATTCCTACTAATATTATAAATCCTTACTAATATTATAGATGTTTGTTACTCTTTCACGTAAAAACTACTAAACGGATCTGGATGAAATTTGGCACAGAGATAGATTATGGTCTGGAATAACACATAGGCTACTTTTTTGCAGCGATAACCGACATCCACGCGGGCGGAGCCGCGGGCAACAGCTAGTAATATATATTTGGTAATTATATTGATAACTTACATTTTCTTTAGTGAGTTCTCCAACCATGAAGGTAGACAACCAGCCTCCAATGGACGACAGCGTGTTAGCCATGCCGAAGATTGTGCCTGAAATTATAAACATACCGTTTTAGTTTAATTCCCCGATAAAAATCGTCCACAAGTATACGTCCCGCCTGATGGTAAGCAGTTACCATAGCCTATCGACGATTGCAATGCCAGGACCAAACAAACGCGTTGCCGATATACCATCTGAACCAGAGTTTTGTGTAATGGTTACCTATAACACAATAATTGCAGGTGTTCTTCAAGAAAGGAGTTATAAGTATATTTAAAGCAATGTGGGATAAATCAAACCTGGACCTGGATTCGAACCTGCGGCTCTCAGGTTCCCCAGCGCACTACCAATTGTGCCATCCGAGCTCCTACTCTTAGGAGTAAGAGGAGCTCGGATGGCACATCCAAAACAAACAAATATCACAGGAGCGGTGGACAAATTCGAACTTAGATTCGAATTTACGTTCGAATTCGTGCACCGCTTTTTTACGTTTTGGAGTGCCGTCAGCTACATGAGTTATAAAGTTTTTAAACGGCTATGCGCGAGCGAAACCTTTGGTGTACAAACGTCTTAGCGGTAGGCTACGGTAACTGCTCACCATCAGACGGGCCTAACTCTAACTTAAATAAAGTTGCCCTTTTACAGTTTACAGTCTATATGTATCTCAACCCATAAACGTCCCACTGCTGGGCACGGGTCTCCTTCATTAATTTGGAGGGATACAGCCTTTATGTATATAAGTAATCTAATTTAATGTCATCAAAGTCTACCAAGGTCTCGATTAACTTCGTTTCTGCGATAATACCCGTATAACCTTTACATACTTATTACAAATCTAAATGAGCTTGTCGTATTCGTCATCATATCCGTTATATATGTATGATGAGAAAGCCAGCAAACGTATTTAATTTTGTCATTTCAAAAAATATAATAATTTGCAAAGTAACTCTTATATACCTGAAGAATAATAAAAATCTCTTCTGGCAACCATTTGCGGCCGGGATGTTTAAGAATTCTAAAGGCATGCTAGAATCATTCATCCCGCATTAAATCAGCGTGTGTGCTTCAATGCCTAAATCCTTTAAGCTCTCTTGATAGAGACGAGATCCGTGCAAGAGCATCGCCAGCGAATGGCTCAGGTATACAAAGATTGTAATAAAAATGCTACATAATGATCAGTTAAGCAAGTCAAGTGAGTGAACTAGGGAGTTTTCTCCAGTTGCTCCTCTCTACTCCTCCTTGGCGACGCCCTTGGATCCGTGCCCAGCAGTGAAACGTATATGGATTGCGTATTGCTATTATTATTATGCAAAAAAACTGCTACCATTGGACAACCTTTTATTGCAAAATCCAGATCGTAGCTGCCATCTCCTAAATCTTGTAAAGAATAATTTTAACAAAAAAAAAACCGGCTTCAGTACGGCAAGTTGCAGAATTACAAAAACCTTTAAAAAGGCTAGATTACATTGTTTAATTATGAAGTTCCGTTGCCTAGCTACCTTAGCAACCATAATGGAAACTTATTTAATCGCCATCCGTAAAATACTTATTATTGAAAAGTTCAGGTGGCCATCTGTGGTCTTCTTCATCAGTTTTACTTTAACATATTATACTTTCTGAATGCAAATGTTTGATGTGTTGTTAAAAATATTGAAATTGCTTTAAGTGTGCCTATAATTTTTGAGGAGTTCCCTCAATTCCTCATGGATCCCATCATCAGAACTTTCTTTTGATGAAAATGGGCCAAACTGGAAGTATGTTCTTTCAGACAAAAAAAGATTTTTTCAAATCGGCCCATAAATGAGGGAGTTCTGCGGTAACAAACATAAAAAATAAAATACACATGAAAACCTCCTCAAACTCAAACTCAAAATTCATTTATTTATTTAGGTTACAAGGTAACACTTATGAAGGTCATAAATTATGAATAAACCAGAAAGATGATTTCAGCAAAATTTTTCTACGGCTAGTTTGCTGACGTGGAGCCTTGAGAAGAACGAGCAAGAAACTCAGGCCACTCTTTCGCCAGATAGTTACAATCTTTTGTAAAATACAAGTATGATAGCATGAATCCTCTTTTTGAAGTCGGTTAAAAAAACAGTAAGTATAGTTTTTATTTGCTGGCTCTTACCGCTGAAGTTAGGTGCGATATCCAATCCGTTGCCAAGGTACCCCGCGGTGACAGCACCGTTGATGGTGAGAGCTGATGTGAAGATAGCGATAGACCATACTCGATCACCTCCCATGTTCGCTTGGGCGATCATCAGAAGACCTGCCAATGTTAAAGAATTTTATATAATATTGTATTTGATTTAAAGAGTCAAATGTGGCAGGAAGATGTTTAATGTTTATGTAATCTGAGATTTTAATATCCTTTTCGAATTCAATCAGAGACATTAACAATAACAATACATTGTGTCTCGAAGCAAATACGGAAGGAATTATTTACTTATAGTGTAAATAAAGCGTTTAGGCTTCATCTACACTACATGCATCAGAGTGAAGTCACAAGTCAAGTTTTTTTTATTACTTGGGTGGCAAACAAGCACAGCCGATGGACGCTTGCAATACAAGAGCCTCTAGACAAGTGGCATAAACGGTAGTCGAATCGAAAAGTCAAAAAAGCAAATGTATGGGATTTAATGTAAGTATACGATATAATGTCGTACACTTACGTCAAATCCCATTTGTTTTTTTGACTTTTCGATTCGACTATCGCTTATGCCACTTGTCTAGAGGGGCAGAGTTATTATTTGCGTGTTGGCAAACCTTTTTTATACAAGGGCTTTAAGCTGGTATATGTGGGATATAGGAATACGTTTTTTTAGAAGGTAGATTTGTTACCCGGTAGACCAACAGCAAAACCAGTGAAGAGTTTTCTCGCAGCAGTAGTGGAGAGTTTGCCGCTACGCCGCAGCCAGTCAGCGAGTACGGACGACGCGAGCGCGCACAGGTACTTGCCCAAATACGGTAGAGATGATAGCAGACCATTCTGTGGACAAACAAAACAAATGTTATTAGCATTTGGAGCAATGATGATAGGAACGTAACATTTTGGGAAACTGTTAGCGCTCATAACAGCTACCCAATTAGTTTCAAGTATCACACAGATCTTATAATCCAGTTAAGGAAGGAGTAGACAGAAAGAAACAACACGTTATTTACAGCTGTTTTTGTCGGAACATTATTTAAGGAACATTATTTATTTAGAACTTGATATACAAAACATATATAAAGACTGAATATAAAGACTGCCTTGGTGGTCCAGTGGTCGCAGTATGCGCCTGCTGTGCACGAGGTTGTGGGTTCGATTCCCACACAGGACAAAACTTTGTGTGACCCACAAAGAGTTGTTCTGAGTCTGGGTGTAATTTGTGTCCGTTAATTGTATGTTTGTAAAGTCCCCCGCGACACAGAGCTTGTTCTCTAGTGCGGGAGTTGTCTTTTAAAAAATAAAAAAAAAAAAAAAAACTGACTTAATGCCAAAGGCATTCTCTACCAGACAACCTATAGAGTGGTCTTTTCTGTCAAACTAATTTATTGTGCCTAACATTTCGTGATAAGAAATTTAATCAATACGAATAGTATATATTTAGATAGTAACGAAATATTACGACTGACTGAAGACTTAGGTATGATAAACACTATGCTGAGAAACACTATAAATATATCTTCATAAATGAAGTTACGTAAATTCATAGGTAATAAATTTAACAAGTGGCTATAAAATGATTGTCTTACACAACACAGGAAAATTGACGTAAATTGTGTACAATAACAATAAGTAGTGACTTTCTAAGTGTTCGCGTTTGTGAGTTACGGAACCCTGAAATTATGCAAGCGTAAGCTCTAAACTAGAATCACTGGTAGTTTAAAGGTAGACCTTAGAGAGACCTTACAGACTGGATAGGTCCCTTGTATGCCCAACAGCGCATTGGACATGGTTTAAATAAAAATGAGTATCAAATTCTGACTGACTGACATAATCCACAGCTATAACAGCTGAAGCTAGATGGTTTTTATTTGCACAGACGAAGACGTTCCATAAAGTTTTTGAGTTTGTGACGTTGTAGGAGGTAATCTCTGGATCTTCTTAACCGATTTTGAAAATTATTTTACCAATAGTAAGCCACGATATTTGTGAGTGTCATAGGCTATATTATTTACATAAAATAAAAATAAAAACCGAAGGAAAGCGAGGATAGGTAATATATAAAATCGTTTGCTTCAGATTGGTTTTCGAAAATCTAATCGTATGTCGGTCTTGTGTGAACTCCTTATATTTGCAGTTATTTTTTGCACATGTACTGACACATATCGCAAATATAATTGGCACAAGCATGACAAACGGGTAAAAAGGGTCATCCGTGTGGTGACGGATTAAGAATACTAATGTCATCACCTCGTCCATCCCGAGGGTGGCGTAAGAGTCAACTAAGGGAGTAAGTCAGGCAGACAATATCCATTGCGAGAGAAGGAAAATTCGAAACAAAACTCTATACCAACCCGTCTAACCAGCGTGGTATAGTAGGCTAATATCCCTCCAAGTGTATGACGGAGACCCGTGCCCAGCAGTAGGACGTGTATGGGTTGAGATAATGAAAGAGGGTCGGGATTATAATAGCATCATACAGCAGCAACCATGCGGCGCCGATACAATAGGTGAGTCAGCCGGCGTCACCCAATACGGATAGTGGGACAGACAAGTTTCGATGACGAATAATATGCAAGACTGCCTCCGTGGCCGTGCCAAGGTAACAATATTCCGATTCGGGTAAAGTGACGTTTGATTTATCTGTCGAGATTTTCAGAATAAATAGATATGAGAGTTGACATCTGTTTTTCAATGTCGAATGTGAATGGTAGGTCAGGATTTCATTTGTTATTTTTTTTATTTTTTAGGTGGCAAAACGGCCCGCATGATAGATAGTAAGCAGTTACCGAAGCCCATGTTACTAGAGTTGTCGACCCAAAAATTTGTAACGCCAGATTTGTGAAGGGATAAGAAAACTAATCTATACTAATATTATTAATTTATTTAGATGGATTTGCTACTCAATAATACTAAAACGGCTTAACGAGTCTGAATTAAATTTGGCACAGATATACACTAATTTCTGGAAAAACAGCTACTTCCTATCCCGGAATTCAGATTGAAAATCGGTATTCCGCAAGAGCAAAAACCGAACCTTTTTGACGTTTAGTCAATAGATTGTGCCGTCACCGAGCAATTACAACTGTCAGTTTGCGATCACAACTGTCAGTTTGCCATCGCTGTTTCTTAGAGAATCAGCTGGCCGGCTTCGCACGGGTTGTTTAGATTTCGGATTTTTTGTAAAGTAAAATATTGCCTATGATATTGCAGCTTTCTATGGGTGAAAGAATTTTTTAAATATAACTATTAGTTTATAGTTTTTTTGTTAGGTATTGTGTAGTTTTCGTAGGAATCCTGTATTTATTTTTCAATAAAATATACCCTATACTACCCGCTGATAATGTAACTGGCTAATAGTTAAAAAAACATGAAGATTTTGTAAATTTTTAGGTATCTATCTTCCTATCTGTATAAAAAAACTTTTGTCTCTTTGCGTAGTGTGAGATTAGGCACAGTTAAATAAAGTTCATATGAAGAAGGACATAAAGCAACTGCGGTCGAATTTTGACCACCAGGCAACATATAAATATAAATCGCTTGATCAATTCTTACTGTCGTCGGTTAGGTAGTTTAGTACCTGCATTGCATGTTGTAATGTTGCGGTTCACAGATCAGCATCAATAGATGTCGCTGAGGCATTTGCAATTTATTATAAAAAAAACTATTCGTTTACCCAACTCAAGCTTATAACTTTCTTAAGCAATCCTACTAATATTTAAAAAATATAATATAATATTATAATATAGTCAAAATACTGAACGGATCTGGATGAAATTCGGCATAGAGATAGATTATAGTATGGCATAGCGAATAGGCTTCTTTTAATAAGCTACCTTCATACTGAGCGGCGGTAGGTAGGTACCTACTTGCTTACATTTCAAGTATGAATGCAATAGATAATACGAAACGTGATGATACAGAAAGAGATAGTGATAGATAGAATGAAGCTACTTAGCTGTAACTACTGTTAACGATAACAGTTTCTTACTTAAATATCATTGTTAATAAGTGTGAAGTACCATTAAACCTAAATAAAAATAAACATTCGGAATTACTTTTCTTGTTTAAATAAAAATTGCAAAATAAATCGATTGACGTCATAGATTCATAAGAATTCTAAGCTATCACCTACCTACTTCACCTTCATAAATACCACATATCTAGACCTTGATATTGATGGGGCCTTGGCAGCCGTAGCAAGGTGAGATGCGTCACACCTATGTATGTATGTCTTGTGAAATTATACTCGCAAACTAATAAACCTTGAGAGGTAAATTGAATTGACGGTTACAATTCTAATGCCATTGAGATGAGAAGGTGGATTAAGTAAATTCTAATATCTATCTATATCAGATTAAGACTGCGTTTACGCCAGAGACGTGCAAGCATGCGTAGAGAGAGATGCGTTTGTTAATCAAGCTTCATTTACCTAGCTTCGCTCAGTGTTAGGCAAATGAAGCGATTTTATTGGTCCTTAACAAACACATCCCTCGTTACGCATCCTTGCATATCTGTGGTGGAACCTTAGCCTTCGAATAAGAAGCGCTGAAGTTAAACTTATTCGTCTGTAATCGCAAAACAGGAAAACATTTCGCTTTTTTATAATTTGAGAACTAGTACATCATTACTAAAATACAGTATTTCAATTGTTTCTTAAGCCCAGATTAATCTATACTAATATTATAAAGCTGAAGAGTTTGTTTGTTTGAACGCGCTAATCTCAGAAAGTACTGGTTCGATTTAAAAAAAATATGTTTTTGTTGAATAGTGCATTTATCCAGTAAGGCTATAGGCTATATAACATCACGCTATGACCAATAGGAGCGAAGCAGTAGTGAGATATGTTGCAAAATCGGTGAAAATATTCCAAATTAGCACGCGGACGAAGTCGCGGGCGACCCCTAGTATAAGATATAATATAACATACGTCTCGAAACAAGAATTAGTTACAACTCCTCCCTGGAGAGGGTCTCCAGAAGCATAACGCTATATTAAGCCTAAGTACAACTACTTTCTAAACCTATTTATGTAAATAAAAATGGAGGATTACCAAGATTATAGCTACAAACACGTACTCTAGGCACTAACTACTAACTGTTAGTAAGGCCGTCCAACAACATTCCCAAGCTAAAGATAGATCAAAAAGCTAACATTAGCGCTAAGAAAAAAAACCGGTATTAAAAGACCAGTTCAGACTTCAGGAATTTTGTTCATCTTGTGAAATTTTATATAGAAGGCAGTAAAATTACAAAGAAATGCTCGTGTGGTGGCGCTTTACAAAAAATATGGGTATGAAGCCGGCGCCAGATAAATGAGTACCGTCGGAGTACTAATGGACTAAGGAAATGAGAAATATGCTTCACAATAGTTGTAAGTTCAGGCTTTTCTTTTTATTTAGAAGTAGCGGCATGTTCCTTTATTTAGTTTCCGTAGAGATCCAGTTTTTTGTTCAAACATAAATTAATAAAATAAATAAATAGGCTTTGTTACCCGTAGCTTTCTAATGGTGAAAGAATTTTAAAAATCGGTCAAGTAGTTTTTAAGTTAAATTGTAACAAACAAACAAAAAATCTAATCTTTCTTGTTAATAATATTAGTTAAAATTTGCAGTATATAAAAGTTATATGAATTTATTTATTCATTTAGGTTCACAATACACATTACAAGCAATACATAAATGTAACACTCTAACACTATTGACTATTAACTAGCTAGGAACGTAAATTTTGTGCGCTCAGCAAACTTAGTATTCATGACTGAGATAAAGATTTAACAATTAGTAAATAAATATAACAATGCTAAGTGCATTGTTATATTTATTTACTCATACTAAAGAAGTATATTGTTTATATAAAATTCGACTCTCGTGAAATAACAGACACGAATTACATTCAGTCTCGAAACAATAAAATATGCGAATCGTACAATTTTTGTCTCGTGTATAGGAATCGAACCTATAACAAGCTGTGGATAGAATATATAAATGAGGTAATCCGACAAAGAACCAAAGTTACCGACATAGCTCACAGACTTAGCAAGCTGAAGTGGCAGTGGGCTGGTCACATCTGCAGAAGGACCGACGGCCGATGGAGCAGACGTGTCCTAGAGTGGAGACCACGACTCGGTAAGCGTAAGCACAGTAAACAAACAGTAAAACATCTTCATACAAACGTGCCGCTCTCGGTTTGAATGTGTGCGTGCGCGCCGCGCGCCATGTCGGCACGCGATTTCACGCACACGCTAGCATAATATAAGGTAGAATAAGGTAGCGGCAGTGCGGGCTGTGCAGCGCGACTCGCGACTGTTAGCACGCGCGTACGCTACATGACCGCTTGCGTTCGTCAACTCTCGCCGGCGCGGGCGGCGGACACTTGTCGTAAATTACGAGTATCATGACTTCAAAAAGGGGAAAAAAATATTGTAGTGTTTTCGGGTGCCTCAATAATGATTTCGCAAACCCGGACTTATCATACTTCCTACTCAACCAGAAATATAAGTACCTACTTATACTTAAATATTATTAGAAAATATGGTATTGTATTGTTTATTTCACAGTTTATTTGCTTTATTAAGAGCGTAGCCGAGTCGCATTTTTCTGAATACTATGTTTAGAGCTAAAGTTTATTTTAAGAAGTCTAGTTTTACTATAAAATAGAGGATTGAGTACGAAACATCGTTTAGGTAAACATATTTTTCGCGTAGGTATAGTTGTAATAAGGGCAATTTTACAATAATTAATATTGCAAATTAATTACTTTTGAAATTATTATTTTTTCTATTGTCTGATGTGTTGTTCAATCCAAATATGGTTCCGGTAGTCTGACGATCGACTTATATACTTGTGTGTACATCGCATTTTTTTGGCCGGCGTTCGGGTCGGCCACTTGACACTTGTTTTTGTTTCGCTTACCTATCGTATGAACAACCCTGGGTATCACCGCAAGAGTAGGCTAATAACTCGGCGGGCGGCCTTAGTTAACCTACTGTTTGTTTACTGTGGCGTAAGGTAGGGCGGCCCCCAGCTAGGTGGACCGACGACCTAAAAAAGGTCGCTGGGACGGACTGGATGCGGAAGGCGGAGGACCGTGTGCTGTGGCGCGTGTTAGGAGAGGCCTATGTCCAGCAGTGGACTGCGATAGGCTGATTGATTAATTGATAGAATATAGAATGGTGAACAAAAGCCAATTTTATTTTATTTTATTTATACACCTTACTTGGGCGGCAAACAAGCATACAACCCGCCTGATGTAAAGCAGTTACCGTAGCCTATGGACGCTTGCAATGCCAGAAGTATCACTTGCGTGTTGTAATTGTGCCGTTTTGTTTCTTTTAGAGAGATGATTATATTCAGCCCTTGAGTAACACTGCTACTAGCACTAGGTGCTATGATTATGACAAAGTTGCGTGCATCAACTAAGACCTACAAAGTGCTTTCTGAGAAGTCATTACTTGTGAGTTGTAATTTAGGACTTGAACCTTGGTACTTGAGCTGATTGCACTGAGCAACATTAGCCAATTCTAATTGCGGTTCTCGACTTCTATGGAATAATAGTGCGAAAATGATATTATTGAAGAGCCTTTTTAGGAGCCTTTAATATTTCACATAGCATGGGTACTGTGACGTTTAACATTTTACGATGAAGATGAAAAAAAATGATTGAATCAATCTCTAACCAATTAACTAATTAATTGATCAAAAGCCTAGAGTCTAGAGTATTCAATCGATAGGTTTTAATTTAATCGTCAATCATTTTAGGGGTATTCCTCGAAGCGCACCCATTTTGAAACTAAAGTATTCCTCGAAACGCACCAATTAGGTGCACTAAGGAAATCATAGCGCACCTAATGGTGCGTTTCGAGGAATACTTTAGGTGCGCTTCGTTAGGTGCGTTTCAAAATGGGTGCGCTTTGAGGAATACCCTTCATTTTCATTGATATTTTTCATCAAATGTCAAACGCCACAGTAGCCATGCTATGTGAAATATACTATAGTACCTATATATTTTGTTAAAAAAGCTACATGTTAGATACCTACCACAATTAATGTCGGCCTTACATTGATAAACAGATCAATTAATGATTAATGCCCTTGCAAGGACCAGTTGAATGCCGGAACAAGACGTTTGGAACATTTGCAGGAAACGTTTAATAACGAGGTAATGTTACAATTGCGACGTAGTTATACGTCTACTAATGTTTATTTACACCATAACTAATTAATTGCAAGTATTTACTACTAAGCTAATATATTATAATCTAGCTGTTCCCTGCGGTTTTGTTTGTAATACCTGTTAAAATATACTTAAATATTAAAGCAATGTGGAAAAAGACGAGCCCGGAGCAGGACTCGAACCTGCGCCTCTCGGGTTCCGGTACAGCGCACTACCAACTGTGCCATCCGAGCTCCTACTCCAGAGTTCGAATTTGTCCACCGCTGAAACTGACGTCACTCCAAGATGTAAAACAAGCGGTGGACAAATTCGAACTCTGGAGTAGGAGCTCGGATGGCACAGTTGGTAGTGCGCTGGGCCGGAACCCGAGAGGCGCAGGTTCGAGTCCTGCTCCGGGCTCGTCTTTTTCCACATTGCACTATCTCTTACAGGTAGGCACCGCATGCATTTTTTTTAGCAGTTAATACAATTCGAAGTTATAACATGCAAATTATTAACTAATTAGAGTACAAATATAAATTTTTATAATGATAATAATATATTTAATTTTATATAGCATGTATAAAAAAAAGAATCTAATTGACAAATAATAATAAATAGGTAATAATAATAATTGAGCTGATTGCATAGAAAAAATGCTAAAAATATTTAATAAAACTGTTAAAATATATCTAAATAATCTTATTTTGTATCATCTATGATGTGCAATTAGTATTACATTCTGTTGTCTATCTTTTTTTTTCTTTTTGCCTAGCCTTGTCCGTTTATAGTCGGCTCTTCTCGTACCGCGGCGGCCAGTACGCTCGGTCCCGGGTTGTCTTATATATCTAGTTGTGCCCGCTTGGTGTCCCTATTAACGGTTGTCCACCACGTAGAAATATGTTGTCTATCCTTACTATAATATTATAAATGTGAAAGTTTGTAAGAATGGATGGATGTTTGTTACTCTTTCACGTAAAAACTACTGAATGGATCTGGATGAAGTTTGGCACAGAGATTGATTATGGTCTGGAATAACACATAGGCTACTTTTTACAGCGATAACCGACATCCACGCAGGCGGAGCCGCGGGCAACAGCTAGTAGACTATAAATTATTATCTGTTTTTTTTTTTCTATATAACGTCTGTCTGGTTGCAACAGCTATCGTATTTTTATTCTTACTTGTCATGAGTTTTATTGTTTTTTGCACGGTATACTAATTCTTATTGTAAAATACAAGTAGATTAAGTAAAATATCTGCCTATAAAAGTCACTTCAAAATCGGTCCAGCCATTTCAGAGGTTAGCCGAAACAAACAGACTGATAGACAATTTTTTTAGTAAAGAGCTGTTGTTTTGACATTACAAACAAACACTTTAGTTTTATTTATATGTATAGATGAGGAACCAGTTAGCCACACCCTTGGCTGACACTAAAGAATGTAGCATAACGATTATAACACATTGTGTATACTTATTACGTATTTCCGTATAACGTGTAATATTTTATGTAAATCCACGTAAATGTAAACACAAATTTTATGAGGGGGTTAAAAACATAAAAATGACAAAGACTCTTGTGCTAGAAGAATAAGAGAAATAGGGCACCATATACGCTAACAAAACCGACTTGGTAAAAACCTCCACCTTACAGAACACCACAGCCAAAAAATCTATTATACGCAGCAGTATAACATAAGTACAGACATGTTCCTGTACTTGAGTACAGGTCTTCAGTGTTACTTGTAATTTAAGGATGCGTTTTTAGAGAAAACTTTTTTCTATTCCAGGTATAGCTTATGTCTTACAACGACCAGTGACCACGTAAACAGGCGTTCATAGGCAACGGTTACACACCATCAGGCCGTATGCTTATTTGCTACCTTAGTAGTATAATAAGAACAAAATTAGGGAACAAGTCGGTACTACTTACACTTGGAACAATTATTTGTGGATTATACAATTTTTGTACCATTTAAACCCTTTTTTTATACTACTTGGGTGGCAAACAAACATACGGCCCGCCTGATATTAAGCAGTTACCGTAGCCTATGGACGCTTGCAATATTAAAGGTATTGGTGTTGCTAACCCATTTTTTTACACCAGGGCTATAAGATGGAGTATCCCTGGGATAGGAATACGTTTCTTTCAAAACGCATTCCTAAATGAGCGCTGGAGACCTGTACTCACACACAGGAACACAACTACACCGCTGTGTGTAGTTATTTGGCTGTGTCTTCTGTAAGGTGGAGGTCCTTCCCCAGTCGGGCTTGCTCGCTAGTATGGTGCCCTAACTCTCTTTTTGCCGCTATAGTCTTAGTTAAGTAGTATAAAAAGACCAAAATTAGGGAACAAGTCGGTACTTACACTTGGAACATTTGTGGATTGTACAATTTTTGTCCCATGTGGGGATTAAACCCTATAGTCTTATACTAGCTTTCTGTATCCATATTCTAGTCTTTATCCATCTATCCTGTTTCATTGTATGATTGACGACAATTTCTAGCGCACATTACAGTTCTCGGGGCTTAAATTGGTGTCAATTTCTACCAATGACGAAATATAGTCCATCCTGCAATCATAACTCATAACTGACATCCTTCGTAACCGGTACCAAGTAGACTGACTGTAATTGTGTTTTGAAAGAAACGTATTCCCATACCAGAGTTACTTCCATCTTAAAGCCTTGGTGTAAAGAAATGGGTTGGCAACACGCTTGTGATACCTCTGGTATGGTAATGCAAGCGTCCTTAGGCTACGGTTACTGCTTAACATCAGGCAGGCCGTATGCTTGTTTTCCACCCAAGTAGTATAAAAAAGGCCTTTTGGCTGAGATGATGATGATGATGATGATGTCTATAGAATAGAGAATGGCAAGTCAATGTTCTATTGTGTAACCAAAAAATAACTAATTATTTCTACTATTCTAATTAATTAAATACCATTTATTTTTGATATCAAACACTAACAATATTAAACCTAAGTAATAAAGACATCAAGCAAATATTTCAAATGAAGATAGAAAATGAATCCCTATACGAACGTCATGGTACGGCCAGCCGCTGTAAAGTCCATTGTAAAGTATGGTGACAATACTTTCAATATCGGTGAGATATTCCGCATTATTTTCCAAATTAATATTATCGGTGGTAATTTCAAGTAAAATTATTCATTCGTCAAGTAATAATTACAACAGCGGTCAGCGTTCCAAAATGTGAATAAATTTTATGTATACTTTGTGGTTTAGGTATTTTATTTTTGGGAACCAATTTGACATACCAGCAATTACATATATGTCTTAACGTTTCGTGATAGATTGGTATATTTTTCTGAGGAAATAACAGCTTATGATTATTAGTTGTAACCATTTTTGCAATAGTCAGCTTAGATTATATACACACTAGATTGAGTGTCTCGTGCTGACAAGCATCGTTCACGCGGTATGTATGTTATAGCTATAATCTTTAAGCGTAATAAACTATTATATCATACGCAATTAATAAAACAAGTAATTCCCCATTAAAAGTATCTGTAGATAATCTCAAGAGTAGACAACAAAGGGCGGAAATAACCACTCATAAGTACTGAATTTGAATATATCTGCAAAGTGATACTTTAATTCTAGGTAAGGATTTTACAAAGCAAAAGGGATTCGTACAAATATCGTTACTAAAATTATTTATTTTCACTTCTTCATATAAAAATTCTGTAATGGTATTTTTCCAGTTACCAAAAAACAGTTTTTAAATCCAATGTGCAGGGTTTGTAGGGTGTCTCCGATTTACAGCAGACCTTTTTATTTATTTATAATGCCATAAGTGTAAAGTATAAATATTGGGCGATCTAAATAACTCTGTCACCAGGTTGACCACTAACCAAACGATAAGAAGAAGAAGAAGTGTGTAAAGTATTTAAGATACCAAAACGTCCTATACATACATACCAAAATGTGCATTTTGTAGCCCTATGTAATCCCAGGCCGTAATGTCGTTAGAGCGATTTATTTACGATTTTTATATGAATTTCCAAACAATGACAACATTAAGTAATCACAACGTAATAAAATTGATATCTTACTATAAGAACATCATAATGCGGTCCCTTTCAAGACTCTTAGATACGGAAACTATTGACTAAAGTGCATATTAGAAAATTCCCAGTATTCACACGGATACTGGCAAACGGCACTTAATACTAGAATAGATAAAGATATGTAGATAGTAGCACTTAGTAGACAAAATACGCAATAGTCTAGCCGCTTACGTCAAACTATTGGCAAAAGTAATTACTAGTGGACTTTTGGCAAATGTTATCTGATAAAAAGAGGTTAATTTCGCTACTTGTTATACGAGATACGGTGGAGTGGTGCTCCACAGTAGGTAATTGAGATTAGAAAGTATTTGTAACTAACATTCACTTGCCGAAAGACAAGCGTTTTATGGACGTTGAAAAAACCATGTTTTTATTCTTTTTTTTTAAGACGCGCTATGGAAGAAGCATACAAAACGGATACACAATACACTCGAATTGGGAAGAAAACTAGTTTGTGAATCACACAATTTTATTTCCGTGCAGGAATCGAAAGTTTAACACGCCCTCCAATGAGCAATGGCACTTAAAAACTATTAAGTCATACTTATAGTATCTGGCCAGCGTTGTATAGTAGGCTAATATCCTTCCAAGTGTATGGAGGAGACCTGTGCCCAGCACTGGGACGTTTAAGGGTTGAGATGAGAGATAGTATTTCTGTAAACAGTGACAAATAACAGAGATGGATAGAAAAAGCGTTGCTGCACAAAATCTAACAGGTATCTAAATAGGCCTTTGTAACTGTAAAATTACTTTATCTATACTGTGTAGATAGAATAGCCGATATCATTACATGTTGGTAGACTAAGGCTTAGGATATATAATCTTTAGGTCATACAAATATTTGTTCCGTGTACTGAAAGCGAATTGTCCTCAATTACGCATACTAGGTAATAAATAGTATACAAATAAAATATCCATATATACTCACTAGAGCTCGCCCGGTGATGTATTTTATAATTCTGATTAATATCTAGTTATTTTGTAAGCTTCTAGTACAATAAAACCTTATATAATATTTTTTTTTATATTGCCAATCAGAAATAAAGGTGTGTAATCACTATCAGATCAAAATATAAACAGAAAGGTGATAAAAATCCGATTACTAAATTTAACCCTGTTTGGGTCAAACTACAAACAGGGCAAACTAAATAAAACCGTTTCAAATGTAATATGTATACGTATTAATTTAAAAAAATATTAAGTATTAAAAAAAATTCTTTCTTTCTTTCTTTCCTAATATACTAATACGTAAGCAAAAAAAACACAGACAAAGGTTACGAAAATATTGATGTTATTATTAATGTCATTAAAAAGTTCGATACTTTTAATCTGTTCACAATGCTATAATATAATAAATGCAATAAATAAATTGAATTGAATTGAATATAAAAAATAAACATTGAGTGTTACCATAATCTGACACATACTAGCGTAGGAAAAAAATTGCAAGCCTTTAGACAGGTTGACCATGTCTGTACACGTTTTCGGACAGTCCCTACAAAACGAAAAGTTGTTTTGATGAGCGCACGATTTATTTATAACAAATACTTGCAAAATGAAATAATAGATATAATAATAATATTATTAAAAAAACTGAATTATTCATCACATTGTTATTTTTTGGTATTTTATATGCAAGGAAATAAAACGTTTTGTAATTAAGCCTCTAGACAATAAAGAAGTCTTAAAATAAATATAGTCATATATATTAAGCCCGCAACTAATTAAAAATACCGTTTCAAATATTATGTCTCGTCAATGCGGCGGCGTCGCGTCGGGGCGGCGCTGTCGTGTCGGATCAAGAACCGGTGAAAACTGGCGCAAGGAATTAATAATAACACTGTCCTGTTTACTTCGTTCGATTTATATGATCCGAATTTTACGTCATTAAATCAATTTTCTCAAAGGTTATCCTTTAATACCGCACGTTTAAGACGTACGTTCAAAGAAGTAAATATATAAAAACAAATATTCAGATGACTTCTGCACGCAAATAAATATCACTCTTTAGCTTCCGAATATACTTAAAAAAAAAAAAGATTTTTCGAATATATAACCAAATCTACTATTTATACAATTATTCATTAGAGGCGGCAATGAACTGACAACGGCAAACTGACAACTAGATACAATAGCGCAGATTCAATAATTATGTCAATAGAATGCATCAAATGGAATCTATTTTAAATAATATTTTTATTTTATCATAAAATATTTTATTACAAAAATCGAAACTTATATAATTTCAAATATTAACTTAAATTTTGAATTCAGTGCCAAGCTGAAAAATATGCGACAAAAGTCAGTTACTCAGTGCCTAGCCTTTTAAAAGTACGTTATACCAATAAAACAACTTAGCTTTTATCTATTTATATTTTTGTGCTGTCAAACTAATTGACTAACTGAAATACATCAAAAATATTTTATATTTTAAATTATTAAAATATACAGAATTAATTATGGTACTGATTATGCAAAAGTACCATAATAAATAATCTACTAGCCAAAAAGACAAACTGGGTACTGACATGAGTAGTCATGTCAATCGCTTCCAAAATAAACTAATTTCAGTATTTGTGTTTAAGATATGCAAGAGGAGCTACGCAGCAGCAGCTTGCCACATCGATTAAGGTGTGGTAACCTTCCTTAACCGCTATAAAACCGACCTGAGGTTGTCAACTTTTTGGCTGATGCAATAGGGTAGCTGGATTGCGTGTGAGTGTTTATTCCTTTGCAAGTTCGTCGCACCAAGCAAGATGATATCACAACGGCTTTGATAAAAAGGTGAAAATGGTATGTGCAAGTATGCTTTAGGTAGGTCTGCGGGATTACCAGTTTGTATGCGTTACACTTGATCACACTCTGTACAGTAGTCTGATCTCAATCTTACAGGTTTTGATATAAGTCGTTATATTAATTCATTATAAACCACGTGGGAACTTCGTGCTAACAAGATCTAACAAGGCGGAGAATCTAAGCCTGTGACATTGAGATATTTTAAAATAATTGATAATTTCCAAGATTTTTTTTACCAAATACATGCTATTTGGTTCAAATTTCAGTAATGGTCGACGATTCCCGTGATAAAATTAGTAATATTGACATATACATATTTAACGGACGAAAATATTATACGATTGTATGAGAAATTAAATACTTATTTTTAGTAAGTTTATTTTAAAAGCTAGTTTTAGTTAATGAACTACATTTCACATACCTGGATAGTTCTCTCCTAAAAAAATATATGTTTAAAATAATATAATATCTAAGTTAGTTGGTCACACTATTAACATTTAAAATAGATAATTTAATATTAATATATTCGCAAGGATGTCATAAAATCCAGATTAAACTAGTAGATGTTTGACAAAACATATTTTATTACATTAGATTTTATAGTTCACGTGAGATAACCGTGACTATAATCAATTAGCATTTAATAACTTAATTTGCTTTTAAATTATCAGACAACGTTGACCTAGTGGACTTTTATGAACTTGTTCAATATGTAAATTTTATACAATCTTATGAGGATGAGTAATTGAGTAGACGGAATGTCTCCACACTTGGCTAAGACAACCAATAGTATTAAGGCAACAGCTATTAGTTTTTCAGGCTAATGTTTTATAACTGTATCATGTGATAAATTGAAATCCGGGAGTTAAACCTCCTTAAACGATCCACGAAGAATTCTTGAAGTTGACTCATATTTCTCCGCGCCCACATTTCTCAATTACGAATATCAAGCCATTAACACAGCATTACTACTCACTACGTACAGCTTCTAGTAGTCTGCAGCTATTAGAATTACAAATTCTTTAGGTACATAGGTAATCAAGTACGTAGTTTTATTATAAAAGCAACAAGTAATAAAATACAGTGTTTAAATTGTCGTAAACTCATCGAATTTAATAAGTACAATAATTTTGTAGTATACTATAAATCTTAAATGAAAAATACTACAATGCATGAGCATAAATAATTTCTAACAATGGGTACGTAATATAACTGCGAAACGTATGCGGCGACACGTGGAGTAATAAATATTAATAACTAACTTCGTCTTAGTTCATTAGTTGATAACCAATGAATGCGAACTTGAACTTCAATAAAGAATATTGAGTAATTGACCCAAACATCTGACTAGCATTATTATAGCATCAAAATAAAAATAACTAAGATGAAATAAGACCGCCTGTACTAATGTATTGCATAAAATGCAACTATCTACAGTAGAAGAAGGGTGTGCTAAAATGTACAAAACAGGTTTTGCAAGACAACTTGAGAAACGAGAAAGTAATTTCCAACATATTTCGAAAAAATGACTTGAAAACACAGCGAGTGCAACAAGCCAAGTATACGGTTCCATAGCATTTTCAGATCTTAGTGCTTATCTATACATATACGTGAACGAAAAACTTTGGACGCAAGTAGGAGTGTGAGGTATGGTATATTTAAAGTTTATATGGGGAAATGGTGTAGAAAGCTAAAATTACGGCCTATTTTTAACCACCAGACGACCTTTTGTTTACTAAAATTGATTGAATGTAACCTGACTAAATATTATTAAACTTGGCTGTTCCTTTATAAAAAGAAACGCTGTAACAGAATTTTAAAAGCCATAGCTGGGGTGAACGCCTTAATTTTAATTTACATTTAGTTTATTGTGAAAGATAAGTCGATGATAATGATTTTAAACCTATACAAAATCGCCATAAAATATGGAACAAACATATAAACGTAAAAAGTACTATAACAGCCTAAGGAAGATTACGTAAAAGTACTCCAAAGTGCAAAGTAGCAAAACAGATAAATACAATTTAGCTAGCGAAAACTGTCCGCCTTTCGCTAGCTCTCGGTATGGTCACCGTACGAAATTGTAAGTGCGATGTGACTGTATCACTTATGGTCATATTTATTATAAACTTTATACCTTTCTACATACGGTCTAAAATAACAGTGGAGGATGTGCGTAGGTTTTTTAACACGACCGGCGTTAACCCGAAGGTCTCTAGTGATTATGGACGATGAACTCTTTGATTTTTCTACTTATTTGCTTATATTTTCCGATTATTGCTAATTACCTAATTGCCCTTCCATTTAATGATACTGGTTGTCTATTTTTTTATTAAATCAGTTGCAGATAATATTAAAGTAAACTACAGCGAAATTTTAAAAAAATCCCCGTTTGGGAAATTAACTCTATCTTATGCTGGAGCTAAAAAAATAACACTACCTTCCCACTTAGTAGAGTGAGCAGAAAGAAAGAAAGAAATATGTTGATCCAAACATATTTCTTTATTATACACAGGACATAAAGAAAGAGAGGTAAAGAAGAAACAATAAATAGACACTAACATTAATTAACATCGAACGCAATCCTGTGTGATGTCAGAATAGGTCCCAAGCTCAGCTTTGTGCTAACATTATTGGAAGGACATTGACATTCAGACAGCAAGCTGCAAGTACTGCATTTTCCTCTTTAGAGTTCCGTATGCAAATGATAAAAAAGGAATTCTCATGAAGCGATTTTTTTCGTCCGCGGCGCGCATTGGGCAGTTGGGCCTTACGTAATCGCTACCCTCTGCGCAATCTACTTACCCCTAATATTAAAGGAGCTGGCATTAACTTACTATTAAAAGTAAGATTGACGCATCCTTATACGTCAGCTTCATCTTTAAAAAAACTAGTGTTAAATGCTTAACTTCGAAACCACGTTACCGATTTTAAAGTCTCTCGCTTGGTCCAACTTGAAAGATAGAATAGTTTTTATCTTGATAATTAGCTCTTATTTAATTATTTCCATATACTTATTTATACTTTTGTATTCTTTTCAATAATCGACGTTAATGCATGAAGAGGTTGATGAATGTAGAGGAGGCGAACGAAGTATGTTTGGATTGAAGCAATTACCATAGCCTCTGCCTACCCCAGTGGGAAACAGGCGTATTGATATGTATGTATTTTTTCCAACTTTGTAGCCATTAAATTACAGTAGCATACACAATTAGCGTACCCAATTTGGCAGATAATAAAGGTATTCGAAGCCGCTTCAGTGAGCCCAAATTGATTACCATAACATGACATTGAGACCATGAATATATAATTAATGTTTTGGAGAACCGTGGGATTACTGTGGTCTATTGTCAATTTAGCGGAAGGTACGAGAAACTTATGACGTGAAAATGAGTAAAAGAAACATGGCGTTTAATATTATGAAATATTATTTATTCACACATATATTATTTTTTGTTAAAAAGTTATTTTTGTGGCTTTTAACGCTTGAAATATAAATTGCTTGCCATTTTATTTTTAAAATGATGTATCTATGTATTGATAGGTAGGTAGGTACTTATAAAGATCGGTTACTTATTTAAATAGAATGTAAATTCTCATAATTTTAAACGAGCAATTCTGTTATAAGTATATTGTTGTAAATAATTTGTGGAAGGAAGAAGCCATTTCTGTCATAATTTACAGCTCAGAAGATTTTAAAAATCAGAACGATGGCAAAATTCTGCGTTTGTACAATTTAATTATTTATCGTACCATCGACACGAAGAAGAAGTATTTTGTTATGTAAGGCTTAAGGACTGAAAATGCTGACTGAACAGCAGAACACATGACTAGTTGTGGTGACTAAACATCCATATCGCGTAAAAAGACGAGTCATTCGTCAACTCGCTGAATACCTATCTCGGTGAATAATAATTTAAATTGAAATGTGCCATCTCGCCAAAGTCTACGAGATAGCTATTTCGTAGAGTTGACGAATGACTCAAAAAGACCACGCAGCGAAATTCTAATTGTGATTTATCAAGGAATTTGACCACAACGCGTTAAATTTTCAGTCGACTAAAATCCACCATTATTATTAATTCTGTAGAAATAAATAAAAAATACTTACATGTTTAATATCAAAGTGTAGAATGCTCTCGATGTAGCTTGGCAGCTGGTTGACAACGGTGAAGTATCCGAAGACCGAAGCCCCATGAGTGATAATGATGGCCCACACGGGGGGTGACAGTATTAGAGCTCGCCAGGGTACTTGCATGTTCTGGGGAAGAAGTAAATTATGATGTTAGGTAAATTAAGTCAAGAAACTTCTTACCACGTACGATTAGGTTGTGAAATAATAATTATAATAATAATAAATCATTTATTTCGGATTAAAAAACCTACTCCATAGTGTGTTCGTAACAATGTTCTTAAAAACTATGTTAGTAATAATATTGAATAAAACATATTTTATAGTCAACAATCTCAACCCAGTGAGCTTGTATTGGGCAATCGCTGCGGGAAGCTATCATTTCCAGAATACTGTTAGAGCTGTCACGCATCTTTGAAAGAAATGAGCTCCAAGCCGAAATTTTTCCAAGAGACTATAGCTTGGAATTCTTCAAGAAAGTAGTTATAAGGTTTTTAAAGGGTCGGCAGCGCACGAGTGGCACCTCTGGTGTTGCAAGCGTCCATAGGCTACGGCTGCTGCTTACCATTCGGTATAAAATATATATAAAAATACAAATAAAGTTTTTTTTACAATTTTAATACGGAACCAAAATGAATGAACAGTCAGTCAAATTTGATAATAATGCATCGAGCTGGTGCAAACTTGACGCTGGTGTCCCTCAAGGCGGTATACTCTCTCCACTTCTTTTCTCATTGTTTATCAATCTTGTAACCCATGATCTTCAAACTACGTATCATCTGTATGCTGATGACCTGCAGTTTTATGTTCAGGCAAGGGTTGAGTCTCTTGCTGTAGCTATTGACGATGTAAACCGTGACCTGGAATCTTTGAAGACTTGGTGTAGTAGATTTGGCTTGGAAGTTAACCCATTAAAGTGCCAAGCCATTATTATGGGTGGCTACCGAGTCATGAGTAGACTTGATTTTACCACACTCCCACCAGTGAAGTACAACGGATCTGTAATTCCCTTTAGTAAGGATGTCAGGAATCTGGGGCTGCAGATTGACGGTACTTTGAGTTGGCTGCCACAGACAACTAATGTCAGTCGGAAGGTCACAGGAGCCCTGCGGTCACTCTATCGATTAAAAAACTTTCTTCCAGCCAAGACTAAGACAATGTTGATGCAAACTCTCATTTTTCCTATTATCGATTATGGTGATGTGTGTTATCTCGACCTGAATGCAGATTTACTCAATAAACTTGACCGACTTCTCAATAATTGCATTCGATTCGTTTTTAATCTACGTAAGTATGATCATGTATCTACTTATCGGACTCAGCTGAATTGGCTACCTATACGTCAACGTCGTAGTCTGCATGCGTTGACCACTCTTTACTCAATTCTTAATTCTCCCAATGCTCCCTCTTATTTAACTCCACACTTTCAATATCTCTGCTCAAGCCATGACAGGCATCTTCGCTCTTCTAACAACCTTCTTCTTTTTTGTCCTCTTCATAGCTCAAGTCTTGTACATTCTTCCTTTAATGTTCAATCTATTCTTCTGTGGAACGCGCTCCCTCTGGAAATCAGGATGTCCACAAACCGTGACATTTTTAAGGCTAGAGTACACCGGCTTTATAGCAAGTTCTTATCAGAATCATCTTAAAACTCTCATTAATTTGATATTATTTATTTATTGTTTATATTATATTTATGTATACTTATGTTATTTATATTTTTATGTTTATTGGAATATATTTATCATATAATATATTAATTATCTATCTATTGTCTTAATATATTTAGTTAAATTAGTTTTCTTAAATTGTTACTGAATGCACCTACCTAGTTTTGTCTCTGCATCACCCAAAGGTTGACTGGTAGAGAATGCCTTTGGCATTAAGTCCGCCATTGTACCATTATGTTGTGCAAGAAGTTTTAAATAAATAAATAAATAAATGAATAAATAAGTATCACATTGTAACAACTTTACAAAGTAAGCTTATTTGTTCTGATAACTCTTGCGGAAGACAATGAAGCCGAAGAATGATGAATAAAAATGTTAGTTATCAAAACATTTTACAATTTGTTTAATAATAAATCAAAATATTATAAACAGTCAACTACAATCACGATATAATAAAACAATATTTAATAAAGCAAAAATATCGACTGTAGGGTCGTACAAGGGGCCATATCATGATGTTTGAAAATCTAACAACAAAATAGCCTAACTTAAAAGATTTTTTACCAAAAATCCGTCCGATTTAACACAATCAAAATTATATATGTTGTACTTAACAATATTTACAATAATATAGTTGTCTTCGAAATACATTTAATTAAAAAGATCATACATAAAAATAATGCCAAAGTCACCCCTTAAAATATATTCATAGAAAAAATGTCTCGTTTATTTATTCAATTTGATGTGTAATATTACGGATATTAACTGATTATAAGAAGTCAAAAATATTGCCGTTTTATATTTTCAATTATGCCACTACTTATTTATAATAGCAACCCATATATGTTCCACTGCTGGGCACGGGTCTCCTCTCCTCTATATAAATACTGCTTATTTAATAAATATTATTTGCTTCTCTATCATTCCTATGACAGTGACCAAATGACTAGGTACTTAATTCTCAAGGTCGTAAGATGTCATTTTTTTGTGCTATGCGTATTTTCACACTAATTGCACACAATTCTAAACAGCAAACTGTTATTTCTCGATCGCCCAACTGAACTGGTAGGCGTTTCAACCCTATCAGCTCTTGCTAGAGGAAGGGAGACTCACGACCAGCAGTGGAACGTAATTACGGGTACTATTGATAAAAGCAGGCGCCATTGCGTATAAAATTGTGCAGATACAAGATAATGAACATAATCTTTGTTACTCAGCCTTTCGCCTTCATAATCGCTGTCGCGTCACAGCTTAGTTTTCATGAGTTGATTATACGCAGTAGAATTAAAATATTGTTAAAAAACCTTACAACTTAAAATCAATTTTTAAGTGTTAAATATTGCTAAAATGTTACGTATAATTTGTTTAATGAGAGCCTATTTACAGTCATTTTAATAATAACAGTGTGAATGCAAAGCTATATTACGTTAATTGCTTCTTCAATTTGTTTTATTTGTGGTTTAACTGTCATCAGGTTTTTAGATGTTGTTCATTAGGATAAGTGCTTTTGGGAAGGCTAGCTACGCAGGACATAATAATAATAAATAAATAATAAACCATTTATTCGGAAGAAAAAACTTTTTACACTTCTCTTAAGCCCACCAAACTGCGCAGAAGTTGGTCGGTGGGATTTGCGCTTATTTGCATAATGCAGCTTGGTGTACAGTGAAAAGCTATTTATCTGATACATACAAGATCGTGTCAGCGGGTTAAGCTACCAAGGGCGCGGTGACCATAGTGGTATTTCATCTGAGCGTCTCCGTGCTTCGGAGGGCACGTTAAAAATCGGTCCCGACTGTTATCAGTCGTTAGATCACGACAGAGGTCTAAATATAGGCGATCTAAATGACTCTGTCACCAGGTTGGCCACTAACCATACGATAAGAAGAAGAAGAAGTGTCACTAAACTCACTCAGATATTTACTCTATAGTGCATAAAGCTGTACTAACGGCTAGGCTAAACAGCGATTAGTCAGCTATGCAGGATATTACTGCAATACACTAGTGTATGTCCTACACTCTATATTTCCGTCGATCAGGAGCTTCTGTACCACGAGGGAGAGGATTAACGTAAGTTATTAGTAACCCGTGTACCAAGTCTTTCATTTTATAATATACACAGATTTTGTACGTGATTTTCTAATCTTTTTACAGTTTAATTAAATTTGGCTATGATTTTTAAATTGAATTCTATATTACTTTCTATAGATAAATAAAAAGTTTAACGCAATAAAAGAATAGGATAATACTTCTTATATAATTATTAGTCGTAATAGTTCAATCTAAAGTTATTTTTATAACGAAACCACGGATCGACAGTGACAGAGTAACAAACAACTGTTTATCTACAGCACGAGTAAAGCCACCGACAGATCTAGCCGCTATTAATAAAACTAATCAATCATAAATTCAATTTTAGAACATGACCAAATGCTGACAATATGGTACTTAGTGTGTTGCTAATAATGTAGGTAAGTGTCAACACAATAGCTATCTGTGGTTTTAGAGTCTATAATATAATATGATGAATCAGTTCTATAAAACCACGGATACCACTGGCATGTTTTCGTAGATATCTTTGTACCTACATAGAAATATAATGGACTAGCTGTTGCCCGCGGCTCCGCCCGCGTGGATGTCGGTTATCGCTGCAAAAAGTAGCCTATGTTTTATTCCAGACCATAATCTATCTCTGTGCCAAATTTCATCCAGATCCGTTCAGTAGTTTTTACGTGAAAGAGTAACAAACATCCATCCATCCATCCTTTCTTACAAACTTTCACATTTATAATATTAGTAAGGAAGTATGCATGGTATTGCGGTTTCCCGTGCGTAAGATCCCTTTCTGTAAATAAGTTATTTCGCATACCTACATTTAATGGGCATGCTACCTAATTATTAATACACATACATACATATGAAAGTATTTTATTAGTAAGAATAGTAAGCGCTTAAAATACCCTTTCAATAACCCTTTCAACGAGAACCACTTCGATCAAATTGTATATTTGATCGAAAGGAAAAACCCATCAAATTCGTACTTTAACCAGTCAATGGAATTTTTGGCAATACAAGGCAACAAATTAAAATTCGTTTGACATAACGAAAAGTGGAATACAAATCAGTAACAAACTTTACGAGCTCAAGGCTTGTCTCATTAGAATATAATCGGTTATCGACTGTAAACGCTTGTGTATATTTAATTAGCTCAACTAGACGATTATGTGCTTGGATTTTGTACTCAGAGTTGTAACAGAATTTGTAATACGTTTGTGAGACAATGTCATTTAAATTGTATTGCTTCTCGTCTATAAGTCAAGGGTATAAAGTTCAAATTGCATTTTTTAAGAATTTTTGTGAATTGTTTCATTCTAGGTATAGTCCTTTTGACCGAATTTGGTTGATAAAATCCAACCGCTAATAGATTCGAGTAACCGAATACAGATAATAATAATAATATTTTCGGGACAACTCACACATCGCTTTCTGATCCCAAACTAGGCAGAGCCTGTACTATGGTAACCAGACAACTGATAAACATACATACTTATATACATATTTCTAAATACATACATATTATAGATAAATTACACCCAGACACATAACAAACATTCGTGCTCATCACACAAAGATTTATCCTGGGTGGGAATCGAACCAACGACCTCCGGCGTAGCACTAGACCAACAGATGTACTCTTTGCACGCTTACTCTTATTGTCTTTTGGGAAGGCAATCCGACACGATCAAAAGAAAGATCAAACAAAGTTCCAACAGCTATACGTGCTTTCAGAGGCACGGCAGGGTATGAATGAGTTTAAGAATACCGTACGTAAACATGGATTAGTCGCGGCAAGGATATCTTAATCGATTCGCATGACTAATTAGCTACAAGCCCAGAGACATACAACATTGTTATCCTTTCTTTGTCCAATAAAAACAAATGAAGCGCCATTTGGCTAATTGTTCAGCACAGCTGTTAAAGTTTTTAAATTTAGAAAATGATTGCAACTTTTTGAAATTTTGTGAGCAGATCGAGGTTTTTGAACTGTATAGGTATACATACATTTTCGACCAAAGTGGCGTTTCATTTGTCTTTTCTTTCCTCCGTCAATGTATATGCGTCTTTAAGATTTGATTTTAATATAATTTTAACAAATAAAAACCGACTTCAGTACGGCAAGTTGTAAAATTTTCAAATATTTGTTTGTTACAATCGAATAAAATCGACTGAGCGTCGGGCTGAACACAGGTCAAGTAGGTATTAAAAGCAATATTTAATCTGTGCAATCCGCGCTCAATTCATTCATGTCATTATTTCTTGTTAATAGTTGCTTAGCAACAATAACCGAAACTTATCTAATCGCCATCAGTAAAATACTTATTATTGAAAAGTTCAGATAGCCATCTGTGGTCTTCTTCATCAGGTTTACTTCACCAAATTACACTTTCTGAATGCAAATGATTGATTAGTTGTTAAAAATATTGAAATTGCTATATGTGTGCCTATAGATATACAAAATAAATAAATACGAAACAATTTATTTTTTTCGTAATGAAAAAAATTCCTTCCTAAATATTTTACAAAGCAGACAAAACTGTTCTATATGTAAATTTTCCCACATATAAAACCGCACACGGAACCGCGTCACACAAGCATTGAATAAACGTGACAGTTAATTGACAACCCTGGCGTTGTTGTTAACAACCTGTACAAATAAATGTTGTCGTCAGTCGTAAATCGCAGGGCTATCACAACGCATAAATTGAACATTTTTGCGAACAAGTCATGATTTTAATTTGTACAAATGGCGCAGTAATAATAATGTAGGTATAATGTTTACTTACGTTATTACAACATGTGTTACTATGTAATCAATTACTTTTATACGTTACTTTTTCGTAAGTGTGATGTACGTTTTTATTATTTTCGTAATAAAAGATTTTTATTAAGTGTTAGTCTGCTATTAAAATGCTACCGACTCTAAATAGCTGATAAAAAGTCTGTAGTCTGATAAGGGTCTAATTTGTAATTTTAGATATGGACAATAATAATAATAGTAACCCATAGATATTCCACTGCTAGGCATGGATTCTGTTCTCTATCGAAAGAGCTGAGAAGGCTAGCCCCTAGCTAAAAGCGGATCGGGCATGCAAAATAGATGGCAGTGGAGTTAAATATTGGCAATAGTAAATTTACGTAAGAAAGGTAAAGATCAACTTACCCCTTTGCTATTGTTGTCTTGAGGCAGAGCTTTCAAGAGGAAGTTGCGCTCCGTCTCCGAGATGCGAGGGTGTTGAGCAGGCGTGTCGTATACCACCGCGAACCATGCCACCGACCACATCACACCGATTATACCTGAGGACATTAACAATGTTTGGTCAGGTGTTTGTTGTAACTATTCTTCTTCATCAGCCTATCGTAGTACACTGATCGGCATAGTCTTCTTCAAGTGCACGTCCTCTGCTGGCATAGGCCTCCCGGGTATTCGCTCTAGAGCTTTACTAAGTCTAGTCCACCATCTTTAAGGCGATTGGCACACTGCACCTCACCACGCAGTGCGGAGCGTGGCGACGGAACAAACACACTGCTCGTGAATGCGTTTTCAGTATGTTGTACTTACGCGTGTTCTCAATATAAAGAGAGATATTTTTAAGCAACGTAAGAACAAGTCACTCCTGCTACACTACGTGGTGCCTATTATCACTATATTTCTAATAAAATCGTTACTAGAGCGAGGTTCCAACGTGCCAACCCTGGAGTTTCCACCCAACAGCAAACGTAGGTACTGACCGACTTGGCTAACAAAATGGATCTCTGGATCTACTAAACCTATTTAGAAAATTCTTTTACTCAAATAAAGCCATGTTATTTGTGAGTGTCATTAGCTATATTTTATTGACAAAACTATTACGGAATCCCGGGAAATACCACCCGTGCGAAGCCAGGTCGGCTATCAGTTATATTTACACCCATTAGCGCAAGCACAGGAACGAAACAACAATAGCAGCGCTTAACAGGTTAACAGTACTATCGCCCATAAATATATCTACCTGGTATCTACTAATAAAATGCTACATAAACAGAAATCTGTGTGAATACAGTAAAGTCCTTTTATGACTCGTAAATATTCTGTACATCTATAAAACATTATTGCTAGTATGAGAAAGTCTTTATGAAGTGAAGGGTTAAGTCCCGGTTGAGTAGGGCTGCCAAAGAGGATATATGCCCCTTATATATTTCGTAGACAGTGAAAGAAAAGAATTTGGAATTGCAGCTGATTGTGTAAGAGTATCTGACAACAATGGTAACATTTGTTTGGCACATAACTTCATTACTGTATGTGCCTCTGGTATTTTGTTAGGGGCATTACCAATACCTTGGTCGCTTTTATGAGCTCTTCGCGTAAATCTCCTTTGAGGAGGTTAAAGGGCAGTAATGGGACTCCCTCCCTTTTTTATGAAATAGGGTTTCCTTAGAGTCCTTAAATGCCACGGCACCAACGGAAGCCAGGTAACAGTGGCTTTTCTATTGTGTGTGTTTTTGGACCTAAAAGATGCATTCAGATTAGCATGAAGGAACTCAATTGTTTTTATAGGGTTGGCAATGCGTGAGTTATGCTCCTAGTTTCGCACTAGTCCACAGGCTACGGTAACTGCTTACCATTATACGAACAGACTGTAATTTTGTTTGTCACCTTATTGGTAAAAAAAATGCTTTGTAGCAAAACATAATCGATTATTAACTGAAGGGAATCACATACCTGTGAAGTAGAAAGCTGACTCCCACCCAAAGTGCGCTATGAGGAACCCGCAGATAGGCATTGTGATTGCCGCACCCAAGGATGACGCTGCAACAAAAACACATAATAAATATGCTTAGTAATGCTAATAATATGCAGTTAACACGTTAAAATCGCGACAAAATATGTTGGTATTCTATGGTATTAGGTATGAAGAAAGATAAGCTACCCTTATACTGACGTGGTTCAGTTTTGGAGCATACTTGCTTGATTTCAAGTATGAATGCGATAGATAAAACGAAACGTAATAACACAGAAAGAGATTGTGATAGATCAAATTTAATGAAGCTACTTAGTTATTATTGATAAAAAAAAATCGAGTCAGTGCTATATCTACGTATTTCTTGATGTTCTGTGGTATCTATCTGGTTGTGGTCTTTACCCACAGTTCTTTGGACATACGGCAAATATATCCGACCCTGTTTTACTCCAGGCTTTTTGTCCAACGTTAGTGATTTGTGTTTTGGAGCTACATATTTATATTTTTGTAATAAGCATAGTTTTAACAACTCCCGCGTACTATTTTGAGTTCATTTATTATATTATCTAGTTGTCACCCGCTACTTTGTCCGCGTGGTAATTTGGAACGTACATTTCCCCGATTTTGTAACATATCTCACTACTGCTCCACTCCTATTGATCATAGCGTGATGTTATATAACCTATAACCTTCCTGGATAAATGCACTATTCAACAAAAAAAGATTTTTCGAATCGAACCAGTACTTTCTGAGATTAGCGCGTTCAACCAAACAAACTAATTAGCTGTAATATATTATATAAGTAATAGATAATATAATAAAATATATAATAACTTGCCCCGACTGACTGACTGATTAATCAACGCAGAGCTGGGGATAAACCATTGGAGCAACAAATTTGATTTTTCCAAAGGAAGTACAAGAAGAAATACAATAAAAGAAGACTTGGAATTGAGAAACAGGGCGAACCGTTAGCTTTGCTATAATCAAAACGACTAACAACAAACAAAACAATACAAATAAGAACTCAAACAATAAATAAACCTTTTAGCTTAAAAGGACTAACAGCATTGGAGTATAATCTCACTAATCTTTGCAAATAGAGGTGCACGTAATCTGCGTTATTATTTATAATAGAACTAGATAGGTCTAGCACCAAATGCATTGTAACAGACACAAAATGGCCGAGTATCGTGAACTTGGCAATGGCGTGAGTAGGTTACATTTCGTTGCCAGGCTGCCAGACACACCCGTCTGGTGTTTATAGTCATAATTATTGTTACACAGCATATAACACTTCCATTAGCTTTATTGGTGGCTAGAATAAAATATTTATTTTTGTTTTATACCGAGTGGCTAGGAACCAAGATACTACTTTTACAGATCGCCCATATAAGCCTTTGCCATAATCTTACGTTAACAGGAAAATACTATCAACGTGCTCTCCGAAGTACGGAGACTCTCATAATAAAAAAAAGGCACAAGAATATAATGTAATTTTATTTTATTTAATAAAATAATTTTAAATTGAAATATGTACATAATTCCCGTCGCTTTCATATGATATATAAGTATAATTTTATATTTAAATATAATTATTAAACATTGGAATAAGTCGGAACGAAGTAGAGGTACTGGAAAGTGTTTCTAGAAAGACAAATTAGAGCTTGAAATAAAGTATTGCATTTACATTGGAATGATATTAAAAAAATAATTAATTTGGTAGTATGTTTACCCACAAAACAATAAAGAGTATTTCCCAGGGTAATCATGTGTATCTTTGTATTTATTTCTTTTCACAATACACTAGACCAGAGGTTGGCAACCTGCGGCTCTTTCGATGTAAATTTGCGACTCGCCAGGTCCTTACATTCATATGAAGTAAGTCGATAGTTTACTATAATATAGAGACGAAATGGCTCTGTAAAGACTTGGAAATTTTATAAACTTTTGGCTCAAAAGGTTGCAGACCCCTGCACTAGACAGTGGTAAATGGCGACATAACCACTGCGACCAATAAAAATTTTATCGAAAGACTAAGCGCGAATACTATTATTACAAACGTTCATAGACTACGTTATCTGCTTACCATCAGGCATGGCGTATACTTGTTTGTCCCCGTGGTTATATAAAAATTATGTAATCTACCTAGGCTTAGTGCATACTAAGTAATAACAGTTAACAAAATATTCCTTAGACATAGACATGTAATGTAGGTAAGTTTGTAGGAAAGTTCCTTAGTGCTCAGTTATATGAGGTCAACGCATGTGATTGTTCGATCTCGTTCCACGTCATCTCTAGGCTAGATAAATCGTGTCGGGCCCACTTAGCTCATTAATTGTACTGAGAAGGTACCTACTTAATGAATGAACTCTATTGTTTAATATAATAACAAAGTTCTTAACTAGAATGCCACATCTGAACATCCTACTAATATTATAAACGCGAAAGTTTGTAAGAATGTATCAAAGTATGTTTGTTACACTTTCACGCTATAACTACAAAACGGATCTGGATTAAATTTGGCTTAAAGATAGATTATAGGCTGGAATAGCACATAGGCTACTTTTAATAGCAATAACCGACATCAACGCGGGTGGAGCCGCGGGCAACAGCTAGTAAGGTATGAAATATGATTTAGGCGTCAAATCCAAAGAAAGTTCCAACTGGTCAAGCTTGTTAACACACAACACAAACAGCGCACATTTTAGTTCTGATTTGTCAATCAATGCAAAAGTACCAATTAATTAGTCAAATTCTAATTTTGTTTAATTTTGTCAAACCTTATTTTTGATCCAACTTGTCCATAAAATGTTTTGATTTGTCAAATTTATTCTTTCTTCGCACATTTTAGTTCTGATTTGTCAATCAATGCAAAAGTAGGTACCTATTAATTAGTCAAATCTTAATTTTGTCAAACCTTATTTTTGTTCCAACTTGTCTATAAAATGTTTTGATTCGTCAAATGTATTCTTTCTTCGCAAATTTTAGTTCCGATTTGACAATCAATAAAGTCAATTAATTGGTCAAATCTTAATTTTGTCAAACCTTATTTTTGTTCCAAAATTATTTTGTTGTTGTCTTCTTTCTCTTAGGCGTTACTGCGTTAGTTATACTTGAAAGCGTAGAAAGTGTAATAACAGTAACGATAAACTATAGGTATCAGACAATTTACTTTCCGATATATCATTCACTTTACGACCTATAAACATAGCTAGGTGAAATACCTATTTACCTACTGAATTATGTTCTCTACTAATGTCATGTACCAATGATGAATGTACGGATAGGTAAAATATGGGAGTAATGGTGTTAGAAATAAATAATTGATAGGTAATATGAATTATTCATTTGTAACACGTGTCAAGCCGTCAATCATTCCTGTTATGGTAATAAGTTACACAAAACTGTAGCGCTCTAATTCATCGAAAACAATGTTTGAGGTTCTACGGTGCGGGTACCATAAGATGAGAGCCCGCATAGTGGTATTTATTTATTTAAAACTACAAGGCGGACTTAATGCCAAAGGCATTCTCTACCAATCAACCTTTGGGTGATGCAGAGAGAAAACTTGGTAGGTGCATTTCAAAGAAACGTAGAAAGTAAACTAAAACAATAACATTACTTAATAATTGTGATACTAAATAGATATACATAAAATAAAAATCATATATACATGATATATATAACACGATACAATACATAAATAAATAACATACATAGTTAGGTGTTTCATCTAATATCTCCGTGCTTTGGCGCGTAGGTAGGTACGCCAAAAGTCGGTTCCGACTATTAACAGTCTTTATATCACGACAGAGGCTTATTTTAGCCATCTTATTTTTATACAACTTGGGTGGCAAACAAGCATACGGTCCGCCTGATGTTAAGCAGTTACCGTAGCGTATGAACGCGATCTGAACCAACCATCACCAGGTAATAAAGGAATTTCCAGAATCGAATCAGTAGTTCTAGACATAGTCTTGCACAAACATACAAACTACTTTACCTCTTTACATTTGCTTATTACTTTATACCTACTTATATCCTTCGCTCCAGTGCATTTTTTATACTACTTAGGTGGTAAATAATCATACGGCCCGCTTGATAGTAGGCAGTTATCGTAGCAATGGACGTTTGCAATACTAGAAAAGTCTCTTGCGTGTTGCCCGCCCAATAATATATATATTTTTTTTTTTTTTTGACAACTCACACAACGCTATCTGATCCCAAACTAGGCAGAGCATATTATAGATAAATTACACCCAGACACAGAACAAACATTCGTGCGCATCACACAAAGATTTGTCCTGGGTGGGAATCGAACCCACGACCTCCGGCGTAGCAGTCAGAGTCACTAACCACTAGACCAACAGGCCTGTCATTTAAATTGTCTACCATAGTCCTGGCAACAACAGTGTCACTTTATAATATTAGTTTAGAATTTAGATAAGTTTATAACAACAAGACGAGGGAGATTATAACATGGGGTTCTTCAAGAAAGGAGTTATAAGGTTTTAAAGGGTCGGCAACGCGTGAGTGGCACCCCTGGTGTTGCGAGCGTCCATACCCTACGGTAATGGCCGTATGATTGTTTGCCTCCTTGGTAGTATTAAAAAAAACAAGACGCTAGGAACAAATTGCAATAATGATACGTTCAAGGTGTGTAAGGTGCTTAATTTATAATTATTCGCTGAGGCTAAGGTTTTCCTCGAATATACCTAGACCCAGTTGATAAAGGACGAGTCGAAGGGCGATATATGCCGTGACTTGTTTCGTGATTCGCATGTCTGAGAGTTCAGGCAGGCGCCACCCACGGAGAGCAGTAAACAACGCAAATTGCTGATTTTAAACGACTCCACTAAGCACTAGGTAACAAGCCTACTGTCGTGGGTGACTATACAAACATACAATTCACAGACACAAAGTACATTCGGACTCAGAACAACTATCTGTTGATCACACAGATATTAATCAGGCGCGGGAATCGAACCCCCACTTCGATCAAATATACAATACATATACGATCTACTACGTAGTTTTAGATGTGTATGCATTTAAAATGCCGCATGCCGTCCAGAAAATCATCATCATCTCAACCTATAAACGTCTCACTGCTGTGCATAGGTCTCCTCCATACATTTGGAGGGATATTAGCCTACTATACCAAGGTGGCCAGACGGGTTGGTATAGGGTTTTGTTTCGAGTTTTTCATCTCTTGCAGTGGATATTGCCGGCCTGATTTACTCCCTTCGATATCCTTCGACTCCGACTCTTACGACACTCTCGGGATGGAACGGGGTGTTGACATTTGTATTCTTAATCCGTCACCACAAGGACACAAAATAAAACAGACTATTTATTAAATTTTTACACCGTGAGACGTCACACTTCTAGCGCGCTGCGAAGCGACTGAGAACGGCCGGCTGATTCTCTAAGAAACAGCGATGGCAAACTGACAGTTGTGTAGCAATCACAACTGTCAGTTTGCCATCGCTTACGGTGACGGCACAATCTATTGACTAAACGTCAAAAAGGGCTCTTACAGAATACCGATTTTCAATCTGACAGCCAGATTTTGCTCGGTTTTTGCTCATAAGGAATACCCCTGCGGAACTGTGCCCCCAAATTGATTAGGGCCTAGTTCAGTTGGTGCCTTTTACCTGTTTTATTTGATCGACGAACCCACAGTAAAGTAGCCGTTATAATCTCACAAATAACGTCATACTGCTACTACATAATTATTTAGCTGAACTGCGACCTGTGATTTACGAACAATGCCCATAGTGGACCGGTTCCATTTCATTCATTAACTAACAACAACACTGTCAACTTAGTTGGTGTTCTTAAAGTTCTAGATCTTTCTTGAAGCTTCGCGAACGTTGTTCAACTATGACACAAGTTGGTATAATAAATCTGGAATAGGCATTATATTAATTTTTCGAAAGTTTGGGAAGTTTGATGACACGATCAGTGGGTGAGTGTGATTAACTGACCCCGAACCACGATGTCCTTGTCGAATTTAAATTTTGGACAATAATCTTAAAGCTAAATAATAAAGTTAATATTTTACAAATTTAAAATTAAGATCGAAACTGAATCGCTATAAAGACGTCATGGTACAACCTATGCTGATGAATGAAAGAAACGTGTCACGTTCCATTTTCACTTTTATTTTTACAGTTACGAACTTAACTTTTTGTCTGCGACAGTTGTTATTTATATTTTGTGTAGGGTGACCATGGTTTTGAAATTATTTTTAGGAACTAGGTTAATACTGTTTTTTTTATCACAATAAATAGTTTATGCTTGTTTACTATTACATAATACTAGATTACTACGTCGTATTACGATTATGTACAACAGACGAATAATTTTAATGATACGATTCATTGAAGAAGTGTTAAAGAGTCTCCTTATTCTAGTTTGTTTTCTTTACTACCATAATTGAAAACATTTTTTTTTCATTAACAATAAATTATTCAAATGCAATTAATTCATCAATTTAAGCAATAAATTCATTTATTCATCGACCTCTAGCCTCATAAGTAATAAAACTAAATGACTTGAATAAAAAGAAACTATATTTTTAATTGCCGTTTATGTTATAATTCCATCATACTACGTAATAAGTGCATCATTCACATTTCCATAATAACATGAGTATAAGGAACTTTGTGTCATAACAACTAAATATGATAAGATATATACTGCATCATTGATTTATTTATGTTAACAATCTACATATTGAACAGATGCTGTGTAATTAAGCTCCAGGTTCAGATTATTGAACTGTATAGTTATTTTGTTTACATTTTATGTTTAACTAACTGTTCCCCACAGTTTTACCTGCGTTACATTTGTATTTCTTCCCATGTTGCTTTTATCGTTAATGCCATGCTGCTCTTAAATCGTGTCGTGATGTGAAAAAAGCCTTAACTTTTCTTCTTCAATAAATGGGTTACAAAGTGCACAAATATTTTTTTTTGAAATCGGATCAGTTGTTTCAGAGATTAGTGCGCCCAATTAACTTTTTTGCTTTATATTAGTATAGATTTGTACTGATTATGATTTTCAGTCGTTAATATGGGTATCAAAAATATCAAATAACAACGTAACACTACACTTTTATGTCCCGGGGTACTTTACAAACATACAATTTACGGACACATACTATTTAGACTTGTTAAGACCATCTGATAGATAGTGAAATTCCTGTCGACAATGCGTAAACGATACAATGTGTATTGCGAGCACCCTTCTTATAGGCAGTAAACATTGACCGTCAAGCGGCTCTCGTATACTTGTTTGTCGACATTGTTGGTATAAAAAATACTATTGTCTCGTGAGTATAAACATTGTGCTATGTCCCGTCAACATGACTTTACTAAACTGGTTTAATCCGTGCGAAATGGTTTTGATCACAGACATAATGGCTCAGTTTTAGATGAGAAATGTTTCGAAAAATTTTGCGCCACAATGTCGTATGATACGTATCATTACAAACTTACGTTAAGTACTAAATATTTTTACTTTACAAGTAACATTCATCCTTAGGTCTAAGTTATTTTAGTAAAGATTTGATTATAAGCATAATTTATTGCTTTGCAGCCCTCATACGACATTCTTAAAGCTTCTTATTTTTAATCCTAATTTGAAAGAAATGTAAGACGTTCAAATTAAGATCGATAATGTAATAAATAACTATATGGGCGTCATGGTAAGCCTTAGCTATAAAAGTAAAACAATAAATAAACTAACATATAAAAATTTGCTGTGATATGCTGGCGGAAAAATCCTATTCACGATGTTTGGATATTTAGTTATTATTATAATTACGTTTATATTTAAAATGTGCAAAACAATTATATCCAAATTTAATTTGTGTAAAAATAAAAAAAAATCCTCGGTATAGCTTCTACTATAAATACTACTAGACATAGGTGACTAGTATAGACTGATGTAGAGAATCACGAGGAATACAATAAAATGAATATTTTCCGCTTCGTAACCGTTGTTTATAAATAAGACTGATTATTGTTTTTATTCTTACATTACATTTTCTCGGCCTGTGTAATGATGATTGTGTATGAATAAAACTTATGTTATTTTAATGCACACGAGGAAATGCATTACTTGGTACCAAGGTTGTCATAGCTATATATTATAAATCAGATAAAAAATAATGTTTTAAATAAAATCTAAGTCATGCTGGAATATTATTCTTGCATTGTGATAATTAATTCCTATGTTTATTTATATACTAGTGGCAGGACCCGGCTTCACATGGGCGCACATTTATTTTGTTTTTGTAAGAGTAAGGTAAATAGTAAAGTTCATTCTACTGCGGAAATATTATTTTTAAAACAGACTGGTAGTTTTAAGTAAATTAAATACTTCTCTCTTGATTGTGATTGCAAGTAGGTATTGCCAATTTTAATTAATATTGATAATTATGTAGTCATCAGTTAAATTTATCGCATAGGGACAACGAAGGACAATGTCAATAGAACTACAACCAGGAATAGAATCCGTACCTACATGTTCCTAACCTTGCCTACAATCATAGTCGCCGTAACAACCACGTGATCTCGGTCCACACGTCCCGTACTAAAATAATACGAGTCGCCGTTCTCGGAACTGGTTAACTGCAGCATGGCAACGGTTGCGCAAGGTTAAATCGCGCGGTCAACTAATAACAGCCAATCAGAGTGCTCGAATGCCGTGACGTCAACGACCACGCCTGCGCGCGCCTCCGCCGCCATGTTGTCGCTTTCAAATGCACGCAGAACGGTGCGAAATGTTTGCGCGCTGAGCGATAACAATACGAGCCCTCCTTTACGTGGAGATAGTGCGCATCAATATCTTGGAAACGTCGGATGACGATAATATACAGAAAACGGTCAAGGCGAGACGTACGTAATAAATAATATATTAAGCAAGTTTGAACTTTATAATTTGTTAGTACGTCATCAACTGTTACTATAATAATTGATTTTACCTATTAATATTTATTAGCAATGAAATCTTATACTAAAACGCTACGAAATTAAATAGTACTTACCCATCATGTTTGACATGAATTTGGATCTGTCCATAGGTGGGATCCATTTTGATGCCATGGGAAGAATAGCTGGCCATGTTGCTCCTAAGCAGAAGCCGAGTAACACCCTCACAGCCACGACCCATCCGAAGCCAATGGCAGCGGAACCGGGAGTGAGGAGGGTCAGGATACTGGCTATTAGAGTACTATAGCCGAACACCCGCCTGTTGGCAAACACGTGTATCAGTTTATTTATAACCATGAAAAATAATACGTCGATAAAACGTGTTGGATGGGAATAGAAAATTCAGGAATTACCAGCCATGACTGGCAGCAATGTCAGTTGATATAATAAATGATTTATTTATAAATGATAAAACGTCTTAAAATGATGAACATTACATTACAGATGTGAATTAAGCAGTTATGCATTGCCAACTAGGACACTAAGTCATGATCGAGTTATGAAATACCCCTAACTATATTATCGTCAATTGATTATAAGCATCTCTGATCATGAGCAAAGAGCTCATCATCAGAGGCTCCAGGTGAGTTGCAAACTTATACAACCACAACAGTTGGATTTTGGTAATCACAATAATTCCTTATTGTCATTACTAAGCACATTTTCCCTTAAGTATTCTTCCACTTAAAATATTATATTGGTATTGCAGTCACACTAACAACTGTACAAAATGCGTGTGCGTGATATGACAGGCAATTCAATACGCGTCAAAACCCACCACCCGCATCGTCTGTCTCAAAAACTGACACGCAAACATTTCACGAATGATCTCACACAATGCTCAGTTATACGATAACGCTCGAGCCGCGCATGAAACCCGCACAGATTGCGAGAATGTTCCGCATGATTCATTCCCTGACATCTTCTTTTTTAATCATCGCAATCTATATGCTGTCAGTGATCAATGTGATCACCCGCGCATATCATTATAACTTTTTACAAAAACATTTTCAGATAATACCTATAGAATCAGAATAAATTCAGTTATGGAAACTTTACATTAATTTGAATTTCAATCACGCGTATTCGGATTTCTTGGAATTTTGGATTGGACATTAGTAGTTTGTACATTTTTTAAAAACATCTATCAGATTAATAAATAGTAATGACATAAAAGCACAATTCAAAATGTTAAAATATAATGAATCATCATCTTCGACCGTGTAAAACGCAAGGTAATCATAAGTTGAAAGTTAATTATACGAAGTAAACAAATCCACGTTCGGATAATGACTCCAATAAAAATCGAATAGTTCAAAAAACTTGTTTAACTTGATTTCAGCGTACTCGACTCAATATAGTGTTATTCACACAATCATTAGTCATTAACCGGTTCTTTAGCTGGAGTGATAAAACCCACGCTGCGCAGCGCCGGCGCCGATGCAGGCGCCACCCGCCACTGCATAGAAGCAGGCGCAATGGCAATTTAATTCAATAAATTAAATACTAATTGCATCAATTGTATTTGTTTAGAAGTGATGAGTCGATGACGGAGTTGCTACTATTGTAAATTAGATAGAAAGACATTTATTCGATAAATTACACATCATTTTAATAGTACGTGCCATTAATTGCCCCATTATTTAATATCATCATTGTCGCCACCAAATCAAACATGACATAATTTTGCACGTAGCATGTTATGAAATCGTCGCTATCCTGATTGTAAGTAATTTGTGGCCAGCTGTTCTATTATAATTAATTATCACAGTTTAAATCGATGACAAGGACCAAAAGTTTTAGGCCAATCAGCTTCGTTGACTCTTCCTGACCCTTTTATTAATGGTATCTAGAAAGTTCGGTGCTAAATTATTTGGGCGTACGAATTACCCGACGTGTATGATTTAAAACGTTTGATTGTATCGTGCAAAAAATACGCACACAAGTTATTGATCAAAATAAAATATTTCGGTGCTGGTCTCGATAAATGAGAATTGCATGGTCACTAATATTTCAAATTTGGAATTCAAAAATGAATAACGATATTCGATGAGTCGGCGTTCGGTCACCGCCCTCTACAATGCAGGTTTTAATTATTATGAACCTGTGATAGTCGTACGATTGACAGACACTGCAATTTTCGAGGATGCAATACATTTTGTGTGATAAGAATAAAAATGTATAAGACACTAAGAAATACTAGTCTTGATTTAATATTAACATGGAGATTTATTGAGAAATAAAATGTCTTGAGGAAAGGAATACAGTGGTACAATATCCTTTTCTGATGTAATCGGTAGATAAACATC
This sequence comes from Trisateles emortualis, assembly GCA_947095525.1. Taxonomy (NCBI): domain Eukaryota; kingdom Metazoa; phylum Arthropoda; class Insecta; order Lepidoptera; family Erebidae; genus Trisateles; species Trisateles emortualis. The sequence continues at coordinate 16,176,551 of OX352745.1, forward strand.
ATTTTGAATTCACAAGAATGTTTAAAATGCAAATGATTAATTCTCTACGTTAAAAAACCATCATGTTCCCTTCCTTACGTACCTAACCGGTACCGACAATGAATGAAATACTATTATAAGAAATGTTGTTTACCATACAAAGGCCAAGTTTTTGTAGCGAACGGACACAATAGCTCGTATTATTTGCAAGTCGATCGGCATTCTGTTTGCGTTGCATTCGAGATTGGCTGGGATGTTGCACAGTTAAAGGTGCCAAATACTTAAAATACAACTCAGACGCTCCGTACCGTTGGCGAGTTGTGAGAGAAAAACGTGACTTTCTCACGATACTTTACATTGTAGTTTTAGAAGGTATCGTATTAAAAATCATTACTGTCGTGTAAACGTTCATGTTTTCAAAACATATCATGTAAGTAGTCATACAAGGTATTATCCTTTATATATTTTGTAAAGATTAATTATCTGTACATAAAAGTAAGTTTAATTTTATGTGATGTACAATAAAGTGTAAAATAAATAATAAAATATATAATTTTACTACCTAGTTACTACCTATTCTGAGACAAATATTTGTGTAATTCACAGATCACAAAGTGATTCTTCTAAATGAACGCTAAATCGAGACTAGTATTAACAATTAGTGTCTCGTAATGATATTTTTATTGCCCAGCCTGCGTAGGCGCCACCTCCATAAAATGCAATGTCTTATCGTACGACTATCACTGGTTCATAATAATTAAAACCTGCATTGCAGAGGGCGGTGACCGAACGACGACTCATCGAATATCGTTATTCATTTTGAAATTCCAAATTTGAAATATTAGTGACCACCCCTTGCGACACACCAATGCGGAAGAATAAAGTTTTAATTTTTATTCTTATTTCAACTGCTAACCGCACTCACAGTTGCCAAACAAGTAACGCATTCATACACTGCTCATAACAGATGCCCGTAAAGTGAAATCTGGACATAAACGGATAAGATGTGTATTGCAATCCATACCTGTCACATAAATAATTTTACGGTTTCAGGCATTCCTTATGAGATGAACTTTTTGTAAAACTGTCCTTTAACAGTCATGTCCTGATTTATTTGTTTGAAATATGGTTACATTACTTACTCGAAAAATTTATGAAATCGTATCGATTGTGAGCGACAGGTACTTTTCAGTTCTTCAATAACAACTTGTGCAATAAAAAATTAAGGTGGAAGAGAAACACTCTCGAACTCGAAAACGGGTGATAGTGCTAGAGATACTTGATACAATGACCGCGGTCATCGACTGCATGCTCGATGTGCATCGACTCGAAGATCTTGACCGTTTAATAATTTAAAACGGGGTGGGTAGTGGTACTACAAATTACAACCAGACTGTTTCCCAGATTAAATGGCCAAGAAAAGTAGGGCATCATATAGTAGAAGAATATTTACCTGGCTCCAATGACTTCAGCGAGTCTACCGCCTGGCAGTTCTGTCAGCACGTAGCCCCAGAAAAAGCAGCCAAGCAGGTGATTTTTCTGTTTTGTGTCCCAGTTGTAAGTAGTTTGTTGTATGTGGAATGGGTGCTAGAAAGATATTACACAATATAAATTCTGTTAAATATACTTATTACTAGATTAGTGGAAAAGCTAATGGACTTATTGGAAGTTAGGGTTGGTCAATTACAATAAAAATGAAATAAAGTGCACCACAAACGTTCGAGTGACGGTTTTTCAACTATGAAGGTTGCGATAAATGCGAGCGATTTGCTCCTTACGATGGTACATCAAAACGGTTGCTACTGTACACTAAAACATGTGCAAAGGGATATCCAGGTAATCAACCAATAGGGCAATAGTATCTCCCAGAGCTATCAGTAATATTCTGAAATATAATTTAATATTTTAATTTATCAATTCATACTAGGAGAACGTCCTAACTGCCAAAAGAGCGTCGCAGACTATTAATATTATCTCTTATTCAAAGAGGGTCAGCTAATTGAAATCGGAACAAAAATGAGAGCTTTCCTTCATATCGACTGCCAACTGACAACCGATTTTTGTCACTTTTACAGGACGAAGAAGAAACTTGTTTCCGCCGCGAAAGCATCACGTATTTCAAATAATAATACGTACTTAATTTTACTGTACATGCAAATGTTGTCAGAAAGGATTCTTTTCATTACTAAGGAGTACGAAATAGCATAAAATTGTATTCAAAAGTGAAATCATTAAGTCAAAGTCAAACTCATTTATTCATTAAGATCAAAATACTTATGAACGTCATAAAAACAAATGCCAGCATACTTTTCTCCTACGGCCAATTCGCTGACTATGGTAGGGCCTCGAGAAGAATTGGCAAGGAACTCGGGTCTCTCACTATTTTTAATCGCCAGAATATTAAAAACATATTTAATCAAAAACATTTAGATAGGATTTGTTGTCAGTTCACCGTCAATATGTCAGCCATATCTCCATTCTTGGTAAACGCTGTACACTAATGATCATCTGCGGCTAACATCGGCGGGGTCACAGCTGCTAGTGCTACGCACCCGACAGCTGGTCCACAACCTGCGATCTTCACCATACAATGTTTAACCGCAGAATGTTCCTCAGTTTACAATTTGTAACGGTTTCCTGTTGTTTTTTTAGCAAGCTGGCTACCACTTTTGTGTGCCTAAAGTTATGATTCACATAGCTAATTGACTATTTGAATCATAATTTTATTGAGAAAACAATAAGTTCACTTGACCTGGTGATACCTACTAAGAACAAGGAAAAATGCCTGCACACATTATTGTATTTTCTATTTCAGATGCTACCTGGTGGGTGGAGCTATACACGCTTTAAAGAACGACTGAAGCCCCCAGAAATGTGAGAGATTTATGGATTTGAATGGAGGATATTATATACCGTACCATTTAGGTACTATCGGCTAAGTTGAGCTCGAACACTTAAATGCTTATTTATTTATTAAATACAACACGTACCTACGCTAGACTTAACATGGTCTACGGGTAAATAAAGGGACACAGTTAAATAATAAAATGTCTTAGTTAATTAATTATGTTCGTTAGATTAAAATGTTAAAAGTCGAGAAAAAAGGTCGAGCGCCAACTTCGCCGATAGTACATACCGTAATCTATGTGAATTGTCGTCTTTAGGTATCTAAGTACAAAAAAATCTTTGCGTCATTAGCACTAGGCTGGGTGAAGGACGTATTACGTCATCAATCTAAATTTAATTATTCTTATATAATCCGTGTTAAGTTTCTTTATTATACATTGTTGTCACGTATGTTTAATATTATGTATGTTCTTTATTATATAATTGTTAGATTTCTGTCTTGCTTGTAATGTGTATTGTGAGCCTAAACCCTAAATAAAAATTAACCCCCCCCCCAATCTATGTAGACTGCATCAAATTAGTTTTTTTTGTGTTTGTTATTGTCAGGACAAGGTTTGTACTTCTAGAAGAAAATTAAAATAAATAAAATGATACTAGCAAACCACCTGCATCGCCTTGTTTTTAGATTTCTCTAGCTATTACAATATACATACATGTATTATACATATAAACCTTCCTCTTTAATCACTATCTATTGCTGCAAAATTGCGTACCTGACAGACAGTGGCAGCGACTTTGTGTATGTAAAGATTTAACAGCGACAAAAGTACAAAATACTAGTTGTTGTCCGTAGCTCCGCCCGCGTACATGTCGGTAATCGCGATAAAAAGTAGCCTATATGCTATTCTAGACTATAATCTATCTCTGTGCCAAATTTTATCCTGATCCGTTCAGTAGTTTTTGCGTGAAAGAGTAACAAACATCCATGCATCCATACATACTCACAAACTTTCACATTTATAATTTTAGTAAGGATAAATACAAATAACATAATAACCAAAAACTATTTATAAAAAGAAAAAACATAATTAATTTTATTGAAACTTATTTTATTACACTATTCTTCTTAAAAAAAAAAGTGGGAATCAAACTGCTACCTTGATTTTAACCGACGAAAAAAAAGGAGGAGGTTCTCAAGGCGACCCGTATATTTGATTTTTTTTAACTTACGTAACTATGATTCTAAATATAATTCATGATTCATGAGCACAAAATCTCATTATTCCATGATCATGAGTAATTTATAAATGTAAATATTTTATGAAGATTTTCCCCCATCATAAAAATACCAGCCAAGAGAGAGAGAGAGAGAGAGAGATCTTAATAATATTATAAACACAAATGTTTGTGAGGATAGATGCGTGTTACTCCTTTACACAAAAACTACAATGTTACAGCCAGTTACAGTTACCTACATAAAAAATATCAGAATAGCACATAAACATAAAAGTTCTAAAGATCTACGCTTAGATCTTTTGAACTCCGAAACGCATTTTGCTGTAGTTTTCAGCAATTGAAAGTGATTCAAGAAGAAGGTTTATAAGTATCATACATGCATATTATAATAGAGAATAATTCTGTTGTTTTATACTATGTAAATATACCATAAGATCAAAGTTTTGGTGTAAGTACCTAGATATTATTAAAAGTAAGTATCAGTTAGGTACCTATCGACAAAATGACGATAAATTAAAAGGGTAATTCGTCAACTCGCTGAAGAAAAACTCGATAACACCTTTCCATTTTAATTATTGCTGCTTTTAATTCAAGAAAGCTGTAAACTTCATCAATTTCCAAACCTCAAGCATCAATTTATCATAAAAACCAAATTATTTTTGAATTAGGAAACGAACCTGGGACTTCGTGATAACCAGTACATCACACATCACATAGCCTTTTCGTCTATAGCAGACGATTTATGGTGCAAGGTCTACGAGGCATCGCTTTTGATGGCTGAACAGACCGATGCGAGAACGACATGCTCTACCACAGGCTTGACAAGAGAAATTTACGGCAGCTGGTGAAGCGCTGACTTGATGTCGTTTTTGTCTCTTGTCGGCAAGTGTTGCGAACCAAGCTTCATCGCAAAAGAATATATTCAATAACCACGTAATCCACATACCTCAGTAACGTTATTGTGAGTGACGTTAGCGACAACAGTCTGGTTGACGTCGTCGTTGTATATCATCTCCACTATGGCAATAGTGAGGTTCACTCGTAAAGCGTAGTTCAACATGAAGCCCAACAGGACCATGATATTCAGCACTTGAACGCATGTTAGACAACCTGCAACAATACAGAAATATGTTAAAAATAATAATAAACTAATTATGCAATACAAGGGAGCAAGCCTGTCTGGGGAAGGACATCCATCTTACAGAAGACCACAGCCAAATAAATTCACACAGCAGCATAGTTGTTTCTCGATCTATTTCTGTGGTTGTTCCTGTGTGTTTAGGTCTCCAGAACTCATTTAGGGAAGCGTTTTGAAAAAATCTTTTACCTATCTCAAGGAGACTTCATCATTAAAAAATACCGGGTGTTCTTTTTTTGGACTGGCAACACGCAAGTACTCCATTATAAAAACCTGGTCGTAGTTTTTTGGGTTTTTAACACATAAGTGATACCTCTGGTTTTCTATAGGTTACGGTAACTGCTTAACATCAGACGGTGATGTTAAGCAGTTACCGTTCGCCAGAAGTAAAAAAGTTAATAAATACTTTTTAATATTTAAATATTTTTTATTTAGATAGTTTTTATTACGTTTGCACTGCAAAGGAGTTCTCGAGTTTGGATCTCCATTCCAGACTCCGGGCTGACAGTGAGCACAATTTCAAAATTGTTCCCGTTGTATGACAAAGGGCTCGCGCCCTCTCTTTCATAGGACTCTGTAGGCTGGTCGAAACGTGCCTCTTCTTACCCCTGTTGTGATAGGCGACCTTTCAATTACAGGCAGTTCCAACTACCTAAAATATTCTTAATTCATTGAAGTCACGGTATGTTCACTGAATTCTGGGCGTTCTGGCGTTATCAGTGAATTAATAGGAATTAGTCGTGATCATTCATGACTAATTCATGACCTAGATAAAACGGTTAATCATCACACAACCGCGGCTTTACATATGGGGACATTCTTTGTGCGGTTAAATTTTTAATAATACCAGCATGAAAATACATTGAACTATGGTAGGTATTCATTTTAAATTATAATAGGTATGGTAAGTACCAACTTATGATGCTGTTCCTATTTGAGTAGATGACGAATGAAATATCATTGTTAGAATAGAATGAAATATATTGAAAGGATATGAAAAATAATATTAGTAATTTTCTTTTATGTATTTGATGCACTACATGATTATATTTTGCCAATTCGTTACGAAATGATCTGGTTACAGTGTCGACGGATGTCATAATACAAGTCCCGCACTAAGTAACAAGGCCTGTGTCACGAAGGACAATACAAAATAAAAAATAAACGGACACAAAGTACACCTAAACTGGGGACAATCATTTATGGATCACACAACCGTGTGGGGATCGAACCCACTACACGCCGCTCGGCGGTAGACGAGGTAACCACGAACCAAACGTGCAGTCAATAAAAAGTTGTACGAGAATATTATGCTAAAATTAACTGCAGATGTTCATATTTGTTATAACTGATTTTCATGTTGGTAAGTAACTAGTTGTTAGGTGGCACTGGTTAAAATCCATTTCATAGATGTTATCAGATACAGCTGTTCAAAATTTGAAAATGACACCGGACACAGGACTTTTGAAATATGGTGGGGAACTCTTTAAAAAAACTTTCTATAAACGGTCTCTGATTCTTATGCAAAGTTCTATTGTGAGTATTAAACGCAACCGATATATGAATAAGAAGAAGAATACTACTGCGGACAATAGTGGCAAACAAGCATACGGCCCTTCAGTAATCGTGGACTATTTATGTTAGTGTTGCATTTGCAATACAACACCAAGGGCATCAATCGGCGCGTTGCCAATCGTTTCCTGAAGGATCAATGGTTCTCTTAGGAAAACTTTGATTCGTAAACTAATAATTTTCACACGGACTCAAATTTAGTAACAATATTATTGTAATTCGAACGAGATAGTCCGCCTTTTTAATAATCAATTCATGTTGATACCGTGGTCAAGTAAAATTACACAAAATGATAACTGTGGGAAAGTGTTATTGATAAAATATATATTTTGTGGTAACTACCTAGTTATATGCGCTTTGTTGCCCTTGACCGTTCACTTTGCAAGTCAAATGATTTTGTTATCGGCTTTGTGATGCAAAATTGAAGAAAAAATAGACAAAGATGTATTTTTTAGCTAGTTTTATTTTGATGATGCAGAATGCAAATATAAAGGAAAATAACCACAATTTCGTCAATTTTAATAAGCCCCCGTTCAGACCTGCAGAAATCTGAATGCGGAGTGCTATCCTTGGGACCGGGTGTTGTGTGAATTAGAAGTAATTTATGTCCTGACACAAGCTGGTCAGGACATAAATCACTTCCTACATATTTTTTTTTGCGTTTTAGGGTCATAATCAATGAAGCTATGTAGCTGGATGCGAGAACGAAGAACGTGCCACACTTGGCACGATGTTCGTTTTCGCTTTTTCTTTTCACATCTTGTGTAAGCCACTGCTTACACACTTGGGGAGGCCTGTGTCCAACAGTGAACTGCGACAGGATGATGATGTTGCCAGGTGACAAGCTCTGTATCGCGGGGAACAAATATTTTTTGACTGCACTATTCAGAGACTTAAGTGTAAAGTCCCCCATGACGCAAGGCTTATTCCCTAGTGCGGGAATTGTCTTTACACACAAAGCTTTATTTCGTATGAGAATGGAACTTTCAAAACTCGACACAATTTTAGTGCAGCCAGTAACAAGTTTCCACAAGTCTTCGATTCGCCCACATCTGACTCCGAGGTTAGTGCATCAGATAACAGATCAACCCAGTAAGGAACCGGTTGTTAATACTACAATATTCATGAACATTGGTGATATTACGCAATTTGTGCGGATAGACCGAATTTAAATATGTGATACAAGGTCGCTTTCGAGTTTATATCGTATAGATGCGATTACGGTGCGAATGATTCAGCTTTAATAACAAACAAGGGGCGCAATTGGTCTAATTCGCAATTGGCAAAATTGGTTTAAAAAAATGTCAAATTCGCAGTTGGTCCAATTCACCTGAATATTGGACTAATCGGGAATTAAACCAATTGCTCATAAGATCAACTTTTTCATATTATAACTATAATGGACAACGGGTCTAAATCGCGTAATATTTTATTTTGTTTCCCGAAGTTTCGGTCGAATTGCACCGAACGTGGTCACGGGTTGATTTTCAACCTGGATTGGCAGTGCATCTATACTAGTACACTAAGTATAAGGGGTCCCGTGCGTAGTCGACTAATCTCCGTTGAAATTGGCCGCATCGACCAAACCATTGTAAAACACATTGGCAGAATCCCTGCTAATTTTATAAATACGTAGTTCTGTCTGTGGCTTTACAAATTTTAATAAAATTGCTGTCTGTCCGTATGTTCCCTTGGATTTTCTAAACCACGCAATGGATTTTGATGTCGTTTTCACTACCATTTTGAGATTTTTTTAGGAAGTAAGTATGTAGTATATTCATGTAAATACGTTAATTATATTAAAATTATTGCCATTATAATAATAGATACACGTGTTGATAACACAAGACTCACGAACTCCACGAGCGGAAGCAAAACTCTTCGTGCAATTTATTTTCAGAAATAGATTTTTCTCATGCATATTCAATTTTTTATACGTTAAACCATAATACTTTTAATAAGTATGGGAGTATGGATGGATCGATGGATGTTTGTTACTCTTTCACGTAAAAACTACTGAACGGATCTGGATGAAATTTGGCACATTTTTACAGCGATAACCGACATCCACGCAGGCCGAGCCGCAGGCAACCACTAGGTAACCATATACCTAAAAAAACAAGGTTGATTTTCTTTCGGCTGAGTAATGAAAATACTAAAACGAAGGCCTTCAGAAAATATGCTACAAAACAAATGACGGCACGTTTTCAAGTGCATTTTCAATAAACAAAACTGTCTGTTTACATCGACATTGAAGACTTCCCGCGCAGTATTACGTCACGGGCTCATTTCATTCGAGATTTTCTTCGGTCAAGGCGAGCACGAAAATGTGTAAAAAAGAAATGGCGCATGCAAACTATGTGCGCGTTAAAAACTAAAATAGCATTTTTTTATTACTAACAGCTTTTTTGGCAGCTTTTCTCTTTAGACGGTCTAGGATAATAGAAGATAATATTTCTACAGCAGAAACATAACCTGCCTTATTGTAGACTCTAGGTTAATCTCGGAGATGTTGAAAACTAAAACTAAGCCAACTAAGCTAAGAAAAGAGAGACTTTCCATTAAAAAAATTATATGCAAATGGCTGAAAAATAAAATCAGGCACATTCCGCACAATGACCGTCTTATCGATAAAAGACTTCCGAATATTTATTTATTTAAACATCCTACATTAAAATATATAGAGGAGGGTTTTTTGCCATTCTTTGGCATTTTCTACCAGTAAACCTTGGGCAATGCAGAGATATAGTAGGCGCATAAAGTAATGATGACGTGTGTGTGTGTGTTTTTAGCACATCACCTAGGTACTTGGTCGGTGTAGGACGACGTTATCTTCATTAATTTTTGCACGATATATGTACCTCTTTTGTTTTTCTTCTTTCATCCATCCTTTAAAAGTCCTAACCATCTTAACATCCCCTTTTCAACTATTGTCACTACATCTTTCAATTCGCATCGTTCTCTTATGTCGTAGTTTTTTTACTCTGTCTAGCATTTTGACTCCACGTATTCCTCAAAGCTTTCATTTCCACTGCTTTGATCTTTCTTTCATACTTCTTCTACCTGATATTATTTATATGCTCAAAATGAACTAATTTTAGTCTGAGCCATCATAAAAGTAAGTTGCAAATCATATCGCTATATTCCTCACAATAGTTGTAACTAGAGCAGACTTTGCATTCCTAAACCAACGCGCGTCTTTATAATCTAATGACTGTCACTTTTTTATACAATGACCTAATTTATTATTTAAAGCCATTGCCCATTCAACGATTAACTTTCATCCTCTCGAAGCGGTGATTGACGTCACTGGCCAATATTTCACTTTCACTAATTCGCAACCTGCTGCTTAATGGCAATGCGTGATTATGCGTAACTAGTTTCGACATTTAACAGAAAATATATTTAAAAAATTGCAAGTAACGTGTCATGCTCAGCGGTTGGCGGTAATGGCCTAACAATTTTGTATTTTTACATACTATTGTAAAATATGCTTCGAGGTATCTGTTTGAACTAGAATTTGGTAGACAAATACTTACGTAACATCGACGACAATGCAATACCATATTATAATAATATAGAGCTGATCTCATAATGCAGTCGGAAATGGGTCATAGGAAGTCTAAGAAAACAAGCTTGCCCTGTCATGTTTCGGCTCGTTAGATTTATGTTAAACAGCATATCAAATTTAGAATTGTGCAATCAAATACAAAAAAAACAGGCTGGTCAAGTTCAGGACCTAGTAAGCATATAGAGATATTTTCACTAAGTTTTTTCTTCTGTTTAACATTATTTATAGAGCTTCAAGCACTTACATTAAATCAATTAGTTATGTTTACTTGCCGCACGTTAACAATTTTTCTTAACAATTGTCTTTTACACCCTACACGTTTTTATCCTAATTTATTTGGTACTAGCTGTTGCCCGCGGCTCTGCCCGCGTGGATGTCGTTTATCGCTGTAAAAAGCCTAGCCTAGCCTATGTGTTATTCCAGACCATAATCTAGCTCTGTGCCAAATTTCATCCAGATCCGGATCAGTAGTTTTTACGTGAAAGAGTAACAAACATCCATCCATCCATCCATACTTACAAACTTTCACGTTTATAATATTAGTAGGATGTATTATATGAATTAAGATCGAATAAAAATCGCTATAATGTAGGACTTTATAGCACAGCCACGATAACCGCTTACAGTACATTTGGCTACAAATATAGGTAAAAAAACAGTGAATGTCTTCATTTTTTTTTTTTTTATACTACTTGGGTGGCAAACAAGCATACGGCCCACCTGATGTTAAGCAGTATCCGTAGCCTATAGACGCGTATTACTTTAAACGCGTAAACTTGACATTAGCATACGTGTTAGGACTGGTTAGACGGTATTATTACCACTCGTATGGTAAGTGACGTCATTATTATCGACTCGCAAACCGTGACTCGTGTTCAGGGCAGTGACATTGTACTCGTTACAAACATATATTTTATGTAAGCTATATTTATGTCCAAGTTAAGTTGTCATATCTAAGTCTGGGATTTTCCGGAATATTCGGAAGTTAATTCTATTTCTGGAATGTTGGGGATTTCTCAGATAAGCGAAATGTACCTAACTAACAAAATAATTTATTATTTTGCCGCGATGTTCTTCAGATTTTCTTTTTTTTTAGGTTTGGTAATGTCAATGGATAACCCGTTGATCACCGTTTGAATACTGTCGTGTATATATCGATCTGCATCATTGATGCAGATCGATATTGACATAGGATGCAGTGTAAATTTGCAAAATGAATTCTGCTAATCGTGTATGTAAGTTTTTCATGCTGCCTGGTGAGTAAATGAGTTATAACCTTTTTGATATGACTTATATTTAACCAATTTTGACGGTAACTATCCAAACTCCTGAGTTACACTTTTTGCAATACCATTCGTCCCCGGATGATCCTATAACCTTAGGTCATGAAAAGAATTTTCTAATTCGGTTCAGGCGTTTTCGAGTAATCGGTGAACATAAAAATAATATTCCGACGAACTGAGAACCTCCTTCGTTTTAAAGTCGGTTAAAAATAGTTGATGCTTACATTCGTATGCGAAAACCATTAACTGTTAATGTGTCTCGGACACTGCAAACAAAAAATAATGGCACGCATATTTAAAAGCTGCATTTTTTATAACGCGTGGTTGCGAAATCATAGATCTAGGGTAAATTGTCATAGACAATATTAGCAATACCCGGTGCCGGCAATAGTTATAAATGAATTGCGAGAACAGTTAGTAAGACACTGCTAAGGAATAACTACGCAATATGCTTTGAACAAAACGTATTCATTGTGATTTAACTTTATTGGCGTTTTCCCGAAACTGTGTCCCATGCATGTAACGCCATACGTTGTTCTTATTTGTCAATGTTAACCCTATTAAAATGTGAAAGGGAAATGAGGAGACTCAAACAGTCAAATCTCCTGACTAAAGTGAGAACGAAAGAGGCAACTACAGCAGATCTCTACGAGACATTCTTTGCCCTTGGTCGTCCACACTACACAACTAATATTGGATGCCAACTCCAGGAACAGTCCTCCGAAAGACGTACAGCTAATCGCACCACAAACCACCAAAAGCGATCGTCTTTTTAGCATCGAACTAAACGGGTTAGAAAACCATGAGAGAGACCTATATTCAAGCTGTCACCGTAAGCACCGCAATAGATTTACTACCGGGATACAATTTTAAATCTGCTTAACCTACTAGACAGGCATACTCGTGCTCATAATTATATCGAGATCAAAGAAGGAAGGTCTATGAGTAGGCGAGATGGAAATAGCTGCGCCTAGCCGTGCCCTCCACAAGTCTAAACAGTAAGCGAGTAACACGCTGATTCTATTGACGTCATCAAAACGTGCCTCAAAATTTATATTTATAGGCCGATAGACGTTGCAGGGTTTTATGCAAATAATGTGGCGCGCGCGGCGCGAAGTGCGAGCGTTGTGGGGCTGCGCGGGCGCTTGCTATGAATGAACGTACAATTTATCAGTACCACGTTATCAAGTAATCTGATCTAAATAACTTCCGAAAATACCCGCTTTTATCAGTTTTATCTGCACATGTAAAATAAGTATAGTACAGCTTTTCATATTATTATCTACCACCTGTTACTGGCTGTTACTACGCAACAACGCAAAAAAAGTATGTCAACTTAGTAAATTCTTATCGCGAAAGGAAGCCGGAAACTTCAATGCGAAACAGTTTATATCGTACAAAATAAAATTACTAGATAGGTATTGTAAGTAATTGTGTAACCGTGTAAAATATAATAATATATCAGTTTAAGCACAATTATGATTTAGGCACTAAGAAGTAAGGGTACTTCTTCCTTGTCAAACAAAATGTTGGGTCTTTTCGGTCTGCTTCTAACAGGCCGAAGCTCCGGGTGCGATGTCGATCGGTCAATTGCAAACCAGGCAGAGACTGTACTATGGTAACCAGACAAAATAAGGTCAGTACGCAATATGTATTATGCGTAATGTGTATTCTCAGCTTCAGTTTGTTATTTCCTTATCAAACTTTATCAAGGTCGCGTCAACGGCTGGACCGTGAAAATATATCAGACAGATAGAAACATATTATTATTGACGACATGTAATAGCTATAAAAATACAAAGTATTGGAACAAAAACACCGAGGACAAGTCGACAGTTTCATTACACCGTTACTTGTGAGAAAACAATAAGTATCGTGTATTTTAACTATAGTAAGTGTGCCACGGTCGATGTGCGAAAAAAACGTTGTTAAATTTAAATTTTCATATTAATGTTAGTTGACATTTTCGAGAATAGCTCTTACGGTGTCTGCCGCCCACAAAGTTGTAAAATATTTGTCAATGACGTGCATTGAGAGCACTAGACACAAGTTGTCACTCACCACACATATGTGACTGAGTCTAGACTCTAGACATGCCTATTTAAAAATAGCTTTATACCTAAACATACTATAGAATAACTTGTTATCAAATATAATAAAACTAAAGATAAAGTAATTTCAGCAAATTTACACATAATAATGTCGTATAGTAGGCTAATTTATGGAGGAGACCCGTGCCCAGCAGTGGAACGTTAATGGGTTGAGATGAATGAATAAATGAACACATAATAAAAACAATGAAAATAATAAAAAACCGAAAGAACGAATGCCAGAGCGAATCGTTCATCTGTCTTTGAATCGTTGTTCTTTGTAATGAAGTCGGCGTAGTTCACGCATGCACAGTGATTCAGTTGTAGTGCAAAATGCTTAGTGCCTGTTTCGTCCCGCACGTACCACCAAAGTGGCCAAAAGAACGCTTTCTGCGCATTATACATGCAAGTTAACGTTTATATTAGGTGTACCACTTCCACGTTTCGACGTCTAACTCCTAACGGGCTGATAGATAGCATTTTTCGCAAAGAATAATCCAGCACCTCTTTTACATGATCCGAGGATTGAACCCGGCACGGAGCTCAACTGCAACAGCAGTCATCGTGATTGAGTAGGTAGGTCATGTATTTGAGAAGTGCATATCTCTTAAAAATAATTTTGCTCTGAGTACACTGCCAGACCCGACCAATAACCTCATACTAGGCGCTCATAGCCAGGTGCACTCGCTGTTCGGTAAACGATCAGCGGGTTAAGCTACCAAGGGCGGTAACCCTATAGATGGGTGACCGCATAGTGGTATTTGTTATTTATCTGAGCGTCTCCGTGCTTCGGAGGGCACGTTAAAAGTCAGTCTCGACTGTTATCAGTCGTTAGATCACGACAGAGGCCTAAATATGGGCGATCTCAATAACTCTGTCACCAGGTTGGTCACTAACCAAACGATAAGAAGAAGACCTCATACTGCAGAAACTTATGCCACTAACTAAGACAAGCCTATTATACTGACGTTAAGAAATTCTATTACCACAGCTTTAACAACGTTATCTCTACTGAAAGTATAAATCTTATTGGCAAGATTATTGTGATGATGATGACGATGAGGATAATTGTTTTACCACATTTTGATGACCATAACAAGTATTTGCGTCAGCCTATTGTAATTTACACTTAAGACTAAGAGGTAAGTGATAATTATGTTAAGAAACTTGTTGGCGATTTACTTGAAGATAAAATAAGGCAGGTATTGGTTCGAAATATCTTGACTAAGGAAATAGTTTGTCTTCAGAAGAGGTATAACTAATTATTTTTTACATCAATAAAATGAGAAACAAACCCGATAGTGAGCAGGGGTTTACTATAACGTGTTAAAATGGAGTCGTTCGAGCGACATAGAGGGACGGAGCTTTATAGCTCTGTCCCCTTTTTTTGCTCGAACTTATTAGCTTTGATAAAGATTAAATCCCCGAGTATGATATAGGTGTACGAATACAAATACCGACGTGTCTGAGTAGGGCCCTATCCGTGACAGGCCTACATGTCATGCTATCTAAAATTACGGCAATTTCTTATAGTACTTTGTTGGCTGTGGCGTCCTGTAAGGTGGAGGTCCTTCCCTAGTCAGCCTTGCTCGCTAGTAAAGTGCCTCTCACAGAAACGCAAAACAACAACTTATTTTTAAATCGTACATATTCTACACATATTACATAATATAGGCTTATATTCATTTACTAACTCAATACAAATTTGTATTAGTTACATTAGACCATGCATATCCGTGCTAAATTCTAATGTAACGCTAATCATATATGTATTACCTATTGCTTATAACCACTAACTACGTCATAATTATGGTGAACAGTGTGAACTTAGAATACAACATACCGAAGCTAATTTTTATATACAATGTTCGCCAGAAACGCGATAATTGCTTGCGATTCGCGATTTAGACACGGAATTATAACTAAGTTAAGTGCTTATTTTTTGCTATTAACATTTTTGTCGCGAATTTAGAAAGTTCTTGAACATTTTGTTTTTGCGAAAATGAGATAGCGTGACGATTTTGGAAGATAGAGCGATCTGCATCACCGTAGCACATCGTGCACAGGTATAAGAAAATTCATTAACTTACAGCTCCCGCATTATAATCTTGTGTTAAAGTTAGTATACACCATCAGGTTTCTTAAAAAAACCAGAAGACATACATTGCGTTGGTAGGTACTTCGCAGCAAGAATTTGCTTTATGGCAGCATTTGCGTTTTTTTGCGTGACAATGTTCATGTAATTTTCTGGTATTACAAACGCAAGGATGGTTTACACTTGTTTTGTAACTTTAATCATGATCTGCATGGAGTCAATTCGAATTATTTCCATAAACACAACCTCGAATGCAATTCACGTAACCGAATAAATGACTCACTGCTGACGTAGAACTAATAAAATACAAGTTTAACGTATTTTCGAAAATTATGGAATCCCCGAATTTGAACACGATTATGGAACAAAAAGTAAACTGCTTTTAAAGAAAAAGATATATCCGGGTTCGGTATTTCAGATTTACAGCTTGTTGTCCTACTTAGTAGTTGGTGCAGAAAAACAATTGAAAAAATTGTCGGACCATGGTCTCGGTTGTTATATGTCAATGATTTGAATCTCACGGTGACAAACAAGCTTATGGCCCGCCTGATGGTAAGCAGTTAGTTACCCTAGTCTACGGACTAAAAGCATTACTGGCGCATTGCAAAACATACATCTTGTAATATCTACTCCGTATTTTAAAAAAATAATGATTTCCCGCACAGGAACACAAGTACACCACTGTGTATAGTTATGTAGTTGTGGTGTTCTGTAAGTAAAAGGCCCTTTCCCAGTCAGATTTGCTCGTTTAAGTATATGACACCCTACCTCTCTATGTTTAAAGAATGTATCACAACATTCTCACAACTCTTCACTACAATCTACAATCACTAGATTGTAGTGAAGAGCTGTGATAAATTGTTGTTTGTGAAGCTCA
Organism: Trisateles emortualis; assembly: GCA_947095525.1. NCBI lineage: Eukaryota > Metazoa > Arthropoda > Insecta > Lepidoptera > Erebidae > Trisateles > Trisateles emortualis. The sequence continues at coordinate 16,193,239 of OX352745.1, forward strand.
TTAAATAGCTTCTTGCCGAGGTGTGCCCGAGAGCCTATATAGCATGGGGTTCTTCACGAAAGGAGAGGGTCGGCAACATGCGACTGACACCCCTTGTGTTGGTAGTGCCCATAGACTACTGTAATTTCTTACCATCAAACGGTTTGCTTTGTCTATTTTTATAATTAATAACAAAAAGGGATGTAGGGGAGCAAACTAACATCAAATTGCTTCAAGCCAACTTCACCTGCCCGCGGTCATCCTGCTGAATAACAGACGAAGCTCTGGCGACCGACAGATGGCGGTATATCCTTCTCAAAATGAGCGTAGCCTAAATAACACAGGCCGGTGATGGGCAGCAGCGTCACCGGTGCGAAGAGCTACGTCCTGCGATCGCCAACCCGCATGCCCAGCGTGGCGATTATGGGCAAACCCTTCAAAATGGCAAGTCAGAACGAACCACGGCCCCTAGTTCCCGGCCGCCCTGCTATTCCTGATCATGGCGGCGGTCACGGTAACGGCAGGGTAGGGGGTGCGAAGAATCCCCGGGTTACGGATAGCCGCCAAAAACAATTGACCTTGGCGACGTACAACGGACGAACGTTACGGCTCGATGAGCACCTGGCACAGCTCGAGGTAGAACTTGGAAAGATAAGGTGGCACATCCTAGGGTTATGTGAAGTTCGAAGACAGGGGGAGGACACCATAACCTTGAAATCGGGCCACCTTATGTACTTTAGGGAGGGTGACCAGCTATCCCAAGGTGGCGTTGGGTTCCTGGTAAATAAAGTCCTTGCAGACAACGTTGTAGAAATATCCAGTGTGTCGAACAGGGTTGCATACCTTGTTATCAAACTATCCGAGAGGTATAGCCTTAAGGTTGTGCAGGTTTATGCACCGACCTCGACACACTCGGATGATGAAATAGAAGGGATGTTTGAAGAAATTTCAAAGGCCTTACACTCCACCACTAAGGCCCACTACAACGTTGTCATGGGGGACTTCAACGGTAAAGTGGGAGTACAGAATTGCAGCGAATCGGTAGTAGGACCCCATGGTTTTGGGAGCAGAAATCATAGGGGGCAAATGCTTATTAACTTCCTTGAGAAAGAGGGGCTTTTCTTAATGAATTCGTTCTTTAAGAAACAGCCCCAAAGGAAGTGGACATGGCGGAGCCCCGACGCTATGACAAAAAATGAGATCGACTTCATCATAGCGGACAAGAAGCATATATTCAGAGACGTCTCAGTGATCAATAGGTTTAATACTGGAAGTGATCACCGACTCGTAAGGGGCTCTCTGAATATCAACTTTAAGCTTGAACGCGTCCGCTTGTTGAAGTCCACGCTCCGACCTCATATGCTCCGAACTGTATGGTCTGAAACGTTTCAGTCAAATCTGGAGAACCGATTTGCTGCCGTGGAAAGCACAACTAACGTTGGCCAGGACCTTAAGCAAGTGGTAGAAATCCTCAGAGAGGAAGGTACAAAATTCTGCGAAATGAGGCGCACAGGCCGAAAGTCTAAACTTTCCGACGAAACTTTGGAGCTTATGAAGAAACGACGAGAAAATCCACCAGGCTCTTCGTCAGAACAGCGGGCACTCAACAAAAATATCAGAAGACTGGTACGACATGACCTTCGGTGCTCCAATACGTGTTCTATAGAACAAGCAATTGAGCAGAATCGGGGGTCAAAGGTTTTTGTCCAGCGCTTAGGGAGAAGCCACCTGACGAAGCTGACAACAACAAATGGCCAACTCGTCGTTTCAAAGCCCGAGGTATTCACGGAAGTGGAAGATTATTATAGCCGATTATACGCCTCACAGTCTTCGCGACCTGATCCTGAAAATGAGGTTTCAAGGCCCATGCTAACGCGCCACTTTACTGAAGAGCTGCCAGAAGTTAGCCTTGACGAAATTGGGATGGCTCTTAGACAGCTTAAAAATGGAAAAGCCCCGGGCGAGGATGGAGTTACGACTGAGCTTCTGAAAGCAGGGGGTGTTCCGGTACTTAAAGAGCTCCAAAACATATTTAACTCTGTCCTCTTTTCCGGGAGTACTCCAGAGACATGGCATACACTCATAGTCGTTTTGTTTTTCAAAAAGGGAGACAAAACCCAACTGAAAAATTATCGACCAATTTCGCTTCTGAGTCATGTCTACAAGCTGTTTTCAAGAGTCATCACAAATCGTCTGGCTAGAAGACTCGATGAATTCCAGCCACCGGAGCAGGCCGGGTTTCGAGGAGGATATAGCACCATAGACCACATCCACACAGTGCGGCAGATCATACAGAAGACTCAAGAGTATAATCGGCCCCTGTGCTTAGCATTTGTGGACTATGAAAAGGCTTTTGACTCTATCGAGACCTGGTCCGTCCTGGACTCTTTGCAGCGATGCCAAGTTGACTGGCGATACATCCAAGTGTTGAAGTGTCTGTATGACGACGCGACAATGGCCGTCCAAATACAGAACCAGCAGACTAAACATATCCACCTACGTCGAGGGGTGAGACAAGGGGATGTTATTTCCCCTAAGTTATTCACCAACGCGCTGGAGGATATGTTTAAAACGCTGGACTGGAACGGACTAGGCATTAACATCAACGGCGAGTACATTTCACACTTGCGATTTGCAGATGACATCGTCATTATGGCCGAGTCGCTGCAGGACTTGCAAAAAATGCTGCACAGCCTAGCTGATTCATCTCAACGCATCGGTCTCCGGATGAATCTTGACAAAACCAAAATCATGTTCAATGAACATATAACTCCGGAACCGGTTGCTGTAAAAGGTGACATTCTCGAAGTTGTTGTAAAATATGTTTACCTTGGGCAGACCTTGCAGATGGGTAAAAACGACTTCGAGAGTGAAGCCAATAGAAGAATTCAGCTGGGCTGGGCAGCGTTTAGGAAATTAGGTCGAGTCTTCTCGTCGCCAATACCTCAAAGCCTAAAGACAAAAGTCTTCAATCAGTGCGTTCTACCAGTAATGACATACGCAGCCGAGACGTGGACACTCACGGTACGGCTCGTCCACAAATTAAAAGTCACTCAGCGAGCTATGGAGAGGGCTATGTTAGGTGTCTCTCTGAAAGATCGACTTCGAAACGAGGTGATCCGACAGAGAACCAAAGTTATCGACATAGCTCAAAGAATAAGTCAGCTGAAGTGGCAATGGGCGGGTCATATTTGCCGAAGAACTGACAATCGCTGGAGCAGACGTGTTCTTGAGTGGAGACCGCGGCTCGGCAAACGTAATGTAGGACGCCCTCAGGCGAGGTGGAGCGACGATCTTCGCACAGCGGCTGGGAGTAGCTGGATGCGGGAAGCCGAGGATCGTGCTAGGTGGCGTGCCCTTGGAGAGGCCTATGTCCAGCAGTGGACTGCGATAGGCTGATGATGATGATGATGATGATGAATAACAAAATTGTTTATCCATCAAAGAATTCATGTAATTTGCGCAAGGTTACTACCGCTCATGATAAATACATCTAACCGTGACATATTCTTAATAGTGGAAACTTGTTAATTTATACTCAAGCAAGTTCAATCGGATTAGATCATAGGAAATTGTTGACCGCTAAACAAGGCCTATACAATCTAAATACTAGGATATTAGTTCTACCGCAAATGTATAAAACTAGACTGAGCCTCTAGACAAGTGAAGAAAATGTATAGGATTTGACGTAAGTTTACGACATTAAATCGTAGACTCACGTCAAATTCCATACATTTTATTTTTTGACTTTTCTATTCGACTATCGGTTATGCCACTTGTCTGAGGCTCTGGTATTAGATTGTGCGTGAAACTTCAGTGGTAAAATACATACGATGAGGAGTGGCATTACTATAATGACTTTACACACTTCTTTGCACATGAGAGAAGAAATGACGATGACGGCGACGCGACGCGCCGCGCCGTCTTATATTTACGTGTTTTTGCCGAGGATGCGATATTAAAAACGCTGATTCATAAAAATATCTATTTATACATAAAAATGGGAAAAAAAATTAATTGTACCTATTTATTTTTTTATAAACAACTCCAGGCACGATTTTTCATGCACCGATGCGTGACGGACGATTAATAGCAGTTTCTAATTTGCGATTCTGCGTCAGAGATGGTATCGCAGTAGGGTTTTTCCTACAGATTCATTTTAATTATAGTACTTAAGTATACTTAGTACACTGTGTTATGTATGTATAATAATTCACTAATACAAACAAAACACACAACCTTGCTACTTGAGAAGCTAGCGGAATTTGTTATGGTGCCTATCTGAAAAAGCAAAAGATTTATTTAGTTTCTTGGATAGCCAGCTCTAGACGGGGTATGAAAAGCTAATAAAAATTAGTTACAGTTAAAAAAAAATCGTGATTTAGAGATTTTCAAAATTGAGTAGTTGATTCTACGACGTATTTTTGACATGTTCATAACACCGCGTATCATTACTTAGAAATTTGATTTATGAAGACTAGCTTGACTTCGAAAGTTTCTAACGAAAGCATAATCAGGTTTCTCGTTGTAATTTACTAGTTAGCAGGTACCTAAATGCATAGCAAAGAAAAAGCAGAGTCAGCGACCGATTCGCGGTGGTCATGGAAGCCAAGCGAGTAATCAAGTTGATCCCAAAATCGATGGTGATTGAAATAAGACCATATTTTTGCCAATCGATAAAAAATATCAAAAGGATTTTATAAAGTTTTAAATAAAATGCACACAGTACAACATTGTAAAATGTGTATCCGAGAAAGATTTTTATTTTTGTGTGAGAACCGCATATGGAGGGAGGTGGCTACATAAATGAGCATACAAATTGCTGCATAATGCACCGGTGCCTTCAGCCCCACTCTTATAGTCTGGTGGGACAACAAATCTACATAATCATAGACTTTAATTTAAGGCTCAAAATAATCTCGATGTTTTAGAAGACAAAACAAAATGGCCGATTGACGGACAAGACATTCGACTTCCCAAAACAGCTAAAAATATTGGTTCTTGTATAGCCGAACAAACTAAACCCGTGGGTCCACCTATTTCGCTCGGCTATCCGTAGGCCGTACGTTCGCTAGTGTCGTACCGTTATCCACTTCACATGACCAGCGCAATTAGCTACCCACCATTAGCATGCACTTCGCTTACCGTTCACCATACAATTGTGCCTCACACTACGTTCATACGCGCCGTATACAAGGTTTTATGGACATTCTTCAAGAACTACCTTGGTGACTAGGTCTTTAGTTTTTTTAGGAATTGTTGTTGAGAATTTAACAAAAGAACGAATAATTAAGACTGAATAAAAATTGGGCAATCATTTAATTTAAGAGATGGCCGCTAACCTCTATTACTGCAGCAGATGATGGAGGGCATGAAATGGATGAGCTTGGTACTTGGACAAGACAGGGAGTGGATAAGAGTTCATGATGAATAAATAGAGTATATAGATAAAGGTAACTGACATAATTAGTAGAATTATTATTGTTTCCTGCGAGTAACTAAGCGTCATTTTAGGCAGTAAGATATATTTTTTATACTAGGTACATAAGTGGCAAACAAGTATAAGGCCCCGGTCTGATGTTAAGCAAAATAATAAAATAAAATAATGAAAACCTTAAATTTTATTTATCACGCGTACCTAGTATTAATACACTTAACACGTTTTACAAAAATAAGTGAATAGTACCAAAATAATATTGTATCCTCTTCATATGTAAATCATGGGAGCCCTACAAAACTACATATATTGCTCAGAGTACTATTTGTCGAACTTTAAATGTGCATTTTAATGTGAGCGCTAATTTTACAGCTAAATAAAATGCGTTGTCAGGTTTATGCTTGCGGTCACAATTACAAAACTTTGGTGTAACGTGTAACACATTTTTGGTTCAGTAACACAGAATCGATTAAATATATATTTTTTTTAAATTTTAATTTTAATATTTTCAAATGAATATTTATTATTATTATTTTACTGTCACTTAAATATAAAAAAATAGCTTCTTTAATTAGATGAATTTACAACTGCTACATTAGGTACCAACACAATGTCAAGGTGAAATGATGACGGTTACTAGAGCAGCACTAGTTTAATTAACTTTTGACAGTTCTAAACTTAAAAATAATAACCGTTATTATTTTGACAGCGCGTCGCGGCGTGTCGACGTCGTCCGCCATTTTTTATCGAGAAATAAATTATATACTTGCTAAATCATGCGTTCAACGCTAGTGACCTAGTGACATTATCTAGATCAAAAGTAGTGGAAATTTTAGGTTGACGAGTTCACAGAGTATATGAATAATGTATAATTAATTAATTATACTAGGGTTGCCACTCGCAATTCATGATAAAATGTACCTATTTTGTTTTAATTCACGCACAGTGGTTCACATGAGTAGCCAAAATCCGGATCCGATGTTTGTTAGTTTGTTCCGGAATCATCCAGAACAAACTAACAAACATCTGCACTAATTTTGTCAAGACACAGACTAAAATGATAAATCAAACTACTGCTATACATATAATAAGAAATCCAATCCGTGCATATTAAAAACGGCGATAAGTATTTAATGATTGGCAGGGGAGATAAATTATTAAGAATTTATACGTGTGCAGCGTATCTTTTATACAAATGAGTTCATCTGTTTCATCCCTCGATAATGACAATAGAGCTTTGCATTTTGTATCTTTTTAATTGCTTTTTGCCTGGTAGGAGTGGCTATTAGTGAATTTGAAATAATTATATTTTATGGTGGTAAAAGAATATTATTAGATAAATAAATCTACCTCAGTAATGTTGATATGTATAATTTTCGATAACCGAACCCTCGACCCCTGGCTTAGCAGTCAGAATCACTAAACACTAGACCAACAGGCCAGACGTCCTATATCAAAAAAATAAATCTTTAGAACTAAATATAACACCTATTCAAGTTTATCATTATTTTGGATATGATGGAAACTTTTTATTGTAAGTGTGACAACCCTAAAGCAAGATTTGCTTTTTATATCGCAGATTTTTTATGAGTAATGTTTATCAACAAAAACATCGCAATAGGTACTTTCGATGTAATTATGTACCTACCAACAATTTTATTACATTAGTCGTAAATAAATTGTGAAATAAGTAACACAATTTTATTATTGTTGTAGATTTTTTTACTGGTTGCCAATTCCGGTCTTTAATTTTATAATAGCATGCAGGCGGCCTCCTCTGCACCGCTAGAAGACTTAGACACACTAGGTACCTAGGAGCTTACGAGGAGCTACTAGCTAATATGAATAACCGCTCAGATCGAGCCTGCCGCGATCAGTTCGTAGATTTTTTTTGCCACTTGTCTGAAGGAACTGGTCACCACCAAATAGCATATGCACATATACATTCTGCATCGATAAACAATACAAAAATATTGCAACTAAAGCAATTATGAATTTGTGTTTGGTTCATCATTATTCTGCAAATTGCATAGGTAGACTTTTTAGACAGATACTGCCGATAATTACCTATAATAATAATTACGATTAACAAGAATATAATATTGTATAGCCCATTGATTTTGATTCGCTAAGGTATAATCAAGACACATTCACCTCTTGTCCTATCAGCCGTTTGATACCTAGCCCATTTTGTTCTTTTTTATAGGGGGCGCTACGTGGAAAGTAAGTCTCACCACACACTCAGAAAATGACCGTTTAGTCGACTATAATAATCGTGCGCAAACGCTATAACGATTTTAGTCGATAAACTGCAGTCTGTACGCACCGTGGATGGATTAAATTGCTTAGGGATCATCGACTGACGTAACAGGAATTTAGGTTTTAATTGAGAGCTAGAGATAAATATTGCTGACACAAGCTCAATCAAATAAAATGCAACTATATTTTATTCACAAATATAATTAACATTAAATTTGTCAATAAATAATTGATTTTATTCTGTGTACGATGCTTTTTAACTTTACATGGAGTAGTACATACGAGTAGATAGCTCTGAACGAGCAAGGCGCTTACGGTCCCGCGAAGCGCCGCGCTTTAAAACCTGCTAAGTAAAGCCCAAGCGCCACACAGTATAAGTGTGTTATAAATCAAGCTAGAAAAGGGTAAACGCGTGTGCGTAATAAGTCATTTGACATCTTAGATTATAGTTTATTATGGTCAAGTACCTACCTATTTAGTAAACGACGCGACGCCTAATTACTCAAATTACAAGTTTCAATTTATGACTTGATGATAAATGAAAATTGATTATGGTTATTGGAAATTAAGTTCCCGATTACAAAATACATTCTGTGATATGTTTTTTTAATTACGATTATTTGCACTTCTTAGTTACATAACGATAATTATCGAGCTCGTCATAGCATTAGCATAATTCGTTTCGCGTGTCGCATATATTTTGCTTAAATACCTAACTGCTGTTTTCTTGAAAGTGATAATTATTATTTAAGTACTTACAACCAATTACACTCACTCAGACTAATATTCTAATAGTCTGTGTACACTCAGAAGAATTTTCTGTAATACAACTGTGGCTTTATTTATATCTATATATTTAGCCAAAAGACATCCAGTACATAAGCCATAATGTAGATTATGTTTATTTTATTGGGTATAACATAGATAGATGCCAGTCCAATCCAACCTTTATTCGTCTGTCATTCTGATTAACTAACTACATTGACAGCTGGTCTACATCTCAACCCATAAACGTCCCACTGCTGGGCACGGGTCTCCTCCATTAATTTTGAGGGATATTAGCCTACTATACCACGCTGGCCAGACGGGTTGGTATAGGGTTTTGTTGCGAGTTTTCCTTCTCTCACACTCACACAGCTGGTCTAGTGTTACCAGATTTATAATAATAATAATAGTTTTTATTCGGACAATTAAACAAATCCATTATGTTAGTAACAATTCTTCTTATGAACTATGTTAGTGAAAAATAGCAATAATAATATAAATATCTAATATATTTACAACACAACAGCATTTACAACACAATAACATTTAGGTACAACACAATAACATTTAGGTTTATACTATCAACTATTTTCTTGGGGTCATCATCACCCCTATCTTTTACAACATTATACTTCCTCAAGTTATGCCATGCCACTAGTTTATCGATCTTAGTGGACATAGCAAGAAAAAGGCCACGTTGGCTAACCATTGTCTATACAGGACAATAAAAAATACAATTGTTAAACTATTATGTATAATTTTGTGCTACTTTACAATAGAACGCACAACTCAGTAACGGCAGCTGTCGGACATAATCTTGTCTCAATTCGTAAGTAGACAATAAACATTTAAAATCGGCGACTGAATAAAATCGAACGCAATAGTTGAGATAGTTTCGACAAGCAAATCGAGTTTTATTTTTCTAAACGATATGTAGGTTCTCTTTTCGAAACCCTACAATGGATGGATATTTGTTGTGTGTGACCTATGTAGGTAAGTGCATACCTATAAAAACGTTTGATTGTAATGGATACCAGCTAACACCATAATAGATATCGATTTTAAGTTTACTAGACACGTTTAGGTCATAAGAGAATAATAGAAACGCTAACACATTAAACCGGAAATACGATTATGCGCCGACATCATAGATGAGATTCGCGCGTTTATTTTCAAAATGGCGGCGTGCCAAGATGCAGGGTGAGATACGTCATACGTCACCACGGGCCGCCATAAAATGTTGCCAACTCTATTGTCCCTCACTAGTTTGGTGCGGCTGGAATATTTGAATATTATTTTCTTGATGCGATTAATTTTTTTAACGTTCTGAAAGTTCAGTACAGTTTAAAGTAACAAATTCACAAGAATTGTCTAAGAACCCAAATTTGATATACATTTTTAATTAGGATCTAGACTATTCTAGACAAGGCACAAATAAATAAATTAGGCAATTTATTATGATTGATGGTCGAAAAAGATTTCTATGAAATTTTACAACATCGCAAACGTGTAAAATAATATAATATGTGCAGGTATAAATAATTAACAGTTTAGGTCACAACAGCTCTTACCTGTAAAGTTTCTCGGAAAAGACTTCTCTGTTTTGGCCATGGTGCGCGCCTTTGGAATGACTTTAGGATCTAAAAAAAAGAAACAATATTTTAAATTATTGTTTTTTATTTACACGTCGCGTGTGTGACTTATTGGGCGAATCATAAGCAGATTTCTTCGACCTATCCTAAGCTATAGAGAGCTGTGTTCCAAACTTAATATATTTTAAAAATATGTTATTACACCTATGCATAAATAAATATGCATATAGGCGTAACATATGAAAACAAGATGTAAAGTTAGGTGTATAGTAACAGAAAATTTGCCTCGGTAACCTCGATTCAGAATTACCTACGAGACATTCCTTCGGACAATATTTGGTCAACTCATCATTAATACCACATTGACACACTAACTGCAAATAGATTTTTGCCGCTACATGAATTAAGATAGTGTAACGATATAACTTGTCTATATTTCACACTTGAATATATCGACAAACTCGACACGTGGGCGAAAGTTAAATAAGAGACGCCGACGCCCAAGTAATTCGCAATAATACTTGCAAGTAACAGGACAAACGATATATTTGCATACGAGATTTTTCACATACCTACATCTTGAAACACGTTAATACTGCTAATGAACGCATGACGTTTAGTTTCTATGGAAAGTACTTGCGAATTATCGCAAAGTGTATCTCAAGGACTGTCAACATAATTTACCTTAGAACTTACGCAATCAAAACTTAACAATTTTTGGAGTGTATTTTATGCAACGTCTCGCATATCTCTTAATATTCAAGAGGAAACTCATTTACGAATAAATTAAAGTATTTATAAAACAAGGGTTTGGAAACAAACTGAATTGTTAATAGGTATACTTCGAAAAGTAACAAGAGAAAAACAAGTTACTTGCGATAATATTTAAAAGTTTAATTTTAATACAAATAATGCTTTTTGTAGAAATATAATTAATGTTATTTAATGCCGTCTTAGAGATATGTATTAAAAAACTAACGAAATCATAAATTGAAAAACGAAAAATGATCTTCTCCAGCATCTCAAAATCAAATTGATTAAGGAAACATAAATCAATAACTTATAGAACTTCCTTAGTTAAATAGTCATGCAAATGGCACACTTAGCAGGCGTCATTGAGTCACGCGATAACGACAACACTTACAATTCAACGGCCCTAAAGGATTTAAATTAATTTTATTGGTTGTATACACTTACAGTTAGCAACACCTGGGTAATCAATTCATACTGCTTTAAGATAAATTATCTCAACCCTCATTGGCTTCAAATTAAAACATGTTAGTAATAAAATTCACCGTTAAACGTCAATGTTGAAATGATCGCATGGCGCCAGCCACTAACGGGTAGTGTCATCGCCTTTTACGGCCTACAGGAAAAAAATCTTATTTAATCACCGTGAGCTGAGCAAATTGATATCAGCACATCACCAACATTCATGTCCCCTTCAGGTGAACGACAGAGATGAAGGCATTGATAAATAATAATTAATTCGTCTCTTATTGCTATGTTACTGAATTCGGTATTTTATGTAATTAAAGCAATGAAGAAATTGCCATAACAGAAAATGTGTATCCATTTTATTGGTATCGTGATCTCCGCTTAGTGGTTAACTATATTGCATAAAACAATACTTTTTTTATTGCATTTCTGTGAAACTAAGCGGGTGTATAATACAGTCCGCTTTAGTGTCAAGGTTTTATTTTTATTGTACATATCCTTATCCGGCTGCTGTGTTAAGATACTAATATTACAGGCAACTCTCGTTTACTTTGGCATGGTGAATTAATTATTACCTATAGGTAATATTTATATTTTCCTATAGATTACTTAAGATATACTGCAAATTGTGCATAGAATGAATTACCTACTGTATTTTTATGTGTTTTTTTGTACCTATCCCAAGTCCAAGACAGACTACGATAATTGGCAACCAACTGAATCTAACGCGAAATTTATGTTGAACGATTTTTTTGGATATGCATCGTTCACGGCCTATTACATGTTTTATTATACCTTCCTGCCTTTTCCCAATGATTTGTGGCCGAAATATATTTTTTCCTTAGATACCGACTTAGACTAGACACGTTAGACACGTTCGTTTTTACGTAGGTAGGTTATTTCATTCGTTCCTTCAAATTACATGCTAGGTAAGTACATGTAGAAAGATTAAAAATTAGACTTATAGTTTAAATTCAATTTTTTTGGCTCAGGTGCTCTTGGCTCTCCTTAATCTTCCATTTACTTAAAAAGTAGATAGAAGCCCATTTTACCAATAGACTATAATAATAGTATTGACAACACGGAAGAGTTAGGCCATTAACTTTGACAAGTGTTCCGATTTGGGCGCGACGTCACGTGAGACCAGTTTATTTTTGTTGTTCCTATTTCTAGACCTATTCTGTGTGCTTTTACAATGACACTAGTTAGCAACTTATTGAGATTAGTTAGCTATAGTTTTTACCTTTAGAGGATTTTTTCTGGTTTTTAAAAAATATCCTAATTTTTTTTTTCTAAAGTTTTAACCACGTTTAGTACCTACCTAACTTAGACATATACGTGCATATAATACAAGCTACCTAAAATATTAAAATGAAACTATCCCATCGTCAACAGACAAGAAATAGCTGCCCGGTAATACTTTTTACTATCATCATCGCATTGTTTATGTTTTTCGATAGCGCTAGGCTAACAAAAAAAAAACAAGTCACTTCTTATCAATACCAAACCACTTCCTTCTGTTCTTCCGCAAATTGTTTTCTTTCCCGTTCTGAGATCAACATTTTAATTTAGACTTGACATTGACTACTACAAAAACATTTTGCACATATGTCGTTTCAACACGTGAAGGTAAACTGTAAGCGTGAGCTTAGATAATAAATAGATTTATTAGAAGCAGTCTGTACAATCAGTTAAATTACGATTACAATTACCTACATGCCATACCGCACTGTTTAAGTTAAGAGTTTATTTTGTCGAATTTTGACTTGATACTCTGGCAACATTGTCTAAACGTCATCAGCTTTTTCGGTGACCGAAAAAGCTCGTTCAAAATCAAAAGACCATAAAGGCATAAACAAATATCCACAATTAATTTTGTACTAGGTAAATGGATAATTTCTTAGTTTTAAATAACTTAAGTATTATTATTATAATACGTCCGCAGGGGACAATTTTGCCAGTAGAACAATTGATGAACTAGACTCATACGACACTGAATATTTTTTCACAAAAGTAACGTCCGTCCGACCTACGAACAAAACAATGTGTTGACAGCTAGCAACAAGCGTCAATGCAAATCGGATGCAAATAATAAATTGTTACATGTCACCCACTTGTAGGTATATAAAATACCTAGGTATTTTCCTGAATATTTATAGGTAAAACACCAAAAGAGAATTTACAGTAGGTAATTTACCTAGCTACCTAGATTCACTTCCTACGTTTCGTTTAGCTATAAGGTCTAACTAGTTGCATGCCTAAAATAAGATTGTGATTTGATTTTTATACAGGTATGTTCGTTCGATAGTTACTTTCCTTAGTCCAGTCGATAAATGCCTAATTACGAAATTATTATCATATTTGTTACAAATGTTACTTTCACCAATTAATAAATTATTAAGTAGGTAGGTACCTATCGTAACGTTTAGGATTATAAGTCTTTAGAATTATTTAATACGTACACAACTTGGTAACGAGCAGTGATAAAATTGTAAGTAACCCGTAGGTTACCTACTTACTCTAAAGATTGCAAGCTTTTACTTCGAGTAACAACAAATCGATGATCAAAATGACATTTCTGGCGCCAAATCACACAGGCCACACAAAAGCTTAAATCACCACATTATATAAAATAAAAACTTTATCTGTTTCTAGAAATTTATAATGTTATTGGAATAAGTATCGATTTTAAATTAAATGCACAGCTTACTCGAAATTATTGTCACTTGATTCATCGTGGTAAACGTACACTCATTATTGATTGAATAATAATAATTGACTTTAGAAAAATAACTTTTTTCATAACATTAAAGACTATTAATAGATTAAATAGCAGATAGTTCATTTCGAGGATATGTAATTTATTATGAAGTCATATTAAAAACGTGTCATACACAATTTTGTAACACTATGCCGCCCAGCGTGTTGTCGTTGTCGAGTCGTTTGGTTTAACAAACAGCTGTTCGCTTGAAAAGGATACAATAGCTATTTTATATTCTGTTTGTCACTAAAATGAAGTAAACCTTTTTATTTGAAAACGAGATTGTTTAGTTCTATAAAATAAATTAACTATTTGATACTCACCGTCTTATTTTTAAACACTAAAATGAATGGAGGTTAATACACACTTGAAAGTAAAATTAACACACTTGCTAAACTAAACACTATGCCCTTAAATAAATTAAATTATAGTTAACTCTATTTTAATTAATAAATATCTGATTTATAATAACTATGACACGAAAATCAAGAGTCGAGGAGGACGCACACCCGTTACCAGCAAGCGCAGAAACCCGACTGACGCGACCTCACGCGGAGACCGGCGTAGATTCGACGAAATAATGTTTATGGAACGTTCCGTTTCATAATGGCTTCATTCATACGTAGCCATGATAAAATTAATTCGTGATTAATTTTCCATTTTGTTATAATCTAGAATATCTAAATGTACATATAAGTATGAATTATATTTTTTGTATATTAAATACATACCTGATTGGAATTATTATTTCAGTCGTTGAATCGTCATGAACTTTTAACCCTTCAATTACTTTGCAGTAGAGTGCAGACAGATATTCACGGTACCGGTGTCCTTAGAAAAAATACTATAAATAGAATAATTATGTTAAAGTCCTACCTGTTACCTGTCTTGCAATTTTTGCCATGTACATAAATAAAAGTCCGGAGATATTGAAGAGTTTGCGCCGCCCGTGTCGTCGCCGCGCTAGCGAATGGTGACGAGCTTTGCTTCGTATTCTGAACGATTGAGGTTTACACAATAACCACCCAGTACTAAGTTTACTTTTTATTTATATAGTTAGGAATTAAAAGAACATAAAAACCCTTTAATTTTTAAACCTTAAATAGGTATTGCTATAAGTACCTGTTGCATTTTAAGAACTTATTTTACCAAGCAGAACCTACCTACTACTTAATCAAAAGTTTTTAGATATAATTTCATATTCCGTTGAATTAGAATATTAGTATGTATTTAGCTTATTTATTTGTTTAAGTACTTACATGGTTGAAATCTTTTTGGTATGGATTTACCCATATATCACCAGAAGAACTGGCATGGAGCCGTTATGCTTACTATTGAGTAACCAAATAGCTCGATTAGAAACATTGGAAAACAAATTTACGTTCAATTAGAGAGATTATACGCGGTTTGTCTTTCAAAGAAAAATAGAAGAACCAGAAATGGGTGTTGTAAGTATAGGTAGGTACTTACAATAAACATTGTGTGTAAGTATGTGCGAAATGTGGTTTGGCTGAAACATGAAATAAATGAACAATTTTATTTTTTTCAGTACCTATATCTTGTTATCTAAGATTCACTTATACTTTAATAATCAACAAATTTTTCTCGTTGTATAATAATAAGAACCTTTTTTTATTCAACATCAAATTATAGCGGCAAAAATATCCATAAGGGACTATTCATGTTTCACAAAAAGCTGAGACTACTTTAGGGTTAATAGTTATAATTATATTAACGATTGGGGGTAGTTAGACAATTATGCAAACCGATTTCGTTCAATTGGTATCTTACACTACCCCCTATATTCTTAATAATGAAGGCGCTTCCTACGCTAGAGGCATATTTTTTACTCGTTTTCGGCCAAGCAATACGTGAAGTTGTTCCGGCGTAGGTTACAATTAAATAAATTTAATAGGATTGTATTAATTATGTGCATTATACAATTAATGTAATAAATCCATTTATTAAAAAAATACGGACAGAAACAAAATTGTAATATTCTGCTTACCACAATAGCCATGGCTTCCACCAACTATTTAACCGTTAAAACGCATTTAACAGAATTCAGACATAATTCAGACAAAGATACAGTAAGCGAAGTGAGTATTCTTTTATTATATTAATATAAATTATCCACCCTGTCGCTACCAGTTTAAATTTTATCAAAAAATTGATAGCCGCCATTTTGAAATAAAATCCTGAAATAGCGTTACTATCAATGTAGTTTAAAAAAAATCTTTTATTTTACAACCAATTAAATAATAAATCAATTGTGTGCCCTCACTTAAATGAACTCCTTTAATAACGATAGCGACCGTTATTGTTATAGGCTTCCGAAAGTGGAACAAGTAATTCAGTGACGTCAGCAGAAGACTTACAGAAATTAGCTGTGATTCTTGGGCTAAACAGCGCTGAAGATGTATACCAGGAAAGATTCCGAGTTGACAGACGCCGCCTGGAAGCAATGCTGGCTGGTAAATATATTTTATATGTATATATTTTTTTTACATTCCACTTTCCAATATTTCTAATGCCGATAAAAAAATAATGATTTTTTAATTCTTTGTAGATAATTTGGAGGAAACCCAAACGGCCCAAGTATTCTTTCACCGGGTAAGAAATAAATAATTACGATTACTTACACACAGAAATTAATTTAATTGATTTTTAAATTGTATTTTTTATTATTTCAGATAATGACTGAAACGAATACATTAATAAATTGGCCTGCTCGTCTTAAAATTGGCGCTCGTTCCAAAAAAGGTAAATTAAATATCCTAAATAAAATTCTACACAAATAAATTATTTTGAATTTTTGAACGCAAAATATTTTTTAAATTTAAAAAAATAAACGGAACACCTGCGCGCATCGTTTACTTTTTGGCGGGCAGGCGCCAATTAGACTAGCATATCGGCGCCAGCCTGGCGCTCTTTCCAAAATTTACATCGTATAACTTATTTGCTCGTGCATCCGTTACATGAAATGACCTAATTTAATCAATTTTAATTATTTAAATATTATAACAATGCATTTTAGTGATAATATGAATGATTTAGTTTATAATGTTATTAGAAAAATACGTGATAATAAATTTATAGATCTTTTGGAGGTTCTTGGTACGTAAAGTGCTATTATTTAGTTTTTTTTAAAGTGCGATTATAAGTGACTCATTGTTTTGTTTAGACCCACATGTGAGAGTCGCTGGAAGACCTGATGATGTGAAGCTGGCTCGTGAGAAAATAATCCAGTTATTAGATACAAGGGTATGTATTTTTTTGATATGTATTGGACTAGGTATCTGTAAGCGTTATTCTATTTATTGTTTAGGTGATAGTCCCCTGTATTGACTTATTAAAATTATCTTACTGCGTTATAATAATACAAAATAATAGCAATATTAACATTTGATAAGCTATTTTCCATCATTGTTTTTTTATCAAAAGACATAGGCCACACGTATTATTTTGTCAGAACTGTACATGCAGTAGTGTTTTTTATTATTTTTATTGAGAGAGTTTTATCTTTAATTGTTTATGTCAATTATTATCGTATTTTTAAAAAGTAAGTTATCATTAATTTTGATCTTTGGAAAAATAAAACCTCAAGCAAGATTATTGACTGCATGATTGGCTGGCTTGTTGCTAATCATTTACTATAACATACGGCGTGTTGTGGGTTCAATCCCCACACGGTACAATGTGACCCACAAATGGTTGTTCCAATCTAAGTGACGTAAGTAGATACTTTGTGTGCGATTGTGTCTCTGTTAAGTTCCCCGTGACACGGCTTGTTCCCTAGTGCGGGAGTTATCTTTTAAAAATATCATCGCTGTACACCGCCTTGCACGTGGGATTTCGAGGTGAAGGTGGTCCTATTGCGCTGAGTATTATGGATGTTTTTTTTTAATTTATTTTTTATATTACCAAGGTGGCAAACAAGCATACGGCCCGCCTGATGGTAAGCAGTTACCGTAGCCTATGGACGTTTGCAACACCAGGGGTGTCACTCACGCGTTGCCGACCCTTTAAAAACCTTATAACTCCTTTCTTGAAGAACCCCATGCTATAGTCTCTTGGGAAAACCTCGGCAGGGAGCTCATTCCACAACCTTATCGTATGTGGTAAGAAATTCCTCTGGAATCTTACGGTACGGCATGTGCGCCCAGACAGGACATAACATGGCGTGTTGTTATTGTTTATTCCGAGGCTTGGTAAAATTTAAAATTAAATGTTCTAGTCGTCGGCGACACAGTGTTTGTTAATGCGAGAGTCCGTTGTCGTATAGAAAAAAGAGGTGGCCTCGATGTGCCCAAGCCTTCAAGCTACGCGCCCAATGAGATATCTATATCAATATAATTATTAAATTAATTAAATTAATTTCAGAATAACCGTGTTACAATGAAAATCGATGTCAGCTACACGGATCACTCGCACATCATAGGAAAGGTGAGTTGTTTTTTTTTATTCATAATCTGTCTGTCAAAGGCGTCAGTTGATAGATCCTAATTAATACGGCTTCTAATTTTAAGACTCGTTTGAAATATTATCTGTAGCATTTTTTCTGCATGTGTGGGCAATGACAGCATTTGTTTATATGGGTAAGTGGGTAGGTACCTAAAGCTAATGCTACGTGTCGGCTCAACATCAGCTTCCGTAGATCTCTCTTGTCAGGCATGTGCTAGAGCATTTCGGTCTCGCATGCATCGGTCTGCTCAGCCACCAAAAGCGATATCTCACAGCAGCACCAAAACCAATAGACGCAATGCTATGCAATAATATAATATTCATAATAATAAAACTATGCAGCGCAAATGTGTTTATATTGATTAATTATCGCTATGTACTATTATTTATTTGATTGTCATTGTGATTTGAGGAGCCAGCGATGTATATACGTTAATTCGTAAGCCTAAAAACTCACAAACTAACTCTTGTATCTGCAGAATAATAAAAGGCTCTTCTGGCAACCCTCTGCGGCCGGGGTGTTTAATTCTAATTTTAGAGTTAAACGCCACTGCCAAAAGTATTTAACTAGGTACCTACGTTGCTGGCTCTTGGCCCGTAGGTAAGCTTCACTTAAATCCTCTTGTTATTTTTATCAGATACTTAATTATAACTCTTCAGTTTTTTTTAAAATAATGCGCACCTACCTGTATACTTAGTAATATATTTTTATTATAGAGATACAATTTGAAGCACCTATAATAATTGTATAGGTTCTTTACTAAAGAGTATAATACAATCTGTGACTAAAGATAACATTTAATTCCCTACGCATTTGCATTTTTGTAAATACCCACTTACATAAGTATATTTTTTAAAGCTTAGATTCAACGCATACTCGGCATACCTACTACAGACTATCTTCTGAAAATTTGGTTGGTTGCTAAATTAGTATGAATCAATGATATATTATTATGTAGACAAGCTGTTGCCCGCGGCTCCGCCCGCGTGGATGTCGGTTATCGTTGTAAAAAGACCATAATCTATCTCTGTGCCAAATTTCATCCAGATCTGTTCTGTAGTTTCATACATGGACATCCATCCATCCATATATCCATTCTCACAAACTTTCACATTTATAATATTAGTAAGGAAGTAGGATAAGAACTACCTTTATACTGAGCGGCGCCGGCGCGGCGGCGGCGCGGCGTTCAGTTTTGTTTCCATGTTTTTACTTGTTTATACAGTTCAAGTGGGTATAACATTATAATTGCGATAGATAATACGGAACGTAAATTACGCTACTAAGCTTCTCTTGACGGCAACAGTTTCCACGAGCTTGTGCGATATCTACGTCTTTTCTTACTATGATAACATTGTTCATATATGTATGTATTTATTGTTTTTTGCCACTTCTCATAACTGCGCAAACAAAAATAATTAAATCAATTAAAATGCAATGTTAAGATGCTGATAACTGTCAACGACCTTGAGTATTTAATAGCCATTTAGTCACTGTCAATCTGCATAGGAATTAAAGAAAAGCAAATAATACAAGTAAACGAGTCTCCGCACCGCTAAAAAACTGAGTCATGTCATGAGTGAGACAGACTTGTGCAAAATAATGTTTACTAAATAAGTCATGGCATAATTGAATATATAAAACAGCAATATTTTAAACGTTATAATCAGCTAATATGCCTGACATTACCAATTAAGTTCAATACATAAGCGAAATATATTTTCAATAAATATATTTCCCATTATTTTTATGATGATTTGTATGATGCTTTGGGTTGTACCTACCCACTTACCCATATAAACAAATGCTGTTATTGCCCACACATGCAGAAAAAATGCTACAGATAATATTTCAAACGAGTCTTAAAATTAGAAGCCGTATTAATTAGGATCTATCAACTGACGCCTTTGCCTTAAATTAAATATATTTAAAACAGAGACAACTAAACTGTAATATTGTGAAGAACTACAAATACAATTTTGATTAAGCAAAATCTGTTTAAATTTTGCTTAAAAATCTTTTAAGTTATGGCTATTTGGCTGTTATCAGCGCCTTAAAACGGATGAATAACATGTTTTCCAGGCAACGTTCCCAAGTTTTTGCGATACTACGTCAGACGGTCAAATGCTGTGCTTATTAAAACTTCAAATTGGTTATCATAAACTTTGTTTTTTATCAATTATTATGGGTGTTATAATGGTGTATAAAAATAGAGGACTTTGGAATAAAAGGAATCCCCTTTTTTTATTCAAATCAAAATCTTTACTTCCTTGCATAGAATAAAAGAAAGTAAGAATAAAAGTAAGAGAAATAGTGTTAGGTTTATTATTTTCGTTACGGAATTTCTGGATTCGGTCTCCACGCCTATGGCCCGCGATAGAAGCTATGCAATAGCTTAAAAAATTAAAAAAAACGAAACAAAGTGACGTCGGGGCGCTAGTATATTATAAATGCGAATGTGAGTTTCATTGTTTGTTACGCTTTTATGACTAAACGGCCAAACGGATTTTAATAAAATTTGGTAGGAAGAGGTACATGGTATTCACTGTATGATGGTATGAAAGGACAACATACTTTTTACGACGTCCGCGTCCACGCGAGCGGATCTGCGGCCGTCAGCTACCAATAAATAATAAATTATTTTCAGTGTAATGAGTATGTTATAGGTACCTACTAAGCTTTTATCTTTTTGCTATTAGGCTTAGTAGGGATTTTAAAATAAGTAATTATGTAGTTTTTGTACAGTTGAAATATTTTAGCGACTCATTTGCGGTGTGGGCGTGACGACCTGTCATTGTTTTGATGGCTCATTCTAGGAATAAGAAATTGATTTGTTATTTATAATGGCACTTGGGTTTTTGAAATATTTGCTATTATAACATATACGCATAACGAAGAATGATAGAAGGCTTGGCAAAGGCCTCCTACTATATAATATACATATAATTATATCTTATGATGGCTCATTCTAGGTATAAGAAAATACTTTGTTTATTATAATAGTACTCGGGTTTTTGAAATATTTGCTAAGTATATAATAACTAAGAATGATAGTAGGCTTGGCAAAGGCCCTACTATCATCATCATCATCATCTCAGCCAAAAGACGTCCACTGCTGGACATAGGCCTCTACCAAGGATTTCCACAACTCTCGATCCTGAGCCCTACTATATATACATATAATTATATCTTGGGATGAGCAGGAATGCTTAGCTAGAAAGCTAGCACGCTCAAACGAAACACGCCTGAAGTATTCTACCTAGCACGCCCGTAGGAGTGCTTCAAATATACATTAAAATTAAAACACATCAGGCGTGTTTTATTTGGGCGTGCTAGCTGGAATGCTTCCTTGAGATAACCCACGCATCTGATCCCAAATTGACATACCATACTATGACAATCAATCAACTGGAAAACAAAGTTATTTCATACATGTATCCCTACATATATATAATTTACGTCCACTGACACAAAAAAAAAAATTCGCTCAGCACAAAAGATTTCTCTTGGGTGGGAATTAAACTAGAATCGAAGACCAGGACCGCAATACAAAGAATTCTTGAATAACTGCCTTGATGGTCCAGTGGCCGCAGTATGCGCCTGCTGTGCACGAGGTACTTCCCACACAGGACAAAACTTTGTGTGACCCACAAAGAGTTTTTCTGAGTCTGGGTGTAATTTGTGTTCGTTAATTGTATGTTTGTAAAGTCTCCCGCGATACAGAGCATGTTCTCTAGTGCGGGAGTTGTCTTATAACAAAGAAAAAAAAAAAACTTAAATAATGTTACTTTGATAAAGCAAACATCGTAAAACATTACTAATATCTCCGTATCTAGATGTCTGTTGAGTGCACAAATATTTCAGTCTGACAGCGAAACTGGAAAATACGTGGACAGCTAGACTAGTTCTATTTGAGCTAATGACTTAGTATCAATTAGTGTCAGTGAGTAAATGGGGGTAAAGTGTCTAAGTAAGTACCTACTAATGCGCGTGAGAAGGCTTATGTAAAAAGTTAAGATTAACACTTTTGAATTTATTACTGTAATAACCGTAAAATAACTTGTTAAGAAGTGAATCGTACGAGCGAAAATGATAGACGGGAGATACCTATGTATAGCGAGTATAGAGACTGCCTCGGTGGTCCAGTGGTCGCAGTATGCGCCTGCTGTACACGAGGTTGTGAGTTCGATTCCCACACAGGACAAAACTTTGTGTGACCCACAAAGTGTTGTTCTGGGTCTTGTAAAGTCCCCCGCGACACAGAGCTTGTTCTCTAGTGCGGGAATTGTCTTTCTTAAAGAAAAAAAAAAGTATAGCTGCGTCTCTTTCTCGCTGGAACGACTTTCGTTTTACACGTCATGGTAAGCTCCCAATACTGATTTGACTAAAAGGGTGTTAAGGGATAAATTTTGGTTTTCCATTTTCATTGGCAAAAGTGTGCGCAAACGCAGACTATCCAACAAGACCTGAGAGAGATCAAGCTAGGTACTAGGACCAACGGCTATACGTGCTTTTCATGACACGGTGGTATAAACATCACCCATTTCCAAAATTCGGGTGTCTATTGTAAATTTTTTAACAGAAAACGCAAATATCTGTTTATGGCCCGACTCGAGAGTCGTAGCCACCCGGGGGACCTCATGGTCAGCAGTAGCACTAAACGGCCACTAAACTAACGAGGTAGTTTACTATTAAGATTGTTATTTTACCGCTACTAGCTGTTGCCCGCGGCTCCGCCCGCGTTGATGTTGGTTATCGCTGAAAAAGTAGCCTTTGTGTTATTCCAGACCATAATCTAATCTCTGTGCCAAATTTCATCCAGATCCGTTCAGTAGTTTTTACGTGAAAGAGTAACAAACATCCATCCATACTCACAAACTTTCACATTTATAATATTAGTAAGGATATTTGTAGTATATATACCTACAGTATGTATGGTATGTAAACGCTGCAGGAAATTCTCTTCATTAGAAAGCACCTTCGTTTTTAATGGTAAATACGGGTAGTAATAATATAAGATTATCTGTGAAACTATTCGATAATTACCTACCGGTAGTAAGGTCTTTTATGCAATAAATGTAGGTAGGTACTTACTTAATGGTTTTTTAACTACCCTACCTTGTTTAGTTACTTTTATTCAGTGATATTATGCTATTTATATAATTAATTGACATAAAACCTACGCTGGTTGGCATTGTGGACTTAGGATATTGGATTTTTACTTCTGTCTGATAATTGGAAAATGGACGCAAATTCAGTAGCTACTCCTATCGAAAAGTAAAAAAGAAAATTACGAAATAATAATAAAAACATATTATTTTTTCTCCTATTTCGATTATTGATACTGATATTAATTTATCTTTCGTACCTGTTATAAAATGCAAATAGAATTTTGAAATCCGTCGGATAATAGTTCCAGTGATAGAAGCGTTTAAACAAACTCTTCATCATCTTTATAAAGAGCAAAGATTTTTTGTTTGATTTTTATTTGTTTGTTTCGATTTAAATCAAAAACTTCTCGAACGATTAAAAAAGATCATGAAAAAGCATTACATTACATTATCAGCGGGTAACATAGGGTATATTTTATAGAAAAAATATTCTTCTTCTTCTTATAGTTTGGTTAGTGGCCAACCTGGTGACAGAGTTATTTAGATCGCCCATATTTAGGCCTCTGTCGTGATTCGTGATCTAAAGACTGATAACAGTCGGAACCGACTTTTAACGTACCGTGCCCTCCGAAGCACGGAGAGGCTCAGATGGAATACCACTATGCGATCACCCATCTATAGGGTTACCGCGACCTTGGTTGCTTAACCCGCTGATCGTTTACCGAACAGCAAGTGCACCTGGCTATGAGCGCCTCAAGAAAAAATATTACGGGATCCCTACGAAAATTTAATAAATGTACACCCGTAAAATACCAATACGTGTCCAGTAATTAAATCTAATGTGAAAGTTTGTAAGAATGGATGGATGGATGGATGTTTGTTACTCTTTCACGTAAAAACTACTGAACGGATCTAGATGAAATTTGCCACAGAGATAGATTATGGTCTGGAATAACACATAGGCTACTTTTTGCAGGGATAACCGACATCCACGCGGGCCGAGCCGCGGGCAACAGCTAGTAAAGTTATAGAGCTGAAACATTTTAAGTTTTTAATTAAATGTATTTCGTTTATATATACAGGGTGGATTAACAATCAAGCGCGTGATGGAGGAGACGGGGTGCCATATTCACTTCCCAGACTCGAACCGCACCAGCACCGTGGAGAAGAGCAACCAGGTGTCTATCGCTGGCGATATGGAGCGTGTCGAGCGAGCAAGGGCTAGAGTCAGAGTAAGTATAAGTATAATAAGTTTAAGAGAGGTAGGGCACCATACTAGCGAGCAAGCCCGACTGGGGAAGGACCTCCACCTTACAGAAGACCACAGCCAAATGACTACACACAGCGGTGTAGTTGTGTTCCTGTGTGTGAGTACAGGTCTCCAGCGCTAATTTAGGAATGCGTTTTGAAAGATACGTATTAACACGCAAGTGATACCTCTGGTAATGCAAGCGTCTATAGGCTACGGATACTGCTTAACATCAGGTGGGCCGTATGCTTGTTTGCCACCCAAGTAGTATAAAAAAAAAAAAAAAGTATTGTTATTTATTTTATTTTATTCATTTAGGCTCACAATACACATTACAAGCAATACAGAAATGTAACAATCCAATCGAACTATGAACTAGCTTGGAACGTAAATTTTGTGCGCTCAGCAAACTTAATATTCATGACTGAGATGAAGATTTAACAATTAGTAAATAAATATAACACTTAATTAACCTTACTGCTTACGGTCAAAACTGTAATTGAGATGGAGGATATCTTTTAATGATTTTACAAATGATGTTAATTTTATAAATATGTCTAACTCATTGTTAGTACTAACCAGCTCATTATACTGTCTACACATTCTGGTTAGTGGATTAAAGTATGATGTGTTGTTGATATATGTGCATAAAGCAAACACATTATTATGAAATAATTGAAATATATTATTGTGAAAGTTTTGGATGGATGGATGTTTGTTACTCAATCTTTTTTTTATACTACTTGCGTGGCAAACAAGTATACGGCCCGCCTGATGTTAAGCAGTTACCGTAGCCTATGGACGCTTGCAATACCAAAGGTATCACTTGCGTGTTGCCAATCCATTGTTTACACCAGAGCTTTTTTTTTATCCCTGGGATAGGAATACGTTTCTTTCAAAACGCGTCCCTAAATGAGCGCTGGAGACCTGTACTCACACATAGGAACACAACTACACTGCTGTGTGTAGTTATTTGGCTGTGGTCTTCTGTAAGGTGGAGGTCCGTCCCCAGTCGAGCTTGCTCCCTAATAAGGATCCTGACTCTCTTGATCAAGACAAAGTTTGGCACAGAGATAGATTATAGCCCGGATCTGGAATAGCACATAGTATATTTTTATCTAGGAAAATAATTCGTGGGAAAGATTAGTTTTATCGCACGTAATATAATACGCGAACTCAGCGAGGAGTTGCGGAAACAAGCCTGACATACTAATAACGAGATTAGTTTTTTTCGGACGGATCCGCGGTCATCAGTAATCTATATATCTATCTGTTCACCAACAAAAACAATACATCATAATACTTTCTTCCAAAGTGCCTATTGAATTTCTAAACTTATTACATTACGTATGCAATTGCAGCTATAATTATAACAGGCGTATTTGTTTTATCATATGACTGGCTCTGCTTACCTCTTTAGACTACAATATTATAGTAGTCGTTGAGTGCCGATCACGAGGTTCCGGGTTTGATACCGATAAAAAAATAATGTGATCCACAAATGGTAGTTCCGAGTCTTGGTTTGTATTCATTGTATGTTTGTTTTAATCATCATCTCATCTCAACCCATAAACGTCCCACTGCCGGGCACGGGTCTCTCCATACACTTGGAGGGATATTAGCCTACTATACGACGCTGGCCAGACGGCTTGGTATAGGGTTTTGTTTAGAGTTTTCCTCTCTTGCAGTGTACTCGTATATTGTCAGCCTGACTTACTCCCTTAGTCGACTATTATGTCACTCTCGGGATGGAACGGGGTGAAACCTTTTGACAATAACGAACATAGCAAAGAATTAGCGAAATCGGTTCGCCTGTTCTCGAGATTTACGCTTAGCAACACATTCAGCGATTCATTTTTATAATATAGAAGATAACTCTATTCATTTTTTCGTTTCATTTTTTCGTTTCATTTTTCAAGTTGAGTTTTTTATGTGTAGGCGCTGACTCCGTTAGTATTCTGCTTCGAGCTGCCAATAGTACCGACCTCGCAGCCTCTCCCCGACATCACCTCGCCTTACGTGCAGAAAGTGCAGGAACAGTATAATGTACAAGTGAGTATTGATTCTATTTATCTATCAAGTCCTCGGTTCGATCCTCAAGTCGGGATGGATCGGTCCCTTTTGTCACCACAAATTGTGACTCATACCAAATTGTAAGTATATTCTGGCGATTAGTAAGGATGGTCAGAGTTTTTCTCTCTTTCTAATTCTTCTCTTTGGAATTGGTTGTAGGAAGAAAAACAGACTGGCCAAAAATAAGTAAAATCCATTATAGATAATAGTCGTACCGAAATCGGTCATTTATAGTGGTACCGAAATCGTAGTGTTTACACCGTCGTAACTCAGAAAGCCTGATATCTGTGCAGTCGTATCGGATTGCCGTGCCATCAGACTCTTTGTTTAACAACTTAGTTCCAACAATCCCACAGTATCCTAATCTGAAGCATATAACAGGTGATGCTGCGAAACCGTCCGAAGTTGCACGCTAACTTGTTGGTGGTGAAGGGAGTGCAGTGGGAGGTGCAGGCCACCATGGAGGCTACCAACCTCCTCATGAATTATATGTGCGGACCTCTCGCTGTAAGTACCTTTACAATTTACCCACTTCTTTGTTTGTAATTGTAAACTTTAAGTTTGTATACTCCGTCTTGTAACCATGAATTGACTGCCTTGGTGGTTCAATGGCCGCAGGATGCGCTTGCTATGCTCAAGGTTGTGGGTTCGATTCCCACACAGGACAAACAAAACTTTGTGTGAACCACAAAGAGTTGGTCAGACTCTGGGTGTAATTTGTGTCCGTTCATTGTAGGTGTGTAAAGTCCCCCGCGATACAACTTGTTCTCTAGTGTGGGAGTTGTCTTTTTAAAAAAAAAGTTATGTCATGTAAATATGGAGGGAAGGGGTCTGAAATTGGGTGTATCTATTCTCTAAATTGTTGTTCAATGAACGACCACCCATTTATAAATTAAATAAACTTCATGATAATACTGTCAAGGTAATAATCATAGAAATAGGTGTATTTCTGTGGTAATAATAATAACTAGTTCCCGACTAAAGGTCAGATTTTGCTTTAAGCCGAAATTGATTGTCGGTCAAAGTTTACAGCTAGGACTGAACAGTTCTATGAGAATGGTAAGTATATAGTCGTAGTTTTTATTTATCCGACCAAAACAATCCTCAGTAGCTAACCGACCTTCTACAAAGGCGCACGAGTTGCGTTCCAAGTGCAGAACGAACGCGACAGAGTTTCTTTCGGGGGGAAAGCAACTCTGTCGCGTTCGTACAATCTCGTCCATTTTCGGTGGCTAATAAAAATCTTGGGCTTTGGTGAAACTTTTGGCTGAATTTTAAGCTGAAACTGAAATCCGAATGTCCAGCCAAATGTGCTTTTTTGCGATAACCTACATATTTATTTCAGAGTCAAACTCAAGTGCAGATGTCTCTGGAGATATCTCCGATGCACCACAGTGTGGTGGTAGGTCGAGGTGCGGAACAGCTAAAGATCATCATGAAGGGAACAAACACTCAGATCATGTTCCCTGACGCTGATGACCCTAACATACCTGTCATCAAGAAGAGTTGTGTCACTATTACTGGGAACATCAAGGATGTTTATGCGGCTAGGCAGCAGTTGGTGGTAAGAGTGATTTTATTTTCGATTTTTATACTATAACTAGCTAGGCTGTTGCCCGCGGCTCCGCCCGCGTGGATTCGCTGTAAAAAGTCGTTTGGTTAGTGGTCAACCTGGTTACCGAGTTGTTTAGATCGCCCATATTTACTCGTAGGTCTCTGTCGTGATCTAACGACTTTTATCAGACGCGACTGACTTTTGACGTGATAGTTTTATTTTAGACTAGCTGTTGCCCGCGGCTCTGCCCGCGTGGATGTCGGTAATCGTTGTAAAAAGTAGCCTATGTGTTATTCCAGACCACGGAACCAGACCATAATCTATCTCTGTGCCAAATTTCATTCAGTTCCGTTCAGTAGTTTTTATGTGAAAGAGTAACAAACATCCATCTATCCATTTTTAGAACTATGCTTTAATACTTATGCTTTTTGTATTTAACAGGGCAGCCTACCCTTAGTGGTGATATTCGACGTGTCTGAGGAGGCATGCCGCGTGGACTCGGAGGCGGCCAACAAGCTCATGCACAAGCACGGCGTGTACATCAACGTGCGACGCAAGCCCAAGCAGGGGATCACCTCCGTCGTTATCAAGGGGATCGAACGATGCGCTGGTATGTTTATTATGCTTTGACTGCAATGTTGGTTCAGTGGTTACCTCGCCATTTACTACTGTGCAGCGTGTTGTGGGTTCGATCCACATAAAAGGATATGCATTTTAAAACCCTGTTGTGTTGAAAGTTTTTCGGTCGGCAACTCGCAAAAGTGATGCCGTTGGACTACCAGCGGCATAGGTAGGTACAATTAATTATACCTACCTACTAAGTAACTATTGTAAACAGTTTATTTTTTATACTACTTGGGTGACAAACAAGCATACAGCCCGCCTAATGTTAAGTAGTTACCGTAGCCTATGGACGCTTGCAGTACCAGAGGTATCACTTGCGTGTTGCCAACATTTATATGGCTATGGTTACTGTTTACCATTAGGAGGGTCGTATCGAGAGTTGTGGAAAACCTTGGGGGAGGCCTATGTCCAGCAGTGGACGTCTTTTGGCTGAGATGATGATGATGATTAGGAGGGTCGTATGTCGGTTTGCAACAATACAGTAAAGTTATATAAAAAACTAATTTATACTTTATACTAATATATACTTTTTTTTTTTTTTTTTTTTTTTTAATTCTTATAACCTGCGATCAGTCGTCTAGACTATAATCAGGTGAGTTGAAAGAGGTTGGATAATGGAATGGATAATGCAAATCCGTTATCAAGTATGCTCCTGCAGCCTAACTTGATTAGAAGACTCAAGAGAGCCGATGTGCTGATTTAATGATGAGAGAAAGAGCAGTGGCTCTGCCTCGCCAAACCCCTAATATATACTTAAAAAAAAAAGGTTTTTCTTTCTTTCTTACTTGTTTTTGTCAATTTTGCTGATTTATTAAATCACATTTATGTTTTATTTCACATATATTTCCTTCTCCAGGCGACATCTACGAAGCCCGCCGTGAACTAATCAGCGACAAGGAACCCGTCATCACCGCAGAAGTACCCGAATCCTACAACATCCCAGCCATCTCAGCCAACAATATGCCCAACTTTGGCGTCTTCAATCCATTCTCCCCCACCCACGCTACCAACATCACCAACATGACCAACTCTCCTTGCTCACCATACAACATGCAGCAGCTGACCGATATGGCGAACTTCGCCAATCTTGGTAGCCCAATGTTTGGACATAATCCTCCAACTCCTGGAGGTTACCCCAGTCCGTTATCTCCGGTAGCTCTTACTCCTCCTGTTTATCCAAGTTCATGGATGGTGCCTTCGCCTCAGCCAAGAAATGGGCCTTTCCATTATCCTAATTTGTTGCCCAATCCCAACTCGATAATGTATAAGAACCAGGGTGGATCGTGGAATCGTAAGTATATTTTAGTAAAGTTATAGTGTATTTTTCAGTCGGCGAAGTGATGGATTAAGAATACTAATGGCACCACCCTGTTCCATCCCGGGAGTGTCTTATGAGATGACTAAGAGGGTAAGTCAGGCAGACAATAGCCACTGCAAAGTAGATATTGTCTGCCTGACATACTTCCTCAAGAAGGAAAACTCGAAAACAAAACCCTATACTAACCTGTCTGGAAAGCGTGGTATAGTATTCTAATATCTCTCCATGTGTATGAAGGAGACCCGTGCAAGCAGTGGGACTTTATGGGTTTAGATGATGGTGTTTTTACTTTGTACTACTTACCTTGTTAGACGAAATTAATAAAGTTAATTTTCTGTACAAAATAGCGACTATAATAGTAGTGTGTAAAGCTCGAGCGGCCTCAGTTTTTTGCTAGTTCTCTTAGCTCTAAGATATCTTTCTAAATTGTCTGATATCTGATCTCCTTTTTTCAGAATTACTAAGTAGTTACATTATTAACTTATACTAATACTTACGAGTTACTTTATAACATAAAGCACTAAATTAATACTTATCAGTCTTTTTGGATTTTAAAATAGATTTTATTAAAAACAAAATCAATCAAAATCAGATGTTGAACTTGATAAATACATACAAACAAACACCACGACAGTACTGGCCATAATGGTTTAAGTATGAACTTTTTCTTGTAGCGATGTCGAATGGCGCTGAAATGGGTATGCCGCAGCCGATGGTGATGCAACCTGTGTACCAGCAAATGTCCAACGAGGGGAGACCTGTGAGTATCATTATATTACGAAGCATATCATTAAATATTATTATTATTAACTAACGAGGAGGAGGCGCTCATAGCCAGGTGCACTTGCTGTTCGGTAAACGATCAGCGGGTTAAGCAACCAAGGGCGCGGTAACCCTATAGATGGGTGACCGCATAGTGGTATTCCATCTGAGCGTCTCCGTGCTTCGGAGGGCGTCGTTAGATCACGACAGAGGCTTAAATATGGGCGATCTAAATAACTCTGTCACCAGGTTGGCCACTAACCAAACGATAAGAAGATTATAAACGATTTCCGATTTTGCACAATTTAGGTAAATACCAACTACAAACTGAACGTCATATTTTTTTGCTCGAAAGTTTCATACAAAAATACCTTTTCAGACATGTTTTGTTTAAGAATTATTTTATTACCCTGTACCCTGTTCTGAAAAACAAAGAGTATCTATAATTTTCGTTATAAGTACCTGACTATGGCGAAACGTATGGAAATTAGTATTAGTAGTAATAATTTAGGCCTGTTTATAAAATGTAATTTTTTTTATTCTTATGCCACTAGGTTATTTATTTCATTTAAATAAAATTATAAAGTCTTTGTCTAACAATTTTGGCTTGAAAAACAAAAGATTCAATTTTTAAAATACAAAATTTTTAGTTCTTAAGGTTTGGTATTTGCCTTGAGCTATGCCTGGTACTTATAAGATATTTGTAATATTCGCTTGTTTGTTTGTCAGACGACGCTGAGCCAGATCCTGAACTGCAGCTCGCAGGCGAGCAGCGGCTACCAAAGCAACTTCACCGGCAGCTCTGTCTCACTCGACACACAGAATATCTCGGGTTTGTAACACTAAAGTACTTTCCATTGATTAAATAGCTGGTGAAGCGGTTCTTCTTAAGGAGAGGTCTGGCGCTCATAGCCAGGTGCACTCGCTGTTCGGTAAACGATCAGCAGGTTAAGCAACCAAAGGCACGGTAACCCTATAGATGGGTGACCGCATAGTGGTATTTCATCTGAGCGTCTCCGTGCTTCGGAGTGCACGTTAAAAGTCGGTCCCGACTGTTGATAGTCGTTAGATCACGACAGAGGCCTAAATATGGGCGATCTAAATAACTCTCACCAGGTTGACCACTAACCAAACGATAAGAAGAAGATTGATTAAATAGGTGGTGAAGCGGTGGTAGCCTAATAAGAAAGAGACAAGAGTAGAACTCTTGAGGTGTGAAATTAATCCCGACCTGAAGAACCAATGTAAATTTCACTTTGTGGAATTTATACGTACTTATCTAATCAACTGACTTACTATTCGTTAACGGCGAAAGAAAAGGCTAAGGAAACCCACATGTCTTAGAAGAAATTCTAAAGACATGTCTGATTCACCAACCCGCATTAGGCTAGCGTGTGTGAATTAGGGCCCCCTCTCTCTCTTGATAGAGGAGAGGAGACCCGTGCCCAGCTGTGGGACATACATATATGGGTTGTTATTATAATGTATAATGTGTGTGTTGTAGGTGGTGACGGCAGTAACGTGGCGTCTCCATCCGTGTCTCCGATCAGTAAGACTCACAGCCCCGCGCCTTCTTCTGACGCTGAACGCTCACAACAAGGTAACATACAGATATACAGTCCCGCACCACAGAACTTACCTACTCTGTGTTGCGGATTTTTTAATTTACTTTTATTATACTACTTGGGTGGCAAACAAGCATATGGCCTGATGTTTACAGTTACCGTATCCTATAGACACTTTTTTTCTTTTATACTACCAAGGTGGCAAACAAGCCCGCCCGCCTGATGGTAAGCAGATACCGTAGCCTATGGACTTTTGCAACACCAGGAGTGTTACTCACGCGTTGCCGACTCTTTAAAAACCTTATAACTCCTTTCTTGAATAAAAACTTGCAATACAGAAGCTTTCACTTGCGTGTTGCCTTTAAGATGGGAGTATCCCTGGGATAGGAATACGTTTCTTTCAAAACACATTCCTAAATGAGCGCTGAAGACCTGTACTCACACACAGGAACACAACTACAGTATGTAGTTATTTGTCTGTGGTCTTCTGTAAAGTAGAGGTCCTTACCTAGTCGGGCTTGCTTGCTTGAATGATTGTCCTGCTTCTCATTACTTATAGCATGGAGTTATCTAGAAAGGAGTTAAATATTTTTCGTAGAGTCGGGAACACGCGAGTGATACTCCTGATGTTCTAAGCGTCCATAGGCTATGGTAACTGCTTACCATCATATTCCATCACGCAGGCCGTACGCTTGTTTGTAAAATAATAAAAAAAACGGGTGTCGACGAGTGATGCAACTTTTGTTTTCCAGAATTAGCGAGTATATTATCGGATCTGCCGATATCTGACCGTCGTGCAGTGGGCTGCGAGAAGAAGACCTTGGAGACCCTCAACAAGCTGTCACCACTCTCTGAGTACAGGAAGATGAAGGCCGACGCTACCAAGGTAATAATAATAATAAAACCAGTCAATGAAACACTCAACCCCATAGCCCAGCAATGTTAGATTTATTTATTCAGAAAACAAACGGTCATACACGAACAAAAATATTCAGAAATATGAGTAGGTACAAAAAGACCTATAGTATAATTAATTTAAACACAATCAGAGTAAAAAAAAAAATTGAAACATTTGGTAAGGTACAGCACTATTGTAGTTGCATATTTTTATACAAGAATAAATTGTCAATATAAATAGTATATAAAACGTATATGCGTGTAGGTACTTTTGTATTCCCATAAGAAGTCTAAAAGAACTGTTATATTTTTGTTATACTTACTACTTAGGTGGCAAATGCCCGCCTAATGGTAAGCAGCTATCGTAGCCTATGGACGCTTGCAATACCAGCCCCTCTAGACAAGTGGCACAAACGGTAGTCGAATCGACAAGTCAAAAAAGCAAATGTATGGGATTTGACGTAAGTTCACGATATCATGTCGTAAACTAACGTCAAATCCCACACATTCCAGAGATACCAAAATAGTGTCACAATAGCTTTACACCTACTCTAGTCGTATCATGGTTGTAGTGTTATAGTGCAGCTATGGTATGGCAACAGTAAGTGTCTCATCCCATTTTAGATTAAAATTCTTTAAGGGCCTCTGCGTGTTGGACGTATGTCCCCGCGTAAGCCTTCCAAAGGCCCGGGTATTCTTCTTGATAATGGAAAAATACCCGTGACAAAGAGAGACATAATAATAAATTTGTTTATTTCTCACCACAGACCAAGTACATAGTTATATGAATAAACAATTTCTTATGCTATTATGCTCACATGTTTGGTCGTAGATCGCTGGTGCCTGTGGCAGGTAATGAAAACCTGTGTTACAGGTCACCAGGCCTCCACCTCACATAGACTTATATTAAAAAACAAATAGAAAAATGAATTTAGACGTGTGTGCAAATTACATTATATTATTTTTAAAGGTACATTATAATTAAAATGTCGTGTCGTATATATTGATATGACTGCCTTGGTGGTCCAGTGGTCGCAGTATGCGCCTGCTGGGCACTAGGTTGTGGGACACAGGACAAAACTATGTGTGGCCCACAAAGAGTTGTTCTGATGTGGTGTAATAAAAAATATATAGTACTAGTTGTTGCCCGCTGGATGGCGATTATCGCTGTAAAAAGTAGCCTATGTGTTATTCGAGACCATAATCTATCTCTGTGCCAAATTTCATTCAGATCCGTTCAGACGTTTTTACGTGAAAGAGTAACAAACATCCATCCATACTTACAAACTTTCGCTTTTATAATATCAGTAGGATTTTATTTTCACAATTTTTTATTTTATTTTATTATTTCTTTAACCTTGTACCTACTACGTTATAAGTAAATAGATTTTATTTTTTTCATTATTATTACATGACACAAAAAAAAACTTGAAAAAAAAGTCATTTAAAAAAAAAGTCGTCTTGTGCGATGCCATAAAGTGTCCTAATCACAGCTCTGTACTGCGGCAACTTATGCTGTAGCGCTGATTTTGCTAATCGGGTATTAGTGAATCCACGGTCACGGAAGGAATTTAAGGATTCCCGAGAGACTATAGCATGGGGTCAAGAAGGGAGTTATAAGGTTTTTAAAAGGTCGGCAACGCGCGAGTGATACCCCTGGTGTTGCAAGCGTCCACAGGCTACGGCAACTGCTTATCATCAGGCGGGCCGTATGCTTGTTTGCTCCCTTGGTATCAAATCCAGTATTTACCTTGAAAAATCATTAGTAGTTAGGTCAAGAAAGAAGTAAAAAATTGCCTTAAACAACGTAAACGACATGAATGCACAATGCATTCATTTCAATTAATTGATTTATTTATTGTCTGCATCAAGGTAGCTGTCTAAGTGTCGATATGTATCTACTGAATAACTATGCATTTAGGAACAGAATTGGCAACAAAATTGTATCATTGAATTTTTTCAATGGAAAATTTTAAGTCAAATAAGTGTAATTGCGTATTGAGAATTTCAGAGATGTAGGGCGCCATAAAAGTGAGCAAACTCGTCTACGGAATGAACTTTACCTTTAAATAGATCACATCTAAATAAATTAGGTACAGTGTTGTAGTTGTGTTCCTGTGTGTCAGTTCAAGTGTCTAGGCTTACCATGTTAACACTTTGAAGGACAGTGAACGCCTATAGACGCCATGACAGTAAAACATCTATTGTGTCTACGTTACTGTCCGCGAAAGTCTTAAACGCGAGTCGTTCGCACGAGAAAGAGGGACGGAGCTATATCGTGTGTAGATATAGCTCAGTCCTTCTTTTTCGCTCGAACGACTCACATTTTGCCTCCAGTGCCCATTTAAGGTAGCATTTTATTAAACGTTTTTATATCCCAGTGTTACCTAATATAAAATCCTGGTGTTAACATCGTCAACACAGCATTGTAAAGTTTAAAAGTGTAGTTTTATCATAATTCGTTCAGTAGCTTTTGCGTGTTGGAGTAACAAATATCCATCCATACTTCCTTACAAACTTCTTTTGTAATAGGTACTTATTTAGATACCTATTAGTAAAATGTGTATTAATTATTAAGTGGGTATGTAAATATTTATAAAGATTCTTTGAACATAGTTAAATGCGATTTTTTTTTTTTTTTATTATTTTTTATACTACTTGGGTGGCAAACAAGCATACGGCCCACCTGATGTTAAGCAGTATCCGTAGCCTATAGACGCTTGCATTACCAGAGGTATCACTTGCGTGTTGCCAACCCATTTTTTTACACCAGGGCTTTAAGATGGAAGTAACCCTGGGATAGGAATACGTATCTTTCAAAACGCATTCCTAAATTTAATTTAATTTAATATACATACTTAATATTAACGAATGTATTTGTTCACTAGGCTATGCGTGAGAACGTGGGGAGCGGGTACCGCGTGCCCACCACGCGCTGGTCCGGCTGCTACTTCAGCCGCACCTCGCCCGCACCTATGAACTTGAACGAGAACAACGAGGCCGTCACTGTAAGTTAAAACAATAATACCTTTAACCGTATCCAAAATGATCCACCAACCTGAATTTAGGCTACGTTTTGACCAGAGATGTGCGAAGATGCATAGCGTGGGATGTGTTTGTTAAAAACAAATAGAATCGCTTCTATGCCCGGCAAACATGTTGACAAATTGTTTAGAAAGCATTTTTAGGTCTCTTTGGTTCATTCTTCTCGAGGCCCTACTATAGTCAGCGAATTGGCCGTAGGAAAAAAGTATGTTGGCATTTGTTTTTATGACGTTCATAAGTATCATGTATTTGATCTAAATTAATAAATGAATTTGACTTTGACAAGCGCAAAGTCGCCGGGCATTAAATGAGACTAACGACAAAAATTAAGAAACTACATAATATAAAAATTATCCAATTATGTACAAGTAAGTAAGAGGTGGTGGCCGAGTGGGAAAGTAACCGACTTGCACGCAAGAGGTGCGAGTTCGATCCCGGGTGGCAGTACCAATGTGAATTTCACTTTTTGGAGTTTGTATGGACTCAAAGTTAATTTGTCTTAGAAGAAATTCTAAAGACATGTCTGATTCACCAACCCGTATTAGGCCAGCGTGTGCGAATTAAGCCTCTCTCTGTTTTTTGTTAGAGGAGAGCAGACCCGTGCCCAGCAGCCCTACGTACCTACATGGGTTGTTTTTATTAATTATTTTTATTAAATACATTGTCTTGATTACGCTCATCATTTTTTTCTGTAATTAGTAATTACTGTTGTTTCTTCTATTATATGAATACCCAAGTTCTGAGTGGAGACCTGGCGACCTGTAACACAGGTAATATTTTACCTATCTCAGGCACCAGCGATCCATGACCATGTTAGTTTATACCGTAGCATGTAAGAAACAATATTTTGTAACTAGGTTATGGTGAGAAAAATAAACGATTATTATTATTGGACTGCCTTGGTGGTCCAGTGGCCGCAGTATACGCCTGCTGTGCACGAGGTTGTGGGTTCGATTCCCACACAGGACAAAACTTTGTGTGACCCACAAAGAAGTGTTCTGAGTCTGGGTGTAATTTGTGTCCGTTAATTGTATGTTTGTAAAGTCCCCCGCGACACAGAGCTTGTTATCTAGTGCGGGAGTTGTCTTTTTTAAAAATAAAATAAAATATTATTATTACTAATCTTAATATATATATTTCTTGTGTGCGTGTGTATGTGACTGAACTCCTCCTAGACGGGTGGACCGATTTTGATGAAATTTTGTGTGTGTGTTCGGGTAGGGCCCTGGATGGTTTAGATTCACAATTGGACCCGGTAGGTGGCGCTGCTGTCGGTATTTCAGCTTTTTCCGGCAGGACGACGTCTGCCAGGTCCACTAGTAATATAATAATTCTCTGTTGTGTTGTTAAGCCCGAGAAGGTGTGGAACAGGTCGGAGCTGGTCCGTCCGAACATCGCGGAGAGCGCGTGCTCCCCGACGCCGGCCCCGCCACACTCACAGTCCCCCAGCCCCAACTCCTGCCGCTACATGCAGTTGTATTCACTGCTCAGAGACGTTGGACTGCACAAGTATATTGGTAAGTTATTATTCTTTTTATAACTAAAAATATGGCAAACTAGCCAGTGTCGCCCTTTGACAGCGACAAAGATCTAGGGTACCCTTGGTTTCTTCGTTCTTAAATCTTTGTTTATTTATTTATTACTAGCTGTTGCCCGCGACTCCGCCGCGTGAATGTCAGTTATCGCTGTAAAAAGCTTAAGTATATGTTATTTCAGACCATAATCTATCTCTGTGCCAAATTTTATCTGGCCTGAGTTTCTTGCTAGTTCTTCTCAAGGCTCCACGTCAGCGAACTAGCAGTAGAAAAATTTTGCTGTCATCATCTTTCTGGTTTATTCATAATTTATGACCTTCATAAGTGTTACTTTGTAACCTAAATGAATTTTGAGTTTGAGTTTATCCAGATCCGTTCAGTAGTTTTTACGTGAAAGAGTAACAAACATCCATCTATCCATACTTACAAACTTTCGCGTTTATAATATTAGTATGATAGTCACGTCAACAGTACACATATACAACATTGAAGAAGAATACAGTATTTGATAATGGTTCTTATATGTATACCCATGAGAGGCATGTACAACTTACACCAACTTCAAAAGTTTTATGATTTAACTCAAAAACTATACCTACAGATTTTAAAATTCACCATTAGAAAGCTACATTTATGCGGATAACATAAAAAATACGGGATCCTAAGAAAATTAAATAAATTTATTTGCTAATACGGGACGTGCCGCTACTTTTATAATAAAGTTATTAATTGTTGTGTATGTGTATGTCTGTGTACAGATCTATTCAAGAAGCACGAGTTAGACATGTCGACGTTCACATCACTGAACGAGGCGGACCTCATCGAGATCGGCATCAGCGCGTTTGGAGCTCGTAGGAAAATGCTGCTATTGATAGCAGGTAATATTATATGTATAGCAATACGTATATGTCCCACTGCTGGGCACCAGCCCCCTCTCCTTTATCAAGAGTACAGAAAGAGTTTGGGCCTTAGTACAAACGCTCTGGCCTATTAGAGGCATAAAAGCATATTAAAGATACAGGAAAATGCATCTTAAGTATCTAACTTTAGAAGCAATTATCCCTAAACTTGTGTGATGCACTTGTGTCTTTCTTCGTTAGCATGACAGTAATGCAAGGTGTAATATAAGTATGTATGCAATACTACAGCAACATTATTGACTGCATGTGCGGTCTAGTGCCTTGTGTTGTGGGTTCGATTCCCACAAGGGCAAAACTTTGTGTGATCCATAAATATATTTTTTTGTTTGTAAAGACTCTCGCACTAGAGATCGAGCTCTGTGTCGCGGGGGACGTTACAAATACACAATTAACGGACACAAATGACACCCAGACTCAGAACAACTCTTTGTGGGTCACACAAAGTTTTGTCCTGCGTGGGAATCGAACCCACACTTTCGTGCACAGCTGGCGCATACTAGGTCCACTGGACCACCAAGGGCAGTTTGTTTCGAGTACTGTGTACGTGAATTGTATTCTTTTTACAGGAAATCAAACTAGATCATAAAGGAGAACCTTTTATATTAAGGCCGCCATCTATAATTACTATAATTCTTACTTTTTAGTACCTAAGTATATTAAATTCGTAATTATTTTTTTACAGATCTGAAAGCCCAAAAGAGCAGTTTCCAAAACTCTGGTGTCGCTGAAAGGAAGATGGTCGGTTCGCCATCTCAGTTCGGCACTCTAACTCAAGATAAATGGTAGACTTATGTACAAAAACAAATATAAGCCACGTATATTGACGGTCAGATTATATACAAAAATATTAAAACAACGATAGAGGTTTATAGGTAGGTATATATTTTCATTTCTAGGTTATCCGCATAGACAAAGACCAAAAGGTGTTGCTGGACAGTAACCATAAATAAATGTATTTTTTAAAGATAAGCAAAACTTATATAAAACCACAATGTACGTGGCTTTTAAAGACTGAAGGCTGTTAGACTGATTTGCCATAAGCGCCTTTTAGTACAAAATAATGATCTCTGCTTACTCCCATTTTTTTCAAAGCTATACAGGATTGTGTATATGCGCATGAGTCGACCAATATTACAAAGTAGAACTTTTTAATTATGCTGATATTCACAATAATATTTATTAGCCTCTTTTAAAATGAAATTAGTATACAAAACAGGTTAAAATTAGGGAGGCATGGGGGTTGGTAAGTGTGAGCTCTTGCTCTTTAGAAAACTTAGTATATTTTCCACTGCCTTTTTAAAGGCGAAAGGACTCCCTTCCCGTTCTATCAACAATGTAATTCAACGAGTGATATATATGTACTAAGCATCATATACCCAATGCAATTTATATGTACCATAGACTGATGTAAGTATATTTTTTATATTATTACCTCCTTAATGAGTTCCTCTATGATATTTTAAGAAGTACATGTAATTTTTCAAGTGATTGCTCTAAGCCTGTTCTATATCGTTGATTTTTTTTTTGAGATATTTTATGAGATTTAGTATGTAAGTTGTT
This sequence comes from Trisateles emortualis, assembly GCA_947095525.1. Taxonomy (NCBI): domain Eukaryota; kingdom Metazoa; phylum Arthropoda; class Insecta; order Lepidoptera; family Erebidae; genus Trisateles; species Trisateles emortualis. Next base: position 16,233,929 of record OX352745.1, read on the forward strand.
TTTTTTTATATATGAGTATTTTTACGATAGCTAAAAGCATACGACGACGATTTGATCTCCATATAGACAATTGTTGAAGTAAACGGGCCAAGAGCCATAAAATAAGTTAACTTTTGTTTTTTTTTTATAGAATTTTTAATCATAGCTTATGAGCATGTTTTATTTTTTAACTCATCATTTTACTTAGATTTAAGTACATAATATTCCGACTAAATATTTCGATTATCATTTGGCTTTTAACGTTTGATTAATTATTGGTTAGGAAAATGTCAAAAATCAAGTGTTAGCGTTCCTTCTAATTCCATATTTTGCGAATTATGATTTTCAAGGAGGCTGTTTGGTCTGAAATTGAAAAATCGCACTTATTTCTTCATGCTTTTTCATATACCAGAATTTTTAAACAGTCAGTTTGACCGTTATCGAGGTGACATTTTTCAGTTTAGATAAAACAAAAATCTATTATATTATGATCATTTTCCGCACAATCGGCAAAACATTGGACAGCGAAAATTGACTTGATTTTAAATACGACTAATTATTAAACATTTGCGTATACGACGTGACTATTATTCTATTATATCTGTATCGAAGCGTCACGCGTCATCGCGTTAGCGTCACTGCAACATTTTAATCAGTTAACATTTTAATATGTATCACCCAATCGTTATGTGTTTGTAATTATTAATTTAAATTTAAGTTTTTTTACTGCATTTTTGATTTTAACCATATTAACATGCTAATTTATGTGAATGCTTTTGTGTTTTAGATTATATATTTTATCTACATAGTATTGTAACGTTTTGGTACATAACTATTGCGATCTGACTGGTACCTATAAAATAAGATTGGTATACAGAAAGTTCAACTTATTTATGCGTCCAACGCTGTGTGTGCGAGTTCTAAAGCGCAAATAAATAAGTTAAACATTTTTTTTAAACATCTTTTTTAACCATGGAGTTATGTACCATTTCATTTACTCTACGATACCTACTTTTATAAAGATCATAAAATGTAATTGTTTTAATCATGAACTTTTGATTAAGATCTATCGGTTTTAAAGTATGATTATGAGATGTTTGTAGACTTTTGTTTTTAGATTATGGAATATGATAAATTAATTTTGATGTGTATGTATTTAACTATCTTACTTTTGATGTTTTTTAGTTAATGTATTTTTGGTGTCAGGTTTTACCAGTTTAGTTTTATATTTTCAAAGAAATAAGGTCATGTTATTGCCATTTTAAGTTTTGCTTGTCTGATTAAAGTTTCAAAGTATAATATGGTTTTTATTGACATTTTATTCCTATACTTAACTATTCTAGTACTTATAACATTACGTACTTACAGACATGCCTGGCATGAAGAGAATTAAATAGCAATATTTAAAAAAAACTAAGATAATATACTATCAGTAACACTACAATAGAGGCGCTCATAGCCAGGTGCACTCGCTGTTCGGTAAACGATCAGCGGGTTAAGCAACCAAAGGCGCGGTATCCTTATAGATGGGTGACCGCATAGTGGTATTTCATCTGAGCGTCTCCGTGCTTTGGAGGGCTCGTTAAGTCTGTCCAGACTATTTAGAGTCGTTAGATCACGGCAGAGGCCCAAATATGGACGATCTAAATAACTCTGTCACCCGGTTGGCCACTAACCAAACGATAAGAAAGAAAGAGAGACTGCAATAGAAAAAGATTTCATTTGTACATGCAGGCAAGACGTTATGAAGTGCTAAGTTTGTTTAATGTGCGGATAACTAACTTTATAATTTTATAAACGAAAAGAAATAAGTCAAGAGGTTCTGTGACACTGACAGTAACGACCTTGCAATTTTGACATCTGTCAAACAAGGTCGTGCGGCGAATAATAAATTGCATCATATTTTTAAAAATCTTTACATTTGCCTAAAAATATGGGTAACGCAAGTGCAACGGCAGCAGATGTGAAAGTAGTGAATGCGGCGCCACCGGCTGAAGGTGAAAAGCCGAAGTTGAAGCCGTGCTGTGCCTGCCCTGAAACTAAGCGGGCGCGAGACGCATGGTGAGGTTAACTAGACAATTTATTATATAACGCAACAGTCTATATTATACAAAAGCCGGGTCTTGTAATACCTTGAGAGTTCTTTATATTTAAACGTCCCCTTATCGTAAGGAAACACTCGTCTTACAAGAAATACTAAAGTAATGTCTGATCCAACAACCCACAATTGGCCAGCGTGTGTGGAGTTGAGCCTAAACCCTTTCAGCTCTCTTGACTGACGGAAGCTCGTGCCCAGCATTGAGACTAATATGGGTTGCTATTAATATTTACATTAGGTATTAAATAGGGTATTAATGAATTCAATGTTTCTATATACCAAACATGCAAGTAATATAATAATAACCTTTTATTTATAATCGTAGGGTTACAAGAGGTCCCTAAGTTCGGTGTGCCTTATGGCATAGGCCTCCTTCAATTCCTTCCAATAGGTCCTGTCCCATGCCACTCTCATCCAGAATGGTCCCGCTGTCTGTTTCAAGTCGTCTTCCCATCTCCTGACTTTACGACCCCTACCTCTTTTGCCGTCTCTAGTAATATAGTACCTGGCAAACATTTAGAAAAAAAAATCGGCGTAGTTTGCCCATGTACAGCAATGCAGTCGAATCGCAAGGTGCATAGTTTGACAGTATGACATACAATGACGCGAATCCTTCAATCCTGTGATTCTCACTGCTTACAACCAGGGGTTGTTTATCTGGTTATAAGCATTTTGTTTGCCATCCATGTACTTAGTATAAAAAAAAACTAATGTCATACCATTATGAATATGCAAAATAATAAACAATTTTTGACTGAAATATTATTTTTTGTTTTCAGCATAATTGAAAATGGTGAAGAAAACTGTGGTGCACTAATAGAAGAACACAAAGCATGCATGAGAAAGATGGGCTTCAATATTTAAATAATGTTACAAGACTGGATTTGAGAATGTGTAAAATAAATGCCTCTTCTACACCACAACATACTAACAAAAGCAACACTATGGGTGTTCTTGTTCTTTATACATAAGTTACCGTTTATAACAGTATGGTACCGTATACCTATATCATCATCATGGACGTTGCTACACTGCTGAGAATCGTGACTAACTATAACGCATCTACAAGACAATACAGTTTGACTCCTACTTGTCAGACTTTTGAAGAAACAGAACATAAAATGACCATAACTGAATAAGCATGACTATATGTTAAAGCTATAGCGATAAGAACTACATTACGTATGCGTTGAAATTATAAACAACAAAAAGATGAAGAGATTATGTGGATTGTGTTTATAGAAGAAAGTCTTAAGTGGAATTAGTTTCCACACGTCATAATTTTGTGAGATGGTACTGCACTTTTGTCAGCAACCATACATATTACCTCATAATGATGTCTGACCATGTCGCTATAGCTATATATAACAAATGAAATTGACTTAACGTTTGCGATGGGAGCATCGTTTTATATGTCAAAAGTGACATATAAAAGTTTAATACAGATAACATAAGTTTTTGGTATATAAGTAAAATACCCCTGTAATAAGTAACCACAGAAAAAGTATGGGTTGGCGTCTTATGTAGAGGAGGCATTAGTTTATTCTATTTAAATATTCTTTTTAAAAAATATAAGGAAATGTTATTTAGAAAATACATTACCTTAATCATATTAAGGTGATGTATTGAGAATATTTTAAATAGAATAATGCAAGTTAATGTAGTTAATTAAAAATCTCATTTCTTACTAAAAGTGAGTGCATTTGTAGATAATTAAAAATGTCCTGATCACATGTCATATTAAAAATCCATAAAGTATAGTTTCTTTTTTCTAACTAAGAGTGTGGAAATTTGTAGAAAAACTTACAAATTCTAATGGATGTGATGACATTGTAATCAATGAAAAAATTGTCTTGTATGGAATAGTTTTAATCATCTGTGTCATAAAATAACACAAACCATAGAAGTTGAGTTGGCGGTATTTTTTTTTAAGGAAAATAGCGCGCTAATTGTCACAAGAGCCACGTGACAATTATTAAGCATACAAAACATTTGCTTAGAAATAAAACACTATCGAACATGAAATTGGTTCACACCCAAGTGTTAATATTGTCAAAAAATGTGTGAATGAGGAATGTGTATGTGTATTTATTAATTTTTGAGTTCTTATACTTGTTTCTGAACTAAAAATTCGTTTGCCAAAGATGACTTGTTTACTTCTCTTTATATTAACTAAAACTATTGGTAGTTTTTAAGAATGCATATTACAAGAAATTATGTACTTACATGTTTGTTGATTAGTCAGCTTAAAAGCATTCCTGAGTCATCATTAAAATAATAAATTATTGTAAATAATAATACGTGTTTTTTTTCCTTATTTACTTTTTATAAAAATAATACTGCAGGGAGATTTGACCCGCCTGATGGTAAACAGTTAGCCTATGGACGCTTGCAAATATCAGGAGTGAAAGAAATGTTATTTTAAAAATATTGCCCTTAAGATATATGCATTGGAAACCCATGTCTCAAAGGAGCACGACTATACCACTGTGAGTAGTCATTTGGCTATCAGTAAGGAGGTTCCAGGCACTTCCTCAGTCGGGGTTCCTTACTTGTTTATGAGTCAGATACTGATCTAAATTAGAGAACCTACCAGCCTGGCAGCTCTTTTCATTGCTCTACCTCCTATACTCTTACCGTGAAAATCACAGCCACGTGTACGCACTGTTCGGTAAACGATCAAAGGGTTAAGCTATCAAGGGCGCGGTAACCCTATAGATGGGTGACCGTGTATTTCATATGATGTTTCCGTGCTTCGGAGAGCTAAAAGTCGGTCCCGACTATTAACACTTGTTAGATCACGACAGGCCTAAATATAGCGATCTGAATAACTCAGTCACCAAGTTGACCACTACTGTCCACACGGAGTTTCAGAAAGTTACTACTTACATATTTATGTCTTAAAATACAGCCAGACTCGCAACAACTATATTTCGGCCACAAATTCGGCATCATCACAGTGGCAAGGAACTACCCGTACAGTTTAACATAGGGCGTTAAGTACTAGCGATTTTCGCCTTGTAATTGTGATGGGCGGCTGGAAATTAAATGAAAAATGTTTTATTTTCAGCGTTTAACAATAACTTAATCTATACTAATATTATAAAGCTGAAAAGTTTATTTTTGTTTGTTTGTTTGGTTAAACGCGCTAATCTCAGAAAGTACTGATTCGATTAGAAAAATTTTTTTTTTGTTGAATAGTGCATTTATCCAGGAAGGGTATAGGCTATATAACATCACGCTATTGATCATAGCGTGGTGTTATATAGCCTATAGCCTTCCTGGATAAATGGGAGTAGAGCAGTAGTGAGATATGTTGCAAAATTGAGGAAAATATTCCAAATTACGCGGACGAAGTCGCGGGCGACCCCTAGTATTTAGGTAATACAAGTACTTTACATTTTGACGAGTATTTTTCAAGCGCTGTTAGTTTTAAACATAAATAACAATTTTGTGGTCTCCACACTAGGCAAGCCTGTATCGTGATAGCAAACAAATAAAAATATAATTAAAATCAATTTGGAAATTCTATATTTACTTCTATTCTATGGTGAACATATAACATCGATAATGTTGCTAATAAATACCTTATTGATCACATAAAGTAGGTAGGTGTAGAACTGAACCTAGAAAATATGGTTTGCAGGGAAGCACAGGATTATTTTGTATCTACTTAGTATAGAATTCTATTTCTGTCTTAATAAACGAGTACAGTTTCGGCCAAGTTCCTATATAAAATAAATAGCAAATTTGTAATATTAAATATTGTGAAGATAAAGGTAGGCAATGTGTGGTATGATTGGCATAAGTATCTAGCTTTTGAATCGGGAGAAATTATTCATTTTACTCCTCTTCTGATCTTGGATATCCTCGGTATCCTTGATTTTTACTACTTAATTAGAGGAATATTCTAAAGACTGTTCGGCATATTTATATATCTTACCTTGAACTGCGTCGGTGGGTCAGTAGTGGGTTCGATTCCCGGGTCGGGCCAAAAAAATGATATTGAGTTTTTCTGACAAGAAATTCACAATAGACGCCCGGAGTTTGTGAAATTGGCGGTGTATACACTCCCGTGCCCCGGAAACCACGTTAAGCCGTTGGTCCTACGCCTGATCTCTCTCCGGTCATGGCGGATTGCCGTCGCATCGAACTATGAGAGTGGGGGCATAAAAAGTGCACTTGTGTTTGCGCACACACCTGTGCACTATTTTAATCTTTATTATATAACGGCACTGTCCGCATTTGCATGCAGCATGCATAGAATAGAATAGAATAGAAAACTCTTTATTGTACACCGGTTACATTAATGATACAGATATTATTTTACAGATTTATGTACAATGGGCGGCCTTATCGCTAAAAGCAATTTCTGCCAGGCAAACTTTGGATGGACAGAAGAGAAAATTAAATATAATATATTATATTATTATATGCATATGACGTACGTACGCCACATGAATCTAAAAATCGTCTTTCTCAACAGTTCCAAAGGTGTTACATTTACTAACGTCTATTAAATTGCCAATTTATTATACTCATTATCTACATACGTAGGTATTTAAAAGTAAATCAATTCAGGCACTACCAAATACTAATCTGGGGTCATAAGTGTATCTCATATTATCATGTAGGCGACGTAGACCGACAATGTCGTCAATTTTATTTAATATGTAGTAGGTATTTATATTTTCATGTGCGAGCCAGTTTCATGGTCATTGCCCTTAGTTGCCTACATTTAACAGATCAAAGTGAAAGTCATTTTATTTATTCAGATCTAGGTACCGTCGAAAAATGACAGTTTATTTCTTCCTACGACCTATTCGCTGACAAGGATAGGGCCACGAGAAGAATTGGCAAGAAACTCTGGCTTAATCGCCAGGGTATAAAATAACAACCCATATATTATGTCCCGCTGCGCTGGGCACAAGTCTCCTCTCCTCTATCAATCAAGAAAGAGAGAGGGTTTTAGGCCTTAATTCACACACGCTGGCCTAATGCGGGTTGGTAAATCATACATGTCTTTAGAGTTTCTTCTAAGACATGTACCTAAGTTTCCTCACATTGCACTCTTAATGGAAAACTAAGAAAACTATTAACTAATATTATTATTTGAGAATCAGAACTAAAACTCGGAACGATAACTAAAAACTGAGGAAGGACCTCCACCTAATAGACAAGAGCACAGCCAAATGTCTACTGCAGACAGCAGTGTAGTTATGTTTCTGTTATTTAAGAATGCATTAACGTATGATAATCCATTATGAAATTCTGGCATTAATATTTTGGGATAGCTACTAGCTACACGCAATCGATGTTTGTGAGCCTCTAGACAAGTGGCATAGTGGCGAGTCGAATCGAAAAGTCAAAAAAACAAATATATGGGATTTGACGTAAGTTTAAGATATAATGTCGTAAACTTACGTCAAATCCCATACATTTATGTTTTTGACTTTTCGATTCGACTACTGTTTATGCTACTTGTCTAGAGGCTCTGGTGTTGCAAACGTCTATAGGCCCCGGCCGGTAACCGCTTACCGGCCTATAGACGCTTGCAACCCCAGAAATACGCTTGTTTTCCGCCTCCGTATGGTCGCAAAAACTTAAAAAAATTGCGTCATGTTTTCTGGTATTTTATCAAAAGATTTTGAAACCAGAAATAATTATTACATCGTAGGTAAGTAACAATGGTTGGTTGGTATCATTAACAGTAGGTATTAATAAAGATGAACTTTGATTATAATAATTGCATATTATCTTATATTTCTTTTTGTAAGTGAAAATAACTGACGTAGGTCGTAGGTCTCCAAGTATGGCGATATCTTTCAATCGTAGTTCGAACTCAGAGGCCGACGGCGGCGTTCTAATCTAAAAACTGTCGAAATAATTAGTGATGAAGTTCGTTGAGAAAATCGTGGCAAAGCGGGAAGATGATTCAGCTGCAAGTTCTGTGCAGTCTGTGGATAGTTATGAGTGAGTACTATTTTGTTTTTTAAAGTGATCATTTCTTTAGGCGCGTCGAGCACTTTTTGGGTGAGCAAAAATCTTGGAACTCACGTAATCGTCACCGAACGTCTTCCCTATTGTTGTAAAACAAGTTACTCAGCTTTCATTTCTGTCGGCAGTCCCCTAAGACTGCCCTGCATGGTTTTTTGTTAAAAAGCTTTTTTCTACTTTGTCAACGGGCAATTCAGGTTAATTATTTTTCTATGTCCGCATCCGCATGTGTATCTATCCTTCGGGGCCCCTCGAGTTAGTGCTTTATTTATACTACCAAAGCGGCAAAAAACGTATGGCCCGCCTGATGGTAAGCAGTTACCGTAACCTATGGACGCTTGCAACTCCAGGGGTATAACTCGCGCGTTGCCGACCCTTTATGAACCATATAACGCTTTGTTTGTTTAATGTACTACCTCAAGATTTTATTCACAAGATCGGTTGCATTATTATATATAACTAGCGGCCCGCCCCGACTTCGTCCTCGGTTAAACTATTTTCAGCGCAACTTCCTTTTTATTTACATAAGAAGCTTCTCCTGACAATAACAAACACAACTAAAAAAGAAATACTGAAATAGGTCCAGCCGTTCACGTGTGATGAAAAATGAATCCCTATTTTTCTTGGTCACGGCACCAAGGGAAATAGGGATTCATTTTTATATATAAAAAGATTCGAGTTATAAATACTTAATTGAGGCTGTTTTTTTATATACAATACTTGGGTGACAAACAAGCGTAGGGCCCGTATGATGTTAAGCGTTACCGTAGCTTATGGACGCTTGCAATACCATAGGTATCACTTGCGAGTTGCCGATCTATTTTTTTATACCAGGGCTTTAAGATTGAGTATCCTTTGGAAAATGTTCCTTTCAGTATGCATCCCTAAATGCGCGCTGGAGACCTGTACTCACACATAGAAACATTGTGTGTATGTAATTATTTGGCTGTGGTCTTCTGTAAGGTGGAGGTTCTTCCCCAGTCGAGCTTGCTCGCAAGTAGCTGTTGTTGCTAACTCGGCCATACTCCTAATTTTTAGCTTATTTTTCTTCTACCGAAAGTTGCATCATTCCTTTAAATATATTTAGATATACCTACATATGCATAGATAAAATATGGAAACGACCTACATTGTTGGTAATTCGTACTGTAGGTAGGTATTATAATGTTAATCGCAATCGCATGGTCGTCGCGAGCCTTTTTCGAAGGTTACGGGAGTGTGACGTCATAAAACAGCAATTTTATTTTTCTTAACAATATAGGTACCTACTTACGGTAATTAATTTTTGGTAACACTTTTTTCTTTGACTCAATTTTGTTTTTTAAGTACACTGTCTTTAGTATTGTACCGTTTTTATATGATTGTAAACCGACGCGACGAGTGCGACAAAACGGAAGTTTCAATTTTGATGCGATTTTAGGTATAGGTATCTAACTTATCAAATAATAATTGGACAATGGTCAAGATAATTTATCATTTGTTTCATACCTAGCGCGCGTGCATGATATTGTTTTCAATTTATTTTACCTCTTACATAATATTAGGTAAGTATTGTTTGTACTTATTACCTATATATGTAATACCAATAGTTACACACTAGTATTTTACATATTATGTATAGAGGCTTAAATAGCAGAGGCATTACTCACACATTATTGACTTTCATAAAATTTCGCTGATACACTACCGCATATAATATCTACAACATCCGCACCCGCAAAAGCTCAAAATCAAACTCTTCAAGAAAATCCTAATGTATGGGTACCTATAATGATAATCAAATCAATGAGTATACCAGCAAATTTGCCTACAGGAATTTCGTGACAAGAGTGGAAGCCATAAGAAGAATTGTCAAGGCAACTCTGAGCATTTTTAAAAACTTTTAAATCTTTGCTGGGTTTAAAAGTTTTTAAAAATGCTAAAAGGATAAACAATACAAAATTAAATCCAATTTAATATAATAAAATAAAAAAATAAAATAAATCATCGCTGATAGTCTTTAAAATCTTAGACGCATCTTCAAAAAATATGGCTAAGAATCATCTTGATCAAGCCAGCTTTAAAAAACAAAACTGCGTAAAAATCCGTTTATTCGACGTTCATCATTCGGAGCTATGATGCCACGGACAGACATACATACATATACTTACACAATAAAACACATTAAATTTATAACACCTTTCTTTTTTGGTCGGATGTTAAATAAGAGAAGTAAGTTCACGTCTCTTTCCCTAAGTGGAAAGTTATATAGAGACCACGCATTGCCACGTGCTACGGTCAAATTCTTCTTAGACATTCTTCTTTCCTAAGGTTTAGGTAGCCTTCCTATCTCAAATCATGATACTAATAACCCAGAGACCAGATTTCCTAATTAAAGATAAAACATAATTACTTAGTGCGAGAATTGACAGAACTGATAACACGAACATCTGACGTCCGTCGGTGCCGTATCACTGCAAAGTTGAAGGTCTCGTTGGCGGCCATTATTATTGCGTATATAAACTTAAATAATACGCACGTAGAGCTGATAATATACAATCAAATATAGGTAGGTATAACTTCCGTCAGCGGTATCGCTTGCTACGGTATACGTTAATAAAACGAAGTAGCTTTTCTTTAAGTAAGTTTTCCAACTATAATTCGTTCTGCAATAATTTGAATCAGTCGTGTCAACGAATGGCTCATAAGTGGAGAGTAGGCTTATTTAGTAATCTGTAGAGTAGGTACCTTATCTACGTAGGCGATTTCTTTGGAAACTTGTTCGGATTGCTTAGGTAGTGAACATACTAAAAGTCGTGACTCGTGACGTCTAGGGGGCCAAAGATCTCTTTGGAAATAAATGTCCATGATAATACAGTTTTATCCCATCAAATATGCCTGTTAATATAGTTTTCTATGGGTGAAAGAATTGGTAGGTACATAATTATATGAATTCGGGTGAAAGTCGTTTTTAAATTTATCAAAGCAAACAATCATTTTTTTTCTCTTTTTGATATTAGTTTACTTAAAATTGAATTCGATAGATGCGCCTAAGTACCACGTCATAATTAAGGTCGCATTATTCATAGACCTACATTCATTCAGTTTGAAATCCTAAAGAGCATAATAATATACCGTTCGTACATGTTCGCTTTCCTCTTTCCTTTCTCCAGTAATACTTGGTGGGTGACCCTCGAAACTTTGGGAGTCACGCACGATGCGGTACTTCCACATCCCACATACCCTCTCATGGTCTCTTTAAAGAGACAACTACTTCACGATCAGGCAGCGACTTGGCTGCGTTCCTGCCATTGCTGGAGTCCATAAGCGGCTGTTACCAGTTACCGGCAGAAGGGCTGTTGCCGAATTGGCTTGTATGTCACCATTGGCAATAAAAAAAATCAAAGGTACCTAGTATTATCTCGCTCACTCATCTTATTTTGAATACCTACTTTTTAAAAGTGTCTTACGTACTTATTATATAATAAATATAGAACAGTTGTTGTTCCTCAATCGGTATAATATTAGGTCTTTGTCAACATTGTAACGTAATCATTAGGTCAATATTAATAGTTATAAATATTTACTATAGATGAAGAAATATTGATTAGAATTTCGTCAGCCATGACCCCAGACAAACGGTGCTATATTTATTTGATCATAAAACAAGATGAAAGGCGTATTGCTATATTTATTTGATATGTCAACTTTATCTACTGCCCTCTCATAATGCCTTTGTACGCGTTTGCTTTTTTGACGTATTTAAAAAAGACTTTATATTTTCCTGATTTTCATTTTCTGGTTTTCAAACTCAATGAGTTAAATTCGCCTTCGTTTATATGATATTTATTTTTAATAAGTATATTGTAATGCTCTCTTGTGTGTACCTACAATAAAAAATAATCTAAGAATATCTTTCATAGGTAGATATAACACATTCCTTTCAACTAATTTACGCAGCCCCAAAATCGAAAATTAACTTCGATTACCTACTGTTTTCTAAATTGTAGTGCAGGCACAGATTATACACTTACGAGTACAATGCCCTCTGCATTTTTTTTTATTTGTCGTTCGAACATTGTTTTTACAAGCTTTTATTTAGCTTGCAATGTATGTTAGTTTGTTAGTTAGTTTGTATGTTAGCAAATCTTGTGAGCTAAATTTGAAGTACTTGCCGGTGTTTGATGGAGCTGAAATTTGGTATACCTACGTAACTTCGGTGACAATGCAATAATATGGTACCATGGAGCTGGTCTCATGATGCAGTCGGAGGATGGCCATAGGAACTCTTCAACGAAACAAGATAGCCGCGTCGAGTTTGAGTGTTTTGGATTTATCTTGACGAGAACTATATTATAAGATGGGTATTCAGAACGTGATGATGAAGCCGGAAGGTGGCCCTGGCAACTCTTCAAGGAAACAAGATAGCCATGTCGTGTTTGGGTGTTTTGGATTAATCTTGACTAGAACTATATTCTTAGATGGGTGTTCAGGACAAGATGGTGAAGCCGGAAGGTGGCCATGGCAACTCTTCAACGAAACAAGATAGCCGTGTAGTGTTTGGGTGTTTTGAATTTATCTTGACTAGAACTATATTCTTAGATGGGTGTTCAGGACAAGATGGTGAAGCCGAAAGGTGGCCATGGCAACTCTTCAACGAAACAAGATAGCCGTGTCGTGTTTGGGTCTTTTGGATTTATCTTGACGAGAACTATATTCTTAGATGGGTGTTCAGGACAAGATGGTGAAGCCGAAAGGTGGCCATGGCAACTCTTCAACGAAACAAGATAGCCGTGTCATGTTTGGGTGTTTTGAATTTATATTGACGAGTACTATTTTCTTAGATGGGTGTTTAGGACGTGATGACGTGATGATGAAGTCGGAAGGTGGTCATGGCAACTCTTTAACGAAATAAGATATGCGTGTCGTGTTTGGGTCTTTTGGATTTATCTTGACGAGTACTATATTCCTAGGTGAGTGTTGAGGACGTGATGATGAAGTCGGACGGTGGGCATGGCAAATCTTTAATGAAACAAGATAGCCGTGTCGTATTTGAGTTTTTACAAGCTTTTATTACAAGCTTTTATTTAGCTTGCAATGTATGTTAGTTTGTTAGTTAGTTTGTATGTTAGCAAATCTTGTGAGCTAGATTTGAAGTACTTCCCGGTGTTTGATGGAGCTGAAATTTGGTATACCTACGTAACTTCGGTGACAATGCAATAATATGGTACCATGGAGCTGGTCTGATGATGCAGTCGGAGGATGGCCATAGGAACTCGTCAACGAAACAAGATAGCCGCGTCGGGTTTGAGTGTTTTAGATTTTTCTTGACGAGAACTATATTATTAGATGGGTATTCAGAACGTGATGATGAAGCCGGAAGGTGGCCATGGCAACTCTTCAAGGAAACAAGATAGCCATGTCGTGTTTGGGTGTTTTGGATTAATCCTGACGAGAACTATATTCTAAGATGGGTGTTCAGGACAAGATGGTGAAGCCGGAAGGTGGCCATGGCAACTCTTCAACGAAATAAGATAGCCGTGTCGTGTTTGGGTGTTTTTAAATTTATATTGACGAGTACAATTTTCTTAGATGGGTGTTTAGGACGTGATGACGTGATGATGAAGTCGAAAGGTGATCATGGCAACTCTTTAACGAAACAAGATATCCGTGTCGTGTTTGGGTATTTTGAATGTATCTTGACGAGTACTATATTCCTAGGTGAGTATTGAGGACGTGATGATGAAGTCGGAAGGTGGCCATGGCAAATCTTTAATGAAACAAGATAGCCGTGTTGTGTTTGAGTATTTTTTTATTTATCTTGACAAGTACTATTTTCTTAGATGGGTGTTCAACAAGTGATGATGAAGTCGAAAGGTGGTCATGGTAACTCTTTAACGAAACAAGATAGCCGTGTCGTGTTTGGGTCTTTTGGATTTATCTTGACGAGTACTATATTCGTAGGTGGGTGTTCAGAATGTGATGATGAAGTCGAAAGGTGGTCATGGTAACTCTTCAACGAATCAAGCTAGCTGTGTCGTGTTTGGGTCTTTTGGATTTATCTTGTCGAGTACTATATTCGTAGGTGGGTGTTCAGAACGTAATGATGAAGTGATGTTGATGTTCAAAGGTACATAGAAACTTTTCAACAAAACAATACAGCCGTGTCGTGTTTGGGCTCTTTTAAGAATATTTAATGCATAAACACCCATGTATTACATAAATACACTATAAAAGCTTGTATTTAAAAATATTTTTTAAAATATAAACATATTTTATTTATCTTGACAAGTACTATTTTCTTAGATGGGTGTTCAAGAAGTGATAATGAAGTCGAAAGGTGGTGATGGTAACTCTTCAACGAAACAAGATAGCCGTGTCGTGTTTGGGTCTTTTATAAAACGAATATAGTACTCGTCAAGATAAATCTATCTTGACGAGTACTATATTCGTTTAAGAATATTTAGTGCATAAACACCCATTACATAAATACACTATAAAAGCTTGTATTTAAAAATATTTTTTAAAATATAAACTTATTTATTATTTTTTCAAATTCATACAATCATCTAAAGGAGTTTGGTAATCAGATAAGGTAGACTCTAAATAAAAAACTGGCAGACATAGCAGACATGTAAAATTTATTTCAGCTGGCCATTAAGTGTAAAAAAGAAAATTATAAAGAAAAAACTTTAATGGCTTTACCTAATTTTTTCACGGCGCATGGCCAGTTGTTGTGATTTATTTACACAACATGTAACAGAAGTAGGTTGTAATTTAATTATACAAAATCTTAAATAACTGGCTAACGTCGAGAGAAAAAAATCAGCAATTTTACCTATAAAATACCTATGCGCGTGTGATGTAATAAAAGTAACTCCATTACTTAATTAGTTCCCAAAATCACTGCGTACTTGCAATAACAAAACAATACTTGCAATTTTAACAGTCAGGCAGACTTCAATTGCGCGAAGGTACTACAAGGCGGTTTGAAGGCAAAAATGTTAAGGTTCTAGGAATAAACAATGATTAATTAATTTATCTTTTGAGTTGAACACTGTTGATAGCGTTGATATGCATTGTGACGAGATCAAGGCAGATCGTTCAGGAGTTCAGGACTCGCAGACAACCTTGGTGAATGCTCCGATAAAACTGACGCATGATATCTAAATAATTATTTGTTTACGAATAAGTAATAGGTAAACATATCAATATGGCCGTGTCATTTGCAAATAAATATGAAGTATTTTATATTTGATAAAATATAAATAAAAAAGAAACTCTGTCCGCGTTGATGTCGGATGTTGCGATAAAAAGTATCAGGATACAATCTATCTTCTTGGCAAATTTCATTAAGATCTGCTTAGTCATGAAAAGAGACAGTTACTTTCGCATTTATACCTATTATTAGTAGGATTACTAGGGAACTAATATAATAAGTACTTAGTTAACATAGTAAGTCGTTAACACAATATAATGTATCTTATCGATATCTGGTGGTTATTAATAAAACAAGCTTTTATTTAAGTACTAGCTGTTGCCCGTGGCTGCGCCCGCGAGAAAGTCGGTTATCGCTGTAAAAAGCCTGTGTTATAGTCCAGACCATAATCTATCTCTGTGCCAAATTTCATCCAGATCCGTTCAGTAGTTTTTACATGAAAGAGTAACAAACATCCATCCATCCATCCATACTTACAAACTTTCACATTTATAATATTAGTAAGGATATAGTTAAAAAAAACTAAGAAACACATTTTCGTTTTATTATGCTACAATATAACGTAGCATGGCGTGTCTATCAGCGTAGTAGATATTTTGTGTAGATGCTACGATTATTTTGGTATTAAGAACTTCGTAACACATGTTCCTGCGAATAAATTTTAATGTCTATTTCTGTTACGAATGCGTTAAATAGTCATGCTGTCACAGATACTAAAATGCTGTGATTTGATTAATGGTAATTGAATTAATTTATTATCGTTCTATTCCTGGCCACCGCGGACTGAAAGATGCAGCGTGGTCCAAGAAGGTGGGTCGAAGATCTCTTAAAGGTTGCAGGCAACCGATGGTTCTCCGTTCCTCCGGATTTGTTGAAACAGTCAGATCTATATGACATAATATCCTCCATCTTTTCTCGGTTGCCATGACAACATAATAGCACAAAGAGAAAAGAGACAGAATGACATATTTCTTTTTTAGTAGTCACTTAAAACAAGGAAATGAAAACATAATTATCATCTCAAATCCTAAAATAAACAACGATATCATTAAATAGATAAGTGGCCGAAATGAATTTGTAAATGGTAACCTTAGTTGTTACTAATGTAAACATAGATAAATACATTTGAACATCGTTATATAACTGCCAATGCGTATAGATACATGAGGATCTTACCTAACATAGTTTGGGAATCTCTGTTACACAAAAACGCTAGCTTTTTACTTTGAAAGAAACGGGAAGCCTCCGAAAAAAAAACATGTTTTACTGATACGCTCTAATAACTAGCTGTTTATTAGATTACGTAAATTAGCATACCTAACTTACTTGCCGCCTATTTAGTTCGTGCTTATAGTATGGCAATAAAAACTTTCCCGCTTTATCCTAAGTATCTATCTAACAAATGTAAAAAAAACTACCACACTTAACTACAGTGCCTCATCATCACAACCCATAAACGTCCCACTGCTGGGATATCTCCTCTATATACTTGGAGGGATATTAGCCTACTATACCACGCTGGCCAGACGGGTTGGTATAAGGTTTTATTTCGAGTTTTCCCTCTCTTGCAGTGGATATTGTCTCCATAACTTAATCCCTTAGCCGACTCTTACAACACCCTCGGGATAGAACGGGGAGGTGACACTTCTATTCTTAATCCGTCACCACACGGACGGACGGACTACAGTACCTACCTAGCATATATCTCTTCCAATGTTTAAGGGCCTCGCAGGTCGCTATTGTAGGTACTTTATTTTAAATGTAGTTATGATATAACTATCTTAAATATAGATAGGTAACCTATACATTGTCGATTATACAAATAAAAAATATATCAGGCCATAAAATAATCAATTTTCTGCATATCAATAAGTTATGTTTAAAAAATTAAAAATAATCAGCTGACCGCGACATCACCCCGTCCACAGATGCGTACAGATAAAAACGAAAACTTATAATAATAATACTATCGGTGATTATTCACACACTTGTTGACGAGTAACAGACTAGTACGGATATATCCGATCGTTTTACCATCGACTTATTTTACTACTTAAAACTATTTATTAAACGCATTTTTAATCAAATCGTGCAAAAATATCGACTTAATTTTTGATAGATAAATTATTTATTTAAATTCGTGATAAAAGTGAGTTAAATTTTTTATCAATAAATATTTTTGCGTATTTTTATTCAATAAATTTTACTTAATTATCAGAATATTTTTTAGGTATGATTTTATTATGATAAGTGTAAATTTTGTGTTTGTTTTGTCTATTTTGAATAACATTTTGTTTTGTTTATAGGATATTCGGTAGTGCGTGTTCAGATTACACTGATTGTGAATATTGTGAGGAGAGGAGGAAGCGTTATAAAAAACACAAGTGAGTATTATTTAGACAAACTATAAAAAATGTAAACTGCACATTTTCGAGAAAATTTTAGTTTTGTTTATGGTGTGCGAAATCTATTCTCTCACGCGCCACGAAACAGTACAGCCCCTCTAGACAAGTGGCATATGTGATAGTCTAATTAAAAAGTCAAAAAACTAAATGTATAGGATTTGACGTACGTAAGTTTACGACATTATATCGTAGACTTGCGTCAAATCCCATTTGTTTTTTTTTTACTTTTCGATTCGATTATCGTTTATGCCACTTGTCTAAAGGCTCAAGTGCAATGTTAACACAACTATTAGCCTGTGGCCTTACAGGGGAAGGGCCTTACAAGAAAACAAAACCAAACTCACTTTGGTGCAGTTATGTTCCACAGATACATACCTAACTGCATGCACGTTAAAGTTTCTTTTAAAACGCATCCCTAAATGAGTGCTGGAAATCTATACTCATGCACAGGAACACAACTACACCGCTGTGTGTAGTTAATCGGCTGTAGTCTTCTTTAAAGTGTAGAGGGGTTCTTTCCCAGTCAGGCATGCTCGCTAGTATGGTGCCCTACCTCTCTTGAAATTCCAATTCTTAAAATATAATCTCAAGAAATGTCTGATCTACCAACCGACATTTTAACGGCTCTCAGACCTCTTGATAGTTAATAAGAGATCAGTGATGTTACTTATTTAACTTATTAAATATTTTTACCATTTTTGCTATGCAATCAGCTCAAATATACTTAAATATTAAATTCACTCCAAGACGTAAACACGCAGTGGATAAATTCGAACTCTGGAGTAGGAGCTCGGATGGCACAGTTGGTAGTGCGCTGGGCCGGAACCCTATAGAGGCGCAGGTTCGAGTCCTGCTCCGGGCTCGTCTTTTTCCACATTGCTTTAATAACTCAAACTCAAAATTCATTTATTCATTTAGGTTACAAAGTAACACTTATGAAGGTCATAAATTATGAATAAACCAGAAAGATGATGTCAGCAAAATTTTCCTACGGCTAGTTCGCTGACGTAGAGCCTTGAGAAGAACTAGCAAGAAACTCAGGCCACTCTTTTTAATCGCCAGATAGTTACAATCTTTTGTAAAATACAAGTATGATAGCATGCAAGCTGATGCAGACAAAACACGATACTAACTATATTGATAAAATATGATAATCGTACTTAGTATTGGTCGTGCGAGAAAAAAAAAACCTAAAGTATGGTGTTAAAGTCTGCTTCAATTTACATATTGCTATTAAAGAATAAGGCAATATGTGAATTGTGACAATTTTTCTTTTAAAAATATGATTTAACTTAGTTTTGTTTTGTGGACGCCAGGTACTACTCGCCAAGTTTAAGCACAAACCACAGTTACTGCAGCGCCATGAGCCGTGCGGAGGCTTCGCCCCTGCTGCGTGGCGCGGCACCCACATATAAGACGCTCAGCAGAGAAAGCATTAATTCATTAGTAAGTATTTATTTCTTTAATTAACCAGTAGGTAAAGTAGCCAGGTGGTGCTGGAGGAGAATGCTCGGAGTATCAGTATCGTGGACTGAATTCCGTACCAACGATTATACTTCGTAAACTCGGCATCAAGCAGCGTTTGTCATCTTTGGACAGTCTCGTATCCTCACCTTTTTTGGTCACGTATGCCGCTGAGGGGAGGTGGCTATTGAGCGACTTGTGGTCCAGGGAAAGGTTGAGGGTACCAGACCTCGTGGAAGGTCGTGTATGAGGTGGACTGACCAAATAAAAGCGGCGGTAAATTGCTCTTCATCACTGAATGAATGTACGAGGAAGGCGGCCATCAGAGAAGAGTGGCGGCGCGTTGTTAAGCTTGCCACTAACACCTGAAGTGATGACCACGACCACTCTGTCAAGAGTGATACCGATAGAGAAGAAGAAAGTAGCCCAGTGGGAAAGTAACCCACGGGGATACGTGTGAGGAGGTGTGAGTTCAATCCCGGGTGGCGGGTACTATTGTGAAATTCACTTTGTGAAATTTATTCGTAATTACTAATAAAAAAAAATGATGAAGCAGTCAGGGTCACTAACCACTAAACCAACAGGCTAGTCTAAGAAAAAAACTAAAGACATGTGTGATCCACCCCACAATAGGCCACCAGTGGACTAAGATCTAAACCCACTCAACTTCCAACTCAGAGGCCAGCAGACCCATGTCCAGCAGTAGGACAAATATGGGTTGCTATTATTATTCTCATGTTCTTAAATAAAAACCAATAATATCTTAAACTCGTTATCGTTAGAAGCTAAATTTAGAACTGTGAACATAATGCAAATAATTTAAACGATACTTAATTATAAATACAAAATGGACCATCTATTTTAGTCAAGGATAATGAACTACTGATAAAGATTTACTCGCGTACCCAGTATTATTAGCCGCTACTCTTACCACTGTTAATGTGCATGCTTACAAAGCTTGAAATGGCGATATCTTTATCTAATACTAGCTGTACCCGCGACTTCGTTCGCGTGTTCAGTCTTTTACCGTAAATCTGAAAACAACAACAGTTATCCCATACAAACTTTCATCTTTAGCGGATACATTTTAAAAAACCTTTCTTAGCGGATGCCTATATCATAATAGCTATCTGAGTGTCTAGTGATTTAAACTGTGCGTTTGTTGATAAGTCAGTCTCGTTTTTCTTTTAAACATTTAGATTCTGCAATTAATAAAATTCATGCAGAAATATTCCTTGTTTGTATGATTGTTCTGCTCTTCAAATAGTTTTAGCGCAAACGTGAACAACCTGAATTGGCTACTGGAATTGGATACTCCCATGTTAAAGCCCTGGTAACACGCAAGTGATACCTTTGGTATTGCAAGCGACCATAGGCTACGGTAACTTAACGGTATTCGGTCCTGAGCCGACCTTGTCCATCGGTTGCCCACGACCTTTACCAAGTCGTCGGTCCACTTTGTTGGAGGCCTGCCCACGCTGCGTGTTCCAGTTCGTGGTCGCCACTCTAGAACCTTTCTGCCCCAACGGCTATCGGTTCTGCGAGCTATATGCCCAGCCCATTGCCACTTAATTGAGGCAATTCTGCGAGCTATGTCTATTATGAAAGAATCACGCCGTCTACTGGTGAAAATGAAATTTTATTTGGTAGTTATTGAGTTTATCGTGACCAGACAGATTCGGTGAAGTGTTTTCTTTTCTGTGCTGCTTTCCTAATTACTTAAATAAAGGTATTATTAAATGTTAGCGCCCACAAAAAAACAGTAATATATACATTGTGTTTAAGTTTTATTAGGCGTTACTCATTTAGTCTGTGATGGTCTTAGATCTTGGCAAAATTAACGCATTTAAATTGTACTTATAGCATATTTATATAGGTTTAGTAATTTCAAAGACAATTTTAGCGTCAAAAAACAGACAGACAGAGAGACAAAACTGTTAAAATTGTATTTCTGTTGTAAGTGCTATGTATACAGCCACATGAATTTAATAGAAAGCTGTTATTGTGATATTACAAACAGACACTTCATATTTATTTATGTGTGTATAGATAGATGTAAATGTAAGTAAGTTAAGTTAAAACATAGAGTTCCCTAAAGTTGCTAAATGAAAAAAAATTACCTGCACCGCATCCTGTTAAAATTTCTGCTTCTATCACATTTCATTGTAAAATGGTCACTTTTAACCTAGTACCGTTAACGCGTGATGTACCAGTCAGCGGATCTCTATTTAATATGGTCGCCCATATTGATGACAGTTCAAATTAAATTGGTAATGGCTATTTCTCCGAAAGCTCGCATTATTTTTTAAATTTCTTTTCATATAAACTTCAGTTGTGGTTTTACAAACTACATTTAACAAAAGTTTTAGCTAAATGAATCGAAGCGCGTTTCTTGAATAGCACGTGTGTTATTAAAGTTACCATAACTTTTTTATTTGTGAACCGATTAGAATAAAACAATATGTTATGGGAAGGTTGCCACAATATATAAGTGAAAACCGCATTCAAATCGGTTGCGTGGTTGCTGAGTTTATCGCGCACAAACGTGGCCACAAACAGACAAAAATAGTAAAAACTACATTTTTGGCCTCAGTAACATAAATACAACGTATATAAATTGTTTTTTTGAAAAAAAAATCAATGTTTACGCGACTTGGTTACGATTTTTTTATTATATGTATAGATGTTGTCAACACTATATTTCTAGCTGCCAATATTGCTCTTTGACACATCTACTGGTAATCTTTGTTTAGGACTTGACATCAGGGTAGACTTTCGAGAGCTCTTTAATGTTGGAAACTTTTTCACCCAAATCATGATCTATATCAATTTTGTTTGCCAAATGAGGTACTTTCCCACCTGTGTACTGACTCCACCTAAATGTGCTCTCATATTGGGAGATAGTTTTAGGGTATGAACGAACTTCCATAACTGGGAAGTTTTCACGCAAGACTTCACAATATCAGCTCTTTCTTGTTCACTTTACTATCACCGGCAGCGTTTGCCGAAAATCACCAGCAAACATGACAGTGATTCCACCCATAATTTTGTTAGAGCTTCTTATATCTTGGCGGCCGGCCGTTGGCTCGCGCATTCGCACTCTCACATCGTCGCCTGCCTTCCGACTTACAAATGGTACTTGACTAAATCTATTATATCTCCTAGGGTATTCGTTGAAATCAAATGATGAAAAGGACAAATTTGTTCAAAATTAAATCCTTATGACGAATAACGTATTTGTTTGGATAAGGATTAGTATCGTGTTCATAAAAAAAGCTTTCTAGATAATGAAAAAAAGCGCAAGTCCGGCCCCACATGGAGTACTGCTGCCACCTTTGCCACCTGGATACCAGCTTGGACCCTTTGATTCTATCCAAAGACGCGCTGTGAGGATTGTTGACGATCCCAAGCTCACAGGCGGTATTGATCCACTAAGTCTAAGGAGAGACTTCGCCTCCTTGTGTGTGTTCTACCGCCTGTACAATGGGCTGTGTTCTGAGGAATTGTTCGAGATGATGCTCACGGCCACATTTTATCAACGCACCTCTCGCCACCGACAGGGAGTTCATCCTCACATCCTCGCACCTCAAACTTGCCGTACTGTAAGATTCCAGAGGAATTTCTTACCACGTACGATTAGGCTGTGGAATGAGCTCCCTGCCGAGGTTTTCCCAAGAGACTATAGCATGGGGTTCTTCAAGAAAGGAGTTATAAGGTTTTTAAAGGGTCGGCAACGCGTGAGTGACACCCCTGGTGTTGCAAACGTCCATAGGCTACGGTAACTACTTACCATCAGGCGGGCCGTATGCTTGTTTGTCACCTTGGTAGTATAAAAAAAAAAAAAAAAAAAATAATTATTTTAAATCAATTTTTATTTCCATAAATCACGTTGCAGTGAGTTAACCCTAAGAGATAGACATATGCTGTCGCGGACTTTTTTATAGATCTTTTAAAGAGGAATAATTCTTTAGTACATCTTTTTTTCATAACTTTAACCGTTTAAGCAGCGTACGCGACGGAAACTCAGAAAAGAATAATATATTCCCCGATTTTGCAACATATCTCACTACTGCTCCGCTCCTATTGATCATAGCGTGATTTTATATAGCCTATAGCCTTCCTGGATAAATGCACTATTCAACACAAAAAGATTTTTTCTAATCGAACCAGTATCTTCTGAGATTAGCGATTAGCTTTATAATATTAGTATAGATATAAAATTCTCGTGTCACAAAGTGCGTTCCAGTACTCCTCCAAAACGGCTTGACCGATTCTCATGAAATTTTGTGAGCATATTGAGTAGGTCTGAGAATCGGCAAATATCTATTTTTCATCCCCCTAAATGTTAAGGGTCCACCCCTAAATTTTATTTTCTATTTTGTTAGACATTTTTATTTGTTTTTATTTTTTTACGATTCAGCATTAAAAATACATACAACTCTTAATTTTCATCCCTCTACGATCATCCCCTATTTTTTAATAGCGATATAACTATTTTAGTAGCAAAACAACGTTTGCTGGGTCAGCTAGTATTTTATAAATATATGTACCTGTAATACCTTTTTTGTACCCATTAACGCAATGGGTACAAAAAAGTACAATAAAATCCTCCAGGGCGCGCAGTATTTCAATTTCAACGGAGATTGTCTACTGTGCGGGTCACATTTTACACGGTGCGCAAGTACTTACCCATGATTACCTTCCCTTGGGACTATGAGATTAGGTACCTATATCTGAGATTGGCTGCTGCGCACTAGTAGTCAAATTATACAATGAAGAAATTTATCTCAATTTAAAAATCCTTTCACTAATCAAAAGCATATCTAGTACCTTTTAGTAGCCACTAATCTCAGGCGTAAAAGGTACTCTCGTAGTGCTATGTGCACACACTTGTGCACTATAACATGTCCTGCGCAGTTGGCTAATCGTTAAGATTGGCTAACTACGCGCCCTGGAGGATTTTATTATTATTTTATCAGTCAACGAGATTTTTCATCATGTAACTTACACGAAAAGATTACAATACTTTTTTACGTAACAATGTTACTGATAATTGATAAATCACAAGAATAAGGCCTTTGACCGGCGGCGCATCCGCACAAAATGAATGATGAAACTAATTATATTAAATTACTGGTTACTGTGCCATTTACAAGCGTCATTATGATAAGCTTGTCACTAAGCGGTAATTTGGCAGCCTACTTATAAAAATAATATGTTATTAACTTTTTAAGATAAATTAATAATTATATAACATACTAGCTGATTCGTACCCATTTCGTTGGGCATTTTTCGGGTTAATATATAGCCTTTATAATAATAATTATAGCAACCCATATATGTTCCACTGCTGGGCACGGGTCTCCCTCTCCTCTATCAAGAGAGAGTGAGGGTTTAGCCTATGACACTGACAAATAATGTGACTTCCTATGTAAAAGAATTTTCGAAGAGACAACACATCTACAACCTTACAAACTTTACCTTTTTTATAATATTAGTATAGATTGCATTAGTCTGAGATTAAAGTTACCACAGGAACGGAAAAGCAAACAGAAAGTTTATTTATATTTAAAATTGTCCTAAAGAAATGCCTAGATGTTTAGTTTTTATTGGGAACATAATATAAGTAGATACTTAAATAAAATAATCATGACAAGACTTACGTGGCATTTAAAGTGACTTACTTTAACTAAATTTTATTTTTTCAGGTTCCAGCAGAATTAACAGCAACTGCCATCTTGTACACAAAATTCGAGAAGTCATTGAAACCAGAAAAGCCTAAACAAAGTTCCTTAGTTACTATGTAAGTATCTACAAACTAACGTATACCTTTACCTACATTATATTTAATGAAATCAACGTAACGCACTTTCATGAAGCACTGTCCTAAAGCAATTTCATGAAACATTGTTCTAAAGCACTTTCATGAAGCATACTCCTATAGCACTTTCATAAAACATTGACCTAAAGTACCTACTTTCATAAAGCACTCTCCTAAAGCACGTTCATAAAGCACTTTCCTAATAAGTAAGTAGAACCCCATAAAAGTTAGGTAATGTTTTAAAATTATACCTACATCATCTCGTTATAATAATGTTGGCTAATTGCCTGACAAGATAAAACAATAATTAGAAATAAAACTGACACCTAACTACATGTAACAACTAAAATTTTGACCTTATGATAATCTTACATCATTCGGCTTTATCAAATTGTTTTATTTATTATTAATTAATGATATTTTATTTTTGTGGCTGTTCTTTTACACTTACCTAAGTTTCAAAGAAAAATCGAATCCTAAAGGAATTTGCCCAGGGACCGATCTCGATCTATTTCTATGGACCGAACCATTACATTCTAATAGCGATTTATTTTTGGTCTTAACTTTAATTTCGTACAATGACAACTTTTTAGCTAGGATAAAAAGTTTTTCATTTTGTATTTTATCGAAAATAAATCGCTCGACATGGTACGGCCCCCAATTCTATTCACAAATCCTACTAATATTATAAATGTGAAAGATTTTGAGGATGTACGAGTATGTATGTTTATTACTTTTTCACGCAAAAAGTACTGAATGCATCTGGATGAAATTTGACATAGAGAAAGATTTTAGTCTTGAATACAACATGGGCTGCTTTTATCCCGGCAAAGGACATTGTTCTAATGGGTTTATAGGAAGAATGGGTTAGGCCGCGGGCGGAAGCTATATAAATGTTTTGGTGAGTTAAAAATGTTTTGTTTTATTTGCAGTTTCTCAGTATGGAACACAATAATGGGTTCGTCACTACTCACGATGGCCTGGGGTGTAGAGCGGGCTGGTCTCCCAGCTGCCTTGATCCTGCTCGCGTTCATGGCTGCCTTGTGCCTCTACACTGCTTATATTCTACTCAGAGTTAACAAGCATCATGGTAAGACATTAACGCTAGATTTATCATTATCATCAAGACTAATGTCTAACTTGACAGTCGTTAGATCTTCTTTTTACAAGCATACGGCCTGCCTGATGTTAAGCAGAAGTATTACTTGCGTGTTGCCAAGCCAATTTTTTTACACCAGGGCTTTATGATGGGACTATCCCTGGGATAGGAATACGTTTTTTTCAAAACGCATTCCTAAATAAGCGCTGGAGACCTGTATTCGCACACAGGAACACAACTACACTACTGTGTGTTATTTGGCTTCAATTCTGATTTATGTTTAGAAAGCAGCAATTAACAAATTCTAATGACGACTGATAAATAATCTATTCTAATTTATTATAAAGCTGAAGAGTTTGTTTGTTTGGTTGAACGCGTTAATCTCAGAAAGTACTGGTTCGATTAGAAAAAATATTGTTAAATAGTGCATTTATCCAGAAAGGTTATAGGCTCTATAACATCACGAGCAGTAGTGAGATATGTTGCAAAATCGGGGTAAATATTCCAAATTACCACGCGGAAAATTACGAAGTCGCGGGCGACTCCCAGTGTTTAAATAATAATGCGGTGGTGGCCGAATGGGAAAGTAACCGACTTGCACGCAAGAGGTGCGAGTTCGATCCCGGGCAGTACCAATGTGAATTTCACTTTGTAGACTTTAATACTAATTGAATGATTCGCCATCTGCTAACGGGGAAGGAAAACATCGTGAGGAAACCCAGATGTCATGGAAGAAATTCTAAAGACATGTCTGATTCACCAACCCGCATTAGGCCAGCGTGTGTGAATTAAGGCCTAAGCCCTCTCTCTCTCTTGATAGAGGAGAGGAGACCCGTGCCCAGTAGTGGGACAGATATGGGTTGCTATTACTAAATAATGTTTATTGTTTGTATAATTCTAGGCAGTTCTTCCTGTGAGGTGCCGGCGCTCTGCCGGACGCTGCTCGGGCGGTGGGCCGAGGTGTTGGCGCACATGTTCAGCTTGTTGGTGCTGCTCGGTGCCAATATTGTCTACTGGATCCTCATCACCAACTTCTTATACTTCACTGTCAACTATTTTGTTGGTAAGTTGGAGAAAACAGAGTATTTTAATTAATTTAACTACTTATTATTATTTTTTGACTGCCTCGGTGTGGTCCAGTGGCCGCAGTATGCGCCTGCTGTGCATGAGGTTGTGGATTCGATTCCCACACAGGACAAAACTTTGTGTGGCCCACAAAGAATTGTTCTGAGTCTGGGTGTAATTTTTGTCCGTTAATTGTATGTTTCTAAAGTCCCCTGCGACACAGAGCTTGGTCTCTAGTGCGGGAGTTGTCTTTAAAAAAAATATATATAGTCATGCCGGAATCGCAGCATTGATAGATGCATTATGTTGTGTCGGCATCAACTGCTTACCAATTTTTTCTGTAATTTTTTATACTGCTTGGGTGGCAAACAAGCATACGGCCCGCCTGATGTTATGCAGTTACCGTAGCCTATGGACGCTTTATTATACCAGAGGTATCACTTGCATGTTGCCAACCTATTTTTTTAGGCTTTAGGATTGGAGTATCTCTAGGATAGGAAAACGTTTCATCCTGTACTCACACATAGGAACACAACTACACCGCTGTGTGTAGTTATTTGGCTGTAGTCTTCTGTAAGGTGGAGGTCCTTCCCCAGTCGGGCTTGCTCGCTAGTATGGTCACAGATTACTAAATAGTTACTACGTGTATGGTGCCCTACCTCTCTAGCTCAATAGCACAATTACCTTTCTAACACATGCACATTTACCCGCATTTAGTTTCGGATATATCTTCATCTTCTGACCAATATTCGAGTTAAGTTATTTGCCAGAAGCTGTTGTTGGCCAGATGGTATCAGAAACCGGATGCTAATAAAGAAAGCTATAAAGAACTAGGCACTTTCTTAGTGGTCTAGGTAGGGACAAATTCTGTATCATCCGATTTTCACAGAAATCTAAATTCTGCTTACGTTAAAAAGCATGTATATGATAGTGTACCTAACTTCAGCTCTATTAAAAGAAAATTATTACAGTTTACAGTGCTCTATAAGAAATAATAATAATATAATAATATTTATTTATTTATCTTCCACAAAGGCAATTAAAGCTAGAATTACATACTTGTGCAGTTATTAACATAGCCTTGTGGGAGACTGGTATCTGCACTAGGAAACCCTGTCACCCAGATTACCAGGCCATTGCAATGCAGAGATACAGCTTTAAATAGATACATAATTTCAACCCAAAAGACATTTAGAATACAAAATTCTAAAGCTTTATCTCCCTTTCAGATCTGAACACGTCGAACACCACAGAGTACAGCACTAACCTGCTGTGCCCGCGACACATGAACGAGTCGCTGATGATAGCAGAGCCGAGGCAAGACTCCTCGTACTGGGGCCTGCACTCCACTGTACCTATGTACGTGGCACTCATCGTGTTCCCGCTGCTTAACTTCAGAAACGTATCCTTCTTCACTAAGTTTAATTCATTAGGTAAGTTTTCTAGTTTAAAGAACTCGTACATTTGTAAAGACAATTTTTTAAACAAAAGCTTACTTTGTATCGGGAAAAATGAAAACTTTTTGCACGGTTAAGGCAGTGGTTTGCCTGTGTCTTTGGTATTGAATCCAAAGTCTGATGAGCGACGGTAACCGCTTACCAAAGTTGGGCCGTTGCGTGCTAGCTCAACTGCCTCAATTTTTTTGGGCAAAGCTTCTAATCTATACTAAAATTATAAAGCTAAAGAGTTTGTTTGGTTGAACGCGCTAATCTCAGAAAGTACTGGTTTGATTAGAAAAAAAATTTTTTTTTTGAATATTGCATTTGTCCAGGAATGCTATAGACTATAAACCATCACGCTATGATCAATAGGAGCGGAGCAGTAGTGAGATATGTTGCAAAATGGGGGAAAATATTCCAAATTACCACGCGGACGAAGTTGCAGGCGACCCCTAGTTTTAAATAAGGCTAAGTAAGTTTAGACGTTGCCCAATGTAGACTGGTAAATTAGAGCCCTTACAAATTCTTCAATGATTCAAGATGGTCAATGATTGGATAAGTACGTATATATTCCAAAATGAAATTCACATTGGTTTTCACACAATATAACGACGCTTGTTTATTTCCAGGGACATTATCAGTAGTGTACCTACTGATATTCGTGATAGTGAAGGGATACGCGTGGGGCATCAACATCGGCACCATACTCTCCGAGACCCACGCGGTCAAGAACGCCGCAGTGCTGAGCGGCATGCTCGCACTCTCCTTCTACATACACAATATTATTATTACTATCATGAGTAATAACGCCAGGCAGGATAAAAATGTAAGTTAAATTTGAAATTAGATCTAGAAATTTTTTTAGGAGTACCTATATTAAATCGCACTTATTTAGTATTTACTCACTCCTTAAGAAACTCTAAATAAATACTTAATAAAACTGTAGGTTGATAATTAAAAAGTAATTGCAGATAAGTTACTTAGTTTTAAAAGCTAAGTCAAAGAGAAAAAGTAAAAAATACAAATTTAAAAAAATACTTTTTATTTTTATTATTATTTAGAATACATTTCAAAGTATAAGCGCTAAGTCAGAAAGAAAGAAAATAAATCCTTCTTTCTGACAGCACTAAAAAAATTAATATCTTTCCTAAATTAAAAAAATACTATTTAAATTTATTTCGAAGCAATATCATCAATAAATTATTATTATTGCCATAAGAAAAGTGGAGGCAAAATTTTATTAATGTTATGTTTCTATTTCAGGGCAGAGATTTGACGATAGCGTTCTTGTTAGTCACCGTGACTTATACGTTGGTAGGCGCTGTCTTCTACATCTGCTTCCCTCTCGCTAAGTCATGTATCGAAGACGTAAGTACCTATACTTAATACAACTTAGTCACTCACTCTTGCTCTGTTTAATCAACCACGTTGTGACGTTGAGGTTTGCTGGTAAAATCCTCATAATTATGTAATAATCATTTAACTAAATAATAAAAAAATATAAAAATAAAGCTGGCCTTTGTAAGCTTACCTACATGACATTTTCTTTGTATATTCTAATGTTTTTGTTGTGTGTGTGTACAATAACGAATTCATTTCTTATACATATTGTGCAAAAAGAACTTAGTTTAATGTTGTATTATTTGTTTTCAGAATATTTTAAATAATTTCGAAATGCACGACGTTATGACTGCAGTCGCCAGAATTCTTCTTCTGTTTCAAGTATGTAAATTTTGTAACTTTTAGATGTAAGTATATTATTAACTGCCCCTGCTCGGTCGCTCATTGGTCGATGTGTGTGACTGCTGATCACGAGGTCTCGGGTTCGATTCCCGGGTCGAATCACTTAAGAAAGGTAGGGCAGGTCTAGCAAGCAAGGCCGCCTGGAGAAGGACCTTCAAACAGCGGTTAAGTTGTGTTCATGTGTGAGTACAGGTCTCCAGCGCTCATTTAGTAATGCGTTTTGAAAAAAACGTGTTCCTATCCCAGGGATACTTCATCTTATAGCCCTGGTGATGCAATAAAAAATGCAACATAATCGAAAAAAATAGATACAGACGAAAACGATTAAAATAAAATAAATTATTCTTCCAGGTAGTGACCGTATACCCATTAGTGGCATACATGCTGCGCACCGAGGCGATCCTGCTGATGCCCTTCAAAGAGACGAGGCTCCTGACCATCACGATCAACCTGAGCATCATGACCATGTGCATCCTTGTCGCCTGTTTCTGCCCTAACATTGGCACTATTATTAGGTAACAATTTATCAAGTGAAACTTCTTTAGTGGCGTTGTGTACTTTATGGGATGGGTAAAAAATGTTAAACACGTGACCTGGTCGAAAATTCGTAAGACGGAGGGAGAGAGAGGTAGTAATATCCCCCTCTCTTTCTACCGCGCGGCGAAATGTCATGTTTGTGTACGAAATCGCAATAAAGAATAAAATAGTATTAGTATAAAAGTACTATAATTTATTTTACCAAATAAATTATAGTACTTTTATACTATTTCTAGCTGTTGCCCGCGGCTCCGCCAGCGTGGATGTCGGTTATTGCTGTAAAAAGCCTATGTGTTATTCCAGACCATAATCTATCTCTGTGCCAAATTTCATCCAGATCCGTTCAGTAGTTTTTACGTGAAAGAGTAACAAACATCCATCCATCCATCCATTCTTACAAACTTTCACATTTATAATATTAGTAAGGATATATATAGCAATTTTATAAATAAAGCAATTCGTGCGTAATTATTCCCTAACCATACCAAAATGCACAACATTAATATTCAATTTTTAACTTCTGCTGGCAACAACCCGTGGTCTTCTGTAAGGCGGAGGTCAATCTATCACTCACTTTATGTGACGCCACATAACAGCAGTATTGTCACTGTCAAATTATCAATATTAAAACGCTTGTAACTTCGTATAAACATTATAAATGCACAAAAAGTACTCAAATCAATTTAAAATTCCACACTCTCAAAAATTTGTCTAATTTTTTTTTATATAATAATTTCAGGTACACGGGTGCAGTGAGCGGCCTAGTCCACGTGTTCGCGCTCCCATCTCTACTGCAGGTCCGTTCCCTACAGCTGCGCGGCAAGCTCACCTGGTGGAAGGCCACGCTGTACTCCGGCATCGTACTCTTCGGGGCTGGCAACCTGCTCATGCAGTTCTTCATCAGCGAATAACATAAAAATCCCTGTATTATAAAAAAAAAAGAAACTGACTGATGGTATCTGATGGCTTACTTTATAAAATAAGTGACGGAAAAGACTTTTATAAAGTGTTTTGCGTTTGACCGATTTTGATAGATTACATTATAGTGATAGCTTGAATACTAAGGATGGGACTTAAATATTGTAACTATCTGAGGATTTATAGTGGCCCGAGATTCTTGCTTGTTGTAAAGGTTCTTTGTCAGCAAACTCAGCGGTAGGTAAATCCGCTGACATAAGTTTTGGATTACTTAATACATTCATAGTAGATTACAGAATATTTGAAAGTTACACTTAAGGTCATTAACCTTCATAAGTGTTTTAAAATATTTAAAACAATGTGAGATATTGCTTTCAAACAACATCTCACCTCCTGTCTTGCTCTTTGTGCCCTAATACCTGCACTCTGAGTGACTTCTACACAGCAACTGATAACGCCGTAGAGGTTGCAAAATTATCGTACCATCAACACGAAGAAGAATGTGGAAAGTCGAGCCTGGAGCAGGATTTGAACCTGATTCTCGCGGATTCCCCAGCGTACTACCAATTGTGTCATCCGAGTTTCCACTTCTGGTTTCGAATTTGTCCACTTCTTAAGTGTAACTTTATTTTTTAACATAAATAAAATTTAAGTTAGACGCACATGGGCAGCATAGTCAGTTAAAAAAAACAAAATACCAAAGTAAAAATCTAGTCATAATTACATATAAGTTTAGTATATAAGTAGGTATATAAATAAAACATAGGTTTAATATAAACATTTATTAAATTATAAACTTTACAAATGATATAACCAATAATTTTATTTAAGCCAATTTTTAAAACTGTGCAGTTGCATCTGTCAAAATGGTTAGGTTGGCATGATTGAATTCACCCCGCCCACTTCGCTTCCTACCTCTCCGCAGGCGCCTGTCCCTGTCAGTAATAATAGCAACCCACATGTCCCACTGCTGGGCACGGGTCTCCTCTCCTCTATCAAGAGAGAGAGGGTTTAGGCCTTAATTCACACACGCTGGCCTAATGCGGGTTGGTGAATCAGATATGTCTTTAGAATTTCTATAAGACATGTGGATTTCCTCACGATGTTTTCCTTCACCGTTAGCAGAAGGTGAATCATTTGATTAGTAAATATAAACTCCACAAAGTGAAATTAACATTGGTACTGCCACCCGGAACGAACTCGCACTTGCGTGCAAGTCGGTTACTTTACCACTTGGCCACCACCGCTTCCAAATCTAAAAT
The DNA here is from genome assembly GCA_947095525.1 of Trisateles emortualis. Taxonomy (NCBI): domain Eukaryota; kingdom Metazoa; phylum Arthropoda; class Insecta; order Lepidoptera; family Erebidae; genus Trisateles; species Trisateles emortualis. The sequence continues at coordinate 16,266,954 of OX352745.1, forward strand.
TTCGTGTCGTCTGCGCTATTTGAGTATCCACATTATTTATTTATTATAATATGAAAATGCCTTTTATTCACATAATAGACATACCTATTAATCAAAATGATGCCATTTTGTTCCAATACAGCCAACATGGCAATATTTTGACATTGACAGATGCACAGATACAAAAATCGGGTTATATTTTTTTATCTTTGGCCGATTTGTAATTTTAAAATAATTACTTAGTAAATAAATATTTATTTGTGAGTAAAATATAAATTTATTTTTTTCTTATTTTATTTCCCTTATATACGAGATAGCTGTGTCCCGTGGTTCCACTCGTGATTAATTTGTGTGTAAGTTAGAAGAAATTCTAATAACATGCCTGCATGTTATTAGAATTTCTTTTAACTTGCAACAAATCTGTGATAAATCTATGTTGTACTTTCCCTTATTTAAAAAATATATATACTTGCATTTACATATTCTTTTACAGCCTTATTAAAAAACGGTTTAATTTTATTATATAATCTCTCATTCTGTCATCGGTAGTTTGACATTCGAAAGAAGAGGACAAAACATTGCGTAACTATTGATTTTCTACACAACGTTTATTAATAAAGCTGTAATAGTATTTATAGGATATTACAAGAATATATGCAATATAAGTAAATTCGTAAAAACTCTCCAAAATAAAAGTATACACGGCCGGATTTAGGGAGGGGCGCGGTAGGACGACGGCCCCGGGGCGCCCGGCTTGATGGGGCGTCATCGTACCTGATGCCTTTTTAAGTTTGGTCAAGACCAAGTCAAACTATAGTCTGTTTCACATAGCATTGGTACTGTGACGTTTGACATTTGAAAAATATGAATGAAAATGATTGAATCAATCTCTACCAATAGGCTTATTGAATGATGAGGAGCCTAGAGTATTCAATCGTTAGGTTTTAATTTAATCTTCTATCATTTTCATTGATCTTTACCTCCAAATGTCAAACGTCACAGTACCCATGCTATATGAAATAGACTATAATTCTAGCCTACCTCCCTCAATATTCCATACAGCGATGCGTTAACGGCGAGACATTCAAAAGGATAAAACATTTAAAAAATAACAATTACCTATATATAATTATTAATTATTCTACATAACAAAATGTATTATTATATGATGTGCACACGGCAACGGAGTTAGCTGTACAGGGTGTCGTTTTTTAAGAAAAACATTGTATATATATCTGTGGAATTTGGTAACAGTGTACAATTAGACTAAACCTACAGATAAAAATATATTTCACACAAATTCGTACATTGGTTTTCCTAAAAATCTAATCCTTATAGCGGCCCTGTGCCTCTAGACAAGTGGCATAAGCGATAGTCGAATCGAAAAGTCAAAAAATAAAATATATGGAATTTGACGTGAGTCTACGATTTAATGTCGTAAACTTACGTCAAATCCCATACATTTTCTTTTTTGACTTTTCGATTCGACTATCGCTTATGCCACTTGTCTAGAGGCTCTGTTCAGCTAACTGCGTCGCCCATTGTACTTAGGAGTTGTAGTACCTATTTGTGTTAATTTACGTGATAACAGTGGGTGCGTCACGTCCGGTGTACTTCTTAAGTTGAGATATTTGTAGAGCGACATCTATGAGCGGCTTGAGCATAACTTGCGCGTCGCCCAACACGTTCTTAGCTTCGTACGAGTCTATGTACAATCTGGGGGACAAACAGATAAATATAAATATAGTGATCCTTTTCATAGGTTTATATACAGATTTATTTTGTTTTGCGAGTGCACTCGCTGTTCGGTAAACGATCAGCGGGTTAAGTTACCAAGGGCGCGGGGTATAGATGGGTGACCGCATAGTGGTATTTCATCTGAGCGTCTCCGTGCTTCAGAGGGCACGTTAGTTAAAAGTCGGTCCCGACTGTTATCAGTCGTTAGATCACGACAGAGGCCTAAATATGAGCAATCTAAATAACTCTGTCACTAGGTTGGCCACTAACCAAACAATAAGAAGATTTTGTTTCCCGATTTACTATGGAGGAAAATGGAAACTTTTCTTTCTAACTCCTCCTATTTACATACATACATATCAATACGCCTGTTTCTCACTGGGGTAGGCAGAGACTATGGTACGCCAATTGCTTCGATACAAACATACTTCCTTCACCTTTTCTGCATTCGTAACGTGGCTTTCTATTGGTAAAAGTATTTTCAAAATCGGTTCAGCAGATCCAGAGATTACCCCCGACAACCTTACAAACTTTACCTCTTTATGATAATGGAGATTAGGGATAGGGGTGAGCAGAACGTTGAATATCCGTGTGGTGACGAATTAAGAATATAAATGTCACTACCCCGTTCCATACTCGTGAGGCATTTGTGAATAAAGAATCGGCTGATGACCCCGTTCCATCCCGAGAGTATCATGAGAGGTAAGAGTCGACGAAAAAAATTGTCGAAGGAAGTCAGGTCTACAATATCCACTGCAAGAGAAGTAAAACTCGAAACAAAATCCCTATACCAACCCGTCTGGCTAGCGTGGTATAGTAGGCTAATATCCCTCCAAGTGTATAGAGGAGACGCGTGCCCAGCAGTGGGACATTTATGGGTTGAGATGATGATTAACTACAGTCAAATAATAGGAGACTAGGCATCTGCGCTGGAGATATTATAGTGCACAAGTGTCTGCGTAAACACAAGTGCACTCTTTATTCCCTAACTCTCATAGTAAATTCAAACCATGACATACCTGACGGTAGCTCCAGAACTGCCGGTACCGCTCAGTCTTAGCACGATGCGAGACCCATCCTCGAAAATTATGCGGAGACCCTGGAAAATTTAAAATAAACATAGAGAAATATACTAGCGAGCGAGACCATTTTTTTAACAACTCCATCACTAGAGAACAAGCTTTGTGTCGCGGGGGACTTTACAAACATACAATTTAACGGACACAAATTACACCCAGACTCAGAACAACTCTTTGTCGGTCACACAAAGTTTTGTCCTGTGTGGGAATCAAACCCACAGCCTCGTGCACAGCAGGCGCATACTGTGACCACTGGACCACCAAGGCAGTCTGGGGAAGGATCTACACCTCACAAACAACCACAGCCAAGTGATTACACACAAAGGTGTACAGGAGTATAGGTTTTCAGTACTCATTGGATGCGTTTCTAACAAAACGTTTTCCTATCCCAGGGATACTCCATCATAAAACCCTGGCCTTACAATTTTTGGGTCGGCAACACTCAAGTGATACCTCTTTATGGTATCGCAAAAGACCATATGCTAGGGTAACAGCTTGCTGACCTGCCCCTCTACACAAGTGGCTTAAACGTATGGAATTTGACGTAACTTATATAATTTACGACATTATATCGTAATTTACGACATTATGTCGTAAATTTATGTCATCCTATACATTCGCTTTTTATTCCATTCGAATCAACTATCGTTTATGCCACTTGTCTAGAACGACAGGTCAGCTTTCGATCGAATAAAAAAAAAGTGGCCCGAATTTCTTGTCAATTCTATCAAGGCCCTACCCTAGTCAGCGAATTGTCCGTAGGAAAAAAGTATGCTGGCATTTGTTTTTATGACGATAATAAGTATCATGGATTTGGTCTAAATTAATAAATGAGTTTGACTTTGAATGCTGTGAACATCTTTCGATGAGGTTAATGTCCAGCAGTGACAGAGCATACTTTTTTCCTACGGCCAATTCGCTGACTATGGTAGGGCCTCGAGAAGAATTGGAAAGAAACTGGGGCCATTTTATTTTTATTCGGTCCAGAGCTGACCTGCCTCTCTAGACACTTGTCTAGAGAGCCAGGTCGATTCGATTGGAATAAAAAGGAAATGTAAAAATGATTTGACATAAATTTACGATATAATATCGTAAATTACGTCAAATTACGACATAATGTCGTAAATTACGTCAAATTACGACATAATGTCGTAAATTATGTAAAATTACGACATAATGTCGTAAATTATGTCAAACTACAACATAATGTCGTAAATTATGTCAAATTACGACATTATGTCGTAATTTGTTATACTGTCGTGGACATCATTTGGTTGAGATGATGATGTTAACCTGTTTCATAGCGACGCTCTGGTCGATAGGGTCCATATAAGAGAAGTTGTCGGCCAGCTTGACCACGTAGGTCTTGTCCCCGCTGGTGTGGGACGAGCCCACGAAGCCAGGGGACGTGATGCTCTTCTCCAACACCTGCATCATCTCGTTGCAAGGGTCGCTGGCGCATTCTTCGTAGTCGTATCTGAAGCATCGGAAAATGTTACTTTTAATCTTTTTTTTTTCTAGTTTTTCTTTAAGACAACTCCTGCACTAGGGAACAAGCCCTGTGTCACGAGGGACTTAAGAAATATACAAAACTAGCTGTTGCCCACGGCTCCGCCCGCGTGGATGTCGGTTATCGCTGTAAAAAGTAGCCTATGTGTTATTCCAGACCATAATCTATCTCTGTGCCATATTTCATCCAGATTCGTTCAGTAGTTTTTACGTGAAAGAGTAACAAACGTCCATCCATCCATCCATACTTACAAACTTTCGCGTTTATAATATTAGTAGGATACGGACACAAAGTTCACCCAAACTCGAAACAAACCATTATGAATCACACAAAGTTTTTTCCCCATGTGGGAATTGAATCGACTAGACCGACAGGCCAGTCAATTAAATGAGCATTGGAGACCTGTTCTCACGCAGAAGAACACAACAGTCCCTTCCTCAGTTGGGATTGCTCGTTAATATGGTGCCCTACTTCTTTCAGACCCTCTCTATAAGCACAAAAGGCTATAGAGAGGGTCATAACTCCTAATATAAGTTTGGGACCTACTTTTAGGGAGTAATTTTTTAGTTAATAACGCGAGGTTCTCTAATATTATTGCAGCTTATATTATCGGTAAAACGATCAGCGGGTTAAGCTACCACGGGCGCGGTAAGTATATAGATGGGGAACCGCATAGTGGTATTTCATCTGAGCGTCTCCGTGCTTCGGAAGACACGTTAAAAGTCGGTCCCGACTGTTATCTGTCGATAGATCACGACAGAGGCCTAAATATGGGCGATCTAAATAGCTCTGTCACCAGGTTGGCCACTAACCAAACGATAAGAAGAAGAAGAGAGCATGATAGCTTTTTATCTAATACCTTGGTAACAGCTCCAACGATTTTCATGAAATTTTGTATGCAGAGGTTTCGGGGGCGATTAATCGATCTAGCTAGGTTTCATTTTTACAAAAAGTTTATTATATTTATTATAAGCCTGTAATGTCCCACTGCAGGGCAAAGGCCTCCCCACTCTCCTTCCATTTCTCTCTATCTAAAGCCGCTGAGGTGGTCTTCGTGGTCTTGGTTAAATGAATCCAACTCATCCTGCCATCTCCGTCTGGGTCTATCGCGATGTCGCTTGGCATTTAGAGGCACTCACTGGGTAGTGCTAGCTTGGGCCATTGATCACCTGACATGCGGCTGATACAAAACGTTAATTTCTTAAAAAAATGCCGAGGAAAGCTCAGTCATCCAGGTGCTGATGATATTATTACAACAGTTTTAATTGATAAAATTTTAATATTTGAATGGCTTGTTAGTCTAGTGGTTCTGTTCGTTAACCGGTTGTCGTATTGATTCTTACGCTAGGTAAAACTTTGTATGATGAGCACAATTAGTGTTTGTGTGGTCGTATGTTGGTTTTGCCTCATTGTAAATAAAAATTTCGATCAAGGCTTTTTTGCCAAAAAAAAATAGTTGGACTGTTACCTAGTAAAGTAGTTCCTCCCGAAGTGTGTCCAGTGTGCCTTCAGTATATCCTCGAGGGAACAGGTGGAGGCGGCGAGCACGGAGAGCCAGGCGAGCGCGGCCCAGAGCCCGTCCTTCTCGCGCACGTGGTCGGAGCCCGTGCCGAAGCTCTCCTCGCCGCACAGCGACAGGCGCCCCGCGTCCATCAGGTTGCCGAAGTACTTCCAACCTGGAAACAGAACAGAATTTTTAGATATTTTTCTTGTTATTGTTGAAATATTGTATTTTTATACACCCAGACTCAGAACCTCTTTTTGTGAGTCACACAAAGATTTGTCCTACGTAGGATTCAAACGTTGGGGGTGGCTGGACAATCTTGGCATGATTTATTTTTAAATAATAAAGGTATAGTTTTTAGATTTTACTAAGATCGATTTTTTGGTCATTATATTGCTTCTTAATTAATTAAATACTTATCTAAATTTTATTCTGTATGGTATTTTGGTTTCCGTTCCTTTTCGTTACCACTAATATTGTAACTTGTACCAAATTGTAAATGTTATATTTTGGCGATTAAAAATAGTGACCCGAATTTCTTGCCAATTCTTCTCGAGGCCCACCATAGTCAGCGAATTGGCCGTAGGAAAAAAGTATGCTGGCATTTGTTTTTATGACGATCATAAGTATCATGTATTTGAATACGATAGACTTTGACTTAAACCCACAGCTTCGTGCATAGCAGGCGCATACTGCGACCACCGAGACAGTCGATTGTCCCCTTAATTTGATTATTTGGGTAATTTAGGGAATATATTTAAAAAAAAAATTAAAGAAAGGTTTTGTTCAAAGTTACCCAAAATGACAGTATTACTTTTTTATAATATTTTGCGACAACTCACAGACGGTCATCTAATTAAAAAATACGCAAAAACAGTCCTAGTTTACGACATCATGTCGTAAAGTTACGTCAAATCCCATACATTTGCTTTCTATTCTATTCGACTACCGTTTACGCCACTTGTAGTAAGACAGGTAATCGTTTGACATAGGAATCACGAACTAATACGGTGTTATAGTTGAATAAAATCGAAAAATGAGAAAAAAAAAAAATCTCGTCATCCATTGAGCTCTCTCAGCTTTCTTTTCTTTCTTCTTCTTCTCTCTCAGCAGTGGGACAATATAGGCTAACAAATATATATATATATACTAGTGGACCTGGCAGACGTCGTCCTGCCGGAAAAAGCTGAAATACCGACAGCAGCGCCACCTACCGGGTCCAATTGTGAATCTAAACCATCCAGGGCCCTACCCGAACACACACACAAAATTTCATCAAAATCGGTCCACCCGTGTAGGAGGAGTTCAGTCACATACACACGCACACAAGAAATATATATATTAAGATATATATGTTACGGTAAGAGTGAATAATTGAAGATTATTAATAATTATCTATTATTATTAATAATTGCCGAAAGTCGAGGTTGAACTGATAAATTAATCACATTTGTCGGTTATTATTAATAATTTAGCCCCAGTAGTGATAAATGTAATAAGTGGCCAAGGATTGCGGGGCGGGGCGGTGTGTGCGACGTGCGAGAGGCGCGGGGGGTTAGGTTAGGTTAGGTTAAATAAATAAAAGCCTAACCTAAACTAACCTAGGTTAGGTTAGGTTAGGTTTTTATTTATTTTATTTTATAACTTTTACCAATATGTGTCGTGAATTATTAATAATTACACTTGACTACGGCTCACATAAGGTTAAAACCTAAGGTTAACCTAACCTAACCTAGGTTAGGTTAGGTTAACCTAACCTAACCTAGGTTAGGTTAGGTTAGGTTTTTATTTATTTTTTAACTTTTACCAATATGTGTCGTGAATTATTAATAATTACTACTAAAAGTAATAAATTTCGATCGATTATTCACATTTACCAAAACATGTGGTTATTATTAATAATTTTGTAAAAATATTAATAATTTTCAATTAATCAGATTTACCGTAACATATATATATATACTAGTGGACCTGGCAGACGTCGTCCTGCCTGAAAAAGCTGAAATACCGACAGCAGCGCCACCTATCGGGTCCAATTGTGAATCTAAACCATCCAGGGCCCTACCCCAACACACACACAAAATTTCATCAAAATCGGTCCACCCGTCTAGGAGGAGTTCAGTCACATACACACGCACACAAGAAATATATATATTAAGATATATATATATATATATATATCTCACCAGTAGGCACCTCGAAGATCTCGTTCCCGTTGGCGTGGGCGACCCTGTCGACGGCGGCCGCGGTGGGCATGCTGCGCGCGAACCCGCGCACGCCCGCGCGCTGGAAGTACGGGATGTGCTGCAGGTTGTTGGCCAGCACGGCCAGCGAGTCCGACGGGGTCACGAAGAACGCGTCGCGACCGATTATCATGTTACGGTCACCTATACATACATAATAATAATAATCTTTTTTTATACTTTCAAATGTATATTTTTTTATGTTGTATGTTTAGCATTTACTTATGGAATGTACTAGAAATAAGGAGAGAGAAAATTAAAACTAGTAAATATGATATTGCTCCTTACTTACATATCTTGTCACAACTTACTTCAGAAATAGTAGATTTACTTTTAGATTTATTTAACCATCAATAAACTCCAATCTTAGTTTTGTTTGTAAGCTAGTATAAGTTACGATAAGGCTGGCATTTTATTGTGAAAAATGCCTTAAAAAAATACCCTTTCGCTTTTCCAAGTGAGACACAATAGAAAATAAATTGTTATGTATCACATATGATTCATGGGACAGGGAACCTGTAAGTATTGTATTACGTATAGGGGTCGCCCGCGACTTCATCCGCATGGTAATTTGGAATATTTTCCCCGATTTTGCAACATATTTCACTACTGCTCCGCTCCTATTCTTCATAGCGTGATATTATATAAAATAAGATTTTTTCTAATCGGACCAGTACTTTCTGAGATTAGCGCGTTCAACCAAACAAACAATCAAACTCTTCAGCTTTATAATATTAGTATAGATAGTATAGATACATCCGTACAGGCATTTAATTTTGTTAATTTCTATTTTTGCATTCATGGGGACATAAGGTCCTAAAGCTAGTCTGTTAGCGATGAGTCCTAACATGTGGCCCGATTAGGATATAACAACAAGGAGTTATTATATCCTAATTAATTAATATGAATTAAATTTTAAAAAAGTCGAAAACAAATACAGCTAAGTCTCAGAAGTGGAATCACCACTTTTATAAACATTTAAATTACCCCTCTCAAAGAGTGGAGTTGGCAATGAAAATATTTATTCGTAAAATTTATACTCTTAATTAAATTTATTATATAATATGATGCGGGTTCAGACACCTTTGGTGAGGAAACCGACAATCTAAAATAAATTTTAAAATTTATTTTAGAATCTAATCTAATTGTCTATCTTCATTTGGTCAATGGGTGTTGGTTTTTTCTTTTTTTCTTTCGGCAAACAAGCATACGGCCCTCCTAATGCAAAGCCTCCTAAGCATTTACCATAGTCTATGAACGTTTACATTAGCAGATGCATCACTTGCGTGTTACCGACCGACAAATTTAGATCACTTACCATCTCCATCGAAGGCAGCTCCCAGATCATAATCTCCTGCCTTAACAGCGTTCACGAGGTCAGCAGCATAGGTGAGGTTGGGATCAGGATGGGCTCCCCCGAAATCCTCCAGCGGTATTATACGACGCACATTGGAGTCCTTAGCCCCGAGCTCGTCAATGAAGATACGCTTTACATAAGGGCCGGTCACTAAAACATAAGAAAATTATTAAAATTTATATATTTATAATTTTGAACGACAAAAAGTCTTGGAATTAGTTGCATTATATAGTTGTTTGTTTAATTTAGAATAAATCAGCTTAGTACTTAAGTTCTAATTTGTGACGTGAGGCACATTGTGAATTCTAGTGATAATTTTGTACTTTTTCTTTTTTTTCCTTGTTTTTTTAATTAGTAGCAAAACGTTATTTACAATAAAAATTGTCACTATTCACATATTGCCTTATTCTTTAATAGCAATATGTAAATTGAAGCAGACTTTAACACCATACTTTAGGTTTTTTTTTCTCGCACGACCAGTACTAAGTACGATTATCATATTTTATCAATATAGTTAGTATCGTGTTTTGACTGCATCAGCTTGCATGCTATCATACTTGTATTTTACAAAAGATTGTAACTATCTGGCGATTAAAAAGAGTGGCCTGAGTTTCTTGCTAGTTCTTCTCAAGGCTCTACGTCAGCGAACTAGCCGTAGGAAAATTTTGCTGACATCATCTTTCTGGTTTATTCATAATTTATGACCTTCATAAGTGTTACTTTGTAACCTAAATGAATAAATGAATTTTGAGTTTGAGTTTGAGTTTATTATAACTATGTCTGTCAGACGGAATTCTGCCGGCTGATTCTCTAAGAAACAGCGATGGCAAACTGACAGTTGTGATCGCAAACTGACAGTTGTGATTGCTCGGTGACGACACAATCTATTGACTAAACGTCAAAAGGATCGGTTTTTGCTCTTTCGGAATACTCCTGCCGGTTGTGGCTGCAAATTTTAACAGAGATTAGTCAACTACATAGAACATATTATTATAGTGCACAAGTGAGTGCAGGAGTGAGTGAGTCAGTGAGCGAGTGAAGGAATACAGATTACCTGTGCTTGACAGGTATTCCTTCAATTTCCTTCACTCTCACAGTCCCATGGAACGACAATTTGACACGACCGGAGAAAGATAGCCATCTTAATTTCTTTATAGTAGACTAGGGGTCGCCCGCGACTTCATCCGCGTGCTAATTTGGAATATTTTCCCCGATTTTGCAACATATCTCACTACTGCTCCGCTCCTATTGATCAAAGCGTGATGTTATATAGCCTATAGCCTTCATGGATAAATGCACCAATCGAACCAGTACTTTCTGAGATTAGCGCGTTCAACCAAACAAACAAACTCTTCAGCTTTATAATATTAGTATAGTTTTTTTGTTAAATACGTTGCATTAACAGAAAACAGTTTTAATTCGAACCACAGCCAGTGGCAGTTGACCTCTTAATCACAACCTATTATCCGTGTGTTTTTTTATATAGTTGTTCTATAAACAAAAACATCGACATGCGCGTGCGTCTCGTGTTTTCCGGGATCAAACTCCACCAATCGTCTTTTAGTTTTTGCATCCTCTTTTAAAATTCGAATAATCAGTTCTTCGTAAACGTAAAGAGAGGTTGGTACACAAGTGAACAAGTTGACTGCCTTGGTGGTCCAGTGGGTACAGTATGTGCCTGCTGTGCACGAGTGGGTTCAATTCCCACACAGGGACAAAACTTTGTGTGACCCACAAAGAGTTGTTCTGAGTCTGGGTGTAATTTGTGTCCGTTAATTGTATGTTTGTAAAGTCCCCCGCAACACAGAGCTTTTTCTCTACTGCGGGAGCTGTCTTTAAAAAAAAATGCAAAGTCTTATCTCAAGCCAGATTAGGGAAAGACGTCCACCTTTTAGGAGACTGCACGGTTGGGTCAGTGGCTCAAGTGGTTACCTCGCTATTTATCACTTATGTTGTGGATTCGATTCCCACACGGGACAAAAAATTTAGTGATTCATAAATGGTTGTCCAAGTCTGGCTGTACCTACTTTGAGTCGGTTAATGTTTGTAAAGTCTTAAGTCTTTATCAGCAGGGCATTAAATCAGGATCGGTACAAATCAATCTGTACATCAGAATACCTACTTTGAACACTTAGGTAAATAAATTCCACACTGCAATGCACTTAACGATTACGTAATAGAATTGAATTGATGTAAGATGGCGTATTGATAAATGTACTGCATAACACTACCTATAAATGAATTTTATTTGAAGTGCGAGCAAAACTTGTGTGTTTCTTAGTAATAATAGGTTGCTTAGGATGGTTTGACTGGCCTGGTGGATGTGGTTAGTGACCCTGACTGCTAAGCCGGAAGTCGCAGGTTTGATTCCCACACGGGATAAAACATTGTGTGATACATCGGATAAATATTTGTTCCGTGTATTATATGTTTGAAAAGTCCACCGCGACATAGGCCTTGTTCCCAAAAAATCCAGACACCAAAAAACCAAAAACCCACACACAAAAAATCAAAACATTTTTTTGGGAACAAGCATATGTCGCAGTGGACTTTTCAAACATATAATTCACGGACTTAAATTACAAGCAGACTCGAAACAAACATTTATGAATCATATAGCTGCCTCGGTGGTCCAGTGGCCGCAGTATGCGCCTGCTGTGCACGAGGTTGTGGGTTCGATTCCCACGCAGGACAAAACTTTGTGTGACCCACAGAGAGTAGTTCTGAGTCTGGGTGTAATTTGTGTCCGTTAATTGTATGTTTGTGAAGTCCCCCGTGATACAGAGCTTGTTTTCTGGTGCGGGAGTTGTCTTTAAAAAAAAAACAAGTCTCGTGTGGAAATCAAATCCATTACTTTTATTATTGCTTAGCAGCCAGGATCACTTACCACTAAACGAATCAGTCAGTCAAAAAATAACAAATGTTGTTATGACCAAATCTTACCTCCGTTCATAGCATCAATGAGTACGTTGAAGGGTTTCCTCTGACCGGAGCCTTGTATCAGAGTGTTGATCTGCTTGAAGTCGAATATCTCCTTCATGTACGCGACGTAATCGTTCACCGAGTCGATTACTTCTACTGTGAACTTATTACCTTCCACCTATAGAACACATATATATATAATAATAATAATAATATAATATTTTTGGGGACAACTCACACATCGCTATCTGATCCCAAACTAGGCAGAGCCTACTGTTGTAACCAGACAACTGATAAACATACATTTATATATTTCTAAATTACACCCAGACACAGTGTCCTGGGTGGGAATCGAACCCACGACCTCCGGCGTAGCAGTCAGGGTCACTAACCACTAGACCAACAGGCCAGTCGAAGTTATATTCTGCTAGCTGATCCGTGCCCATGTACCATACAGTAAAAAAAATTACTTGATGAAATTATGAGTGAGTGTGATTCGGTTAGTACTGAGTACTATGATTTATTTCCTGACTGCTAAAAGGAGGGTTATATTGTTAATTTTTCGGGTTAATATATAACTGATGCTACTCACAAATAACGTGGCTTTTTATTGGTAAAACAATTGTTAAAATTGGTTCAGTAGATCCAGAGTTTTTTTTTTTACTACTAAGGTGGCAAACAAGCATACCCCGCCCGCCTGATGGTTAGCAGTTACCGTAGCCTATGGACGTTTGCAACACCAGGGGTGTCAATCACGCGTTGCCGACCTTTTAAAAACCTTATACCTTAAGATTATCCCTACAACGTCACAAACTATATGTGAGAGAGATAGGGTACCATACTAGCGAGCAAGCCCGACTGGGGAAGGACCTCCACCTTACAAAAGACCACAGCCAAATAACTACACTCAGCGGTGTTGTGTTCCTGTGTGTGAGTACAGGTCTCCAGCGATCATTTAGGGATGCGTTTTAAAAGAAACGTATTCCTATCCCAGGGATACTCCCATCATAAAGCCCTGGTGTAAAAATATGGGTTGGCAATTCTGGTATTGCAAGCGTCCCTACATATGAGGGAGGCCTACGTTCAGCAGTGGACATTATCAGGCTGAGATGATGATGATGATGAAGCGTCCATAGGCTACAGTAACTGCTTAACATCAGGCGGGCCGCATGCTTGTTTGCCATCTAAATACTAAAAAACTTTACTTTGTTATAATATAGTATTGATGGAATGTACTAGAAATAAGAAGGAGAGAAAGTCATTGATGGCTAAAATTAAACTAGTAAATATGATATTGCTCCTTACTGACATATCTATTCTTATCACAACCTATTTCAGAAATAGTAGATTTATTTAACCATCAATGAACTCCAATCTTAGTTTTGTTTGTAAGTTAGTATAAGTTACGATAAGGCTAGCATTTCATTGTGAAAAAAGCCTTAAAAATAGAATAAATAAAAAATAAAATAGCATAGATAATTTGAGAGAGGTAGGGCACCATACTAGCGAGCAAGCCCGACTGGGGAAGGACCTCCACCTTACAGAAGACCACAGCCAAATGACTACACACATCGGTGTAGTTGTGTTCCTGTGTGTGAGTGCAGGTCTCCAGCGCTCATTTAGGAATGCGTTTTGAAAGATACGTATTCCTATCCCAGGGTTACTTCCATCTTAAAGCCCTGGTGTAAAAAAATGGGTTGGCAACACGCAAGTGATACCTCTGGTAATGCAAGCGTCTATAGGCTACGGATACTGCTTAACATCAGGTGGGCCGTATGCTTGTTTGCCACCCAAGTAGTATAAAAAAAAAAAAAAAAAAAAAAAAAACTCACATCAAAGTTAGAGACTCCAATCTTGGTGATATCACAGTTAATGTCTGGTACAATTTTGTATTGTTTTATAGCAGTAGTCAGGGCATAGATCTGATTGGTGTTCGCATCGGGGGCGGGGCCTCCGTTAGAACAGTTGAACTTGATGCCGAAGTCGTTGTCGATACCGCCTGGGTTGTGTGACGCGGTGAGTACGATGCCTCCTGTAGCAGAAGGAAATACCTTTAACGGATTTGAATCCAGAGTTGGGTAAAAGCAAGTTGTTATATATATTACTAGTGGCACGTCACAAATTTGCACGGATGGACATTTATAAGATTTTCGTAGTGATCCCGTAAATTATTTTTAATTAAATATAGCCTATGTTACCCACTAAAAATGTAGCTTTCTACTTTTTTTAAATCGGTCCAGGAGTGTTACAGTTAAATTGTAGCAAATAAAAAATCAATATATAAAACAAAAAATATATCAAGATTAAGAATAAAAATGTCACTATCCCGTTCTATCCCGAGGGTGTCGTAGGAGTCTACTAGAGAATATGTCAGGCAGACAATATCCACTGCAAAAGAAAATTCGTAACATAACCCTATAGCAACCCGTCTGGCCAGCGTGGTACAGTAGGCTAATATCCCTCCCAAGTGTTTGGAGAAGACCCGTGCCCAGAAGTAATAAATAATAATAATAATAATTGAACATTTACACACAGCATTATCTAGTACCAAACTAAGCTAATGCATGTAATATGAATACTAGACGACGGATATAATACTTATATATATTTTTTTGTAAATAAATACATATTATATATACATTACACCCAGAAACAGAACAAATAATTGTGCTCATCACACAAAGATTTGTCCTGGGTGGGAACCGAACCCACGACCTCTGTCTCAGCAGTCAGGGTCACTAACCACTGAGCCACAGAGGCTTCAAGATGTTTATGAGTTGAAATGTGCACGTGTGTCTACACACGTGCAGCCTTTATTCCCTTACTCTCATAGGCCAGTGGGACGGCAATCCGATAAGATCGGAAAGAGATCAGGCGTTGGTGTGTCTGTGTTGTTTTGGATATTGTTATATTATGTGTAATATTGCATCATCATATTGCTTGCATCATAATAAATATCTTACGTTACTGCTCAGTCATGTCTATAAGCACATTAATTGTAAATCTGATGATTATCTTATTTATATCTACTGATATAATTATACGTCAAATATAGATATTATATTACGTAAGAGGAGGTGTGAATGAGGTGACAAATCCTTACTAATATTATAAATGTAAAAGTTTGTGAGTATGGATGAATGGATGTATGGATGTTTGTTACTCTTTCACGTAAAAACTACTGAACGGATCTGGATGAAATTTGGCCCACAGATAGATTATGGTCTGGAATAACACATAGGCTACTTTTTGCAGCGATAACCGACATCCAGGCGGGCGGAGCCGCGGGCAACAGCTATTTCAAATATAATGACCGGGAATTTGAACCCAGGACTTCACTATTGGTCGCAAACACAACCTCAAGCCGTGGAACCCATAGGGTCAATCGAAGCGAAAATTTAATTTAAATTTTGAAAAAATCATCTAGGAGATAAACTTTTTTTTGTTTGGTAAAAGAAAAACAGAAAAAGGTTATCACAAATTAGTAAAAACTTAAAAAATATTAATTATCATATCGCACCCATCTCAATGGGAAAAGAGTGTAAACCACTTTGCAATTTTAAACCCTATGCTTTCCAGCAAAAAGATGCAAATTGCCAAACACATTTTCTTCTTATGCCTTTTTTTCCTCAGATTGGCATAAGTATCGAATAGAAGTATTTAAGCTTAAACATCATATAATTATAGCTAACATGATTAGACTGACTGAAGAAAAAAAATATTATTGACAATAATTGCAATCTTGGTATCTAGTTAAGAGAAAGAAATTACAGTCATTTGAATTTAACTCCTATTCATATACAAATAAAGCCTATACTAATTAAGCAAAGTTAAATTACAGTATTAGTCACAGAATAAATGGCATTAATAAATAGCATTTATGTTATTATTGTACTAGTAAGTAAAAAATCATTTTGGTTACAAAGTTACACTTATGAAGGTCATCAATAATAAATGTAGCAGGTAAGCCAGAAAAATAATGTCAGCTAATTTAAATCTTATGGCTAGTTCTGACAAACAGCAAGTAGAGCCATGAGTACCGGGGCCATACCATGTGTTGGCGTGCTCTTCTGTCAAACATTTAAAAACGATGATATTTCAAGTTCCAGTCGTTGTCATGGAGACAGAATGGACAACGTGGCGGCGAGATGCACGGTCGAACCGTATCGTCAAGATGAAGTAGTAAAATAATATTATTTATTATTGACATTCATCTTAATTAATACAGTGAAATTGTCCAAGCGATTATAATCAGTTAATGTTGATGTAAAAAGATGAGAAGTGAATAAAGAAGCGATTAAGACTGGAGTTTGAATTATAATATCCTTAAAAGTAGTGATCTGACCTTATTAAGAACGTATATGCTGATATGTTTCTTATACATGACATATAAAATGTGAGTCGTTCAAGCGAGAAAGAGGGATGGAACTATAAAATACATGCTATATAGCTCCATCCCTCGTTCTTGCTCAAACAAATAACATTTTAACACGTCGTGGTACGCCCTCTAGCAGCGTTTTTTAATTGCTACAAACTTTCAATCTCTTGTTTTTATTAGTTTATAATGTATATCAGCACTCAGTCATGGGACTATGAGCAGATGTGATTTTTCAGCTATTAGCATGTAGAGGATACCTTCCACCTATATTTGGTAGCCTGCTACTTGTTTCAATCTTTTGTAAATTACAATAGTAGTAGCATGTAAACTGATGCCTGTTAAAACACTATTCTTATCTATACATATAAGTAAATATAATAACTTGACTGCTGGGACAACAAACTTAAAATTTTGCATAAACAAACGTGAGTACGTGAGATTCCTTATCTTTTACCAGTTGGAGCCGGGTAGGCACTGGCGAGGCAAGGCTGCGCCACTGCGATCGAGGGCCGGAACCTATAGTCCCCATCCCGTACAGCCAGTACGGCTCTGTACTGGCTCAGGGATTGGACAACACAACTGCACAAAGAGGAATGGAATAACAATGGAAGTTGAAGACAAACCAAGGAAGCGGTACCATCCGCCACTTGGAAACTCTCGCAAAACCTCAAAACAGGTCAAACAGGTCAAGGTCACTTTCACAAACTAGACCTAACCGACAGCCCTCTCTGCAAGGGCTGCATGGAAACCGAGAAAACACCCGCCCACGTCCTTCTGAAATGTAGGAGCTAGGGTAGAACTCTCAGGAAATCGGACACTCTACCGGAAGCCTGCGGCGATTTCAAACGCCTACTGGTCTTTTGGAAGAACTTAGGATGGATGGAATAGCCATAAGAAACTAATCGCACAAAGGCCCACTTGAGCGGCCAATTGCGGGAAATGCCCCGTCTAACTAACTAACCAGTTGGAGCCATTCAATCCTTAAACGGGTAAAAACAAAGTGGTCTGGTTGTGCATGACAATAAGAATAGTATAGTGTACAGTCTGCTTCAATATACATATTAGTACAAAGGAATAACGCAATATCCTACTATGGATGGATGGATGGATGTTTGTTACTCTTTCACGTAAAATTGACTGAACGGAACTGGATGAAATTTGGCACAGAGATGGATAATGGTCTGGAATAACATATAGACTTTTTACAGTGATAACCGACATCCACGAGGGCGGAGCCGCGGGCAACAGCTAGTTAATAATAATTATGACATAATTAAACGTCTTTTTGCTTACCAAGAGTTTTATATTTCCTGATGAGGCATGATACTGCTGGGGTAGAGAGGATGCCATTTTGTCCCACTAAGAGTCTTGCTACCTAAACATATCACATAAAATAACAATAATTAACATAACATCACATTATCCTCAGGAGATAGCACCGTGGGGAAGGACCTCCACCTTACAGAAGACCACAGCCAAATAACTACACACAGTTGTGTTTCTGTGGGTGAGTAGGTTCTCATTTAGGCGGCATTTTGAAGGAAACATTTTCCTATCCCAGGGATACTTCTGGGTGTCAAAAAATGGGTCGGCAACACGCAAGTGATACCTCTGGTATTGCAAGCTATACATCAGACGGTTTGCTTGTGTGCCGCTCAAGAAGTATAAAAAAAATGCTCATCAAATACTACTAAACAGACAAAAAATAAGACAATTTATAGACAAAACATGTACTAAACTGTTTCGTCTCTGGCTGAATCTAGAATAATCTAAGGTTAATGTTACAAGGTTTGTAACACTCGATTAGACTTTTACTGTTATCTATCATAATAATAATAGCAACCCATATATCAGTTATCAGACAAGTCTTCTAAGACATGTTTTTCTCAGGGTTCTACAGGATTTTCTCAATATGTTTTCCTTCACCGTTGGCATATGATAAATCAATAGATTTGTGTAAATTCCAAAAAGTATAATTCATCTGGGATTGAACTCACGCACATCTCTTGCGTGCAACTCAGTTACTTTCAGCTACCACAGGTTTGTTTATACAAATTTGTGGTAGTAAAATAACAAATATTCTTTAATTTGAAAAAATGCAGAGGGTGACCATTACAATATGAATGGTGAGAATTATGTATTATAGTGGCACGTCCTGGCATTGTACGGGTAGGCATTTATTTAGTTATTTAGGGATCCCATATTCGTTTCCAATTATATATAGCGCATGTTACCCGCTGATAATGTAGCTTTCTAATAGTGAAAGAGTTTTTTAAATCGGTCAAGTAGTTTTTGAGTTAAATCGTAACAAATAAAAAACTTTCCTCTATAATATTAGTTTAGAACTTATAAAATAAATTATAATTTGAGAAGTCTATCTAGATAAGAAGTAAATTGACACTTCATATACATACATTAATAATCTTGAAATTAAATTAGAAATTAAATTTACTTACTCCATTTGCAGCAGATATTTTTATAATTTTATCCACCACCTCCTTGACGAGATATCGGCCGTCGCCACCGACTACCAACGTGCACCCGACCAACGACTCTTTATTCGCATCCAATATACTCTGAATAAAATTTTCTGTGTAGTGTTCCTGAACAAAAACTTTAACTTTTTTACGTAAACCGCTCGTACCCGGCTTTTGCCCTTCAAAAGGGCTAGTGTCCACAGTAACTATACTAGGCATTTTTGATGAATTAATAGACGTTCTATTTCACAAGACGAGTTACCTCGGCCCTCTGGTGATCTGGTCTAATATAATAACATTTAATATCGGAGTTTGTAAGGTCAATAGGATCGCGCGAAGATATTTTATAACTATTGTCAAAAGTGTCAAATCAAAGTCATAACAAGGTCATCTAACTGTTGCGTTCATAATAAAGTAAGCACATCAAAATTGCAATATCGATAGATTTGCTCTCCCTTACTTTTAAGATGACTGATGTCATATATTACCTACATTGGAACAGTACATTCATATATTTTTTAATATACACTCGTGGACAAATTTAGAGGAACGCAAAAAAAAGGTTTAATATTTCACGTTGTAATTATCCTACATACTGGCCACAAATATTGTTAAATCCTATTTAAAAAACAATGTTTTGGATTTTATTATTTTCGTATTTCATTTGTTTTTTTCTGTAATTATTGCTTAATATGCGTTCTTTCCTACTACGAAAATGTTTGCTAAGTTTGAATTTAAGTTTAAATTTAGATATTGTTTTAATTTTTGCCTTGACTATCTTGTTTATCGTATTGAGGGTGAGTTGTTACTGCAAATAAACTGAGAATGCCAGATCTAAACGCAACTCAAGTTGCTAGGGCTGTTACTTTAATTGAAACTGGGCACACCTATCAACATGTGGCCCAAACATTAGAAGTATCAAAATCCGTGGTTCACCGAGTTTTCAAGAGGTATCAGCAGACCGGACAGTATACGAGACTCGCAGGACAAGGACGAAAAAGGAAAACTGTGGCCAGAGATCTGATGACCGGTTCATCGTTACCAGTGTGCTTAGAAACCGGACCTTAACTTCTTCTGAGGTGAGAACAAAGCTCCAAGAGGTTCGAGGAATTACGATAAGCACAAAAACTGTAAGAAGAAGACTGAAATCATCAGGCATAAATTCCCACTTGCCTGCTAGAGGCCCCCTTCTCGCCTCACACCATCGAGTAGCTCGAGTAAATTTTGCTCGCAATCACGAATACTGGAATGACGAAGCTTGGAGTCAAGTGTTGTTCACAGACGAGTCCAGATTTTGCCTGAAGCCTGATGATGGAAGGATTAAAGTGTGGAGACGCCCAGGAGAGAGGTACGCTCAGTGCAACATTATTGGAAAAGAGGCTTATGGTGGAGGGTCAGTTATGGTATGGGGAGGTATTTGTATGGGGTCACGTACGGAACTCTACGTCATTGAGAATGGGTCTCTAACAGCGATACGCTATGTAACTGAGATCTTGGAAGAAATTGTAATGCCATTTGCCCCTTTTATAGGGGATGGATTTGTTTTTATGCATGATAATGCACGTCCTCATACTGCGGCCGTAGTTTTCGAATACCTTCGAGCCGTGGAAATCAATGTTATGGGGTGGCCAGCGCGCTCGCCCGACTTGAACCCTATAGAGCATGTATGGGATAAGCTTGGTAGACAAATTAAAAAAAGAAATCCTGTCCCAGCTAATCTGAGAGACCTTAAAAATGCTTTACTGGAAGAATGGACCGCAATCCCTCAAGATTTTATTGATAATCTGATTAGAGGTATGCCAATGCTACTGGAAGCAGTGCGAAGAGCTCGAGGGGGCAATACTAAATACTGACTGGAATCCACGCCATAGCAGGTTTTTATGCACTATGAAAAAAATGTAATAAAAGTTAAGCATTAAAAATGTTTCTTCCTAGTTATTTTTTTCTTTTTTTTAACTTGGTTCATTTTTGTCATTTTGATCATTTGGTTTTCGGGGTTTGCGATGCTAAATGATCGAATAATAAGTAAAAACTAAATTTATGAACTGAGCTGTTACCAAACTGAACAAATATCCATAAGATTTTATTCTAACCACACTTTTACTGCGTTCCTCTAAATTTGTCCATGAGTGCATAAATATAGTATTCTACTTCAGATTGCAAACAGAGAGAAACAGATTATTTTGATAGATTCGAACACTCACTCAACATAGAGGCGATTAGAGACCCGTACTCAGAAATTAAATATTATATTATAATATTGCAATTGTTATATATTATAATATATCTATAATAACATCATAACTGCTTCTAATGAACGCGAAATATATTCTTATCATTATTACAGCATTATCTTGGTACTTATTACGTATTTAAAATTGATATAATTACTAGATCAATAGCGAGTGAGGTACCTACATAACATAATAACAATATTATGTAATTTAATATCAGGCTTGTTGACAAAAACATGTAGGTTTCTTTTATTTAAGTAAGTACCTATATAATTATTTTGTTATAGGTTTCTATTTGTCGATAGGCGATTTCAAAACATTATTATTAACCAAATTAGTAGGTACTTATATACTTAATCGTTTTTCCTAAATCCGCCCTATTCGCTGTACTGATGTCACCTCCTACCCATTTCAAACCAAAGCTTTTGATTATCGTAGGTATTAGACATAATAATTATGATACTGGTTTGAAAAATAGTTCTGCTTTAGTAGTAAACCATATTGCACTTTAACTGAAGGTTCTGCCAGTTGTCTGTGGCAAATTCGTGATGCTTGAAACTGTGGCTTCGAACCCATACTACGATACTATAGCTCACTTTAGGCTAGGCGGAGCTACAAACGTTAAGTAACTACTTCACTTGGTACCTACCAATTATCGCGTAGCTACTTATACCTATGTGAAAAGTGAAAAAAAAACACAAATTTTCGATTAATTTAATTTAATAAGATCCCTCATACAAGCTTACATACATACCTATATCAACAATAATATTATAATAAACATTAAATCTAAGGCCACCTCGATAGCTTCGACAGCCAGGTAACTTTGGCCAACAGTACCCGGGTTGCCAAAAACATCTAGATGCACTAAATACAGTTTAATTTTTGAGTTCGCAAGCTCTGGTAGCGCCGTGGAACTCTTTCTCCAGGTATTTGGCAACGGCGAGGCAAAGGGCATCGTTGTAAGGCGCTGCTATGACCTGGATACCCAAAGGTAGACCTTGAGCGTTTACTCCGAGAGGTACCTGAAAAAAAATAATTTATTTTAATTCTGTAGATAATATAATTAATTAGGTAGGTATGTGTCCAGATTTTAGTCTGAACACAGGCCGAAAATCAGTTTTCCGATTTGCTCCACTGATCAGGCATATACAAAGGTCAATTATATTACTAAGGTTTTTTATATAACAAAATCAAAGTCAAATTTGACTTTGAAGTTCAAAGTCAAATTTGACTTATAGACAAAGTCAAATCAAAGAATTTGGATGAGCAGAATGTGTCCCAATTGCAAGCTATAGCTTAAAATGCCTAAGGCACATTCACGTGTCGACCTTCAAATTTACCACCAGATTTTAAACTCATAAGTCATAAATTTCCCAAAGAGAATAATCTGACGGTAGGTACTGCCGGTCGAGACCGGATAGGTAAGGTGAATTCACAATTTCTTTACCTGAGTTGCGGGACACTTGAGTGCGTTGACAATGGCCCAGTAGGCGAAGTTGTAAGGTCTAAGTAGACAAGAGAAGTGGTACGGAGCTGGATGTGGTGCGCTCGGCATTAGCAGGACGCCGTTGTCTCCTAGTTTACTCTGAAACATAGACATGCTCGTCAAGCACAGTTCGCTTCCAGCTTTCATTCCTATGTTCAAACATGTCTAGAAAAAAACTTTCTGCGCATTTTGAGCGCGAGAAAATGTTCCATAACATCGTTTGTCATCATTGACAGTAACACCATACAAAAATTACACAAAGGGCTGAAGAAGTTCTGAATTTCAAAAGCAATTCAAAAGGTAGGTATAAATAGCATATATATTTTGAATAATTTTGATCCATAACTTCTTTCTTTTTCTTGAGATATTTGAACATAGTACCTACTTTTTAAATGGTATTTTAAACCATTTAAAAAGTACATAAGTACCGTCCTTCATTACATTATACTTCCATATTCTGTGCTAATATAATAAAGAGATAAAAATAAAAAAGATGGAGCTTATAGGTATTCGGGGCATAACTTTAAAACTACTCACTGATTATCTAAAAGATCGCACCCAAAGAGTAAAAATTGACAGTCTTACGAGTTCTGACACTAAAATTGAGTACGGCGTGCCCCAGGGAAGTGTCTTAGGGCCCACGCTATTCTTGATATACCTTAATGATTTAACAAGTCTCAGGATTGACAGAGCGCATATATTCTCTTATGCTGATGATACAGCCATTGTGTTTAATGGAGCCTCCTGGAACTCCGTCTTTGCAGCGGCTGAGCATGGTCTCCACAAGGTTGCAAAATGGCTTGAATCAGCTCTTCTTACTCTGAACATTAGTAAAACCAATTATATTTGCTTTGCAATAAATAAACGTACACTTCCGCCCCCAAACTTAATATTAAGGATTCACACCTGTGATTTCACTGATACAAGTGCTACACATTGTGGGTGCGAAGAGATAACATGTGTAAAATCCACCAAATACCTGGGAGTAATACTGGATCAACGACTTTCCTGGCACCCTCAAATCGAAGCTTTAAATGATAGGATACGCAAACTCATATGGGTCTTTAAAAAGCTAAGACATGTCACCTCTCAAGACCTTTTAAAACGTATCTATATTGCATTAGCGCAATCTGTTATGTCCTACTGTATCCCTATCTGGGGAGGTGCTTCGAAAATTAAATTCCTTGAAGCTGAAAGAGCCCAGAGATGCTTAATAAAGACAATGTTTTTTAGGCCATTTAGATTTCCTACGGACGAACTATATCTTGTTCATAAAATATTGTCACTAAGAAAACTTTACATTCTCAACTCAACACTTAAACTACATAAAACTTTGCCCTACGTATACAAAGTTCAAACAGGTAGAAGAAAATGTAAAGTAGCCGCTACTCCTTCTTGTAGAACTCTGTTCGCCAGGCGTCAATTTCTTGCACACTCTGCCTACCTATACAATAAGCTTCACAAAAAATGTACAATATATAACATGCAACTCCGTAAATGTAAACAAACAATTGTTGAAGAATTAGAGCCGCTTGGTTACAATGAAACAGAGAACTTATTATTTAAATTTAAATGTTAGTTTTAAGTTTATGCAAACTTTAACCATTCTATGGGTACTTACTTATGTATTTCCGAATAAAAGCATTAGTCACACAAACTATAAACACACACAAATTCACGTAAACACACACATACACTCACCCTCTTACACACACATTCCTCACACACACACACACGCACACACACACATACACACACACACACATACCTCAGACACACTCACACACACACGCACACACACACACACACACACACACACACACACACACACACACACACACACATATTCACACATACCAGTACTATTTTGATCACTTTGTATTTCATTAAATTAGTTTTCTAAAATGGTTTAATTATGTAACTTCCCATAACACTACACCTGTTATTATGTAGTCCTAAGGAAGAGCGGGACCACCCAACACAAGCATTACTACATGCTTCCTGGGTTGTTCCGGCAACAGAATAATATTGTAAAAGAAAAGTTACAGAAATAAACTATTTTTATTTTTTTTATTTATTTATTATTTATTTAAAGATAAAGTTTGTATGTTTGTTATGAATAAACTAAAAAACTACTTGACCAAATTAAAAATTCTTTCACTTATAGAAAGCTACATTATCAGCGAATAACTTAGGCTATGTTTTATTGAAAAATAATTACGGGAGCTATACGAAAACTAAATAAATGTGTATTATAGTAAGTAGTATCTAATTTCATATGTGTCGCTGAAAGCTGATAAATATTGTGAATAACAATTATGTATAAGTAAAAAAACAACTTACAAACAAATCATCTTTCATCTCTTTAGTAAGTTTCTCCGCCCAGTCTGCGTCTATCTTCGGCAAATACTGCTCTTCGATCAAGCGCACGATACTGAATAAACAGTAGTGGCTCATGCCCAACAACTGGCAAATAAAAAAATAATATATTATAAGTAAGGCAGTTTATTTTTTTTAACAAACAACTTCTGCACTAGGGAACAAGCCCTGTGTCGCTAGGGACTTTATAAACATACAATTAACAAACACAAAGTACACCCAGACGCGGGAGAATTTACGGATCACACAATTTGACTGCCTCGGTGGTCCAGTGGTCGCAGTGCACGAGGTTCGATTCCCACACAGGACAAAACTTTGTGTGACCCACAAAGAATTGTTCTGAGTCTGGGTGTAATTTGTGTCCGTTAATTGTATGTTTGTTAAGTCCCACGCGACACAGAGCTTGTTGTCTAGTGCGGGAGTTGTTTAAAATAAAGAGGCAATTTTCGGCATATAATAAAATAATAATATCATTGGCTCTGGTCAAAAATGCTAACCTTTTTGGCCAATTCAATAAGTCCATTAGCCTTCCCTTTTCCGTTGGTGAAGAGACTAGCCAAGTCTTCGGGCTCCTTAGTCATCCAGTACTTCCATAGGTTGTACATGTGATTGAAACCTTTGTGGTAGTAACGCTCCGGTGCTCCCGTTGCTGACGTAGACTCCTGGCTGATACGGGTTATGACCCTGGAAAAGGAAATAATCTAAGATTTCTCCTTCTTCAGTTTTAAAATATGTATATATGTAATATCCCTCCATCCAAAGGTTGCCTGGTAGAAATCGCTGTTAGCGATAAGACCGCCCATTGTACAGACTTATTTACTTATAAAAAGTTTTTGTAAAATTATTGTAAATGGTGTACAACAATAAATAAAAATAAATATACGAGTATCTCCCAATGAAAAGTGAAACAGAGTTCTTGAGACCGCAATTAGGTAGGTATACTTTAAAAGTAATACCTAAACCGAATACAATACAAAACATTACCTCAATTTGTTAGTAACAGTCTATCGTAATTGACTTTTATAAGGATTAGCAAAACTAAATCATTTGTATTTCTGGTCCTTTTCCAATAATTTGATGCAACATGTTTTGCCCTAAGTAGTTAGTAGTAAGTAGTTACGAGGTTATCCTTAGTGAGAATAGATGGATGGATGGATGGATGGATGTTTGTTACTCTTTAACGTAAAAACTACTGAACGGATCTGGATGAAATTGGGCACAGAGATAGACTATGGTCTGGAATAGGCTACTTTTTGCAGCAATAACCGACATCCACGCGGGTGGAGTGGTAATAAAAACAGAAAAACATTATAAGTAGGTAGCTTGAAAATCATAAGGAAACCAGAGAATCAGGATTTTATCAGTTTGATAATTCAGAGCCATATCTAAATATCGCTACTTAGCCGCTGTCGGTACCTAGACACCCCTCTCTAATTAATAAAAAAGAAAACGGAATGCAAACCTTTTCATGGCTCCCCTTAGATCCGCATTGACACTGCTCACCATCCTATCTCTGCTAGTCTCCATGTAGTAAAACTTGATGTCCTGAAAACAATCACTCTTAATATTTCTTACTCTAGCATACATACTACAAAATGATATTCATTATCACAACCCATAAAGTCCCTCTGCTGGGCACGGGTCTCCTCCATACTTGGAGCCTACTATACCACGCTGGCCAAATGGGTTGGTATAGGGTTTTATTTCGAGTTTTTTTCTCTCTTGCAGTGGATATTATCTCCATAACTTAAATTAAAATGCTATAAGTAGCTGACTTTATTTAACCGTGAAATGGTCCCTGCCTAGACTACTTCTTCTATTCTAAACACAGGAGCTATGTAATATGCACTTTCTTATTTGTATGAAAGTAGATTTTTGCAACAAAGGTTATTTTTGCGGTAAAATCATTTGCGTCATAGTCATTTGCTTAAAAAAAGACCAGAGCGGTCCTCTCTCAAAGCTTTAAATACTCATCTTGTGTGATACAAGATGAGTACCCAATTTGGATGAACGAAATAATGACTATCACACTGCTCTTGACTAAAGAGAACAGCAAATGAACATAAAGATTCATATGATTTGCTTTACATAATTTGAAGCTTTTCCAGGAAAGCGTCTCTCCCTAAACTCCCTAAGCATTTCAGATTTTCTATACTAAACTTACGTCAAATCCGGTTAAATTAATTCGAGTACCGCTTATACCACTTGTCTAAATAGGCAAAAAGTTATTAAATTTTAAGAACAACTCCTTTTCGTTAAGCCACTAAAACAAGTAGGTAAGTAAGTTACCTTAATGTCGACATCCCTGTCCATCTTAAGCAGAGGCGCCTTGTCACCAGCCACGACCTTTGTGAGAGGCGCTAGGTCCTCAACGTGCTTAGATATGAACCCAAGACTGAACATGCTGTCCTCCTCATCACCCTTGCGGAAGAATACCCCTGAAATCAGAAAGCAAATATTGAAACAATATATTTTAGAAAGTAATCCCATAAATTACCCCTCGTCTCAACCCATAAACGTCCCACTGCTGGGCACGGGTCTTCTCCAAACAGAGGGATATTAGCCTACTATACCACGCTGGCCAGACGGGTTGGTATAGGGTTTTGTTTCGAATTTTCCCTCTCTTGCGGTGAATAACACTTAACACTTACTCCCTTAGTCGACTCTTACGACACCCTCGGGATGGAAGGGGTGGTGACATTTGTATTCTTAATCCGTCACCACACGGACAATTACCCCTCAACCTCAACAATTTAATGGGTATTTTCTCTTCTTCTTCTTCCTTTCTCTTTCTCATTACGCAATAAGGATGGGTGGATCAAAAGTGCCCTCTTAATTAAACCTAGGGCATGTGGACATGATATATTTCTTCACTGCAGATGTTGTTTTATTTCAGAAAATGGAATGTATTGCCCGGATTTGAAATTGCACCTCATAAACTTTGTTATTTGCAATTGGCTAGATCGGTTATTTGCCACTGTTTCTAAAATTCTTTGCTATCCAGCACGATGACAATATTGATAACAGATTTTCAATCAGATATGATTGGAGATTGGTTAAGATATCACAAAACAAATATTTTAACACAAACAGAAGGTTCAAAGTCTAGTTACCTTTTAGATTGGTAGTTCCAGGAGTAGGGTGATGTCCAAAACTGCCACAGTAGAACGCTGGCATACGAGTTGATCCACCAAGATCCGAGCCTGGAAGAATAATAGTTTACATGGTTATTTAATTACACTGGTGTGCAATGTCGCTGTAACCAGTCTGGTCGTCAAGGGAAACCTTTTTGCAAAAACTTCAACGAGATCCATTGAACTTAATTCCTGAAAACATCAAATTGATTCGGAAAGGTATGCTGCTGATTTTGCTGATGCTGGCTCTAGCTGATACTTTAGATTGCAAAGAAAAAGGCTCTTCATTCTTTTTGTAAGATCATTTTTTAGTAGACTTACACAAACTGACAACAGTGGCACAGGCAGCTGTGAGCGATGCTTCGGCTCCGCTGGACCCGCCAGGTGACCTGCCTGTGTGGTGAGGGTTGCGGGTCATACCGTATACCGGGTTGCGAGTCTCTTGCCTAGAAACACACGTTAGATTTTAGACATACGAATAGTGACAAGTTAACAGGTCATGTGATGCTAAAGTTACTGTAGCTTAAAATCCTTTACAGACTGAGAGAAGAAAAAAATGTTCCAGCAGTTCAAAATAAAACAGTAGCCTGAAACACAAGGATCTTTTTACTGCCAGTACACCTCATAGAAGTTCCAGAAGGAACTCGCAACTTGCCTAAATAGACATATCACTGTCCAAAATAAGAGCTGCAATTTTGGTTCAATCCCCACGCGCGACAAATAAATAAATTTGTGACTCATAAATCCTTGTTGGTGTACTTTATGGTCACAAATTGTATGTTTATAAAGTTCTCCACTACACAACGCATTGAAGGTAAAAATTTAAGGGTAAAAAGATATTTCCTCAGTCATTAGGTTCTAATTTCAGCCATATATTTAGCTGTTCCTTCATTTATGAAGCTTTAATCCTTTTGCGGACAGTATTGTAGAAATAATAGATGTTTTATTGTTATAATGTATATAGACGTTAAATGTCCTACAAAGTGT
Organism: Trisateles emortualis; assembly: GCA_947095525.1. Classification (NCBI taxonomy): domain Eukaryota; kingdom Metazoa; phylum Arthropoda; class Insecta; order Lepidoptera; family Erebidae; genus Trisateles; species Trisateles emortualis. The sequence continues at coordinate 16,296,363 of OX352745.1, forward strand.
TAATATTATAGAGAATCTTACCACACAAGCAGTTCAGGCAAGTTAGTGGCAGCTACAGGTATAGCACCAGCTTCTTTCAGCCTGATAACTGCTTCACTGTCCTCGGTGGCTAGTTCTCTGCGACGGCACCACTGACCCATAGTAAGAGGCAGGTCTTTTACAGCCTGACTCTCTTTTGTGGTGAATGGAACACCTGTGTAAAAAAATTTGAATAAGATTGGCTACGAAGACAGAGATAGATCAGGCGCAAGTCCAATGTTCTGACGTGTTTTTTGATGGTCTTGCTGTGTTTTTAGAAGTAAGTCATTCATCAATGGACCCTGGCAAAGTTGCTTAACATTCCAGATCTTTCGATCGTCTCCGATATTACTTGGCTACGAGTGCTTAAGAGGAAGACGAAGAAGTAATTAACCTGAACAAAATTAAATATATTTTGCGTACAATGCCGTTCCTTTCAAAGATACACGTAGCTTACCCAAGAATGGTTTCTTAGCAGCCTCTTCTTCCGATAGTCCGTTAGAGATGAGGATGTCAACTTCCCTCGCCTCTGCCAACGCAGCCTCATATCTGTCACGAGCGATGGCGTTTATCACTGGGTTTACCTAAAAGACCAAATTATAGGAAATTAAGCATGAATGAGTTTACAAGAATATGAGAAGATTATGAATTGTGATTATTGTCTATTTTAGATCTGTTTACAAAGTTACCTCCTTAATCCTATCAATCACAGCCTTGACCAAATCTTCTGATTTAAGCTCCTTCTGCTTTATCTTCTTAGCCAGAGTAACAGCGCTCAGCGTCAGCATCTGATGGTTCTTGTCCAGTGCAGGGATGGGCTTCTTCTTCTTGTCCCAGTAGAGTGAGAAGAAGAAGTCAATAATCAGGTCTAGGAGCAAGCGCCCATAAATGACTATGGATTTCCATATACCTGCCATTTTGTTCTATTTGTGTTATAGCCCTGTGTGAGAAGAAATACTATATTAAGTATATATATTTATATTTTTTTTTATACTACCAAGGTGGCAAACAAGCATACGGCCCGCCTGATGGTAAGCAGTTACCGTAGCCTATGGACGTTTGCAACACCAGCGGTGTCACTCACGCGTTGCCGACCTTTTAAAAACCTTATAATGCCTTTCTTGAAGAACCCCATGCTATAGTCTCTTGGGAGAACCTCGGCAGGGAGCTCATTCCACGGCCTAATCGTACGTGGTAAGCAATTCCTCTGGAATCTTACGGTACGGCAAGTTTGAGGTGCAAGGATGTGAGGATGAACTTCCTGTCGGTGGCGAGAGGTGCGTTGATAAAATGTGGCCGTGGGCATCATCTCGAACAATTCCTCAGAACACAGCCCATTGTACAGGCGGTAGAACACACACATATACATTGTTATAACTACATTGGTAAATTGTAAAGATCTGTTCTGAAGTTGATGCTGATGGTCATCACTAGATCCAACTAGATTTGATTCCCAGGTGTTTACTTCCGTGCGCTGCCTCGGAAAGGTGTTAGTCCTACGCCTGATCTCTTTCCGGTCCTGTCGGATTATTTTATCCTCGACGCTAGTATCTGTTGCCGGAGTGACCGAAACTTAAGGCGGGCCGTGACCTTGTTTGCCAATTTAGTCCAAAAATAAGCAGGTAAGTATTTAAGAATTAAAAATTCTCTAGACTATAGGCACAGGGTAAAGAACTCTTAACTATTTCATAGACCCTACCAATACTCACTAATCTTAACCTTATTTTTGACTGGTGGCTCAGTGGTGGATGTGTGTGACTGCTGATCACGAGGTCCCGGGTTCGATTCCCGGGTCGGGCCAAAAATTGATATTGGGATTTTTTGTCAAAATTCACAATATATGCCCGGAGTTTGGAAATTGGCGGTGTTTACATCCCCGTGCCTCCGGAAAGCACATGAAGCCGTTGGTCCTACGCCTGATCTCTCTCGTCGGTCTCTCGGTCGTGTCGGACTGCCGTCCCATCGGACTATGAGAGTGAGGGAATAAGTGCACTAGTGTTTGCGCACACACTTGTGCACCATAATATCTCCCGTGCAGGCTAGTCTCCGTTAAGATTAGCCGCCGTGACCGAAATTCGGTTCATCATCATCATCATCATCATCTCAGCCAAAAGACGTCCACTGCTGCACATAGGCCTCCCTCAAGGTTTTCCACAACTCTCGATCCAAAATTCGGTTAGGAGGACATTATTTGAACCTAATTATCATTAGATCGAAATGATCAAACAGGTGTTTTTTGTCCAATGTTGACGTCACGATTTGAATAAATAGACCAATACGTCGTTTCTATCATTGGAAAATTACCCAGCTACACATAATAAAAAGTGATGACTAAAATTAGAATGACGTGTCATTGTACCTACCAGAAATTAATATGAAAAACAAGTTTTTTAAGTCTTCGAATCAAGGTAAATATATACCTACTATTAATAAATCTAAACTTAATATTATAAAGCTGAAGAGTTTGTTTGTTTGTTTGGTTGAATGCACTAATCTCAGAAAGTACTGATTCGATTAGAAAAAATCTTTTTTTGTTGAATAGTGCAATTATCCAGGAAGGCTATAGGCTATATAACATCACGCTATGATCAATAGGAGCGGAGCAGTAGCACAGATTTCTAAATAGTTACTGGCAGTAGTGAGATATGTTGCAAAATCGGGGAAAATATTCCAAATGACCACGCGGACGAAGTCGCGGGCGACCCCTAGTAAGGCATATAATTTTATCTTTCAATTACATAATAATGTTTCAAAACTAGTTTTTTTAGCAAGTTATAGATATGCAAAAAAGGTCGCCCCAAACGTGCGTTGTCAGGGAAAGATCGCTTTTAGCGATAAAACGCCCCATTCCACTACCATCCTCCGTCGAGGCTCTCCTGGTGGATCCAGGGATTTTCTTTCCTCCCCGATCCACTGGATTGTGCCTACTCGTTTAAAATGTTTCTATATTAAACTAGTGACGAGCCCTCACTTCGCTACGGTTTTTGAAGTGAAACTTCTTTATCGACGTATGGGAGAAATTTTGTAGCAGTGTAAAAAAATCGTCACGTTTTTTCGGTTACGCGCCATGTTGCTTTTTTTATCAAAGTTTAGTATAGTGACGTAAAGAATATAATGTAATATAATAACAACAATATATTAGTTTTGAAGTTTGGTTTGAAATAAGAATAACAATATATTAATTTGAAAGTGATAAAATAAAAAGACTTATTCAAATTTAAGTGAATTTACAAGAAAAGTGAGAGTGATTATATATTTCGTTTTATAAATTCAACACGTATGAGCATGATTTTAATATTTATTTGAGGTTAACCTCACTTTTTGATTGTAAGTATCAGTGAATGTATATAAAACTGTTAAAATTAGCAAGTATTAATAAATATGACTGTAAATCTAGTGAACATTATTAATTCTAAAAACAATAAAAAATATAAATTAAATAATAATTTAAAAATAAAACAAAACACGATTAGAAAATAAAAATATGTATACGTACCTACATATTTTTTAATTATTCGTTTTTAATGATTTATTTATTCATTTATAATTTTATAAAATCGTTGCATTTCTACAAGATTAACTGTCATCATATAATTGTATTACTTTGAATAGATAATTAAGAAGAATTAAGATAAAGAAGTTTCACTTCTTACCTGTGTACACACACAAATTTTTTTTAGATGTTTCTATTACAATATGTATGTATCTATAGCTATAGGTACTAATATTATAAAGATGACGTTTTTTTCGACTACACGGTTAGTTCATTGGCTTAAGTAGTTACCTCGACATTTACTACTGCGCGGCGTGTTGTGGGTTCGATCCCCACACGGGATAAAATTTGTGTGATCCACAAATGGTTGTCCCGAGTCTGGGTGTACTTTGTGTCCGTTAATTTTATGATTGTGAAGTCCCCCGCGACACAGAGCTTGTTCCCTAGTGCGGGAGTTGTCTTTAAAGAAAAAAGCCTAAAGTACTTATATAAAGTTTAATAAGAATAAGTATTCTATACCTATATAAAATTAGCATTAACGTTAACCTTTCACACAAAATCGGCTCATCAGGATTTGGCACAAAGATAATATTTAGATTATACTTAGTGAGAATTTTTATTATCTCGGCAGAATCACTGTCCGTAGCAATTGAAGGCGCGGGCTGAAGGCTATTATTATTTTATTTCGTGACCGGTCATCATTTCAACCCATAAAAGTCCCAGTGCTGGACACGGGTCTCCTTCCATACACTTGGAGGGATATTAGCCTACTACACCACGGTGGCTAGACGGATTGGTATAGGGTTTTGTTTCGAGTTTTCCCTCTCTTGTAGTGGATATTCTGCCTGAAATACTCCCTTAGTCGACTCTTACGACACCCTCGGTATAGAACGGGTGGTGATATTTGTATTCCTAATCCGCCACCACACGGACCGGTCAGCTATCGGCAAACCAAACACAATAGAACAACCATTGTTTCCTGGACGCCGGCGGAGCTGTGTCATAAGAACTTGGAACACTTTTAATTAAAGCCACGTATCTAACCATGCATGATACAATCACGCAACTGTTAGACAATGTTCTGTTTGTACTTAACTGTTATGAAATAGGCTGTATTGCCTGAACGGAGACAGGCCACAATTACCTTTGTAACATTATGAACTGTTCACTAATGATCCTTAGACAAGGAGATCCGTAGGAGAACCAAAGTGAGTGGTCAGCTCAGGACCAAATACTGCCTTGGTAGTCCAGTGGCCGCAGTATGCGCCTGCTGTGCACGAGGTTGTGGGTTCGATTCCCACACAGGATAAAACTTTGTGTGACCCACAAAGAGTTGTTCTGAGTCTGCTTGGCTGGCAAACAAGCATACTGCCCGCCTGATGTTAAGTAGTTACCGTAGCCTACAATACGTTATAGACTTTCGTGTTGCCGACCCATTTTACACCAGGGCGTTAAAGATGGAGAATCCTTGGGATAGGAAAACGTTTCTTTCAAAACGCATCCCTAAATGAGCGCTGGAGACCTGTACCCACACAGGAACATTACTACACCGCTGTATATAGTTATTTGGCTGTGGTCTTCTGTAAGACGGAGGAAATTATTTATTTCAAGATATAAGAAGAATGTTATAATATGATAATTTTATTGCACTCAATTTATTTAAATATATAACTATATAATTTCACTCATTGTTTTTTGTTTGAATCACAATAATAATTAATGTCTAGATAATATTATTAGGTATAATAAGATTTGCATGCCAAAGCAGGTGAATTGTGAGGACCTTGTTTTTGTACCTAACACCATATCTGTACCACTTTTCGTGCAAATAAAATGATTTGATTTGATTTGGTAGGGTTTGTCCGCTAGTATGGTGCCCTACCTCTCTCTTTAAGTGCAATAAAATGTACTTTCTTTGATATCAATGAGTTTTACAGTAAGGTCCGATACCGGTTTATGTGTCTTAACCGGGTTAAATGTTATTGACATTGTATTTTTTTTTAATTGGCTTCTGGAAGGTCTCTCTTAAACAGATATTACCGCATTGACTAAGTCGTTTAAGATACTGATAATGAGCGAGTTGATATGCAAACTGCAGTGGTAGAATTAAGTATATTTAGTAAGTGAACCAAAATGTATCGTAAGTATTTTGTTGGTGATATTTGTTTTGTAAATGAGAGAATGGTGTACAATTGGGGAGGCCTATGTCCAACAGTGGACTGCGATAGGCTGATGATGAAATAGAGGTAGAACACTATATAACTACACACAATATATTATTATATATTATATAGGGCTTATATTATTGTTATATAAGCCCTACTCAAGTGAAAAACAAATAAAAATGTAATCATGTAATTATTTATTCTATTTTATTTATTTATTTTTGTTTATGTTGTCCCTGGGCCTACCTGAAAACCAGCGCTGCGGCTTTTATAATTAGTCGTAGCATTATGCTGAGGTAGGCACCATTTTTTTGGCCTGCAGACCAACGAAATAAAATTGTAAGTAATGTACCTATGTAAATGTCCTGTCATTGCAGTCCATAAATAAATGTTCTTCTTTCTTTCTTTCTTTCAATAGCAATGGTGCAGCTGTGTTTCTGTACTGTTTAGGCATAATCTAAGGAAGAATCTCATCTCTGTCTATTCAGTTCATTTGATTGCTCTTTTAGGATCTTTGCGTATTTTTTAAATAAAGGTTTCCTTTCAAGCCCAGGGTTTCATCATCATCATCATCGTCGTTCTCTCACTGCTGAGGATCGCGACCACATACGACGCGTCTCCAAGCTATGCGGTCTTCTGAAGTGTGGACCGCACGGTACATGCTATCTCCGAACGCCTTCTTAATGACGTCTGACCATCTTGCCGGCGCTCTACCTTGAGCGCGTTTCCATGCCAGGGTTATCCATAACAAAAACCCTGGTTTTAAAAGCTTTTGGGCCGATACACGCGAGTGTTTAGAAGCTGGGGTAACGTTTGCTTTGTTGCCTCTATAGGTAAGTATTTTTTTTATACCACCTGGGTGGCAAACAAGTATACGGCCGGCCTGATGTTAAGCAGTTACCGTAGCCTATGGACGCTTGCAATACCACAGGTATCACTTGCGTGTTGCCAACCCATTTTTTTACACCAGGGCTTTAAGATGGGAGTATCCCTAGGATAGGAATACGTTTCTTTCAAAACGCATCCTTAAATGGGCGCAGGAGAACAGGAACACAACGCCACCGCTGTGTGTACTTATTTGGCTGTGGTCTTCTGTAAGGTGGAGGTCCTTCCCCAGTCGGGCTTGCTCGCTAGTGTGGTGCCCTACCTCTCTTAATAAGTATGTAGGTGCACTAGTTTTACTGTTACGTTTATAAAAAAATGACTACTAAAGATGGTAGGCATTCTATTTCTTTTTTAGCCTTATTAGGACCAGTGAAATTTCTCTAACAGTAAAAAGAGAAACCCATTAAAATATGAAAAGAATGATCTATCTTTTTATTCTGGTGGTTACACCCGAATGTGCTGCGATGCATGCTTTTGCGCAACACTTAGTAAGTGTTTGCGGTAATAACGGCAAGCGCAGGCGCAGGTAGGTGGTTCATCGACCGACTTAGGTAATTGAGATCAGTTCTACCGGTAACTTATGTTACATCATGCCATCATGTATAGAAATAATAGCGTGTGTCATAAAAAAATGGAGTTGACAGTTCATTGACTTAAAAATCACTTTCGGTGTAATAAAATTATATAACTTTGTAGGTTGTTTGGTACTTATAAGAAGGTTATTACGTCATTTGTCATCGTTATAATAATAACAGAAATACCAATCAGAAATTATTTGTTGGGATGTGATATAATTTTCAATTTCGACCAATGGTAAAGCGCAAATTTTGTCTGTATCTTTTTATGTTAAGTATAACTGACTATCGTCTTAATCTCCTCTTTCCCAAGGATTTTCACAGCATTCGGTACTCTTTAGTAATCTGTGATTCGGTCTTGAGCTTGTTCATCGGCTGCCCGCAACCCTTACTAGGTCGTCGGTCCACAATGCTCCAACAGTGTGGACTTGTCCACATTGCGTCCTCCAGTTTGTGATTACCATTCCAAAACCTTCTTGCCCCATCATCATCATCATCATCATCTCAGCCAAAAGACGTCCACTGCTGGACATAGGCCTCCCCCAAGGTTTTTCACAACTCGGTAATAATACCTTCTTGCCCCAATAGCCATATATTTTATGAGTTATGTGCCCTACCCATTGCTATTTTATTGAGGCAATGAATTAAGTATGTCACATGGGTTCTTCTATGGATCTCTCGTTTTTAATCAGAGCTCGGAGGGAAATTCCAAGCATAAGCAAGTCCTGTCCATCCTTGGGTGACTTCGAGCCTTCGAATGAGGTCCATAGCGAGCAGGCTAAATAATAAACGTTCTCTGTTATTGGTAGGTTACCTACCAACCTACCATATATTTTTCGACACGTAATTGGAAAATAAATTATTATAAACTGTAATTAGCAATTTGTGTTGAATGCACGTCAGTATACGAACATTGAATTATAGGTATCTAATAATATGTACCTACGTCATGCGATCGTTGACTGACTTCTCAGCATTAACACAGATTACATAATAGGTAGGTAGGTATATACATATAGTGTAGAAATTTAATTTTGTGGTGTTGGAAAGTGGAAATATGAGTTTTATAGTTACCTACCTTTGACATTCCATTACGTATTGTGTTCCGATACTTAATTATGTATAAGCTTAATTTTATTTATTAATTATAAATATTTTTTTCAGTTATGGCTGAGAAAAGCATGATTATATAAGCGGCGTCGAACTAGGTCGCAGGCAACCGTTAGACAAGGTCAGCTCAGGACCGAACGATGTGGAAAACCTTGGGGGAGGCCCATGTCCAGCTGTGGACGTCTTATGGCTGAGATGGAAAGCGACATTGTGTAACAAAGAGGTGGAGCGGAATTGAAATTAGTTTAGTAAGTCTAGATTTGCACAAGTGGGTAAATCGTTGTGTGCGTTCCACGCGGATTTTCTTCCATGTAGTGCTTTAATTTATTTCATGTATGATATTTACAATAATACATAGTTATTAATTTCATTTATGATATTTACAATAATACATAGTTATTAAAATAAAAGAAACTTAACCTAATCTTAAAATTAACTTAAACTTAACAAACAATCCGATATTTTATTTAAAGGTATTTACTTCTAAATAAAATATCTGCTATAGGTCGCAGTCTCGCAGTTCTAAGCGTTAATTTCAGATAATAATAGTAATTTAATTAATCAGAAAAAGAATATACCTACCTACTTACTTATGAGATAGACACACTACACTTATACTATTTATAATATGAATGTACACTTATGAATTTGGGGTCGTTTCTCTATTTTCGTTTTAAAGTGAAGTCAAGAAGCGTAAAATTGTGAGTTGGAAGACTAGGTTTGTGAGTTGGAACTCACAAAATGAGTTGTTTAACCTACGTAGGTACGAGACGCAAAAAAGCGGCTTATTCATTTTAACGACGGAACCGGTAAAAGTCTCTTTATAAGTATCCTTACAGGCTATTGCGGCCAGTCTCAAAAAAGGGTAACCACCTTCTTTGAAACTGGCCGCAATAGCCGAAGTTAGAGCCAATAGTACCATTTAAGTATAAAATTAAGTATAGGTTTCGTTCGTTAAAAAAATGACCCAATCTCGTAGCAAGAGAAAATCTTTAGTCTCTGCCTGCCAACACTTCTCGAAATACACACCTAATATAGGTCTTTTATCAGACTCTTTTTTTTAAAAAAAGCGTTGAACTATTATTGTAGAAATGAAAGAAATCTTTAAACTTATCCATTTTTAATGTGTCGCCGTTTACAACATTTCTTTTGTATCACGCGAAAGTAGAGAGCACAAATTACAACAATTTTGTTTGTTTTTTGTAAAATTGTGGTCATTTTAATGTAAGGTATGGTCGGCAGCACGTCACGTTCTATATTCAAATTGGTAAGTTTTAGAAATGAAATAAAAAATGGATGTTTCGCGGAGCATGAACAAAGCAATTTAATAATTCAAATTAGTTCTTTTTTGCTAATTACACACCTACCTTTCTTTGAAAGTATTTTAAGTAGGTACCTACTTATAACTTAGTCTAGTTTTAAATTATTGTTTCATGATAAACAGTGCTATGACTTTTACATATAATTTATATCATAGACAAAACACAGATGTTCGTAGCTGGTTATTAAAGATCAGTACGTGGATGAAAAGATTTTATTCTAAAGTTTCCATGAAATTGGTACCCACCTATACCGTAAATAAAGCCACCCTCATAAAAGCGACTGTACGGGACTTTTCGTGTGCGGGCTTGACTCACACTTGACCGGTATACATATATTGCAAAAAAAAAATGCTCCAAGATTTTGTAGCTATTTGTAGGATGAAGTTAAAAAAGTAAAATAACAAAAACACTCAAGGTTAACGACTCGATAGTAGGTGATGGGCAGTTACAAAAACCAATTTGTTTAATGTATGCAGGAAGAATGCGTAACCTATTCATAAATAGATAGATACGATAATTATGTACCTAAGTATCTAACTTATGTAATAGTTATGGACGCAGCTACAAATATATGTTTGAATAGAAGCTTCTAATATAAAATAGATATCTATTCTTCTTCTTATCGTTTGGTTAGTGGCCAACCTGGTGACAGAGTTATTTAGATCGCCCATATTTAGCCCTCTGTCGTGATCTAACGACTGTTAAGAGTCGGGACCGACTTTATAGGTATCTATTGAAAATATCTAAATAATATGCAAATATATTTTTTTGTATCTTGGAAATAGGTCTAAAGATTTGGATCAATTTTGTATTTATCTATAGAAGTCTTTTCTGAAAAACCGCGATTACACAAAAAAATAATAACACTAAAGTCAGGTCTGTCTTTTAGGGTTTTTATAATAAGTACCTACTATAGGTATACCTACTTATACCTTATAGGTAAATACCTACCTAATAGCAAATTTCTTACACTTTCCATAAATATCTAATAAGTAAAATTAAATAATCTATGCTTGTGCTATATGGGCACAGATAGCTAATATAGTTACGCAGTAAAATTATCATTACATTAAAAATGATCGTCGAAGCATAGCAAAGATCGTAATTATACAGCCAAATGAGATTAATCTTGTAAGTTCAGGCAGGCAAGAAAGCTGCTAAGTGTTGCATATAACAAAAAATAACTGTAACTATATTTTTTACAGTAGCTTAGTACAATCTTCAGACGTGTTTATAAAGCTGAACAATTTAATTGGAACTCATTTATGAAAATACTTATTTAAAGTAGCGCTAGCGGTCCGTCGTCCCAGCTTCGCACTAGTGGACATTAGTTTTTGTAGGATCCCTAATTTATTTTGAAAAATACAATTGAATAAGCGTATGTTACGCAGTGATAATTTATCTTTCTTGAAATATAAGATTTTTTAAAACAGGTACATAGGTTGATAGGTTCTTAAGTAGTTTTTCAGACACACAAAAATTTAAATATTCTTCTTCTTATCGTTTGGTTGGTGGCCAACCCGGACAATCAAATCTTCTTAAATAGTATTAGTTTCGTTTATCTTTATAATGGTACTTATGTTTTTCCTTTAAAGCATGATACCTTTTGCCTGAAGGGGTAGACGTAGTTGAATCACATTTACATTTGGCCTCATGTAATCTGTTGGCCTCTGTATCTCTCCTCCCTTCATTGCCATACAGTAAAAAGCTAAATTCATTCTTTTTTTTCTGCATTGTTAATTGTTTCCTTATTACTTAAATATTTTTACCTAAATTTAATTTTGTATGGTATATTGGTTTCCGTCCCTTTTTGTTAACACTTATATTGTAACCCATACTAAATTGTAAATGTTATACTCTGGCGATTAAAAAGAGTGGCCCGAGTTTCTTGCCAATTATTCTCGAGGCCCTACCCTAGTCAGCGAATTGGCCGTAGGAAAAAAGTATGCTGGCATTTAGGTATGTTTATGACGTTCTTAAGTATCATGTATTTGATCTAAATTAATAAATGAGTTTGACGTTCACTTTATGATATACCGCTCATAATTTCGTTAATTTCTTTACACAGAACCATTGAACCCTCTTCTAGTGTCGAAGCCGGTACCTTGACATGGCAGTCGTACACCTACATCTGGGCCCCCGAGGCAGTATTTTTTTTCAGATACAAAGCAAATAAGTAAATGGTATGGCAATCAATAATAATATAATAAAAACATTCATATGTATACCTGCGTACAATAATTTGCTAAGACCGCATAATAACAAGAGCATAGGGTCATTACCAAGTTAGTACTAAGGTAAACAATTCAATTGTTAAGTAATGTTATTGATTAACAAAACAAAAACAACTAGAAACTACTTACAAATAAAAAAATAAAAAAAAACAAACGTACGTGTGTTAATGTGTTCCCGCGTATTGTAGACAAAAAAGAACTCCAATCAGAATCACAAACTTTTTTAAATTATTTGATTTATCACAGACTGCTATCACACGTGTATACAGCCGCGGGTTTCCGAACGCACTGAATAGTGATCACTGGCGGACAGCTTGGCTCGGACATTATCATAATTTTGTTGGTGCGCAATGTCTACCGTGAATTAATGGCGAATATATAGTGCTGAGGCCGTACCATAACGTCCTTATAGCAATTCATTTTAGATCTTAATTTGAAATTCGCAAGATGACATTCTAATTACTGTTCGAAATTCTAATTAGGACTGTAAATGAACATGACATTCAGTAGACACATTACCTAAATGATTTGTAGGTTCCACAATCAGGCTACTCTATTATCTCCTCATCCGTCATGTCGGTCATGTACTTTCATTACTAAAATAACGTTACTTCAATACCCTACCTCCCGTGACAACAGAGAGGTAGGGCACCATATCAATATGGTACAAGCGAGCAAGCTTGACTGGTGAAGGACCTTACAGAAGACCACGAAAAGTAACAACACATATATGTACCTCCTGTGTGTGAGTATAGGTTTACAGAGATCACAAAACCCTGGTGTACATTTTCTGGGTCGAAAATACGCAAGTGATACCTCTGGTATTGCAGGCGTCCATGGGCTACGATAACTGCTTCTTAACATCAGGCGGACCGTAATGGGAATATAGAAAAAAACCTACTGAAACCTCAAAAAATCGCTTTAAAGCATTATCATCAAGACTGAATCGTATAATTCAATTAACACAAAAGTCTCGTAACGATAATTTTATACAAAGTGCCCCAAATAAATCAAAAGCCACTTGGGCTGTAATCAATAATAATATTAAAAATACCGACATACCAAATGATCAAATACAGTACATCAACGTTGACGGCAATATTATTAAAGATCCTTTAGAAATTGCAAATCATTTTAATATTTTTTTCACCGATAAAATTGTTAAGCCTTTACCAATAGACACGGGAACTCCAATACCTTATAATTTAAAATCTATATTCATGCGTCCTACAATACCTAAAGATATTTATAAAATTATTTTAGAATTAAGGAGTACAAACAGCACTGGATACGATGGTATTTCAACGAAAATAATAAAACTATATCAGTTGCTCTGTCACATACTCGTATACTGAGTCATATAATTAATTTATGTATTGTAAAGGGGGTTTTTCCTGACCAGTTAAAGTTAACTATAATCAAACCATTGTATAAGAAAAATGAAAGAAATTATATGTGCAATTATCGCCCTATAGCACTTGTACCCGTAATTTCAAAAATATTTGAAAAAGTGATACATAACTGTATTTACAACTATTTCGAAACAAATAACCTTTTTTGTACTGAACAAGTTGGGTTTCGGAAAAATAAATCCATTGATATGGCAGTTTACAGTTTTTATCAACGGTTTTTACTAATTTAGATAAAGGCAATTCAGTATGCGCGTTGTACATGGATCTAACAAAAGCATTTGATTACGTTGATCACGGAATTCTATTAAACAAATTATATGCCTATGGTGTTAGAGGAAATGTCTATGATCTAGTTAGATCATATTTAACAAGTAACGCAAATAACAAAATTATCCGTCGCTTACAAAAAAGTAATTGAACACACGTCAGAGTGTAGGAATGTGACTCTAGGTGTTCCGCAAGGTAGTGTTGTTATTCATCATATATATTAATGATCTTCCTAAAGTAACACAGTATAATACAGTTTTGTTCGCTGACGATAGTACTATTATATTTACTGGAGATGACAAAATGCATATAGAACATGAAGTTAATTTGACATTAGACAATATTATTAACTGGTTGACATCAAATAATTTAAATATTAACATTGACAAAACAAATTACATGACATTTAGAAATAAAGTAAACAAGATATCGAATATGGACATTAAATACATAAATAATAAAATTGCAGAAGTAAGTACAACAAAATTTTTGGGTTTGAATATAGATAACAACTTAAATTGGAAAAATCATACAGAGTTGTTATGTAATCGACTCAGTTCATTTTCATATGCACTTTACATGTTAAGAAAATCAGTCAGCCAAACAACCGTGCTAACAGCATAATAATATCACGGGTATCGGGGTATGTGGCGCCACTTTTAAGATATGGTATTATGTTCTGGGGCAATTCAACCGACAAACAAGCTGCATTTATAGCGCAAAAGAGGTGTGTAAGGGCGATATGCCACATAAACCAAACAGATAGCTGTAGATAAACCCTATTTTTTACAGTTAAAGATATTAACATTACCGTGTCTATATATTTTGGAAGTACTGATGTTTGTCAGAAAAAATATGCATTTATTTACAAAATTAAAGAGTAAAAGGCACAATATGGCTATATGTCTGCCAACAAATAAGACTGCATTATTAAATAAAAGTATTTTTTGTATGGCTCCTCGAATTTATAATAATCTGCCAAAATCAATACTCGAGATTTCAGAAATCAACATATTTAAAAATAAAACTGTCCTTATTATTGAATAAATGCTACTACTCGATCAGTGAATATTTAAAAGATAAAATATTATAGATATATTATTTTGACATTATTTAGTTTTTTTTATGTAAATTTATTTTATTATGTTGATTTATTTTATTATTATATAAATTGTATTTTTTTTTTAAATTAACATGTACCTATCTAATTGAATTTAATTAAATAACACTGATATTTGTAATTTCAATATAATATTTAAATGTTTGCATGCCGTGAGGTAAAGTATAGTGATACTATTATAATCATATTTGTCAACCTTCTGTACCTATATCTTGCAAAATAAATAATTTGAATTTGAATTTGAATTCGTATGCTTGTTTACCACCCAAGTCGTATAAAAAAAGGGAGATAATGTCCTCAAGAAGTGATACAGGGTAGTTTTTACCGCGATAACCGACATTCACTGTGGACGCGGGCGGAGCTGTGGGCAACAGTCAGTCTTATATATTATATTCTTGTACTTGGTCCTCGGGTCGTGCGACAATGACATTATAAACGCAGCTGCGTAGGTACAATCGATGCAAAATATAGACAGTCTACTATGTAGATAGTGATTACCGGTTTTTTTTAAATATCTGTGAATTATTTTATTGCTATAAGTAGGTAGGCATGCATAATTTTTAAACGGAGTTCCTAAATTAGACCGTTATTTTAGTTCGCTATGTGCAGATGCACACGATTTAGAAAGTAGAATGTAACATAGGTAAATGACCGGTAAGAAAGCAACGGAAGAAGCCAGCAAGTAGTTACGTTTGGCAGATAAATGGATAAGCAGAGTAAATTCTAGCATTATAATTAATTATTGTTTTCATAATGAAAGAGTAACCAACGAGGTAATGTTTTTTTGGGTTTTGTTTTTTTTTTATAGTTTTTCACTTATATGTACATTTTCTATTATTAAAACATTTTTCTCTATTTTTATTTTGCGCTGAATCAGCTATAATTAAAGAAAAGAGAAAAATATAAAAATAACACTAAATATAACCAATTAACGTACCTACATATTTTTTAAATTGTAAATAGATTTTTAGTACAATTTTATTTATTTATTTTCTACGAATTTATTATCTATTTATTTATTTTAATTAAATGTACGTTTTAATGTTATGTCTTATTTATTACGTTACGCTTCATTTACTTTTTCATTAATGTAATATTGTTTTTATCCAGCGTCCAAATTCAGAATGGGAACTAAAAGGTAAGTAGGTACTTACTTATATTTACTTGAATTAAATCATTGGCCGTACCTTAAATTAAGTATCTTGATCAAACATATTACTTTCTCTAAAACGTAGTTATTAATTACTCTGTTACTTTCTCGATTCCTTAGGATATTCTTATCAAAGCTATCATAGACAAGTATTTTTATTAATTAACTGCTCTATAAAACAGGCTCTAACTGTCATTAAGTCATAATTGTCATTGTCAATGTTGTCATTGTCAGAAAAAAAAGTAAATATTTGTGAACTTTGTTCACCTTGAACTTTGTTGAATTATTTTATTTATAAATTAGTTTCAAAAAATAATTTAATTTCTAATCAATTCAATACAATTACATTGGAATTATATTTAAAACTATTTGTTGATGAATATGCTCTAGGTGCGATTTACAAGACAAATGTAAGATCCTGAAATCAACAGAAACCTATGTATAACTATCCAATAAAATTAGAAAGTTAGTAGGCCCGATATTATTACTCACTCTTACACCGAGCGAGCCCCTTTCACATAATTTCGCCTAGTGTAAGCTGGCATCTACGAACTAAGTAACTCGCTGACGATTTAGTTTAAATTTTTAAATATTCATAGGGCTTAACATAATCAAAGAGTGTTAGCTTATTCCAATGCATCGTTAGTGTTTACCAAGCAATGCGCGAGACAGATAGCGACAAGAAGACAAATATTGAGGTACGTGTTAAGTTTTTACTATATTGGCATTAAATATACTTTTTAAAACTACTGTTATTTTTACTTTGTCCTGACATGTTTTTTTTTTCGTGGTTGCTTTTTAGGGCAATGATCTTTGCTCGTACATAACCAGTTTCAAAGGTCGCAAAACTCAGTGCCACAGAGCATTTAAATATACTCTAGTCATAGTGCCTATTGCCTAGTAGATACTAACCTATTTGTGTTTTGTTAAATTTTAGGTAAATTGCTACCATATTATTCTTTCTTTTCAGTTAAGTATTTACTATCTCATTATTGTCTTTGCATGCAATGTGTACTATGTAATGCATAAATTATACAATTTATATCTTTGATAAAATTTATTAACTGCTTCTACCTAATAGGTATGTAGTTAGTCTATGACTCTTTGTTTTAATTATGGAACTACTTGTTAATATTATCATAAATGCACAATGAGACTTCTGTCATCATATTGAAAGAAACTCATTGTTAATTTTTTAAATGTATCTAATCAGATATTTAGTGTGGAGAAGATGAGTTTTGTGATACTATGCTTATCAACTTCCATGAATATTTTTATTAAATTTAAAAAAAAATAGGTATCTGTTTCAATCTTCTTCTGAGTCATGTGGGTTTCACTCACAATATTTTCCTTCATATAGATATTCATAGCAGATAGTAAATCATTTGATTATTTGACATTTACATTTTGTAAATATATTTACTTAACATTGGCATAGTAGTTGACATTTATTAAATGCAGAAACCATTAGCTATAGATACCGGCCAACCTGTAGTCCTTATTAACCCTCTCTCTCCACCTTGTTGTTGGCTGAAACATTGGTATAACTAAACGGATGAAGCCATAACACAAAAAAACCTTTTTTTATAAAACTACCACGTTCACAAACAAGCATATTTTTATTTTATTTTATTTTCAAATTAAGGAAACTTACAGCTAGTACAATTATGTGTTTAGAATGAATACAGAAGTGATGGCCAATTACAAGTTTCACTGATAGTACATATTATTATAAACACATATAGATACTTGATTGTTAATAATCCTTAAAACTTATAATTATTCATCCAGCAAAAATTTCATCGCACATATATTTTTTTATTTTAAAATTATTTTTGCTAAAAATATTGATATAAATTCTCTGACATATTGCATTGTAGGTACAACTTGCTCTAAGTAAAAATGAATTATGAATATGGCTCACCTAATGGTACTACTGACCATCAGGTCAATGGTATGCTGGTTTTGATAGCCAAAGAATAACAAAAAAATATTTTACTACTTTGTATGAATTTTGTGGCTTACGTAATGTAATGGACAAGGTATAATAACAATTTCAGAGCCACAACAACAAGCCCAGTAAGATATTCTACGGTATTACTGTCAACATGTCGAAACATATCTTCTTTATCTTCCGGGCATACCTGGACATGTTCATTGACTTCATCTTTGGACTACTGTTCGACGGTCAGAGAAAGAAATTGCCTGATTTGGAGAAGAGGCACAGTATACTGTTAGAAAGTGCTGTGTCACTGGCAGAGAAAATAAGGAATAAGCAGTTGAAGTCTGAAGAGTTGGTTAAGGCTTGCATTGAGAGGATTCAAGCGGTAAGTTCTTAAATTATATCCATATAGTGACGGATTAAGAATACAAATGTCACCACCCCGTTTCAACCAGAGGGTGTCGTATGAGTCTACTAAGGGATTAAGTCAAGCAGACAATATCCACTGCAAGAGAAGGAGAACTCGAAACAAAAGCCTATACCAACCCATCTGGCCAGCGTGGTGTAGTAGGCTAATATCCTTCCAAATGTATGGAGGAGATCCGTGCCCAGCAGTGGGAAGTTTAGGGGTTGAGATGGATGGATGGATGGTGAAGAAATGTGATAACAATCCAAGTTTGGTTTAAATTGTTAATTTGTACCAATGATTGCACTAGCTACTTGTTAACTGAACTTAAACAAAGTAGCATTTCAGTTTAAGTTAAGAAACGTTTTAGAAGAATTTGGGTTAGCTGAAATAGCCAAATAAGAATCTCTCACGCACGAAGGCCTACTTGAGCAGCCAAGTGCGAAAAACGCCCAGTTAAACTAAGTTGCATGCCATATTCAATCCCCAGGAAGCATTCTGTGCACGTTCATACAAATTAGTGCCGTTTTCGATGGCTCAAACAAACTTGGCTATGGTCAAACTATCAATTGATTAGTAGGCAACTGATGCAGAAGCAGAAGCAGAAGCATACATTTCTAAGTTTTCCTGTTTGCCGTTGAGTCCCCAAATACTGACTGAGAATATTAAACTATGTAAATATAGAGTTTTCAACAGCAGATTCTAATCTTTTAATGGTTTTTTTTTCAATAGGTAAATCCTCTCCTCAATGCTGTGACCGATGAGAGATTTGATGCAGCATTAAAGGATGCGCGTGAAGTAGACCGCATGATTGAAAATGGCTTACCCGATGACTACTTTCAGAAAAAACCATTCTTAGGTAATTTTGATACCAAATGTCATGTACTTTTGATTCAGAAGTAGGACAACATACTAGCGAGCAAGCCCGACTGGGGAAGACCACAGCCAAATAACTATACACAGCGGTGTAGTTGTGTTCCTGTGTGTGAGTACAGGTCTTCAACGTTCATTTAGGGATGCGTTTTGAAAGAAACGTATTCCTATACCAGGGATACTCCCATCTTAAAGTGCTGGTGTAAAAAAATGGGTTGGCTACAAGTGACACCTCTGGTATTGCAAGCGTTTATAGGCTACGGTAACTGCTTAACATCAGGCGGACCGTATGCTTAGTGCGTACCGTATGCGTACACCTAAGTGACCTCTCCTGTAGAAACATTTTTACCACAGGGAATTTCTAAATATGTACATACAGCAACATTTCCCATCGACCATAGGGTAGGATATTCCAGGCGGCCGCCGACCGAATATCGGAGCTATAGATACAATTTAATTTTGCCTTATAATAATCGACTGTAAAAGTTGTTAATAATACTTGGAAATGGAAATATTTTTCATTTGAAAGTAACTGCTCTAGATGTGGAACGAGGTATGAAATAGAAAGTTAACGTAATTATATAATTGTATATATCACTAATTAGTAGGTAAATGTTGAATTGGAATGTTAATTTATTTACCAGCTAACATTGCATTTGTATTGTTCTACTAGCTGTTGCCCGCGGCTCCGCCCGCGTGGATGTCGGTTATCGCTGCAAAAAGAAGCCTATGTGTTATTCCAGATATAATCTATCTCTGTGCCAAATTTCATCCAGATCCGTTCAGTAGTTTTTACGTGAAAGAGTAACAAACATCCATCCATCCATCCATTCTTACAAACTTTCACATTTATAATATTAGTAAGGATTTACTCTTAACTTGTTAAAAGTAAAAAAGCGGCCATATAAAATACTAGGGGTCGCCCGCGAGTTCGTCCGCGTGGTAATTTGAAACGTACTTCCGATTTTGCAATATATCTCACTACTGCTCCGCTCCTATTGATTATAGCATAATGTTATATAGCCTTCCTGGATAAATGCACTATTCAACAAAAAAATATTTTTTCTTATCGAACCAGTATTTTCTGAGATTAGCGCGTTCAACCAAACAAAAGTACTAAGTACTTGGGTGGCAAACAAGCTTACGGCCCACCTGATGTTAACCAGTTACCGTATGCTATGGACGCTGGCAATACACTGCATGTTGCCAACCCATTATTTCACACCAGGGTTTTAAGATGAGAGTGTCCCTGGGATAATGGGATAGGAAGATGTTTCTTTCAAAACGCATCCCTAAATGAGCGCTGGAGACCTGTACTCACACACAGGAACACAATTACACCGCTGTATGTAGTTATTTGGCTGTGGTCTTCTGTAAGGTCAAGGTCCTTCCCCAGTCGGGCTTGCTCGCTAGTATGGTGCCCTATCTCGAGTGATACCCTCGGTGTTGCAAGCGTCCATAGGTAACTGCTTACAATCAGGCGGGCCGTATGCTTTGCCTCCTTGGTAAAAAAACGTATCGCGATAAAAAGTAGCCCATGTCCTTCTCTGAGATACCATCTATCATTTAATACGTCTTTATGAAGGTTACTCAAAGTCAAAATTCATTTAGGTTACAAAGTAACACTTACGAAGTTCATAAATTATGAATAAGCCAGAAAGATGATGTCAGCTGAATTTACCTACGGCTAATATTATTATGATATTTTTATACTACCAAGGTGGCAAACAAGCATACGGCCCGCTTGATGGTAAGCAGTTACCGTAGCCTATGGACGTTTGCAACACCAGGGGTGTCACTCACGCGTTGCCGACCTTTTAAA
The DNA here is from genome assembly GCA_947095525.1 of Trisateles emortualis. Taxonomy (NCBI): domain Eukaryota; kingdom Metazoa; phylum Arthropoda; class Insecta; order Lepidoptera; family Erebidae; genus Trisateles; species Trisateles emortualis. The sequence goes on from OX352745.1 coordinate 16,317,157, forward strand.
AACGACGTGGAGCTATGAGAAGAACTATCAAGAAACTCAGTCCACTTATTTTGATCCTGTACGGTTTCCAGGTGTACCATTCACAGCTAAGGAGTCGCACGCAGTGTCGGGCATGTTCCACACGTTGGGCATCAGGTCGCGGAAGCACTTGCGGGCGCATGAGGACGCCGAGTGTGTGCGCCTGGTGCGGGAGGCGGGGGCCATACCTGTCGCTGTCACTAATGTGCCGGAGATCAACAAGTGGTGAGTTACATTTGTCATTAGTTTCTACCCATGGCTTTTTTTCGGGATAAAAAGTAGTTTATGAGCTATTCCAGACTATAATAAGAAAGAAAAGCATTTATTCGAACATACACAGGATAACAGATGGTAGATTAAAAGATAGATTCATAATAACAACACAAATAATGATCCTGTGTGATGTCAGAAAGGGTCCTAATCTATGTATGTTTATGTCAAATTCCATCTAGATCCATTTAGCCGTTTTTGCGTGACTAAGTAACAAACATCCATCAATCCAAATATTTATATTATTATGTCTCTCTTTAACACGGGTATTTTCCCATCATTCAAGGAGAATACCCGGGCCTTTGGAAGACTTACGCGGGAACATAGGTCCAACACGCAGAGGCCCTTAGAGAATTTTAATTTTAAATGGGATGAGACGCTTACCACAGTCACGCCACAGCTGCACTATTGCAGTATAGCCATGATCTGCCTATGGCAAGTGTAAAACTATTGGAACTATGAAATCAAATAATTTTGGGCTATGGGATTGGGTGTTTGGTGGACTGGACAAAGATTATGGGATACAACGTCGCCTGCCATCATTTAAAGTTGGGATATACAGTTAAACGACAAATAGGCAGACGGTGACTCGCCTATACACTAGATGGGCCCCATGAAACAACCGACATGGGCAACAGCCCACAAGTAACAGGGCAACACCATAGTGCGCGGCTAGGGGTGTCGAGCGGTGCGGCGCCGGTTTCACCATCGGGGGTCTCTTACAGAGACCCGAGAGCGGGTTTCCCCGTAGTTATGCCCTTGAAAATGACACTTCCACCCCCGAGCATATAGCTCTGGCGACCCCTCTCTGATCAGCCAATTAAGGCAAGCCAGAGTTGAGAGTCCTGCGGGCGCTCTTGCCAGTCCACTCTGGACAGCCAATAAAGGCAATCCAGAGACGAGGCCCTGACCGACTCTCTGGGGCATTCGAGACCGCAGTGTCGCCACTCACATTCAGCCCGCCACAAGCTGCTCTGCGGGTATAGTGTGGCCATTAGTGCTGTGCACTCCCTGAGGTATGCACGGCGAGGTGGGGGGCGAAGAAAAAAGTGCATGAGTTCACATGAGGTCGATACATGTCGGACAGATCTTACGATATCAGTTTGCATTTCTAAGGCAAGACTTGTGGCGGGACGTTGCGTTGGTCGGAGGCTATCTATCTGTAATATATACTTACTTTGTTGATTAAAATGTAACCCAAATATACTCATATTTTATTAAAAATATGCAGGTGATAAATAAGAATTGAAAGTTATAATTCACAACAGGACTTGTTTTATTAAACATTTTTTATATTTACAAACAATTATATATTCTAACGAAAGTTATTCTGACATAGATTCTGTTTCAACTTCATCTTCCATTTCGTCATCATCTTCATCTTCCTCTTCGCCACCGGAACTTGAATCAGAGTCTTGCAAATTTATTATGAATGAATCGATAACATTATCGAACCTACTATCGCGACTCCAGTAATCATTTTCATTTTTCTGGACATGATCGTCGCATTTCTGCCATTTTTCCGCCGTGAATTCCGAAAACAATTTATCCAATAAGATTATCTTTTCGTCTAGAGAAGAATTAATATAGTTTTGGGCTATGTTGTTTTTAATATCAGCCCAGACCAACTCGATTGGATTTAAATCTGGATGGTACGGAGGTAAACGCAGAACAGTGTGTCCACTGGCTTTCAGGAGTTCGTCAATTCTATACACGGGTTCTTTTTGTGTATTTTTGATAAGAAGTAGCAGTTGAGCCTTTGACATGGTTCCTGAAAATTCTACATTATGGCGTAGCAACCAGTTCTGCATTTCACTTTTGAGGCTTGATATAGTTGGTTTCTTCTCAATCTGAACGCTGTGGTAAGACGCGTTGTCCATTACAACCACAGAATTCGGCAGCAACTTATCTTTTAACTTTTCATCTACCCACTTATAAAAAGTAGGTCCGCTCATATCTCCATGATAGTCACCGGTTCTAGCATCGGATTTGAATATAGTCAATGTATCATCCACTAAGCCATTTCGACACCCAGCGTGGAGTATTACTAGTCGCCGTCCTTTCCCAATATCAGCATGAATACCGGGTTCTGACGATGATTGCCAACATTTGCTGGCATGGTGACTGGCGTTGATGTATGTTTCATCAAGAAAATATATGTTTCGGTTTTCCGTTCTGTAATTTCTGATTTGTGTAAGATATTTTTTCCGCCACACTGTAATATTAGGCTGCTCTATAAGGAGATGTCTCTTTGATTTGCATTTTTTGTAACGGTAGCCCATTTTGTGTAAAAGCTGTCTTAAATATTCCCGTCCACAATTCAATATGCCATCCTGTCTCAAACTTGATAGTAACTTACGGACACTTGGTATTTTTTTTTCAACTTCGTAAAACTGATGAATTTTTCTTCTGATAACTCCAAGGTCAAAATCATCCACAACGTGTTTTTTCTTTAGAACTTTTGGTTTTTTTGGCGATTGAAATTTTAATTGGCTTGAATTTTCAATTGATAAATAACCCGCAGAAATCACATTATGTACGGTTCTTTTGCTGTATCCCGTAGCCTCCGCAACGATTTTAGCAATATTCACGTCATTTTTAAATTCAAAGCTTTCTTTGTCTGCTTTTCTTTTCTTAAAATATTCAGCCACCTTAAAAATGACAGTCTTCATATCACGAGATAACGCACGACCCATCTTTGAATATTTATCTCGTGTGCGTCTGACATAGACAGTCCGATACAAATAACACTACCTGCCGTCACAAGCGTTGACGGCGCACTGACAGCGCAGCAGCCGATTCTAACCCCCCCGTCTCACCGCGCGCATACCTCAGGGAGTGCACAGCACTAATGGTCATACTATATATTATTATTATTCTCTTTATTCATCTTTTTCACTTATTCAATACATTTTTAAATATATAAAAACAATATAAAAATCTATACATTTAAAAATATAAAAAATAGTTCCCCACCGGTATCGGGAACAAAGTCCAAGCTACCGGCGGTTAGGGCTCCAGAGACAGGAACCTCCTCACTATACGTGCCGTGTCGAGGAGCACTGCCTTCTGTATCAGACCCTTGATCCATCCACCTAACGCGAGCCTCTTAAGGTGTTGGTCGAGGCTCTTGGCTATTAAACCATTCACTGTAACGACTATCGGTACAATGATAGCGGAATCCACATCCCACATGTCGACAATCTCATGGGCCAAGTCAAGATATTTTATTTGTTTATCTTTCTCAGCCTTCACGAGATTCTCGTCATGAGGGACAGTAATATCTACAATCATTGCAAGGCGCTTTGATCGATCCAACACCACAATATCAGGCTTGTTGGCCACAACAGTCCTGTCAGTGATGATGGACCGATCCCAGTACAGTGTCGCACAGCCATTCTCGAGAACTGGCTCAGGGACATACCTGTAGTACGGTACCTCGACGTCCACTAGGTTGTATCGCAGAGCAAGCTGCTGGTGGATTATCCTGGCTACTTGGTTATGCCTATGCAAGTACTCGCCGTTAGCAAGACGCGAACAACCGGAAACAATATGCCTGAGGGACTCACCTGGTCGGTGACATGCACGGCATATGTCGACCGTGCCGTCCTTCAGGATATATTTCCGGTAGTTGTTCGTCATGATAACTTCGTCAGCAATTGCACAGGCAAACCCTTCGGTTTCTCCAAAGAGATCACCGAAGCGCAGCCAGGCAACGGAAGCAGCACCATCTATATCAGACCCATGTAGGGCCCGGTAGAACCGCCCGTGGAGCTCCTTGCTCTGCCATACCTTCCTACGGTCGTCAGTACTAAGCACTACAGGCCTGCGCCAGTTCTCTTTAGCCAAGGCAAGCGGGGTTAGCCCCATGTCCACTGCGACTACATCTCGATGCACACCCTCGTTCACCCCGAGAAAATATTCTCTAAGATTGCACATCTCGCGATTATGGAGGCTTTTGGCATTTAAAAAGCCTCTACCCCCACATTTTCGCGGGATGTACAACCTCATGACAGATGAACGGGGGTGATGCATTCGGTATGACGTCAGCAGCGTACGAACTCTTCTGTCCAGGGCATCCAATTCGGTCTGAGTCCACTTGAGTATGCCAAAGGAGTACATCAGGAGCGGCATGACCCAACCATTACAGGCGCGCACCTTGTTACCGCCCGACAAAAGACTTTTCAGTACTTTCTTCAGGCGGCCAAAGAAACGCTTCTGCACTGATTCTTTCATATCCGCATCCTTGATGCCTAACGCCTGTGACATACCCAAGTATTTATAGGTGTCAGTGACGAGAAGTGATCTGAGGTGGATAGAATCAGAGAGTTGTAACCCCACTGATTCCACCACCTTGCCTCGCTTTACATACATGACTGCACATTTGTCGACTCCAAAATCCATACTGATAGAATTACTAAAGTTTTCAGTTACCTTTAGTAAGCCTTTCAGCTGGAAGTCAGAGGGCGAAAATAACTTCAATCATCCATGTAAAGCAGGTGGGATATTAACTGACCACCTCTGCGTAACCTGTAACCTAGCCCTGAATTCTCTAACAGAGTACTGAGAGGATTCAGTGCTAGGCAGAACCATAGAGGACTCAGACTGTCACCCTGAAAGATGCCCCGCTTGATCCTTACCGGCTCACCACTACCCCAGATATGTCGACACCCTGGATAGTTAAGAACCGTTTTCCATTGCCGCATACATGACTCCAAGAAGGTACATAAAGTTGTATCTACTTTATACAACTTCAGCACCCTCAGAAGCCACGAATGCGGCACGGAATCAAACGCTTTCTTATAATCTATCCAGCATGTCGCCAGATCCTTTCGATTGCGGCGAACCTGCTGGCCTATGGCCATGTCAATGAGGAGGAGCTCCTTAGTACCACGGGCACCTCTCCTAAATCCATTCTGAGAGATAGACAAGATCGAATTGTTTTCTATATGTTTTGTAATTTTGACTCTCAGAATAGATGTTAGGAGTTTATAGACCGACGGTAAACATGTAATCGGTCTATAATTATTGGGTTCCGTGGTACTACCTGTCTTATGGAGCAGATGGGTATTCCCTGTCGTTAGAAATTCCGGTAGCGACCCAGACTCTAAAACCGACTGGAACTGAGATTATTATTATTATTATTATATATAGTAATATTATAAACGTGAAAGTGTGTAAGTATGGATGGATGGATGAATGTTTGTTACTCTTTCACGTAAAAACTACTAAATGGATCTGGATGAAATTTGGCACAGAGATAGCTTATAGTCTAGATTAGCATATAGGCTACTTGCTTTTTATCGCTATAACCGACATCCACGCGGACGGAACCGCGGGCAACAGCTAGTTTATAATATAAGTATACACCAGATGTTGCTTTTTAAAAATAAAATATAGCCTATGTGCTATTCTAATTCTAATGTATAAGCTAATAATTTGATCAAAATCCGTCTAGTAGTTTTTGCGTGAAGAATACTTATTTATTATAGATACTTTCTTAATGGAAATGTTTGACTTATTGCAGTAAATGCAAAATTTGCTATACGCCTATAAAATTTAAGGAGTTCCTTCGATTCTTTATAGATACTACTTAAAAAACACTACAAATTGAGACCACTTTAGAATAATCTTACAATAAATTAAAGTTTTTTACAAATAATAAAAAAAAGCGGTCGTGGCCGAGTGGGAAAGTAACCGACTTGCACGCAAGAGAGGCGAGTTCGATCCCGGGCGGCAGTACCAATGTAAATTTCGCTTTGTGGAGTTTATATGTACTAATCAAATGATTCGCCATCTGCTAACGGTGAAGGAAAACATCGGGAGGAAACCCACATGTCTTAGAAGAAATTCTAAAGATATGTCTGATTCACAAACCCGCATTAGGCCAGCGTGTGTGAATTAAGGCCTAAACCCCCCCTCTCTCTCTTGATAGAGGAGAGGAGACCCGTGCCTAGCAGTGGGACATATATGGGTTGCTATTATACAAATAATTATTGTTTATAAATTGCAAGTTTACATACATGAAAAAAATACAGCTGAATTGAGAAAGTTCTCTTTTTGAAGTTGGTTAAAAAAAATTACAGGTTACTATTTACTAAATGTACTTTTTTGTCAGGATGGAGACCCGCAACATGGTGTTCGGTCAGACCCGCAACCCCCACCACACGGGGCGTTCGACCGGCGGGTCCAGTGGAGGGGAGGCTGCGTTACAAGCCGCCATTGCTGTTCCTATATCATTGTGTAAGGTTTATCTTCTTTCTAGATCCTACTGATATTATAAACGTGAAAGTTTGTAAGTATGGATAAAAAAACGTTGAATTTGAAGGTTATTGAATAATAAGCTTTAGGTGGTACTGCACAGCGCTTGAAATTCAACACAGCTTTATGAGAGAGAGAGAGAGAGAAAAATATTTATTTCTTGTTTAGTACAATATGCTGAATATACAATAGGTAGGTACAATTATCAGACTAATAGGTATTAGTCTGAGGTACAATTTTAGAATATAAAACAAAGAAATAAATGACCACCCATTCAGCTATTTGCTACCACAATGCATTAAGCATTGTGGAAGCGCTGGTTTTCAATGGGTGGTCCACATAATAAGGAATACAAGTCTTTATAAAAATACTGTTTTAAAAGCGCTTCTTTCCATCCATCTATCTCAGCCATAACACGTCCACTGCTGGACATAGGCCTGCCCCATGGTTTTCCACATCACTCAGCCCTGAGCTGACCTTCTCCATCGGTTGCCTGCGACCTCAAGGTCGTTAGCCCAAATTGGAATCCCACGCTGCGTCTTCCAGTTCGTGGTCGCCACTCTAGAACCTTTCTGCCTTAAAACTGCTAACTTGCGAATAACTACTAAGAAATTCCATTTGTTTCAATTCGACGCTTTTCTAACGCTCGTCCGAACGAGGCCTAACACTGATATTGTTGGTTTTATTTGATCAGGTTCTGACATCGGCGGGTCTACTCGCATGCCTGCATTCTACTGTGGTCTGTACGGACTCAATCCTACTGCAGGACACACCAGCATGAAAGGTTCGTGACTCTTAATACTGCTTCCTACTTAGGCGCCCCTCCGACATATCCTACTAATATTATAAACGCGAAAGTTTGTAAGAATGGATGGATGGATGTTTGTTACTCATTCACGTAAAAACTACTGAAAGGATCTGGATGAAATTTGGCACAAAGATAGATTATGGTCTGGAATAACACATAGGATACTTTTTACAGCGATAACCGACATCCACGCGGGCTGAGCCGCGGGCAACAGCTAGTAATTAATAATTTCGTGAGCATCCCCGGCTGGGGAAAGACCTTCAAAAGACCATAGCCAAATTACCTAATGTAATGTAAAATGAACGCTAGAAACCTGTACTTACACACAGGAACACAACTACACAACTGTGTTGTGTTCCTGTGTGTAAGTACAGGTTTCTAGCGTTCATTTAGAGATGTGTTTTGAAAGAAACTTTTTTCTATCCCAGGGATACTCCCATCTTGAAGCCTTGGTGTTAAAAAATGGGTTGGTAACACACAAGTGATGCCTCTGGTATAGCCAGCGTCCATAGACTATGGTAACTTTTTAAAGAGGCAGGGCTACATACTAGTGAGCAAGCCCGACTGGGGAAGGACCTCCACCTTACAGAAGACCACAGCCAAATAAGTACACACAGATGTTTAGTTGTGTTCCTGTGTGTGAGTACAGGTCGCCAGCGCTTATTTAAGGATGTGTTTTGAAATAAACGTATCAGGAATACTTCCATCTTGAAGCCTTGGTGTAAAAAAATGGGTTGTTAACACGCAAGTGATGCCTCTGGTATTGTAAAAGTCCATAGGCTACGGTAACTGCTTAACATCATTCTATACTATCTGGGTTGCAGATAGTATAAAAAAACAAAACCCTGATGTTAATTTTTTTTGGGTTGGCAACATGCCAATATTGCAAACATCTATAGGCTACTGTAACTGCTTACTATCTGGTGGACAGTATGCTTGTTTTACACCTGAGTAGTATAAAAATAACACGCGGGGCAGTCTTTGGGGAATGCCGATAGAAGTGAAAACTAAGTAACTTGTGAATTGTATCGTCGAGCTATTAGATTATTATTTTTGGTTTGTCTTTTGGAAAGCGTTCAGTGACGATGACGCGAGTTGACTGCCTTGGTGGTCCAGTGGTCGCAGTATGCGCCTGCTGTGCACGAGGTTGTGGGTTCGATTCCCACACAGGTCAAAACTTTGTGTGACCCACAAAGTATTGTTCTGAGTCTGGGTGTAATTTGTGTCCGTTAATTGTATGTTTGTAAAGTCCCCCGCGACACAGAGCTTGTTCTCTAGTGCGGGAGTTGTCTTTTTTAAAAAGAAAAGAAAGAAAGAAAAGTTACATGATTTTTGTTCACCCAAAAAGTGCTCAATGCGCCTTAAGAAGTTTTTACGTCAAAAATACAGCTTACTCCCAATTCTGAGCGCTTCTCAAGATCATTATTGCCAGTATAATTTCTTATCTCCCTCCAGGATCAGCTCTCCGCACGGGACTCGAACCCACGATGGCATCAATCAGCTTCGTGTCACGACATTGCAGTGACCTTATACCCCTCACCAAGATCGTAGCAGCAGACAAGGCGAAGGATCTGAACCTTGATAGAGTCGTCGATGTTAAAGTGAGTATATTTTAACTACGAGTACTACTATGTAAGGGTTGATTTCTGAGTCAGGACAATAATAGATATTGGGATTTTCTGTGAAGATATTTACAACTCTTTTCTTTTTATTCTTTTAAAAAAAACTCCCGCACTAGAGAACAAGCTCTGTGTCGCGGGGGACTTTACAAACATACAATTAACGGACACAAATTACACCCAGACTCAGAACAACTCTTTGTGGGTCACACAAAGTTTTGTCCTGGGTGGGAATCGAACCCAACGTCGTGCACAGCAGGCGCATACTGCGACCACTGGACCACCAAGGCAGTCTACTAGCTGTTGTCCGCGGTTCCCCCCGCGTAAATGTCCCCCGCAACACAGAGCTTGTTCTATAGAGCAGGATATGCCTTTTTACAAAGAAAAAAAGTAAAGTATTTTATTATAACATCTAACTAGCGGACCTGGCAGACGTCGTCCTGTCTGAAAAAGCTGAAATACTGACAGCAGCGCCACCTACCGGGTCCAATTGTAAATCTAAACCTTCCAGGGCCCTACCCGAACACACACACAAAATTTCATCAAAATCGGTCCAGCCGTCTAGGAGGAGTTCAGGGACATACACACGCACACAAGAAATATATATATAAAGATATATAAAATTCTCGTGTCACGGTGTTTGTAATTAAACTCCTCCGAAATGGCTCCGATTTTCGTGAAATTTTGTGTGCATATCGGACAACATCCTCTAAATTTTATTTTTTAGACAATTTTTATGTTTTTATTTTTTTATGATATAGCCTACAAAAATACATACAACCCTTAATTTTCTCTACGATCAACCCCTATTTTTTAATAGCGGTATTACTATTTTAGTAGCAAAACAGCGTTTGCTGGGTCAGCTAGTAATTTATAATATTACAGAAGCTGAGATACTTCTACGTGGAGACTGCGCAAGATCTTCGCGTCAGTCCCATCTGCCAGGAGCTCAGGGACACCATGACCAAGTATGGGATTTGTTCTTGTAAATCATTGTCTATGCTTACATTATGTGCACAAATATGTGCACGATCTATTCTCTCTCGTTGTCCGATAAGACTGTAATCTGTCATGACTACGCGGAGATGAATTGCAGGTGAAGTAACAGCTCTATATGCTCGTACTAGCTGTTGCCCGCGGCTCCGCCCGCTTGGATGTCGGTTATCGCTGCGAGGAGTATGTGTTATTCCAGATCATAATCTATCTCTGTGCCAAATTTCATCCAAATCCGTTCAGTGGTTTTTACGTGAAAGAGTAACAACATCCATCCATCCATTCTTTCACATTTATCATATTAGTAAGGATAACTGGATTATACCTGGTGTTTGGCAAAAAGCTCGCAATCCATTACGTGGGAATTAACATCAGGTGGTCCTGCTGCTTATCTATACTTCTATACTAATATTATAAAGCTGAAGAGTTTGTTTGTTTGGTTGAACGCGCTAATCTCAGAAAGTACTGGTTCGATTAGAATAAATCATTTTTTGTTGAATTGTGCATTTATCCAGGAAGGCTATAGGCTATATAACATCACGCTATGATCAATAGGAGCGGAGCAGTAGTGAGATATGTTGCAAAATCGAGGAAAATTTTAAATGGAACCCACGCTGGGTTCAGTTTAAATATATTTTTTTATACTACTAAGAAGAACTTTTCTTTATACTACTAATTATATGTATCTTTTGATAATAATTGCAGAGTAATAACCAAGTTAACAGAGGAAGCTCCTTCCACGGACCTGGCTCCGAAGCCATTCTACCACAAGGGGTTCAACTACATGTTCTCGCTGTGGCGGTACTGGATGACCAGGGAGGCTGACGTCTTCGGGCACATGCTCACCAACAAGAAGGGGGAGGCCAAGTTCCTTGTCGAATTACCTAAGAAGGTATTTGTAATTTTTAAATAATAATTTTCTTTTTTCTCTCTTCTTTAGTCATGCAGGCTGATTACTGGCGACCTATCATAACCGACAACCACCAAATTTTGCAGTTTTTTTATACATTTATAAAAATAATTGCGCTGTCATATTGAAATTTAACACATAATAATTATATAATATTTATATTGAAATGTAACATAAAACAAACATAACTATAATATGATAAATTTCAACATAAATTTTTGCTCCACGTGATCTGAGGGCTGGCTTGTATCTTGCACAGAGAATAAGCATTCCGCTTTGTATTTTGTTTTTCTTTTTTTGTATTTAAGTTTAAATTAGTTTTATGTATGTAGTGTTAAAATGTATATTTATATAATTGATAAATAAAAAATAAATGAAGATATACTTATTAATTAAAATGATAGCTCAATTAAGTATAAAAATATATTTTTAAACCTTATCCTGTAAAATTCCTATTAGAGGACCGAAAACAACAAAGAATGTTTCGTCTCTCTATTCTTTCACGAGATGTCTCGTGCTCCTTGGGTGCATACAAGATACATATCCCACATACGTGCATTTGGGATTGGCAGATTAACCACCCACGTTTGCCTCTGTAGGTTAAAAATAAATAAATAACTATAAATATTTAATTTATGTTCTTTCAGTTATTCGGCTTGTCAGAATTCACTCTGGCGGCCATTTTGAAGTTGGCGGACGATCAGATACTACCGGCTGTTAACAAGGAGTGGGCTGAGCAATTAACTAGCGAACTACGAGAAGAATTAATTGTAAGTTTGTATCTTTTTTATATATTTTTATGTTTGTTAGAAAAAAAAACCGGAGATGGCCAAGTGGGAAAGTAACCGACTTGCGTGCAGCAAGAAGTGACACTTCGATCCCGGGTTGCAGTACCAATGTGAATTTCACTTTGTGGAGTTTATATGTACTAAACAAATGATTCGCCATCTACTAACGGTGAAGAAAAACATCGTGAGGAAACCCACATGTCTTAGAAGAAATTCTAAAGACATGTCTGATTCACCAACCTAACCTTCTGTTGGTTACCGAGGCACTGAGTTGTCGTGCCTTGGAAAGCAAGCGTAAAGATTCACTTTTATCATCGGGCTATCGCAGTTCACTGCGGGACATAAGCCTCTCCAAACTTTGATATTGTGATTTTTGACTGATTATTTCTTTATTTATTATACTTCCAGAAATTATTAGGTGATGATGGAGTACTGCTGTTCCCGAGCGCACCAGCCCCCGCTCCATACCACTACTCACCACTCCTGCGACCCTTTAACTTCGCCTACTGGGGCATCTTCAATGTCCTCAAGTTTCCTGCTGCCCAGGTACTGTACATTCCTTTTTTTTAAACTACTAAGGTGACCATACAAACGGACAAGCCCGAATGGTGATGGGCCCTTCCTAAATATGTAGTATATGTAGTTATTTGGCTGTGTGTACAACTACACACAGCGGTTTAGTTGTGTTCCTGTGTGTGAGTACAGGTCTCCAGCGCTTATTTAGAGATGCATTTTGAAAGAAATATTTTTCTATTCCTGGGTTACTCCACCTTAAAGCCCTAGAGTAAAAATGGGTTTGCAACACGCAAGTGATACCTATGGTATTGCAAGCGTCCATAGGCTGCTGCTTAATATCAGGCCGTATGCTTGTTTACCACCCAAGTAGTATAAAAAGGCGGTGTTCTTGGAGCGAACTCTGAGACAGTAACCACTAATTCCGCCTCCGTAACAGGCGTCACCTCTTCATTCTCACGGACTTCGGCCCTTGCAGGGACTATTGCCGGGGGTGTGTGCACCGCCTGTGGTGGGAACAGACCCTCGATCACTTCTGTTAGGAAGGGCTGAAGAGACTCGGTGAGGGGAGAGCCTTGCACGCGGAGCTTATTCAGCACCGCGCGATAAGGGCGACCCTATGGGTCACGATCAAGTCCCTCCAGCATCTCCCTTCTGGAGCGCTCCTTGGCACGGCAGATGGCCAGCTTTAAGGGTCGTATGCTTGTGCTAACCTTATGCCTAAATGTTTTGTCACAGATACCTTTAGGACTGTCTTCGGAGGGGTTGCCCCTCGGTATACAGGCGGTGGCGGGCCCGGGCCGGGACGCCCTGTGTGCTGCTGTAGCTGGACACCTGGGGGACCTGCAGCCACCCTGTGCTGTACCCCAGTAGTGGGGATACGAGCGAGGGACCACGAACAGCTGGGACCGTCGTTTCAGTCCAGCCCAATACTATTTGTAAATCGGTCAATTGGGAAACGAAAGTTAAAAAACCATACGTAATTAAAATTTTGATTTTTTTAAAAGATAAAATCATATAATCTTTTTATGTGAGTCCAAAATTAATATAAATATTTGGATTTTATTTTAGATACTGTTTCTGTTTACTATTTATTAGATTTACTTGTTTATATTGCGAGTTGGCTAAATAAAAATTAACCAGACATAAGGGCCTTAGATCCCAGTTGCCTGAACACAAGCCCCTAGGTTTTATATTCGACCTTGATAAATATTTATGTTTAGGTATTTTGAAATTTATAAATTATGTTTTGTATAGTTTAGGGGGGAAGCAATCTTAGCTCATCTCGCTATGTTAATCTTTCAGAAAAGTAATATAATAGGGGTGGAATTACACCCATTCCCACCCGCCTGGATCCGGATATATATTTTAAAAGTGCCTTAAGAATTAAGGGTAATTTTTATAAAACCTCATGAAATAATTAATATTAGTGGGTGAAAGGACTAGAATATATAAGAAACAGAAATCGAATCTGCACCATTTGTGTCCTCAAATTATTAAACAACATAAGAAATGTTTTTTTTCTCTGTGATGTTTTTATGTTATATTTTAAGTATATAGCTTAGATTAAGCAAATATATCCTTTAAATGGTAAGTTTTTGTTATATTATTTATTTAATGTATATTTAATGTCGGTGTTGCAAGTATCCATAGGCTACGGTAACTGCTTAACATCAGGCGGGCCGTATGCTTGTTTGCCACCCAAGTAATATAAAAAAAAACGACCACCGTACTCAATTGTGCTGCTGCACACTGAACTATACCATTCCTTTGTAGGTCTACTCTTAAAAGCACATATAGCTCGATGTTTTGTACGAGAAGTATAAGTAAAAAAAATATAAGACTGATATGTATTTCATATTTTAAAACGAATTTATAATGGTGGAGGCTCAAATCACACGTAGTGATACTGTGTAATAAATATGTATCGTTATTAAATTGTTTGTTTTACTTTTACCTGACTGATCCAGTGAAGGGTTATGTATGTATATATTATGTATATTTATCGGGCACTCACGGTAGCCAAAATAGCAAATTTTTGGTCGATCTGGAATCTGGTTTTTTGAATTAAATTTTATAATGTACGCAAACACAGGTGCACTGTTCCCTCACTTGTGTAGGCCGATGAGACGGCAATCTGACCCGACCGGCAGGGGTATTCCGTAAGAGCAAAAACCGAGCCACCGCAAATACCGAGCAAAATCTGGCTGTCAGATTGAAACCGGTATTCCGTAAGAGCCCTTTTTGACGTTTAGTCAATAGATTGTGCCGTCACCAAGCAATCACAACTGTCAGTTTGCGATCACAACTGCCAGTTTGCCATCGCTGTTTCTTAGAGGATCAGCCGGCGGAGAGAGATCAGGCGTAAAAGCAACGGTTTTCCGAAGCACGGGGGTGTAAACACCGCCAATTTCCAAACTCCGGGCATATATTCTGAATTTCATGACAGAAAAATCCAAATCGAACCTGGGACCTCGTGATCAGCAGTCACACACATCGACCACTGAGCCGAGGCAGTTACGAGATATTTGTTTTATGGCAATTGAAAATGTTTCCTATTGTGTTAATGGCTGACTACACGCGGAATAGTAAAAGAAACATTTTCTAGGGTATAGCTGGATTCCACATGCCGAATGAGATTGTATAGGAACAAAATATCATTGACCTTTCTTCGGCGGTAAAGCGGAGCTACGTTGTTAAGGAATGGTATTTATAATCTGTGTAAGAAAGATAATATAGAAAACTTTTCTGGACTCGATGGTCACAATTGTATGGGTATCTTACAACGCTGCAAATCGTCCTGCAACGCTGCAAATCGTCCTGCAGGTACTAAGTGTCTGGGTGCTTAAGATAACTCTATACAGCTTTAGATCATCGGCATATAATTTAAAACGGCTTTCAATTAAATCACAAAGGTCGTAAATGCAATTCAAAAAGAAAAGCGGGCCCAAGTGAGAGCCTTGTGGGACTCCAGTAGGCGCTTCAAATATGAAACATTTAGAAGCCGCGAATTGCTACTAACTGAGAACGATTTTACTGGTATGAATCCCACCTTCTCAACAGGGAGCCATGTGTACCTATACACTCTAGTTTCTCCAAAAGCAATCTGTGATTTACAAGATCAAAAGCTTTTTTAAAGTCCGTGTGTACCTCCGTGATGTTGTCAAGCACATTCGATTGATCAGTAACATCCAGCAAGGCTGTTACCCTGTATCCTGTAGCCTTTGGACTTTTGTTATAATAATATCCTGGGACTCATGGTCATCTGATCCCTAACTAGACAGAACCTGCACTATGGCAAGCCATGCTGCGACGCATCATACGGAGTGGTAACCTTCTTTTATTTATACTACTTGGAAACAATAAAACGGCCCTCCTATAGGCGGGACGTTTGCGTGTTGCCGACCCATTTACACCAAGGGCTTTAAGATGAAGTAGCCTCGGATAGGAAAACGTTTCTTTAAAATAAGTTCTCTATAATAAAAAAACATAAATAAATCATCTGTCTATATTTTTTTATAACATTCGTCATAAACATGTGCTGTTGTCTTCTGAACTTGACATTGTCAAATTGCCATCTGTTTGACATGACAGCAGAATGCTAAGAAGTAGCCACAGCCGAGTAAAGTACACGATTGAGTGGTGGCGCTACTGTCAACGTCGTCGCTCATCCAACATTCATCATTCATATAGTTTCAATTTCGGCCACTCTGTACTAAAATTGTGTGGTTGGACGTGGATTTGACACAAAATCTGGTAAAAATGTAAACATTACGAGTTGGTACTTATTGAGAGTCTAAACTAAAAAGTTGTTTTTATATGAGTTGTTTAATTAATATTTTATAAAACATACGCAACAGACATACCTATCTAAATCATGTTATAAGTAAGTATACAATAAAACGTATTTCCTAATATATTATTACTTTTAAGTATTACTACTATATATCAGGGTTCATAACTTGTACTTAGGTGTAAAAATAGTAAAGTTTATAAAAATAATGTAGCTTACAACCTACTAGATAATATCTGCGTGCTATTATTAATATGGCAAAATGTGTCCTGCTCTTTTTACCAATCGTACCATCCTATGCTTGTACCACATTGTAGGCAAATAAACAATTTATTATTATTATTTATAAATAATGTGTTACTTACCTCAATTTATCGTGATCCTATGACAGCATTATTACTTTATAGCAATATGTAAATTGAAGCAGACTGAACACCATATATTGTTTTTTTTAAATCTCGCACGACCAGTAGGTACTAAGTACGATTAGGCTTTTATATCAATAAAGTAAGTATCGTGTTTTGACTGCATCAGCTTGCATGCTATCATACTTGTTTTTTACAAAAGATTGTACCTAACTACCTGGCGATTAAAAAGAGTGGCCTGAATTTCTTGCTAGTTCTTCTCAAGGCCCCACGTCAGCGAACTAGCCGTAGGAAATTTTTTGAAAAAAGACTACATGCGCCATACCCTGATCCTAGAGGGGGGCAGTGCTCTCGAGACTGCTGTAGGTACCTATAATACCTACCCGAAATCCGAACATAATTTTGTTTTCAGCACAAGTACAGTCCGAAATAACATGTGCTTTCAATGTATGTGTAAGTTTTGTCGAAGATGCGTCGACAAATTGATAAGTTGTATTTTTGGAATATATTTCATTCTAAAGAAAAGAAAAACACCAACGTTGCATATAAATCAAAGTATTTTGATGGAAAGTGCCGTGTCCCTCGCTGCTCAAATACGGAATAATCAGATCAAGTCTGAAGAATTGGTTACAGTCTGTATTGAGAGAATTAAGCAAGTAAGTGTTGACAACGTACCTATCCCTATACGTATATGTATGTACGTACACATGCGGTTGTGAGTGTGGAAAATGATACAAGTTTCTAAATGCTAGTGTTTAAGACCCAAGATGATATATGATCTACGAATAAATAAAGTGATACAGTAAAATCATAAAATATTTTAGGTAAAACACAATTTTTATAACTGGTGTCACTTGGAGCTGACAAAATCGTTTCTTTCTTTCTTTCTTTTTAAAAAGACAACTCCCGCACTAGAGAACAAACTCTGTGTCGCGGGGGACTTTACAAACATACAATTAACGGACACAAATTACACCCAGACTCAGAACAACTCCTTGTGGGTCACACAAAGTTTTGTACTATGTGGGAATCGAACCCACAACCTCGTGCACAGCAGGCGCATACTGCGACCACTGGACCACCAAGGCAGTCAGTCGTTAGGTTGGTCTAATTGAATTCACAGCTCGCTTCGCTTCTAACGCTCGCCTGAACGAGGCCTTTGTCCAAAATCGCTAGATTAAATCTAATTAGAATGTTTGGCTTTTTATTGTTAACTTTTTTATTAGGTAAATCCAGTACTAAACGCAGTAACAGATGAGAGGTTCGAAGCAGCGTTGGAAGACGCTCGAAGGATAGACCAGGCGATCGAGCGTGGCTTTCAATCTATTAATAAACCATTCCTAGGTAAAAGTAATTTTATGAATAAATAACACACGGCTTTACCGCATCCCATTATTTCACCGCATTGTACGCAATTGACTCACAGGCGGTATTGATCCACTAAGTCTCAGGAGAGACTTCGCCTCCTTGTGTGTGTTCTACCGCCTGTACAATGGGCTGTGTTCTGAGGAATTGTTCGAGATGATGCCCACGGCCACATTTTATCAACACACCTCTCGCCACCGACAGGGAGTCATCCTCACATCCTTGCTCAAACATGCCGTACCGTAAGATTCTAGAGGAATTTCTTACCACTTACGATAAGGTTGTGGAATGAGCTCCCTGCCGAGGTTTTCCTAAGAGACTATAGCGTGGGGTTCTTCAAAAAAAGAGTTATAAGGTTTTTAAAGGGTCGGCAACGCGTGAGTGACACCCCTGGTGTTGCAAATGTCCATAGGCTACGGTAACTGCTCACCATCAGGCGGGCCGTATGCAGAGATGTACAAAATGGTTTTAAAAAAGCATTTAAATACAAAATGTAATACTTTTCAGATTTACTATTTCAAATGCAAAATACCAAATAGTTTTGCGTTTTGTATTTCAAATGCTAAATGCAAAATAGGTATTTTCAAAATACTTTTTGACCAAATCTCAGATTTTTTTTATTGTAGGTATTTATCATGAGAAATAGAGACACAATGCCGAACCGAACAAAAACGTCTAAGAACATGGCACCTTATTCATGACATTTTGGGCATATTTATCTTTTTTATTTTACCTACGCGTATCAATAAATTCTATAATGTTATTAATAATAATAATACACACTCAAAATAATGTAAAAAAAACTAGACTAACGAAAAGAGAGCCATGGCTCCATTTTGTGAAAATTGTGTAGCCATTTATTTCGGTTGATTGTGCATCTAGTTCTTATTTTATTATTATAACACTTTTCTGGACTGGTATTGTTAAAAAGGAATACATAAGGCTGATAGACACACAACCTTCCACTGCGCCCGCGTCTCGCAGTTGGATAGGTGAATAGCTAGTATAGAATTTAGAGTTACCTTGTTTAACAATTGCTTGCGCTCAGTTTGCGCTCGCTACAGCGCTTCTAATAAAGTTGATTCAATGATATTATATTTAGTAAGACATCGCACTAGCTATTTCATCAACCACTATCTCTTTCAGTATCATTAGTTCGTTCTGTATTATATCCGTATTATATCGCATTCGCCATTCATACTTGAAATATAAGCATTAACGCACAAAAGCATGTCATCAAAATAATATAATAATTATAATTTGTTTATTGAGATAAAAACGAACGTAGTCAGTAACAATTAAGTATCTCACATACTTATATAAATAATAAATGACTACGAATATAATTATAGTACAATGTCAAAATGTCAATAATAATATAATTACAATGTCAATATTGACATTGTAATTATATTATTATAAAACTGAACGCCCGCGCTGTTCAGTATGAAGGTAGCTTTTTTTACTTTAATTATCATTGTCTTGATTAAATCAAAATATAATTTAAATAGGAGTCCCATTCACGGCAAAAGAAAGCTTCGCAGTTGAAGGCATGTTACACACGCTGGGGATAAGGGCGAGGCGCAACATTCGCGCTACTGAAGACGCCGAGAGCGTCCGGCTGTTGAGAGAAGCAGGAGCCATTCCTCTCGCTGTTACTAATGTACCTGAGATTTGCAAATGGTAAGTGTTAGATATAGTTATGTACAATTCATATATTTAAATAGCTGTTGCCCGCGGCTCCGCCCGCGTGTGCGTCGTAAATTAATAAAAACAATAAAATTTCTATAATAAAAGTAGCCTTCAATCAATTAATCAGCCTATCGCAGTCCACTGCTGGACATAGGCATCTCCCAACACGCATATTAAATTTAATAATTAATATATTATATAGTTATATAGGTAATTAAAGTAGCCTTAATTACTCCTTATTACAATAGCTATCTGCCAGTAAAATTCCCGACAAAATCCAAAATAACGTAAATGTCTAGCCGTTTCAGAAATTAGCCGGAACAAACAGGTAGACTAAAAATTGAAAAAAAAAATGATATTTTGGTATATGTACCGTGTATACATCCATATGCATATAGTAAAAAGAGGTTATTTTCATATTACAAACAGAGATTGAAATTTCAATATAACGGAACCAATATAACAGAGATGTAAATAATAGGATTAATTGACCAATCTATTTCTTGTAGTTTCATACATTTTTTTTATGGACTCACCGTACACGGTTGACGCCGGTGGTCACCACTCGCTACAAATAAAATGTATGAAAACAGAGCTTTAAGACAAGTGGCATAAACGGTAGTCGAATCGAAAAGTCAAAAAAAGCAAATGTATGGGATTTGACGTAAGTTGACAATATAATGCTTTTTTTACTTTTCGATTCGACTACCGAGTGTGCCACTTGTCTAGAGGGGCAGGTCGGTGGCGGCATTTTGTGGCTGTCGCCTGTGGCCCGTGTGCGACTACCCTTATATAGGTAGCTACTAAACGCGTTCAATTACATTTCAAAGATCTACATAATAAAAGAATATTTATGTTTTAGGATAGAGACTCGCAACATGGTGTTTGGTCAGACGAAGAACCCTTACCACACAGGCTGTACTACCGGAGGGTCTAGTGGGGGGGAGGCAGCACTTCATGCTGCTATCGCCACTCCTATCTCATTATGTAAGTTGAAAATGTATGGCGATTAAGGCTTGTGATATCGCCAACGACCTTGAGCATTTTTGCGAAGCAAACACGACCTAATTCTCTAGGCGAGCGAAAAGATACAAACAGATGTACTCTTTGAATGGACGTCTTAATAAATTAAAATTTAAACATATTCTAAATATAACATTACCAAATTATAGGTGTATGTTTTCTTCAAATATCGTTTTCTTTTTCGTATTATTTGATAAAAATTGAAGTCATAAAGTGGTTACATCTCAATAGTTTGGTGCCGATTCGATTATTGTTTTACAAACTACTTATTTAGAATTACTATATAATTTATGACAAAACCATATTATGAAACACATCTTGTAGATTAATACCTACCGTATTTTTTGGCAGTCATTTGTCTATAAATGCCAACAAAAAATGGTTTTACACCTCTTTTTCATCATTTTTTGAGAGAGAGGCCTTAATAAAGCGGCCTTACTTAGGCCGCTCTTACAACGGTACCGTTGCCACTGTAACGTTGCATGGTTTTAAGTGGGTTTCCAATCACATGGGTTATATATGTATTGTGTTGTATATTAGTAAAGTTCCGCGCGACACAGAGCTTCTTTTCTAGTACGGGATTTGTCTTCTTTTAAAAAGAAAACGAAATCTCATGGTGTAGATTTTACCTCTTCGAGAGCCAATTTACCTACGGCTATTTCGCTGACGGTGACGTCAGTAATAGTAAATAGACTTACCTGCTGCATTCACAGCTTGTAAGTAAGACTTAATTAGCGTGATGCAACACAGCAGTAGGCCCGCTACCTATATCTCTGCTTATACCTTCGTAGTACAATGCGTAATGTTGCTGTACAGCTAATGTTATAATAATTAGATTAATCAGTTCTTTCTTTGTCAGGCGGTGACACGGGCGGCTCCACTCGAATGCCTGCGTTCTATTGTGGACTCTACGCTTACAATCCCACTAGTGGGCATACTAGTAATAAAGGTACGATAATTGATACTAGAGGCCACCCGCGGTCGAAATTCGACTGTAATTGCTTTCTGCAGGCTTTCTCCGTATCAGACTGTGCAGGCAGCCGATGGCTAAGCTCAGCTTAGGACGCTGTGGCAATCTTTGAGTGAGGCCTATGTCCAGCAGTGGACATCTTTTGGCTGTGATGATAATGATGAAATGTAGAATTAAAGTTACGCAAATTGACAAACCGAGAACCTGTTACCTACAAAGGTATTACTCTGTTATACATAATCAAGACTTTATTTTAAAATTCTTCTTATCGTTTGATTTGTGGCCAACCTGGTTACAGAATTATTGAGATCGCCCATATTTAGGTTCCTGACGTGATCTCACGACTGTTAACAGTCAGGACCGACTTTTACCGTACCTCCCGAATCACGGAGACGCTTTGATGAAATATCACTATGCAGTCACTATCTTTAGGCTTTTAGGCTTAACCCGCTGATCGTTTACCGAACAGCGAGTGCACCTGGCTATGAGCGCCTCATTTTTTATTATTATTGAATTGAAAGCGTCTTTAGGCGCGTTGACTAATTTTTGGGTGAACAAAAATCATGGAACTTGCGTCATAGTTACCGAAGGGTTTCCATGTTTAAAAATAATAATCTAATAGCTCGCTCGCTTAAGAACGGATTAAGAATACAAATGTCACCACCCCGTTCCATCCCGAGGGCGTCGTAAGAGTCGACTAAGGGAGTAAGTCAGGCAGATAATATCCACTGCAAAAGATGGAAAACTCGAAACAAAACAAGAACAAAAATGCGCATTCCGAAAGCCGTCGGAAAACTAACATTGACTCCGACTGTGGCAGTACTCGGCGTCAATAATACCCCAAACTGTCGACTATGTGTTACCGACTTAAGCAGTGGTACACAATTTTTAATAGACACGGGGGCAGAGGTATCGGTGCTGGCAGCGAAGAATCGAAAAGTCGCAAATAACTCAAGCGCGTACACATTATACGCTGCAAATGGAACATCTATACGTACTTACGGCGAAAAAACAATGCATCTCAACTTGGGACTACGTCGCGTCTTCAAGTGGACATTTATAGTAGCTGATGTACGACGTTCCATCATAGGAGCAGACTTCCTACAAAATTATAAGCTACTCATCGATTTACACGCGAGGAAATTAGTTGATAAGGTCACTGAATTATGTGTTATTACCAAGGTTACGCAAGATGCCGATGCGACAATTCGCACGATCGACCGTAATAACACGTATTATGACATCTTGCAAAAATACAGTGAGTTGACTAAACCGCGTAATAATAGCATTCCGACGCATACAATTCAGCACAGAATAATAACAACAAACGTGAACCCTATTCACGAAAAAGTACGCCCATTGAATCCAGAGAAATACAAAGCCGCCAAACGTGAATTTGAGAAGATGATGGAAGATGGAATATGTCGACCGTCCAGCAGTCCTTGGGCATCTCCCTTACATGTGGTGAAGAAGAAAAACGGTGAACTTAGGCCTTGTGGCGACTACCGTCGTTTAAACGCTATTACGGTTCCCGATCGTCATCCGATTTCCCGGATGCAGGATTTCGCCTACATAATGAAGGACAAAACAGTATTTACGAAACTGGACATTCGCCGGGCATTTCACGTCATAGATATCCATCCAGATGACATCCCAAAAACCGCCATCATAACGCCTTTTGGACTTTTTGAATTTATGAAGATGACATTCGGTCTACGCAATGCTGCGCAAACGTTTCAGCGATTTATGAATATGGTGCTAAAAGGTCTGGACTTCGTATATAGCTTCATCGACGACATTCTCGTATGCAGCGATGAAAATAGTCATAAACAAGACCTGGAAGAAGTATTTAGAAGACTTCAAGAACATGGCATTACACTAAATATTAAAAAATGCGAATTCGCCAAATCCGAGTTAGATTTTCTCGGATATCGCATAAATGAAGACGGTATACGACCATTACAAGACAAAATAGATATTATCTCAAGCTATCCCAAGCCGAAGACTATACAAGAGCTCAGGCGATTTCTCGGGATAGTAAACTTCTATCGTGCTAACATGCCTCACGCAGCTGAACACCAAAGGGAACTGAACCTGTATTTACACGGTGCTAAGAAGAACGACAAAAGACTCGTTCCATGGACAGAGGAAGGAAATAGGGCATTTGAAAAATGTAAACAAAGCATCCAAAGCGCTGTCACACTTTTTCATCCCTCAATGACGTCACCTCTGGCACTTATGACGGACAGTTCAAATACGTGTGCGGGTGCTGTACTACAACAGAAGATCGATGGGCAATGGCAACCACTTGGTTTCTTTTCCAAGGCTTTAAGCACGGCTCAACGAAACTACAGCACTTACGATCGTGAATTATTGGCAATATATATGTCTATCAAACATTTTCGCCACATGATAGAAGGAAGAGAATTTACAGTCTATACCGACCAAAAAACCGCTAACATTCGCACTTAGCAAAGCCTCATCCAACAATAACACGCCTAGAAGACTACGACATCTAGATTTTATCTCGCAGTTCTGCTCGGAGATTAAGCACATCCCGGGCGAACAAAACGCTGTAGCAGATGCACTATCGAGAATCGAGGAAATTAGCTTCCCTAGCTTTATTAACTATGGGGAATTAGCCACTGAACAACAACAAAGCAAAGAATTAGCTGAATTGTTGCAGAATAAAAAGCTACACTTTAAACGGTACACAATACCTAATAGCGACCTACAAGTCGTATGCGAGACGTCTACAGGAAAACTTCGACCCTATTTACCACTGCAGTTCCGGTACCCAGCATTCACAGCAGTACATGGTCTCAGTCATCCGGGGATACGAAGCACAAGAAAGATGATGTCTGAAAAATTCTTCTGGCCTACCATGAATAAAGAAGTTGGAACATGGGCAAAGACATGCATAGATTGTCAAAGGACAAAAATTAATCGTCACACTGTCTCTCCACTCAACGAGTTTCGAAGAACAGAGAGATTTGAGCACATTCACTTAGACATAGTAATACTACCTATATCACAAGAGTATCGCTACTGTGTTACCATCATCGATCGGAAGACAAAATGGCCCGAAGCAATACCCGTAGCAAACATCACCGCTGAAACCATATGCACGGCACTAATAAGTGGTTGGATTGCGAGATTTGGTTGTCCATTAACGATAACAACCGACCAAGGAAGGCAATTTGAATCAGATTTATTCCATCAGCTGACAAAGCGTCTCGGAATAAATAAAATTCGTACTACGCCGTATCATCCGCAAGAGAACGGGCAAGTTGAAAGATGGCACAGATGTCTAAAAACAGCATTAACTTCATGCGAAAATAGCTCGAACTGGGTAGCTAACTTACCAATGGTTCTACTGGGATTACGCACTGCAATTAGCGAGAAAAGTGGAATAAGTGCAGCACAAAGGACGTACGGAACAACCTTGCGATTGCCAGCTGATTTTTTCGCTGACACAATCAAAACATCGCAGTCCGACGCCGTATACGTCACACAGCTATCGAATGCTATGCGCGCCCTACAAAGCGAGACAGCTACGAGACATAATACGAATAGAAAATGTTACGTGCACAAGGAGTTAGAAAAATGTGATAATGTTTTTCTTAGAAGCGACATGATGAAAAAGTCACTGTGTGCTCCTTACGAAGGTCCTTACAAAGTTCTGCGACGTGAAGGAAAATGCTACACTATCCAGCTTCCGGACCGAACCGTCGTCGTGTCCATAGATCGTCTAAAACCAGCATTTATTCTACAAACTACAGAGGACAAAGTGCAGAAAAATAAAACAAAACAAACATCGGTTACATCACCGCAGCCAATGCACCTGATAATAAAGCAGCGTTTGCAGAAAGAAGCTCGCGACTAGTAACTCGATCCGGTCGCATTGTAAAACCGACCGTGAGATTTGCGTTCTAAGCAAACTGTTTGTTTACATTATTATAATAATATGTTTAATTGTTTATACCTAGTAAATTAATTAATTGTTTTATATTGTTATATACATTTTTACACTAGGATACTTTACTATTTTAAGGTTTTTACAAACGGTATACATCCATTGATAGTTTAAAATTTTACAATGTATTTAGTTTAATATTATTAAATATAATGTTTTCCTTTTTTTTTCAAAAGGGGGAGTGATGTGGGCTCAGCAGTAATGAGTATTTAGATAATATCACGTAGTTACTTCCACGTACTCCCCACCAATATGTATCGGAGATATTGCCGATACATCATTTATTATTGTATAAATACACGTACATTTATGTTAATAAATAACTTATATTGTGTGGAACTTATGGCTCTCATTTATCCACCTCTATACGTTCACACCCTATACCAACCCGTCTTGCCAGCGTGGTGTAGTAGGCTAATATCCCTCCAAATGTATGGAGGAGACCCGTGCCCAGCAGTGGGACGTTTATGGGTTGAGATGGAGCTCAACGATACAATTCACAAGTTATTTTGTTTTTACTTCTATCGGCAGTCCCCAAAGATTGCCCCGCATGTTTTTTTCCAACTGGTACGGGCCCTTGTTTTTTTTTATATTGTTAAACGTGACTCATTCGAGCGAGAAAAAAGGACGGAGCTATACAAGCCATATAGCTCTGTCCCTCTTCCTCGTTCAAACGACTCACGTTTTAACATGTACGGCCCCAGGTTCACTTCTGAACGACAGCAATAAACACACGATGGGTTCAGTCGCGTTCCTGTCACGCCACTTCGAGGACCTGATACCGCTTACCAAGGTCGTAGCGGCGGAGAGGGCAGCGACTTTGAACCTGGACAGAGTGATCGATATTACAGTAAGTACCTATACAAAAACCTATATGTAAAACCTATACAGATTTATTTTGTCTCCCGCTTTGCTATGGAGGGAAGTGGAAACTTTTCTTTCTAACTCCTCCTATTTACTTCTGATTAAATTCGTTGCGGGGTCCAAGACAGTAGGTATAGTTGTCCACGGGACGCACGAGTGTCAAAACTCGGTGTATCAGTTGGTTACTCCGCTGTTAATCCTGGCTCACAGGAGTCACAGCGGAGGGCATGTGGGTGGGATTGTCCCGATTTTAAATTACAGTAAGTACCTATCTAAGTATCTACGGTGAACGTAATCTCATAGTGACTTAGGCCATGCTAGCTCGCTAAGAAATGGATAAGCTCCATGGTGGCTGATGAATGTGGGCTATATTCCACTCACACATATTAGTAACACTCATGTATTATAAAAAGTGTACATTTGGTTTAGCCAGTTTATTTTTATTTAAGTACTCCAAAAATTACCAGTAACTTCTACCAACAATATCTCCATCCAAAGGTTGCCTGGTAGAAATCGCTTTTAGCGATAAGGCCGCCCTTTGTACTGTACTCTGTTGCATTAGTTTCATCATCATCATCATCAGCCTATCGCAGTCCACTGCTGGACATAGGCCTCTCCAAGGGCACGCCACCTAGCACGATCCTCAGCTTCCCGCATCCAGCTCCTCCCAGCCGCTTTGCGAAGATCGTCGCTCCACCTCGCCTGAGGGCGTCCTACATTACGTTTACCGAGCCACGGTCTCCACTCAAGAACACGTTTGATCCAGCGGTTGTCAGTTCTTTCGCAAATATGACCCGCCCATTAGCATTATTTTAATTTTATGTAATATAATAATATAGTGTGTGTACAATAAAGTGTAAAATAAGTAAATAATAAATATATATTTATTATTTATTTATTTTACATTCCCAATTTGTATAACTCCACCTTTTTTTTATACTACCAAGGTGGCAAAAAAGCATACGGCCTGATGGTAAGAAATTACCGTAGCCTATGGACGTTTGCAACACCAGGGGTGTCACTCACACGTTGCCGACCCTTTAAAAACCTTATAACTCCTTTCTTAAAGAACCCCATGCTTTAGTCTCTTGGGAAAACCTCGGCAGAAAAATACCATACCTAGTGCATTGGGAAGCCTAGCATCACTATGTTATTATCATTATGTTATTCTAATAAATTAAATTATGTCACAGCAATTGAATTATAGTTACGTGGAGTCAGCAGGTGATAAACGAGTCAGTCCCATATGCAGGGATCTTAGAAAAGCCATGAAACGGTACCTATATCATCTATACCTACTAATATTATAAAGAGGAAAGATTTGTATTTTTGTGTGTGTGTGTGTGTGTATTACATTTTCAGTACTTTTTAATGACATTTCCTAACATTATAGTTCCATAACTAATAATAATAATTGCAAGATCTTTTAAAGTACGATTAAGGAGCATATGGGTATGAATTACGATAATATTCATCTACTTTTGCACTTGATTTAATTTATTCCTTTGCTTGTATTATTCCTGTAACAGCCATTTTTAAGCAAGTTTACCCTAGATTAGATAGATCACGTATTATTTTTATGCGATAGGATTTTTTTAGGATTTTTTTTGTCCGAATTGCAAGATACGACATTGCAACTTTCTGCCGTTGATAGGTACTTAGGTATATTATTATTTCAGTGTAATAAATTTTCTAAAAAGAGAATTACCGCCGGAGAAAGCGCCCCAGCGCTACACTCACAAGGGTTTCAACCATATGTTCAAACTGTGGAGATACATGATGTCATTTGAAGCGGTGGACTTCCCAATGATGCTCACTAATAACAAGAAACCCGCCAAGTTCTGGCCAGAACTTTTTAAGAAGGTAGGTTGCCTCAATACTACGGCTATAAAAATACGGTAGTAAGGCCGCACTCGGACCATACGCGCAACCACAAAACGCCGCTTAGAAATAGGTCTACCTATAGAAATAGGTCTTCTATAGTTTTCATACATTTTATATGGACCCGCCGCACACGATTGACGCCGGTGGTGGTCGCCATTCATTACAAACAAAATGTATGAAAACACGTCGGTGGTGGCGTTTTGTGGCTGTCGCCTACGGGCCGTGTGTCTGTGTAAGAGGGACTTTATTTTTGTGATTTGAAAGCTAGGTAGGTACTTAATTGTTTAATGTGGGACGGCAATCCGACACGACCGAAAAGAAATCAGGTGTAGGATCAACAGATTTACGTGCTTTTTGAAGTACCTATAGATTAAATAAAACCCGATATCTTTTTTTACTTGTTGATTTAGTGATAATATAGGTACAATACAAATAGGAAAATATACCTACAATACAAAGGTTTTTAAAAGGTCGGCAACGCGTGAGTGACACCCCTGGTGTTGCAAACGTCCATAGGCTACGGTAACTGCTTACCATCAGGCGGGCCGTATGCTTGTTTGCAACCTTGGTAGTATAATAATATATATATATATATATATATATATATGTACCTAATTATAATGAAATATTTCAGATTGTTTGCTGTTCTGATTTTACTTTGGCCGCCATCTTAGGCTTGGCAGATAAACAAATAATACCCCCAGTAAAAGGAGAATGGGCCGAACCTATACTAGCAGAGCTAAGACAGGATTTAATCGTAAGTGTTTAACATTTTACTTGATCTTTTGTTCCCAATAAAATGACTAAAATCCAATTTTTCTTACTGTGCAGCTGTCATTGCCAAAATTTTGCAACGTTGGCTGCATTCGAACAAAATTTCAATGATAATTATAAACATTTTGATTCATAGGTGTGTACAGTAATGTGAGTAATAAATATTTTTATTCAAAGAGGGATATGGATATTTAAACAGCGCAGACGATACGAAAGTACAGACCGTAGGAACTGACAGGGACAGGCGCTTGTAGGGTTGCCAACTTTTTTACTAGAAATAAAGTAAGTATATTCAGGTCTATGAAGAATATTAAACAGTATTTTAGAAAAATGAACAGTATTTTATTTATTTATTGTTTTAAATACATATTTTTAGAACTTCTCGCACAACTTACTAAATTACAATCTTTTTTAAAAACTTCATACACCTCATGACAATTATAACTGAAATGAAAATAAATGAGGAGCTCATTTTTTATTAAATTAATATTGTGATTTGTTTGTGGCTGTGCTGCACTGAGCAGTGAACGCTCTCTGACTAAATAAATGTAAACAGTAATTTGTATACTTTATTTTTGTTCAACAGTAAAAAGTATAATTTAGTGAAAAACAGTATAATACTGTTCAAAACAGTATAGTTGGCAACCCTAGGCGCTTGTGAGAAGGTAGGGAGGGAAATGGGCGGGTGAATTCACTCATCTCAACCCAAGGAACTTAGCAACCTAACGATTTTGACAGCTCCAACAGTCTGAAAAAATTATGCTGGCAACACCAAGCTAAATAATTTAATTAAGTAGATTTATTACTGAATTGGCTTAGAATCTAGCAGTGGACTGAAACAGGCTGATTTATTGATTGAAGATTTATCAATAAAATTGTTTTTCAAGCATTCTTTATTTTTTTTAATAATTGGCACACAAGGGAACATAACAAGCCCTGTCTCGCGGGAGACTTTACAAATATACAATTAATGGACTTTACTATGTGTCCGTTAATTGTATGTTTGTCAAGTTAGGGACTTGTACAGACTCAATTAAAGACATTAATTTATGTATCAAACATTTTTTTCCGTATAGCGATCAAACCACAGAAATAGATCTATTTCTGTGGTTTGATCCACAATACGCCGCACAATGGTAAATGGCAAGGTAACCACTAAAGCCAAAGAACCAAAACCAACCGTGCAGTCATGTCATTCGCGATGAAAGAATTCCGTAGGTATCTTATGAGTTTGGTATGTTTTCAGGCTATGTTAGGTTCAGACGGCGTGCTCCTGTTCCCTAGCGCTCCGTACACCGCGCCCTATCACTACGTGTCACTGTTCCGTCCGTTCAACTTCGCCTATTGGGCCATCTTCAACGCCCTACAGTTTCCATCTGTACAGGTAACTTATTCAAACGGTTTACTTATCTACGGCATAACGGCCTACTGCAGAAAACATACTATAGCATGGGGGGTCTTTAAACGCGAGTGATAGGTACCCCTTGTGTTGCAAGGGTCCTACGATAACTGCTTATCATCAGGTCGATCGTATACTTGTGTTTTGGCAGTATTAATAAAAAAGAAAAGAACATTACCCGATGATATAAGATACAAAAAATTACACAGCATTCTGTTTCTGCGTGTTTTTAGTAGTATTTTTATACTCCTAATGTGACAAATTGCCAAGGGGGAGCAGGGAGGTGCAGCTGCCCTATCCTACGGGAGAAACCTTCACTCACTTGACTTGCTTAACTGATCATTCCTGCTTGAAGAGTCAAGAGTTTATTACAATCGCTGTAGAGGTACCACAAGTATGAAGCTTCATGTGCTATTCTCGATTTATATTTTTATATTCTTAGCCATTAGCTGGCGACGCTCTTCAGCATACGGCTTGCCTGCTGCCTGCTGGTAAGTTGTTCTTGTAGCATATGGTTGCTATCGTGTGTTGCCAACGCTAGAACTTATAGCACCAAGCTTTTGTGGAATAAGGGAAATGTTATTTTAAATTGCACTTTTTTATAGTCCTTGGTTGGCAAACAAGCTTACGGCCCGCCTGATGTTAAGCAGTTACCGTAGCCTATAAACGCTTGCAATAGAAGAGGCATCATCCGCGCGTTGCCGACAATAGTTTTGATCAGTATATAGCAAAGTAAAAGAAAAACTTTGAGCGTTGTGTAATGTTTACTGATATTTTAGTTGCCACTGGGGCTGAACAAGTCAGGATTCCCGCTGGGCATCCAGGTGGTGGCGGCGCCCTACTGCGACGCGCTGTGCCTGGCCGTGGCCGAGCACGTGGGCCACGAGCTCTCCGGCGGCGGTGTGCGTCCCCCCTGTATCATCGCGGAAGATTTAATACTATCGACCCCATCACAATTCGATGACTTAATTAAACCAACAAAATTCAAATTTGGAGGTTCATGGTCACATCATGTCTTTCGATAGTATAAACATCGTTACGTAGGTACCTATAAATAAATTACAACTGCATTACTTATTTGTGACGTTACTAAATTATTATTACAATTAAAAAAGACATCATAAAGATAAGAAAAGTCCAATATTTTCAAATTAAACAGTTACCCTACTTTTGTTAAATTAATCACATTTTGTGCAGTGTTATTAGACATGAATGTGGAAAAATCCTCGGAAACCTTTTCGATTCAAAATTAGCTGATCTCTATTTATAAAATATAGGTATATATTTAATAAGGCGAGTTGTTCAAAGTTATTTAAATATAATATGACCAATGTCAATGATACAAATACATGAAAAGTAAAGGTTATGCAATAGTAAAAAAAACCAGCCAAGTGCCAGTCGGACTCGCGCACGAAATGTGATAGAAGCAGAAATTTTAACAGGATGCGGTGCAGGTTATAATCTTTTGTGGCCCGGTTTCTTTTTATTCCTAACGATATTTCGTTTAGCAACTTTAGGAACCTCTATGTTTTAATCCCTGAAGTCCACGCAAACGAAGCCACAAGCACATATTAGCTATACATCTATCTATACACACATAAATAAATATGAAGTGTCTGTTTGTAATATCAAAATAACAGCTTTCTATTAAATTCATGTGGCTGTTTACAAAGCACTTACAACAAAAGTACAATTTTAACAGTTTTGTCTCTCTGTCTGTCTGTTTTTTGCCGCTAAAATTGTCTTTGAAAATATCTAAACTAAATAATTATACTATAAGTACAACTGAAATGCGTTAATCATGCCAAGATCTAAGACAATCACAGACTAAATTAGTAACGCCTAATAAAACTTAAACACAATCTATATATTTCTTTTTTGTAGGCGCTAACATTTAACAATACCTTAATTTAGGTAATCAGGAAAGCAGCATAGAAAAGAAAACACTCCACCGAATCTGTATGGTCACGATAAACTCAATAACTACCAAACAAAATTTCATTTTCACCAGTAGACGGCGTGATTCTTTCATTATAGACATGGCTCGCAGAATTGCCTCAATTAAGTGGCAATGGCTCGCAGAACCGATAGCCGTTGGGGCAGAAAGGTTCTAGAGTGGCGACTACGAACTGGAAGGCGCAGCGTGGGCAGGCCTCCAACAAGGTGGACCGACGACTTGGTAAAGGTCGCGGGCAACCGATGGACAAAGTCAGCGGACCTTGCGGGATGTCTTATTGCTGAGATGGAACTACTTTTGTGGCAAACTAGCATATGGCCCACCTGATGTTAAGCAGTTACCGTAGCCCATGGACGCTTGCAATACTAAAGGTATCACTTGCGTGTTACCAACCCATTTTTTACACCAGGGCTTTAACATGGGCGTATCCCTGGGATAAGAATACGTTTCTTTCAAAACGATACCCTAAGTGAGAGTTAGAGACCGTTACTCGCACACAGGAACACAACTCACCGCTGTGTGTAGTTATTTGGCTGTGGTCTTCTGTAAGATGCAAGTCCTTCCCTCTCTTAAAAAAAACACTACGGCGAACCTTTATGCCCTTTAGGAATTTTTATTTTAGCCCAACCAAACTGTGTTTATTTAAAACGAAATGTATTAGATGCAGAGATTTCAGATCAGGGTACAGGGTATGGCACAGATAATACATAGTAATACATATATTCACACTATTCGCTAGGCGATTAAGGTTGTTCACGTTTGCGCTAAAACAATTTGAAAAGCAGAACAATAATACAAACAAGGAATATTTCTTCATGAAGTTTATTAATTGCAGAATCTAAATGTTTAAAAGAAAAACGTGACTGACTAATCAACAAAAGCACAGTTTAAATCACTAGATACTCAGATAGCTATTATGATATAGGCATCCACTAAGAAAGGTTTTTTTAAATATTACTGCTAAGGATGAAAATCTGCCGATGAAAGTTTGTATGGGGATAACTGTTGTTTTTAGATTTACGGTAAAAGACTAAACACGCGAACGAAGTCGCGGGTACAGCTAGTAATTTTATATAGGTATTACCGTACTATATTTCCAAGTAAAAAATACATGCGGGGCAGTCTTTGGGGACTGCTGATAGAAGTGACTAAGTAGCTTGTGAATTGTATCGACGAGCTATAACATTATAATTTTTGAACATGGCAAGCGTTCAATGACGATGGCGCGAGTCCTATGGTTTTTGTTCACCCAAAAAGTTTGAATGTGGAATGCGTTCGGTGACGATGACGCGAGTTCCATGATTTTTGTTTATTCAAAAAGTGATCAACGCGCCTAAAGTGACTTTCACTTTAATAAGTTGAAAAATAATTGTGATCGACAAAAATAAATGGGTAAACATTTTAGTATAGTATGACCATTAGTGCTGTGCACTCCCTGAGGTATGCGCGCGGTGAGACGGGGGGGTTAGAATCGGCTGCTGCGCTGTCAGTGCGCCGTCAACGCTTGTGACGGCAGGTAGTGTTATTTGTATCGGACTGTCTATGTCAGACGCACACGAGATAAATATTCAGAGATGGGTCGTGCGTTATCTCGTGATATGAAGACTGTCATTTTTAAGGTGGCTGAATATTTTAAGAAAAGAAAAGCAGACAAAGAAAGCTTTGAATTTAAAAATGACGTGAATATTGCTAAAATCGTTGCGGAGGCTACGGGATACAGCAAAAGAACCGTACATAATGTGATTTCTGCGGGTTATTTATCAATTGAAAATTCAAGCCAATTAAAATTTCAATCGCCAAAAAAACCAAAAGTTCTAAAGAAAAAACACGTTGTGGATGATTTTGACCTTGGAGTTATCAGAAGAAAAATTCATCAGTTTTACGAAGTTGAAAAAAAAATACCAAGTGTCCGTAAGTTACTATCAAGTTTGAGACAGGATGGCATATTGAATTGTGGACGGGAATATTTAAGACAGCTTTTACACAAAATGGGCTACCGTTACAAAAAATGCAAATCAAAGAGACATCTCCTTATAGAGCAGCCTAATATTACAGTGTGGCGGAAAAAATATCTTACACAAATCAGAAATTACAGAACGGAAAACCGAAACATATATTTTCTTGATGAAACATACATCAACGCCAGTCACCATGCCAGCAAATGTTGGCAATCATCGTCAGAACCCGGTATTCATGCTGATATTGGGAAAGGACGGCGACTAGTAATACTCCACGCTGGGTGTCGAAATGGCTTAGTGGATGATACATTGACTATATTCAAATCCGATGCTAGAACCGGTGACTATCATGGAGATATGAGCGGACCTACTTTTTATAAGTGGGTAGATGAAAAGTTAAAAGATAAGTTGCTGCCGAATTCTGTGGTTGTAATGGACAACGCGTCTTACCACAGCGTTCAGATTGAGAAGAAACCAACTATATCAAGCCTCAAAAGTGAAATGCAGAACTGGTTGCTACGCCATAATGTAGAATTTTCAGGAACCATGTCAAAGGCTCAACTGCTACTTCTTATCAAAAATACACAAAAAGAACCCGTGTATAGAATTGACGAACTCCTGAAAGCCAGTGGACACACTGTTCTGCGTTTACCTCCGTACCATCCAGATTTAAATCCAATCGAGTTGGTCTGGGC
Source organism: Trisateles emortualis (assembly GCA_947095525.1). Classification (NCBI taxonomy): domain Eukaryota; kingdom Metazoa; phylum Arthropoda; class Insecta; order Lepidoptera; family Erebidae; genus Trisateles; species Trisateles emortualis. The sequence continues at coordinate 16,352,052 of OX352745.1, forward strand.
TGATATTAAAAACAACATAGCCCAAAACTATATTAATTCTTCTCTAGACGAAAAGATAATCTTATTGGATAAATTGTTTTCGGAATTCACGGCGGAAAAATGGCAGAAATGCGACGATCATGTCCAGAAAAATGAAAATGATTACTGGAGTCGCGATAGTAGGTTCGATAATGTTATCGATTCATTCATAATAAATTTGCAAGACTCTGATTCAAGTTCCGGTGGCGAAGAGGAAGATGAAGATGATGACGAAATGGAAGATGAAGTTGAAACAGAATCTATGTCAGAATAACTTTCGTTAGAATATATAATTGTTTGTAAATATAAAAAATGTTTAATAAAACAAGTCCTGTTGTGAATTATAACTTTCAATTCTTATTTATCACCTGCATATTTTTAATAAAATATGAGTATATTTGGGTTACATTTTAATCAACAAAGTAAGTATATATTACAGGGCCCCGATTCCGCTAATAATATTAACGCTGAGACTCAATTACGAATCTACAACGATTGAAACGAATTTGGTATTCTGCAAAAACTTGTATGGAAGCTCAATGGGGTCGTATTGCAATTGAAACTCTCTCGTCACTTGAATGGTTACATGTGTTGCCTTTTATATTCTACTAACTCATTAGTGCTGCCATTCAAAATCTACCAGAAGACTGAATGATTAAACGAACTATAGTTTTGTTTAAAATAAACGTTTTATTTATTTTCTTTTATTTAATTATGAATTATATCGTCCGCAATGAAGCGCTATGTCACTTAAACACGACTTTTGTAAATACGGTGGCCGCATCATGGCTGTGTTACGCAATTGTCTATGACAAAGACAATAATTAAAAAAGTAACTGTCATGTCAATGTCAGATCAAAAAGAAAAAAAACAAGGTGGAGTGAGCCGTGTTGTGTACTTGTTTGTTTACTTATGTAGGTACTTATTAAAAATGTTAGGGTGGTTGAGTGCCTCAGCAACTTGCCGTATGGCCCGAGAGACAGTAATCTGAGAGACATTGTGAAGATACTCTGGCCAACCAGAGTCTGGTATGATCCCGTGGCATAGAATCAATAGAATAAGAGCCAATAAGTATGTGCACTACGCTTACCACAAACATTTAACACTATCGTAACGTATTCGTATCAAGACTACTACACGAATACCTATTTAATACTATTTTAATGAGAAGATGAATATAATGTAGAAAAAATGGAGTATTATATAATACCCCCTGGGAAGATGGAGGTAAGCAACATTGATTAGTAAGTTGATATATTATATTACCTACTCACTGCATAATATAGTCCTGAGACCTTATTGTACATGCACAAGAAATCCACAAACTACAAAAACTATGCACAATATTATCACCACTACTAAGTGATATAATAATATTATAATGTTACTAAGACGGTACCCATTCATGTGTGTGTTGTTATTGTTATACCTACCTTGACAACTCTTGCATATTTTTAAGTAATTATAAGAAAAGTTTATTATAATGCGCCTACCTACCTATAGAATATAATTTCTTTCTTGTTTCTACAGGTGATGAAGACTGGAATACTCCGGGTAACAGCAAGGATAAAGGACCTCTGTTGCAAAAGATGTGTTTTATCATATCACCAAAGCCCAAATCAGTACTACAACTACAGTACAATCACAAAGTCACTGCTATAACTTGTCATGGTCCCTTCAATAAACACATCAGAGCGACCATCTAGAAGTTACAGACATTCCTTTCTGCAAAGCTTGTACGAGTGAAAAAAACATGGAAGTCTACATTACTACTCTTGAGTGTGAATAACAGACTGCTATACCATGTCATTATTGTTGATTGAAATGTTAATTATTATTAATTAGTACCTACCTAGTAAAATGTAAATGTATACTTTATAAATAAATATTTTTTTCAATTTTCATGTGGTTGCAATTTATTACCTTACAATAATTAAAATATGTAGATAGGTAAGTAGAAAACTATGAGATTATTATTTTTGTTACAATATTTATTAAGTAGGTGCCTATATTAAGTTATAATATCTGCAGTGGGCGGCCTTAGGGCTTAAATAAAAATATTAATAACTAGTGGCCTGTTCTGGCATCACATGAGTAATTTATTTAATTAGATAGATAGTTCATTTAATGACTTAAAACATTCAAGTAAAATATACATAATATATAAAAGTAAAATATAGTACCACTTCATAGCACTGATATTCATGAAACTATGACATAATATCTGCAGGGGTGGTCAGTTCGTTCCCCATCCAATCCCATGTTAGGGATGAACCTATGTTATGGGTTGGTCGGGGTACCTATAGACCCTACAACTCTCTGCAGCTGTAAAAGACTTAGGTGCTAGATTACATTAGTAGGTTTTAAACGTAACTAGGTACTGAGTCGTCAAACTAGGCGCGCCTATCATATGTGGACCAGTTTGTTTATTATAAGTAAATTAATCAAAGCACTAGATAAGTGTGTTATGCCACATCTTGTGAATATGTATGAAAGTGAGGTTAATGTCAAGTGTAGATGATTGTATGGATTGTGGGCTTTATTCGGATGAAATAAAATAAATTAATGTGGAGCGGGCAATCAAAATTAAATAGGTGTAGGTATCAATAAATTATGATATCAATAAATTTATATATAGATAAAAAGTAGCTACCTACATGATAATTGATGATTTCTGAGTAACTATACCTACTTAGTTTTGTTCTTGAAGCCATGTTTTTAGTTTTATTTTGCACTTGCACTGTTGGTTGTTTAAGTGGTAAATAATATAATGTAGATTTCATATAGGAGACAACTCAAAAATTGTTTAAGTATAGTGTAGTTTGGTGGGTAAATAGGTACATTACAAACCTATCTGCACAACTGTTTCTTACATATATTATAGGTACTCTTGTCAAATGTTAGATTTGAATGCTTTGTAAGACGTAAAGTTGTCAGGACTGGTAGGTACCTATGTCTGTGTAAAGTTAGTTCATAACAATACATTTAGTAGAACTCTTTGTGCTCTCTCCAAAGGCAGGAAGAGAGTATTCCCTTCACTACCCCAAGAGGTTATGCCATTGTAGTTGTCAGGGATTCCTGTTTTTTTTCTAATACAATTTCTCAATGAATAACAATGGAACATTATATTACTTAGTAAAAAACAATTGAAAAAGTAGTTTTTGAGTTAAGTACCTAACTCATTAGGTACATACAAACCTAAAAGTACTTAAATTCTTTCCAAAAATTATTTAAGTAAGAAAGATAAGCATTTAATCGATCAAATGTTTGAAAAATGATGTCTTTAAGTCAATGTCCCTTTGTAAAATCGTAACAATACGTATTGTTGCACGATCGTACATCAATTGTAAAATTGAAATGTCAAACAAACGTCAAATAAGAGCAGAATACCGATATTGCACACAACTGCGACACGATTGAAGAGTAGAATAGCAAATATTCCGGTGGCAGTTTAATGAAGCGTCAATAGAAAACCATTGGTCCTAAATTATTAGCAGAATACCAAAACATGTTTAAAACTGCTATTGAGATTCAATTTATATTCAATTAAATTAGCAGAATTGGGGCCCAGATAGATAGCCTCCGACCAACGCAACGTCCCGCCACAAGTCTTGCCTTAGAAATGCAAACTGATATCGTAAGATCTGTCCGACATGTATCGACCTCATGTGAACTCATGCACTTTTTTCTTCGCCCCCCACCTCGCCGTGCATACCTCAGGGAGTGTACAGCACTAATGGCCACACTATACCTACCTACGTACCTACCTAGATATTTAGAGTGGAAAATACATTTCAAGAAGTTTTACAAAAATCCGTTCAGTGGACCCGAGTTCCGCTGTATAATCCTTACGGAACTCCACTAAATTATAAAACAATAAAATTGCTACATATAAAAATGAAATCATATCATCAAAGAGTGACATGCGCCGTTATGAAGCTGCAGCCACCGTCTCAAGGAAGGCGAGTCCCACCGCTCGGATAACAACCATGGGCGAGACGCTACTAGCACAGTGTAAAGAACCCTTTATTCCTTCTTACAGTGGGCCAACGCCTTTGATGTTTTGCGAAATGCCGCCGCCGCGCCGACTTGACATAGATAATTGTCGCAGGGTTGTCACATATTTTTTCTTAATTTATTTTATATTTTGTAATGTTAGAATACGTGTGTGTTCCTGGTACCCCGGAAAATAAATAATGCAAATATTAATAATTAAATTGGTTAATGTAAAGGCAAAATATGTATGTGTATTATTTACAAAATGATGAATGACTAAATGAAAAAAAGAGTTTGAAAATATATTTTTTATACCTACATCTTGGATCACTAAATAGATATCATATTCGTTTTCAGCACCCCTAAAAACCATGAAAACGATACCCATATTGACTTTTAGAAAAATTCGCGTCCGCCATCTTGAATCACGAAATAGATTTCATATTCGTATTCAGCACCCCCAAAAACTACGAAAACGATATCTATAACGACTTTTTCGAAAAATTCGCGTCCGCCATCTTAGATCACAAAATGGATGTCATTTTCGTTTTCAGCACCCCCAAAAACTACGAAAACGATACCCATATTGACTTTTTCCAAAAATTCGCATCCGCCATCTTGGATCATGAAATGGATGTCATTTTCGTTTTCAGAACCCCCAAAAACCACGAAAACGATACCCATATTGACTTTTTCCAAAAATTCGCATCCGCCATCTTGGATCACGAAATAAATGTTTTTATGTCGTATTTTTCTCTGAATTAAATTGGTGAAATTATAAAGTAATTTTAACTAACCTTTCGTCCGTATGAGGAAATTGATGACCATTTTACAAATAAAACGAAAAAGAAATTTATAATTTAATAAAAAAGGTAATTAAAATTGCGTAAACCCTGAACGACTTGTACCGAGTGAGTGTATGCAGCTCGGGCTCGCTACCTCTCCCCCCTCTACTCCGCATACCCCGCACGATTGCTCTGTCTAGACGTGTCCGTCGAACTACTGTATGAAAGAGTCCTTATACTGTGCTACTAGTAACAATTAAACTATACACAAATTAAAAAAACAGTATACTGAGATGAAATCTTTATTTTGATTTGAAATCTCTGACAATGAAAACACGTAGAAGTGTCGTGTGGTGTCAGCGGTGGCGGCCGCCGAGCCTGCCTCGCCGGGCCGGTCCTGCCGCTCCGGTCTCGGGGGCCGGTCCTGCTGCGCCGGTCCTGGGCGGGATGATCCCTCCGCGCCGATCCCGGGGGCCGGTCCTACCGCGCCGGTCCCGCCCCGGCCTGCCGCGCCGCCACACGGAACACGCTACAGTCACTAAGTTACGCTAAGTACGGTAGACGCTCGGCGCGGCTAGAAGTCGGGTGCGGCTCGCCGCAGCAGGCGCGCCAGGTACAGGCAGCAGCCGGCGGGGGTGGCGGGCGTGGCGGGTGTGGCGGGGGTGGCGGGTGCGGCGGGGCTCGCGGGGCCGGGCGCGGGCGCCAGCACGGCGGCGAGGCGGCGGCGGGCGGGCGCGCCGGCGCGCGGCAGCTCCCGCGCCCCCCGCCTGCCGCGCTCTCAGCTCGGGAACTTGCAGTACAGCGCGTACTGCAGCGAGTACCCGGCGAAGCGGCAGTGCTGCGCCTCCAGCAGCGAGTACGTGCCGAGCGCTGGGAACTTCTTCAGCTGCTTGGCCGCCTCCGCTCCGGGAGAATCCTGCGGGACGACACGACACTTGTTACTAATATGACACAAACTACCGCTCCAATTTATTCACCACTCGCTTAATCAGTGCGGGTATTTATTATTTCGATCTAACATGTACCTAAACATTTAGCGGTACATAAAAATTTGAGTAGGCAGTCAGTCAAGCTATGTCCAACTTGTCTCGCGAGGCAAATGCGTTCCCCCATCACGATGCTGCCTGGCGAGGAGGCTTATTAAAATAAAGTTTGTTTCTCACCGGAGTAGCGAAGACGGTGAGCACGAACTTATTGGGTCGGAATGCTTGGAGCACGCGCGCGATCACCTCCTCGTAGCTGGAGACGGGCACGTTGGACTCGAACGACACGTACGAGCACGACGGCTCCGGCGTTATGTGGATGGTCATGTAGCAACCCTGTTATATACACATACAATTTATCAATCAATCAGCCTGTCTAAGTCCACTGCTAGACTTGGGCTTCTAATTCACGCCAGAACACCCGGCACTAATTTGAAAGCGCGAAACTTCAATGATTGCAAATTAGGTACAGCCTGTATTATGATGGCAACTAGACAATTAGTAATCATACTTAAATCATTACACAAAGATGTGTCCTGGGTACAACCACTAACTCAAAAGACAATTCTAAAAATGATAAGAATTTTATATACGAACAGCCTCTGTTTGTAGCATGTAATCCTTATAGCGATTTATTTTTTCGTGCGATATAAGTCTATATATTAACTTTAGTACCTAACATTAAGATTGAAATTATTCTGGATCCGTCAAAGACTAAACAACGATTGAAACTGTACAAAAGATCGCCTTCTTTCCAATACACGAACTCACGTAAATATCGCCACTAACACAATCTAATACCCACATAATTAAACATAATATTAATCACTATAACTGAACAAAGAACTTACAGATGGTATATCCTTATCTCCCTTTAGCAGCATAAACAAACAAAAGTACTATAATTATGAGTACTCACAACAATTTAACTGTGAATACCGTTCATTATAAAGCTAGATAATAAACCTTACAAATTGTGATATTGTTTATTTTTATAGTGCATCTGGACTATAGTATAATTCATCGCTTGTCTGACTATCACACCTTTTCTACGAAGTCGTAGGCCTTCTACTAATCATATAATAAGTATTATTCAATTCAATTCAAATTATTTATTTCAGATTCTTTAAAAATATTAAAACAATCCATAACAATTATTCACACAAATAAAGAGTAATAAAATAAAATACCACACAATTAAAAATATTATAAAATTACCGAACGATCACAAGCCGAGACGAGTGTGATTATTCAAAGGACAATATATTTTCAGCTGCATCTGCATATTTGGACTTAAGCATTTTGCCTAAGTCCAAAAATGAAATATACTTGAAGAAAAACCGATTAAAATTAGAATATACACTTATTTTTATTTTGTCACTCTTCATCCTGAAGTCCTTAGCGGCGATGAACATCGCTGCTAAGGAAATCTCAAATTGCTGTCTTTGACAGGCGACAGCGAACTCTAAAATAGGTTGTCTTAGATATTAAAAATTCACAACCCTACAGGTCTTTATAGTCTGTAATAGATAAATAATAGATCTTCAATTTTAAAATGTTTGTGCATTTTTAAGCAATTTATTTTCTTTTTCAGTTTTCGTCAAGTCTGTTTTACCAACCACAAATTGTAACTCATACTAAATTGTAAATATTAATTATAGGTACTCTGGCGATTCAAAAGAGTGGCTAAAGTTTCATGCCAATTCTTCTCAAGCCTCTGCCTTAGTTAGTCATCATTGGTCGTAGGAAAAAAATATGTTGGCATTTGTTTATTTTGACATTTATAAGAACATATCATGAATTTAATTGAAATAAATAAATTACTGAGTTTTTCAATTAATAATAAAATATAGTCAAATAGTTTTACATCTTATGATATGGATGTGGAAAGTAAGAGAATAAATTAGGTAGGTATAAGGTGGTGCCAAAAATGTGTTTAATCAGACAAGCAACTAATTACGTACATTAATATTATTAGCGTGCCTTTCTCAAAGGTCAGTTCAATGAACTCCTAACATATCTATACCACTACTGTGTAAAAAGTGTATTAATTTTGTATTGTTTTTTTATACTACTTGGATGGCAAACAAGCATACGGCCAGCATGATGTTAAGCAGTTACTCTAGCCTATGAACGTTTGCAATGCCAGAAGTTTCACTTGCGTGTTTCCAACCCATTTTTACACCAGGGCTTTAAGATGGAGTATCCCTGGGATAGGAATACGTTTCTTTCAAAATGCATTCCTAAATGAGCGCTGGAGACCTGTACTCACACACAGGAACACAACTATTTTATTTTGTCTGGCCATCCTTTTGTTTTGGCTAATCTCCGAAACGGCTAGACCGATTTCGACGGGACTTTCACTGGTAGGTAGCTGATGTAATAAGGAGAAGCTTAGGCTACTTTTATTTTAGAAATTTTATTTATTTACGACTTCCACGAGGGCGGTGCCGGGGGCAACAGCTAGTGTCAAAATTAATAATACCGCTCAGGAGTACTCAGGACTGATACAGTTAGCAAAAAATTAAAACACCGGCTGGCAAAGTAGTGTCCTCGAACCATGGTGTAAGGAAGTCTATATAGTAAATATAGACTTCCTTACACCATGGTTCGAGTTCGATGACTATACGGGACAAATATTTGTGTAGCCCACAGATAGCTGTTCTGGATCCGGTTACCAGTAAAAGAAACCTCGACCCTGGCACAGGGATTGAAGCCATGACCACGTACATATGTGTACTTCTTCTTCTTCTTATCGTTTGGTTAGTGGCCAACCTGATGACAGAGTTATTTAGATCGCCCATATTTAGGACTCTGTCATGATCTAACGACTAATAACAGTCGGGACCGACTTTTAACGTGCCCCCTGAAGCACGCAGACGCTCTGATTAAATACCACTATGCGGTCACCCATCTATAGGGTAACCGCGCCCTTGGTTACTTAACCCGCTGATCGTTTACCGAACGAGTGCACCTGGCTATGAGCGCATATGAGGCTTACGTATGTGTACCAACACTGAGCCTTCTAGAAACTCATTGCTTTAATATTCTCTTGTTCGCGCGCTTAGGTATTACTTTGTTTTATTAAGATAATGCTAAGATGGGGATAATATCCAATTTGAACCGGATATATCTAGTTTAACTTATTTTTTTTTTTTTATTTATTTATTTGGGAAACAAACAGATTCAATATAATATTTTTACAAACATAATATAAATAGAGCATCATCCAAAATAGTTTCCACAATTAATTTAATACATATTATAAAAGTCAAAGCAGGGAGAATAATAAATTATAAATTTAATATGATATAACACGATAAATTATTGTAAATAGTGAGAGCAAAGAACAAGAAGAGAAAAGAGATTATGATTTACATTTACATAAACCTATCAGCCAAAATTTGTGATACATACATTTTAAATTTCTGGAGAGAAAGGTGAAATATATCAATATGGTTATTGTCATGAGATGTTAAATCGTTATATTGCCGACATATTCTTTTAGTGACAGTGTTTTTGCCGTAATTGGTATTCGATTTACCAACATGAAAAAGACAAGCCTTTCGCGCACCTAGTCGTGGACATCCTATACCTATCTTACTAATAAGGTAAGGGGAGTCTAATTCATTTCGAAGTATCTTATAAAGAAACATAAGGTCTCTTACTACTCGCCTTTCTTCGAGAGAACGTAAAAGTTTTCTTAAATCACATGACAAAATATTATGCCGCCAGTTAACATGCTTTATGAATTTATCCTGAATACCACCTAACATATCAATATAAATTTTATATTGTGGATTCCATGACACGGACGCGTATTCTAAAATGGGTCTTACAAGACTTTTATATAAAAGTATTAATGTGGATGCACGTTTAAAATCCTTACCAACTCTCAATATAAATCCCAACATACGGTAGGCCTTGTTGGTAATAGCAGCTATATGTGAGTCGAAAAGCAACTTACTGTCAAGCTGTACTCCCAAGTCTCGCACCTCAGAAACCCTAGTAATAGCTTCATTATTCATTGTATATTTGTATTCTATATACCTTTTCTTTCTTGTAAATGATATAACGTTGCATTTTCTGATATTTAGGTATAATGAGTTTGAGTTACAGTAGCACACTAGTCCATTGATTTCATTCTGAAGTTCAACACAGTCATCTGTTTTAGAGATTAATTTGTAGATTTTTTTATCGTCTGCGTAAAGTAAAAAATTAGATTTTTGAAAGGTGGACAGTACATCATTTAAATAAATATTAAATAACAGGGGCCCAAGGTGCGATCCCTGAGGAACTCCGGAAGGTACAAATACAAATGAGGAGCAGTAACCTTTGACACTAACTGCTTGGCTCCGGTTCCGGAGATACGACTCTAGCCAACGAAGCAAATCGCCGTGTATACCTAGATGTTTCAGCTTATTTATTAGTAACTTATGTGATATTTTATCAAACGCCTTTGAGTAATCTGTATACACGGCATCCACCTGGTGGCCAGAGTCCATTGCCATTGTAATGTAATCTATAAATTCGCACAGGTTCGATTCCGTTGATTTGCTTCTGACAAAACCGTGCTGCTGCTGTATTATAAGTGGTCTAATTATAGGAGATATAATGTCGCAAATAATACTCTCAAACAATTTTGGTATAACACTAAGCTTTGAAATAGGTCGATAATTTTGTATATCGTGCTTATCACCATTCTTAAACACAGGGACAACAAATGATCGCTTCCAAACATTAGGCATTACACCAGATTTTAATGAAATATTAAAAAGTCTATGTAGAGGAGCTGAGATAAATTTGGAACATTTTTTTATAAATAAAGGAGGTATGCCATCCGGCCCGCTACCCTTAGTTAGTTAGTTTGGCGGGGCTTTTCCGCACCTGGCCGCTTAAGTGGGCCTTTGTGCGTGGGGTTCCTTATGGCTATTCCAACCACCCCAGGTTCTTCCAAAAGGCCAGCAGACGTCCGAGGTCGCCGCAGGCCTCTGGTAGAGTGCCCGGTTTCCTGAGAGTTCGTATCCTATGGTCTTCTACGCTCCTACATTCCAGAAGGACGTGGGCGGGTGTTTCCTCGGTTTCCATGCATCCCCTGCAGAGTGGGCTGTCGGTTATGCCTAGTTTGTGAAAGTGTCTGTTTAGTGGGCAGTGTCCTGTGAGGACGCCCACTATCATCCTGAGGTTTGACCTGGTTTGCGTGAGAAGGTTTCGCGAGAGTTTCCAGGTTGCGGATGGTACCGCCTCCTTGGTTTGTCTGCAACCTCCATTTTTGTACCATTCCTCCTTGTGCAGTTGTGTTGTCCAGTCTTTAAGCCAGGACAGAGCCTGGCTGTACGGGATGGGGACTATGGGTTCCGGCCCCGCGGTCGCAGTGGCGGAGGCATGTCTCGCTAGTGCGTCCGCGGCGTCGTTACCTGCCGAATCGCTGTGTCCCTTTATCCACTGCACGGTGACTTTATTGGTGCTTGCAACCGCTTGTAGTGCCCTATGGCACTCTAGTACAAGGCTGGATGTCTTTCTAGTGTTCTTTAGAGCTGTTAGTACTGAGGCGCTGTCCGAGACTATCTTGATATCCAGGTCTTCTATGTCCCTGGCAGCGATCGCTCCTGCAGCTCTGGTGATGCCCATACATTCAGCTTGGAAGATGGTGTTGTGTTTGCTGAGTGTTGTGGATATGTGAATGTTCAGGTCTTGCGAGTAGACGCCCGCTCCAGTGCCCGTCAGCGTCTTGGAACCATCGGTGTAAATCCTTACTTCTTTGGTTCCAGAGCTGTCGTTTGCTTCTGGTTTCAGTTCTATCTTGTATTGTCTATCGAAGGTGTAGGTGCAGGGGATCCTGTCACACGGTGCTTCCAGCAGCGGATACTTGTTTAGCGCTGCAGTTAGTCTGCTCATGTGTGGTGTGGCTTCTGTCTGCTTCCACAGTCCACACCCACGTAGTCTTAGTGCCGCTGCCGTGGCCTCCTCCTGTATTACTAGGTGCAGTGGTCTCAGGTTCAGGAGGTGCTCCAGAGCAGCCGTGGGTGTGGTGCGCATGCAGCCGGTCGTCGCGACGCATGCGATGCGTTGGAGGCTCTGTAGTTTTGTTTTTGCTGTGGTCAGTAGTGTCCTGGGCCACCACACAACCGAGCCATAGGTAATAGTTGGTCTGATGACCGATGTGTATAGCCATAGCATTATCTTTGGGTTCAGGCCCCATGTTTTGCCTACCAGTCTTTTGCACTGCCAGAAGATCATGCTGGCTTTGGCTATCTTTTGGTCCATATGTTTTGCCCAGTTTAGTTTGCTGTCTAGGGTAAGTCCCAGGTATTTTACCTCCGTCGACAGCTCCAACCTGGTTCCAAACAGTTTTGGTGTTTGTAGTTCTGGTATCTTCCTTTTATTAGTGAAAAGGACGAGCTCCGTTTTCGAAGGATTTACCGACAGTTTTTGTTCGGTGCACCATTTCTCTACAATGTTCAGTGCGGTCTGCAGTACTTTACATAGTACGTTTTCCGCGCTGCCGTTGGTGATGATTACTAAGTCATCTGCGTAGCCTACAGTGAAGTAACCGTTATCGTTTAGGCGTCTGATCAGGCCGTCAACTACTATGTTCCAAAGGATCGGTGACAGGACTCCCCCTTGTGGGCAGCCTCTCGTCACCTTTGCCCTGGTGGTCACGCCTACTGTAAGCTGTATTGCCCGATGACTTATTAGGTTGTTTATCCAGCCTCTGACTGTCGGATTGACGTCATATCTGAGTAGTGCTTGGTCTATGCAGTTGTGAAGTGTTTTGTCAAAAGCACCCTCGATATCTATGAAGACACCTATTGATGAGAGTTTGGCACTTAGGGCCGTCTCTACCTTATACACCACTTGGTGTAGGGCTGATTCAGTGGATTTGCCTTTGGTGTATGCGTGCTGTTGTGGGTGTAACGGTGCGGTTTTTAGCGCGCCGTCTCTCAGGTGTCTGTCAACTAGCCTTTCCAGGGTTTTTAGTAGAAATGAAGTTAGGCTTATGGGTCGGAAGGATTTTGCTTGCATATAGTCTTCCTTGCCGGGTTTAGGGAGAAAAATGACTTTAGCCTCTCTCCATGGCCCGCTACCCTTATTCACATCTAAAGCTTTCGTATATTTAAGAACAGTTTCAAGTGTAATATCTATTATACTAAGGTTCAGTGAATTAGAAGATACATTAGATCCTAAAGATGGTTGAATTGTGGGATCATCAGTTATAAAGACTGAATTAAAATAAGAATTAAAAAGATTACTAATCGCCTCACCCTCTGAGCTAGTAATGTCATTCAAAAACATGCAGTCTGGCAGCGAATTAGATTTCTTTTTTGAATTAATAAAAGACCAAAAATGCTTACTATTTTTTGAGATACGGTGTTCAGTATTTTCTATGTAAGAATTATAGCAGTCATTACATACTCTTTTCTGTCTGTATCTTAACAATGAATACGTCAAATAATCTTTGTATTGGCCATATAGTTTCCATTTTTTGTGATATTTATTCTTTTCTCTAATAATTTTGGTCAAAGCTGGTGAGTACCATATTGGGTATTTATTATTATGATAAATTGTTTTTACAGGGACAAACTTATTAATTATTTCGTCTACAATGCCATAGAAACTTTCTAACGATTGTTCCATATTAGAGTTATAAATTATGTCACGCAAAATAGACTCTTTAAAACAAAATAGTTTAATTATTTTCGTGTCAGTGAACGGCATTTGAAATATATAAAAGTATAGAGGACATGCGATACTCATCACACTATTAACTGGCAACAAATAATACGCAAATAAATTATCTTCGGGAATAACTACAAATAACGACAATTTAAAATTTGTTTTGTTGGCTGATTCTTTCACCTTTCTCATAAAGAATTGTAAAAAATAAATATTTATTATTAAAGATATAAGTTCTATATAGCAGTCATATCAAACCTATTTTCAAGTTATTACATAAGTTTAACTGTTGAAATTTATTTATCACTAGTTGTTGTCCGCGGCTCCGCCCGCTATGCTATCCCAGACTATAATCTGTCTCTGTGCCAATTTCTCATCCAGATCCGTTTGGTAGTTTTTGCGTGAAAGAGTAATACAACATCTTACATTCCCACAAACTTTCGCGTTTATGATATTAGTAGGATGCCTCCAAAATATCAATAGGCACCAAGTACACCGAGACTCGGTATAAACATATGGATTATAAAAAAAGTTTTGCTGTGATGTGGGAATCGAACTCACAACAATCGGCTCGGTATTAGTGGCAAGGTGCCCACCTAAATCGACTTCCTTGGTGGTCCAGTGGTGGCAGTATGCGCCTGCTGTGCACGAGACTGTGGATTCGATTCCCACACTGGACAAAACTTTGTGTGACCCACAAAGAATTGTTCTGAGTCTGGGTGTAATTTGTGTCCGTTAATTGTATGTTTGTAAAGTCCCCCGCGACACAGAGCTTGTTCTCTAGTGCGGGAGTTGTCTTTTTAAAATAGAATAGAAAAAAATCACGTAGACCACACGTGCAGTTTCATCACGGCTTGCGGTTTAAAAAAAAAGTGTACTTATCAGGCTATGTGCTTGTATCCTACAATTTAATGTTATAAAATATACTTACATCTTTAGCGACTCCATTCATGGAGTATCCACACGGATCAAACAGGAAATCGTCTATGACCATCCCTGGGATTATCTTGTCTATGCCGGACTCCTGCGCAAACAAACAACAGCCTAATTAATAACATTGTAATACTGCAGAACGGGCGATAATTATATGAACAGTGCCGGCAGTAGGAGAGGGGGGCGTGGTATCCGCCGGCCCTAGGGCGCAAGGCATGATGTGCCCCTTATGGTTCCCTCCATGCTTTGGTAAAAGTTTTCACGGTATGACATCTACAATATATAATAACATACCAATAGCCATTCGAGATAAAACCAGCGTAGAATCTTTTAAGAAGTCCTTGTTTCGATTTTTAGTAGCCAGATGTTACTCGGTCTTAGAGTGCATTGCTGATAAAGTGAGGTAAGAAGATCCTACATATTAATTAGTGCTTACTTATACGATTATATATGATTTTTATCTTTAAGTTTTATTTTTAAATTTTAATTCTATATATTATATAATTTGATTTTATGTTCAATTAATAAGAATTTAATTATGTTTTATAACTTTACTATTGATTTTTTGTACGCCATTTCAAGGAAAAACAGAAAAAACTATTTATACTATTATGTACCTTTCATCTGTATCCACCTATGTTTACAAAAAAAATAATTGATTTGATTTGATGATGCTTGACGCCTTTTTAAGTTTGGTCAATACCAAGAACAAAAACCTATCAAAACAAACTAAATCAAGCCTAGCAAATTCTATTTCAGGCGTACCTTTAATTTGAGGGAGGAGGGAGGGAGGGGCGCCATAGGTCTTCGCCCAAGGGCGCCGGTAGTGCTAAAGACCGCACTGAACACTGAATGTAAATGTTGTTAATTTACACCAGGAATTTATGAAGGAGTATCCTGATAGACGAAATAAACTATAATAATAATAAAAGGACGGAAGTAACGTTTTCTTATCCGAAAATGAACGCTGGAAACCTTTACTGGAACATAACTACCTATAGGTACCGCTGTATGTAGTTATATGGTCGTCTACAAGGTGGAGGTTCTTCCCCAGCCGGGCTTGCTCGCTTGTTGTCCATGTAGGTCTTTCTTAAATCCTTTTATTGTGTCTATATAAATGAGACTTACACGTGTGGCTTGTGCTGCATCAGTTGAATACTGTCGTGTGAATATATCCATGACAGCTGGATCCAGGTCCGACATGAGGATCTCGATTGTCTGGTCTGGCTCCGGAGACCCACAACCCTCGTTCGCGTCGCAGTGCTCCTTCTCTAAGGCGTCCACGGTCCCTTCCAAGGGTAGGAGGGTGTATAGGTACCAGCAGTCCTTCTCAGGACCCATAATGTAAGCGCGCCCGTCGCCGAAGAATGAGTCCAGAAGTTTTACCTGGAATACAAAAAGGTTTTATGTAGCAAACCAAGATTAGAGAAACAATAAAAAAATGAAAATCAAAATGTTTGTCAAGAAATTATAAACTTACAAATTTCGAATCGCGATATTAATGTATTTTTCCACAAAACAGACGGAAAAAAATAATCTTTTTTTCATACTGTCTGTTTTGCGTAATGCCATAGTATATTATATATTGTAGGTATTTGTTACTGTAAAAGCCCGAACTAAGGTAAATCCTAAGATTTTCCAGTAAATCCTAAGATTTACCAACAGTTAATGGTAAAAGTCCGAACTGTTCTATGATCATCGTTTATTTCGGACTTTTACTACCATTCACTTGGTAAATCTTAGGATTTACCTCAAAGACACGGTAAATGTTGAGATATACATGTCAATACGTTACTAGTTATTAAAACTTAATCAATAAAAATAACAAAAGATATAGGTAACGATTTGACTGATTAGTAGTACAAATGATTAATAATTACTCATAGGTATGTAAGGATTTGAATAATTATTAATTGAAATAAATGATTAAGAACTATGCATTGTTTTATTTCCAAAACTAACATTTACCAACCGTCAGTGGTAAAACCTAGCATGTACTAAATTATAATGGTAGAAGCCCGATAAAATCGTTTCTTTTTTACATATTCTCACATTTACCGACTCGTGTTGGTAAACCCTAAGATTTACTGGTAAAACCTAAGATTTACCGTAGTTCGGGCTTTTACAGTAACATATATATAAGAAAAGAAAGAAAGAAAGAAAAGAAAAATTAAAACCTATCGATTGAAACCTATAGGATAATTCAAATACCTATTTGGTTAGAGATTGATTCAATCATTTTCTTTTATCTTTATCGTAAAATGTTAAACGCCACAGGGTCCAAAAAAAAATACACTATAGGTGACACTATTATGACATTCGTGACGTCATAACACAGTAGTGTTTATTAATATATTTAGCTGGCCAAACGTATGGATAAAATACCTATACCTACCATTTTGGTAGAAAAAACTACATGTTATACCATAATCAATAGTTGGATGCGACAACCCGAGTTTCGTGTCAAGTGGTATTGCAGACACCCATGTCTAGCAGTGGACTATATGAAACAATATTGTTTAGATCCCTGTTCACCCTCCGAACTTACTAACAATCTAACCATGTATAACGAGGCCTATTCAAAGAGGATTCCCGGTAAAGTGCATAAAATTCCAAGCAATATAAAAGTTAGGAGAACAATAAAATGTGACATGGTAGCGGTTCATTGCAAGTAACCGGACCGGGCGAAGCGATGTGTCGCGTTTCCCGCTAACAGCACGGCGACAACAAAAAAAAACTCAACATAACATATTGTGCACCATTCACTGTAAGATGTCAATTAAAATCTCCAGACCCTCTAGACAAATGGCATAAACGGTAGTCGAATCGAAAAGTCAAAATAACAAATGTATGGGATTTGACGTAAGTTAACGACATTATAACATTAACTTAGGTACGTCAAATCCCATACATTTGTTTTTTTTGACTTTTCGATTCGACTATCACTTATGCCACTTGTCTAGAGGGGCAGGAATACCTAAGTGTACCAATAATAGATCAGACATTCTCGACAAGTGGCATAAACGGTAGTCGTATAGAATATAATAGAAAGCAAATGTATAGGATTTGACGTAAGTTTACGATTTATCGTAAACTATGTTACCAGTCCCTCTAGACAAGTGGCATAAAGGGAAGTCAAATCGAAAAGTCAAAAAAGTAAATGTATGGGATTTGACGTAAGTTTACGACATTATATCGTAGACTTACGTCAAATCCCATACATTTGTTTTTTTGACTTTTCGATTCGACTATCGGTCATGCCACTTGTCGAGAGGGACAGTGTACAATTAGACTAATCCTACAGATAGAAAATATATATATCGCACAAATTCATACATTGGTTTTCCTAAAAACTAATCTTCTACAGCGGCCCTGTATACATATCCGTTACTGTATGTACCACATAAGTATTTTTATGTAGGTACATTCAATTACTCAGTGAGAGGATTCAATGAGTTCATAAGGCGATAACACACTATCGCACAACCTTTAGCGTTCAGTTCGCACGGGTTGGGTTTATCTCCACATCGTTTACTACTCTTAAATCATTTATCTATTCAAAGAAACTGTAAGTACAGTCAACAACAACATGTTTAATTATTTATTATTAAAAGATACAGGACTATTATAGTGAAATTACTAAATACACTTAATCGTCAAGAAAGTTTTCGTAAGTATCTAATATAAATACACTTTTTCGTAAGTGACCTAATAAACTCGATTAGACTGCCTCGGTGGTCCAGTGGCCGCAGTATGCGCCTGCCGTGCACGAGGTTGTGGGATCGATTCCCACACAGGACAAAACTTTGTGTGACCCACGAAGAATTGTTCTGAGTCTGGGTGTAATTTGTGTCCGTTAAATGTATGTTTGTAAAATCCCCCGCGACACAGAGCTTGTGTGTGGGAGTTGTCTTTTGTCTAATAGCGAAAAAGTGTATATGGCTAAATTTTTTTTAGCCAAATACACTTTTTCGCTAGTAGCCAAATCGTCGTAAATTTCATTTTTCCTGGTAATTCTGCCGACGTTTCAAAAAGGCAAGGCGCCAAACTCAATGAAGTAGTAATGTAAACTGAAGGTATATAACCAACATTACAGTGCATCACAACATGCTGATAAAAAGCAAACATATCAGATTTTTGTAAAAACTCTTGTAAGTAATCAACTTTTGTTGACCTTACAAAGAAAGTTAACATTGTAACAACAGTATATTTCTATGAATTGCGCACGAGTTCAATGTGTGTTTCAAACGATAAGTTCAATTCAGCGTTCAATTTCATTATAACTATTATTTCATTTCTGTGAGTCACTGGTTATGTGTATTATGATAACATTTCTTATTGCATATTGTACGTGCTACTATTAATTACGAATGATAACAGTTTTTAAATTACTTTTTATTTTTTTGTTGCACTCAATCTCGCTACACGTCGACAAGGCCAAGAGTGAAACAGTAAAAAATATAAAGAACTCAATTCTTCAAATTTAAAATTAAATATGAAGGTCATAAGTTATGAATATAATTATTAGGAAATAGTAAGGCGTTAATTGTCTCAAACCTACAAAATACCGCAACTAATAATAACATTCCAGCCTGTAGACAAGTGACATAAACGGTAGTCTAACGAATAGAATAGAAAGCAAATGTGTAAAATAAACATATAACATAAGATTACGATATAATGTCGTACACTTGCGTCAAATCCTATTTGCATTTTCTTTCTATCTAGAAAGTGGGGCAGGTAGTGCTACTGTAGTAAATTTCATGGAGAATGGCTATACTGACAGGCGGGAAAATGAAGAATCACCCCAAGGCCGCAAGAGCCTTTACCATTCTACAAGTTTGGGTAACGCCAAAAAAAGTAAAGATACCACAGTTGCGAACGGGAATAAACGAATTTGAGCTTTGTTTGTTGCACGTTCATAGAAGCGTCGGTTCGTGATGGATGACCTTAATGTAAGTACCTATTGAGACCCGCAGGGGTATTCCGTAAGAACAAAAACCGAGCCAACGCAAAAACCGAGCAAAATCTGGCTGTCAGATTGAAAATCCGTATTTCGTAAGAGCCATTTTTGCCATCACCGAGCAATCACAACTGTCAGTTTGCGATCATAACTGTCAGTTTGCCATCACTGTTTCTTAGGGAATCAGCCGGCCGGCTGCTTTCATAAAATAAGGAATATAGAAAGAAGGGAGGTAGGGAGTCTGTTAATACTAACCTCTGAATCAAAATTGTCATGCGGCTGCAACTGGGCGGCTGGTCGCGCAAACTCTCTGCGCGAGTAGAAGACGTTGTGGACGCGCGAGTGGCCAGCCACGTCGCGTGCCAAGCTCAGTACTGCGCGTACGCAGCGTAGGGGTGTGGTGGTGCCGCAGGTCTTCAGGATCCAACGGCGACGGGACACAAACATGCTGCTCTCACTGCAACAACAACAAAAACTATTGTTAGTACATAGTTAACTTCCATCTATTTTAATAGATTATATTAATGTGGGATTCCGCGAAAGTGTCATTTTGTGAAGGCATCATGAGAAAACCTCATTATGCGAAAATGACTTTTTGCTAATGTGACGTTTTGCGATGGGGCGTTTTCAAAATAGGTATGTCTATTTGAGAATATGACATTTTGCGAATGTGGCCTTGTGCGCCTAATTCCAAGATATATCGCACTTTCAGTTCAAAAAGGCGTAATATAAGACCACTGTGTTTGGCAATTAATGAACCTAATACTAATAAATAAGCAATTTTATGTCCATTGTTTATTTCTTAAAATACATCAACCGGCAAATACCTTAAACTCAAATTTCATTTATTCATTTAGGTTGCAAAGTAACACTTATGAAGGTCATAAATTATGAATAATCCAGCAAGATGATGTCAGCTAAATTTTCCTACAGCTAGTTTTCTGACGTGGAGCCATGAGAAGAACTAGCAAGAAACTCAGGCCACTCTTTTTAATTGCCAGATAATTGCAATGTTTTGTTAAATACAAGTATAGAAGCATTACCTTAACCAACAAGGGGGGTAATGGAAAAAAGGCATATATACACCGTCGCATCAACCAATCACGAGAACCCTTGCGTTCTAAGTCTCCCCGTACCCGCTTCAGCCCGCCAAATTCACTTAGAAATTGACTAACGCGCATCTTTCAAGATAATTGCCTATCAGTGTTAAACCTGATACTAATAATGATGTTAGCTCCTTAATTATGGTATCAGGTCAAACATTTGATAACCAAATGCGTGTTAACGTACAAACTAATTTAGGATAATTTATTAATTTTGTGTCAATAGTTGTGGTTACTTAACTGAGATAAAGATTATTAGGATAATTAAATCAAAATGATCTCGTTAACTTTAAAGAAAATAATGTGGCTAAGAAAAAACCACGCAGATCGATTGATCTACGAGGTTAAGCTAGCTTACCAAGGCCGTTCCTTATAATGGGGATCATTTGCTAAAAACGCAACGGGATCCCTTCAGGACTCGGAAACCATGTGGAGATGTTAGCTATGCGCTTTTTCTCTTTCCGGTCTTGTCAGATTGGCGTCCCACCAAACAATGACAGTAAAGGAATGAATTCATGTCCCGCGCATTTGACTAATCACATACAAAATAATAATAAAAAAGTAAAGGAAAATTTTCAGACAGCGCTGGAAAATAATTGATTTTCATGGGCGGTAAACAAAATAAGTTTGAGAACCTCTGGTTAACGTGGTGGTACGAAATTTTAATATTATCATAAATTTATCGTAAGGGTATCATTTTTTTAATTTCTTGTCACTTGCGTTATGAAGTTAAAAAGAAAATTATAAATAACCACTTATCGGCCAGGGCAAATGTCAACTGGCTACGGTCATGTCATATTTAAACATGATATCGAGCTAATAATAGTACCGATTGACGGAATTGACACTAATATTACAACTTACTCATTTGACTTATGATATTTAAACTATTATTTTGTTGCTAAGTGTAAATAAACACTTAGAAACAAAATAGTTTACAAGAAAATATTGAATTTATTAGACTAAAATAAATCTACTAAATGAAAAAAAAATGTCTTAGGCAAAGAAATATGTACCTAATAAGAATAAAGGCATCCAAAGGGACACAATGAACTTTTTGCTATAAAAAGAGAATAGGGTTTTTTGAAATACTCCTCCTTGAGACAAATATAGGTACATTTATTGGAAACTAGCTGTTACCCGCGGCTCCGCCCACGTGGATTTCGGTTATTCCCCATCCCGGGAGGTATCGCGGAGGTTTCATGAAATTTGTCAAGGAGATAGATTACCATGTATCTCCTTGACAAATTTCATGAAAATACGTCCAGCCGTTAAAAAATAATAAAATCTAACGAACAAGCAGGGTTACTTTAGCATTTATATAATATTAGTATGCACTAGCGACCATTTCACACAAACAAGGCAAAACAAATTATCAAAATCGGTCGAGTCGTTCTAGAATCATGCTCCGTCATATGTAGAAATACATTTTAATTTGCAGATAAAAGTATGGATTTGTTAGCAATTTTGTCCCGGCATAAAAGTAGCTAGTTTACTGGATGGTCATGGGTCATGATCATGGTGAGACAGTCACAAAAGTTAGTTTTCATTTTTCGCGCCATGACTTACTATTATAGTTAATCTTTTAATCTTTTTTAAATCTCCTTTTTAATTTTAAGATCTCCTAATATAAATAAACTTAAAATTTAATAACTAAATTGTGATAACTTTGATCTCAATAATGTATGCTGCAATATAAGTGCTTAGATTATAATAAATAGGTATAGGTATAAATATGTACACTGACGGACTCATAAACTGCATCAAAGTTCAGGATTATTTTTAAAATGATTTTTTAATAAGTATGATAACTTTTTAGATTAAATTATATAAATATGGAAAGACTGGCTCTTAATCTCAAAAAAAAGGAAAATTTAAAAATAGAACTGCAGTAAAACAAATGAATATAGCCGGGAAAAGAAAATTTACTCGTAGTATCAGATTTGCGTGTTATTTATAGCAAAGTTTTAAATTGATTATCATTGATTTTTTATTCTTTTGTCAATTGAATTATTGTTACCAGCAGAATTGTTGGGTTAGTTTTTTAACTCATCGAGAGTTTTTGAACCATAATATGGATACTTCGTCCGAACAAGCGGCTCAAATTGTAGCATTGGTGCGGGAGGGCTTGGATCAACGAACGATTGGTAGAAATTTAAATTTAAACCAGTCTACGGTTTCTAGAATATACAGAAGGTTTGTGGAGACAGATTCTTACAGAAGGAGACGTGGTACAGGCAGGACTCGAGCAACCACCGGTCGTGATGACCGATTTATTGTTACAACTTCCCTGCGAAATCGTTTCCTCACGTCTGTTAACATCAAAACAGAGCTTAATGAAGTGCGTGGAGTAAACGTGAGTGCACGAACAATAAGAAGAAGGTTAAAGGAAGCGGATATCACCCCTTTTAGACCAGCAAATGGTCCAAAGTTGTCTGTAGCTCACAGACAAGCTCGCTTAAGATTTGCGCGTGATCACCTGAATTGGACAGAAGAGCAATGGACCTCCGTATTGTTCACGGACGAGTGTAGGACATGTTTATATGGTGCAGATGGTCGCAGAAGAGTCTATCGTCGACGTGGGGAGCGATATGATCAAAGTTGCATTGAGGAGCGTGTTCCTTTTGGAGGCGGTTCGTGTATGGTCTGGGGTGGCATATCGATGAACGGGCGAACAGAACTTGTGTTCATAGACATGGTCCGTCAAAACGGTAATAGAGGGGGTTTGACTGCACATCGCTACATAACAGAGATCTTAGAAGATCACGTGGTGCCTTACATGGGATTCATAGGCGAAAATTTTACTTTAATGCAGGATAATGCCCGGCCGCACGCTGCTGCACAAGTTCGACAATATTGCGAAGAGGTTGGGATACGTACAATGAATTGGCCAGCACGCAGCCCGGATCTTAATCCCATTGAGCATGTTTGGAACAATTTAAAAAGAGCTGTATATGCGAGAAACCCTTTGCCCACGACAGTGGCAGCACTAAGAACAGCACTTTCAGAAGAATGGGACAATATTCCGCAAGATCTTTTAATAACCCTAATAAAATCTATGCGGAACAGATTAGAATCCGTAGTAAGGGCACGTGGAGGTAATACACCTTATTAAAACATAAATAAACCCTTGCATAAAGTTTGTGTCTATTGTTAAAACCAATTTTTTAATTAAACCAATTTTCCTTAAATTTCTGTTTTTCTTCAAAAAAAAGTCTTAAGGTCCTTTCCAGTACACAAACTTAAACTTAAGGATATGACCCTACACTGTTTTAAAGTTCACGAACCAATCTAGAGGTTTCAATTTAAATCTGTATAGAAAGTTTGACTACTTGGTTAAAATATTTATTTCAAAGTCGTCTATTACTTTGATGCAGTTCATGAGTCCGTCAGTGTATATATTGAATTGTATTGTAATATAAGAATGTAAATCAGTTTATAAGAATTTTGTTAAGTAGTATAACATGTAAGCGATTTGGCTCATGCTGTTAGCTTATAATGTTTTTTTTATAATAAATAAATTAAAAGACAACACCCGCAGTAGAGAACAAGCTCTGTGTCGCGGCGGACTTTACAAACATACAATACACCCAGACCCAGAACAATTCTCTGTGGGTCACACAAAGTTTTGTCCTTTGTGGGAATCGAACCCACAACCTCGTGCACAGCAGGCGCATTCTGCGGCCACTGGACCACCGAGGCAGTCATAGTTGCAGTTGAATATCTATATATTTTTTTTTATATACCGTGTTTCGCGTTGTCTTATTCAACATTTTAATAAAATATTATTAATAATATAAATAGGTAGACCCAGGCGGAGATGGCGGGATGAGTTGGATTCATTTGACCAAGACTGGTCCTCAGCGGCTTTAGACAGAGAGAAGTGGAAGAAGAGTGGGGAGGCCTTTGCCCTGCAGTGGGACAGTACAGGCTTATAATCATCTCAACCCATAAACGTCCCACTGCTGGGCAAAGGTCTCCTCCTTACAGTTATGGAGGGATATTAGCCTACTATACCACGCTGGCCAGACGGGTTGGTATAGGGTTTTGTTTCGAGTTTTCCTTCTCTTGCAGTGGGTATTATCTGCTTTCTCCCTTAGTCGACTTTTACGACACCCATGGGATGGAAGGGGTGGTGACATTTGTATTCTTAGTCCGTCACCACACGGAACACAGGCTTATAATAAATAATAATAATATAAATAACGTTTTGGTCCAAGTACGCATGTACTATGTACAGACAGACATTCAACATAGGTATATATTATCAGAGGTCAATAAATTGTGAACTGTGCTCTAATGATATCAGCCTTGTTATCAGCTGCAGGAGTACCTACATCTTGACGTGTGTGACCGTTTGTCGAGTCACGGTAATATTTATCGTCGAGTTAACTAAACTGCTAGTTAGATAAACTTAATTTATTAATAATATAGGCTACTAGCTGACCCAGCAAACGTTGTTTTGCTACTAAAATATAGGGGTTGCTTAATTATAGAGGAGAGAAAATTAAGGGTTGTATGTATTTTTTAATGCTGAATCACAAAAAAATAAAAACAAAATTTTTTTTTCTAAAAAACTATATAAAAAAATTAGGGGTGAACCACCCTTAGCATTTAGGGGGATGAAAAATAGATGTCAGATTCTCAGACCTACCCAATATGTACGCAAAATTTCACGAAAATCGGTCGAGCCGTTTCAGAGGAGTTTAATAACGTACACCGTGACATGAGAATTTTATATATTAGATATATATTTTACTAGCTTTAGCCTGCGGTTCCGTTTGGTATCTCGGTTATTACGGTAACAAATATAGTTAAATATCCCATGTCCTTCCCTGGAATAGGTACCTTCTAAATTTTATTAATATGCGTTCAGCTGTTTAGTCGTGAAAGCGTTACAAACAAATAAACATTTATAAAAACATTCATACAAACAGACATACTTTTGTATTTATATATTTAAAATGTGTTTAATTATTTACTTTGTAGTATATTCGTATTTCTATCGAGTTTCGAGTAATCGAACCAAGGAATAAAATGATTCATCCAAAGCTTAAAGCTGTACTGCAATCTGCATACCTAAGGATAGTTTTGGCAAAATAAAAAAAAAAGTGTTTTATTATTTGCCACCGTAGTATAACAGAAGAAGTCGGGGCAAGCAGCTAGTCAAATAAATACGTATAAGATATAGGTCAGTAAGGATGCATACAATGTAGTAATCTGCGCATCTAAGACGCAACACAATAATTATAATAAACTAGGTTTCGCCCGCGTCTTCGTCCGCGTGGTAATTTGGAATATTTTCTCCGATTTTGCAACATATCTCACTACTGCTTCGCTGCTATTGATCATAGCGTGATGTTATATAGGCTACTAGCTGTTGCCCGCTGGCTCCGCCTGCGTGGATGTCGGTTATCGCTGTAAAAAGTAGCCTATGTGTTATTCCAGACCATAACTAGACTCTGTGCCACATTTCATCCAGATCCGTTTAGTAGTTTTTACGTGAAAGAGTAACAAACGTCCATCCATCCATAATTACAAACTCTTTCTTACGTTGATTTTTTAAGCCAAATCTGCAACATGACTCATCAAGTCTCGACATAAGTGTTTGTAGTGATGTGATGTGATGGCCCAAACGTTGAATAGTGCCCCAGCTGACATTAAACTCGCTGACGTCTCACTTAAGCAGGTAGATAGATTCAGGTATCTGGGGAGCACCGTAACATCGAGGTGCCTCCTTGATAATGAAGTCAACAGCAGAATCGGAGCAGCTGCTGCAGCCTTTGGTAGACTTCGTATCAGGGTGTTCCGTTCACACGACGTAAAGCTCTCTACAAAAGTAGATGTATACAAGGCGATCGTTATACCGAACCTCTTGTATGGATCTGAAACGTGGTGCCTTTACCGCAAGCATATCCGCACATTAGATAGATTTCACCTCAAATGCCTTCGCGACATTATGAATATACATTGGTCGGACCGTGTTCGGAACACGGAAGTTCTACGGCGGGCAAATATAGGTGAAATCGAGTCTTATCTAATAAAACGGCAGCTTCAGTGGTGTGGCCATGTCTCCCGAATGTCTGATGACAGAATGGCTAAGCGCATCTTTTACTCTGAGCTGCAGGGTGGCAAACGGAAACACGGTGGCCAATTCCTGCGGTACAAAGACGTGCTTAAGCGACACATGAAAAAATGTGACATAGAACCGTCACAATGGGAGGCAATGGCGGCAGACCGACCACGGTGGAGGCACACCATAAACACCAAGGTGGCCGAGTTTGAGACAAAACGAATAGTAGAGCTCGATGCTAAACGAGACGAGCTCAAGGCCCGAATACCCGAGGCCATACACTATAACTATGTCGGAGGGGTACTGACCTGTAGCGTATGTGGTCGTACATGCGTTGCAAAGATCGGTTACGTCAGTCATATGAGAGCACATCAACGAGGCTCTCAATAGTTAGTAGCCAGTCGCTGTGGCCGAATACGGTCAGGATATATATAATTACAAACTACGCGTTTATAATACTAGTAAGGATAAGTGCACTATTCAACAAAAAATATTTTTTCTAATGGAACCAGTACTTTCTGAGATTATCGCGTTCAACCAAACAAACAAACAAACTCTTCAGCTTTATAATATTAGTATAGATTGCACGACACACGCCACGCAGCGTGGGCTCTCGATACACCTTATAATTTATAGTAAACAACTTATTATAGGTACTGACACGTGGTACGCGTAATCATACTAACGAGCGAGCTCAACTTTACTGAAGACCACAGCCACATAACCACACAGCGGTGTTGTTGTATTCCTGTGTATGAGTACAGGTCTCCAGCGCTCATCTAGAGATGCGTTTAAAAAAAACGTTTTCCTATCCTAGGGATACTCTATCTTAGAGCCCTGGTGCAGAATAATGGGTCGGCAAACACGCAAGTGATACCTCTGGTACTGCAGGCATCTACCTATATGCTACGGTATGTGCTGTATGGTTGTTTGCCACCCAAGGAGTATTAAAAAAACAGTTTTTTTTATTGCCAATAGTAGCAGACAAGCCAGCCCACCTGATAATAAGTGGTAACTGCTGCCAATCGACTTCGGTAATGCCAGGGACATCTAAGTTAGTAAGTACCCTCTATTTAAATCTTGGTTTAAAGTCCACCACCGCTGCCCCAGGTTTAAACTATGTTTTGTCTAACTATCTTCAAAAATTACGGACTCTCATATAATCTTTCACCTCTCTTTACACCACCTTGGGAGTTGAATTTCTCAAAATCCTTTTTAGTGCCCACCTACGCACGGTTTAAAAGGTTAGGTTCGGCTGAGCGTTGATACGTCAGTCAGTCTATCGGCCAGGTTTCAGGCTTTGTTTATATTATAACCTAGTGACCCATCTTGTTATGTGAAGCTAGCCATATTCTATAACCTTTCAGAAAAGTCATGAAGAAATCTTGTCCCTTAGTATACGTGTCAGGCATTGCAAAATATAAACACACAAATATGATCCCATATGAAATGTATAGCTGAAAGTAAGCAGTATATAACTATCTCGACCAGATCAGATAGTGTAGGGTAAAAGTACCTACCGCTAGCAATAAAAGTCACAGAAATAGGTACCTACTGTGCTTCTGCTCATAGTTTGGTTTTGGCATAATCTGGTGGAAAGATTGACGCTCCATCCGGCTTTCCGCCATTAAACTATGAGAGCTCAAATTATGTCATGAGTATTTACTGCTAAGAAGTCGCAAATAATAAAACTCCCATTTTTTTTTTTGGCAAAACTACCCTTATTTTGTGCAGTACCTACAGCTCTAAACTTTATAAAAATTATTTTATTCCTTCGTTCGATTACCCAAAACTGGATAGAAATACGAGTACACTACAAAGTAACATATTTCCAGAAGTATAACGGGTACTTATTCTGATAGGTACAACATTTATGCAGCAGCTTCGTATAGTACAGTGATTTGCTAACGGTACTATGTATGTATGACGTAATAAACGGGTGGTGTCCGTCCGTCCCAGTGGCGACGCGACAAGGGGGAAGCGAATCAACGCAATATTGCATCTCACTTGAACATCGCAGATTCATCGCGCTATCAAAGTATTGATTTATGGCCGTTACCTGCCCCTGTTAGTGTTCGATATGACATCTTGTAACTGGGGAATATTTTAGTTGAATATGCAGTTTGGCTCATCTAAAATCTAGAAAGGCGCGGGGCGTTGCAAACTTATGACACAATCTAAGACGTAGTCAGGTGTCTTCATAATGATGATGAAAATATTGTGATGAAAAGTTTGGCAAAAGTTGGTCCTAGATCTAGCAAACGCTAAGATCGTCCCAGCAACGATCTAAATCGCATAGTTGGAAGTACGAGTAGATGCCCTTTATAAAAGTCGGGAGGGCAGATCTCGGACCAACTTTTGCCAAACTTTTCATTGCACAAGGGAACAAGCCTTGCGTCGCGGAAGACTTTACAAACATACAAGTAACCGTCACAAAGGACACCCATTTAGGGATGACACAATTTTTTGTCCCGTGTGGCGATCGAACCCAAAACACGCCGCACCGTGGAAAATGGCGAGTTTACTACTTTTGAAGATGACATGACGATAATTAAGACAAAATACTGCTAAGAACTTCTGTAACATTGACATACTTAAACTCAATTTAAAAAAAACTTAATGCACTAACACGAATTAATTTTCGATGAGTGCAGGACTCAGCAAGTCTCAAATAACATTTTTAAGTTTTACACAAATACATAATACTAATGTAGTAATGTATCTATTTACTAGGCAATACAGGAACATAGTAAAATGCAACAACAGTATGGAAACTCCGGCTGTTGACCGACATTCGATAACAAGTGTTCCGTATCGACACGTATTTCTCCTTCACACGACGACACTCAACAAGATTGAACATGTGTTTGTTTCAAATAAATAGTTATTAAGCATTGTGTGGTTTACACAATGCCTAGAACAAATATTCTTTACCATTTCGGGCCCGCGAACATAGACTACGATAAGGTTGTGGAGTGACCTCCCTGCCGAGGTTTTCCCAAGAGACTATAGCATGGGGTTCTTCAAGAAAGGAGTTATAAGGTTTTTAAAGGATCGACAACGCGTGAGTGACAGTGAGTGTTGCAAACGTCCATAGGCTACGGTAACTGCTTACCATCAGGCGGGCCGTATGCTTGTTTGCCACCTTGGTAGCATAAAAATGGGGCAAAATATTTATGTTCTAAAACAAAGCAAAATAATCTTACTCGACACGTAGCGTTGCGAAGTAACTGTGAAAGATGAAGTGAGTAATAGTGTTACAAGAGAACGTTGTGTGAAAGAAGATGTACCAAAAACGATCACAAACGGAATGTGTGATATTGAAAACAATGAAATATATATGGAAAGAATGGGTGGAGAACGATTGACTAAATAAGTATACTAGGAAAGTGTGAATGGGACATTTAGAAGAGGAAGACCACGTCGACCATTCGCGTACCAAATAACTTACGTTCTTTAGATCGACGGGTATGCATGAAGACCACATGTGTAGTCTTTTGGCTGTCGTCTTCTGTAAAGAAAGCCCTTCCCCAGTCGGACTTGCTCACTAGAATGGTGGACACCACCTTTTCTAAAAAAGTGAATCTATTTTTTTTTGTTTTTAAGACAACTCCCGCACTAGAGAACAAGCTCTGTGTTGCGGGGAACTTTACACACATACAATTAACGGACACAAATTACATCCAGACTCAGATCTTTGTGGGTCACACAAAGTTTTGTCCCTGTGTGGGAATCGAACACACAACCTCGTGCACAGCAGGCGCATACTGCACCCACTGGACCACCAAGGCAGTCGAAAGTAATGACTCATAGTTGCTTTAAAGAACAAGTTTAAAGACACAAGTTTGCAACCCACCCCACATATGCTACCGACCGACATCGTTTGCACTATTATATTCGAATTGGCTCTGATTGACTAAATGATCAATCCAATTCAATCCATGTACAAGTGCACGTGTTATGCTAACAGCCGTTTATCTTGTTAACAGAGCACAAATATACGGTGGTGGCTATTTTTGTAGCCATGCAATTACTAGCTCACAATAACAACAATATTGTTTTGATAAATATATGACAGGACGTCTATTAAAATATCGTGTATTTAGAGTTAATTATGTCCACTCTGACGAGATCAAGGAGACAGTTACAAACTCCTTAGACGTAATACAGGACATTGGTGCTCTATGGGTGATTATCATTTGATTCGTTGACTGCTTTGACGGGTGCGTGGAATTTCACATTCTGCGGGACTGGTGGTGGATCTTTTATAATGCTGGTGGCGTTTATTATTATCGGTGGGCATCACGCTTGGGGCCCGAGTGCCACGTGTTCTGTAGAACGTCCGTAGTTTGCAGTTACTGGGCATTGAAAGGAACAATTGATTGTGATTAAAATATAATCGACTTGTTTTACCTCCTCGCCCGAATACCCACGTGCTAGTGAAATAAAGAAACGATGGAAAGAAATAAGCTACAAGATAACTCCCGTGCTTCTACATATACATGGATATACATGTTTGTCCTTCAATTAGAGAGGTAGGTCACCATACTAATGAGCACGCCTATCTGGGGAAGAATCTGCTAACAAAAGACCACAGCCAAATGACTAAACACAACATGTAGTTGTGAGTACAGGTTTCCAGCGCTTTTTTACAATAATTAATAAAAATGAAACCTCCTAAATGTATGTACGCGCATAACTTTCGATCGTCGCATCAGCATCAAATTAGAAAAGCCAGGTCAGCTAGTTTACAATCATTACGATTTATTTAGAATCGTTTTCTTATCCCAGGGATTCTCCATCATAAATCCCTGGTGGTAATTCTGACCAAGTGATACCTCTGGTTTTGCAAGCGTCCATAGGCTACGGTAGCTTCTTACGATTAATATTGACTCAAATATTCGTGTGACTAAGCCGAATTATGCACAAGGTTGATTTTATCATTGCTCAATACAATGGGGTAGACAAAGAGTATGGTTCGCTATTATAGTAAAATATTTAGGCAAATACGACAAAAATATTGCGGGCATACCTACGCAAAGATTTTGCTAGTACTAAACAACCGTCCCAAAATGTTGGTGTTCAGTAAGTTAGTTTTAACAGTATTATGTAATTAAAGAAATTAATTTAACTTAGTCTTGCAAATACCTACGAACACATTATCTTTCCATTTTAGAAGATCGTTAAAATACTATCTCCACCTAAGATACTACGAGCCCCAATAGAAATGTCGGAAACATCAACAACATTCAGGAAACGGATTTTCAAAATGACATACAGCTCTTAAATAAATCTTTCTTCGCTCTTTAATTACATGAGAAATTAAACTCGCATGTTTTGTAGTATATCATTTGTTCAGTCAGCCGTTATAAGGTTGTAATTCCATCTGAATACACCGCATATTATATTTATAGAAGCAGACAGGTCACCTTCAACCCTGTATTCGAACTCTCAAACTGCCTACATTCTTAGTAGTAAAATATATTTTTATTGGTAGGCCAGGTATACCGAATTACGCAATTCGTACTGACTATCAAGGAGCTTTGTGTTAACAGGTGGAAATATCTTTAGTATAGCTGGCAGACATCTGGAATAAAAGCCGGTGAAATTCGAGCATGTTTTATACTTGGTGCATAGATCGACAGTATTAACCAATGATACGAATCCTTCAATCCTGCTACAGGTTCATTGTCGCGCCCCGCACTTACCACCAAAAAGACCTAAAATGCCACTTAGTCGATGAAAGCCCAACAGCTTGAAAATGCTTATAGAATAGAATAGAATATCATTTATTCCAGTACAGGGCACACAAGAACAACTTGCAGAATAGCCAAGAGAATACACAGTAAGAACAATATAAAAAAAAAAACATAACAAGAACAAAGATATAAAATAGACATTGTGCTGCTCTGCAAGCCCATACTGGAAAAGGTCACCATCTCAGCATAAGCCAGGCGCAAGCACCTAGCGCTGATGCTAATGGTTGCAAACATGAGGCGGCCAAATCGCCTTAGTTACGAATATGGAGTAGGACTTGTGATCGTATATCAACCATAGCTAATTAGCATTCAAACTCCAATTGAAAATGGTGACTTCCTTGGTGGTCCAGTGGCCGCAGTATGTGCCTGCTGTGCACGAGAGTTGAATTCCCACAAAGGATAAAATTTTGTGTGACCTACAAATTACTACATACTATTGTATGTTTGTGAAGTCTCCCGCGACACAGAGCTTGTCTCTAATGAGAGAGTTGACATAAAAAAAATGTTACAAATAAAACTTATGAAGGTCACCAATTGTGAGTTTAAGATAAGATAGATGATGTCAGCTATGACCTGCAAGTCCTGCAACTAGATCGATGACAAAGTAACAAGTGTTAATAACCATAAGAACTAGCAAAAAGATACAGGCATTCATTTTAATAATCTTTTGGAAATCCTTACTAATATTATAAATGTGAAAGTTTGTAAGAATGGATGGATGAATGTTTGTTACTCTTTCACGTGAAAACTACTGAATGGATCTGGACGAAATTTGGCACAGAGATAGATTATGGTCTGGAATATTTTTTGCAGCGATAACCGACATCCACGCGGGCGGAGCCGCGGGCAACAGCTAGTTACTTAATAATAGTGCAAAGTTGCAAACTGATGCAGTCAGTCTAAATATCAATTACTCGAACGTCATGTTCCATTCCAAAAGATACAACCAGAGTCAGCTATACTACCACCAGCTGTATAAGTAAAACAAGTTTTAAAAAACTGTTCCCGAATATATGGTCAAGCTTTCTTCGGAATTGTTTCGTCCTGTCCAGTCCGGTTTTAAGATGGCGACATAATAACAGACTTTTTGCCGCGTCGCGATGATAAAATGCACAGGCGTTTAGCAAATCGTATTCGGGGTTGTTCATTGGTAATTTTACAGCGTTTTAAATGGTCAGAAAATTATGTAGGTACTTATAGCACTTTTAAGTGAACTAAAATTATATATGTTATTATATTTTCGTTATTATGTTACGTATATTTCCGATACCGGTTTTTTACTTCGTGTATTTGCAATTTGCCTTTTTCAAATTCAATGAATTTTTTTGTTCCTCAAATATTCCTTTATTGTTCCCTTAGAGGAGTAGAGCTCAAGTGAATCGGATCAATGTTTTACCAGCTATGTTAGGCCTAATGAAATAGATCGCGAGCTAATTGCTTTGTACCGGACTCTTTTCTAGACTTTCGAGCACATACTAAATCCTCGATAGTCACGGTGGTAGGATAGAGTACGTGTATTCGTGATTTTTTTTATATAATCATTTTTTTGCCAGGTATTGGTATTTGTGACACGTAGACAAGGTATTTCCAAGACTAAAAGCTACGATAAGTGCCTACCATTGGGGATGGAAGAGGAGCGTATCTATGCTTTTTTGCTATTTAAATAGAACAAATAAAAATATCCAGAAAAGTGGACTATGTGGGTAAGGCAACATGCAGCAAAACCGTGAATAACATTTCAAGATCCAGCAAAACAGATGCTGATGTTATTGCACAGCCGTCCAATGGGAAGAAGTGGAAGATAAAGATACGAAAGGAAGAGAAACAAAGAGATATTTGAACTAACGTTTGCGTTTCTGTACCAAAACAAAACCATCTTTCTGTTTCATTCATAAAATCATAATACAGAACTGTGTTTCTTACGGTGCGTAACGCGCAACGACACGCGAAGAGTAGGTATTTACGTAACACGTTGCGATTGATAAACAAAACACATAATAATATATGAATGAGTATGTTTGTATGTACGTATGCATGTTGGCGTATAGCCAAGTTCCTGTCACGAAATACACTCTTAACGGAATAGTGTAACATGTTCACTTTAATGCCAAAAATTAGGTAAATAATCTTATTTTTTTAGATAGAATGACGTTGTTTCGTCATGCGGGTAAATTCAACACCTTGAAACCCTATGTGACAATACTTGCGGCCCGCCTCGGTTTCACCTTTTATCCGTTTAGGGATTGAATTTTCAACAATTCCCTCTTATTGCTTGCTTACATTTAGCATGCATTTAGGGAACAAATGTGCAAAAAAGTCAAGTGTGTAGCCCTAGTGGTTTAGAATGAATCAGTCAGTCAGTTTTCTAGGTAGGAGGTTACCTACCGGGTAAAAAGGATAAAATTGTATGCCACTACGATGGTAAACATTTACACGGCCTAAGATTACTAGGGACTTTAATCGTTAAAGTCGCCAACGTGGTCGTCGATTTCCCATGGGTATTTTGGGAAACCTTTCCTAGTGCACCCTACATTATAAAAGGCAACAACACTTGTGTAATATTTCAAGTTCTAGTCCCACCGTCATTGTCTGTCAATCAATGTAGGTTTAATTTTTCCGTAAAAGTTACCACAAATCCTTATCAACCAGTGTAGTAGAAATAACCTTGGTCGGTCGTTAAGCAGACTGTGACACATCTATGTTTGTATATAGTTATAGCCAGCGTCTGTTTCACACTTAGTTGACACCATTGTAGGCAGCTAGTCAACGACACGCGGTGACAAGGTCACATGATGCAGATCTCGAGGTTTCATACGGAACTTTGTAATTCATTTTAAATGTAACTTATCGCCTTTCCCCGAAAGGGAAGACAGAAGTGTGAAACATATCCATGTAATATATTCGACAAATACCAAGGATCTAATATAAGCCCAATACCAATATATCAGACTTGGGGCTCAAACGGCAAAATAATTATTGTGCAGGATTTTTTCAACCGAAGCTAGCAAATTTGGTCGTCACACTACATATAGGAGATACTTATAGCATGAACGAAACGAAGACACAACGTCTACCTACACGCCTAATGTTCGATCTGCTGCACTAAATAATTCTGTCAACAAACTGAGGTAAGACGAAGCGGGGTGCTACGTTATGATTCGTCGTGTAGATGCGCCAAAATACTAAACACTATGAAAATGGTATTTTGGCGCATCTGACGCAACAATGACAAATGCGTGAAAATGTATTTTTTATAGTGTACTTAATATTTCATTGTCTATCTGTTGACAGACACCGTTCATTCGCCTGTCGTTGAGTGTTTAGTGTTTGTGCCCGTGGATGTGAAGCAAAATAGTTCCATCATACATATTCATTAAAAATATACATATGCACTTGAACCTGCACTTGAATAATAATGTAATGTCCTTTAAACGGAATGTTGGTCCCGGTGGCTAATCTCGACGGAGACATTATAGTGCATAAGTGTGTGTGTGTGCAAACACAGGTGCACTTTTCGTATTCTCACTCTAATAGTCCAATAGGATGTCAATCGGAGAGAAATAAGGCGTAGGATCAACTGTTTTTGGTGCTTTCCAAGGCACGAAGGTGTTAACACGAGATAATTTCCAAAGTTTGGGCCTCTACTGTGAATTGCTGTCAGAAAAACCCAATATCTATTTTTGGTTTGACCCGTACCTACTATGCTATTGATTGTTAAATTGTTGGCTAGATTTAGGCCATCAGGCTTTTAGGCCATATAGACATGCCATCGAGACGCTAAAAAGACGGGTAATCACTGTACAGTTAAATCACGACAAGACATGTCTATAATTACTCACATGTGGACCAGATTTGTGAGGTGATTTACTTATCAGCGATACGATACTATCGAGACACGATGTCACGCATTGTAGACTGCCTACAATGTTGTTATCTCTTCGTATCTACAGATTAAGTGGGTGGAAAGTTGACTGGTATTTTCTCTTAGGATTTATTTTCAAATTTCTGTGGAGGCTTGTTTGATACAATTTTTTTTTAGATTATTGATTAAAATTTTGAATTTTAGCCTTTTGAATAACATTGAAAATTACGTGTTTTTCACATGATACATATTATTAAATATGGATGTTTACATATTAAATTTGGCCTTTACAATATTACTATAAGTGCCTATAGGTAACTGTAAAAGAACAACGATAAGGCACTACTGCTCTTAACCATAACTAAATCCAACAAAATATCTTTAGAAAGAAAGAAAAAATATTTATTTTGTCTTTAAAATATCTGATTACAGTAATCTACAAAAAATACATAATGGTTACAAGACAAAATAAATAGAAAATGTACTTAAAAGCAAAAGGAACATACTACCTACTAACGCACCTAATACGCAAGTTCCTGAACAAAACCAAGGCAAAGTACACTGGGCACTGGGGACAAATTCATAGCACGATATTACTTGACCCAAAAACTAAGCGACGGCGTTTATCGCTACTGCAAACATACTCATGAACGCAGTTATTAACATCAGGCACGCTCTTATCCTAAAGGAGGGTAAATAACCTCTGTATAAGGTATTTTCTAGTTATAATTAATGGAGGAAAGCACTTAGTTTTAGGGTCTGGAGATGCGGAAATAGAAGTTATAGTAGAAGGGACTGATTATAGCCAGGAGTAATATTTTTGGTGGCAGTGAACGCAAGCAGTAAGTATGATCTTCACAGCTGGGGCTTCAGGCTGGGGACATCAGAATGCTTATGGCCGAAAGCCGTGCCAAGTGGCGTACACCTGGAGACTATATCTAGCAGTGGACTGCGATAGGATGATGGTGATAATTATGTTGACGAAGTATATCATCATCCACAATTACTATACTTGGTTGTAAAGAGAGGATTTCCAAAGCATTTGATCTAGTTTCCAGCACTTGACATCTTCCAGCTAAATACCAAGATAGTTAAATAGAAACCACTATAAATTATCGTAAAAATGTTAATGGGTCAACATAAAAGTCGTGACGGACTGTCACTATTATGTAATCCCATCTCACATCCTAATGAACTCATAAAACAATCGTAAATATGCGTCGATCGAGACAGAGACGGGTTGCTCTCTGCATTAGTCACTACTTGCGTGACCTTGTCGAAACTTGGCCTGATTTATTCAAATTGTTATTACATATTTCATTAATTAATTTCATTACCAATACGCTAACAGGTTTGGAATTCAAAAAGGTACATTCTTTTTTATTAAATTATTTTTAAATTGACTTAATATACGTAGTTAGGTAAGCTATATCCGCAACTACTAATTTAATTCTAAAAAATCGTTTACTAGAAGAAAGCTACATTGGTCCTAGTATGTACATGGAATTCATAAGATAATTATAAACTAGTGGTTGCAAAATTTTAACATTCTGATCACACAACTGGTTACAAATGTCTCTATTCCTACTATACAAAAGATAAGGCCTTTTATCACAAATAGGTCAAAAGATCGCAACGACAACGACTTCATCAAATGTGTGTTAATGAACTTAAAGAATGGACTCCCAAATCATTCTTGATTTGCCTGTTGGTCTAGTGGCTGGTGACCCTGACTGCTAAGCTGGAGGTCGGGTTTTCTATTACCAACAGAGAACATTATGATTTAATACAATCACATGCAACTGAGCACAGCCTGAAAAGTAACCAAACAATGTTTATTTTTTCTTTTTGTGGCAAATTTCCAACTTGCATTTTTCTTTTATTAAGTTTTATTTTAAGACAGCTCAAAGTAGTTGTTAACCAAACAGGTCAAACATAATTACCTACTTAGAAAAAAATTATGCATTTATTTGATTTTCAAAATATGTAATTTCATTTACCTATATCTGAAATTATGAGCACGCCTGTCTATTGTATAATCCATGTTGAAATATGACCGATATCTTATCGCATATGCAATAATCAATCAAATCAAACTAATGTAAACAATTCCATTTAACAAGATAATAATTGTATGTAAGTATTAATTTTTACAGCAAATTATTTGGTACTATGCAGCGAAAGGCCTATACATAAATAATATCAAAAGAGGTATCATGTATGTTAAATAATTTGATATAATTAAAAACTCCAACCCGTCTGGCCAGCGTGGTATAGTAGGCTTATATCCCTCCAAATGTTTGGATGAGACCCGTGCCCAGTAGTGGGACGTTTATGGGTTGAGATGATTGATTGATTGATTGAATTAAAAACTGACTTTTTCCAACCTAAAACTTAAGTTAACAAATTCACCAATAGAGTTATTAATAAGTTGAAATCTAATCGCATCAATATGTTCTAAAATCTATAGGTTTTATAAAATAAAGATCCCAGTAGTTCAAACTACCTAGGTACAAAATAAACACTAACACATGAATTCGTGTAACTGCGTCATAGCCTGTTGCTTGCAGAGAAACGCGCAGGTCCCGATCGATACCCTGGTCCGGGATACACCACTACATCAATTATATGCACCTACCGAATTCTAGAATGATCTACGTGAGCAAAATACGACGCAGTTACCTGAGTTAGATGGTTGTTAAGGGTTGGGAATATTAAAATAGTGTTGATGTTACTACTACATACATTATCAGGTGATAATGTATGTATGTAGTTCCATGTTTACGTTAAAACGTTCTCTTGAGACGATCTCTTGCAGCTAATACTTGTTGATAGTGCTAAATTTATTAGACTGAGCAATAGAGACAGAAATATTAATCGGAGTGTGTACAAAATCAAGTGCGGTTGAATGATTTCTCAAACTTAAAAATAGAAGTTGTAAAAAATAGAATAACACGTGCACCGAACACAAATACATACGCAAGTTCATTACATACGACAATAATCCTTACTAATATTATAGAGGTGAAAGTTTGTAAGAATGGACGGATTTTTGTTACTCTTTCACGTAAAAACTACTGAACGGATCTGGATGAAATTTGGCACAGAGATAGATTATGGTTTGGAATAACACATAGGCTTTTTACAGCGATAACCGACATCCACGCGGGCGGAGCCGCGGGCAACAGCTAGTATATTAATATATCTATTGAGTTCCTGCACGATATTTCTCATGTTTAAAATCGTCTAAACAGAAAGGTTAAAGACTGATATTTTGTATTTTACCCGTAGCCAATGTAACATGTAAAGAAGAAAATTTTAATTATTTTCACCATAGAAGGATTGTGTATAAAATATGTCAAGAGGATTTAAAAGACTTTAAGAAAGCTTAAACACAACAGCAAAGTAAGCTAAAATTGGCAATCGCCCACAAAACCTATATAAACAGGCGACACCGGCTTAATTCCGTACACGTTCAGTCTAATATTAGTCTCACAAACGTTTTACCGTAACTTTATGGCGATTTGCATCTCGTGTCGAAATTCACCAACTTGACCATGAAATCGATAAAAATCACGAGCCCGTCACATTGCGCAAGAATAATGTTTCTATGTTAAAGTTACATTACTTCAAGGTAAGGAGGAAAAAAACTTACCATAAATAGCTCTATGAATCATCAATACCATGTCTACTCAATTACTGATTATGTAACGAAAGTATTGTTCAAGTCATTATTGATAAAAACAATTCAAAAATATCTTTCCATAAATTAAAAATCAATCCAAATTTCGTCATCATACCTACTTGTATGTCACTCTTAAATAGTGAATCAAAAATTAAGCTTTGTCGTTTCTGAAATATCAATGGATGTATGACGTATGAAATATACACAACAATATTGTAAAGGCCATCAAATAGCTGCGCCAGCCATGCCTAATATCGCATTTTAAAAAAAAGCAATAGAAAATGAGTTGAAGGCTCAATACTCAAGCGCGAATAACCTTGCATTTATTTATCTTAAACAAAATCCAATTGACAGATAGTTAACCTTGATGATCGTAGAAACTGGTCCTCACCGGAACCTAAGACTAACATAGTTAGTAGTTATTCTTCTCTAGTTCAATCAAGTCCATTTTTTGTTAACTGAATAACAATGTTCTGTTGATTTGGTCACTGGAGCGTGATCCTGATATTCTCAGTGGATAAAGAATATAGAAGCTCTTCACGATAGAGGATTGGCTTGTTTGAAGATCACACATTGTCTATATTGTTTTTATCTACCAGTGCTTGAAATAATACAAGTATTCCAATTTCTGAAATAAAACATATTTAATTGTTTCTAGAAGCCACTGAAAGTTATCGTTAAGACGTACAAAGTTCCTTTTTCTAGAAATATTAATTATTAAAGCAAAGCTCAACAAAAAGAATTGCCACCTCCATCAAGAGATACTTCAGTAAACGACAATTTCGATGACAAAGCGAAACATAAGAGGGCGCGCTTGCATGCTCCAATAGAGTAGCTGCATCAGCGTCTTTAAGTGCACTGCGCACGCGCGCCATACACTACCTTGACCTTACCCTCGCCCAACCCCCATTACACCCTTCCCCCTCCCCCAACACCACCACAGACCTGTGGGAGTGTTGTTGGTAAGTAGGGGGTACTTTCCTTTCGGGCAGTGACACATACCAAGTCGATAACAAAGTCGCTTTGTTCTAGTTTTAAAGAGTTGCATAAATTACGAGTAAGGCTGTATTTTCTTTTTGGCCGTAGGAGTATGGTGGCATTTGTTTTTATGACGTTTATAAGTATCATGCATTTGATATAATTGAATAAACGAGTTTGACTTTGACTCTTCGTGGTATTCATGTATAATAAAGACCACATTATTAAAGCCATGAGCAACTCTTCTACTTGTTTTTTAAAATTTAATAAATAAGTTCTTAGATTTATTATTGGATGAATTACGTCCGTATAATAATATCTATAAATAATCGTAAGTCGGGTCACTGTAAGTCCGTCAACTCTACATTGTGGAAATACCCAGAGAAATCGCGATCTGTGACGACACGCCTGTATCCCAGTAGGCTACGTCTTAAAATGAATATTATCTCGCCTACCCGTTCCGATGTTACATTTTTACCGGCGAGGTAAACAAATCGATGGCAAGGAACATTCGCAAGGACGTCTCTGAGAAACATTGGACGTTTGGTCCAATGTTGGCGGGTTGGCAAAGACATAAATTTCGCTACAACGATTCTGGACGCAAGGGAATTCGTCTATAATAAAACCTTTTAGCTACGGCATTCTTTTTAAGGGTATATTTTTGTTGTCCTTGATAAAAAAGTATTTGATCCAATGAGCAAAGCATCGACATCATTTGTAGAATCTGCGGAAGTAAATAGAGCAGCGAGTTTGCATATACTGCGTCGTAAGCGTGACCCAGATTTAACCCTAGCTAGCTTATAGCTTTATTTTTGTACTGTTCTGGTATAGTCGCAGTCACGGTTACATGTGTTGTGATAATTATCATGATATATTTATTGGACATATCTACTAATCAGGCATAATAATAATATAATAGTTTTAAAATATCACTAAGATTTCTTAATGTGTTTTACTTGGGTACCTTGATCTTTAGAGCCGGTACTTAAATATAGATCTATACATACAAAAAGATTTCAGTTTATACTTAACTAGACACCGTCCGGGTTAAACTATTTTCAGCGCAACTTTCTTTTTTTTACATAAGAACCTTCTCCTGACAATAACAAACACAACAAAATAAGAATAACGGAAATCGGTCCAGCCGTTCACGCGTGATGCCGTGACAAAGGTAAATAGGGATTAATTTTTATATATATAAGATTATGTGTAACTCAGGTAATATTATGGTTAAAATAGCATATTGGCGCCAAATTTATCAGCAGAAATTTCTTCTATGGTTTTATCGGCTTCTAGCCGTTTTATTTTAAATATCAAACCCAATAAATTTACGATTGCGGTAGCCATAACTTTCTAACTTGTGAATACAATCATTGCAAATTAATAGACCGAGGCTAGTTTTTTCATTATATGTTTTCCACTTGTCACACAAAGACATACACATAAACAAATCTAGTTTAAAAGAGTTACGACATTTACGTTCAAGGTTGTCAATTTTTGTAGAAAATATAAAAGGTTAACGAACCCGATTTAAAAATAAACAGGAATTTTCACACATACAGAAAACGAAACCCAGTGTTAACAATTAA
Source organism: Trisateles emortualis (assembly GCA_947095525.1). NCBI lineage: Eukaryota > Metazoa > Arthropoda > Insecta > Lepidoptera > Erebidae > Trisateles > Trisateles emortualis. Next base: position 16,394,456 of record OX352745.1, read on the forward strand.
TAACCTAAAACATTCAACAATTAATTGTTGCAAGCAAATCATAAATTAAATTTTAAAAACAAAAAAAATAACATGGGTTGTATGTATAAGAAAGTCATCTAAGTAGATAAGCTTGTCGTAAATAAATTATCGGTTTTTAAATAGTAGGCAAATCTGAGTAATGATTTGATATGATACTAATATTATAAATGAGAAAGTTTGTGAGTATGGATGGATGGATGTATAGATGGATGTATGGATGGATGTATAGATGGATGGATGTTTGTTACTCTTTCACGTAAAAACTACTGAACGGATGAAGTTTGGCACAGAGATAGATTATGGTCTTGAATAACACATAGACTACTTTTTGCAGCGATAACCGACATCCACGCGGGCGGAGCCGCGGGCAACAGCTAGTTAGCTATAAGTGAGATAGTCTAATCCATATATCCCTTTAGTACAATCATTGAACAGACAAGAAGAATATACTTAGAATCAAAAAAAATTCAGCATTGAAAATGCGAAATGGAGAACAAAAAACTTGCAAACTTCACTAAACACAACCATCGTTTGCCAAAACCTGACATCCATATTCATCGCAAGGATAACCCCATCACATACACGAATGTTTACGTACTCCCATATAGACCCATAGAAGTTTCCGTGTTTATGTATCGCCAAGTGAAGTTCACATGAGCACGTTCCGCTCGCACACTCAAAGAGAAATGTTTTGATGCCGGCGAAATAACAGGAAAGATTTTAAAACTGCAATATGCTCCGTTTGCAATTGAAGTCTCTGTGTCGTCGAGCGAGTGTGTTTGTTCTTATGAATCAAGCCATGCCATTATTGTATTTAACCCGCCCCAAATTTACCTGGATTAAAACAACTTTTTACCCATTTTTTTTATGGGGACTAAATTTCCAAAATTTCTTTTTAAGTGAGCACTTATACAAATTTCAAGTTTGGAGCGGTTTCGGCTTCGCGTTTATGAATCTGTCAGTCAGGACAAAGAATTAGATATATTATTATGTAACTAGTGGACCTGGCAGACGTGCACACAGCAGCGCCACCTACCGGCTCCAATTGTGAATCTAAATCATCCAGGGCCCTACCCGAACACACACACAAAATTTCATCAAAGCCGTCTAGGAGGAGTTCAGTGACATACACACGCACACAAAAAAAATATATATATAGATTTTACTATGTCCAGCAGTGGACATCTTTAGGCTGAGATGTAATGATAGATTTTACGTTATCAAGATTTTAAACATCAGTAATGAGGCTATTGAATTGGTAAGGCATAAGCTATTCACCGCAACTCCACATCTAAGCGCGTATTTTGCGTGCGGGTGGGTGAATAGGTACCAATTATTCAATTCACCCCAGCTCGTCGAAGATGAAGCCGCGTCGTAACGAAGCTTATAACTATTTATGTTGTTAGAAAAGTCGATAGAAAGTGTCTAACGTATTATTAAACAACTAATATGTTGCCAAAACAGCAACTGTTTACTACATGACGCCAAACAAAATGTGACTCCAGATAATTTACGTCACCCGTCATCATCCCGTGTAGCGTTTACACGAAAATAAAGTCTGGTTTGAGTGTGTGTAGCTACAATATTTTGAATTAAAGCCAATTTTGATGATACTCAGATTTACTACCTGTCACGTAATAAAGAGTAGGTAGCACTTGATTGTAACTGATTCTTTGTTAGTGAAATATTTATAGTTCCTTGAAATCATATCAATTTGCAAATAGCCCAGTAATAATGATGATGATCCGTGAGCCAAGCTCTCAGATATAATTACTATTGATTAGCCAGGAATAGTGGCAATGTAAAACTACAATGACAATGTAAAACTAACCACAGCAGTTGATCGGATACCTAGAACATTGAATTACGTAAGTAAGTAAAACAAGGAAAATTTTACCAGAGCTTTAATAAATTATTTGAAACAATGACGATATAATTATAAAAATCTTGAATGACGGTAACAAGGAAAAATTTGAACAGGGTATACCCAGTTCTTGACATCCAGGCATTTTCAAACACCGACAACATATTAGCGTTCCCATCAACCCACATTTGGTAAATGCGTGACGTGTTAGCGAGCTGAAGAAACTGGCAAATAAGCATACGGCCTGCCTGATGGTAAGAGTTATTCATCAACTCTCCCTCAATAAACTCGCTCGATCGGGGGAGACAGCACATTTTTGAATTTACCTATTCTTATATTCGTCAACTCGCACGCCGGTGTAAAGTACAGTCAAATAAAAATATATATTTCACACAGAATAGTTGCAGTCAGAATGGTTGACTGTACCAAAGCAATGATTTTAAGTGTCGTGCGAGTTGACGACAAGAAAAATAAATTAAATTATTTTGTGCCATCTCCCCCGATGGGGCGAGATTTGGTCGGGTGAGATGACGAATAACTCGATGGTAAGCAGGTCACTTAGTCTATTGACGCTTGCAATACCAAGGTACCACTGGAGAATTCCAGGGATAGAAAAAGGTTCGTTAAGAACTAAATGAGTGCTGGCGCCCCAAAATCTTGTCTATCCTAACCATGTACCGTAATCGCATGTATTAATTTCTGTTCTAAATATATACGGTGTTCACGCACGTGCTACAGATAGCAATGATTAACAATTAAAATTGTTTGCTATCGCGAAACTAGTTGAGCTGAAAGTGATTCATAATTCATAAACTAGTGGTATACTGCCATCGAGCTGAGACCAAGAGTAGAAAAGAAAGGCTGATATTTTTTTTGTTAATCAGTGAAGAATGTTCTAAAAGCAATAAGATGAAAATTGTCAAAGTGATTTTTTTAAGAGACGTAGGAGCAAGCCGAAGGACCTTCACCTTACAGAAGACCACAGGCAAATAACTACACACAACCGTGTAGTTGTGTTCCTGTAAGTACAGGTCTCCAGCGCTCATTTAGGGATGCGTTTTAAAAGAAACGTCTTAATATCCCAGGGATACTCCATGTTAAAACACTAGTGTAAAAAAATGGGTTGGCAACCCGCAAGTACTGGATTGGTACCTCTGATATTGAAAGCATCCATAGGCTACGGTAATAGCTTAACATCAGGCGGGCCGTATACTTGTTTGCCACCCAAGTAGTATAAATAAAGTACCTACGTATCGCAATTTCTACTTTATTTTAATCGATTTTTACATTCATAATGTCCTAAAACACCATATACATAATGTAAAGATCTCTTAACTCTTTGAAAAGAGTTCCTTGGACTGTGATATTAGTTTCTATGGATTGCAGAACTGGTTGGGAAAGGAAGGTTATAGGCATCAATTGTTTTAACTGCCTACCTGATCTATACTAATATTATAAAGCTGAAGAGTTTGATTGTTTGTTTGGTTGAACGCACCAATCTAAAACTACTGGTTCGATTAGAAAAATTCTTATTTTGTTGAATAGCGCATTTATGCAGGAAGGCGATAGCTATATAACATGACGCTATGATCAATATGACCGGAGCAATAGTGAGATACCTGGTAAAGGTTGCGGGCAACCGATGGACAAGGTCGGCTCAGGATCGCGAGTTGTGGAAAACCTTAGGGGAGGCCTATGTCCAGCAATGGACGTCTTTTGGCTGAGATGATGATGATGAAGAATAGTGAGATATGTTGCAAAATCGGGGAAAATATTCCAAATTACCACGCGGAAGAAGTCGCGGGCGACCCCTACTAATTAATAATCATAGTTCCCCGAGTTACAGAGCTTGTTCCCTAAGCTGGTCACATCTAGTGATTAAATTCAGGTGGTGCTTTCACTCTCTAGTATAGTTGGCCATGGCCCATGTGCCTGTTCGCGACGCGTCACACGCAAACGTCCGCATACGACTACACGGTACCACGCAACTATGCTCAAACAATATTTGTGCTATTGGGAAACCCATGTTATGTAGACAATATTATTATTATAAATAACTAGATGTTATGGTGGTCCAGTGGCCGCAGTATGCGCCTGCTGTGCACGAGGTAGTGGGTTCGATTCCCACATAGGACAAAACTTTGTGTGACCCACAAAGAATTGTTCTGAATCTGGGTGTAATTTGTGTCCGTAAAATTTGTTGTGTCAGTTAATTGTATGTTTGTAAAAGTCCCCCGCGACACAGAGCTTGTTCTCTAGTGCGGGAGTTGTCTTTTTTAAAAGAAGAAGAAAAAAAAAGTACCCTTTATTGTTTTCCAGGATACTATAATTAATAATTCTTATTGTAATTAGTTTTAGTACTTATGTGGTGTACAATAAAGAATATTCTATCTATCTATCTATAAATATATAACCTATCTGCTTACCAAACTTTATCAAGTTTCATTTAGCCGTTTTGTCGTGAAAGGAGAGAGACAGTTGCTGCTTTCGCATTTTCTAATTAAGAACATCACTACTATTAAGTATTATATAATTTTAACAAAAAAAACCGACTTCAATAGGGCAAGTTGTAGAATCCTTACTAATATTATAAATGTGAAAGTTTGTAAGTATGGATGGATGTATGGATGGATGGACGTTTGTTACTCTTTCACGTAAAAACTACTGAACGGATCTGGATGAAATTTGGCACAGAGATAGATTATGGTCTGGAATAACACATAGGCTACACACTTTTTACAGTGATAACCGACATCCACGCGGGCGGAGCCGCGGGCAACAGCTAGTTTTCAATAAGATCTCAAGTATTTAAACATGACGAACTTTCCTTAAGGAAGTATTTTTTAATTTTGATTTACAGCAAAAGTGCATCTTATGACCATTCAAAGTCCAAACACGGCTAGATTACATTATTTAATTATAGGGTTCCGTTGTATACCTTCCGGCTTCATGATCAGTTCAGTTCAATTGTACCTGTTTCATTTGCTACTTTACATTTGCTTAGTAGAAGTTGCTAAACAACCTTATATAGATAGATAGACAGAATATTCTTTATTGTACACCAAGCAAAAATACAACAGTATAAAAAACAGTTTCTTGTAATAGTTAGCTGTACAATGGGCGGTCTTATCACTAAAAGCGATCTCTTCCAGACAACCTTTGGATGGATTTTAAAGAGTAAGGTAAGGTAGTTTGTGGTGTACTTACTATATAAATACTATACAATACATAATTATATTAGATAACAAAAGAAAGAAAGTTATCTAAGTTATCTCGTTTTTGAAGTCGGTTAAAAATATTACTACTATTATATAACAAATAATAGTAGGGTTCTAAATTGAAAAGTGTCGGTTTTTTTTTAATCTGTGAATTTGTCACACTTATCATTACTTCTCATCAGATTTTCTGTGATACCAAGTAATGACAAGTAGGTATGGGCGTTTTACATAATATCTTTCAGTCACGAAGATGCTTGATGAACTGTAACGGTACGTTGATGTTGATAAATAATATAATTAGTGAGAGGCGTGAGAGCCAGTCCACACCTACTTGCAATGACATATTTTATCGATAAAATGAGTAGCAGCGTGTTAAAACACGATGGATATAATCATAACAAATTTCACTGTGAAATAATCATGTACAGATAAGCGTGTCGCGTTGTTCACACATTCATCCCTACGTCTACTTCCCTACTGATATCCTTACTAATATTATAAATGTGAATGTTTGTGAAAATGGATGGATGGATGTTTGTTACTCTTTCACGTAAAAACTACTGAACGGATCTGGATGAAATTTGGCACAGAGATAGGATTATGGTCTGGAATAACACATAGGCTAGTTTTTGCAGCGATAACCGACATCCACGCGGGCGGAGCCGCGGGCAACAGCAAGTTATAAATAAAAGTAACTATGTCAGTTCACGATTACGTAAACATGGCATGAATACTAATTAAATTTGGTAAGAAGATAGATGTCTTGGAGAAGGACATAGGGTTCTATTTATTGAGAGAACTGTACCCTTTAAGTTAATTTTGACCCACTCAAAGCCAGTTCTCACTCGTCGTGACGGCATTTGCCAAAGTATTATAAACAACTTATAAATTTTGATGTTTTTAATGTGAATTTGGCATCAGCGAGGCGAGTGCTTAGCAACGATTTTTTCTCGATGTATAAAGAAACTTAAATACCATTGTATTTTTTACAAATAGACTAGTTAATATTATGTAATTTACGGATTCTGTTATATTGTTTATACCAGAGCCTAAGTGTGAGGACCTATATGCCACATATTCTGTCAACATATATTATAAATTGTACAGCTGTCGGACTTCCGAGGATTAAATAAATAAAATTTGAAAACGAAATTTTTTACATGTCTCTTTGTGTCTTCACCAAATATTTGTGTGCACCTTTCTAAAGGCTCATTCGCATGAAGATAGTTTTCCACAGCAAGTAACCTGCTATCTTTGTCTTACTCAATGATAAAAGCAGAGACAGCATTAGACTTTCCTTAACGCCATGTCAATTATGCATAATACGAGGTACCGACAACGCAAATTGCAGTGTAATAGAAATACCGTCTTACCCACGGAGTCTATCGATCGCCATCATTAGCCTATGCATAGGTAGTAAGCTACTCGTAGTCACCCCAGTTGGTATATCGATCGATCCATCCATGCATTTGTGAAAGGAAAGCCATTTAATTTCATAAATAGTTTATTTTAGCCACGCTCTCGTATATACTGTCCCCCTGCTCAGGCATACACAATCTTCAAAAATAAGGAAAGTCTCCATCTTTAACCACGCGAACTCGGTTTCGGCAAACTCATTGCAAAAGTTTCTAAACGGAATTGTGAATAATACATTATTGAAATTCATAGCACCATACTCATTACCATACTAAATTCATTCTTATTTTTTTTAACTTATTATATTGTTTCTTAATTAATTAAATCAAATACTTATCTAAATTTCATTCTGTATGGTATATTGGTTTCCGTTCCTTTTCGTTACCATAGTCAGCGAATTAGCCGTAGGAAAAAAGTATGCTGGCATTTGTTTTTATGACGTTCATAAGTATCATGTATTTGATCTGAATGAATAAATCAGTTTGACTTTGATTTAGCAAGTCCTTCAAATAATCTAAACCTGTTTGTTCTTTTTTGAAACTCATCATAATTTGCAATATCCATTCCATCTACTGTACCTATTTAATTACATCTAAGTGTGTCCTTTTAAACTCACTTGATTAACGACATTTAGTAAAAAATACATAGACAATACCTACAATTTTTGGACTTAAAAATGTACTGGCTAAGGCGGCGCCACTGTCTTCCCATCTAACTGGTCAATTGTTCAGAAGTTGTCCTTTTAGTTGTCCGCTGCGCAATACGTCTGAGTGTTGGACGCATTTTAATGATCTTTAACACGTGTCAATAGGCTTCAATCAAAGTAATATTACTTGTTAACGCAATCAAAATGCATCAATCGATATACAATGTAGTCGCATGATATATTGGTGTCAGGCATTTAATATCGGCGTACCTATATGTTACAAGTAAGTAGAGCTTCGCTATGTAAAAAGAACGACGGAGCGTGGAGAGGGAAGTTCAATTGAAGTATTCCATATTGGGCACCTGTTTTAATGGCACCTGAGTGAATGGCACCTAAGGTATTCCACATTGGGCACCTACCGATATTTTTCGCAGGTGCCATTAGTGAAACATATCGATATAAAAATATCGGTAGGTGCCCAATGTGGAGTACCTTAGGTGCCATTAAAACGGGTGCCCAATATGGAATACTTCGTTCAATTAATACACATAAACTCACACCAACATCTTCCATTACTAATATACTAAAAAAGCCTACCTACGAACTAGATTTTTGCATTGTATACCTTACCTAATTAATTTTAATTATGCTTTTTTTTAATACTACTGAGACGGCAAACAAGCATACGTCACGCCTGATGTTAAGCAGTTACCGTAGCCTATAGACGCTTGCAATACCAGAAGTATGACTTGCGTGTTGCCAATACATTTTATTACACCAGGGCTTTATGATAGCAGTATCCCTGGGATAGGAATACTGGAGTTTCCTTCAAAACGCATCCCTAAATGAGCGCTGTATACCTGTACTCACACACTGGAACACACCTACACCACTGTGTGTAGTTATTTGGCTGTGGTCTTCTGTGAGGTGGAGGTCCTTCCCCAGACGGGCCTGCTCGCTAGTATGGCCTACCTCTCTTCAATGCATGTTAAAATTTAAATAAAAACCGGTTTGTCACACAAATGTATTTGCCATAAGTAATTAATAAGTGACACCGAATTCGATCTGACATTTCTAGCACAATGGCCACCCTAGTTTAAGTGATAGTGTATTACATATAAAATTGTAAAAAAGTTATGTTGAGGGTGCACGAATGTTTGTTCTGTGTCTGGGTGTAATTTATCTATAATATGTATGTATTTAGAAATATATAATGTATGTTTATCAGTTGTCTGGTTACCATAGTACAGGCTCTGCCTAGTGTGGGATCAGATAGCGATGTGTGTGTGTGTTGTCCTGAAAATATTATTATTATTATTATTATCGCGTGCAGCGTGCACGCAACTAGTTCTCCCGAGAGAGAGACCTTTACTCATATTGACCAATCAGAGTTCTTTTCTATAATAGACTTTTTACAAATATTTTTTTATTTAACAAAATCCGCGTTTAGCAATCAAGCTCAAGAATTTTAGGCGATGCCTATGTGTGTGAACTGTGTATACTTATTTATCGGAACACCCTAGGTTGTTTCACATCGGGAGAAAACAATTGCTCAGAAACATCACAGGTTAAACCCTTTACTTGCAGCCTAGGAAACCAATTCCTCCCTACAATTAGTACTACATAGCTTTCTCTAGAAGGCAGCTCAATTCACCACATAACACTACAGATTTTCTTCATTTTGCAAGCCGCTGGCTGGTACATCTCACAGAAGTAAGGTGGAGGTCCTTAGGCCCCTCGTAAAGTGCCCCTACCACTCTGATCTACGTTTGAGCAAGAATTCTGACCTTAATTCTACGAAATGTTTATAGCATGATATAACTTCTTTCAAAACGAATTAAAGAATAATAGAAAACAAGCTCATACAGACGGTTTTATATATATTTTGGATGGACATAACAGTTGGCAATCAGAAACATTCGATGTATAATATGAGTGGAAAAGGACTGATTAGTCACAGTATGCAAAAACAACATTGTGTTGGTGGCTGATGACAGGCATTTCATGTTTTAGATTTATACATAATAATATATAATTACTTGCCCTGATTGTCTGATTCTTTAGAGTTCTCAATAACAAGTCAGCTTTTGAGAGGTCCCAAAAATCTTAATGCGTTATTGAATATAAGTTCTTTAAGTAAAATATAGTAATTTTAAGTTTACGTTATAGCTCTAGGTACTTATCTTTTTACTTCAAATCATACCAAGTACATAGTTTACGATATACTAAATTATACAACGTACTTGAAGAATTCAACCCTAAACCACAGTATTATAGGAAGGAAAGTGCCACCCTACAAACGTTGGACGGGTTTATCGATTCGCAGCTAGACTTTAGTAGGTAGGTACTAGGTATCTATCTATAAAAACACGTCGCACTTCATTTTTCAGATTGATTGGCCTGTTGGTCTATTGGTTAGTGACTTTGACTGCTAAGCCGGGGATCGTAAGTTTGATTCCCATTTAGGCAATTTTATGTGCGATAAGCACGATTGTTAGTTCTGTGTCCGAGTGTAATTTATCTATAATATTTATATATTTAGAAATATATAAGTACTAGCTGTTGCCCGCGGCTCCGCCCGCGTGTTTGTCGGTTATCGCTGTAAAAAGTAGCCTATGTGTTATTCCAGACCATAATCTATCTCTGTGCCAAATTTCATCCAGATCCGTTCAGTAGTTTTTACGTGAAAGAGTAACAAACATCCATCCATCCATACTCACAAACTTTCACATTTACTTATAATATTAGTAAGTATATAAGAGATGTCGGTAGGGGCCGCCCTAGGAGAACATACAGCGACCAAGTAGGGGATTTGCTAAAAAAGGGCCAAATTAAAAGTACCCAGAGTCGACGTTCATGCATGAAGAGGTTGATGAATGTAGAGGAGGCGAAGGAAGTATGTTTGGATCGAAGCAAGTGGCGTACCATAGTCTCTGCCTACCCCACTGGGACACAGGCGTGATGATATGTATGTATGTATGTATATTACTAGCTGTATGGCACAGTAAACAAACAGTAAAACATCTTCATACAAACGTGCCGCTCTCGGTTTGAATGTGTGCGTGCGCGCCGCGCGCCATGTCGGCACGCGATTTCACGCACACGCTAGCATAATATAAGGTAGAATAAGGTAGCGGCAGTGCGGGCTGTGCAGCGCGACTCGCGACTGTTAGCACGCGCGTACGCTACATGACCGCTTGCGTTCGTCAACTCTCGCCGGCGCGGGCGGCGGACACTTGTCGTAAATTACGAGTATCATGACTTCAAAAAGGGGAAAAAAATATTGTAGTGTTTTCGGGTGCCTCAATAATGATTTCGCAAACCCGGACTTATCATACTTCCTACTCAACCAGAAATATAAGTACCTACTTATACTTAAATATTATTAGAAAATATGGTATTGTATTGTTTATTTCACAGTTTATTTTGCTTTATTAAGAGCGTAGCCGAGTCGCATTTTTCTGAATACTATGTTTAGAGCTAAAGTTTATTTTAAGAAGTCTAGTTTTACTATAAAATAGAGGATTGAGTACGAAACATCGTTTAGGTAAACATATTTTTCGCGTAGGTATAGTTGTAATAAGGGCAATTTTACAATAATTAATATTGCAAATTAATTACTTTTGAAATTATTATTTTTTCTATTGTCTGATGTGTTGTTCAATCCAAATATGGTTCCGGTAGTCTGACGATCGACTTATATACTTGTGTGTCCATCGCATTTTTTTGGCCGGCGTTCGGGTCGGCCACTTGACACTTGTTTTTGTTTCGCTTACCTATCGTATGAACAACCCTGGGTATCACCGCAAGAGTAGGCTAATAACTCGGCGGGCGGCCTTAGATAACCTACTGTTTGTTTACTGTGTGTATGGTTACCATAGTACATGCTCTGCCTAGTTTGGGACCGGATCCGTGCGCGAGTTAACCTAAGATATTATTATTATAGATAACATGTAACAATTGCGCACAATAGAAATATAACCTCTCACCTCGGAATTAATTAGCCAAAAAAAATCCTAAATCGCCATTAGATGATATCAGAAGGCCTCATTTGCAATTAACTACGAATCATTATCATTGTCACTAGTTTAATGATAACCTAACAAAAACGTCCAAGATAACCCGTTGGGCAAGATGTAATGACGTATCTACCTACTCGGGGGCAAAAGTACAACGACAATATTGAATGTGATGGGCACGTGCTATTTTATCGTCACTATGGCGACTCGATAACTAAATTACATAATAAACCAGGATATGTTCAATTTAAACTGCTCTTAAAGATTTATCTTAAGTCTTAACGAATTCAATTGCCCACGCGCGTGACATGATCAGTTTATGTACAAATTGTTAAAACTCTACGGACCCCTAATTGATTCTACTCTGACCTACTTATCCTACTTCCTGCCTAAACGCGAAAGTCTGTGAAGATGTATGTATGTTTGTTACTCCTTCACGCAAAAACTACTAAACAGCTACATTGACGCGGTAACAAAGAAATAAATCTACGTGGATAAAACCGCGGGAAAAAGTAACTAGTAGCTTAATAAAAAGTTCTTGTATTAATTACATCTGTGGTCTAACTGTAGGGATTTCCCCAATGACTAATGAGAGCTAAGGCTCTTTGTATCCGCTACGAGGCGCCACTTGCACGTCAGCTAAACTCAAGTAAAACTACATAGTTATATTTTTATTTAATACTAGCTGGTGCCCGCAGCTCCACCCGCGTGGATGTCCGTTATCGCGACAAAAAGCCTAATGCTACTCCAGACTAATCTCTGTGCCAAATTTTATTTAGTTCCGTTTAGTAGTTTTGCGTGAAAGAGTAAGAAACATACATCCATACATTCTTACAAACATTCACATGTATAATATTAGTAGGATAGAAGGGGCTATAAAAATTCGCCGGCTACTGTTATAGAAGAAGAATTTTATTTTACGTTGCAAATACAACACGAAGCTATACGTGAAACTTGTTCAGTCCCCATATTACTAGAGGACTATGAATGGTCAGAAGGTCAGGGGAACTGACACGTGTCATATCCGAGTGTCGCATAAATAATTCCAATGAATAAGTGACGTACTTAATTCAATGCTTTGTTAATAGTTTCTGAGTGTATGTCTTGCATAATATGGTTATATGACTTAAGTAATAAAATATTTTGTCCCTTCTTCAATTCCTTCATTTTCTCACATGACAAAGCATAGAATAAACATAAAAAGATTGCAATATACTTAAACAATCAATACAAGACTAATGAAAGAGCGGTATGGGAAATTGCAGCTAGATAAAATTACACCTGGTAAATCCTGGTAATTAATGGCGGAATGCTGCTGAATAGAATAGTATAGAATAATCTTTAATTGCTAAAAATGTAGGTAGAAAAACAGGTATAACAGTATTGAAAATAGGTTCTATATATTTTGTCGCTTGGCGACATGCAAATACATAAAACAATTTATAATACTATAATTATTTATTATTATATTTATTACATTGCAATATTTCACTTATCAATTAAAATTTCTTGTGCTGTAATGTGCTGGGGCAGTACTAGCATTAGCATTTTAACATTATTCTCCATACTGTATGGCAATAATCTTGTAATGCTAATGCTGGCGCTAAGAATTCAAGTATTGCGGCAGACTTAGAACCATAAGCCAGATATGGTAAATCATTTGAGGATCCCATAGTTGTTTGGAAGCGAGTCGGCGCGGTTTTGGTAGTGAGTTCATTTATCATTAGACCATAAGTGAGGTCGTTTTTTGGTTAGTTTGATTTGCCATGGAGTCTCCTCATTACTCATATTAAAAATGCGAAAGTAACTCAGTTTTTATGACCTTATCTACTATGGGTTTGATATGCTCCCTTAAATAAAGTAAATAAACTCTGTATGTGTTTCTTTGTATGTATATTTGTTACCTTTCACGATTAAACGGCTGAACGGATCCTAATTAAATTTGGCAAGGGGTTAGACGGTTTCATGGGGAAGGGCATAGGATACTTTTTATCGCGATAACCGACAACTGATGGCCGTTGGGGCAGGAAGGTTCTAGAGTGGCGATCATGAACTGGAAGACAAAGCGTGGACAGGCCTCCGACAAGGTTGCGGGCAACCGATGGACAAGGCTCAGGATCGAGATTTGTGGAAATCCTTGGGGGAGGCCTATGTCCAGCAGTGGACGTCTTTTGGCTGAGATGATGATGGACTGACATCCACGCGGGCGGAGGCAATAGCTAGTTATCAGTAAAATTACATAATCGAACAGATGTGCATAATACAAAATATCACCGAAATTAGGTCACAAAACAGCTAAACAAAACGCTATTGTATTTCAATTTCATGTTTAATATCCGATACAAATTGATTCCACAACAAATTTCACGTGCTGTTACTATTTGGAAAATTCGTATATGTATTGATAAAAGTATGTAAACGCACGAGCCATGACTATTGGCAACAAATTGATTATCACGAAAACATTTTATTTAAAAGATCTCTTGTTATTTCTTTTCATGACATTATAATATTACGACATTTTTACTTTGATTTCAACGCCAAAGGCGAACTAGGTTTTCTAGTTTAAACAAGTTTTGCCGGCAAAACTCAAATTGCCTGGACAATAACAATTGTTATTAAGTCAATGCTGGAGACAAATAAATGTGTAGCTAAAATCAATCAAACGCTTTGCCAGTATTTTTATTTTTCTAAAGTAGGTAAATGAGGATGGCGCCGCGTCATTGGATATTTTAATAAAGGCTTGACCATCTATTTCTGTGGACTTGGCCGTCAAAAATGATTCTGCAGTGCACAGAGTAGGTAAAAGTACAAAACATACAAACATAGTCAAAGATTCTAATTCCAGAATAGAGTTCTATAGGGGTTTGATTTATATAGGACTAGCTTCCACCCGCGGCTTCGCCCGCGCGTACAATCCCTCGGGAACAGATATTTCTTTTCTGGGAACTATCTCTATGCCAAATTTAATCCAAATCCATTTAGTAGTTTTTCTATGAAAGAGTAACAAACAAACATCTATACATTCTTACAAACTTTCACGTTTATAATATTAGTAGGAAGTAGGATTAGTAGGTATAAGGTTTGATTTCGAGTTTTCCTTCTCTAGGCAATGATTGTACCTATCTGCATTTTACTCTGTCTGAACTTACTTAAATTGTTTGTGTCTTAGTTACAAATAACTATACTAATTAAAATCAATTATGTACCTACTTTGCACTAAGGCTAATACATTGTATAAAATAATAGTTTGTTTACATAATACCTAACAACACGTGGCATCGAGATGCCTTATATGTTTAGTATTCTAACCGCAATAATACCTACTACGTAAAGTCTAGATATTTGTTACTTTAATATCATTGGTGAGAACCAATAAAGCATATTTTGGAGGCATGGGGTGTCATAAACGGATTGAGCGCGCCGAAGCGCCAAAATACTATAAAATTTTCATATTTGCGCATCTGAGAAGTGCGCAAAACATAGGCAGGTATACAAGCGCGCAAAAGCCCAACTGGGTAAGGACCTCCACCTTACAGGGTAGACAAGTCGAACACAATATAAAATTGATACAACATCGGTCCTTTTTTTATAATTTATTTGGCATCCATTGATCATCCATTGACTTCCATTCCCGTCTGCCCAGTGCCTAGTTCCACCAATCTTTCTCTCATATGCATCTAGGTCGTCACACCAGCGTTTTCTGGGTCTGCCTCGGCGGCGATGCCCATCTTCAGGCACCCACTGTGTGACGACTCGAGCCTATCTCTCAGGATACATACGAGAAATATGTTCCACCCACTCCCATTTAAGTTCGGACCTAGACGAGTTCCCTAGTCGAGCACCCGACTGGGGAAGGATCTCCACCTTACAGAAGACCACAGCCACCAGTTGGTGGCTGTGGTCTTCTGTACACAGCAGGATAGTTTTGTGTTCCTGTGTGTGAGTACAGGTTTTCAGCGCTCATTTAGGAATGCGTTATGAAACAAACTTTTTTTCTATCCCAGGGTTATTCCATCTCAAAGTCCCGGTGTAAAAAAATGGATCATCAGCAACACGCAAGTAATACCATTGTTATTTAAAGCGTTCATAGGCTATGGTAACTGCTTACCATCACGGCGTATGCTTGTTTGCCACCCAAGCAGTATAAAAAAGCCTATATAACCTACACAAAAACCTAGCAGATGCAAGTTATCGGAAAGTTTTCCAAACAAACTAAACAGAATAATGGCAGATATAATAAGTGTACATACGTAACTATGCGATAAGTGTTATGTAATTAAGATCGATGACGATAACTTATCAGTGACACTGACCTGATGTACCGCGGTTGACTGTGACTTGTGACTAACCGTTTATTTTCCTATGGTTATTTGATGGGTTTCCTTAAAAAGACTAGTATATTACTCGAAAGTCAGGATGGATGCTTTGTTACTTAATCACGCCAGAACGAGTAAACTTGAATTAAATTTGACACAGAGATAGATTAAACACTGGATTCCGACATCGGCTACGTTTTAACTATAGAAACAAGTAAGAAATAAGGACTTAAACATGGCGACCGAGTATTTACGACCTGCTTTCCCGCGGGCAAGGATCGACAAATGTGGTTAATCTCGGTGGAAATTGACGATTGGTCGAGCAAATTGGGCAGTAATAATTCCAGTCCATCGGGCGTTATAGAATAGCCAACTGCGCAGACAAAACAGGTGCACTTTCAATTATTTCACTATCATAGTCCGAAGGGACAGCAATCCGACACGGTCGCGGGAAGATCAAAGATCTCGTGCTAGACCATCGACAATACCTGGTCTCCGAGATGCGTAGCAGAATCTAGGGTAAGCTTGATCGCGGCCAAACGAACGAAG
Source organism: Trisateles emortualis (assembly GCA_947095525.1). NCBI lineage: Eukaryota > Metazoa > Arthropoda > Insecta > Lepidoptera > Erebidae > Trisateles > Trisateles emortualis. The sequence continues at coordinate 16,410,508 of OX352745.1, forward strand.
TTTTAAATTATCGATCTGGGCGTCTAAAGTACTTAGCTACGAAACATTATTATGTATATATATTAGTACCTACCTTCCTACTAAAAAAGCATGTGCACACGATTAACAAATAATTCTGAGGTCGGGTAGAACACGCGATTTAGGTAAAGACGATTATGACTGATCATGACAATCGACCAGACTTGCAGCTGATAGTACCACGGGTATAGTTCGCAAATAAAAGCTGTAACAAATATCGACTTACCTGAGGACATAGGCGTCGACTAGCTCGCTCTGCGTGAAAGAGATGATCTCACACCTTACGATTTTCAGCACATTCTCCCATTGTTGACTGTAACAAAAATAGTTGTATTTTAACATTGTAATAGCAATTAGGGTTATTTAATTGCTATGTGCCCAACAGTGGCCACAAGGCTCTCCTCTTTCAAGAGAGCAAAACATCAACATTAGCTTCAAATAAATAAATAAATCATACACCTAAGTAGCCTCTGCAGTTGCAGTCACTTTCATTTTACTATTAATTTGAGTAGGTAATATTTTTATTTAAATATCAGTCTAATTTAATAATCTTAGGTAATTGATCAGGATGCTTTTTATTATTTATATTTAATTATAAATAAAAAACAAGGTATAAGGTATAAAATAATTCACAAATCAGAACCCTTTATACATACTTATATTTCAAGTTCTTTATTTACTTTTTGAGTAAAAAAAACTAATTATTGATGTGTGTAAGTAAATAATAATTCTTTAAAACCTAAATACTGAGTTAAAATACTATCCATAAAGAAAGCTACTATATCCTTGAGTGAGGCTACTTTGCCCACGGTTGAGAACACGAGCTAAATCTAGTCTACAAAAAAAAATCTCAATTTAATAACAATAATTTCAAATCGCGCGCGTATAGCGTGGCTCAGCCCAGTGGGCACAGGCCAACCACGATCGCCCACCGAGCCCACCAATTGCAGTTTCAATACCTTAAACAGCTGATTCCAGAACTTTCCTTATTAATAAAATAACAAATAAGATTGTATATATTATTTTTTAATATATTTTCAGTCAATAAATACAATAAAATATCTAATTTCTATCAACAAAGACAGTTTACAGTAAACAAATAAACTGTATTTATATATGTTTAGCTAAAGGAAATTTGCATTCTGCCGGTAACCTATAAACTAAAGTATACTAAAGAATAATTACGTAATTAAAAGGAGGAACGCACAGGTAAGATACAAGTGTAAGACAGAAAAATACTCACCGAGTAATTTTTCTTAAATCAGCATTTTTTGCCGGTGTAAACCATATTTCGATGAGCTTTTCGACTCCTTCAAAAAATTGCTCATTATTCTCACTACTGGATATTATTTCCGTCTCAGCCATAGCTGTTCTTGTTTATAATAGTTTTTAAAGAGCAAAAGTGTTCAAATTGGAATAATTCTCACTGAGAAGTTGACACACAACCACAACGATTAGAAGTCGGAAGTTGACTGACGGACTGAAACAAAATTATTGGCAAAATGCGGGTGAAAGAAGAGAAGGATAGTATATCAATATCTCTTTCTTTCAGAGCGAGCGAGTCGGCGCGCGTTGCGTTCGGAAGCACAGACCAAGATTTTTGTGTCATTTTCCTTTTATTTAACAGCTCTGTATTGCCAACTTAAAAAAAAATCTAACTGTAAAAATAATAATTTAATATCTATTTAAATAAATCAAACTTTATATCCACAGGCCTTTTCGAGGAATGTAATATGGTCTTGAATTCTGTGTCGTAAAGAAGAACGTCAGATATGAAAGAAGTTCCTGGGAACCTCGGGAAACAATGATAGGTAATGATAATGAAACTGCTACAACAATAAATATTATGTAAGTTTAAAGTACCCTGCGATACAGGGCTTGATTCGTAGTTGTCTTGTTTTTATGAATTTTAATGACACCAAAGAGTAAGTAGGTAAGTACAGTTATTGACGCTTACAGAGCTGCCTGTTAGAACTTTTTTTGCGAAGTGTCGTAGTCGTTAAAAATGGAAATACCTAGTTCTAAACTTACAGAATGCCCATCTATTTCTCCAATACATAAACGCAATTTTGCTGAATGGCAGTCGGGGGTCTTGAAGTTCCTCTAATCTATACTAAGGGAAATCCCGAGTTGAAGTTATCGATTGTACAATTATAGGTACTGCGTCATAGTAATTTTAACTGAGACTACAAAAACTATAATAAAAAGTTACAAGATACGGCGCCTTATCGTGCTTTTAGGCATAAATAAACTATTGATCATCAATGAATGTGTTTTATTAGCAACATTGCATACTAAGTAGGTAAATTTCATAGATAAATAGTCAACTGGCCCAAAGTTAGTACCTATCATGCACACTACATTTTTAGTACTTACCTACCTTTTGAAATTCGTTTTCCTTGAATGTTAAACATTACCTTAAAATAGTAAATTAAAATATTTTTTGGCAACATTGATATATAAGGGTATAAAGCAATAAGGTCAAGGATTGCAAAACAATTAGATAATTTTTGTACATATTTGATAAATAATGTACCTAAATTATGATAAATTTATGGGTCAGATAAAAGGGACTATTATCAGTAAGCTAAAATAAAAATCTGAAATATAACTGTACGGCACCTTATCAAATAAACGCAATTTATTTAAAAATACACTAATCAAAAATTAAACTAATAACAATAGGAATGAAAAATATATGTCATAAATGTTCAAATGCTGCAACTAATCTGTGTAAGCGGCCATCTTCAACTTTCTTTATTGGCTTGAACTTGGGTTTCAAAATGGGGATGCTTGGGGGCAAGTCTATTTCTTTTTCATCTTCATAGAAATCTTCAATATTAGGTTCCAGATCCTTTTTAGCTGGTAATGAGGCACTTAATGGCCGCCTCCCTTTCTTATTTTTTAATTGAGTGACACTAGCGTTGAGTTCTATAAGGTTTTTGTATATTTTGTCATTGAAGTGGAAGTTTAATTTCTTGGTCACCTGCAAAAGAAAAACAACATTTTAATACAGTAAAGGATTCTTATAATAATGCTCCAAGCCAAATTTTGACTAGCTAACTATAAAGTACTTACATACTATATAGTGTACAAGTGTTTGCACAAGAACAAAAGCACACTATTCCTTTCAAATTATAAGAATCTGTTTACGGCAAACATCTTGAACATAAGTGGGTGTATTTAGTGTGTGTACAGTAATGCAGTTGTGCTGCAAGGTGCATAGTTGGACAGTATTAACCAATAATGTGAATCCTTCAATTCTATGATTGGTGCATCGCGATGTGCAGTTGTTCAGATGTATGCAGGTTATTATACTAAGTTGCAAAATGTAAGACCTTATATACCTACATTTTACAGCTAATAAAAGTCTTATTAAGTTCCCTTATAGTCAGATAGGATGAAAATCTAACATAACAGGTGCCAAGCCAAGGGCTTTTATATCCTCTCCTGTTAATCACTTGCAACCTTTTTATTGTGAACAAAGCAGATGCTATATAATGAAATATAATATGACTGTATAAGTTGGCATTATGATCTTGCATTGTGGTTGCAAAGAGAGGACTTAATGAGGGTCACTGGATTGATGCAGGCTCAAATAAGTTTGTTGGAGGGGAAAAAGGGGGCTACGGGGCCACACTGCCAATTGCCTACGACTCTGTCGAATCTAATGTTCTTTGAGTAGACTGTTTTATCTTTCTTAACTTACTTTTGCACACCGGACTTCTTTATTTACGTTTAAATCCTCCGTCGACAGCGGAGGTGGAATACGTTTCTTTGCGTCGGTTAAATGATTGGCTAATGCTCCACTAGAACATAATGATGGTTGGCTCAATACATTCTCTTTTTCACAAGACCGGTCAGATATATGCGGTGTATTAGATGAACAGGCTGCATCGTGCACAACTTGTTGTCCTGTTGACGGTTTAACTTTCACTTCATAATTTCTAAGAAGCGTTTTCTTTACTTTCGAATCAGAAGTCGCTTTTTTCATTATCAACAAAAATATTTTAAATTTTCCTATTTGTTTACATACAAGTTCAAAACTATCTTGACATTCTTCTTTCTCTATCCCTGTATGACTTTGACATTTCTTTATGATTTTGCATAGATAAGATTTTGGATTCTCAATGTTGCCATCCGCCCGCCCTGGTGGTTTTATTTATCTCGGTATATTTTATCGCTTTGCATAGGTTTTTATTATTTATTTATTTTATGCTTATGATAAAGGCCATTGATAAGTGGCTTGAGATTCTTAGAATTAGGGTCAACATTTCAGATTTTGATGGGTTTCAGAATTAGCAGGGCAGATCTTAATTTATATATTTTTAAAATTTATTTATTTGGATCTCCAATAAAGGACATACACAATACTATCATAATATTATTATACCATATAACTTTTCATGTACTTCTTGAATTAATGGAGACACAAAGTGAACACAAATTTTAAATAACGCCATTAAATAAATTAATTAAAAGGTTATTTTTTATTTTCGGAATGGGAACGTAACCAGCTTGTAATACGTTGGCTTCTTAAACCTGATCGGCTCATTAACGTAAGACCATATCTAATGCCTTATGCTCCTAAAGCCTACCACTCACCAGCTCATTAGAAGAAGAGGTTCATATGATGAGGTCTGGAAAAGGGTCTACTTTTTACAGGGCTCATTTAACTATTTTAATTTTTGAACGACCATGAGTCAATCAAAATCATCTGTCAATTGTCAAAAGCTTCAGATCGAAAGTAGAGTCGTCGACAATTTCAGTTTCTGCAGAATTTCAGTAATATTTTATTTCGCTGAAAATTATATACTAGCAAATTCGCACCGCAGTTTGAAGAAATTGTAGAATTTCATAATTTTGAATATTTTAACTGGAAAGAGATGTCATCGGATACTAAAAGTGATCAATTTTCCGTAAGTATTTTGATTAACTTTTGTGTGAGTTAAAGTGCAATCTTTAATTAAAATGTGTTTACAGAACCCTGAGAACTTGCCGGTGGAGAAGTTAACGTTAACGGTGACAAATGCTGGCGTCGTTCAGGAAATCAAAGCTTTGGTGAGTTAAATTTATCTCATAAACAATATTGTGCAATACCCTATGCACACATGAACTTTTCATAGGAATAACCTTTTTCTATTTATAATAAATAGTGTATGCGTCCCTTTGGCGAGTACTTACCCATCATAGCTCTAATAAGTCATAGGAATACAAGGAGTGAATGTCATAGTTCATAAATGTAAGTCTTGTCAAATTGATGCATGTATAGAGGGCTATCAGAAGATCAATACAGCTGTGTCCTTCAGATTTAGTAATGTTCATGTTATAGATATGATGAATGTTTGCACACCTATTGTTATCTGTCGTGTATATTTAATTGCAGATTCAGCCATTCATTGTGTGTGATTAAATTTTATACTTATTATATACAGCACTAAAAAGTTATAAGATTTTCCTTTTTGCTACCATAGATTATAAAAAGAAAAAAAAAGAAACTACTATTGACTAAATACCTACTTCTATGCAAAAGAAAATCTTGAAATTTTATCAATCAATAACTTATATTTTGATGTGAGAAATGGAACAAATTAATATGTTTTGTGTAGGATTTTTTGTTGAAATATTGTTCTACCCTATGACCAAAGAAATAATTAAGCATATAAATGCAGTTAATCTTCTTTGTTTTCTGTAGCTTGTGTCTTGCTGTTAAATTGTTTACCCCCACTTTACAACATAGTATAATTATCATTATGGCAGTGTTGTAGTTTGATGTAAATTGGGGAAACCCCAATTTAAAACATTAATTTCAAAGACACTCTTAGTCTGTGACATGTAGATTCCCTTCACAACTACTAATTTAACTGGTAATGATCTATATGTATATGAAGTAGTATACATTGCCATAGTACAACTTTATTGCAATCCATGGTGCAAAGTGGGAAATACCCTTTTTATAATATCAGTTCAGAAAACACAGTAGTCTATGGTATGTAGATCCCCTCTACAACTACAAAATCAACTGATACAGATCTTATGTATAATGTAGGTAATAGAGTAGGTATATATAATTAATATAACTATTAATTTAGGTCTGCTGTGGAAATTCTTAGGGGATGCATATGTCCAGGGTCGGACTTATTTTGGCTGAGACGATGATGATGATTAGTTTAGGGAGGTGTAATAACAATAATCCTTACTAATATTATAAATGTGAATGTTTGTGAGTATGGTTGTATGGATGTTTGTTTCCTTTTTATGCAAAACTACTGAACGGAATTGGATGAAATTTGGCACAGAGATAGATTATAGTCTGGAATATCATATAGGCTTTTCATCGTGATAACCGACATCTACGCGGGTGGGGCCGCGGGCAGCAACTAGTATATACTAAGCCTTACATTAATACTTAGGTGCCTGTACTAGGAATAAGGTTTTTTTTATATGCTGTTACACACAATAGTTCTGACTTTCAGGAATAAACAATTTTTCTTCATATTACTATAAATCATACTGTCATAGTCAGTCCGTGTATGGGTTAACAATTAATTATACTATTTTTAATTGTTTCAGGATCCATACTGGGTGGAGAAACGTGCTATGACACTATATGAGCGGCCACCATCAGGTAGCATGATTATATTAGGTGCAGTTGATACCTGGAAGGTCAGAATGGAGGGGTATTTAGAAGACATGAAGTGGTTGCTCAGTCTAGAACATTATAGGTAAGAATCATTTCTTTCTTTTTTTGACTGCACGGTTGGTTTACCACTGCACAGCGTGTTGTGGGTTCGATCCCCACACACGACATCATTTTTGTGTGATCCATAAATGATTGTTCCGAGTCTGGGTGTACTTTGTGTCCATTAATTGTATGTTTGTTGTCCTCCGCGGGAGTGTTGGAGTTGTCTTTATAAAAAGATTATACGGTCTTGTGGCTGGATGGATAGAATATGTTGATGTGTGGTAGTTTTTTTTTAATTGTATTCTTGTGGGAGTTTTCTTTGCAAGTGAGAATTATTGATGGCAGGAGAACTAGGGAATCCCCAATTTATTATTTGCTTTATATAAACTTACCAGTTTAGTAGGTTTGAGTTTCAGTAAAAACTTTTGGGGGATTCACCTTTAACTTAAGCGTATCGTAAATTAAAAGTCAATCCCCCAACTTCTCATATTGCCAATTTAGAAAAGTATATTTTGTAGTATCTTTTTGCTAAGTGTTGCCAGAGTCATTTTTTTTTATTCATTTAGATCAAATTCATGATACTTATGGGTTGTACATTTCAAGAATTGGTCATTTATAGACCATGTAGTCATTTCGCGAATCAGTCATTCCTAAAAACTAAACCTTCAAAAGTAACAAAAGTCAGCATATTTTATCCCTGCAGCCATTCCGCTGAAAAAAGTACAAGAAACTGGCCACTCTATTTTTATTTTTATTTTTTATAATGTATTGTCCTCTAGGTTTTGGAGTACAATAATCCACGAGCCACGTTGCATGGACGCTCTAGTCTCGTTCCTCCAAGAGGCCAGCCCACCGTACTTACCGCCACACGAGATCAGAGACGTCCAGAGAATATACGAAGATATTAGAAGACTGGTGCTCGTTGTATTCAGCAGACTTGTTACTAATAAAGAGAGTAAGGTGAGATAATTATGATAACTAGTTGCCTAGTGGTCGAAATTTCACCATCATTCATTAAATCGAAAGTAGAGAAAAGAAAAAAATTGTTTCCAGTTTTATTTTATTGATATTGATAAAGTTCGTTAATAGGTACTAATAACAGAAAAAAATATCAGTTCACTAGCATAAGACAAAAGGTACTTCTATCTATACTAATATTATAAATGTCAAAGCTTGGATGATTGAAATTTGGCACAGAGATAGAATATACTTTTATCCCGGAAAAGCGATATCTGAGCGTCTCCGTGCGTAAAAAGTCTGTCCCGACTGTTAACAGTCGTTAGATCACGGCAGAGGCCTAAATATGCGCGATCTAAATTACTGCTGTCACCAGGTCAAACACTAACCAAACGATATATTCAGGCACATAACATTGTTATTTTTAAAACATAAACTTACATCTTTTAGTATTGTGTTACATTTTTATATATTTCAAATTATAAAACAATAATTTAATAATTGAGATTTATATCAACATCCCCAAAAATCAAATAAACTATCTTTTTCTTTCTTTTATTCAAAATGTGATGTTATAATGTATTGTTTCAGACACAATGGATGAGTAAAGAGTACATGGCAGATTTATTATACGATAAGTTTATATTCACGGTGCCTATAATATGGGACTTATGTTTGACGTATGGGGTGGACAACGCTCGGCATGTGGGGAGGGTGCTTGAGTGTGTGTTTGCCCTACAACCCCAGTATCAACGAGATGTTACTGCTGCTATCGTTTTTGTTAAAGAGGTTAGTGCAACTAACAAAAGCAAAGCTAAAAAATGGGTCGGCAACACACAAGTGTTACCCCTGGTTGGTATTGCAAGCGTCTATAGGCTATGGTTACTGCTTAACATCAGGTGGGGCGTATTGTTGTTTGCCACCTAAGTAGTATAAAAAAAGCGAGTTTGACTGGGGAAGACCACAGCTAAATAAGTACACACAGGTTGTCTAATGAGCTTCCTGCGGAAGCTTTCCCATGTAAATATATATCCAAAGCTCGAGTGGTATTTCTGGTGTTGCAAGCGTCTGTAGGCTACGGTAGCTGCTTACCAGCAGGCGCCGCAGGCGGGTCGTTTGCTTGTTTGCCTACTTAAAAGTTTAAGAAATCAGTGGTAGTTGTATTCCTGTATGTGAGAAGTCTACAGCACTCATTTAGGGATGCGTTTTAAAAGAATCGCTTTCCTAAACTAGAGAATTTATGCAGCAACGCAACAATAGTCGAAAGTCAAACTCATTTATTCATTTAAATCAAATACACGATACTTATGAACGTCATAAAAACAAATACCAGCATTTTTTTTCTAAAACCAATTCGCTGACTAGGACTTCAAGAAGAATTGGCAATAAACTCTGGCCACTCTTTTTAATCGTAAGAGTATAATCGACTGGCCTGTTGGTCTAGTGGTTAGTGACTCTGACTGCTACGCCGAAGGTCGTGGGTTCGATTCCCACCCAGGACAAATCTTTGTGTGATGAGCTCGAATGTTTGTTCTGTGTCTGGGTGTCATTTATCTATAATATGTATGTATTTAGAAATATAGAAGTATGTTTATCAGTTGTCTGGTTACCATAGTACAGGCTCTGCCTAGTTTGGGATCAGATAGCGATGTGTGAGTTGTCCCGAAAATATTATTATTATTATAACATATTACTATTTTTACTTTCCAGGCATTCAAATATATAATCCTACAAGTAAACAAAGATTACGACAGTGAACACCCGCCGAACTTGCCAGAAACTTTCAAAGGTTTCTCTGAGATTAGACGTCCATCCTCCACCAAGACTCCTGATAGACTGACCTTCGATATGCTGAAGGACCTGGTGATACACCTGTTAGACACCGCGATGACTATGAGAGTGTTCATTGAAGTGTACCCTAACGGCGTGGGAGTGTTTAGACAAACCAATTTTGTTATTAGGTGAGTCATCTAATTGACATAATGATATTGTCGTTAGGATAGTGATATATGGCTTGCTATTATTTTATTATTTATATATAATGCAACGCGAATATTTTAAAGGTTAGCATGTTATCGTAAAAATAATTAAGGGAGCTAGGGCATCATACTAGCGAGCAAGCCCGACTGGGGAAGGATCTCCACCTTACAGAAGACCACAGCCAAATAACTACACACAGTGGTGTAGTTGGGTTCCTGTGTGTGAGGAAAGGTCTCCAGTGCTCATTTAGGGATGCGTTTTGAAAGAAACGTATTTCATGGACACTCTCATCTTGAAGCCCTGGTATAAAAAAATGGGTTGGCAACACGCAAGTGATAACTCTGGTATTGCAAGCGTCCAAAGGCTACGGTAACTGCTTAACATCAGGCGGGCCGTATGCTTGTTTGCCACCCAAGTAGTATAAAAAAAATTAACCAATCAAACGTATCCACATGGGTTGTACTGTACATGTATAACATTTTGTTCCAGTATAGTTCAGCTCTACGAGTACGGCATCCCGCTGCTGTACGAGAAGCTGGAGGAGACGGGAGACCAGACCAGCGTGCAGTATACCGAGGTGGAGGGGTACATAGACACCGCGAGGGCAGAGCTCATCGATGTGTTTAGAGAAGTGCTCGCTGTGTATAAAAATGCTATTTTTAGTGGAGAGTGAGTATGACAAGATTCTTTTTTTTATAATAATCTTTGCCATATAAAGAAAAACAATGATAACGCTATTAAAAGTAGGGGTTGATCGTAGAAGGGTAAAAAATTTAGGTATGTATTTTTCAATGCCGTAGGAAAATTTTGCTGATATCATCTTTCTGGCTTATTCATAATTTATGACCTTCATAAATGTTACTTTGTAACCTAAATGAATAAATGAATTTTGAGTTTGAGTTTGAATGTAAAATCATAAAAAAAATGAAAAAAAAAAATGGGTTGGACAACCCTTAATATTTAGGGGTATTAAAAATAGATGTTGACCGATTCTCAGATCTCTCCGATATGCAAACAAGATTTTATAAACTTTTTTGAGTGTCACCATGACTTCCAACTAAATACCTGTTCCTTGTAATGTTTCAGAGGTAGTATAGCAAATCACGTGGAAGACTACCTAGCGGTGATGATGGACGGTCTCTCGGAGCGGCTGCTCATCAAAGACTACCACTCGTGCTACCCGGTGCATGAAGACTTGGAGATGCTGAGGCAGGCCTACCCTGATATGTATCCTTTTTAATAACTGATGTTCTGGTAAAATGGCAAGGTAAGGGTATCCCGAAACCGAATGAGATAGATTGCTTCAAGTGTGAACGGAGTATGTCAAGATTGTAGTAAGTCGAAAACCTCAGTGTCTGCCTGTTTGGTCTTAGAACACAAATAAAAGACTTATTGATGTATGTATTACTGATTTGATATATTATGCATAAGTCAATGATTGAAGTGAATCTTGATACGAATGTCGGGTGAATGACCGTTAGGCGTTGCGCGCCGCGTCGCAGCCTCCTTCCCCTCGTCCCTTGCTCTGATGACGTCACAGCGCGAGCTCGCCCGATGAAAGCCGACCGGGCCCGAACACTGCCTACCTTATCAATTTGGGAATTTTGTATTGGAAGCGTTCGGCTACGGTAACTGATTTCCATAGGGTAGGCTTGTTTTACATCTCAGTAGGATAAAAAACCAAATTGAGGCAAGTCGACAGTTAGATATTGTAATGTAACAAAAATTAATAATATATAAATCTTTATACACAAATATGGTATAGGCGGACTTAATGCCTGAGGCATTGTCTACCAGTCGACCTTGGGTGATGTAGAGATAAACAAAGTAGGTGCATATTTATTTATTTACAATTTATGATGATTGTGTTCAAAATATTAAAAAAAGGAGAATATCCTTACTAATATTATAAATGTGAAAGTTTGTGTGTTGTTACTCTTTCACGCAAAAACTACTGAACGGATCTGGATGAAATTTGGCACAGAGGTTGATTATAGTCTGGAATAGCATATACTTTTTATCGCGATAATGGACATCTACGCGGGCGGACCCGCGGGCAACAACTAGTATTATATAAAAAGAAAATCTATATAGCCAATACATACGATATTATTGTTATAATAGAAAAAGGGTCTAAATAGTGTAAAATTGTAAAGATTTCAACCTTATTTTTACCCGGTGGCCTGTCGGTCGAATTGCACCGAGCGTAGTCACGGGTATACCGAGATTGACCACTGCCGGTGCAATTGGACCGCAACGTTGTAAAAACTTAAATAATAATAATAGCAACCCATATATGTCCCACTGCTGGGCACGGGTCTCCTCTCCTCTATCAAGAGAGAGAGAGGGTTTAGGCCTTAATTCACACACGCTGACCTAATGCGGGTTGGTGAATCTGACATGTCTTTAGAATTTCTTCTAAGACATGTGGGTTTCCTCACGATGTTTTCCTTCACCGTTAGCAGATGACGAATCATTTGATTCGTACATATAAACTCCACAAAGAGAAATTCATATTGGTACTGCCCGGGATCGAACTCGCACCTCTTGCGTGCAAGTCGGTTACTTTCCCACTCGGCCAAAAAACTTAAAATATTTAAAAATTATAATATTCCTAAACACATACCAGAGACACAGTAAAGACTGATTTTATTCTACAAGCCATATATTCAAATTTAGACGAACCCGTACCCGAGATAGTCCAACGGACGCCCGAGCTTACGAACGGCCATATTGAACCTGTAGCCACGCCCACAAAAGACACGGAAATACCCGACAATGTCCGAGAAGAGTCGTTGATAAGCGAAGTTAAAGATATACTACCACATTTAGGGAATGGTTTTATTTTGAAATGTTTGCAACACTACGGGTTTAATGCAGAGAGAGTTATTAATAGTATATTAGAAGGAAATTTGGCGGAACCTTTGACTGGTAAGGACTTTTGTATATTGGCAATATAATAATATGACGTGTCATATTATACTATGCTTGGTATAGTAGAATACCGAAACAACCCAAATTGGGGATTGTTGACGATCCCAAGCGCGCGGGCGGTATTGATTCACGTGAGTCTAAGGAGAGACTTCGCCTCCTTGTGTGTGTTATACCGACGAAGCTTAGATATTATAGTGTGTGTAAAAAGAGTGCACCTGGCACTCTTTATCCCACAGTCCGATGGAAGGTAAACCGATCTAACCTAAGTTAAGAGAGCTAGGGCACCATACTAGCGAGCAAGCCCGACTGGGGAAGGAATGAAAGAAACGTATTGCTATCCCAGGGACACTCCCATCTTTAAGCCCTGATGTAAAAAAATGGGTTGGCAACACGCAAGTAATACCTCTGGTATTGCAAGCGTCTATAGGCTACGGTAACTGCTTAACATCAGGCGGACCGTATGCTTGTTTGCCAGACAAGTAGTATAAAAAAAAAAAAATTCAAATGCCTTTCAAGGCGTGGTTTTATATTTTTTTATAAAGGCAACTCCCGCATTACGCATTAGGGAACAAGCTCTGTATCGCGGGGGACTTTACAAACATACAATTCACGGACACAAATTACATCCAGACTCGGAAAAAACATTTATGGATCACATAAAGTTTTGTCTTGTGTGGGAATCGAACCCAGGCATCGACCCCCAGCAATCAGATCACTAATCACTAGACCAACGAGCCAGTCGGTCTAGATGACATTATTGACAGTTAAACTATGATATAACTTGACTTTAATCAAAATACCTCAATTTTCCAGCTATAGACCAGTCACTACCAATAATTCCCGAAGATATCTTAGACAAGAAGTTCTTAGAGACAGGTATACAAAGATTGAACGTATTTGACGGCGATCAGTTCGATATAATGACGCGTGATGACGTCGACGTCAGCAAAATACACATCGGCAAGAAGAAGTCCAAGTATAAGAGTGCGAAAGACATGCTCGATGACAAGACGGATATTAAACAAAGGGTTGATATTTATAGTAAATATAAGTAAGTATTTTTATAAGAAACTATATTTTTTTTCCGTTTGGTGACGGATTAGGAATACAAATGTCACCACTCAGTTCTATCACGAGGGTGTCGTAAGAGTCAACTAAGGGAGTAAGTCTAGCAGACAATATCCACTGCAAGAGAGGGAAAACTCGAAACAAAACCCTATACCAACCCGTCTGGCCAGCGTGGTATAGTAGGCTAATATCCCTCCAAATGTATGGATGAGGCCCGTGCTCAGCAGTGGGACGTTTATTGGTTGAGATGGATGGATAATTATTTATCTTTTTTAGTTCATCATCATTATCTCAGCTAAAAGTCATCCACTGCTGGACATGGGCATCCCCCAAGGATGGCGAAAAAATAAAAATTAATTTAGTCTGAATATCTTATACCCCCGCTATCATAGAAAGAAGGAAGACCGAGAGAGGTAGGGCACCATACTAGCGAGCAAGCCTGACTGGGGGAAGCATCTCCACCTTAAAGAAGACCACAGCCAAATAACTACACACAATGGTGTAGTTGTGTTCCTGTGTGTGAGTACAGGTCTTCAGCGCTCATTTAGGGATGCGTTTTGAAAGAAACGTAAGCCCAGGTGTAAAAAAATGGGTTGGCAACACGCAAGTAATACCTCTGGTATTGCAATCGTCCATAGGCTACGGTAACTGCTTAACATCAGGTGGGCCGTATGCTGGTTTATCATCTAAGTAGTATAAAAAAAAGACCGGGCGGAGCCGCGGGCAACAACTAGTTCAAACTAAAACAAATCATCATTTACATCACATATTTGACAACTCCAGAGATTCGTTGGCGGTATCTCCACTTAAGTAATTCTTCTAATATAATATTGTATGTATATTTCAGCCTGGTGTGTGACGAAGTGGACATGTACTCGGACGAGTACGACGACACGTACGACTCGGACGGCGTGACGCCCAGCGCCGACGCCCTCGACGACACGCGCCGACCATTAGTCACGCCGCGCGTCTTGACCACTCACGACAAGAGGGAGGAGGTAATTACATTCAGTTCATAAAAGGCATAGAAGGAGGCAAACTGCTTAATTATTTTGAACCTTACGTTTCTTGATATAAGACAAAAATTGGCATAAAAGCTCACTCTTCTAAAACGGCTAAACTTATTTACATCATCGTAACAAAAAGCTATCCCAATTTAAGCAGCTTTTTAAAATCCTTTATTCGTTAATCATTTTTTATGCTAATTAGGTGGCAAACATGCGGAGCATACGGCCTTAAGCGCACAACAGACAGAGCTATAATATATATTAATATAAATAACAGCAAGGTATATTTTCTATAGTAATCGTTGCGTGATATCAGACGCAGCTATAACGTATATTTTTATTACGTTACCAAAATTTGTCGACAGATATAGCACGATATATTTTGATTTTGCAGAGCTATTGAGTGCAATAAAATAAAGTTTAAAAACTAAAACCCGACTAGTTAAAATCGTCCTCTGAAAAGTATGAAATAAATAAATTTTATATAGGTACAGAGGGTAGCCGTGGTCGTATGCCACCTTGCCCCAAGGATCGCTATATTGTTATGTAAAAGGTGGCATACGACCACGGCTACCCTCTGTACCTATATAAAATTTATTTATTTCATACTTTTCAGAGGACGATTTTAACTAGTCGGGTTTTAGTTTTTAAACTTTATTTTATTTGAATTATTTTGGGGTTTTATTTTTAAGACAATATTATACAATGCAGCTTTAGGATATATTCAATTTGCATTACATATTTCATAACATAAATATGAGGGGCATTAAATATTAAATTAAATTTACATTACATAATACTTAATAACATAATATAATATGGCAAATGAAGTAATATTTATTCTTTTTTGTAGGTCATCAGACTTTTATAGTCTAAACTATTGGGACATGAGTTTTATGCCTAATGAATCATTTTTATTATTTATTATTGTAATTTACAGATTTTTTATATTCCTATCTTCCAATTTCAACACCACATCCTAAGCACCACCTAGAAATATAGTTCTCGTCAAGATAAATCCAACAAACATGACGCGGCTATCTTGTTTCGTTAGAGTTCCTATGGCCATCTTTCGACTTCATCATTATATCCTGAGCACCCACCTAGGAATATAGTACTTGTCAAGATAAATCAATCTAAACACGACGCGGATATCTTGTTTCGTTGAAGAGTTCCTATAGCCACTTCCCAACTTCATCACCACGTCCTGAAAACCCACCTAGGTATTAAGTATTCGTAAAGATATATGTAACGAACCCAAACACGACGTGGCTATCTTGTTTCGTTGAAGAGTTCCTATAGCCACTTCCCAATTTCATCACCACGTCCTGAACACTCACCTAGGTATAAAGTACTCGTAAAGATATATGTAACGAACCCAAACACGACGTGGCTATCTTGTTTCGTTAAAGAGTTCCTATAGCCACTTCCCAACTTCATCACCACGTCCTGAAAACCCACCTAGGTATAAAGTACTCGTAAAGATATATGTAACGAACCCAAACACGACGTGGCTATCTTGTTTCGTTGAAGAGTTCCTATAGCCACTGCCCAACTTCATCACCACGTCCTGAACACCCACCTAGGTATAAAGTACTCGTAAAGATATATGTAACAAACCCAAACACGACGCGGCTATCTTGTTTCGTTGAAGAGTTCCTATAGCCACTTCCCAACTTTATCACCACGTCCTGAACACCCACCTAGGTATAAAGTACTCGTTAAGATATATGTAACGAACCCAAACACGACGCGGTTATCTCGTTTCGTTGCTGAGTTCCTATGGCTATCTTTCGACTTCATCATTATATCCTGAACACCCACCTAAGAATATAGTACTTGTCAAAATAAATCCATTGCACCTAAACACGACGCGGATATCTTGTTTATTTGACGAGGTTATTTGCCTACCTTCTGACTGCATCATCAGACCAGCTCCATGGTATTACATTATTGCATTGTCACCAAAGTGCCGTCGGTATACCAAATTTCAGCTCAATCAAACATTGAAAAATGGTTCAAATCTTGCAAGCAAGATTTGACCTAAACCAACTAACAAACAAACAATGCAGGCACACCAGCGGGCGAAAGCTAGTAATATTTACATATTCGAAACCTGCAAATTAAATCCTATCATTTGATACCCATCACAGCACTTTTTGAAAAAAAATAGTTTTTATTTTTAGGTTTCAGGTCCCACAGAGGACGCCATATTGATTTTATTGTGACGTCACATAGCCTATAACCAGCAGACAATCAAGACGTTTCTAACGATACCTCATTTGTCAAGTTATAATAAATAGTTTAGAAGTTATGCGGGAACAGATGAACATACATACATACATACATACATACATACAGGTCAAAATCATAACCCTCCTTTTTGCTTCGCCGTAGTCGGGTAAAACTATCTGTTGTGGGTTTAAGAGTAAGAAGCAGTTACAATACCTAGGACATCATTTGCTGCCGACCTAAAATCATTGATCATCATCATCATCAGCCTATCACAGTCCACTGCTGGACATAGGCCTCTCCAAGGGCACGCCACCTAGCACGGTCCTCGGCTTCCCGCATCCAGCTACTCTCAACCGCTTTGCGAAGATCGTCGCTCCACCTCGCCTGAGGGCGTCCTACATTACGTTTGCCGAGCCGCGGTCTCCACTCAAGATCACGTCTTCTCCAGCGGTTGTCAGTTTTTCGGCAAATAAGACCCGCCCATTGCCACTTCAGCTGGCTTATTCTTTGAGCTATGTCGATAACTTTGGTTCTCTGTCGGATCACCTCGTTTCGAAGTCGATCTTTCAGAGAGACACCTAACATAGCGCTCTCCATAGCTCGCTGAGTGACTTTTAATTTGTGGACGAGCCGTACCGTGAGTGTCCACGTCTCGGCTGCGTATGTATGTATCTAAAATCATTAAACACCAGATTCTTGTGATGATGATGAAGTATCCCTAAGATAGGAAATCGTTTATTTAAAATACAATTCTAAATGAGCGGGGAAGACCAATATACAATCACATAAACCCTTATATAAAATCTCCAAACTATTATTTTTTCATTTTCTAGGATGAATCTGAAGAAGAATCTGATGGACACGAAGAAGATAAACCAGGCAGCAGTAATAATAAAAATAGAATGGACTTCTGTATGAATCCTGAAGAGATACGCGCGCGCAGGGAAGCGAGCTTTCAGGCTAGGAGAGGGAAAGGACATCGACCACCACC
The DNA here is from genome assembly GCA_947095525.1 of Trisateles emortualis. Lineage (NCBI taxonomy): Eukaryota > Metazoa > Arthropoda > Insecta > Lepidoptera > Erebidae > Trisateles > Trisateles emortualis. The sequence goes on from OX352745.1 coordinate 16,428,383, forward strand.
ACTACCTAGGTGACTTTGTACTAGATACTATGACAAATAATTGATACATTCCTCGCATAAATGGCCTGTCGGTCTAGTGATTAGTGACACTGATTGCTGGGCCGGGGTTCGATTCCCACACGAGACAAAACTTTATGTGCTCCATAAATATTTGTACCGAGTCTGGATGTAATTTGTGTCCGTGAATTGTATGTTTTTTTTTTCTCTAAAAAAGACAACTCCTGTACTAGAGAACAAGCTCTGTGTCGCGGGTGACTTTACAAATACAATTAACGGACACAAATTACACCTAGACTCAGAACAATTCTTTGTGGGTCACACAAAGTTTTGTACTGTGTGGGAATCGAACCCACAACCACGTGCACAGCAGGCGCATACTGCGGCTACTGGACCACCGAGGCAGTCATGTTTGTAAAGTCCCCCGCGATACAGAGTTTGTTCCCTAATGCGTAAGCGGGAGTTGACTAAGCCGGAGGTCATGGGTTCGATTCCTACTAGAAACAAAACTTTGGGTGATTCATAAATGTTTGTACCGAGTCTGGGTGTAATTTGTGTCCGTGTACTGTATGCCTATAAGGCTCTCCTGACACATGGCTTGTTCTCTAGTGAGGGAGCAGTCTTTTTTAAATTAAACAAAAAAGATTTCGGTGCTTGTGACAAAAAGTACCTTTCCTAAGAAAGGTAACCTTTTTCTGGCATTATTATCATTATCTACTGCCTAGTTGGTCTATTGGTCATTAGGTCCGACTGCTGGTCATGAAGCCCCGGGTTCCATTCCCAGATAGGAACAGAAATAGATATTGGGTTTTTACTGTGAAGAAGTTCACCTCAAATGCCCAAAATTTAGAAATTAGCCATGTTTACACCCCCGCATCTTTTTTATTCATTTTTATTCGCCATTAACGCCTGCGCAGCGTGTTGTGAGTTCGAAGTGGCCGCAGCATGCGCCTGCTGTGCACGAGGTTGTGGGTTCGATTCCCACACAGGACAAAACATTATGTGACCCACAAAGAATTATTCTAAGTCTGGGTGCAATTTGTGTCCGTTAATTGTGTGTTTGTAAAGTCCCCCGCGACACAGAGCTTGTTCTCTAGTGCGGGAGTTGTCTTTTTAAAAAGCAGAAAATAAAGAGATTCCCTGACGGTACAAAACATTGTAACATCCATGAATGGTTGTACCGAGTCTGGGTGTAATTTGTGCCCGTCAAATGTATGTTTGTAAAGTCCCTCGCAATACAGGACGTGCGCCATAGTGCGAGAATTGTCTTAAAAAATAGCCTAACATTTTTATTTTCCTATAGAAATATCGATGTCATCGGCAAACCAAAGGGTCAAGGTCAAGAGAAGGAGGTATTACACAACAGGGAACGTAAAGAGAAGCACAAGTCATCCCGAGCCAACCACAACAGGAGACAGGGGGCCTCGTGGAAACGAAGCCAGGGGATGATGCCCTCCTAAGGGATGATACCCTTATGGGTATGGGGTACCATCACGGTATATAATACCGGGTTATTAGTACTATGAATTTTTAATAATGGCCGGTCCAATGCAACTTTCAACGACACAATTACTATCCATCCAAATGCGAAGGTAACTCTGTTTGTTTGTTACCTTTTCACTACTAAACGGCTGTATAGGTCTTGATGAAATTTTGCAAGGAGATAGAAGGTAGCCTGTAGAACGACATAGGGTAGTTTTTAATCACATGATTCGCCATCTGCTAAAGGTGAAGGAAAACATCGTAAGGAAATCCAAATGTCTTAAAAGAAATTCTAAAGACATGTCTGATTCACCAACACGCATTAGGCCAACGTGTGTGAATTAAGGCCTAAACCCTCTCTCTCTCTCTCCCTTGAAAGAGGAGAGGAGACCCATGCCCAGCAGTGGGTTGCTATTATTATTAACTAGCTGTTGCCCGCGGCTCCGCCCGCGTGGATGTCGGTTATCGCTGTAAAAAGCTATGCTGTAGCCTATATGTTATTCCAGACCATAATCTATCTCTGTGCCAAATTTCATCCAGATCCGTTCAGTAGTTTTTACGTGAAAGAGTAACAAATACCATCCATCCATCCATACTCACAAACTTTCACATTTATAATATTAGTAAGGATTTTTTTACAAAGTGATTGTGTCGTTGTTAGTAGCAACCATCATGTTGTATAATGTACTGAGTTTGATGAATTACTTGTGAAGTTTTACAAGGAACAGTCTATCTCTGCTACTCTCGTCGAGAAGAACAGAGACAACATGAAAATCAATTTGCTTCATTCTTCGTATTTAAAATGATTGATTAACATTAAACTATTCTACGCTGTACTGTGCTTAGCTTCATTTGTCGCATTCTGTTTTCTACGGGGATGTTAATCTTAACATCCCCAGATGGTTTGGACATTTTCTAAATGTCCAAACCATCTGGTTTGGACATTTAGAAAGGATGGATGAAAAAATAATAACAAAAGAGGTATATCGTGCAAGAATGAATGGAGATGTCGGTAGGGGCCGCCCTAGGAGAATATACTCGTACAGCGACCAAGTAGGGGATTTGCTAAAAAAGGGCCAAATTAAAAGTACCCAGAATCGACGTTCATGCATGAAGAGGTTGATGAATGTAGAGGAGGCGAAGGAAGTATGTTTGGATCGAAGCAAGTGGCGTACCATAGTCTCTGCCTACCCCACTGGGACACAGGCGTGATGATATGTATGTATGTATGTATGTTTTCTACAATTTCCACATGTGTTGCTGTTATCTTTACATTGTATAAAATAAAGTATTTCTCTTCGTTCTGTCTCTATGTACGCTTAGTTCTCCTTAACTACGCTGTGGGTTTTGATGCCGTTTTCACTATCATTTAGAGAATTACTTTCGTAAGGAGTATATGTATAATACATGCATATTATAATAGAGAAAAACTAAAGCGAAGCAAGGGGTAGTAGGTAGTTTATTATATTAGGTAATCCAGATCGAAAATAAATTGCTATATCCTTATAGCAATTTATTTTCGTCGTCGTCGTCATAATACGCGGAATAAAACGCAGTCCCAAAAGCGCTTCTTTTGTTTCCTGTGTTTCCTTACAATCCAAATGGTATGCGATGAGTAAATTTAGCATAGTACCTTACAGAAGACCACAGCCAAATAACTACACACAGCGGTGCAGTTGTGTTCCTGTGTGTTAGTACAGGTCTCCAGCGCTCATTAAGGAATGTGTTTTGAAAGATACGTCTTCCTATCCCAGGCATACCCTATCTTAAGGCCATGACGTAATAAAAAATTGGTCGGCAACACGCAAGTAATACATCTTGTATTGCAAGCGTCCATAGGCTACGGTAACTGCTTAACATCAGGCGGGTCATATGCTTGTTTAAGCACAGCACAGCGCAGGATTACTTAATGTTGATAAGTCACTGATAGAGTGAGAAGGAAAATGTTTATTTATCATGTGATTAAAATAAATTATGGTATGATAAATATTATATTGTTATTTAAACTAGTTTAGATTTACATTGTATTTAATTTATTGTTTATTTGAAATGTTGTTACCGAGAGCGTTTGTTTGCGAACATTCGTTCACGAGCCGAACATTCGTTTGTGAACATTGGCGAGAATGTGCTAAAAAAATAAGTTTCGGCGAAAATTTACCCAGCGAATGTGTAGTTAAAAGGAAAATGAACTAAATTTATTGTGACTATATCTACTCGAACATCGTTGTAGCAAAGGCAGATGTTAACAATAAGTATATGTATTAAAAATTTATTAGGGTCAATATCCACCGATACAACTTTTTTTCTCTGACGCTAACTAGCGTCAAAGAAAAAAAGTTTTTCAACTCAACGAATTTGGTGGGGTTAATTGATCGTTTTTTGAATTTTAATTCAAAAGATTGCCATGTTACATAATAAATGCTACATTAATGCATGTGGCTTTAAGTACGATGTTACCCCAAATCTCATATACATTATGGAATGTAGGTACTTTTATTTATTGAGTTCTATTCACACCACGATGATAGCGGCCAGCAATAAACCCTTGAGCAGACTTTTTTCAAATGCGTAGAAGCAGAACCCTTTTCAGATGCGCAGCATTTTAATTTTGCATATTTATTGCTAACTAGCGGCCCGCCCCGACTTCGTCCGTGTTAAACTATTTTCAGCGCAACTTTATTTTTTACTTAAGAACCTTCTCCTGACAATAACAAACACAACAAAAACAAAATTACCGAAATCGGTCCAGCCGTTCACGCGTGATGCCGTGACAAAGGGAAAAAGGGGTTCATTTATATATATAAGATATTCCTTGATGAAACAGGAACTAGGAAAATACAGTTATGCGAGTAAGACAGCGACATCTACTGAATACTGCGATATTTAGCTCGGTAATGAGGTAAATAAAGTTATTTACACCCAGTATCTACGTGTTCATAAAATTCCTCCACCTTTTGTTGTAAAAAAAAGTTTGCTGGCCGCTGACAATGCGGTGTGAATCGACCTTTAGTTTCACGATAGATATAATAATTATAATAAATAATTAGCCCGTATGATGTACAACAGACGTAATTAGTATAACTAATGCACTTTGTATAACATTGTAACTTTTGTAATGTTATAAATAGCGATTTTGTAATTTATATTCACCAGAAATAAAGGCATCTATTTATTAAACTTTTATTTTATTGCGATACCACACGTCGAAATAAAGATTCGCATCAGTTTACTAATCAACTCTTCATTTAGCCACTGCGCGGATTGTTGTGGGTTTGATTCCCGAACGGATAATATATTGCATGATCCAGTTTAGAGTCTGTCTGTACTTTGCTTCCGTGGTTGTCACATTATAGTGAATCAGATCACAAGCTATAATAGTTTTTTAAAAATAAATTCTAATGATATAGATACTACATAATCAGACTTGCAGGGAAGCACTGGATGCAATTAGCTTTAAATCGGTCAGTATGGGAAAATGAGGGAGGTAAGTAATTTACATATTAAATGACAAAAATTGACTCTGGTTCTAAGTGGAATGATACAATGTTTATTGGTGTCTCTACGTTATTTCTTACTTATTTTATATCCTTACTAATATTATAAATGTGAAAGTTTGTGAGTATGGATGGATGGTTGTTTGTTACTCTTTCACGTAAAAACTACTGAACGGATTTGGATGAAATTTGGCACAGAGATAGATTATGGTCTGGAATGACACAAAGGCTACTTTTTACAGCGATAACCGACATCCACGCGGGCGGAGCCGCGGGCAACAGCTAGTTTTACATAAAGTTCGTTTAAACGTTGAACAATCGCTAATTTTGACAAGATCGTCCATTGTATGGCAATATATTCTACGCGTTAAGTCAGCATTATTAAAACTAAATGGTAACAGGGCGCAGAGCTGATATATGTATATAAAACCGCGCACATGCGCAAATCTCAACAAAAGCCACAGGTTGATCAAGTAAGGTTTATTATAAATAGATAATACCAATAGTGAAACCTCTGACGTTTTGGAAAAGTAAATAATAATAAGATTTGAATAAAAGGACATGAAGGTTGTCAATTGAAGACAGGTTCGGGCTTCGGTGAAGCCAAGTTGTGTTTATAATTAGGGAAAAGAAAAATAAACAAATTTATTCATCCAGTGTTATTTATTTACCAAAGTAAAACAAGAAGCCTCCGTCTAGTCAAACCTTGCTTCGACCATCTGGAGTCTACGCCCGTGGAACCTGCTTGAAGGAGAAGAAGCTGCTGACGACGGCGAGAGCGCTATAGTACCTAATCATTTTTGTAAATGTTTTTAATAGATTATTTAGACTACCTTGGTGGTTCAGTGGCTGCAGTATGTGCCTGCTGTGCACGAGGTTGTGGGTTCGATTCCCAAACAGGACAAAACTTTGTGTGACCCACAAAGAGTTGTTCTGAGTCTGGGTGTAATTTGAGTCCGTTAATTGTATGTTTGTAAAGTCCCACGCGACATAGAGCTTGTTCTCTAGTGCGGGAGTTGTCTTTTTAAACAAAAAAAAAATTTGCTTGGTATATTTGGCTATAAAATAGAAAATATTCTATCAATTCATTGTTATAGTCTCCTACTAAAAAGTAGTGAAGAATTTTCAAGATGTGGTTTTGATATTCATTGCTTTTATATTTAGTTAAGGCGTTAGGTCCAAAGACGAAATTCCAGGGTACAAAGTTCATGATTGGAAGAGCATATTTGGAAATATTGCGTGATTTTATTTACATTTTATTAAAATGGCCATATGTAGGCATAGCAACTACCTATCCCACTGATTTAACTATCACGTCTTTTTCATAGAATAAAAGTCTACTGTAGGTGTAACTTTATACTACAAAGTATTATTAATACTTATACCATGTAGCAGTAAGTCTGAATGCAAATCGAAATTATATAAAGTACTAGTCAATCTGAACTATACTGAAACGGAACAAATCCTGCACACACACACATACAGACGCACACATACATACACACACACACACACACACACACACACACACACACACACACACACACACACACACACGCACGCGCACACACACAACTGTCAACTCTTACCAATGTAAAAGTCCTTGATTATGTAATTTGTGGAGATAAATAAACTATTAGTTAGTAGTGATAATACTCAAAATCACTTAAAATTTTTACTAGCTTTTACCCGTGGCTTTGCCTGCGTGTATCTATGTAGTTTTTTAATTATTATCCTGCTGTGTTTATAATCTTATTTTACAACATTCTAACTGTGTTTCTGACCAATATTCTATTATGATCTGTTCTTTTTTTTAAATATAGTGCAGGTTGTCTTTTACATAGTAGTATTAGTACCTATAGTAATATAGAGTACAGCTTTTGTCCTTTTCTAGGAGACAGTCTATATATCCGTCAAGGCGTTTAGCCATAAACGCGTAACAGACAAACATACAGTTACTTTTATTTATAACTAGCTGTTGCCCGCGGCTCCGCCCGCGTGGATGTCGGTTATCGCGACAAAAAATAGTAGCCTATGTGCTATTTCAGACTATAATCTATCTGTATGCCAAATTTCATCCAGATCCGTGCAGTAGTTATTGCGTGAAAGAGTAACAAACATCCATCCATCCATCCATACTTACAAACTTTCACATTTTAGTAGGATATTAGTATTAGTGTACTTAGTATACCAATCTTTATTATCTTCATTACGGGACCCCATAAACCGCGGTAGGTAGATACCAGATATAATATGAAAGGAGAGGCGATTATAAAATGTCGGCTTTGAATAGTGGAACTGACTGAATCGCGCGCGTGTCCTGAATAGCAATATCTCATCTTTGCGAAACGCTCGCGGCGCAATACACCACACGACATAGTGATAAGCGGAGCGGGTGGAGAAGCGTAGCTGATGTAATAGCGAGTTTAGATGTTATTCATTACTGATAGTCTTCTTATTGCAGGAGTTCTTTAGAATGGTAGCAATGTAGTAGGTAGCAAATATTAATAATAACAAACCATACCGATAGGTATGATGTCCGACTGTTGCCCCTCCTCAATCAAGATAGCTAAGATGGTTTAGGTCTTAAAAATATACCTAACTACACTCGCTGGCCCAATACGGGTTGGTAAATCAGACGCCATTAGAATTTATTTTTGTACATGCAACAATTTTCCCTTACCGTAAGCAGATGGAACAATAATAATAATAATATAATAATATTTTCGGGACAATTCACACATCGCTATCTGATCCCAAACTAGGCAGAGCCTGTACTATGGTAACCAGACAACTGATAAACATACTTATATATTTCTAAATACATACATATTATTTTAGATAAATTACACCCAGACATTAATTGATTAGTTATAAATTATACAAAAATAAATTCACATTAACAATATCTTGGGACAATACATTACACCCAGCTACAGGACAAACAATCTGCGGCTTAGTAATAAAAAGTAGTAGTACATGTATTATTACATATTGGCATATTGGCTAGTATGTAATAATAGATACATATATACATATCATCACACCCGTTGGGGTAGGCACAGACTGGTACGCCAATTGCTTCGATCCAGACGTACTTCTTTCGCTTTATGTACATACATAGGTATATCAGTCATAAGAAGGGAAAAAGCTATAAGATCTTACAGAAGACCACAAATGACTAAACACAGCGGTGTTGTTGTATTCCTATGTTATTCTTGTGTCAGTTTCCAGAGCACAAGTTTCAAGAGTTTCCTGCGATTTTAATGAAACGTTTTCATATATCAGGGAAATTCTATTATGAAATCCTGTCAATTATTTTTGGTAACACACAAGTGAATATTACCTTTGGTATTGTAAGCGTCATTATGCTGCGGTAACTGCTTACCATCGAGCGGGCCGTATGCTTGCTTGTTTGCAACATAAAAAAGATATATTAAAATAAATCGCTGCGTAAATAAGCCAGCACCCTAACCACAAAGTGGTACCGCGATCGTAAAGGTATCGAACAGTCGAGCGCTCTACGTCGCCGTGTCGCCATGGATGTCTTCATGCTGCCACATAAACATTGATGCGTTGTGCCTCAGGAGACACTCGCGTGCCTTACACGTACACCACCGGTTACCGGCCCGGTTACTATGACAACCGGATTTTGGCTAATTTTATATTGTCTGAGGGTTTGGGGTTAGTTTGACTTTTTTGGTGGCATAATAGTGATAGTATCTAGTTATGAAGTCTAAGAATAAAAGTTTTTATACTTCTTCTTCTTCGAGTGCTGATCCCGGATTCGATCTCTGGGTCAGGTTCTATTGGGTTGTATCGACGAAAAAATGATTTGTATCAAACAAGTTTTGTTTTTTAAGAGAGGTAGGGCACAGCGAGATTTCTCGCCCGAACTGAGCGGCTCGACTGGGGAAGGACCTCCACCTTACAGAATACCGCAGTAAAGCAGCATCATGTTGTGTTCCTGCGAGTGAGTAAGGTCTCCAGAGCTCATCTAGGGAGGGTTGCTGTAGTGACAGTGGGGGGACCAGCTAGTGTTGAGTCGCCTTCGGACGGTGTAGGCGCGGAGTGTGGGCGCGGCGGTCAGGGAGACCTAGTGAAACGGTTGCCCGCTGACCGCCCGCGGGTTGTTGGATTCCCGAACCCGGGGATTACTTAATCTCCGCCCCGGGAGGCTGAATCGCCGCCCGTGTAAAGTCCCCGAAGTAGTGGTCGTGCCGGAGTAGGAGACCGGGGTGGACCCGGCTGCTGCTTTGGGGGGGGACTAGGGGCCCTTCCGTGCGCCGTGCCCACAAACTGCACAACCTGCACTGTCGGGAGGCGATAGGCACTGCGCATTGTTCCTTGCACTGTCCAAACAGCAACTCTCTAAAACTACCACAACCCCCTTTTTTATGGCCAAAAGAAAAAACAAGAATCGTTCTTCAGCGGCACCCACGTCCACGATAAAAGTGGACTTTTGTAACATCAGGGGTTTACACTCAAACCTTAATGCAGTCCACCACCACCTCGAAACTGCACAGCCGACCTTGTTATTCCTAACGGAGACGCAAATATCTTGCCCGGCCGATACATCCTACCTACTCTACCCCGGGTACAAGCTCGAGCACGTATTTGTGCGTCGTGCCGGGGTATGTATGTACGTCCGGGAGGATATTTGCTGTCGTCGTCTACATGGCCTTGAAGACAGGGACCTGTCGATTATTTGGGTACGCGTGGACTATGGCGGCCACACCTACATCTACGCGTGCCTCTACAGGTCTCATAGCGGTGAGCAGGACATGATCAGGCTTTTTGAGCACCTGCAACTGACAACCGACAGAGTTATCGAGCAGTACCCCTCCGCGGAGTTAGTGATTTTGGGAGACTTTAACGCTCACCACGTTGAGTGGCTCAATTCCCGGTCCACTGACTCTGCGGGGAGGTCTGCTTACGAATTTGCCCTGGCTTATGGATTCTCCCAACTCGTCGATTGTCCGACAAGGATACCCGACGTTGAGGACCATACAAGCTCTTTACTGGACCTTCTGCTGACTACACGTCCGGATGGATATACCATCACAGTGGATGCGCCCCTGGGCACATCGGACCACTGCCTCATCCGGACCTCTGTGGCCTGTGCGCTGCCTGACCCGCCCCGGGCAACGGAATGGCGCCGCGTATGGCGCTATAAGTCAGCAGATTGGGATGGACTGCGTGAGTTTTACGCGTCGTACCCGTGGAGACAGCTTTGCTTCGCATCAGAAGATGTTGAGTCCTGCACAACTGCTGTAACTGACACGATACTTATGGGTATGGAATGCTACATTCCAAACCTGGTCGTGCCAGTTACAGGGGTTAAGAAACGACCGTGGTTTAATCGGCCTTGTAGAGAAGCTAGTCTTCTTAAGCAAGCTGCCTACAAGGCTTGGACTGCGGCTCGAGTTCAAAAGGACCCCAACATCTCTGATGTGAAACGCAAACTAAATGCTGCCTCGAGGGCCAGTAAAAGAGTAATTGCCAGGGCCAAATTCGAATTCGTCGGCAGAATTGGTGAACGGCTAGCAAGCCATCCCTCTGGGAGTCGTGCTTTCTGGTCGCTTGCGAAGGCTGCCGAGGGAAACTTTTGTCGGTCGTCCTTGCCCCCTCTACGGAAGCCGGACAATAATTTGGCCTATAGTGCAAAGGAGAAAGCCGATCTTTTGGGTGCTCTCTTTGCCTCTAACTCGACTTTGAACGACAGAGAAGCCGTACCGCCCACGATTCCGTGGTGTGGTATCGCCATGCCGGAAATCAGCATAACACAGCGTGAGGTCCGGCGGGAGTTGCTATCTCTTGACGTTCATAAGTCGAGTGGGCCAGACGGCATACCGGCAGTGGTGCTAAAGCAGTGTGCCCCTGAGTTATGTCCTGTATTAACGCGTCTTTTCGGACTCTCGTACAACAGAAGGCGAGTTCCGTCTTCGTGGAAGACCGCCAATGTGCATCCGGTGCCCAAAAAGGGCGATAGATCAGACCCAACGAATTACAGGCCTATAGCTATAACCTCCCTACTCTCGAAGGTGATGGAGCGAATTATAAACCGGCGGCTCTTGGGATACCTAGAGGATCACGAGTTAATCAGCGACCGACAATACGGCTTTCGCCACAGTCGCTCGACGGGTGATCTTCTGGTGTATCTCACGCACCGCTGGGCTCTAGCCATCGAGAGTCAAGGTGAGGCGTTGGCGGTTAGCCTAGATATAGCTAAGGCGTTCGATCGGGTCTGGCACCGGAGTCTTCTGTCGAAGCTGCCATCATACGGACTCCCCGAGGGATTATGCGAATGGATTGCCAGCTTTTTGTCCAGCAGAAGCATACAAACTGTCGTTGACGGTTGTTGCTCGGATCGCCTGGACATCAATGCTGGCGTACCGCAAGGCTCTGTGCTGTCTCCGACGTTGTTTCTTCTGCATATAAATGATATGTTGTCTACTGACAACATTCATTGTTATGCGGATGACAGCACCGGGGACACTTTTTACACAGGCCGCGCAAATATCCCTCGTTCCATTGTTGATGAAAGTCGCGAAAAACTTGTGTCTGAAATCAGTAGCACTCTTTCCAGAGTCTCTGATTGGGGACGACTAAATTTAGTCCAATTTAACCCCAGTAAGACACAAGTTTGCGCGTTCACCGCTAAGAAAGCCCCATTTGCTATGGCTCCACAATTCCAAGACACAGCCCTTACAATATCCAAGAGCATTGGGATCCTCGGCGTCGACATCTCTAGTGACGTCCAGTTCCGACATCACTTGGAAGACAAGGCTAAGCTGGCATCTAGAAAGCTAGGTGTGCTCAACAGGGCAAAGTGGTACTTCACCGCGGGCCAAAGACTGCTGCTCTACAAAGCGCAAGTCCGGCCCCACATGGAGTACTGCTGCCACCTTTGGGCGGGAGCACCTGGATACCAGCTTGGACCCTTTGATTCTATCCAAAGACGCGCTGTGAGGATTGTTGACGATCCCAAGCTCACGGGCGGTATTGATCCACTAAGTCTAAGGAGAGACTTCGCCTCCTTGTGTGTGTTCTACCGCCTGTACAATGGGCTGTGTTCTGAGGAATTGTTCGAGATGATGCCCACGGCCACATTTTATCAACGCACCTCTCGCCACCGACAGGGAGTTCATCCTCACATCCTTGCACCTCTAACTTGCCGTACCGTAAGATTCCAGAGGAATTTCTTACCACGTACGATTAGGCTGTGGAATGAGCTCCCTGCCGAGGTTTTTCCAAAAGACTATAGCATGGGGTTCTTCAAGAAAGGAGTTATAAGGTTTTTAAAGGGTCGGCAACGCGTGAGTGACACCCCTGGTGTTGTAAACGTCCATAGGCTACGGTAACTGCTTACCATCAGGCGGGCCGTATGCTTGTTTGTCACCTTGGTAGTATAAAAAAAAAAAAAAAAAAAAAGTGTCCCGGAATTGTACTGCACGGTCAGTTCAGTGGCTTAACTGGTTACCTCGCCATTTACCACTGTGCGGCGTGTTGTGTTATCCATAAAACCGTTGTCCAGAGTCTGGGTGTACTTTGTGTCCGTTTATTGTATGTTTGAAAGTTCCCTGTGATACAGGGCTTGTCAAAATAAGTAGTTACTTGGCTTGTCACATCAACAATCACGTGGGAACTAGGGTTTAGATGAGGATTAAACCGGCAAAAAATAGGTATTCTACGCTTCTGCTTCCCGTTCGAGAGAAAAGGCGCTATACTTATATGAATATATATGAATTTGTTGACGACATTCAACTAAAAGACAGTACCTACCTAATCATCTAGGCATCATACAGTCTGACTAAACGAGGCCGAAGGGTGTTGTATGTATATCGTTGTTTCCGACGACAATTTTACAACACAGTGCCACGTAACACGACGCCGAAGACTTGTGCTTAGTCGTTAGTTTTACTATGTTAGACTATAAGTTATTTATCTATGGGATCATGTTACAATTGCCTGAAAATAAATCATTACCTAATACTAATATTATAAAGCTGAAGAGTTTGTTTGTTTGGTTGAACGCGCTAATCTCAGAAAGTACTGGTTCGATTTAAAAAAATCTTTTTTTGTTGAATAGTGCATTTATCCAGGAAGGCTATAGGCTATATCACATCACGCTATGATCAATAAGAGCGGAGCAGTAGTGAGATATGTTGCAAAATTGGGAAAAATATTCCAAATTACCACGCGGACAAAGTCGCGGGCGACCCCTAGTTATTATTATAAACACAGATGTCTACATTCTCCCTTACAGCTAGAAACCTAGGTAATAAGGAATTACCTAGAAGTTATTGAGGCTAAACTAAACATAAGGGATATTGTCGACATTCTCATTGTGTTAGTTGTAGGTAGATATTAGGCTTGTTAAAATTCTTAGCTACACTTCAGATGTTTATGACGTGTAATGAAACATTGACGAGTGTACAAAGTATATGAAATATCGTCACAAAGTGTCCCTTTAGAAGTGCTAGAACATTCCGTGACATATAAATAGTTACTAGGTACCTATATAGTCCTACTAATATTACTTATGAACGCAAAAGTTTGTAAGAATGTATGGATGTATGTTTGTTACTCTTTCACGCAAAAACTACAGAACGGATCTAGATGAAATTTGGCACAGAGATAGATTATAGTATAGAATAGAATATAGGCTACTTTCTACAGAGATAACCGACATCCACGCGGGCGGAGTCGCGGGCAACAGATAGTCTTGTATATATACTAAACAGTCAATTTAATATACTTGTAAAAAAAGAAAAAGAAATACCAAAAGGGGTTACATTAGTTACCTTAGGTACCTGCTGTAGACATTGGCAATACTGGAAAACATAATTCAATTTGACATACCTACCTAATTGAAGTTAATCCAAAATAAATGATGGTCGGTATACCAAGAAAGTGAATGCGTGATGAAGAAGAGCGTAGACGCTAGCGGGATCTTTTAACAACGTAATATCTTTTACAATCTTAGCAACGAACGTACACCAAGAAAATTTAGGTGTGATGAAAATAGTTCGTTGTTAAAAGATCCCGCTAGAATCTACGCTAGCGGGATCTTTTAACAACGAATTAATATCTTTTACAATTTGTGACCCAACTGTGTCACTAAATAATTTAGCATTGTTAGCGGTTGCGTATTTGAAAACAGTTCTCTTGTCGCTAGTTATGATGACGAATATAACTAATGCTAATTTAGCAACTGTACCTATAAAATGTTAAGTGTTTGTGTCATACAAAATAGTTTCTTAAACATTTGTTAAGGTTACGAGTATAAAATACAGACTTTCGTCGTAACCGATAGATGTATCTGGATGTAATTTATCTATACTATATTATAAAGAGGAATGAAAGGAGGAAGGAAAGCTATGGAAGAGCGGAGCCTCCTAACACAGACAACATTTTGTCTAAAAGGAGACTCCAATCACTATCCAACAAAAATGTACTTGTTAACGAAATAAACATTTTGATTCGATTGGAGAGGTAAAGTTTGTGACATTGCATCTACTGAACCGATTTTAAAAACTCTTTTACTAATAAAAAGCCACGTTATTCATGAGTGTCATAGGCTATATTTTATTGACAAAAGCATTACGGGATCCCGGGAAATATCACCCGTGGGAAGCCGAGGCCGTACTTATTACAAAAAATATATAATACGGTAACCGAACCCACGAGCAATCAGACACTAAACACTAGATCAACAGGCCAGTCTATGGTGCCAATTTTCTAGTTCCTAAACACCAACAATAGAAATCGTATCCCATACTACAAAATTTATCAGAGTCTTACTCAAATGCATTATTCATTACTCATCAAACATAGCTGTAATAATAAAATAAATAAAATACAATAATGTCAGTTTAATGGCGCATGCGACTGGCCGGCGGGCGGCGCGGGCGCATCGATCTCTCCGTTTTATTATATTACCTGTAATAGGGGGCATTAGGGCGGGGCGGAAGGATTTAATAAGTGAGCGGCGCGGAGCACACGGTAAAATTGCGATGTTCGGTGCGTACGCGCATCGCTCCAGGCGGTGGCAGGGATGGGAAGGTATAGTTGTCGATAGTACGAGTAAGTATTGTGACAGAATTTTTCCATTTTGTCATGGTTTTAATAATTCAATTATCAATACGTTTATTGCATTGGTTTTTTTTAAAGCACAGATTATTTTAATGAAATAATCTACCAAGTGGACAAAGGCCCTCGTATCTCGTATATATAGGTCACCGTTTTCTTCCGTAGCAACAAAGGGAAGACAAAAAAGAACTCGTAGATGCGCTGAGTATCTACTAAGTATAATATAATTGTCTGTCGATTTCGCCTACGTTATTGGAAGTAATTACACCCATATTTTAGTATGATTAGACCATTATGTTACCCATATTTTTCAGGATCGAGAGTTGTAGAAATCCTTGGGGGAGTCCAGCAGTGGACGTCTTTTGGCTGAATGATAATGATGAGACCATATGTTTGATTTGTCTTGATGTGGCTACGAAGCCACTAAAATCCCTGAACTTACATATATTGTTAATTAAATATGATTAAATCTCGTTCGATTCATCATTTTTACAATGGTTGGCTAACAACAATGTGGACTGTATCTTTAAAAAGCTTTTTATCTAGATAATAAAATTTATCTAACCAATAAGGTGCTTAGAAACTAGGTACCGATTGCCAAGAGCTACGGTAACTAACCATTATAGCCATAAAAAAGCACCATTTTTTTCTATCGATATCGATAGGTTAGTAAAACGTTTTCAGCCTCACATCTCTATCGGCGTCGTGTGTAATTTATTTCCCATTCAGTGTACTTGCGTCGATTATTATTATTGTTCCAAGAAATCCGCGCAGGCGCAGAATAATATTACATTGTAACAATATGTCCTTTAACAGTGTTATTGTTTCATAAAATTACTCAAGCGTCTGTGTTGTTGGTTTTTATTTTAATTCTGAATAAAGGTCTCGTATATGTAGGAACTCAAAAGTAAATTAAATTCAAGCAAAATTTCTTACATACATACCAATGGTGTAGGCAGAGACTATGGCACGCCAATCTCTTCGATCAGACATACCTCTTCGCTTCTTTTAATTTGGCCCTTTTCTAGCAAATCATCTACCAAAATATCTTGCTCTTATTAAAAACTGCACAGAAGTAAATACAGGTCCCCAGTGCCCAATTGTACGATTTAAAAAAAGTTTTCTATCTTAAGGATACTCCATTCTATCACAAAACAAATTTTGGAGTCGTAAACACGCAAGTGGACTGGCACTTGGTAAAGATCGCGGGTAGCCGATGGATAAGGCCAGCTCAGGACCGAACGCTATCTTAAAGGAACGAAATCTTTCGGCTGAGATGATGATGATGATGAAACAGGCGCGAGATGACCCGCCTATTGGAAGCAATCAGGCCGGTACCAAGTAGGTTAGGTATGCTTGCTTGCACAGGAGTGAAACTACCTTACCTTAGAAGGTAGGTAGTCTTCTGTAGTAATCAGTGAGTAATTTCTTCCTAATCGGAAAATTAAACAACAAATTTTCAACATTTAATTTAAAAACTCAGACTAATAGAATAAGATAGACGGAGCGTGTAGAACTCGCGCGTGAAGCCGCCAAAAGCAATACTAAATAGCAATGTCATACGTTTTCGCGCGCAGTCGATTTGAGCCGCTAGTGAGTACGCACGTCTAAACACGTTCTGACAAAATATTATTATAATGCCGTATTGTGTAGTAAAACGTTGTAAAAATACTTCAGCAAATCTCAAAAAGAGTTCTGGAGTATCGTTCCATAGGTAAATAATTTTAACACTATAGATTTCTTATTGTTTTCGTAAATATTTTAGTTACACAAACTAGGAACACAAAACCTCTACCATGTTCTACAGTGTTGCCATTCTTAGCATATCTTTTTCCCTAAAATATTTTGCAACGTGTTAGTGGGAATATAAAACAATATTAATCAGTATATCGATATACTATTTAAAATAAATCTGAATGATAGTTGGGGATCCACGCGAAAAAAAAAAAAAAAAAAAAGATGTTATTCAGATGATGATCAATTAATATTAATATAATAATAATAATTGATCATTTAAATTCATAAAATAAGTAGATATGTTAGTTTTATGATTTACTTTAAAAAAAGTATTTACATCCTAACCACGGCTGTGAGCGGCGGCGCGGCGGCGAGCTATTTTTTAGATACAATTTTTGCCAGTTTTGTTTTACGAGTAATATGTTTTGTATTTTATGTTTGTTTTTTTAATATAATATTGTATTTTGTCTTGATATGTTTGTTAACAGAAACCTTTTTTTAATGTAACATAATGCTAAGCTAAATAAAAAGATTTATTTTATTCGTCAGAAATTAAAGCATGTAGTTAGTGTTTATTGTTACCTATTTATTTTGAAATATTAATGTAAAATAATTATAAATAATAACATTATTTAAACAAACAATTTGAAGTATAATTTTTAATATTGATATTGCATATTATTATCACGAGTTAACAGTTTTGTTTCAACTTTTGTTGGGAGTATTTCATTTGCTGGCAACATCGTTTTCCGCGTCACACGACATTGACAGCGCTTTGTGGCTTCACTGATTTGTTCTACACGCTCCGTCTATCTTATTCTATTAGTCTGAGTTTAAAAAGTAGAATTCGTCCAATCATCGCGTCTAATCTTGTGTGGCGCGGTTCTATTTCACGGACTATTTGAGAGAGTGAGACGGGGACATGAATCTAATGGGAAAGAAAGGGATAGTGATACAAAGTTATCTGCACTGGCAGGAAATGAGACATCAAAGCAAGCTGTAGTGACCGCGCCAATTAGATAGGGCTCAGCGATGTGCAGGATGTCGCTATATCTCGGGCACTACAAAGAATTGATGATGTAATTGTTAGTTAACATGTTTAGACACGCCAGTTTCTTAGGATCCGACAGTCCGTCTCGGGGTCAGGTTTAGTACCTATATACCTACCTATAGTCAATGATATTATAAAGAAAGATAAGCTACCTTCATATTAAGCTGCGCAGCAGAAACGACGACGAGATGGCGGCGGCGTTCAGTTTGATTACTATATTTCGGTGCGTACTTTTGCTTATTGATTTCAAGTAAGAATGTTGTAAATAATACAGCCCCTCTAGACAAGTGGCATAAACTTTAGTGTATTCAAATGGAGTAGAAAGAAAATGTATGGAATTTGAAATAAGTTAACGATATATTGTCTAAATTTACGTCAAATCCCATACATTTGCTTTCTATTCTACTCTTTCTTTCTACCGTTTATGCTACTTGTCTAGAGGGGCAGAACAGAACGATACAGAAAGATATATGATAGATGAAATGAAGCTCCATAGCTACTGTTTACGTCAACGTTTAGTGCGATTTCTCTACACGCCTTACCTACTATAATATCATTGTCTATAGTGGGTTATTTGATCAATAAAAATTGTCACAGTTTAGGGCCAAGTTACACGACGCCGACGTTTACTTCTTATATTACCGGGTGCTTGTATTACAGCGTTACGGGTAACTCTGAGATAAAACATTTTTAATAACGTTTCCCATAAATGAATACTGTAAATTGACCGGTAGTAAGAGAGATAACCATACTAGCGAGCAAGCCCGACTGAGGAACGACCTCCACTTTACAGAAGACCACAGCCAAATAACTCACACAGTGTAGTTGTGTTCCTGTGTGTGAGTACAGGTCTCCAGCGCTCATTTAGGGATGCATTTTGAAAGAAACGTATTCCTATCACAAGGATACTCCATCTTAAAGCCCTGGTGTAAAAACATAAATCGGCAACACGTAAAGAGATCCTTCTTTCATTGCAAGCGTCTAGGGTACGATAACTGCTTAACACTAAGCGGGCTGTCTGCTTCTTTGCCAACCAAGTAGTATAAAAAAATTGCCCACTGCCTCGGTGGCTCAGTGGTCGATGTGTTTGACTGCTGATCACGTTGTCCCAAGTTTCAGTCCCGGGTCGGGCCAAAAAATTATATTGGGTTTTTCTATCAAGAAACTCATAATAGATGCCCAGAGTTTGGAATTTGGTGGTGTTTACACCCCGTGCCTCGGAAAGCACATAAAGCCGTTGGTCCTACGCCTGATCTCTCTCCGGTCGTGTCGGATTGCCGTCCCATCGGACTATGAGAGTGAAAGAATAAAGAGTGCACTTGTATTTGCGCACACACTTGTGCACTATAATATCTTCCGCGCAGATGGCAAGTCTCCGTCGAGATTAGCCGCCTTGACCGAAATTCGGTTAGGAGGACATTATTATAAAAAGAATTGGATGTGGTCACTCGTCTATTCAGCAAGCAATGTCCTTTTCTAGGTCTAGCTGCTTTCATATATGGTGGCTCTGTTAATATTCTCAACCGTTGGTTCACTCCACAATTTCCAAACGTATGATGACCCTATTCGTTTCATAACCTTTAGGAGCAAATGTTAATTATCGTCTGGGTCAGTCGCCGACTGCGTACTAGTAATTATGCAATCAAGTGTTATTGCTATTCGCGCGATAGACACGAACAATACGTATACATATAATGTTTTATTGAACCATAAATCAATTGAGCTGGACACTTGTGGGAATTTCGCAAGTGGACTGGCCTGTTGGTCTAGTGGTTAGTAACTCTGACTGCTACGCCAGAGGTCGTGGGTTCGATTCCCACCCAGAACAAATCTTTGTGTGATGAGCACGAATGTTTGTTCCGTGTCTGGGTGTAATTTATCTATAATATGTATGTATTTAGAAATATATAAGTATGTTTATCAGTTGTCTGGTTACCATAGTACAGGCTCTGCCTAGTTTGGGATCAGATAGCGATGTGTGAGTTGTCCCGAAAATATTATTATATTATTATTATTAATATTATAGACAACCGACATAGCTCGCAGAATTAGTAAGCTGAAGTGGCAATGGACTGGTCACATCTGTAGAAGGACCGACGGCCGTTGGAGCAGACGTGTCCTAGAGCGGAGACCGCGTCTCGGTAAGCGTAGGGTAGGGCGGCCCCCAGATAGGTGGACGACCTAAAAAAGGTCGCTGGGACGCACTGGATTCGGAAGGCGGAGAACCGTGTGCTACGGCGCGTGTTAGTAGAGGCCTATGTCCAGCAGTGGACTGTGATAGGCTGATTGATTGATTGACAAAAGCGATAAGGAATGGATGCGTGGTTGTTGGTTATCGCGATAAAACTATATACTATAATCTATCTCTGTGCCAAATTTCATCCAGATCCGTTCAATAGTTTTTGCGTGAAAGAGTAACTAACACACATCCATAGTCTTACAATCTTTCGCGTTTATAATATTATTAGTAGGATATTCTATATAACATTTTTTACTCGCAATTGGAAGATGTATTTATAGACCTGCAACGGCTAACAGTTGAATGGAGCTGATGTCACTCCAAGAGGTAAAAAAGTGGTGGAAAAATTCGAACTCAGATGTAGGAGCTCGGATGGCACAGTTGTTAGTACCCTCGGTTGGAACGAATCCTAATTTTCATGTTAAAGATACAGGAATACGAGACAATTGATTGATGTTAATACAATAAACTATATATGTGTGTAATGAAAGAATTTTCAAAACCCTCGCAAATGTCAATCCCTCTTAAGATTGATGGGTAATATTCAAAAACTACGGCGCTCGTTACTAATCCATCCTACTAATATAATAAACGCGAAAGTTTGTAAGTATGGATGGATGGATGTTTGTTACTCTTTCACGTAAAAACTACAGAACGGATCTGGATGAAATTTGGCACAGAGATAGATTATGGCCTGGAATAACACTGTTCAAAACGAAACAATAATATATTTTTTGTCAAAGTTGTCACGTCGCTCGATAGATGGCGTGCGGATCGAAATAGATCGCGATATGGTTTCGTTACATGGCGTAGTATATAAGGTCAATGAACTTAGAATAAAACGTTCGATTTTTAGATCAGAATACAGTCGTGGTTTTATTTACACAACCCTTCTAGTAATTCACAATAGTACAAAGTGCGAACCCAGAACACGCTAGGTGTTCAACATTGGTCCTACCGAGCCGGATTGTTTCGGTGTTTTTGAAGTGGCCTACTTTGACGGCCACACCGCCGCGTATTCGCAGTGATCGCGCTGCAAGGAGAGTACGGGTCTGACGTCTCCAGCAGGAGACAGTGCAAACGCAGCGCCACCTACCAGAGGATAGCAGCATTAGTTCACACGGTGCCCGGATAGAGGGCGCCACCGGTATCTTGGACGGAGCCGCAGAGCAATCAACACGAAAGTGAGTCAGTGAAGTGCTACTGTAAGTACAATTTAATTTTCTTAAAGAAGCAAGTGCTAGTGAATTTTAAACCTTAATTAGAAAATTTTTAGTGAAGAAATTTGGACTTAGTAAAATTTTATGGACTATTATGAAGAGTTAAATTTGGACTTAGTAAAATTTAAGTTAATTTTAGTTGTAATATTTTGTGTGCATGTTAGACTTAGAATAATTTAGCTAAAACGGGGGAACGGGGAATCCATGCCCAATTTCCGCCGACAGTAAGAACTGTTTTAAACACTTGTAAAATTTTCGACACATTTTTAGACTTAGAAAAATTTTATGTGTTGTTGTTTTAACTCTTTTAAAATTTTATTTTGAGTTTATATTTTGTTTAGGTAAATTTATATATTGATTAAACTTTAACAGATGATATATCTGATTAAATAATTTATTGCAATCGTTTTTAAAAGTGTATGAAATATTTATATTTAGGTAGTACATAAATTGTTTACAATGGAAGGTCAAGTCAAGGTCCTAAAAAACCTTCAAAGTGTTATCCAAAGAGGTTTTATTAACTTTAAAAAGAGTCCCAAAGAAAGGCTTACGGTAGAATATATGGAAACAAGATTAGATTTATTAGAGAAAGATTGGGCTTTGTTTAAAGAAAACCATACAAAACTTCATAAAAATTATGAAGTTAAAGAAGATGAAACACTCGTAGACATTTATGATACCACTGAAGACGCGTATGTCACTTATAAATGTGCAATAAAAACATTGTTAAATAAGAGTAGGTCAAATAATGAATTAGAAAAGACTTGTGATAAATCCACATCAAAGTCTAGTTCAGTTAAGTTGCCTAGAATCGCCATTCCTACTTTTAGTGGAAAATATAGTGAATGGACGACATTTCGGGACTTGTTTTCATCTCTCATTGATAAAAATGAAAATTTAGATAATGTGGAAAAGATGCATTATTTAAAATTACACCTTACAGGTGAAGCTGAGCAATTTGTAAGGCATAAGGAAATTTCCAATTTAAATTACACCCAGTGTTGGGATAAATTAGAACAACGGTATAGCAATAAAAAATATCTTTCTAATTGTATTTTAAAAAGACTGTTTGGTCAAAAACGCATGTCTGTTGAGTCAGCTATCGGTATTAAGGAATTACTAGACACTACTAATGATTGTCTGAATGCACTCACCAATTTAAGGGTCGATGTAACTACATGGGACATTATCATTATACACATAGTCGCCTTTAAACTTGATCCTGAAACTCGTAAACAATGGGAGTTAAGCATAAATTGTCATGACGCCAATAAATTACCTACCTATGAACAATTTGCCACCTTTTTAGAAACCCGTTTTCGCGCTTTTGAATGTATAGAACCCAAAAAGTCTTATCAGGGTACTAGTTCGCATGTTTCGAAGTCAATGGTAGCGGTGCGGTCAAGCAGTATGCGATGCGAATATTGCACCGAGTCGCACAAACTCTGTTTCTGTAAGAAGTTCGCTAAAGAAACAGTTGATACCAGACGGGACTTTGTACGAAAGCATAACATATGTTTCAACTGTCTGGGCAGTAATCACTCTGTGTACAATTGCAAAAAACAAACGACGTGTAAAAGATGTCAGAAACGGCATCATTCTTTATTGCATCCCAGTGGAGAATCTGTCAATAGTCAAGCTAGTGAAGTTGAGGCAAATTCGACGAATGTTAATACTAACCCTTCAACTAGTACCAGTTATGTAGTCTCCTGCTTATCCACAGAAAATGCGCCCATGGCTCGACAGGTTTTGCTGGCTACTGCTTTAGTAAAGGCAGAGTCTAAGGTGGGTGACTTTCAGTTAGTCAGAGCTCTGCTTGATCAAGGCTCTCAAGCATGTTTGATTACAGAGGCCACAGTTCAATACCTGAGACTGACGAAAGTCCCTATTCAAGGAATCGTATCAGGATTAGGTAATAGATCAACCATTGCAAAGTACATGGTACATTTAAAAATTCAATCGCGGCTAAATCCAAAGTTCAAATTACAAATATCAGCTTATGTGTTGAATAAAATTACGTCATACTTACCTGAACAGAGTATAAATAAAGATGCTTTTCAATGGTTTGACATTTCAAACTTTGAATTAGCTGATCCACAGTTCAACAAAGCAAACAAAATTGACATTTTGTTAGGCGCAGATGCCTACTCTTGCATTTTAAATGAAGGCATAATGAGAAGTCCATCAAGAACGTTGATCGCGCAGAACACTAAATTAGGCTGGATCATCTCAGGTGCTGTAGATAGATCAAAGATTAGTTCAAATCATACAAATAACGTAACTGTGATGCATACACAAATTAAAGAAGACGACGTTCTCAAGCGATTCTGGGAAATAGAAGAACAAATTAATAATAAAAAGATACTTACCCCAGATGAGCAGAGATGTGAAGAATTGTATCGAGCTACTACCTCAAGACAAGGAGATGGAAGATATATTGTAAAGTTACCATTTCGTGTCAAAGATCCTCTATTTGAAAATACTCGTTCTGTAGCTGTAAATAGATTTAAGTCACTAGAAAAAAGATTGGAAAAGAACCAAGAACTCAAGGAACAGTATAGTATGGTCATAAGGGAATACTTGCAGCTGAACCATATGAGACCTGTGAAAGAAGATGACAATAAAAAAGAAGTAGCTGTTTACTTACCCCATCACGCGGTGATTCGTAATGACAAGACTACTACCAGGGTACGGGTAGTGTTTAATGCCTCTGAAAGGTACAACAAGGGTCTTTCACTTAATGATACCTTAATGACAGGTCCGACCTTGCAGGCTGATTTGAGGCATACCGTGCTGCGATGGAGAGTGCATCCTATTGGTATTGTGGCAGATATCATAAAAATGTACCGTCAAGTCAAAATAGCGAATGAAGACACCATGTACCAGCGAATACTCTGGCGTGACAGTCCTAATGAACCAATTAAGGATTACGAATTACTAACAGTAACGTTTGGTACAGCCTCAGCACCATACCAGGCAGTTAGAACTCTGCATCAAGTCGTATACGATGAGGGTGAGAAATACCCGCTGGCCGCTGAAAAGGTTTTAAAATGCTTTTACATGGATGATTATATGACTGGGTGCTTTGACGTCGATGAGGGGGTAGCAATATATAAGGAAACTACAGAATTGTTAAAAAAGGGAGGCTTTTTATTGCAAAAATGGAACAGTAATAATCAAGAAATTCTGAACAGGATAAGATCGTTAGAAGAAATTACAGATGAAGTACAACCAGATCAATCAAGAAAGCAGATTATAGAGGACAAAAATATAGACTTAAAAATAGATAGCGTTGTTAAGATTTTAGGACTGTCTTGGAACCGCAGTGAAGACTCCTTCCAGTACACGGTGAATCTTCCTCAGCCGACGGGTGAATCTGTAACAAAAAGAACAGTTATTTCTGACATAGCAAGATTGTTCGATCCCCTTGGATGGCTAGCGCCAAGCGTAGTGCTAGCAAAGATATTCATCCAAAAGCTATGGCTCGCAGGGATAGGATGGGATGAGCTGTTAAACTCTGAATTAGTACAAGAATGGTTTACTTACCGCCAAGAATTGTCTCTTCTTACCAAGGTCATGATCCCACGTTGGCTCGGCACTAACTCGAACGATGATCTTGAACTTCACGGCTTTTGTGATGCTTCAAAGGCTGCCTACTCTGCAGTTATATACCTGCGTATGATTGATGTCGCAGGTAAGGTCAAGGTAACTTTGTTGGTTGCAAAAACTCGTGTTGCCCCCATAAAACAAGTAAGCATTCCTCGATTGGAATTATGTGGGGCAGTACTGCTTTCAAAACTCTTAATAGAAACAGCAGAGGTGTTGAATATCTCAACTGACAAGATTAGCGCATGGACGGATTCTACTGTGGTACTAGCCTGGTTAAATAGTCACCCAAGCAGGTGGAAGACGTTTGTAGCTAATCGCACGTCGGAAATATTAACACATCTACAAGCATCACAATGGTTTCACGTGCCTACCACAGAAAACCCGGCAGACTGTGCTTCGAGAGGAGCCTTACCGAGTATCCTACTTGAAAAGTCGCTCTGGTTTACTGGACCAACATTTCTGAAAGCAAATAAAGTATTAAATTATAAAAAGCCCAATGATTTAAATACAGATTTAGAACAATCTATTAAAGTACATCTTGCTGTTACTTCAACGATAGATAGTGAAGTTTTTCAAAGATTTTCTTCGTTATCAAAACTTCTTCGAGTCATCGCGTACTGTCGTCGATTCCTGAACAAGCGAATTAACAATACAGACTATTTACAGAAGAAGGAGATAGAGAAGGCATTGGAATGTTGTATTAAAAGAACACAGGAAGATTCATTTGAAGTTGAATATGAACAATTACAGGACAGGGGAACCTTACAAATTAAAAAAAGTAAATTAAAGTCGTTGTGTCCTTATTTAGATGATAAGGGCTTGATTAGAGTTCAAGGAAGGTTGGAAAAGTCAACATTAGATGAAGGGATGAAGCACCCAATAGTCCTGCCAAACAAGGCTCATTTGACTCACCTTATAGTAGCTGACGCACATAACAAGACACTGCACGGAGGTCCTCAACTCATGCTAAACTATTTAAGAACTGCCTATTGGATCATTGGAGCAAGAAATTTGGTTAAGCAACATGTTCAAAAATGCGTAACTTGTGCCAAACAGAGAGCCAGCATCAAAAATCAATTAATGGGTGACCTCCCATCAGTAAGGTGTATGCCAGCCCGACCATTCTTGCACAGTGGTGTCGATTATGCAGGTCCGATAAATGTGAGGACATCAAAAGGTCGTGGCCAGCATTCGTACAAAGGTTATATAAGCTTATTTGTGTGTATGGCCACTCGCGCTATACACCTCGAGGTAGTTAGCGATATGAGTACACAGGCATTTTTAGCAGCCTTTCGACGATTTGTTTCGAAACGAGGCCATTGCGCTAAATTATATAGCGACAACGGCACCACATTTGTAGGTGCATCAAGAGAGTTGCAACAATTATCACATGGCCAATCTTCTATAGCAAAACATTTAGAAGCGAACAACACAGAATGGCATTTCATTCCCGCCCATGCACCTAATTTCGGCGGTTTATGGGAAGCGGGTGTGAAATCTACGAAATTTCACCTGAAAAGGGTAATAGGTGATTCGACACTTACCTACGAGGAGCTTGCGACACTTCTTAGCCAAGTCGAAGCTTGCTTAAATTCGCGACCGATGAGTATTCTAAACCTAAATGATCCTGGCGAACCGATACCGTTGACTCCGGGACATTTTCTAATCGGTGAACCCTTAATTTCAATACCCGAGTTCGATAATTATGAGAATTGCAATGTACATTCTCTTTCACGTTGGCAACTTGTTCAGAGGATGCTGCAGTCATTTTGGAGACGTTGGTCTCAAGAGTATTTGAGCAATCTAATGCATAGGTACAAATGGTCTTCTAAAGCTCAAGAACCAAATATTGGTGACATCGTTCTTATAAAAGAAGACGATTTACCTCCTAGTCGTTGGCTGATGGGTCGTATTATAGACAAACACCCCGGTCATGATAATGTCACACGTGTGGTTACATTACGCACCAAATCATCAATTGTAAAAAGGCCAACCAATAAACTGTGTATTTTGCCGATTGCTCAATGAAATGTTTATTTATTTAAGTCATATTTTATGCACAATAGTATTTACCGTTTAGAAACTATACTCGATATTATTATAATCAATAAAAATGTTAATATTTTACACTGTTGCAACCTGTTTTGTTTATTTATTAAGAAAAGATGTGTTTAATTATTAAGCGCTTTGTTTTTATATTGAATGTAAATTTAAGAAGGACATTCTGTCACTAAATGTCCTTGGTGGGCGCTATGTTCAAAACGAAACAATAATATATTTTTTGTCAAAGTTGTCACGTCGCTCGATAGATGGCGTGCGGATCGAAATAGATCGCGATATGGTTTCGTTACATGGCGTAGTATATAAGGTCAATGAACTTAGAATAAAACGTTCGATTTTTAGATCAGAATACAGTCGTGGTTTTATTTACACAACCCTTCTAGTAATTCACAATAGTACAAAGTGCGAACCCAGAACACGCTAGGTGTTCAACAAACACAAAGGCTATTTTTTACAGCGATAACCGATATAAACGCGGGCGGAGCCGCGGGCAACAGCTAGTACATATATATTTGATAGTTAAGTAGGTAGTTTCTGTGTTTGATTGTTACCTTTTCAATCAATTCGGTCAAAGAATTAGATGGTATCCTGGAGAATGATATAGGGTTCTTTTCACCGCGATAACCGACAATCACACGTGTGGAGCCGCGGAAAACAACTAGTTAACAATAAATATTATTATGATGCATTTCCAGTTATAAGTATTAACTCAAGAGTACAGTGAGAGCTGCTGACCCCAGTCCACAGCGGCTATCGACCAACACGTTTGTACTGCACTGAGTACAATACCATCGCGCCGCCATTACCGACTACCACTATGCAATAATTTAGGACGATTATTCTAACTGTGCTTGTAGGGCTGGCTCTAGGAATAGCTAGCTATTCTTATGATTCTAACATAATTTTATTTATTTAATTTCTATGGAAAACTTACAGCTAAACACAGCAGACAAAAATCAGTAAATTTCGCTGAGAGCCAATTATAGGTCTTCACGTATAGAGACTGGTCACTCTGGGAAGTCATGGTTGCTTCGGGTATTACCTGCAAAAAAAAACGATATTAGTCAATTTACCTACAAGCCACACCAGGTATATCTACCTGTATACTCTGTGTCAATTGAATATATAAATAAGGTAAACACAACCCGACCATTGACATTTTAGTGATGTCCACGTGCACTGACAAATAATTATGATATAAGTCATAAGTCATAAGTCATTTATTTCAGAAACAATATACAATTGTGTAGAAAATTTTACGCTTACATCTAATAAATTCATAAAAAATTACAATTA
Source organism: Trisateles emortualis (assembly GCA_947095525.1). Taxonomy (NCBI): domain Eukaryota; kingdom Metazoa; phylum Arthropoda; class Insecta; order Lepidoptera; family Erebidae; genus Trisateles; species Trisateles emortualis. The sequence continues at coordinate 16,456,664 of OX352745.1, forward strand.
TACTTAAAATCAGCTAAGTCCACTACAGATACAATTATATATATAAGGAAATTAAAATTAAAGAAATAGAATAAATTTGAGGTATTACATTAAATGTCATCAATGGTTGTAGCATAAATTGGCATGTCATATTATAATTAAAGTTATTGGCATTAAAAGTACAATAAAATGATAATCATTATTTGCTCCCTATAAATTCTTCAATACTGTAATAACATTTTTCCAGCAAGTGTGATTTTAGTTTATTTTTAAAAGTAGTAATACAAAGCATGCTTTTGAACTCCAGAGGCAGTTTATTATATAGTTTTACCGCCTGCACCTTAGCACTATGTTGCACCACATTCAAGCTGGGGTGTACAACATTTTTCAGGTCCTTCCTGCGTGTGCTCAACCTTATAATTTTAATATTATTCGATTCGATAAATTCAATTATTTGAAATAACAGTTTTTTTTTATTACGTTGTTTATAGCAAGGATCTTATATTAATGGATTGAGTACTTCAACAAATATCGATTTCCATAATAAACCATATCCTCATGAAAATAAAGATCAAAATTGTACGCAGAACTATCAGGGAGAAAAACGGTCCACATGAGATAGCCAAACGGAGTGGAATGTGTCCCTTTCTAACAAGCATGCCAGTACAAAATTAGTAGAAAATATTACAATTGGTAGTTACCTGAGATGTTATTTATAAAAAATATTTACGTTCTAATTCTTAGCTGAGGATTTCTTAACATGAAGGTAAATATAGATTTATTATTGTTAAAAATTTATAATCTTATTTATACTATAAAACAACTTATTTATAATAAGTTTTAAATTATTAGGAGTATTTATAACAATTCATATGGCAACTAATATTTCTGTTTTCAAACAATATGGCCGTACATGTTATCATAGCGAAATCATTTAGGAATCTTAATAATGCGATTTTAGACAATTATAAATAAAAAGGGTAAAAAAATGTTGTGTAATAGGATGCAAAAGTGAATCCTTTGCGGGTCGTGACATTTCCTTTTTGAAGTAAGTAGATAATTCGTTGTAAATCAAAAAATACAACTTTTGTTTACATTAGGGGGACAATACGTTCAACATTTCTCGAATTACTTGTAGATTTCCAAAATGTGATCGACTATGTCAGCTTTGGATCAATACCGTGCCAGGTAAAATCACAAAGCACTCGGTGGTCTGCCAACGTTTGACACGTTGGCAGTTGTTTAATCCATATTATCTTTTGTGATTTTTTATAGATCCTACTATATAATATTATAAACGCGAAAGTTTGTAAGTATGGATAGATGGATGTTTGTTACTCTTTCACGTAAAAACTACTGAACGGATCTGGATGAAATTTGGCACAGAGATAGATTATGGTCTGGAATAACGCATAGGCTACTACTACTTTTTACAGTGATAACCGAAATCCATGCGGGTGCAGCCGCGGGCAACAACTAGTAAGAAATTTTCTTTCTAACTCCTCCTATTTACTTCTGATTAAATTCGTTGCGGGGTCCAAGACAGTAGGTTTAGTTGTCCACGGGACGCACGAGTGTCAAAACTCGGTGTATCAGTTGGTTACTCCGCTGTTAATCCTGGCTCACAGGAGTCACAGCGGTGGGCATGTGGGTGGGATTGTCCCGATAGAAAAAAAAACTAGTAAGAAATAAAAACGATCACAATATTCATTTGTTTTATTACCTTAATACCTTTGTAGCGTCATCTATCAGACTAATAGAATAACGCCACAACAAGCAACTAAGTTCCACATAAAAAACACAGATCTCACTATGCCTAGAAACACGCAACCGCAGAACAAATGTTCGAGATGCTGAATCGCGATATCAAAGTTTACACAGACACTCAGTATATATACAACGCCCAACGACTAACCGTTGGGCCGCGGCCCGCCAGGCACGATCACCTAGCCTGGTCGGAGATCCTCCCTTTCCATTGGAGGTGTGTGACAGACAGCTTTCACATCTTTAAAGATATATATTCTAAGCGTCATTATCGTGCTTGCTGCTAACATAAGACACCCATAGGCACATAAATGTACCGTCACGGTTCTTTAATAAAATCCTATATTTATCATTGAAAGTCGGCGTTTTGCTTTACACAGAGATGAACCCAAATTTCAAGACATTTTGATTTTTTTTCGGTCGAATAGACGCACTAAAGAAAGGAACGGTGAGCCCCCCGATAGTCAGAAATAAATTTATCAAAACCCTATTTATTTGAAAACCAGATTTGTTTTACATAGAAATAAACCGAAATTTTAAAACATTCCAGCATTGATCAATCGCATGGACACCCTATAGAAAGAGACACAATCCTCCCTAATTGCGGACCGAAAATCGATAAGCCGTGCGCATTCCACTTGGGTATAAGTTCCTTGGTTTATAGTCAATAGGTACTAACAAACAAACTTTTTTTGATAGTCAGTGATAATATTTCAATAGAATTAGGAAATAATATTGTGTACTTATAGGTTGTGTACGTACTAAATTCTGCACATTGACAGCTGCGAAGACAGAAAAAGGTAGGATAAATAAATAAAACTGTTCTTCAAGTATAAATATGTATGTATATGTTACGGTAAGAGTGAATAATTGAAGATTATTAATAATTATCTATTATTATTAATAATTACCGAAATTCGAGGTTAAACTGATAAATTAATCACATTTGTCGGTTATTATTAATAATTTAACCCCAGTAGTGATAAATGTAATAAGTGGCCAAGGATTGCGGGGCGGGGCGGTGTGTGCGACGTGCGAGAGGCGCGGGGGGTTAGGTTAGGTTAGGTTTTTTTTTTTTTTTTTAAGTAAAAACCTAACCTAACCTAACCTAGGTTAGGTTAGGTTAGGTTAGGTTTTTATTTATTTTATAACTTTTACCAATATGCGTCGTGAATTATTAATAATTACACTTCACTACGGCTCACATAAGGTTAAATAAATAACCTAACCTAACCTAACCTAGGTTAGGTTAGGTTTTTATTTATTTTTTAACTTTTACCAATATGTGTCGTGAATTATTAATAATTACTACTAAAAGTAATAAATTTCGATCGATTATTCACATTTACCAAAACATGTGGTTATTATTAATAATTTTGTAAAAATATTAATAATTTTCAATTAATCAGATTTACCGTAACATATATATTTTTTTTAATTATTAATGTCAGTTATAATAATATACAGATAGGTACGGAAAAATTCTGACGTATGGATAAGACGACCTCATGTTGTAAATAAATAAGTAAAATAAATATATATAAATAATTATAATAAAAATAAAATAATTTAAATTACTTTATTTCTTATGTATTTAAAACTTTATTATACACAAAAACATTAATGTATAAAGGCGGACTTAAATTTTGGTAATATACATTAGTTGATTGTTAATTAAAAAATCTACTTTGTTTTTTTTATATCTTTTAATTGATCGGAAATGCGAAATTCGATTTACTACAGACATAATCGATCACTAAAAACTTAAATTGAGCGCGTCGATTATATTTATTCGCACATCACTATTTTACACAATGGGACCATAGACAATACATCATTTTGCGAATGACAGTTATCCAAATTTTACGACTTAGATTTTTCAAATTAGTTTATTTAATTGATTAAAATCTAATTTTGGTATAAACAGTGCTAGTTAATCAAGTTGAAACTTCCGAAATTCATGTAAATGTGTTATTTCGTCCCATTAGTAGAATAATGTTTTATCATCACATACGACAAAAATGATATTATGGTAAATTCGTTATCACAATGATGTAAGCTATCGATTGATATATTTTTCATAATTTTTTAACCAATATTTTAAAAGTTATAACGTTCGAATAAAGTTTCTTTCGCGCTGAGTACGTAGAATAATGTCGCTCGATCACATAACACAATGTTCTCCGTCCTGCTCTGGCGCACACGGCTCCGTACGATGCGACGCTTCGTTACATGGCACATTGTTCAGCGTAGTGGTCGCGAGTGGTGTTTGTGGCAATGGATACCGATATTGGCGATCAAAATGGTAAGAAATCGTTTATTTTTTGTTATTATTAGTAACAATTGATGAAATACTTAACTTACTTGAACTCTACCACAAATACACAAAGAATTAAACGGATAAATTCGTCGTAAGAAAATTATCCCCGTTATGGAATATACGTATATTATACCTTTTTTATGTTATCCTCACTTCTTACGACAGCCATTAGTTTTATAGAAAATAGTTTATTTAGTTGTCTGTTAATTACATTATTTTGGATCAATTACACGAAATTTTTGTAATTTCCCATAAAGACATTATTTATAATCACATAAAACATTATTCTATGAAGTTGTAGAGCCTTTTTTAATTTAAGTGTAACCCGAATAAATAGTTTACTGATAATCTTTATAATATAATAGTATACAATAAAACTTGTCTTAATTGTTTCTCAAATTTTGTGGTTTCTTGTGCAAATAGTGCATTTTACTACACATAATTGTATTTTATTTTCGTCGGCATGTACACATAAAACATTATACTACCAAATTATTTTTTTAAATGAGTGTCACAAGTGCAAATGATACGTTTTTCTGCTAATTAGTTTATTATAAAACATTATTCGAAATCTAAAAGTGCTATAAAATGATTAAATATTGTTTAAATTAGGCACAGCTATTTTTAATAATAAATTTTCGACTAAATGTACAGTTTAGACAAAATGAGTAAATTCTAATTTCATTAAAAAAAAACTGTAGGTGATTGAATTTCTAGTAGGTACACTAGCTGTTGCCGGGGCTCCGCCCGCGTAAGGTTACATAGTACGAGTACATTTGTATACTTAAATTTCCAGGTCCAAAGAAAAATGATGTACAAGTCTTTTGGGATTACGACAACTCATCAAACGATGTTCCACTCTATATATACTCGATATCTACTCGTCATGATGACGTACCAGCGGAACGAGCTATTACTACGGAATAAGCTAACCTATAACACAAAGTGGTGTAGTGATTTTTGCCCGATACATTCAGAATATTCGATTGAATCTGACACGAGCTGTGACAAAATATTCCTTAGCAGTCGACCGGAAAAGCGCCGCCTCTAATTCGTACATACCAGGAAAAGATATTGAAATAATATCGGCAGAAAGTTTCGGATGAAACTGCAAGCTATCGAAGAACATCCTTTACAAGAAGATTCTGATCCGCCCAATTCCGTGCCACAACATACTCTTGTCCAACTCAGTCCGATACTGAGAGTACTGTGGTGGCATCACCCGCTCCATCAGATCGAAATCAATCATTTTATGGTGCAGACAACTCTGTTTCTGATATCACACCACGCCAATCAACAAAATGTTAGATAATTGGGCCGATACAAGAAGAAAAGGACAAAAAAACCTTGGATATGTGATAGTGCAAAACAAATGGGTCCGGCCGGCATGTTTCTGTAAATTTAAGTGCTTCATAAAAAATATGTAGTTACGTACAGCGGTTAGATATATTCAAAACGTTTTGGGAGTTGGGAGACAGAAGAAAACAATGGGAATATGTATTAAGGTGTACCTTAATACATATTCCCATTGTTTTCTTCTTCCGGTTTAAACACCTGTTCTTTTTCGCCTTGGTAGTATACCACCAAGGCGAAAAAGAACAGATGTTTAAACCGGGATACACCTAATAAGTTGTTGACGAGTATGTTTACCTGGGACATACAGTCCAGTTAGATAGGTCCAACTTCGAGAAAGAGGTCACTCGTCGAATCCGACTCGGCTGGGCAGCGCTTGAGAAGCTACTATCTTCTCATCCCAAATACCGCAGTGTCTCAAGACGAAAGTCTTTGACCAGTGTGTGTTGCCAGTGATTACATACGGATCTGAGACGTGGTCGGTCGTTCACTTTGGGCCTCGTGCGAAGGCTCAAAGTCACCCAACGAGCAATGGAGAGAGCTATGCTTGGAGTTTCCCTGCGAGATCGAATCAGAAATGAAGAGATCCGTAGGAGAACCAAAGTAACCGACGACATAGCTCGAAGAAATGTCTCCATTAAATGGCAATGGGCCGGGCACATAGCTCGCAGAACTGATGGCCGTTGGGGCAGAAAGGTTCTAGAGTGGCGACCACGAACTGGAAGACGAAGCGTGGGCAGGCTTCCAACAAGGTGGACCGACGACCTGGTAAAGGTTGCGGGCAACCGATGGACAAGGTCGGCTCAGGATCGAGAGTTGTGGAAAACCTTGGGGGAGGCTTATGTCCACCAGTGGACGTCTTTTGGCTGAGATGATGATAAACGGAATTATACATATTAGCAATGCTGCAATCATTGTTGCTTGCAGAACTTTTTAGTATATGAGGCAGATTTAAGATTTAATCAGCATACCCTACAACCTACCTAAGAAGGTACATAATTAATATCACACTTACGTGATAATAATTAAGTATCCTCTTATAGTCCTATAGTAATTCGTAATTATATACATTTTAAAGTTTTATATTTTAATTTTCGACCTAACATTAAATTTTTTATTATCTGTGACTGAACTATATTTAAAAATAATAATTAAAATAAATATTGTTGAGAGTATGAGACTTTTTAAAGTGATAAGGCTAGTACACGATGAAAATAAATATTATGTTAAGATTATTAAACTTTTTTTTAAATTGTTTATTAGTACATTATTTTGTATGTTTTAAGTTACTGTTTTATTTGTTCAATTTTATACTGATTTTATTAAAGTTGTAAAATCGTCAGCGTTTTTTATTTCGTTTCTTATTTATATAAGGTACCTATAATCAAATAAAATAATGTGTAGAGAGCATTCCATACGTGTTAAATTACACGTCGTTACTAAAATAATAAGGTATAAAAACAGAGACAATTACCTAAATTAAATACAAGAACTTCACGTAAAACATTGAAATAATTGTAAAATTCCATTAAATATTGTTTCATATGCAGATATAACGTGATTATTTTCGTCAAATAACGATCCATGTGATCTTAAGACAACTCTTCCGCTGTTTTCGTTGGCAGTACAACGTTGTATATGCACATACACTACCATACACTATCTATGCACAGGCATAGTTTTTAGAATAAATAATGATAACAACATGATCTGTATTGATTTATTTTCACACTGTAAAAATATTAAATGGCTACTGTCTTTCATAAAGGAGTTATAAGCAAATATGTGCGCGCAAAACTTCAAATCGCTCTACTGAAAAGTTAACATTTTGCAGATGAAACATTATTCTACTAATGGGACGATTTGTTCCATTTAGTGACATTATGTGTGATAACTTTAAACAGATAAGTTTTGTTTACCTTATTTATATAATCAATTGACATAGGGTATACTTTGGTTATTTAAATAAGTAACAAAATCTCTGTATCATTGTCTCTTAAAAAAATATAAAGTGCATTGAAAATAAACTAACAATGACTGACCTGTTGATCTAATGATTAGTGACCCTAACTGCTACGCCGTAGATCGTGAGTTCGTTTCCCACACGAGACAAAAATGGGACGGCAACACGCAAGTGAAAACTTTGGTATTGCAAGCGTCCATAGGCTACGGTCTGCTTACTACAGGCAGGCCGTATGCTTGTTTGGCAAATAACGTGCCTTTTTATTGGTAAAAGAATTCTCAAAATCGGTCCAGTAGATCCAGTAGATTACCCTCTAAAACGTCACAAACTTTACCTCATTATAATATAGTATAGACTAGTTGTTGCCCGCGGCTCCACCTGCGTGAATGTCGGTTATCGCGATTAAAAATAGCCTATGTGCTATTCCAGACTATAATCTATCTGCATACCAAATGTCATCCAGATCCGTTCAGTAGTTATTGCGTAAAAGAGTAACAAACATCCATCTATCCATCCTACTCACAAACTTTCACATTTATAATATTAGTAAGGATGTATAAGTATATGTCATTAGATCCAACCCTATAAAAGACATTGTGTACTAGAGGCCGGTGAAGATTCGCCAAGCACTCGACCGGTGGCTATTACGATGCATTAGTATAATTACATCGAACGAAACAATAACTCAACTTAACGATCCACCGACCGTTATATTTGTTACATTATAATGTGCTGGTTTAAACTAATCTTGTTAGCAATACAATTGAAGAAATTATTAATGACTGGGGGTCGCCCGCGACTTTGTCCGCGTGGTAATTTGGAATATTTTCCCCGATTTTGCAACTTCTCACTACTGCTCCGCTCCTATTGATCATAGCGTGATGTTGTATAGCTGTAAAGTACATCGAGCCCGCAACATAACAAACCCAACGCACGCACCACAACGCGCCGCCGGCACCACACTCGGCCAATCAGAAGTGCTACACATCGACCAATCACAGCGCGGCTGTAAATTACGTCGAGCCCGCGACACATCGAACACGACGCGCGCACCGCGACGCACCGCCGGCACCGCGCCCGGCCAATCAGAGGCGCTATGTTTAGACCAATTACAGATCAGTAGTTTTTAGTATAAATATAGGGACCATTTTTGTAAATATTCATTCGGAAACAAGAAGAGGAACAATAAACAACTAATAAGAAAAACGAAGTATTAATTAAGAAAAGAACCCCTACAGTCCACTACAAGTAGTCCCCAACAGTTGGACCTTCGAACCCGGATCAAGATGGTCATCACTAGAAGCCAGGCCGACGCAGAAGAATCATCAGAACGCCGCCAGAACGAGGAAGCGGAACTCCTGAGGCGGCAGAGGATCGAAGATGAGCGCCGACGCCGCCAGGCCCTAGGACCACCGGCTTCACCCAGCACGCACCGAGACACGGAGACTGGAAAGGGGGCTACGAACGACGCCCCCCCAGCACCTCCAGACCCCTGACTCCTGGAAACCTACCACGAACTGGTACACCAGGGCGTTCAGTGCGGTCCCAGCGCTCGACGGCTAGCGTTGCAGCTAGGGTGAGGTTGGCCGAACTGGAAGCCGCCGAGAAGCTGGCTGCCCTAAAGAAGAAGGAGCTGGAAATCGAAGCCGACCTGATAAAGAAGCGGTTGGCCGCAGACGTCTCAGCCCTCCACGACGAACAAGGAAGCATTCACGAAGACGCCGCCGACGACCCCCACCATCGGAAGGTGGACGAATGGCTACGAGCGAACCCCATCAGCGCCAGCCCCAGGAACAAGGAAGACCCAGGGAAGAACGGCACCTGCGCTTCGACCTTAGGGGCAGGTCACCCACTCCTACCAGAGCCAGGAGTATTGACCACCTCACAGAGGCCATGGAGAGGATGTCCAGGCCCAGGGTCAAGTGCGCCGAGCTACCCACGTTCTCCGGGACCCACACCGAATGGCTGACTTTCAAGGCCGCTTTTAGGGATTCCACTAGAATATATAGAATGACAGGAATTGAAAACTTACAGAGGCTGCGGAAATGCTTAGCAGGGGAAGCCCGTGACGTCGTAGCTGCGCTCCTGGCCACCGCCTCCGATCCTGACATCATCATCAGCACCCTCGAGCAGACCTTCGGCAGACCAGAAGTCATCATCGACAAGGCCTTCGAGGACCTGAGGAAGCTCCCGAAGCCAGGGTCATCAGCGGTGGACCTGAACAACTTCGCTGTACGGGTACAGAACGTGGCCTACGTGCTAAAGAGCATCGACCAGCATGGGTACCTGTATAACCCCGCGCTAACACGAGAGACCCTGAGTAAGCTCAGCCCTCACATCCAGGCACGGTGGTGTGACTACGCGACGGATCATGAGGAATCGAGGGAACCAGAGATCGTCATGCTCTCACAATTCCTGATGAGGGAGGCAGACCGAGCACTCAAACACTCTTATGTACCTTCCACAGCTCTCACAACATCCACCAGGAAGGAAACTAGACCTGCTGCTGCAACCCCTGGAACGAAGAGGAAGCCGAGTGCCGTGTTCAACGTCACCGAGCCCGACAGGGAGCAGCTGGACCAGTGCCCCAAATGCGAGCAGAACCACGAGCTACCCCAGTGCCCCAAGTACAAGGCACTGACAGTGGACCAACGCTGGGAGTTGGTAAAGAACAAGAAGCTGTGTTTCAGGTGCATCACAAAGAAACACCGCCGCAACTTCTGCAGAGCGAAGCCGTGTGGTGTGGAGCAGTGCCACCGCCCCCACCATGCAACGCTGCACCAGGATCAACAGCGAGCAGTGGGAGAACCAGTCACAGCATCCACCAGCTCCACGGAAGCAGTCCTGTCAGTTGCCGCCCGCATGACCTCAGAACCGAAGACAGTGCTACTCAAGATGTGTCCAGTCACCGTCGTGGGACCACGGGGGGAGGTCAGCACTTACGCCCTCCTGGATGAAGGTGCCACCATCTCGCTCATCGACGCCGAACTAGCGCAGCAGATTGGAGTGAAGGGACCAGCACAGCAACTCCGGATGCAGGGTGTCAACATGTCACAGACCGAAGTTGGAAGCCAGGTGGTGACCGTACAGCTGAAGGGATCTCAAGGTATGTCTCATGAACTAAGAGCTCGCACCATCAAGAACATGAAATTGCACCAACAGGCAGCACCGATCGCCCTGCTGGCGCACGAACACCTGCGAGACTTGCCCAAAGAACAAGTATGCTACGACCTAGCACGCCCTGGGATTCTCGTGGGAACCGATCACTGGGAATACATCGTGTCCCGGGAACTACGCATCGGCAAGAAGAATCAGCCGATAGCATCACGAACAACACTGGGATGGGTGATACACGGCACACTGCCACGCAGCATCATACGACGGAACGAAGACTGTGTGCTACACGTCCACACACCAAGACATGGTGAGAACACAGCGGACAACCACGATCAACAACTTCACAACCTCGTGGAACACCACTTCAGGATCGACGCGCTTGGTGTCGCTAATAAACCAAAAGTAAGCGACGCGAACCTCCGAGCGATGAATATGGTCAAGAACACCCTGAAGAAGTCAGCGAACGGCTACGAGATGGGACTACCCTGGAAGGAGGACGACATCAAGCTACCGCCTAGCTACGACTCAGCGTTACGCCGGCTGCACAAGATCGAGCAGAAGATGGACAGCAAGCTAGAGTTCGCAGCGGAATACACCAGGCAGATAGAAAACCTGCTACAGAAAGGATACGCGACACCCTGCGACGGCACCGAAAGAACTAGTGCCGTATGCTGGTACCTGCCGCATTTCGCAGTGCAGAATCCTAACAAGCCCGGGAAGCAACGACTCGTGTTCGACGCAGCAGCAAGGAGCCGTGGAGTCAGCCTAAACGACCACCTGCTGGAAGGACCCGATCTATTGATGTCCCTGCAGGGCATTATGTTCCGTTTTCGAGAAAAACAGGTAGCCATCACCGCAGACATTCAGGAAATGTTCCTTCAAGTGAAGATACGACCCGAAGATCAACCAGCTCAGCAGTTCCTATGGCGAGGGACCGAACGAGAGGCAGCACCACAACACTTTAAAATGACGAGTATGATATCCGGCGCAGTAAGTTCCCCATTCATGGCACACTACGTTCGAGATTATAACGCAAAGATGCACGCGAGTACTCACCCGCGCGCCCTTGAAGCTATCACTCGAAGCCACTATATGGACGACCTGGCAGCCAGCTACGACAGCGAACAGGAAGCTCGGCAAGTCGTCACGGAGCTAATGGAAGTACATGCAGCCGCCGGGTTTAAGCTACGAGGGTGGAACACCAACAAGGCCAGCGTACTACTCAACGTGCCCGAGGAATTGAAAGCCACGTCGCCCACCCCACTGGGGGGAGATGGACCGGAGAATAAGATACTCGGCCTCATCTGGAGCGCGGAAAAGGACGAACTGGGTTTCAACACCTCTATGAACAGGGTCCCAATCGAGGTACGTAACAGGAACCGCTCACCGACCAAACGGGAAGCACTCAGCGCGGTCATGTCGATCTATGACCCCCTAGGATTGTTGAGTCACTTCACCATACGAGCCAAGATCGTATTACAAAGCCTGTGGCGTCTGCAAATATCATGGGATGAACCCATACCAGAGGAAGAAAACGAGCTCTTCGCCGCCTGGTTGGAACGTCTTCCTGACCTCGACCGTCTCCGACTAGAACGATGCTACATGCTGCAGGGATGCCTGAACCTGGAACTGCACATACTATGTGACGCTAGCGAACAAGCATACGCCGCCGTAGCGTACTGGCGCATCACCCGACAAGACAGCAGCATCCAGATAAGCCATGTAGCCGCCAAGTCCAAAGTAGCACCACGACGCTCTCAGACCATTCCCCGCCTAGAACTACAGGCCGCAGTCATCGGAGCACGGTTGGCAGCCACCATCAAAAAGGAACATCGAGTAGAAGTACACAGAACGGTATACTGGACCGACTCAACCACCGTGATCCACTGGGTACGTCACGACGCACGACGATACACACCGTTCGTGGCCCACCGCCTCGGAGAGATCTCCGAGCTTACACATAGCAAGGAGTGGCGATGGGTACCGACCGAGCAGAATGTTGCGGACGACGCAACCAGGCTCACCCACACGTCGATCACTACGGAGGATAGATGGTTTCGAGGTCCAGCATTCTTATACCAACCTGAAGACCAATGGCCAGTCGAGAGGACCTCCGAAGAGGAGGAGGTAGAGGTACTCCATATCGTAGACGCGAAAGACAGTTGGATACCTGAACCCTCACGCTTCTCTAAATACGAAACTCTGGTACGAGCCACCGCTCGGGTATTAACTTTTGTCAACAGGTGCCGACGCCGATCAAGTCGTATGGAGAACGAACATATAGAACAGGCAGAACGAGCAGTCATTCAACACGCACAAAGAGAAAGCTTCGAGGAGGAAATAACAAGACTGGAATCCTCACGCCCCATCACAAAGTCAAGCCGGCTGTACAAACTGGACCCAGTGCTGGTGGACGGAGTCTTACGGCTGAGGGGCCGCATAGGAGCAGCTACCGTACCTTTGGATACCAAGCAGCCCATCATCCTGGACGGACGTCACCACATCACCCGACTCATAGTGATGCGGGAACACTGCGCCGCCGGACATGGTGCGAGAGAGAGGGTAACCAACGACCTGAGACAGCGGAACTGGATTATCCACCTGCGACCCACCGTGCGCACCATCGAACGGGAATGCGCCTGGTGTCGAATCCGTCGAACGAAACCGGAAGTACCGGCAACTGGAGACCTACCCCGCGCCCGTCTTGAACCGTTTCAACGGCCTTTCACTCACTGCGGGCTAGACTATTTTGGACCCATCATTGTGAAGATAGGACGTCGCCGAGAGAAACGATGGGGAGCGTTGTTCACCTGCCTCACCTCCCGTGCTGTGCACCTGGAACTCGTCGCATCATTGTCAACGAACTCGGCCATCATGGCACTTCGACGGATGGCAGCAAGAAGGGAATGGCCGCGAACCATGTACTCTGACAACGCGACCAACTTCCATGGTGCAGACACAGAACTACGGGTAGCCTACGAAGAATGGAAACCAGCTTTACGAGAAATAGGACAACTACATCGCATGAATTGGCGACTCGTACGCTCAGTAAAAGTGGCCCTAGCTGCGACCCTAAAAGAAAAGGAACCGACTGAAGAAGTGCTGGGAACTCTCCTGACCGAAGCCGAGTTCAGCATTAACGCCCGGCCATTGACACATGTAAGTGTAAACCCAGACGATCCCGAGGCTTTAACCCCAAATCACTTTTTATTAGGATCATCAGCTGGACTGCCAACCACGGGACCATGCGAGGACACCGACCGCCGAGCCTGGAGAGCCAGCCAAGCACTCGCCGACCACTTCTGGCGACGCTGGGTGCGGGAGTACCTGCCTTCGCTGACACCACGCGGCGGGTCAGCCAGTCAGCACCGACCACTGCAAGTTGGCGACATAGTGGTCGTGACCGACCACACCCTACCAAGAAACGTATGGCCACTGGGTGAAGTCACTCGTGTCTATCCGGGACCAGACGGCGGCATCCGGGTGGCAGACATCAGAACGAAAACCGGAATCTTCAAACGACCAGTCAGCAAGCTCGTCGTACTGAAAGGAGTCGCTACGCAGGCTGCGCTGGGGGGAGAACTGTAAAGTACATCGAGCCCGCAACATAACAAACCCAACGCACGCACCACAACGCGCCGCCGGCACCACACTCGGCCAATCAGAAGCGCTACACATCGACCAATCACAGCGCGGCTGTAAATTACGTCGAGCCCGCGACACATCGAACACGACGCGCGCACCGCGACGCACCGCCGGCACCGCGCCCGGCCAATCAGAGGCGCTATGTTTAGACCAATTACAGATCAGTAGTTTTTAGTATAAATATAGGGACCATTTTTGTAAATATTCATTCGGAAACAAGAAGAGGAACAATAAACAACTAATAAGAAAAACGAAGTATTAATTAAGAAAAGAACCCCTACAGTCCACTACAAGTAGTCCTCAACAATAGCCTTCCTGGATAAATGCACTATTCAACAAAAAAATATTTTTTCTAATCGAACCAGTACTTTCTGAGATTAGCGCGTTCAACCAAACAAACAAACAAAGAAACTCTTCAGCTTTATAATATTAGTATAGATTCAAACATGGTTCAGGGTTGTAATGTTTTAGATAGCTAATAGTATCAAGTGTCCTCCTAATCGTATATCGGTCACAACGGCTAATCTCGACGGAAATTAGCCATCGCAAGCCATCTGCGCAGGAAATATTTTAGTACACAAATGTGTGTGCAAATATAGGCATTCTCTGACGCTCATACTCCGATGGGACGGCAATCCGACACGACCGGAGAGAGATCAGACATTAGACTATCGGCTTTCCGAGGCGCAGAGGTGTAAACACCACCACTTTCCAAATTTCGGACATCTTCTTATTGTGATTTTTTTGATAATCTGAATATGTATTTTAAGCCCAACGCCCATGTTCGTTTTCCGGAATCGAACGCGGGACCTAATGATCAGCAAACGCACTTAACGACTACTAACCACCAAGGAGGCCATTAAAGTTTTTTTTTTTAGGAACTACCAATGTACATATACATAACATAATATAACTTCTTTTTATTGACTTGTGCTTAATAGTACAGACTTAAGTAATAGAGGAATTATGTCTTATGCTATTATTATTATGTAATTGTTATGTCATGATTGCCATATACCTACCTACTTTGTTACTGAGCCTATTTCCAGTTTCAGATAATTCCTAATTCCAGTCTCCGTTTTGCTATTAAACGATTGTATGAATATTTAAGCTTGGAAGAAAGAAAGAAAGAAAAAACATTTATTTGGTGAAACAAACACAAACAAGAAGGCCATAAACAAAAAACAAAACAATAGTACCTAACAAATAAAATAAAAATAAAAAGCCGGTTCCTGTGTGTGTTCTGTCACACCAAAAGGGTGTCCAGCTCAGCATGTGCTAGGTTTTTTGGACCTAGCGCTGGTATTCTGCTGAATCCCTAGACGTCTGGATGTCAAGCAAACTACAATACCTTGGTGTGTGTGTGTGTGTGTGTGTGTGCGTGTGTGTGTTAAAATTATAATATTTAAATTAATTATTTGTATTAGAATTAAATAATGATGATCAAGGAAGGAAAATGCAAAGATTTTTACGATGAAATATAACTAAACTACCTAAGTAGATTGTTATTAAACTGGTATTACAAATTGATTACTGTTTCTTAAACTATTGCAAAACAACAAAGGACTGAGTTAGGTATCGAATACTAAAGTGTAATTAGACATAGCTGTGGGCAGTCGACTTGTTGTAAAACTATTGCGAATGTCACATAAATTGTGCAGCTCGACATGGGGCCCGGTGTAGTGGTGCCGCATGCCGCATGGCAACAAAAGACATGAGTATAAAAATATTGTATAATAATAGTGTTTTATTAGCTATAAACAAGAACTATTTGAGGAATTGCCCGCCTTATTTAGTGTCATAGTACTTATGATGGTCATAAAAAATAATAATACGTAGGTACCTATTGTCATATTGTTTGCAAAACACTTAGTGAAAATGTTACTTAGTCGCTAAAAATTTGCAAGAAAATGAAAGCTGCACCTATTTTATGATAAAGCAGATATATCAGAAGCATCATTTAGGGATGCGTTTTGCAAAAAAACCTTTTCTTATCCCAGGGATATTACATTTAATTCATTGGTGTCCAAAAATGGGTCGGCATCACGCAAGTGACACCTCCTATGCTTGTTTGCCACTCAGGTAGTATAAAAATAAACCCCTACATTATATACTTGCATTGCAATTGATCTTTAGGTATACTAAATTAGGAATTAAAAAATGGTTCATATGGGTGCGTGTTTGTATGAGTGCGCGGGCGCAGCGGCCGGTGTGTCGCCGAACGCCTATAAATCGTTCGCTTTATCTCGTTGACATTTATCGGTATTTAATTATGCTATACGCTTCATGAACCCAAACCCAATAGGTATGTGCGACGACTTTTTTTTTTTTTTTTGCTGTTTATAAATACGCATAGCTGTCAGTAGTGTAATATATGTACTTAGAGTCGTAATGTACAAGTATTTACCATGCGTTTAATCTATACTAATATTATACAGCTGAAGAGTTTGTTTGTTTGAACGCGCTAATCTCAGAAAGTACTGTTTCGATCCTGATCCTGATATTCCTGTTGAATAGTGCATTTATCCAGGAAGGCTACAGGCTATATAACATCACGCTATGATCAATAGGAGCGGAGTAGTAGTGAGATATGTTGCATAATCGGGGAAATGTACGTTCCAAATTACCACGCGGACGAAGTCGTGGGCGACCCCTAGTTAAAATTATAAATGCATACTGACTGAGGTAGAGGGTGGAGCCATGGGCAACAGCTAGTTCTCTATAATTTTCAGAAATGTAAGAATAAGAACTGGACAAACACGAAATAACCTTAATATTCTACAGTTTTTGTTATACAACATGACTTTTTATTGCATGGCGGATATAAATGACCTTTCAAATAACTGTAACTTTTATTGTTAGTCAGTTATAGGCATGGGAAAACATAAATGCAATACTTCTGTATGGTCGTCGATGGTACGCTCTTTGCACACGAATGTCACATTAGTAAAAGACGAACTCAAACTCAAACTCAAACTCAAAGTCATTTATTCATTTAGATCAAATACATGATACTTATGAACGTCAAAATAAACAAAAGTCAGCATATTTTTTCCTACGGCTAGCTTATGTGTTATTCCAGACCATAAACTATATCTGTGCCAAATTTCATCCAGATCCGTTCAGTAGTTTTTACGTGAAAGAGTAACAAACATCCATCCATTCATCCATCTATCCATCCATCCATCCATACTTAAAAACTTTCACGTTTATAATAATATATTAGTAGGATAGAAAACTCTTTATTGTGCACCAATTACATTAATAATACCAAGCCAAGCAATACCAATAATACCATACTCCAAGTGTATGGATGAGACCCGTGCACAGCAGTGGGAGATGGGCAAATATTTGTCCTGGGTGGCAATCGAACCCACGACCTTCGGCGTTGCTACGCCGAACGTCAGAGTCACTACCACTAGACCTACAGAGCCTCTAGACAAGTGGCATAAGCGACAGTCGAATGGAAAAGTCAAAAAAGAAAATGTATGGGATTTGACGTAAGTTTACGACATTAAATTGCTGAGTCACGTCAAATTACATTCATTTTATTTTTTGACTTTTCGATTCGACTATCGTTTATGCCACTTGTCTAGAGGCTCAGGTCAGTCAATATTTCCCAACGTTTCTAATATAATGTATGTCTACGTCCACGTGCACATGTTTCGCATGTTTATCTGCATTTCCCGACATGACGTTAGATCGCGTATCTCGTCGCGTCGGCAAACTTCTGACGCGGCGTACTCACCTGCACGTCCTGTACTTACCACTAATATAATTATATAAATTATACTATGTAAATATTACTTATTATATTTATACCTTGGATAACTCACACGCGGCCATCTGATAGCAAACTAGGTAGAGCCTGTAGGTAACTGCTATGGCAATCAGGCAATTGAATTATGTATATAATTATGTATGTTATAGTCAAAACACTAAACCGGTTAAAAGTACTTTTGACTAAAAAATCAGTCAAAAGTATTTTAACGTAAAGTATTTTTATTTAAATAAGTACTTTTGACCTTTTAATATCAATCAAAAATACTTTTAACCAACGTGTTTGGTTAAAAATACTTTTGACTGATTTTTTAGTCAAAAGTACTATTGACTGGTTAAGAGTTTTGCCTGTAACATATACCTACATATACAATGCTATTCTTGGTGTAGTTAAATATTGAAACAGTCCAAATTTGTTTTTATTAGAAGAGTAAAAAGAAGTAAAAGAAATGACGAAACTCACGATGTTGGAAGCTGTTTTTTTTTAAATTTGGCACAGTGATAGATTATGGTCTGGAACAACAGAACAACACATAGGCTACTTTTTACAGCGATAACCGACAATCACGCGGGCGGAGCCGCGGGAAATAGCTAGTTTAATAATAATAATAGCAACCCATATATGTCCCACTGTTGGGCACGGGTCTCCTCTCCTCTATCAAGAGAGAGGCTTAGGCCTTAATTATTCATTTATATAATTAAAATATGGTCTTTTTAATCGCCAGATAGATACAATATTTTGTAAATTACAATTATGGTAGCATGCAAAGTGATGCAGTCAAAACACAGCGATCGGTGACATTCTAAATGGTTTGTTATACTAAATTTTTTTGGAAAATATTTAACTAGGTAAGTAGGTAGGTATTCAACTTATCACACCTTGGACTAATATTAACATGTCAACAAAGCACAAAGGAGTAAGGACACCAGAGCGTCATGCGTCATGGCGTCCCGCCTCTCAGTCTATAAAAGGTACTCTGTGGTCCCGCCAGTCAATGATCCAACGGTAACAGTGCCTGAATGGGAAGTATCAGGGATGTCAAACCGTTTTTGTGTCTCTTCAAGGTTGTCACATTGATCGGCATGGAGGACTGCGCCGAGACATGAATATAACACAGAGTCGGTGTATAAAACTTGTTCAGGGTTGTCGCATTTATTTTATTATATGTATACTAACTGTTGCCCACGGTTTCGCCCGCGTGGATGTCGATAATAGCGATAAAAAGTAGTCTATTCTCTATTTCAGACTATAATTTATCTCTATGCCAAATTTCATGTAGATCCGTTCATTAGTTTTTTCTTCAAATTGTTACAAACACACATCCATCGTCACAAATTTTCACATTAATAATATTAGTAGAAAAAAAACATTTTAGTAGTAGGATTGTACAAAGTACGTAGTGAATTCGTAGCTCCCGCAAAGGATATATATCATATTACGTAAACTATTACATATTTATTTATATAAATACCTAAGCTATAAGTGAGATTATTTTTTTTCTATTAAGCACTAGCGCTACCCTTGTAGTGCTAGTGCTACCCTTGTAAAACCCAGGCGGGTGCCTGGGTTTTACAAGGGTAGCACTAAAACAAAAAACCCCAAACAAGATCATCCGTAGGCTTATCTGAAGGTTGCCTGAAAATTTTATCAAAATCAGTCCAGCCGTTTAGTGTAAGAAACAATGACACATCGATTATTTATGTATAGATATGCTCGTCTTTGAATATTGTTGACGACACTTGCCTAGGTAGTGTTCATTCGCAATTTAAAGATTCTAAATACCTAGAACTAATCATGAAACAAACTATGTATGTCAATTACTTGCATAGTCAACATACGTACCTTCGCTGTACACATTATGAAGGCGGAAGCCAGCGCTTTATAAAAAAACTACTAAGAAGGCAAACAAGCATACGGCCCGCCTGATGGTAAGCAGTTACTCGCGCGTTGCTGACCCTTTAAAAACCTTATAACTCCTTTCTTGAAGAACCCCATGCAATAGCGCGGCTTCATTCATAAAGGAGGAATGTTCACTATATTATGCTAATATAACAATTAAAAGATTTCCCTACCGTTAAATGTTACTTACTTTTAATGGATACTCATTAAAATCAAGCTACTTTAAGTTACTGATTTAAAATTATAATCGTGTACAAGCCACAGCCTGTCAAGTTGATCGGAAGTGTACTGCAGGATATTCAAGAAATTAACTTTTTATTTCCATTCGTTATAGGGTTGTCACATCGATAGTCACGGAGGAATGAGTACATTAAATGATTAAGAGTCTGTTCTGAGGTAAATAGGGTTGCCGAATAATTAAAAAAATAATTTTGAACTTTGTAAAAATTGTGTGATTCATAAATGGTTGTCCCGAGTCTAGGTGTACTTCATTACTTAGGTTGTAAGTCCCCTGTGTCACAGGGCTTGTTCTCTAGTGCAGGAGCAAAAAAAAGATGGATACTTATCTAAAATAAACATTTTAATCTGTTACTTTAGATGTAAGTCTTCCATATAATACATTAAAAAGAATGAGTTCGAATTTATGATGATCAAACGCAAGTGATTGTGACTGTACTTTATGTAGGAGTACAGTCTGTAGGAGATACTAAAGGTATTTTTTGTATAGGTATTTTCTGCTCAGGGCAGTCAATCTTATCGAAAATTAATGACCTGTGAGGCATATTAGCATATATCATAGTGCACAAACATATGCGCAAAAACAGATGATATACATACCAACTATTCCTCATTCTCATAGTTTGCTGAGATGGCAATTCAATTCTGGATTCTAAACGACCTTTTCAAAGCACGAAAGAATCTTGATGTATTTTTAGTACTTAAATGGTCACCCATCTACGAATTGATCGCGGCCCGTAAGCTTAATTAAACTTCGCATATATATTGATCAGAGCGGCTTTTACTTACCTGCAAGTCCCCCACTTAATTTATAATAATATACAAAACAAGTAATATTTGTCGTAAGTAAATAGCTTCTTATTTGTATCTAGATAACCAATCTTTAAAATATGATTATCGTTAAAAGCTTTAATACTTAAAAGCTGTATACGAAATTATAATTTTGGTTATATATAGTTGTGGCCGTGGCCATAAATTGACTGAAATATAGTACATGGACAATGCACCAGATTATTTGTAATATAAATAATATGAATAGCCCCGATTAACTTAAACACAGAATTAAACATGGTAGCCGAAGTGTACCAGACCATTAAAGAAACAGCGGAGACATAAGTTACATTTCAAAACCAACGTTCATGATTTTACGCAACCCAACAATATTTATTTCATCGACCAACATTAAAACTGCATTTTAATATGTTAATAAGCCATTAAAATATATTATTTGCATCATTAATGCTAACGGAATGTATAAAACAAAAATTTGCATAATAATCTGAAGTAAAGTTAATTAAGCAATTAAAGTTTTTACGAAAGGTTTTATAGTTGTGTATGTTTGTGACAGCCCTAGGCGTGTGACGTCACAAAGCTCGCCGCTTGCGCGTGGGCAACTCGTCGGGACACCGCAATGTCTTCATGACTTGTGGAAGAATTGCAAACGTTGTATTTTATTTTTATTAAACTTTAATTTTCGTTTTATTAAATGTTGGGATAATTATTTTTGTACTGAATAAAAAATATTTGACTTTTATAGAACAGTTTTACCAAGCTACAGAAATAATAATTCTTGTTTGTACCTAGTTTTTTTTTTATGTTGTGGGGTACGCTGAGTTTAAAATTATCTTATTTTTTTATAGCAACTGTCACTCCACCATTAATTCTTGTGTTGCGTCAGTCTTGCAATGAAATCGCACGCAAATAGGTGCAATTTATTTATGAGTCAAGAAGTTTAACCTGTACTCACCCACAGGAACATAACTACACCACTATGTGTAGATATTTGGCTGTGGTCTTCTGTAAAGTAGAGGTCTTTCCCCAGTCGGGCTTACTCAATAGTGGTGCCCTACCTCTCTGAATAGAGTATATAGTTGCTTTAGTGACACTGCTCTATTAACAAATAGACATCAATATAGCAAAAACACCAACCTTATGTTAGCATACACAATAATATACAATTTATTTATTACTCGAGATAGTACAATTTATACACAATTCATATGGCAACACAAAATATCATATATTTTAAAATAAAACGGCGCGGCTCATTACTTTTCTTGACTACTGACGACAAAGGTGGACTCGAGACACTAAAAGTTTATAATTATATTGAGAATAAATAGATTGAGAAGTGTTGGAGTGCGTATTAATTCTTACAGTCAGAAGTGGAGTTTTGTATCGACGTGCTTGATGCTGCGGTTTCCTGAACCAAGGACTGTATAAGGTCAGAACTGATTGCATTATTACCTACATTTCGCCGTGATATTGTGAATAATTTACTTAGCAAATGAGTTGAAACTATTAACACGTTCTACTTTATGTTGAATATTAAACAATAATAAGGAATTATTGTGAAGGAGTTGTAATATAGAACTATTACTTATATCATTTGATGGAACTGGATGCTGTTTGAAGCGGTTACTATTTAAATAAGTGAGCTGCAAATGAACTTGTAAAACTTATTGTTTTATTTTTAGGTTATAATTGTATATTGTATTATTTAAACTTTTTGTAACTGTTATTACTTTGAATCACTTACATTAATTTAAACGTGATAATGGGCAAATCTAAACGAAAGCGACGCGATCCAAGTAGTGATAGTTCGTCTTCAAGTTATAGTGATAGTGATGATTACCACAGTAAGACGCGCTATAATAAAAAACGGCGTCATAGCAAGAAGTATAGCAGTAGCCACAGATATAGTAAAAATTCAAAAAAAGAAACGCGTTCTAAACGATCTTCCCGGAAAAGCGTTAATCGTGAATCGACTAAAACACCTCCGTTGTCTTCTTTGGCAGAATTACATACATCACATATTCCCAGTGCTTCTGATTTAATTAATAGTAATAACTTATTAAACAATACTCCAATACATGTGAATAATTCTCTTAATAATCCTGCATCGATAAACGCTTCTAATTTTTGGGCTCAAAATAATTTTCCCGTAGCTTTTAGTGTAGTGCCTGAGTTTGACCCCAGTGACAATAGTCAAACTATAGAGAATTGGATAAACAAGGTCAGTGAATGCGCTCAAATTTATTCTTGGAATGATCGCCAAATATGCCACTATGCACTTCCCAAATTAAATGGGTTAGCTAAAAAATGGTACCAGGGTTTACCATCAGTCTTATTTAGTTGGCATGAGTGGACACAAAAACTTAAATTAGCTTTCCCCTCCAACGAAAATTATGGAGACCTTCTAATGACAATGTTAAAGCTTAGATGTAGGTTTGGCCAGGCGTTAGAACATTATTATTATGACAAAATGACACTTATAAATAAATGTGAGATAACCGGTGTTAAAGCTGTTGGCTGCCTTATACATGGTATTGATGACAAATTTGTACGAATGGGAGCAGGAGCTTGCATGTTTAATGAACCGGAACAAGTCCTGAATTACTTGCGTACAGTGTCGCAACATGAGAATAATGCAACAACCTCTAATTTTCGCAACCGGAATAATGTACCACCTAAGAATTTTAATAGGGTATTAAATGAACAGACAAAACCTAATACAAGCGATAGTATACGATGTTTTAATTGTAATGAAGTAGGGCACATAAGTTTAAAATGTAACAAACCAATTAAACGTTGTAATTTCTGTCTTAAACTAGGGCATGATACTAAAGACTGTCGTAAAAGAAACGCGAATAATAGTGACGATTTAGCTAAACCTAATATTGATAAAGACCATAGTAAGTCTATCATGTGCATTAATAACAGCGAGTCTCCTAATTCAAAGTATTTCAAAGATGTCAAAATAAATAATGTTATTCTGCAAGGATATATTGACCTTGGCAGTAAATGCACTCTTATACGAGAATCAAATGCAAGATTTTTAATCAATGAATGGGATATTAATAATTTACCTATCCTACAAGGATTTGGCAATTCAGCTGTGAAGCCCTTAGGAAAGTTCAAAGCTATTTTAGAAATTGGTTTAGTTAAAGTCGAAACAGAAATTCTAGTTGTCAATGATCATTATTTACAAACGTCAATTTTAGTAGGGCAGTCTTTTACAGAAAAACCAAATGTTATACTATTAAAAACAACAGATGAACTTATATTTATGCATACACCAGATGTTAATGATAATGAACTTAAAATAAAAGTATATGCCGAAGATGATAAAGTTATAAAGCCTAAAACTGTGATGCCAATAGACGCTATTACCAATGATACATATAGTGGGGGTTTATTAGTGCATTATAGCCTTCGAATTTTACCTCAAAATGAATACATTGTTTTATCTGGGGTTTTTGAATTTAAAGCGGGTAAAGGCTATTTAATGCTGGCAAATTTAACATCTAACGATTTAAAAATTAAAAAAGGAACTTTATTAGTTCGGGGACAAACATATAAGGAAATAAATAACGAGTATATAGGATTTACAACTGAAACTAAGAATTATGAGAACTTACCTTTATTAGATGTGAAAATTAGTTCGGATATGACAGAGCAACAAAGATTGAAATTATTTGATTTACTTAAAGAATACAGGGATTGTTTTGCAATGAATTTATCAGAGTTAGGCAAGACTAATTTAGCAAAAATGGATATTACATTAACAGATGATAAGCCTGTAGTATATAATCCGTATAGAATATCTCAAACTGAGCGTGTCCAATTAAATAAAATCATCGAAGAACTACTTTTAAATGGTATTATTCGCGAAAGCACATCAGATTATGCGAGCCCCGTTATCTTAGTTAGTAAGAAAAATGGAGAAAAACGTTTATGTATCGACTATAGAGCCTTGAACAGAAAAACGTTAAAAGATAAATATCCGTTGCCTCGTATTGAAGACCAACTAGATAGATTAGGCGGCAACAAGTATTTTATAAGCCTTGATCTTACTTCGGGGTACTACCAAGTGGCCATGAGTGAGGCCAGTAAACGATTTACTGCATTTGTAACTCCGGATGGTTTGTATGAGTTTGAAAGGATGCCGTTTGGACTTGCCAATGCTCCTAGTGTTTTTCAAAGAACAATCAATTGTATGCTTAAGGGTAAACAAAATTTAGCGTTGGCATATATGGATGACTTATTAGTAACGTCTCGATCAATTGAAGAGGGTTTAGATAAGCTAGAAAAGGTCTTTCAATTATTAAGGTCCTCTAATCTAACATTAAATCTAAAAAAATGTGACTTCTTTCAGACTCGTATAAATTATTTGGGCTACGAGATTAGTTCGGACGGTATACGACCTGGGACTATCAAAATTCAGGCTGTTGTAGACTTTCCTCTACCCAAAAATGTCCACGAGGTTCGACAGTTTGTTGGGCTTACAAGTTACTTCCGACGTTTTATTCAAAATTACTCTATGATTGCAAAACCTTTGACGATTCTTACAAAAAAGAATGCTTCTTGGTGTTTTAATGAACCCCAAATAAATGCCTTTAATGAATTAAAGAGTAAATTGACCACACGACCTGTTTTGGCTCTTTATGACCCTGAGGCTGAATTAGAAATTCACACTGACGCTAGTAAAATCGGCATAGGGGCAATTTTGTTGCAACGCTCAAATTTAGATAAAATATTTCATCCCATAGCGTATTATAGTAGACAAACTACATCAGACGAAAGTAAGCTACACTCATATGAACTGGAAACGTTGGCAGTAATTTGTGCTTTAAATCGGTTTAGGGTTTATGTTTTGGGTAAATCATTTAGGGTTGTCACTGATTGTGCGGCCATACGCAGCACTATGACAAAAAAGGATTTAATACCGAGAGTAGCTCGATGGTACATATTGATGCAGGAATATGACTTCACTGTAGAACACCGCAATGGTACTAATATGAATCATGTTGATGCACTGTCACGCAACCCACATACTTCTGAATCGCATGATATAATTAAGGTGGTAGATGTTTTATCAATAGATGACGATGCGTGGTTGCGCACAGTGCAGGACCAGGATTCTGAAATACAACGAATAATTAATATCTTGAATGATTCAGAAACAAGAGACATTGTCGAGATTCATAAGAACTATACTGTTAAGAATGGTCGTTTGTACAGAATAACTAGTGATAAAAATGATGTTATCAATTTAAAGTGGGTGGTTCCTAAGTCAGTTAGGTGGCAAATAGTTCGAATGAATCACGATGATGTCGGTCACTTCGGATTTGACAAGACTTACAGTAGAATTAATCAGATCTATTGGTTTAAAAAAATGAGACGTTTTATTAAAAAGTACTGTAACTCGTGCTTAAACTGTGCTCATAATAAGTTGCCTACTGGAGCTAAAGAAGGGGAGCTTCATCCGATCCCAAAAGTTAATAAACCGTTTGATACCATCCATACCGACCACTGCGGGCCCTTTCCCATTAGTAAAAAGAAAAATTGTCATATCTTAGTAATCATAGATGCCTTTACGAAATTTATTTACATAAAGCCAGTTAAAAATGTTAAAAGTAGTACAACTGTTCAAGTATTTACGGAATATTTCTCGCTGTTTGGAGTACCACGTCGTCTCATATCTGATCGTGGTACCAGTTTTACAAGCAAGGAGTTTTCTGATTTTATTACAATTAGGGGCGTAAAGCATATTCTAAATGCTGTTGCTTCTCCCAGGGCTAACGGCCAGGTTGAGAGGTACAATCGGACCATAGTAGATGCAATAACAGCTGCAAATCATAATAGACCAGAAAATGAATGGGATTTGTGTTTACCACAAATACAATGGTCTTTGAATAATACCTTAAACAAATCAACCGGCCGTACCCCTTCTGAAATGTTATTTGGTGTTCAAACAACCAGTGTCTCGGATAGTTTCATGAATTCACTCGTCTCAGAAGCCCATACCCCGTTAGATCGTGATGAAATTAGATCAGATGCAGACTTACGAATTCAAAAGAATCAACGGGAACAGAAAGAGCGTTTTGATAAATCCCATAAGCAACCAACCGAATATAAAGTAGGCGATTTAGTACGTGTCGAAAAAGATATTCGTACAGATCCTGGACACAGTCGTAAACTAATACCTAAATGTGTAGGGCCCTATAGAATTTCTAAAGTAATCGGTAATGATCGCTATGAAATCGAAGACACGCCTATTACCAGAAAAGAAGGCTGCAAACCTTATAGGTCGGTTTATGCCATCGATAGGTTACACCCATGGCTTGTTTATAATCATGATGCCCTGTCAAGTGATTCAGAGTAAGAGAGACTATAATAATAGTGTACGAACGTAAAAATTGTGATTTGAGTACTTTATAAAATGTGACCGTGTGATATAATCATGATACTGTAGTTATAAATAATATGTATTAGAGGAATTTTATGTTTACTTTGATATAATACACAGATTATAAAAAGTGATAAAATAAGAATATGATAGTGATAGAATACGAAAGTTATATTATAATAAGAAAGTTTATGAGTAGAGAAAAGAATAAAGTGATAATAGTTTTTAAGAATCTGGTTATTATTTAGTTTGAATAAATAGAGTATATATTGTGAGCGAATTAAACTAACCTATTGAAATATATATAAATAAATATAAAATTATATGAGCGATTTATTACGGGTATGAATACCCTTAATAATAAAACAGTGTGATATGAGTGATTGACTACTAGTGAGAGTCCTTATAATATGTAGTAAATGCTTAGTGATATTAGTGAGTCGCTATAGGTGAGAGTGCCTGTAGTCGATGTTTAGTCATAAGAGAGAGTCGCTATAGGTGAGAGTGCCTGTAGTCGATGTTTAGTCATAAGAGAGAGTCGCTATAGGTGAGAGTGCCTGTAGTCGATGTTTAGTCATAAGAGAGAGTCGCTATAGGTGAGAGTGCCTGTAGTCGATGTTTAGTCATAAGAGAGAGTCGCTATAGGTGAGAGTGCCTGTAGTCGATGTTTAGTCATAAGAGCGAGTCGCTATAGGTGAGAGTGCCTGTAGTCGATGTTTAGTCATAAGAGAGAGTCGCTATAGGTGAGAGTGCCTGTAGTCGATGTTTAGTCATAAGAGAGAGTCGCTATAGGTGAGAGTGCCTGTAGTCGATGTTTAATTTTAAGTGAGTCACTACAGGTGAGAGTGCCTGTAGTTAATGTTTAGTTATAAGAGTTTATCATTAGAGGAGAGAATACCTAGCTTTATATGTGCTTTTGTTTAATTTAAACGCGAGGCCGCGTTTGTTGTCAGGATTAGCCGAATGTTAGCATACACAATAATATACAATTTATTTATTACTCGAGATAGTACAATTTATACACAATTCATATGGCAACACAAAATATCATATATTTTAAAATAAAACGGCGCGGCTCATTACTTTTCTTGACTACTGACGACAAAGGTGGACTCGAGACACTAAAAGTTTATAATTATATTGAGAATAAATAGATTGAGAAGTGTTGGAGTGCGTATTAATTCTTACACTTAGATAAACCACACGCGTGGTTTTGTGGCTTAAGTGGTTAAGTTCTATTGAAGCTACTAAATGCGTACACGCCATTCCTTTCACTACTTTGAACATTAAATGTTAGCATAACCCTTTAAAATAATTATTAGACGCACACTCGGCTATATATACTAGCTGTTGCCCGCGGCTCCGCCCGCGTTGATGTCGGGTATCGCTGTAAAAAGTGCCTAAGCCTATGTGTTATTCCAGACCATAATCTGTCTCTGTGCCAAATTTCATCCAGATCCGTTCAGTAGTTTTTACGTGAAAGAGTAACAAACATCCATCTATCCATCTATACTTACAAACTTTCACATTTATAATAATATAAATAGTCAAAGTCAAAAGTCAAAGTCATAAAAACAAATGCCAGCATACTTTTTTCCTACGGCCAATTCACTGACTATGGTAGGGCCTCGAGAAGAATTGGCAAGAAACTCAGATATAAATATAATAATATTAGTAGGAAGTAACTTCATAATAATAATTTTGAATTAACTCATTTACTCATGTAATAAATGATTATAAGCAGTTTTACTGTATTCTAATTTTGAACGTTGGCAATACCGAGGGCATCACACAAAAAAGATTAACACCAAGGTTTTTGGGTTGGGGTATACCTGGAATAGGAAAACGTTTCTTTTAAAAACGTATCCTTAAATAAGCACTGGAGACCAGTACTCACGCACAGGATCTTATTTGACTGTGGTCTTTTGTAAAGTTAGAATCTGATAGAGTCCTTCACTAGTTGGGCTTGCTCGGTTGTATAATACCTCTCTTAAACATAATAAGTATATAACCTTAAGTTTTTACACGGTGACCGCACATAACATTCAGGGGCCTAATTTCAACATAATCGAACCGTCAACCCGTCATTAAGGGTACTCAAAAATGTCATCTATCTACAAAAACGATGCGTTTATCTATTTAGCTTGAAATCCCGTCGGAATGACAATGTTCCTGCCACAAAAAACTCACGTCCTCCGTCGACTAAATTACACCTATAATCAAAGCTTGATTACAGCTTACGTGACGACAACGAGACGATATGACATTGAGATTACATTTTGCATTGACAAGTTTGTTGTCTGATAATATAATATAATATTTTGGTTACAGCAGCAATATCAAAACTATAAAAGTTGAAAACCGACTCCGAAAATAAGCTAATTAAGATTAAGCCCAAATGAAACCATTATTTTCACCCATTAACGTAGAGAGCTAGATCCTAGAGGCTCATACCTATGAACATAATGAACATCGCTTAATAATAATTTATTATCTACTCTTAATTTACTTTTTCATAGATTTTCCGGAGTCTCTGAATTTTTAGTTTTGCATTTTTTTAATGATCTGCTAAATTATCAAAGAATGATTTGAAAAGACCGGTTAAAAGAACGAAAATGTTTTTGTTCACGTAGTGTTAGCTAAGTAGACGTGAAAAATATAATTATGTTCTTTTCTTCGTTACTGCTTACACAATGTTTAAAACTGTTCGCATGGCTTGCAATCATGGCATGGCTACGATTTTACTACAGTCGTAACGTAGCAATAATATCGTAGCCATGGATCGTAGACGTGTCGTAGGGTATAACTATACTTGTAGTCGGAGAAGCAGGGACGCAGAGCTAATTATTTTTTTAGTGACGCCAAACTTTGGCTTATTTTGATGACACATAATAACAATAAAATGTGTCTTGCCTTCGCGTGGGATATTTCGTATGGAATTATATACGTTTTTGTTTAACTACATACTACGTTATTTTTGTTTTTGTGTAGAACAGTTTTCATGGCAATTATTGCGTTGTTAAAACATCAAAGAGATACATTGCTGAAATGCTGACATTTTAACCTATTTAAATAATTATTTTAAAATTCAAGTGGATTGTTTTTACTCAGCTTGATGATTTTAAGCACTTTGCCATCCGTGGTCCGTGGACCGTGAGGTTGCGTAGACATGGAAAATACAAAATATAATGTGCTAATTCAGTTCTTTAGCATAAAAGTATAAACAAGGCAAGATGACCAGAAAAACGTAGACCTAACCTCTACAGTGCTCGTTTAAGGCAGATTTTCAGTTTAAAATTTACTCACTACCTGCATCAATGAAGCAATTAATCAGATCAGAAGTAGTCCAGCACCAATCTATACTTTATTAATATTATAAAGGTGAAGAGTTTGTTTGTTTGTTTGGTTGAACGCGCTAATCTCAGAAAGTACTGGTTTCATAAGATTTTTTTTTTTGTTGAATAGTGCATTTATCCAGGAAGGATATATAACATCACGCTATGATCAATAGGAGCGGAGCAGTAGTAAGATATGTTCCAAAATCGGGGCAATGTACGTTCAACATTAAAAAATAATAATAATACCACGTGGACGAAGTCGCGGGCGACCCCTATGATATTTGATTATACATATTTACAAAAACGTAGATATTGCATGTAGTAGTGCGCGAAATTTTTTGTCGTCAACAGTAGCAAAATAGCTTTATTCCTTCTATCACTATGTCTTTCTGTATGTACGTTCCATATTAATAACAATCAGTCTAGAGATGTTCTAATTATTTTATTGTCGTTTAACCTGGAATCATTTTTCGTAATGCCATGATTTCTTGATGTATAAGTCTTCGATGATAATCTTATTTTTGACAACAATCAAACGGATCTCCCGTTAACAGAGGATGCCAATGCGGAGATATTAAAAGGCAATATCTTCTTGGTCGTAATGGCTGGTCGCGGGAGCAGGCCCGCCTATAATGACTGGTAATTACGACCGGCGTAATGGACTCGGTAATGGCGGCCCGCCACAAAGCGCTCCCTCCATCTTGTTTTTATTTCTTTTTTTTACGTCCGATGATGTCTCGCATCGCGTTCCGATTCAGCCAGTTTTTGATTTTATAAAATGTGTGAAGTTTTTTTTTCTGTTTGGGTCCGTTTTTGATAAATTTTGTTCTTTTATTGTTGAGTTCGTTGGAGGTTTATACTGAAGATGGCATGACTCAGCTAGGATAGACGACTCAATAGAAGCCATTATTCATACTTTCATAGAATTTGCACCTTTTGAAAGTAGCTAAATATATTGAGTAGAACTAATTACTAACAACTGTATTCGTTCATAAACGATGTTATTTTAAATTTTGCAGCTGGTTGCCATTTCTTCATGTTTAAATCAAATGTAAAACCATCTAGCTTGCTTGGTAATTTAATGTTTTTATGTGTCGATTAGATTATGGTGCTCGGTTGATTGCGTAGGCGCTGATCGACCATATCATTTGTGTTTTTAGGTATGGTCATTTTAATTCAATTCTTTTGTTTTATTTTATTAGAGACGTCATTAAGATTAAGCTAAACTTGTGTACCTTAATAAAAATAAGTAAGTAATTAGTAAAAATAAGTAACTAAGTAGGTACGAGTAAGTAAGCCAAATGTAGCAAGTACCGAAGTAACATTTTGGTGTAATTTGTTTGATTTCTTGCTTTACTGCTGAAGCCATAGTTCAGCCAGCCAAGCCTTGGACGAACTTCGATATACTTAAGCAGATACGAATCGATTTTCAAAAACTAGTCTTGATCTATTACAATTTGGTGTTGTTGAGAAAAATACAAACAATTTCACTTTGAAATTTGTAATATTAGTTAGCTTACGAAAGTTGATATAGTAGTAGGGAACATCTTGAACAAACATCGGCGTAGTTCGCGCATGTACAGTGATGCAGTCTTGCTGCAAGATCCATAGTTCGACTGTATTAACCAATGACAAGAATCCTTCAATCCTGTGATTGGTTCATGGTCGCGCCCTGCCATGCGCCAGTCGCACCCTACACATTTTACCAAAGACTTAGAAATCGCTTTGTCAATATGTTTACCGGCTATTATATAAGAATATAGACACAAGAGAGGAATAATATATACTGTGAAAGTGTAAAAAACTGATCATAACCATTAAAAAAAGCTAGTCATTGCATAGGTACCTAATGGGTAGGTACATTCATTACGAAGTATTGCATTACATGTAACAAAAATATCTTAACCTTTTGTGTTTGAAACATCGATTAGTTCTCAGTCGTGCACAGCAAAAACGGCTTTCAAAGCCTCGAATTATTTAACCCGATATCGATATTAAAGCTATCGAAAGATATTTTTTATCGATAAGAAAAAATATCGCTACGTCACTGTCTTGACCACAAAATGCCAGGAATGCATAAGAATTGGATAAGAAGTTACTTTCGGGTCTAGTAACTGCATGTATCTTCTTAATAACTGCATTCGATTCGTTTTTAATCTTCGCAAGTATGATCACGTATCCACTTATCGTTCTCAACTGAATTGGTTACCTATTATTCAACGCCGTAGTTTGCGTGCTCTCACTACACTTTATTCTATCCTCACATCACCCAATCCCCCTCCCTACCTTACTCCTTACTTTCAATATCGCAGTTCTGTCCATGACAGAACGCTTCGCTCTTCTAATAATCTTCTCCTCAATTGTACCTCTCATACATCTGGTTTTGTTCACTCTTCTTTCCCTATTCAATCCATCCTTCTTTGGAATGCCCTTCCTCTCGAAATCAGGAAGGCCACTAACCGTTATACATTTAAAATAAAGGTCCGGGACTTGCTATTGACCAAATAGTATGGCAGACTCATCATTTATGTACTTTTAATGTATATATGTATTGTATATATTATATATTTTATATATAGTATATATTTATAGTAGTTATGTATTGTATGTATTGACTAAATATATTTTCTTTTTATATAATTATCTTCTAATGTTATTAAAAATATTCTGAACGCTTTCGTCATAAATTGTTAATAAATAAATATACACCTACTTTGCTTATCTCTGCATCACCCAAGGTCGACTGGTAGATAATGCCTCAGGCATTAAGTCCGCCTTTACCATGTATGTGTATAAAGTTTTAAATAAATAAATAAATAAATACTTTTGACTTATATGTATTTATATTTTACTAGATGTTGCTCACGGCACCGCTCGAGTGGCTGTCAGTTATCGCGATTAAAAGTACTATATCCCCAAGATATCATCTATTTCATAATATAATTTCATTAAAATCCGTTTAGCAATTTAGTCGTGAAAAGTCATCAAACCGAACAGACGGACAGACAGAGTTACTTTCGCATTTATAAATAGTTTTTTTTAATATTTTTATTTATTTATTTAGTTACGTTTCTTGTTGTTTACATTAAATTGACCAAATAACAAAAATATAAAAATAAATGCTATATTTTTGTTATTTTGTTAATTTAATCCAATTATGACTCTGATAAAACTGACTTACAGAACGTAAGTTGACTGATCTTTTGAATGGTACTCCGATATAATATATATCTTCTAACCTTAGAGAAGTAGCGTACCTATCATCATCACCTCGAAAGCCGTCCACTACTGGATAAGCGCTTCCCCCAAAGATTTTCACAGCATTTGGCCTTCACGATGTCATCGGCCAACCTTGTTGAAGACCACGCTGCATCTTCCTGTTTTCGTTCACTACTTCAGAACCTTTTTGTTCCACCGCCCATCGGCTTTGCGATTTATATGCTTATGAAAAAAAACATCATCTAAAATTTTAAAACCATATCCATCGCCTAAGAATCTTGGTAAAGCGATAATAAAAAAAGATCCCGCGGTATTCATTAGTCGTCATTGAAAGCTCACTCGGTCGGCTTTAATACATTCGATATAGCATAGTTTTGTTTTAAAAATCCTCTAATTACTCCTCTCCTTTTAAGTCGAACACTATTCAAGATGGCCGCCATTGTGACGATGCTATTTAATTAAGTTTATTAACGTTAGATGGCGAGGTATTGTGAGAGACAATGGCATTGGTAGATTATTAGTTATTATAACTCTATTATATATGAGGTATAATAGGTGCCATGCACAGATATAGATACACATAGATAACGCAAATGCACGTACTTCGCGTGTCCGAACCCCGACAAAGCGTCAAGGTTGGTCGCCGCAACTTACAGTCCGCGCGCGTCTGTTGTCGCTGCCGGTCGTCCGCAAAAACTAAAAAAATGCCTCGTTGCGTGATAGTTAACTGCAATATCCCAAAAATTTCGAGCACCCAAAGACAGAAACATATTTCTTATCACAGGTAAGTTATTTTAACATTATATTATGCGTAAATTCATTTAAAAACTATTTTTTATGTATTTAGAGCTGTGATTTCAAGGATATACCTAAGTAACTATAGATTAACGTTAAGTAAAACAATATTCACATTACGTTGACGTGTTTGGTTTGAGCGTTGGAACTGACGTTGTGTGTTAAAAGACGATGAATATTACAACAAGCGATACTGTCGCGCATCGCTTCGACTTCGTGATACAGGCAATTTATCATTCGTCTGTCAAATCTAGCGACTAGTGTTGTTCGTTCTACAACATATATCAATAATCGATTTTAATCGATATCGGACAGACGAATGATATTAAAAAAAAGCCAGTTGAGTAGATAAAAACAAACTCATCTCCTAATTTTATACGACAGCTTAAAACAGGTGGGTGGTTCTGGTTCTTGTATTTAATGTGTTCATGTTTAATGTTTATCCTTTAAACTAATACGAGTATTTTTATACATTTGGTGTGTTTACAAATTTCTATTGTGTTTAAAATATTTTTATTAGTTTCCCTCGTGATCCAATCATAAAAGAAAAATGGATTGCGGCCACCGGACGAAAAGACTGGTTCCCGACGAAACACAGTACTATTTGTTCCGAACATTTTGAAAACACCAGTTTCATTGAAGGGAAAACGTTGAGATTGTTAAAAAAAAACGGCATGCCCCACTATTGATATACTAAAACTCATTGACAATGAAAATGAGGTTAGTGAATAGATTAAATGTGTAACATATTTTTATTTAATAAAGTATAAAATATATGACATACACCTATTTACAGAATAAAGATATATCGCAAAATTCTTCATCATTGCCAAGGAAGAGAAAACTAGAAAAGGTATAGTTAATATATATTTTTCGTGTAAATGTGTACATAATATGTGTACCTACAAATATAAGAAAAGCCTAACGGTATAATGTTAGCTAGAAGGAAGGAAGACTTGAGCGAAAGCGTGTAAGTAACGGAACTAGAGTGGAAATGGCAGCGGAAACAGAGATTGAGAGAGACTTGGAATCAGCTACTAGAAACAACTATAACTTATTTTACTTTATAGGATGTCCATGAACTACCGTTACTGTTGTATCTATACAAGATAAAAGTACAAATGAACAGCAAAAACAAATACAAAAATGGTGTGAAAATTCGATTATTTATTTAGAACTTAATATACAGAACATGTATAAAGGCGGACTTAATGCCAAAGGCATTCTCTCTGCCAGTCAACCTAGGTATAGGGTAATGCAGAGATGAAACATAGTGTGTGCATATTAGTGTGAGGTCTAGAAATAAGTAATTATTATGAGAAATATATAATAATTATAAATTAAATAAAAATAAAAATTATAAGTGCAAAATCACAACAATCTAGGTATATGTATATTGTATATACATATTTTAAAAAGACAACTCCCGCACTAGAGAACAAACTCTGTGTCGCGGGGGACTTTTGTAAAGTCCCCAAACATACAATTAACGGACACAAATTACACCCAGAATTCTAGACAATTCTTTGTGGGTCACACAAAGTTTGGTCCTGTGTGGGAATCGAACCCACAACCTAGTGCACAGCAGGCGCATACTGCGGCCACTGGACCACCGAGGCAGTCAAATATAGATTGTTGTGATTTTGTTACGTCTTACACTTTATACCACCCTTATGTCTCCTAATGCTCCCTCCTATTTAAAATCCTAGTTTGTATATCTCAGGTCCAAAAAATAAATCTATTAATATTCTAAAAAAGATTGTATCTTGTACTTTGCGAACGTAACCAAAAGCGTCGACAGAAAAAAATCGCAAGAGCAAGTAAGAGTGAGATAATCACCGCGGCGGCTCCAGTTGAAATCGTTTGAATCGTAGCGGCCGGAGGAGCATTGGCGGCATCAGTGTCTTTGAATCGGTATGGATTTCTCGTCACTAAATTTCGGCTGTGACGTCACAGTAGGTGTTAAAAAGTCGGCACGCTTGATTTCAATACAAACTGTGATACTTGCGTTATCTATGTATATCTATATCTGTGGTGCCATGTTATGTAATGATAATAATAATATTAATAGACCTCCAAATCGCATTGGTCATGGACTTCAGCCAATTGCACGGAACTTATTATACTTAGTGCACGATCATTGATATGCACTCTCTATTTTTTAACTCTTACAGTCCGATATGACAGCAATTCGTCTCGATCGGAAAGAGATTAGAGGCAGGACCCACGGCTTTGCGTGCTTTCTAAGGCATGGCATAGTATCGTTGTGTTTTTAGAAAATGGACACCCATTTACGAACTAACTGCGGCAACGTTGCTTAATCTCACAGATCCATCAACCCGCGCGATTATGACTTAACTACTAAACATAAAAAACGAAAATCGGCTAATAAACTGTTAAGAAGCAAGTACGAAATTTTTACGTCTTTGCTTATTTAAGTATAGTATAAGTATGTCTATAAATTGAATACTACATACTGAATCATCCTACTAATATTATAAACGCGAAAGTTTGTAAGTATGTATGGATGGATGGATGTTTGATACCCTTTCACGTAAAAACTACTAAATGGATCTGGATGTAATTTGGCACAGAGATAGATTATGGTCTGGAATAACACATAGGCTACTTTTTACAGCGATAACCGACATCCACGTGGTCGGAGCCGCGGGCAACAGCTAGTAAGCAATAAATTAACTAATATATCGAAATAAATAGAGATGCAAGTTGTTGTACAAAGTATATATCACCATGTTTTCGCGCCATTCAGTTTAATTAACCTCCGCTTGATTATACCAGTAACTACTACTTATGTTAAAGTGGGAGTGTTCCACGCAACACGTTTGAATTACTACTCCGGCCTATAAAAAACTATTTTACACCATAATTTAAAATTTATGACGGCACAATGCAGACGGAGCCGCGGGCACACAACGTTTGAATTAATTAAGAGAATATAAATCAAACTACGTTCTATTTCTTTTATAATCACAGTAATTCAATTATATTTAAATGTTATTTTTAAATCAAGCAAAAAATGTTAATTATAGCAATTACTTACATTATAATATAAATTTTCAACAAAAACATGAAAATACGGATTGAATCGTAAATATTATTATATCCTACATTGGGCAATAAAAACGAAAACTTTACATACACTTTATCGCCCATAGGAGCCAATTAACTGGATATAACATTACCTCAGTCCACCATGATGTGTATGTTCTTACATACACATTATTTGACGTCGGTGTTTTTAATTAACGTTAAATACTGACCCAGAAAAAGGTTTGATTGCTCATTTAAAAGTCTATATGACATTAAAAAGTTTTGCATCGTATAATATATTAATATCGCTGTGGCTAATCGTTCAGGATCGTTTCGGGTAAGATAAAATACCGGCCGGTTGGATAACCATAAATACTCGGTGCTCATTTGGACCTCCTTGAACTGTTGTTTTTTTATATAAGAAGGCAAAGAAAACATACAGTCTGCCTCATGGTAAGCAGGTACCGTAGCCTATGAAGGCTTGCAATACCAGAGAACTTCGTAAAACCCTTTTAACTACTTTACTTGACAAATGTTTTGAATGTACTACTTTCGTACTAGGTAAAAAACCCAGTATCGCTGGGACTTTACAAAACATAATTAACGGACACAGAGTATACTCGTAATAAACATTAATTATATAGATCACAGCAAGTTCTGTCCCGTCACCCGTGTGGTAATCGAACCTCTAGAACTCAGCGCGGTGTTAGTGGTGAGATCACCTTAATTACTAGACCACACCATACACGCGTAGTCATTCATTTTATAAATTATTATAAGCGCCATTTTAGAGGAGTTACATTTTTATTATATCCCTATTCGTTTATCAAAGAAGCATTTACGACAGCGCATATCTTTTTACAAAGTTGCTATTTTATTAATTATGTAAATGTACTTAGTTCGATTTTTATTCCATTCACTTTCACAAATTGACGCTCAAAAACTCATAAAAAACATTGAACAAAAGCTCTGCTTCGACGAAAGCACAGATAATAAAATTATTGATATTTTTTTTTTAAATCATACGAACATGAATTCAACACAATGAATTATCTCCACACAGCCTATTCTTGGAACTTTTTTTTTCATTGATGGCCAAAGGCAATTTGCTTTCTGTGCGCGGGCGCGGTGAGGTGTGACCAATCGATTCTGTTACAACTTCGCGGTGTGGGTTTGATTCCCCGCCAACCGACTATTATGTTGTAGCTTTCATGTTGTAGTTTTTGAAAACATGCATAACTCCTGATTTATTATATGCTAGGGTAATTTGAGACAAGATTAGTGAGATTATCTTCTGCAAGAATAACAGAGATTAAAGAGCATATTGTACTATAAACCGCGAAATTTTATAAGGTTGGCTGTATGTTTATTCACGCCAAAACTATTGGGCAGAGCCGCACGGAAAACCTAATTCAAAATAATTTTGTTTTCATAGATGTTTAAAAAAAAATGTATGTACCTACCTACTTACATTCTTATATAAATGCATCATCATCATCATCTCGGCCAAAAGATGTCCACTGCTGGACATAGGCCTCCCCCAAGGTTTTCCACAACTCTCGATCCTGAGCCGACCTTGTCCATCGGTTGCCCGCAACCTTTACCAGGTCGTCGGTCCACCTTGTTGGAGGCCTGCCCACGCTTCGTCTTCCAGTTCGTGGTCGCCACAAGTATTAAGTATAAATAAATTATCGTCCAATACGACGATGTCAATCCCATTGTACCTTATTCTTAACTATAACTATCTTATAGTTGTTCACTAAAGCTAACTTAGAGTAGGTAACTATGTATGTATTTATACATTAAAAGTGTATAACATTCTAGCTGCACCTGAATTTGTTCAGCTAGAATGCTCTGACACTCACCTATATTATATAAATTTATATTAAATTATTCCTTTTATCAGCGTTCCGAACACACTCCATAAGTATATGAAATACATCCTCCCGTTTATCATACTATAAATACATATTATAAATGCGAAAGTTTGGATGGATGGATGTATGGTTGTTTATTACTCCATCATGCCAAAACGGCTTAACGGATCTGGATGAATTTCGGCACACAGATAGAATATAGCGTGGAATAGCACATAGGCTACTTTTTATCCCGAAATAAAAACACAATTACTGTGGAATTATACGCGCAGTCGAAGCCGCGGGTGGAATCTAGTAAAAGTATGGTATAATTTATATTTAGAATGTAAGTACCTACTCTCATAGCACGAGTGGCAAAGTTGACATTTATTTAAATGTGTGTGTGATTGATAACATCTATCTCATTTAGATTGTTGATTGTGATTAGGTACACGTACACATAGAGCTAGATACAAAACGTTAAGTAACCGACTAGACAGCTAGCCGAGTGACTAGCTTGTGAAAGTGTACCTACCTACTTATACTCCTTGTAAATATTGTACACGACTGTTGACTCGGCTAGTGTTTTTTAAATTATATACTTAATTCTTTACCATCTTTTCTAAAAAGACAACACCACAAGCCTTGTGTCACGGGTGACTTTACAAATATACAATTCACAGACACAAATTAGCCTCGGACCAACCCTTCTAAATCATACAATACAAGGGCATCATGCCGGCGAGCAAGCCCTACTAGCGAAGGACCTCCACCTTTCAGAAGACCACAGCCAAGCCCTGGTGTAAAAAATGGAGTTGGCAACACGCAAGTAATACTTCTGGTATTGCAAGCGTCCATAGGCTACGGTAACTGCTTAACATCAGGCGGGCCGTATGCTTGTTTGCCATTTAAGTATATATTTATATTATATTTACAGCATGTACTGTCCCACTGCAGGGCAAAGTCCTCCCTTTCCTTTTTCCACTCAACCCGATCTAAGAAGAATCACTATTAAGTATTCTGTGGTAGTATAAAAAAAATTCAAAGTTTTGTCCTGTGTGGGAATCGAATCCACAACCTCCGGCTTAGCAGTCAGTGTCACTAACCACTAGACCAACAGCCCCTGGGATTAGTGGGATTTGACGTAGGTTTACGACATGCCACTTGTCTAGAGGGCTTGGCCAGTCAATTGATTTTTTTTTTTTAATGAAAGAATATGTAGAATACCACACCTAAATAACACAGTTACACCATTTGGAAACACTGGTGTAGTCTATGGTATAACCTACATTAATAAACTATAATCGTTTGAGAAGTGAAAGTATTGCAATTAAAATAAATAAGTACTTAACTGAGATTTTATTATTTGTGCAAATGTTAATTAATTTGACAGATGAAATGTATACAGCACTTTTATTTAAAAGGAATAATTTTAATTTTGTACAAGTAAATTTTGAAATATTTAATTATCTGTTTGTTTAAAAATATAATACTGTGCCAATACAGAATACGGTAAGCTACTGCTTACTTATGTACTAAGTGGTAAATAGATATAGTTACAGCTATATTGGGAGTCTTTGCTAACACTGTCCACACAAAAATATCTTTTCCATTGCTAGCCTATCGACGAATTCTCAATAGAAATGTCAATTTTGAAAATTGCTGAACGGAGATGCGTCCGTTCAGCAATTTTCAAAATTGACATTTCTTGTCTTCTTGCCTTGTCTTTTTTTACAGAGGGTAAAATATATGTCTCACCGTTAGGTACTACAACTCGCAGTGGAAGTACCTACCCGAGAACACCTACTAAACCTTAACATTATAATTTACTAGCTGTTGTCGTTGTGGGTTGCGTGGATGTCTGTGTCGGTGTTCGGCTGTAAAAAGTAGCTTATGTGTAATTCTAGACCATAATCCATCTCTGTGCCAAATTTCATCCAGATCCGTTCAGTAGTTTTTACGTGAAAGAATAACAAACATCCATTCATCCATCCATCTATACTCTCAAACTTTCACATTTATAATATTAGTAAGGATTACAGAAGTGGCCAAACCTAGTAGTTAGTTACTCAGGCACTACTGTGCACACGAGAGCTTTTTATTTGCTTTAAGATCTTATCTAGAAAAAGTTTTTGTAACGGAACCTAGGTGGCTAGACCACACAGTCCACATAATACCTTAATTAACCCGAGAATAGAAAATACCGACCAACATAATGATAATTACAACAAAAAATTCAAATGGAACAAGTTATATATTTCGTAGAGAAGTGTATTAATAACGTGGAGATACACGCGAGGTATTATAATAATAAAAAGTAATTTGTTGTGCGGCGCATGCGCGGCGCCGGGGGGCGGGGCCAGCCGCTAATGCACCACGATTGTGCGCCTGATCATAGGGTACGGGCCATGGTGCGTGAGCGCGTCACTGGCGCACCGTATAGGGATGTGTTGATAGAAACGTCGTGTATCGACTAAACATAATTTCTATTTCTGTTTAAAAAAAAACAACTCCCGCACTAAAGAACAAGCTCTGTGTCGCGGGGGACTTTACAAACATACAATTAACGGACACAAATTACACCCAAACTCAGAACAACTCTTTGTGGGTCACACAAAGTTTTGTCCTGTGTGGGAATCGAACCCACAACCTCGTGCACAGCAGGCACATACTGCGACCACT
This sequence comes from Trisateles emortualis, assembly GCA_947095525.1. NCBI lineage: Eukaryota > Metazoa > Arthropoda > Insecta > Lepidoptera > Erebidae > Trisateles > Trisateles emortualis. The sequence continues at coordinate 16,498,855 of OX352745.1, forward strand.
GGACCACCAAGGCAGTCATAGACAAATATCATAAACATGAGCTAATATCATAAACAAATAATTATTTATTTTTTGTTTATGATATTAGCTCACGCCAAGCCCGCAAACAGAAGGGCGAGTATCCAAACATGTTTAGAAAACACTATTGTGATGACCTAGATACTTTTGCAAACAGAGACGTGTAATGCTTGAAGTTTCCTTTGTTTTTCGACAAAGGACCAAATTTACCAAAATATATAGAAGACTAGTTGTTGCCCGCGGCTCTGCCCGCGTGGATGTCGGTTATCGCTGCAAAAAGTCTATGCCTATGTATTATGCCATACCATAATCTATCTCTGTGCCAAATTTCATCCAGATCCGTTCAGTAGTTTTTACGTGAAAGAGTAACAAACATCCATCCATCCATTCTTAGAAACTTTCACATTTATAATATTAGTAAGAATTAATCAAACTAAAGTAGCAGTGATCTAGCCATATCCGTCAAAGAACTCATGACCGTTGAAGCAATTCGTTTGTTTCCTACATTGGAGACCGCGACGCTACCTAGTAAACGTAAGTTGAGATATCCGACAGCCAGATAGTCCGGAGACCTCAAGGAAGCACTTTTGAACTTGCATGAATATCCTAACGTGGTCTAATAGTCAAATAAGTACGCAATAGTTTGAACAGTCATCATAAAAATATATAAAATATTTAGAGAAACCTTTTATAAACAAAAATGTGGTTGACAGTATCGTATATCAAGTCATACGTATCTTCAACAGTATTATACTCTGGACTATATATGTAAATAATCTATAAGTGCACATTCTAATCAAAACAAAAACAGTGAGTTGGGAATATTTTATCGATATACTTACTCCGTGAATATTTCCCTGCCCTATAGCCTGAAGGCGCGTCCCTCCCTGTACAGTTTAACGTCGGGATCACGACACGAGGCCGGCTACTATTCGACGGATGAACAAAAGACAACCTTGCGACTCCAAAACATGCACAGTTTGGATCTTTCTAGATGGTGAGATATATATTCTGCTACTAGCTGATGCCCGCGGCTCCGCCCGCGTGGATGTCGGTTATCGCTGTAAAAAGTAGCCTATGTGTTATTCCAGACCATAATCTATCCCTGTGCCAAATTTCATTTAGTGCCTGGGCCATTTAGTGCCAGATATTTTGCCGCCTTTTAGTAATTAGTTATCACAGGTTCACTAGGTACTGTAGAGGTTTATTGGTGGTCACTAGCTGGCCGCATACCAATAGTGAAACCTCTGACGTTTTGGAAAAGTAAAGAATAATAAGATTTGAATAAAAGGCTTCGATGAAGCGAGGTCATGTGATATATTCTTAAGTAGGAAAATATGAAATAAATAAGTCACAGTATTATCAAGTGGTATTCATTTACTCATGTGATTCAAGAAACCCCTCGACCAGTATTGTACCTGTTCTAACTGTCTGCGGACTACGCCCGGAGTACGTGTTGAAGGAGGAGATTATACTGGCAACGGCGAGGGCGCTACAGTACCTACTATGATTTTTGAAAAGGTATTGACTGCTTTTGTGGTCCAGTGCCCGCAGTATGCGCCTGCTGTGCACGAGGTTGTGGGTTCGATTCCCACACAGGACAAATCTTTGTGTGACCCGCAATTTGTGTCCGTTAACTGCATGTTTCTAAAGTCCCCCGCGACATAGGCTTGTTCTCTACTGCGGGAGTTGTCTTTTGCGTGAAAAAAAAAGATTGTAGAAGAACAAATAATGTGATTAGCAACAGGCGAGTGATGGCTCAGAAACCAACATCAGTCCGGCTGAAATATAAAATAAAACCTGATGACACAGCGGTGTTAAAAGGAAAAAATCTAAAATGAAAACGACAATGTTTAATTATAGGTACAATTACAATTTTACAACTCGCTAAATGTACAAACATATCCTAATGTAGCCCACACACCTCGATATTATATGAACTGCCATAAACAGATTTGATCGTTCCACCTGAAGCCATCGTCTTTAGTAAAATTTTAATAACCTCTAAAGGAAAGACCCAAACCTTTTAATAAAACAACGCAAACTCATAATCTAACAAAACGTTTTAAATATTTATAAGAGCATATAAATTAATTAATCGCAAAACATTAATCTTATCTGAAGGCATACATAAAGAATTGAATGAATAAGGAATTTGTTACAAAAACGGACAAAATGTCAATAAGCATTTTAAGTTAAAGATATCTCGAAGCTCGGATTTAAGTTTTATTGCTTTTTCGGCAGTAAAATGAGCGAGGTAAGTACTTATTTGTAAGCCAAGAGCTAGTGCGCCGGTTATGCGAATACTACAACTTAGTATAATCATTCTATTTTTTTTATATGAACGTAACCAAATCAAGGTGCCACAGTCGTTGCTTCCATAGGCTACGGTAACTGCTTACCATCAGGCGGACCGTATACTCGTGTGCCTCTTTAGTTGTATAAATAAAATCTATGACTGACAGACAAAATAAATAGCAAAAAAAATTACAGTTTGCTTCCAAGATCTGTGTGACAAAATATAACCTCTTTTAAAATATAACGAGGAGGTAGTACCGTTTCATATAATTAGTATTCTGATCTGACAATGACATTCGCTGGGAGATCCGCACAAAAGACAATTTTGCCATAACCATAACGTAATGTGGTAATTAATTGTCCAATAATTATCTTTTCATAGCAATAACCAGTTTATTCATTACACTTTATATTTGAGTATAATATAAACAATATAAAAAGTATCGTATTAGTAGAAATGTCCTATTCACAAAAACTTCTCATGATCAATTGACATGTTTGAAGTAAAAAAATGCAAGTATCATAAAATTCATCGTATCTCGCATAATCAGATAAGTGCCTCGCTGGCTCTCTCTGATTATGAGAGATACGTTCTAAGGTTCTAAGGGTCGTTGAGTACGACTGCCGATATACCTATATTGGTTTTTATGTCAAGAAATTCACAATAGATGCCGTTTTTAGGTACTCCCTTACTCCTAGGATTCACGCAAAGTTGGTACTATAAAGTATAAAGAGACCTGCACCTGTTTGCGCACAGACTTGTGTGACAATAATATCTCCCGCGCATATAGTTAATCTTCACCGAGATTAGATGTCGTGATCAAAATTTACTTATTATTCTTATTGTCTTACTATCGTTTGGTTGTAACAGTCAAGTTGACACTTTTTTTGTTAATTTTAAAAAGAAGACATGTTCTTTATTTGGTGCGTTTCGAGTGCCATAACTCCATTCGGCACCGTCCTATACAAAAACAGTGTCAAAACTTCACATTTAAAACTTTATATGTTTCTCATTATGTCAAGCAGTTGAAATAAAACGAATGTTTTCGATCGTTTCAGTCTAATTACTGGTTCTAATTACAACAATTAAGTGCGGGGAGCTCATTGTCACGTCTGGATCATTACAGTCATTACCTTGATGGTGTTCCTCGGAAACAATTAAATGTATTAAATACTGTGTTTTGTGTTTACCAATGGTCTAATAGCATTCTTATGTGTTACTCGCAAATATGTTACGTTAATTTTCAATATAAGTACTTATTCTTGTAATTTTTGAGATGTTTTATATTTTCTATTTAGTGTTTAATTAATTAATTTATTTGTAGTTCCATTAAATTATAGATTATTTTGAGACTGGACTATAAATGGGCTACTTTTTGGAAGGAAACTCACTCAGCTTTAAGCCTAGTTATATAGATAGATGAATATAATTAAATAAAAGTATTTGATTCAGTCCACCATTTATTTCAAATTACGTATTCATTAGCGAGTCGGTTGCAATTATGAGAATTAGCCCAAATGCGCCTAAACCGTTTATTCTTATTGTTAAACGATTGTAACAAGGACTTGGGATCGATCTTTGGGTGGTTTTAGGATATGACAAATGCTTAGTATCGGTTCAAAGTCTGTAATTCGATATGGCAATTAATAATAACTTGCCGTATTACATGGAACGATACTACTATCAGCGAGTAACTTAGGTTATCTACTTATTATTATTATTATAAGCCTGTACTGTCCCACTGCAGGGCAAAGGCCTCCCCACTCTCCTTCCACTTCTCTCTGTCTAAAGCCGCTGAGGACCAGTCTTGTTTAAATGAATCCAACTCATCCCGCCATCTCCGCCTGGGCACAGTAAACATTTGTTTACTGTGGCCTGGGTCTACCGCGATGTCGCTTGGCATTTAGAGGCACCCACTGGGTAGTGAGTTTAGGCCATTGATCATCTGACATGCGGCAGATATATTACTACTATTATAAGATGTACAGATGGCAGATCTACTTATTATTTGAAAAATATTAGGAGCCCCTACAAAAATATATATAAGATTTTAAGTCGACTGAGGTCGATTTTGGTAGAAAATCTTTTGTCTATCTCTTAGACTACTCGGTAAGTACAAAGCGGACGGAGGTAATCGAATTGATTCGTTAATTACTTGGCTTTATCTGTGGTCACCATTAGCGAGCTCGGCGCGGACGAGGCCCACGCACTATATAATTGATAGCGATTCACCAAACCGCCCGGACGCGCCCGACCGAGGTCCGAATACCAACGTACAGCGATTTAGGTAAGATCTTGCAAGCGACGACAGATCATGATAAGCATCGATCGCTTCATTTGCTGTTTATAGGTATTAAATTCTGATATTATGTAGGTAACTAAATATGTAAAAATAAAATTATATCTGTGTTAGGTACCAATATTATCTGCAAAAGCTGTCGAAGTTACGCTTTGCATGGGTATTGTGCACATTACTGAAAAAATGCATAATCATCAATCTCTTAATAATTGAACATGAGCTTGGCACAGGATCGGAACAGAAGGAGCAATTTTCTCTCAAAAAAAAACAACAAAAACAGATGGCGCGCAAAAGAGGAGACTTATACCTAGCAGTGGGTGGATAAGGGTTGATACATAATACTCATAGTTACTCCTGTTCCAGACAAAAACGTAGCTTAATATTTCTGAAGTTGTCTAGCGACATGACACATGACACCGTATAGCAAGACTAACAATGTCAGTTACTAAATCGTCGTTCCTAGCTCGACCATAATATTATCTTGATTTTGGAAAACACTATGGTTTTCAATGTTCTCGTCGCTTATCGCTTGTCATCAGACCACATCCTGACCTATCATATATGATTCGAAACACGTTATTAGATTTAATTCAACTTCATTATCTGTTAAAACGTAGCTGTTTTCATCAAATTCCCATTTTACATTCGACGTAGCAATGAGATGTGTCTAATCATCTAATAATAATAATAATAATTTTTATTTCAAGTGACCAGTACTCATTGTTGTTAGTAATACATATATCTTAACCTATGTTAGTTAAGACATACAATACATTAGTTAAATGTTTGTTTACATTACAGTGTGCAGGCACACTGTCATCACCGCCTCACTACTCCGTGAGAAATGGCACAGCAATGACCAATGTACCTGCAATCCAGCCTCTCAGCAATCATGGCCAGAACGCTGTTGGAACTATCCCGCACCCTGCGCACCAGGGATGCACATCGTTTGCGCATAGTAGTGTAAAAGCAGTCGACTCGCGACTCGGCAAACATCCCGGATGCACTACAAAAGCGGGGTAGCCCCAACAGCATTCTAAATGCATTGTTGCATTGCATGCATTCTAATGTAATAATTTGTAGTAGATTGAAGTTAATCGAACTATTATGTACTCGTATTAATTATATAAAAGCTCAGCTTTCAATCTACTTCGGAAGATAATTTAAATTCGAATAATCAAGTACATTTATTGGTTGACTGCCTCGGCGGTCCAGTGGCCGCAGTATGCGCCCTGTGCACGAGGTTGTGGGTTCGATTCCCACACAGAACAAAACTTTGTGTGACCCACAAAGAGTTGTTCTGAGTCTGGGTGTAATTTGTGTCCGTTAAATGTATGTTTGTAAAGTCCCCCGCGACACAGAGCTTGTACTCTAGTGCGGGAGTTGTCTTTAAAAAGAAAAGAAAAAAAGTAGGTGCTTGTCTTGCTTAGTCGTACCGAAAATTCGTTGTGGGTTCGAAAAGTATTTACACCATGTCGTAGTTTACTGAGATTTTAGGTAGATTTTTGACTTTCCAATCCTTAGACAAAAATTTTAGAGCAAAAATGTGTTAAATCCTAGCTCAGTTTTTTGGTGTTTTTTGGCTAGCGACCGCGGGCGAACTAACTGATGGACCTTACTTAATATAAAATATAAAAATGTAAACCAATATAATTATAAAGATTTGAAATTCACAATGTATAATTACGAAGTTAACTTAGTATATATTAACAAAAGCTATATATATAGACTGTACAAGTTACCACAGAAAATTGTCATAGCTTTATAACATACACGACATATAGGTCGTAGCACAGGAGTGTTGTTATTTTCCTGTGTGTGAGTATAGGTCTCCAGCGCTTATTTAGGGATGGGTTTTAAAAGAAAATTTTTCCTATCCCAGGAATACTTCATCTTAAAACCCATTGGGTAAAAACAATTGGGTCGGCATTTGATTTCGTATTGCCAGTGTCCATAGGCTACAGTAACTGCTTAACATCAGGCTGGCCGTGTGCCTGTTTGCCACCTAGTTAGTATAAAAAATATACAGAACCTTAAACTTATAAGCTTAGTTTAAAGTATGAAGTGTCAAGTCGCTAACAAATAGCCGAGAGGATACGACTTAACGATGAGTGTAACATTGGTCGCATAATCAATTCTACACCTTGCGCAAATTGCTTGCAGCTGACAATTATTACCTACCTTAATGTGTATAATTATAATATAATGATACACCATTCGTATCGATATTTCATAATCATATTTATTATTCGCCATCTTCAAAAAAGCTTCAGTGCGGTGTTTTTATGCGAATGAGAAAGCTGACAAACTAACTGATGAACCTAATATTAAATATGAAATCATCATCATCATCTCAGCCAAAAGACGTCCTCTGCTGGACATAGGCCTCCCCCAAATATTTCCACAGCATTCGATCCTGAGCTGGCCTTATACTTCGGCTAAATATGAAAATGGTCAGCACTATAAAAAGGTGCTAAATATATAGACATTTTTACTGACTTACAGACAAAAGACTAACAGAAACCGATGCCCTAAAATGTCCGTTTGAATAACAACGTAGGTACCTAATAATTAAATTGTTATGTTATAGACAAAAGGTGATGACCACATATATTATGTAAGTATTTTATAATCACAGAAGGTTCACTTACTTTATTTACAGCGAATCAACCGCAAGTTAATTTAGCCGAGCGCTGCTTGAATCAATCGACCACACATCATCGCCCATACACGATATCCGTGATTAATTATTCCTTATAATCAAAGCCCACTTGTTGCATACGTCCACACAAAAACTTCTCATTCATTACAACCAATTTTAAATAAATGTAATTAAAATAAAAACAAAAGCTACTCCAACCGACTCTTTGGTAGCGGCCGCATTTCTTCGTGTCTCCTCAACCATTTAAAATGGAACTCTGGAATACAGAACACTGCTGTTTTTCTGGATGGATTTTTGTGAGTATGAAGGGGGAAGGGTAGCTTTATTTAGAATGGTCAGAGGTTCACTATCAGGTCACAATTACGTGCAATTAAGCTATAGTTAAGAGTTGTTTTCTTGGAGCTGCAATTTGTCACGCATGTCGCTGGGTTTGTGCACCCATCGGCCTAGAGGGGGTAGGAGTAGAGGTGCGAGGGGGCTAATTTATAGGTGCTTCAGATAAGCATTAAGTACGTTAAGATGCCGAGTGGAATAGTCCAACATTCCAGTGTATAAAGACCGATTGATGTTCTTTCATACAAATTAGTTGTACGTGCGTGTATGCGTTTCCTCCCTTAGGGTCTTTGAATCGCAAGGTTGGCTGTAATTAGGTATATAACATGCCATATTAAACTGCCAACTCTTCCTTTTAATTCTAGTATATTGCCTGATGTAATATATCTGTATACTTTTCGCCTGGGTTATAAGAGAGTGAGTTTTGCGATAAACATAGAAATATTAAATTAATAAGATTTATTTTAAAACGTTCTGCATTTTTTGCGAAATGTTAGGCAAGCATCTGATTTATAAAACCATCATAAATACACTTCTATTACAAACGTGTCCCTTCATCGCAACCATAACCTAATAATATGACGAGTCCCTTTCATTAACATCTCAGCGGAAAGAAGTCTTTAGTCTACTGCTAGACATATGCTAGACATCCCCAAGGATTTCCATTTCACAGCGTTCATTCGGGAGCTGACCTGGTCCATCGGCTGTCTACCTTTACCAGACCCTCGGTCCACCATGTTCGAGGCCTGTCCATGCTCTGGGTGGACCACTGAAAACATAGGTTCCTGTGGTCCAACTGCATAGGCTGGTGTGGGTGAACGGGGGGTCTATCATCTGTAGGCCGGAGAGAACGACATGTATTTCCCCCCCTAAAAAAAGGAAGGCTTGTCAAGTCCGTTGCCGCAACTCCACAACCTGCCCTGCCCTAGCGGCTATTAGTCTTTTACCATGAATAAAAACAATACCTTTATTCACTGCCAATAACTAACAAAACTTTACTTTAAAAATAATTAGCAAACAATTGCTTTATTGTGTTTTCGCAGTAGCGTACATGTAATAATAGTGCAACAGGACAATAGATTTTTGTTGTAATACAATGAATATTTATATAATAATAGCATGTTTAGTGTTTTATTAGGTAACAATGTCGGCAAGTTTGTTGTTGAAATGATTTAATTGTTGGTATTTAACAATAAAAAAGTATTATGTTGTTGCGTGGTGGTCTGTTGTTTAATGGCTGATTTTAAAAGGCGATTCTAAGTAGAACACGCAGATACAATTAATTTGTCTGTATCTAACGTATCTATTAGTCTGGTAGGCGACATTGGGATAATTAACAATTTACACAGTTCGCCTTTGGAGTCAAGTGGATCGAGCAAGTGGGTATATTCATCTATTCTCTAACTTGTTTACGAAAGAGTTAACTTCTGGACTAATCCTAACCCCCATGGATTTCTATAGCATTAGGGCCTGAGCTGTCCTTCTATAGGTATTATTACTAGTTGTGTTTACGTATAATATTCTATACTAATTAATTATTACGACATATCTTTTCAGTACCTTAATTTACGCGTGAAGTACAAAATTTCCATTAAGTTTATTGTTAGCCATTAATTTAACTATTACACAATACACCTAATATATTTAACTGCCTTCTCCCCTTCAGTGTAGAGCGTGAAGATAGAACAAACGCATAATATGCGATAATAGTAATTAAAATGCACTTACTAAAAAAATAAGTTTACGGTCTAGTGCGCAGACGTACCTACTATCGCACTTGAAATGTTTTATTTTCTTTATAGACATTACCTACTGTGTAACTTGATACCTTTATAATAATTAATTTTTATTATACTAAGTAGCTGTTATATTTTTATTATATTATTATAATTATACTAGCTGTTGCCCGCGGTAATGCGGGTTGGTGAATCAAATATGTCTTTAGAATTTCTTCTAAGACATGTGGGTTTCCTCAAGATGATTTCCTTCACCGTTAGCAGATGGCAAATCATTTGATTGGTAAATATAAATGCCATGTAAAGTACCTAGTTGTATAGCAAAGCTTTAATTACTACGATGATTAAAGTCTGTTAGAAACAGAAAAGAGGAATGAAATCAAATTGATGTTTGGTCGGCAGCTGTTTCATTCTTTTCATTAGGCTTCAGTTTTTCTCAGTCATACCTTTTCTATATTGCTATAGAGTCAAACAAGCATACGGCCTGCCTGGTGGTTAGCAGTTAAAGTGTAAACAGACGATCGAACTTGGTTCGGGCCGAGCCACCAACATGGTGCGCTCCGAACCATATTCACTCGTGTGGTGCACGGTCCGGCGGACATTATTATTATTAATATCTTTATAATATGGTTCGGAGCACACTATGTTCGTGGTTCTGCCTGAACCAAGTTCGATCGTCTGTTTACACTATTACCATGGCCTTTAAGTAGTAAAACCGTTTAAACTAATTTCTTTCCATAGAAAACACCTCGGCAAGGAGTTCATTACAAAACCTGATCGTATTTAGGAGAAAATTCGACTGGAACCGCACAGTACGGCACGGTTGAGGTTCTAATATGTGATGGTGAGTTCCCTATGCCGTGGAAATGACTCGATAAATCATGGCTGTGTGTGCACCACACCGAACAATTCCTAAGAACACAACCCGTTGTGCCCGGCGGTAGACCTTCATTAGTATATCAATAACAACTAAAAAAGCTTACAGTCTATTGAATGAACCCTTTTGTCAGAACCGGCCAACACTTTCATCTTCATAATTCTAAGATCTATTACGTACAATACACAACTGTTTACAATACCATAGAAAATTAAAGAACCTGTAACAGACAAAAGTACAAAATATAAGAATAGTTTTATAACTTTATAACATTGAAAGGGTGTACAATAGTTGGTTGTACAAGTTGCCCGAGCGGCCCGCGTGTGGGCACCGACCGGTGTAAAATTAACGTCCGAGCGCCGACATCAAAGGCACCGCCGCCCTTTGTACACGCCGCCTATTGTCTCACACATGTTGTTTTAATGCTCTTAATTTCATGTTGTCATGTTAAAAGTTTATTAAACGTTACCTTTTATACTGCTATAGGAATTTGAATCTTATTGTTCACAATATAAATGAAGAATTGGTTTATAGTGACAAATTATCACTTCTGAATTTTGATTTGTGAATGTTTCATTGTAATTTCAGCGTTAAAATTATGTGGATAGAGTTTAGTTTTATTTGTATGTTATGTAATTTTTTTGTCGCGCTTTTTCAGTGTTTATTGCGGGTTTAATAGCGGAAGTGTTAAAAGGGTTCCTGTGATTGAAACTCGAGAGGGTTGTCTTTGAGGAGTGCTCTATTAATATTGTGTGCGTGTGGCAGCCGGGAGGAGGGACTGGCACATGCTGACACATTTGACGTAATAGTATAGACTGCTACTTATGAAACATTAAATAAATAAAGGTATTGATAGGTAACTGATGGCCGTTGGAGCAGAAAGGATCTAAAGTGGCGACCACGAACTGGAAGACGAAGCGTGGGCAGGCCTCCAACAAGGTGGACCGACGACCTGGTAAAGGTTGCGGGCAACCGATGGACAAGTTCGGCTCACAGGATCGAGAGTTGTGAATCCTTGCAGGAGGCCTATGTCCAGCAGTAGACGTCTTTTGGCTGAGATGATGATGATGATTGATAGGTAGAGCACAGCGAAATATCTTAAGAAAGCGGTCATTATATTAATTTATTAAGTGTCGCTCAAATGTCAAGTACAGCGTTTATTTAATGGGGCAGAAGATATTTTGTATTTTGTTCTTCGTTAGATCGATTTTTGATCTCTCACTGATAGAGAACCTTATTGTAGGCAAATAGGTATGCCTCCATAGTTCTGCCTAATAAGTACATTACCTACCATCAAGATAGGCGGATACAAATTAGCATTTTTTTTTATCTATCAACGTAAAGCGACAATCGCGTGACGTACGCGTGCAAAGCTGACCTACTAACTAAACCCGAAAACCGTCTGCATGCTTTTCCTGCCTATAAGTGTGCTATAAGGGTACGATCCCGGTATCAGGGAAACAAACATACAATTCACGGACACATATTACACCAAGATTTTGATTTTTTTTCTATGAATCAATTTTTGTTTTTTTTTGTTTGTGGAAATTGAACCCATTTACTTCTATTCAGTAGTCAGGAATCAGAATCACTAACCCCAACAGGCAATTCATATATTTGTCTCGACATTCTAATTGGAGGACTTTTTAACACAACCCCGCAAACTGTTCTGTTACTACAATAACATTTATAGTTTAAAACGTTTAAGAGCCTTGACGAATTTCACACTCGAGCGCACTGTCTGTTCCCAACACTCCTTTGTGTAACATGAGGTATTTAGCATCATAATAACTTATATGTCCCTTGTCACTTCGTTGTTACATTTTAAGCTTTATGTTTAGGGTGTAAAGGTTGATATTTGAACGTACGTTGTTGATGCTTATGTATAGAAACTTGGGTTTAGTTTTGTAGTGTTATGGCTTAACTTGGTTTTGTAAAATGTGGATAAATACGTTTGTAGTGTTTAATACCGCTAACATAACAGGCTAGCTGTCAGCTATTATACCTACATCGGTCACTTCACACTTAAAACTTTTTCAACTGTACTTGACAATCTAAGAAACACAATAATCATCTTGAGCAGTAACTATAGGTACCGCTTTCCTAAGCAGTTTTATCAGTTCCACTCTGATTTGATCCTCTCTCAATAATACTAGTTCAGGCTCAAAAATGTTGACTGATCCACTCCCCTCGATTTATTGGTGGGTGAAATAGTTATTCTTTCCATTTTTAGGTCAAAATTGGGTTTTCCCATACCCATTCAAGACAAGACGTCTTGTCTTGTCAAATTAATGGCATGGCATCTAGAAAACTCGGTATGCTCAACAAAAGCAAAGCGATATTTTACCGCAGGTCAAAGACTGTCGCTCTACAAAGCACAAGTCCGGCCCCACATGGACAACTGCTGCCACCTCTGGGCGGGAGCACCTGGATACCAGCTTGGACCCTTTGACTCGATCCAAAGACGCGCCCCGAGGATTGTTGACGATCCCAAGCTCACAGGCGGTATTGATCCAATGAGTCTTAGGAGAGAATTCGCCTCCTTGTGTGTGTTCTAGCACCTGTGCAATGGGCTGTGTTCCGAGGAATTGTTCGATATGATGCCCACGGCCACGTTTTATTAACGCACATCTCGCCACCGTCAGGGAGTTCATCCTCACATTCTAGCACCTCAAATGTGCCGCACCGTACGGTTTTTAAGGAATTTCCTACCATGCACGATTAGATTGTGGAATGAGCTTCCTGCCGAGGTTTTCCCAAGAGACTTAGCATGGCGTTCTTCAAGAAAGGAGTTATAAGGTTTCTACAGGGTCGGTCAACGCGCATGTTATACCCCTGTTGTTGCAAGCGTCCATAGGCTAGTGAGTTATTTTCTGCTCAAAGACCCATATGAGTGTCTACTTCACTCATACGAAACGATCGGTCAGTAAAAAAAATAAGAGCTTAAGACTAGGATTCACACAGAACGCTATACGCTATGATGTGAGTTAGAGTAGGTTGGAGCGTGTAGAGTTAAGATCTGATAACTTTTTAACAGTGCAAGCTATAGTACTTGTCTTGGCGTCTGGCGAGTCTGGAAGTGTTTCTCCAGTCGGGCTTGCTAATGTATTATTAACAGAAAATTGTGCCCAGCAGTGAGACATTGAACGGTATTTTTTTTAATTTTTCAGTCGATGATAAAGCTAGTTTTTTTTAAATATTACCTACATCAACAGCTTTCACTATTATACTTAAATATTAAAGCAATGTGGAAAAAGACGAGCTCGGAGCAGGACTCGAACCTGCGCCTCTCGGGTTCCAGCCCAGCGCACTACCAACTGTGCCATCCGAGCTCCTACTCCAGAGTTCGAATTTGTCCACCGCTTTTCCACTATTATGTTGTTGTACAAAAGGCTTGATGTGTAGGAAACAAATCTGTGTATATGTATTGTGTAAGAACGGGCCAGTTGTCAAACAAGATGGACCATGAATTATTCAGTGTCGCCACTGTCGCCTGTTGTACCGGGCACCTGGGCACATCGCGCATCGTCGCAGGCGCCACTCACTGCGTATGAACTTGCAATGTAACAATATAAACGTATGTTTATGTATATATGTTTGGCTATGTATATATATATGTATGTTTGACTGCCTCGGTGGGACAGTGGCCGCAGTATGCGCCTGCTATGCACGAGGTTATGTGTTCGATTCCCATACAGGACAAAACTTTGTGTGACCCACGAAGAATTGTTCTGGGTCTGAGTGTAATTTGTGTCCGTTAATTATATGTTTGTAAAGTCCCCCGCGACACAGAGCTTGTTCTCTAGTGCGGGAGTTGTCTTTAAAAGAAAAAAAAGTATAGCCCAGTGATGATACGTACAAGGTCCTAGGTTTGATCCTTTGTTTGGGCAAAGTTGTATTCTTGTCAAAATACGCTCTATAGCCCGATTTTATTATTGTCAATAAATTCGTCAATTCCTGGAAGATATCGTAGCGGATAAAATGTAAACCACCTAATTGATAAAGAAGCAAATGGCTCGCTGTTATTTCCCATAATATTGGCTATCTGCCTGTGATAATTTCGTTAAAATTGGTTTAGCCGTTATTGCGAAGATTATCGGCACGAACAGACTTTTTTTAATTGTATTTTTGGTATTATAAGTGGCGTGTAAACATTCATATCCATTTATTAGATAACTAGCTATTGCCCGCGGCTCCGCCCGCGTGGATGTATATTATAGCTGCAAAAATTAGCCTATGTGTTATTCCAGACCATAATCTATCTGTGTGCCAAATTTCATCTAGATCCGTTCAGTAGTTTTTACGTGAAAGAGTAACAAACATCCATTAATCCATCCATCCATTCTTACAAACTTTCACATTTATAATATTAGTAAGGATTTATTTATTCGTGTTTTTTTACAATATAATAAATAAGTATAGGTACTTTGTGACGTTGTAAGGACCTCCCAGTATCATCTCTGCATTGGTCCATGACAACATAAGAATACAAAATGAGATGCGAGTATGAACACAACAATGATCATTTATTACCTCAACAAAGTAGTTGTACGAGCCCCAACTTAAGATTAAACCATTAATGTTAATGATGCTATAAACTAATTGTTAGATATGGGGTGCAACAAATCTTTTGCAGGACAGTCTGCTGCTAATCTGGAACGATGCAGTCTTCATTAGAATTCTTAAGGTGGCCAGTGGCATCATAATAACGACTGTGAACCTCAGTTAATCTTATTCATCTCCTTAATCATTTCTGTTTATTATCATCGTCATGATCATTACAATCATGCAAAGAGTTATATTCTACGATAGCCAACCCTTATGCCCAGCATGTGGATTATGGGCAAAGCCTCTAACATGGCAAGCTAAAAAGAATCTCTGTTGGATTTGACTATCCTTACTAATATTATAAATGTGAAAGTTTGTGAGTATGGATGGATGTTTGTTACTCTTTCACGTAAAAACTACTAAACGGATCTGGATGTAATTTGGCACAGAGACATATTATGGTCTAGTAACAATAACCGACCGATTTTTACAGCGATAACCGACATCCACGCGGGCGAAGCCGCGGGCAACAGCTAGTTTTAGATAAATGCAACAAGTATCATCTCTGGCTCTGGCTATTGAGCGACTTGTGGTCCAGGGAAAGGTTGAGGGTACCAGGCCACGTGGAAGGTCGCCTATGAGATGGACTGACCAAATAAAAGCGACGGTAAATGGCTCATCATCACTGCATGAATGTACGAGGAAGGCGGCCATCAGAGAAGAGTGGCGGCGCGTTGTTAAGCTTGCCACTAACACCTGAAGTGATGACCACGACCACTCTGTCAAGAGTGATACCGATAGAGAAGATCATCTCTGACTCAGGAATTATTCTTCTACCGCACTAAGCTATCCTAGAGGCAATAATTCTACTTCTGTGTGAGAAATAAGCCTGTGAAATCTCAGTGATAAAGCTCTATTGTTTACATTTTAAAAGGCCTTCGTCATATAATTTACTAACGTTTTCAACGTATAATATCTAAAATCACAATCCATCTTGCCAAAAGTAACTATACGGCTTTCCTAAGATCCTCTCTCACTCAAAAAAATTGACTGATCCCTTGATTCGTTGGCGGATGAAATAGTTATTTTTCCCGTTCTCACTATTCAATAATATATTTAACTTTTGATTTGATAAAATAGTTTTAGTTATAAACTGCTAGAAAGCCAAACTTCGAAACATGACAACAATAATAACATAATCTACGAAAGTAAAAATCCCACAACATAACACCATAGACTATGTCCGTGATTAATTATATTAAACCAAAACAAAAACTAATTATTAATTAATTACAAAAAAGAACAGAAATATATTGAACCCACCGACCTCAGTGTATTGTCACGACGACATACAACACGAGAGCACGACGGGAGGCAGCGTTAACACCTACTCGCACACAGTGGGACACCACAGTCACAACGTTAGAAAAAAACAGCTAGCTTTACTTGTGAGCCTTTTTCGAGGCCCGTAAATAGAATCCTCTTTATCGTACACTAATAATATTTATAATAAAAAATATTATTTCACGCAGTTATGTACAGCCTTATTGCTAAAAGCAATTTCTGTTAGGCAACCTTTGGATGGACAGAAAAGAAAGTTAAATATACTTAATAAAACAAAAGTAGTGAGAGGTTTCAGTATTTTATTTAAATAGCATCGCAACCAAAATTATTTATTAATAATCATCACACCCTGACGCTCAATGAAAAATTACAAGAGAGACGTCAGCTAGTTTATCTACTACCAGATTCGCTGCACAGACAGGGGTAGAGCCTAACAAAAGAAACGCCAAGAAACTCTGGCCAGAAAATGATTGTGTTTCTGGGGCACATTTTTTTTCCCCGCACAAGAGAACAAGCTCTGTGTCGCGGGGGACTTTACAGACACACAATTAACGGACACAAATTACACCCAGACTCAGGACAATTCTTTGTGGGTCGCACAAAGTTTTGTCCTGTGTGGGAATCGAACCCACAACCTCGTGCACAGCAGGCGCATACTGCGGCCATTGGACCACCGAGGCAGTCAAACATTGAAGATGAACTAACATCGAAGTTTCAGCAATTATATATGTAGAATGTACTAACTGTTTGTGATTGGGCTGTGTCTGTTGTTGTATGTCGGCGCAGGCGCACAAGTGCCGTAGTGGACAGTATAGCACCTGTTACCTATAATATAATTATTATGAATGGGTAAGGCTCGTACTTGTTGCGAAATATTCATTTAAACGTAGTACTTTCGTTGGCTAAACTGAATTTATTTTTTAAATGTCACCCTTTGTTAGATACAGAAATTCGTATACACGTAGAATAAATACATTTTCTTTCAAATAGGTATGTACCTATTAATAGAGAATGCCTTTTTCATTAACTCCGCCTTTGTACACAACTTTTGAGTATTTATGCTTAAATAAATAAAACAAATAAGAAGTACACAATAAAATAACTACCAAGTCTTTGGAATGTTTAAATAAAAATATATATAAGTATTATATTCTGTCCAAATATATAGCCTGTACCATAATTGACGACAAATATTTATTGTGCTCGTACAAAACGTTGTATAAAACCGTTCAGTTGATCACAGATGTCGTTTAATAACAGAAAATAGCTCCATTTTGTACAATTACATACAATGTGCACATGGCTGTCATTGTGGTCACTCTTACTCGGATGGGGGTTGCCGTAGCACATAATTGTCACTATGCTTTTTTATCGTAGTATCAGGTACATTGCGACCGTTGAAATTTCAATTTGAATTTTTGTTTCTTTTATTAAGTACTAGTTGTTGCCCGCGGCTCCGCCCGCGTGGGTGTCGGTTATCGCTGTAAAAAGGAGCCTATGTGTTATTCCAGACCATAATCTATCTCTGTGCCAAATTTCATCCAGATCCGTTCAGTAGTTTTTACGTGAAAGAGTAACAAACATCCATCCATCCATTCATTCTTACAAACTTTCGCATTTATAATATTAGTAGGATTATTTGTTTCTGTGGTCTTCTGTAAGGTGGAGGTCCTTCCCTAGTCCTCAGTAAATAAGAGTCCCAAAATAATTTCCCGCAAAAGTAGGTACACATTGGCGCTGTCAAATTTCGTCCGTGTGACGTGTAGGGTGAAGTTTTTCCGTCTCTTGGTCGAGCCGCGGCGCGCGCGCGTTCGTCATAGTTTTTACGTCACCGCGCTCCGCCGACATTCCGCTCAAATTATACTGACCGAGTACACTCACCATTATTTGAGAAGAATGGGGACTGACTTTTATAAAAAAACTATATTTATTAATATTTGACTGCCTTGGTGGTCCAGTGGCCGAATTATGCGCCTGCTGTGAACGAGGTTGGGGGTTCGATTTCCACACAGGACAAAACTTTGTGTGTCTCATAAAGAATTGTTCTGAGTCTGGGTGTAATGTGTGTCCGTTTATTGTATGTTTGTGAAGCCCCCCGCGACACAGAGCTTGTTCTCTAGTGCGAGAGTTGTCTTTTTAACAACAAAAATATAAAAAATAGATTCATTTTATAACACGCCATTTATTTTAAACCTGAAATAATGATTATATAAATGCAAATAATGTCTCACCTGTGGTCCTGCTCTTTGTATCCTACAACTCAATCTAAAGCGAACTCTGTACTGCCATTGATAAGTCTCATAATTCATAATATCAATCGTTTTTAATATTGAACGTCTACTTCTCAGTAAAATAATACAATTTAAGTAACGTGGCAATGTCCAGGTGGATTAACAACCTCAAGAAGGTAACTGGTATAGACTGACACAGACCGAAATCCAGTAGCAGATTTAAACAAGGCAAACAAGCTGTGGCTACTAAAACGAAATTCCTATAAGTGGATTGACATAATCATAGTACCTACACAGAATTATCAGTAACTCTTCTCAAATGTGAACACGATATCTTAAACGAAATTAATTATATTATAAATAAATAAAGTATACTTACGTAATTTTATAAATAAAAAAGAAAGAATACAAATCAATTGTACTTCCGATTTATTTTGTCGTGAAACAATATTTGTGATCACAATAGAAATAATTTAATTTTCATCGGCATCTTATTCCACAAACTCAAACTCAAAATTCATTTATTCATTTAGGTTACAAAGTAACACTTATGAAGGTCATAAATTATGAATAAACCAGAAAGATGATGTCAGCAAAATTTTCCTACGGCTAAATCACAATCCTGAACCGTCACCTAACAGTTCTTTCCGAAAAGTTTCTTTGTCCTGATTGTACACAACTAAATGGTCACCGTACATTCCCAGCCGTCCTCACTTTTTGCTATTCACTGGCAAATTCATTTAATTGTGTCTGCGAACCCTGGACTCTCGAGACGCGCGGTAATTGCACAACCTTCGCAAATAGGCTTTTTGACCGCTCACGTCTTACGTCGCAGAAGGCTATAAGTGCCAGGAATGGGCGACATACATCTGCTGGGATTACGGTTCAAATTCTTTAAATAATAATAATAATGTTTTAGGACAACTCACACAACGCCACCTGATCCCAAACTAGGCAGAGCCTGTACTATGGCAATCAGACAACTGATAATCATACTTATATATTTCTAAATACATACATATTATAGATAAATAACACCCAGACACAGAACAAACATTTATGCTCATCACACAAAGATTTGTCCTGGGTGGGAATCGAACCCACGACCTCCGGCGTAGCAGTCAGTGTCACTAACCACTAGACCAAGAGGCCAGTCAAATGTAATTATTTTGTTTATTAATGCAACAGCCACAAGCCGCATGAGTGTGTGAATAATATGTGTTGTGTCCTGTGCTTTTATAGTGCAGATGGTGGCAGATGAATTGCTGTGTGTAGTTACTTGGCTGTGGTCTTCTGTTGTCCTTGTGGTGACGGATTAAGAATACAAATGTCACCACCCCGTTCCATCCCGAGGGTGTCGTAAGAGTCGACTAAAGGAGTAAGTCAGGCAAACAATATCCACTGCAAGAGAGGGCAAACTCGAAATAAAACCCTATACCAACCCGTCTGGCCAGCGTGGTGTAGTAGGCTAATATCTCTCCAAATGTATGGAGGAGACCCGTGCCCAGCAGTGGGATGTTTATGGGTTGAGATGGTCTTCTGTAAGGCGGAGGTGTGTTACCTTCCCCATAGTCCCTTGATCGTTAGTGTGGCTCCATACCATACCATTTATATTTATATTTATTATATAAATCAATATAAATAATATTAGTGTTTAGTTTATAATTAAATGTATGTCTGTTAGTATATAAGGTATATATTGTATAATATATATTGTAAATCTGAGCATCTTCAACGGCGTCCAAGACACAAGCTTGCGCTTAGTTTGGGGCCGAAGTAAAGCTCACTATTGTTATTTGTGTATTTTTTATGTATTTCTTCTTCCTTTCTATCTCTTATCAGGTTTCAAGCTTCATACGAAAATCATGTTAAAAAAACACTATTTATTTATAGATTTGCTATCACCAGCGTTTGAATAACCACCCCTAAGTAAAACAGTTAATAACTACATCGATAAAAATTTAAATAATCGATACTCGTACCCAGTACATGCATCGTACGACCACGGTCTGTTGCACATAGCGTGACGTTCGCTATCATTACATTATACTGTACCTATATAATGGTAAAAACTCACCCATAATGTGGCACGACATACATACGTACGCCATACACGCCATAAATACCGTCCAGCAGCTGTTAGTCAACGTTAAATTCAAATGCAGTAAGTAGTGTTATAAAATAATTACATATCGTTTGTGTTGTGTTATGAGTTAAAACAAGTTGTTACCCGCGGGTCCGCCCGCCTAGATGTCAGTTATCGCGATAAAAATTCGCTATTTCAGACTATAATCTATCTCTATGCCAAATTTCATCCAAATCCGTTCAGTAATTTTTATGTGAAAGAGTAACAAACATCCATTCATATATCCTTACAAACTTTCACATTTATAATATTAGAGTATATTTTTCTTCCGTGACACTGAACAACTCCTAAACGGCTGGGCCGATTTTAATAAAATTTTGTGTGTGTGTGTTTTTGAGTCAGTTCCTGGATGGTTTGGATTAATTGGACCCTGTAGGTAGCGCTACAGTACAACGTCTGTTATTAATAAATGTTTACAAGACGTGTAACGCGCGTTGAAGTCTTTTCTTCACCCTAATATACATGGTGTTCACATAATGAATATAAAAAAATATTACTACAATAGTAAAAAAAACTATAAATACGTACACTACGTATAAGCTTAGATTTTTTTTAACTGAAAGATCAAATTAAATATAATGATTTTCACATTGATTGGCGGCCTTCCCTCCACTGGAATCCACAGTCTAGATCCACATGTGGATCACGAATTAAAACCAAAATGTGCGGTTAAAAACGCTTGACTAATTGGAACTTTCTTTGTATTTGATGAGTTGATTACTAATCCTTACTAATATTATAAATGTGAAAGTTTGTGAGTATGGATGGATGGATGGATGTTTGTTACTCTTTCACGTAAAAACTACTGAACGGATCTGAATGAAATTTGGCACAGAGATGGATTATGGTGTGGAATAACACATAGGCTACTTTTTACAGCGCTAACCGACATCCACGCGGGCGGAGCCGCGGGCAACGGCTAGTATATAATAAATCGGTTTTACTCTACCAAGTGTTGTCGGACGCTCAATTGCGTTCTCACATTGGCAAACTTTGCAATCAATCAACCATTTTATATTTTTCTTATAAGAACATGCTTCCTAAGTATATGTCGCGGAGGACTTTACAAACATACAATTAACGGACACAAATTACACCCAGACTCAGAACAACTCTTTGTGGTTCATACAAAGTTTTGTCCTGTGTGAGAATCGAACCCCCAACCTCGTGCACAGCAGGCGCATACTGCGGCCACTGTAACACCAAGGCAGTCATGACTCCGCGTGGGTTAAACATTTTCAAGCGCTTAGGGATTGTTTTTTTTTAGTACTTAGGTCACAAACAATCATACGGCCCGGCTGATGTTAAGCAGTAACCATTGCCTATTGACGCTTGCAATACTAGAGGTATCACTTACGTGTTGCCGACCGTTTTAAGATGGAGTGTCTCTAGGATCGGAAAACGTTTCTTTTAAAACACATTCCTAAACGAGCGCTGAAAGCCTGAACAAGTCTATAGTATGTATATACATATGTATATTTCTCATAAATGTATATTAAATACTAGCTGTTGCCCACGGCTCCGCCCGTGTGGATGTCGGTTATCGCTGTAAAAGTAGCCTATGTGTTATTCCAGACCATAATCTATCTGTGTGCCAAATTTCATCCAGATCCGTTCAGTAGTTTTTACGTGAAAGAGTAACAAACATCCATCCATACATTCTTACAAACTTTCACATTTATAATATTAGTAAGGATAGGTAAGTAAATTAAACCCTGACACACTTGAACAAAAAGAGGTGGTTGTCACTAAAATTTCTTCAACACGAAGGTTTCATGTGTACAGGAATTGAACTCACGGACCACCGCGGTTAAGCAATCAGGGTCAAAAACAACAGATATACGATACACAGGGCTAAGGGCACGTATAAAGACGCTATCAAATAACAAATAAATGGATGACCGCTACACTAATGGTGATCAATGGCGGCGCTATAAACATAACATTATTAATATTCGTGAAGCCGACCGCTCTTCCTGTCGAACAATTGGGTGATATTTGCATTTGGCGCGGATCGCCATCAAACGCACCATATCTGACGTTTTAATTACGATTCCCGACTGTATACCAGTGAGGTGTGCCTTTACTGCTAGCGGGCTACACAATTTTACATATTTTTGATTTTAAAAAGTCCAATCCCGCATTTGGGCACTTTACAAACATACAATTGACTGATTCAATAACTTTATGTCCCTTACGTACGTAACGTAGTAGTTATGCAGCTAACCATGCAGAATCTTTCATTATGCTAAATTTTAAGGACTAAATGTATTGAGTATTGACAGTATAGATGAGGGCAGTCTATAAAAACCAATGTATCATTTAGACATCAAGCCTTTTTAATTGATCGTTAAACCCGCTGAGTATTTTGAAACTAAAAACTACTCACCTTAAAATATAATGTATTTATAGCAGCAGGACGTTCTGACGTTCTGGAACCAAGGGGTATATTGACCCTTGGATCCAAGCATAATTGCCAATATAAATTATTAGATAAGACTAAAGAGATTTTCATGAAGTGTGCGTGTACTGTATAAGTTTTTTAAAATCGTTCCGGTTGTCGCGTGCAGTGGGACCTTACACCTCACCCCACAGTCCACGCATGCGTCCTTAATTAGGCATTCCGGCGGCGTCCGGCCGGCGTACGCGCACCGTGCAGGCGGCGCCTTTGACACCGCCTCGCGCCGTCTCGCTCACACAATGCAACTATTCATACCAACTAACCAACATACACCGACCTCTACCACTCTTTCAATATCAAACACCGTCTCTTACTACCAGAGACCAATTTACATTGGACGAGATATCTTAGAAAGATACCAATACTGCTGTTGAAATTTGAGCTTTAAGAAGTGGAAATAGAATATGTTATTGGTTGCATTGTTTATAAATATCAAAGGTGTTATTGGAGTGATGTAATGAAGGGACCTAATTGTGTATTCTACTTGGGACGCCCGGACTGAAAGATAAAAGAGCGAGAGATGATTAGCTATCTCTTTCTAGATTTCAGTTAAGGCTTTGACAACATTGCAAACACTAAATACTACAAACAGATTATGACTGCCTCGGTGATCCAGTGGCCGCAGTATGCGCCTGCTGTGCACGAGGTTGTGGGTTCGATTCCCACACAGGATAAAACTTTGTGTGACCCACCAAGAATTGTTCTGAGTCTGGGTGTAATTTGTGTCCGTTAATTGTATGTTTGTAAAGTCCCCCGCGACACAGAGCTTGTTCTCTAGTGCGGGAGTTGTCTTTTAAAAAGAAGAAAAAAAAAATTATTTCCTACTGCTAATCACACAAAAAGGCTAGAATTATCCCAGGTCATCTATGCCTTTGGCTAACCTGGAAATCTCCGAATCAGATAGATCAAAGCAAAAAAACTGTGCAGATTTGGTGCAGCATACGGTGACTAGTCTTGCGAGTCTTACTACCATCTTCTAACGTGTTGTCTTAAAGACCTCATGAATTATACTAAAAACGAAATATTAACAATTTAAATTCATTAATGTCATTCTCTCGCTGACACTTTTCTATGATAGGTTACTCGTATACTTTTTCGTAGCTAATAACCGAGTGCTATAAAAATCATTCTGTTATTGCAATGGACAAGTTGCAAATAGATATAGGCAGTGGCGCTGCCAAGTTTCGTAGACTGAGAAAAATGTTAATAGGAAGCCATGATTAACTTAATTATTTTCTTTATCCTTAAAGCAACTTAGAACCACCAAAATTCCAAAAAGAACAAGCAGATGAATTCATAAGACAATGGTAATGAACTTCACTGGCGTTAATTCAGAATTTCTTTCAAATGGAGAATATTTTCTTCTTTATAATCAGGTCTACATAATAATATCAATAGTAGACTCCTAAGAAACAATTTTCAAGCAAAAAAAAATAGTAAGTTTCTCGTGAACATTGATATTGTAAATACATATAAAAGATATACGTATTTGTTTGTTTTTGTTAAAACTTTATTTGATAAACATGTAAAGTAATACACTCATTTAAAGAGTTTGATAAAATCTTAAACAAAGGCATAGTTTAAATATTACCTTAAACAGCTTATAAAAAGTGTTGTTTATCAAAGTGGCTTTCACTGTATACCGATAAGCTGTACCTTTTGCTATCGAACTAGATTAGGTAGAGTCCTGTTTCATGAGCGGCGAACTATTGAAGTCCGATAGCTTTGTTATTTTAATTGTTACTGCGTATTTAACCTTTCTTAAATGTTATATAAAAATAAATTGAATTCATGTCTAGAGTGGTAAAGAGAGAGAGAAGGGAGAGAAAGAGAAGGAAGAGTCGATACAAGAGTTTCCACTAAATTATAAACAAAACGTTATATCAGTCAAGACTCAGGACTCTACAAATCTATAACAGAGTTTGATTAATATTTATAACGATAAATTACATGTCTGTGCAAAAACATGAATTCATTAAAATTGTACTAAAATATGAGAGTAATTTGTTAATTTCACGGTACTCGCAAATTGATTAGAATAACAACTGTACAAGATAAACTAGGACAATATCACAGCGGGTGACAACTAATGGCTTGTCATCAATGAATAACTATTTTACCTTAAGACTCTACATGATATTGTTAATACGATACTTATTACAAGGGAATAAAGTCTTATTTGAAAGAGACTGTCACTAGATACAGCTACCTAAAAATATGAAGAAACAGCAAAATTTTGTTCGAGGTCCAATTTTTTTTAGCCTAATGAAAGAATGACTAAGTTTATGCTTTATTGGATAATCCGACTTTATGTGGAACTTACATATAACATGTATTTTTATTTTGAAAGTCTCAGAAGTCAGTAGCGAGTTATGTTTGATATATCCTATTATCTATATAACCAAACTGAATAGGTACCTACATCGTAGTAACCTCCAAACGTCACTAGTAATAAAAGTTTGAACCTCTCAATTACCCAACACTTTTATTGCAGCAATTTCGTAAAATAAAATCCAACCTCATGGGCAGATACACTTAATTTTATACGTTCTTCATTGTTCTCTCCATCTCTCTCAATCACTAACCGAAGACAGAGATGGCTAAAATTACTCCCACTGATTGCAGTGAGCCGTACACGAATTAGGCCCTTTTCGTTTTTTTTCTTTTCATCTTAATGCCCTGTTCATGCGTTCAGACCTTTTATCGGAACATATGCATGTTTCTGAACGCACCGGCCGCGGCCGACCGGTTTCATTCCTTTGCCTTTGAATTGAAACACCGCGCCGCGTTCGAAATTTGAATCAGTCTGCGTCGAACTATAGACGGGGGACGACGCGCGCTTGGAGCAACAAAATAAAATAATGTTTACGATTCAACAGTGTTTACTAACAGTGATTTTGTGACTGATTTATTTGAATATGACTTGATATACTTATTAGTGCTATTTATTATTTGTGAACATCACACGATGGCTCGGATTTTATGTTTTCTGCTGTTTGTGTGGCTGGTGTCTGCTGACCAGGAACAGGTGGAAGGTGGCAAATGCGAAAGAATCAAGCTGCCACTTTGTCAGGATTTGGGTTACAATTGGACTGCAATGCCTAACCTGATGGGCCATAAAGACCAGAAAGAAGCTGAGGAAGCGGTAAGAAAAACTTTTAATTAAAAAACTTTAATGGGTTTAATTAGAAACTGGTAACGTAAACTTAATAGAATATTAATGATATTGATGTTAATGATGTTTTATAAGATGACGCAGATGTATATGCACCTTAAGAAGAAATTTTAATTACATTCGAATTAAAAGTCGTAGTCATGCAAAGCTTGAATTAAAAACATAAACTTAAAGATGTATTCATCGTACCGCAATTTCCTAGCAGTTGATACTTCGAAATCATTATTTCTGTACTTAATGACGGTAGCAAAAAGATGATTGCTAAAGTTGAAGGTACAATAGATGAAAAAGTATTAGTTAAAGACATAAACGCTTGTGTCTAACATGCAGGGGTTAATGTTAATGCATTACGTTTTTGTCATATGATAGGCCGCCCTATTGTTGTCACTTGATTTACGATTGATAGCTGAATAGGTTTTATGGTTTGTAACAGATATCATTCGTGTAGTTCATTGTTCACTAGGGTTGAATTCATTGTTAACTTTTGCTACTATACTATGGTCTGAATTAAGGGTGTGTGACAATTAATTAATTTCGGCAGCCCTTGATTCTCACGGGAAATTCTTTGGACTGTATTTGTATTAAATTTATTAACGTTGGTTTAATAAGAGTTTTCATGTTCTGTCTTTTCTGTTTGTGTCATCATAACTTTTATAGACCATTGCAGTACTGTCTTTTTTCCCCTAAATCCTGTATTGTGCAAATATTAATATTTATTTATATTATATTAAGTTTATCAGGATCCGTCTTCCAAAATTACGTAAATTAGTTCAACTCAATTCATCAGTATTCTTGCTATGCAAATCTTTGCAGTGTGACTTCCGATTAAGAATTTAAATTTATTCTATTACATTTTTTACGAGTACCACACAAAGCTACCGCAATTCTATATTTGGAAGTTATGACATGGAAATAAAAGTGTAATATTGTAAAAAACGTTAAATTTGAGTTTATAATCTAATTCTTGTTCCATATAAAGTGTTCGGCATTGTTTACGTGATAAATATTAAAGTGTGGGCGTCGAACGACAGACGTGAGCGATAACGGCCGGCAAATAGCGGCTGTTATCATGCGGCACATCAAAGGCACGATCTTGTATCGCCGACACTAGTTGCGCCGCGTGGCATCGTTCACACACACCTGTTCATAACTAATATATAATTGACTGCGCGAAATACATGTTTATAGAACTTTATATTCATAGATTAAATAGAACTCATCATAAAAAATATCAATTTACGAAAATGTTTAGGATGTGTAACGAGATGAGACATATCTCAATCATATTTAAATTATTATCAATATTATTCTTGATTTTTGGGAATTCCCAAGTTCCATCAATCTCATTGATGAAACTTGGGAATTTCTCCTGGCCTATAGTTAGGTAACTTTCTGCGAGTTAGTAGGTACTCAGCATCAATGATAATACCATCGTACTGGAAATTTTGGGATGCACCAAATTGAAGCAACGCTGAGAATAGATAAAGTAATCCTTCAATTGTGCCCCCTACGCTCTATAATCCCGCTTTTAGTGCTGTAAACATAGGTACCTATACTTATGATATTGCAAATGACACTGGATTAATATCGTTAGCATTAAATCAATAACACCGGCACTTTCATACTGGCTGTAATATCGCTTGTGTCGATATTGATATCTTTACAACAGCATAACGCAAGAGTAACCATTTATTTTTATTTATATCCCTTATCGAATCGCTGCTATCTTAGCCTTAAGTGCCGATGTGTAGGTATCGGTTAATGCCACCTTATCGGCGGCATCGCTTTAAAACCCAATATATCTGATATATATGAAATTTGCTAAGCTGATAACCCAAGACATAAATGTATTGTCAATATAATATTTTCTCAATACAATTTTATGGAATTGTTGATTTTCTGCTTTATTGGTGCAGTTGTAATGTGTTTGACTGCTGATACCGTTTCTACTTCTATTCGTTGATTGAGTTATAAAGAAGAAGTATAGGGATTGTTTTTTAAAAAATGCTCATGATCAACCCGGAGTTCGGCTTAATTGGCCAATATTGCCAGGGATAAAACAGCCTGGCAATATGACAACGGGCTTTAATGGTTGGCAAGACGCAGGCTACTATTTACAACTCTATATGAATTGGATAAGGACGATATTTCCTTATCAGAGGGAAAATGCTTGTAAAATTCTCATCTTGTTGATTTTCTTTAAATCTGTATTGATATATTTTGAAGTATGAATTTTAACTAGTATCAAGTGGTTCGTAATTAAGTCAATGGTCTT
The DNA here is from genome assembly GCA_947095525.1 of Trisateles emortualis. Classification (NCBI taxonomy): domain Eukaryota; kingdom Metazoa; phylum Arthropoda; class Insecta; order Lepidoptera; family Erebidae; genus Trisateles; species Trisateles emortualis. The sequence goes on from OX352745.1 coordinate 16,527,259, forward strand.
TTAATGGCGGTGATTATCTCAAGACGATTACAAGTTAGGTACCTATGTATATGTGTAGTCAGAATGATTGCAATCAGAATGGTTATGGATTGAACAGTATTATAAAAATAACGAGTATTGGATAGTTTTATCGTTTCGCACCAGCTACTATTTTAATTGAAAAAATCTTTTGATGACAATGTTAGTACATAAATCGCCATGTTTGTGCTCGCAATCAGATAGTCTGTCGGCATTATTTATATTTGATAGTCACGTTTTATCTTAATCTCGTATTCCATTTTCTCTAAAAACCACGACTCGCAACAGTTATAATCGGTCACGGAATCTCCGTTCCGCGTGTTTTTATCATTTGAGTAACGATCTCGGTTTCATCGCTTAGTTTCAGATGATGTCGTCACACGACATAAAAAAGTGTAACGTGTTTCCAGAATTCAGTGAGATCTAACATGAGTTCATCTGTATCGTATCGTACATCAGTCGGAGCAGAAGTGGGCCGGTCCATTCACGAGGAACTGCGGCTCTGTGGTCGCTACTCGGCGGCCGGCGCGGCGGCCGTTCACCTTTAGATTGGGCAATTAAAGTCACATTTCTGGACCGATGATTTGTTTCATGTACTATCTTGGCCACTTAATTCCATAGCGCCAAAGTGTACCTACATAGTTTCGATGTAGATATACTACATCCTCTACTAAATACGTACTACAAACGTTTTACATCTACAAACACTATTCCCTCTACATTTTTTATATACAAATTCTAAATCCCGTACAAACAGTCGTCCAAGGCCAACAAAGACCGGCTTTTAGCTCTCTGGAAGGTGGTAATGAGGCAATTTTAAGGCACCCACACCTTTACCTCACGCTATTAACACCGCGCTGAACTAACAAACGTACTGACTCTAAATACGAACGTTATTTGTAGAGTTTATGATGGACTGGCTCGCGATTTGTTACCTACGTGAAAGATTGGGTTGAGGCCACCGAGAATAGCTTCTACAACATGGTTATGGAATGTTCAAAGTCTCACACAACCACGCAATTCTGACAAAGGGTTCCGAACATAACAATTGAAACAATAAGTTCCTTTTTTAAATATTCATAAACCTTTCTTTGTTAAACAATGCGGTGTTTTGAACAGAGTATCTCGATTGCAATAAAACAATAAAGTATTTTTGGAGAAAGATAAACGCGTTGTTTATAGTGTGATAACCCATTTCCCTATATTATATCGTTCGGCGTTTTTGTGTGTCATGTTAATATGGCGGCCGCTGTGTAGTCGACCTACGGTGATGGGCGAGGACCAGGTACAGCTGTGAGGTGTTATTGAGAACTCCCCGGAATTATGCTCTGTGCCGGCACCCTATCATTAGTGCAGGTATGTGGGTATAATGCACCGACATAAAAGGCCTCGTGTCTCACGGATGAAAGAAAGTTTTTAATGCTGTTAAATCCTCTTGCGTTATTGTTACGTTCGTTATTTGTGTCCGACGCTACTTCGATAACAATTTTAAATGATATCTCATCTGTTTTTTTAATTACATTAATCAGATTTTGTGTTTTATATATTCGTGCCGTAATTTATGTGTTTGTTCACTATTACGAAGTTTCCTGGTTAATAAATGTCAGCGAACAAAGAGTTGCGAGACTTATAGTTAATTAATACTGAAAAAACTTGATCGATCTCAGTTATTTTTTAGAAGTGAAATCTTAATTTATACGAGTGATGGAGCTCGGAATCATATTTATTGCTGCGCCGCGTTGAACCTGTTTTTGAATAACTTAGCACTTTTTATAGTAAAAAAGAAACACTTTGTGCGGCCGCCTACCTGAGGTAATTAGGGGCGGCAATTTGTGAGCTCTTCGGTTCGTTTTTGCTGTTTTAACTGCGCGGGCGCCGCAGGGCTTGTCTTCTCATACCCGACTTCGTCTTCCACTATCTCATAGTAGAGTAACTATAATTGTAGGCTTTGTGTGTCATGCAAAAACTAATGATGGATGATGTCAAGGTGTTGCGTAGGTTTTTAATGACAATAAAGTTGAATAAAAATTGTAAATATGGTTTGTTCATGTGTCTACCTAGCCGGGTTTATAATTGTCGTTCATTTGCAGAGGGATATTTATTTATTAAAGAAAAAGACTATACTATTTACACGAATTATATTAAAAACTTATTTAAACTAACTAGACCTAAACACGGAAAACCAAATACTTAAATAAAGGAAATAGGTACTTAGTTCAGTTTACAGTTGATAGTGATAATATTTCTCCGCATCACGATCAACCGGAAATGTGCCCATAATGATGGCGGCATTGCCACGTTGAAATGGCAATGCTGATTTTGATAGTCAGTCGTTTCGCTAAAAAGACCCCATGAACCAATTGTCTTGACCCCAAACGGGTCAAAAACGTAATTAAAATTGTATACTTTTTATTAATTATTACTTACATATCTTCTAATTAACTCGTTCACACACAACTTACACAAGATTACATTTAACTTACAAGCGCTTTGTAGGTAATCAACTAAATGACGGCGAACATTTTTGATAAACAACTCTACATCATAAACTCGGAAGTCAACACATTCGTCACACACAATTTCCTAGTTAAAGGGCGAATATTTCCCAGATTCATTTATAACTAAAGGTTATTTTAATTACGGCGTAATTGCACCGTTAACAATCACAAATTGCTCGTAATAAAGTCGTAGTTAAGTGCGTCGGGGCGGGGCAAGCAGGGCGAGGGGCGAGGCACGGGCGGCATGATCAAAGGCGCGCGATTACCGCACGATGCGCAAGCGCTTTATTTCGTCTCGTTTTATTGCGCGCTCCGGTGCGTCGACCCGATGCGATCGAGATGCGTTCGGTGCTCGATACTATACTATACCTACTCAATGTGATCTAGATTTTCAATACCTAGGTACTACTTATTTTAATGTTTTATTTTGAATGAATAGGTACTTCTATATTTCGTATACCTGGGCCCCAATTCTGCTAATTTAATTGAATATAAATTGAATCTCAATAGCAGTTTTAAACATGTTTTGGTATTCTGCTAATAATTTAGGACCAATGGTTTACTATTGACGCTTCATTAAACTGCCACCGGAATATTTGCTATTCTACTCTTCAATCGTGTCGCAGTTGTGTGCAATATCCAAGGAACTTATACCCAAGTGGAATGCGCACGGCTTATCGATTTTCGGTCCGCAATTAGGGAGGATTGTGTCTCTTTCTATAGGGTGTCCATGCGATTGATCAATGCTGGAATGTTTTAAAATTTCGGTTTATTTCCATGTAAAACAAATCTGGTTTTCAAATAAATAGGGTTTTGATAAATTTATTTCTGACTATCGGGGGGCTCACCGTTCCTTTCTTTAGTGCGTCTATTCGACCGAAAAAAAATCGAAATATCTTGAAATTTGGGTTCATCTCTGTGTAAAGCAAAACGCCGACTTTCAGTGATAAATATAGGATTTTATTAAAGAACCGTGACGGTACATTTATGTGCCTATGGGTGTCTTATGTTAGCAGCAAGCACGATATTGACACTTAGAATATATATCTTTAAAGATGTGAAAGCTGTCACACACCTCCAACGAAAAGGGAGGATCCTCTGACCAGGCTAGGTGATCGTGCCTGGCGGGCCGCGGCCCAACGGTTAGTCGTTGGGCGTTGTATATATACTGAGTATCTGTGTAAACTTCCATATCGCGATTCAGCATCTCGAATATTTGTTCTGCGGTTGTGTGTTTCTAGGCATAGTGACATCTGTGTTTTTTTTGTGGAACTTAGTTGCTTGTTGTGGCGTTATTCTATTAGTCTGATATGTAATGAATATTGTGATCGTTTTTATTTCTTACTAGTTGTTGCCCGCGGCTGCACCCGCATGGATTTCGGTTATCACTGTAAAAAGTAGTAGTAGCCTATGCGTTATTCCAGACCATAATCTATCTCTGTGCCAAATTTCATCCAGATCCGTTCAGTAGTTTTTACGTGAAAGAGTAACAAACATCCATCTATCCATACTTACAAACTTTCGCGTTTATAATATTATATAGTAGGATCTATAAAAAATCACAAAAGATAATATGGATTAAACATTGATACGTTGACAGACCACCGAGTGCTTCGTGATTTTACCTGGCACGGTATTGATCCAAAGCTGACATAGTCGATCACATTTTGGAAATCTACAAGCAATTCGAGAAATGTTGAACGTATTGTCCCCCTAATGTAAACAAAAGTTGTATTTTTTTATTTACAACGAATTATCTACTTACTTCAAAAAGGAAATGCCACGACCCGCAAAGGATTCACTTTTGCATCCTATTACACAACACTTTTTTACCCTTTTTATTTATAATTTTCTAAAATCGCATTATTAAGATTCCTAAATGATTTCGCTATGATAACATGTACGGCCATATTGTTTGAAAACAGAAATATTAGTTGCCATATGAATTGTTATAAATACTTCTAATAATTTAAAACTTATTATAAATAAGTTGTTTTATAGTAGAAATAAGATTATAAATTTTTAACAATAATAAATCTATATTTACCTTCATGTTAAGAAATCCTCAGCTAAAAATTAGAACGTAAATATTTTTTATAAATAACATCTCAGGTAACTACCAATTGTAATATTTTCTACTAATTTTGTACTGGCATGCTTGTTAGAAAGGGACACATTCCACTCCGTTTGGCTATCTCATGTGGACCGTTTTTCTCCCTGATAGTTCTGCGTACAATTTTGATCTTTATTTTCATGAGAATATGGTTTATTATGGAAATCGATATTTGTTGAAGTACTCAATCCATTAATATAAGATCCTTGGCAATATCGGTATTCTGCTCTTATTTGACGTTTGTTTGACATTTCAATTTTACAATTGAAGTACGATCGTGCAACAATACGTATTGTTACGATTTTACAAAGGGACATTGACTTAAAGACATCATTTTTCAAACATTTGATCGATTAAATGCTTATCTTTCTTACTTAAATAATTTTTGGAAAGAATTTAAGTACTTTTAGGTTTGTATGTACCTAATGAGTTAGGTACTTAACTCAAAAACTACTTTTTCAATTGTTTTTTACTAAGTAATATAATGTTCCATTGTTATTCCTCAGACTAATAGAATAAGATAGACGGAGCGTGTAGAACATGCGCGTGAAGCCGCCAAAAGTCATACTAAATAGCAATGTCATACGTTTTCGTTTTCGCGCGCAGTCGATTTGAGCCGCTAGTGAGTACGCACGTCTAAACACGTTTTGACAAAATATTATTATAACGCCGTATTGTGTAGTAAAACGTTGTAAAAATACTTCAGAGCGGCTCAAATCGACTGCGCGCGAAAACGAAAACGTATGACATTGCTATTTATTATGACTTTTGGCGGCTTCACGCGCGAGTTCTACACGCTCCGTCTATCTTATTCTATTAGTCTGAGTGTTATTCATTGAGAAATTGTATTAGAAAAAAAAACAGGAATCCCTGACAACTACAACGGCATAACCTCTTGGGGTAGTGAAGGGAATACTCTCTTCCTGCCTTTGGAGAGAGCACAAAGAGTTCTACTAAATGTATGAACTAACTTTACACAGACATAGGTACCTACCAGTCCTGACAACTTTACATCTTACAAAGCATTCAAATCTAACATTTGACAAGAGTACCTATAATATATGTAAGAAACAGTTATGCAGATAGGTTTGTAATGTACCTATTTACCCACTAAACTACACTATACTTAAACAATTTTTGAGTTGTCTCCTATATGAAATCTACATTATATTATTTACCACTTAAACAACCAGCAGTGCAAGTGCAAAATAAAACTAAAAACATGGCTTCAAGAACAAAACTAAGTATAGTTACTCAGAAATCATCAATTATCATGTAGGTAACTACTTTTTATCTATATATAAATTTATTGATATCATAATTTATTGATACCTACACCTATTTAATTTTGATTGCCCGCTCCACATTAATTTATTTTATTTCATCCGAATAAAGCCCACAATCCATACAATCATCTACACTTGACATTAACCTCACTTTCATACATATTCACAAGATGTGGCATAACACACTTATCTAGTGCTTTGATTAATTTACTTATAATAAACAAACTAGTCCACATATGATAGGCGCGCCTAGTTTGACGACTCAGTACCTAGTTACGTTTAAAACCTACTAATGTAATCTAGCACCTAAGTCTTTTACAGCTGCAGAGAGTTGTAGGGTCTATAGGTACCCCGACCAACCCATAACATAGGTTCATCCCTAACATGGGATTGGATGGGGAACGAACTGACCACCCCTGCAGATATCATGTCATAGTTTCATGAATATCAGTGCTATGAAGTGGTACTATATTTTACTTTTATATATTATGTATATTTTACTTGAATGTTTTAAGTCATTAAATGAACTATCTATCTAATTAAATAAATTACTCATGTGATGCCAGAACAGGCCACTAGTTATTAATATTTTTATTTTAGCCCTAAGGCCGCCCACTGCAGATATTATAACTTAATATAGGCACCTACTTCATAAATACTGTAACAAAAATAATAATCTCATAGTTTTCTACTTACCTATCTACATATTTTAATTATTGTAAGGTAATAAGTTGCAACCACATGAAAATTGAAAAAAATATTTATTTATAAAGTATACATTTACATTTTACTAGGTAGGTACTAATTAATAATAATTAACATTTCAATCAACAATAATGACATGGTATAGCATTCTGTTATTCACACTCAAGAGTAGTAATGTAGACTTCCATGTTTTTTTCACTCGTACAAGCTTTGCAGAAAGGAATGTCTGTAACTTCTAGATGGTCGCTCTGATGTGTTTATTGAAGGGACCATGACAAGTTATAGCAGTGACTTTGTGATTGTACTGTAGTTGTAGTACTGATTTGGGCTTTGGTGATATGATAAAACACATCATTTGCAACAGAGGTCCTTTATCCTTGCTGTTACCCGGAGTATTCCAGTCTTCATCACCTGTAGAAACAAGAAAAAAATTATATTCTATAGGTAGGTAGGCGCATTATAATAAACTTTTCTTATAATTACTTAAAAATATGCAAGAGTTGTCAAGGTAGGTATAACAATAACAACACACACATGAATGGGTACCGTCTTAGGAACATTATAATATTATTATATCACTTAGTAGTGGTGATAATATTGTGCATAGTTTTTATAGTTTGTGGATTTCTTGTGCACGTACAATAAGGTCTCAGGACTATATTATGCAGTGAGTAGGTAATATAATATATCAACTTACTAATCAATGTTGCTTACCTCCATCTTCCCAGGGGGTATTATATAATACTCCATTTTTTCTACATTATATTCATCTTCTCATTAAAATAGTATTAAATAAGTATTCGTGTAGTAGTCTTGATACGAATACGTTACGATAGTGTTAAATGTTTGTGGTAAGCGTAGTGCACATACTTATTGGCTCTTATTCTATTGATTCTATGCCACGGGATCATACCAGACTCTGGTTGGCCAGAGTATCTTCACAATGTCTCTCAGATTACTGTCTCTCGGGCCATACGGCAAGTTGCTGAGGTACTCAACCACCCTAACATTTTTAATAAGTACATAAGTAAACAAACAAGTAAACAACACGGCTCACTCCACCTTGTTTTTTTTCTTTTTGATCTGACATTGACATGACAGTTATTTTTTTAATTATTGTCTTTGTCATAGACAATTGCGTAACACAGCCATGATGCGGCCACCGTATTTACAAAAATCGTGTTTTAGTGACATAGCGCTTCATTGCAGACGAATATAATTCATCATGACACCAATGACACCAATGGATGTATATAACATAATAAAATCCCTAAAAAATACAAATAGTGCAGGCATTGACGGCATAATAACATCTGTAGTAAAAGAGGTCGGTAAACACATAGCACCAGTTCTTTGTCACTTAGTTAATATATGTACTGAACAAGGCGTATTTCCCCATGCGCTTAAACAAACAGTTGTTAAACCTATTTTTAAAAAAGGTGAAAGCATGAGTATGGGAAATTATAGACCAATAGCGCTAGTACCAGTATTAGCAAAAATATTTGAAAAAGTAGCATATAATTGTATATATTCTTTTCTAGAAAAACAGTCTATACTGGTTCCTGAGCAATACGGTTTTAGAAGAAATAAAAACATTAACATGGCCATTTATGATTTTTTACGATCTGTTATGGATAATATGGATAAAGGATTACCTGTGATAGGGTTATTTATGGATATGACCAAAGCGTTTGATCATGTTAGGCATGATATACTATTATCTAAGTTATACGATTGTGGGATAAGGGGTAATGCTCATAAATTTATAGCATCTTATTTATCAGAGAGGGAGCAGGTAACACAAGTAACAAAACTATGCCTCAGAACAAAAACAGAAAAAACACACCAATCTAGTATTAGAAACGTCATTTATGGTGTGCCTCAAGGAAGCGTCCTGGGTCCTTTACTTTTCATTATATACATCAATGACTTGCCAAGTAGTGTTAACGATAAAATGACACTCTTTGCAGATGACTGCACTATACTATACTCTAGCTCTAAATTGACATCACTAGAATTTAATATTAACGAATCACTGACATCTATTATAAACTGGCTGACATTGCATAATCTAAAGGTAAATTTTGATAAAACTAAAATTATTAACTTTAAACAGAGAACAACTTCTAATAATGATAATTTAATTGATATTAACTACAAGGGTGTGAAAATAGAAAATGATACGAATACAAAATTTTTGGGCCTGCATCTAGATCAAAAAATGAATTGGAAAGCCCACATTGAACATGTCTGTAAAAAGACCAGTCAGTTTGCATATGGATTTTACAAACTAAAGAATATAACCAGCAAAGATGCACTTATAACAGCATATCATGGGCAGGTCGTATCTACATTGCGCTATGGTATCATTTTTTGGGGCAACTCATGTGACTGGCTCCTTGTGTTTATAGCACAAAAACGCTGTATAAGGCGAATATTTGGCCTTAAACCAAGAGAATCATGCAAACCTTATTTTAAAGAAAATAATTTATTGACTTTTTCTAGTTTATACATATATGAATGTGCACTATTTATAAAGCAAAATATAAATTTATTCGCTAAGAGGGAAAGGAAACGTCACTTAGGTAAACTGTGTACCGTACCAAGTAAAACTACATTAATGCACAGGAGCATGTTTTGTAAAGCACCCCTCATATATAACAAGTTGCCAATATCGATTCGGGACATAAATGAACATTCAAAATTTAAGAAAGAGCTTAGTAAATTTCTTGTTGAGAAATGCTATTACTCAATACAGGAATATTTTGATGACAAAACCTTGACATGATTATTTTTTATTCACTGACATTTAAATTAGACATTGTATAATTAATGTATATTTGTTATTATTAATAATATTTGCACGCCGACATGGTAAAACATTGACTGGACAATATTGTATACTAACACCTTACAATCACTCATGTTTTAGCAAAATAAATAATTTGAATTTGAATTTGAATTTGAATCATTAAATAAAAGAAAATAAATAAAACGTTTATTTTAAGCAAAACTATAGTTCGTTTAATCATTCAGTAGGCAGCACTAATGAGTTAGTAGAATATAAATGGCAACACATGTAACCATTCAAGTGACGAGAGAGTTTCAATTCCAATACGACCCATTGAGCTTCCATACAAGTTTTTGCAGAATACCAAATTCGTTTCAATCGTTGTAGATTCGTAATTGAGTCTCAGCGTTAATATTATTAGCGGAATTGGGGCCCTGCTGACATTGCAGTGAATTGCGTGCGTGCAACTAAGTAATTCCTATTTGAGACGACACCAAAAATAAGCAGTTTTTTTTCTTTTAAAACTGTCGATCTTGCAAATTCTTTCACAGAACTGCGAATGACTAGAGAATGTGTCCCGAAAATGGCACAGTCATCGCCAGAAAGGGATCCATTGTCCCCGCGGCTGGTCAGCGCGGCCGGCTCTGAGAGGAATGTTGCCCAATTAGTTAGAATCCCGGTTGTATCGTACACGATCTCGCTCGCACTCTATATACGAATACTTATAGCTATATGCGTGATATAAACAGCGATGTTGGAGACTGTGGCACGTTCAGCACAATCAGCACTAATGCCTGATGAGGACAATCGCTGTTTTCTTTTTCTTTTCTTTTCTTTTTTAAAAAGACAACTCCCGTACTAGAGAACAAACTCTGTGTCGCGGGGGATTTTACAAACATACAATTAACGGACACAAATTACACCCAGACTCAGCACAACTCTTTGTGAGTCACACAAAGTTTTGTCCCTGCGCGGGAATCGAACCCACAACCTCGTGCAGAGCAAGCGCATACTGCAATCACCACCAAGGTGTCTTATAGTAAGGATAGTTCCACCATCGCCTACATCATAACTTAACATCAAAAAGCTCCTGATGCAAGCAATAGTAGAGTTTGTGATGAACATTAAAACTTTCTAGTACTTACAGCTGACTTTGTTATACGTTACGACAATAAAACATCTGTTTTGTCTACATTGCTATTTGCAAAAAGGTTAAGCAACGCTACATCGCATTATAATAAGGCAATATAATTTTAACCTGACCGAGCTATGACTTCTTGACTTCTTTTAGTAAAAAAAATAGCAATACCATCACTATTTCTGCAACGTATAATACCTACATTGTATAGACTGACCATAATATTGCTTCATGCTTGGCTTACTAATGTACCTATAGTAAAAAGAAAAAAAATATTTTAAAATTTGTCTACGTCCCTAATAAAGGATAAGGGAAGCATGTATCGAAAAGAAATGGGCTGCAGTGTGGCAGCCCTAATTACCAGAGATAATACAGAGTGGTGCAGAGAATACAGGCTGTTTCTCTTTACTACCTAATACGTTTAGTTAATGATCTAAGATATTATTCCAAGACTGATCGATAGATTAAAACGCGTATATAAGTATGTAGTAGTTAGAACCGATTGCTTCAATTAAATTATTATGTAGTGTCTTTTTTAGTCTATGTAGCAGGTGGGAGGTTTTATTAAGATTCGTTTCTGATATGTCGGTATTTCTATGACTAATGAAGTAGGTATCTATAGATTGATTAGCTATTTGTGTATTATCTGTGAAAATCAATCCAGATTTCCATTAATGACCTACCTACGTAGATAATTTATGTGTTTTGTGTATAATCGCTGTTCGGCACGCTTTGATTACAAACCATTATGCTATCTGCTCTGCCATTCATTAGGCATTCGCCAAGCCGCAGCCGCCCACACGCAGTAGATATACATTAACGAATGCTTCCAACCCATACATATCGAGATATCGATATGGTATATAGGTATACAAACCGAGTATAAGAATCGAATGATGGAACGCTAAACACAGGTCAGTGGTCGAGCGTTTCCGCACAATGTAATCGATTAAAACAGTTAAAAAGGTTGGCGGTATTGGCGAGTATTTAATTCAAGCCGTGCCTTTTAGAGGACGGTCGTTGCGAGCGGCGCACGCGCATAAATAACCATTAAAAACTGTTTATCTCTGCTCACGACAACGCCGCCTCGTTCTCTTGTCAATTACACTTCCACCAGGGACGCATACGTTAACTGCCATACCAGTTGAATGGCTTAAACCTTTTTGTTCGCCGCCATCGAGTTTTACATGTGTTTAAAAATAAATTAACTATCAAATGAATAGTAGAAAATGCTACGACACGCTCGCAGCGCTTAATTTATTCGCCGTACTTGTCAATTAACGAGAACTGTCCGACTGAATTAACATGTATATCTTTCGGTATAAATATCACGTCCGATGCAAGATACGGAATAACTAAAACTCCTCATTTATTTTGTCGTATAATATTTTATGTGTTTTATTACCATATATGACTGTAATAAAAGAAATGAAATAAATTTAAAGCGCGAATATAAACACAAAGGTAAGGTCGTTTCGTTTTATTGAATATTCAACGATTCGTCGATATCTAATCTCAATTGCAATTTATTAAGTTTTTTTATTCAACACTTGTCGATAAAATTGTTTATGTAGTTTTTCTAAATAACTAGGTACACCTAAGTATATATATTTTTAGTGCTACATACTATAATATAACAGTTTAAGTTTCCCCTCACAATACCTACTATTAATAATCTGTGGTGGCTGTATGCGATATGCCAGTGACCGCTAGCTATGAAATAATGAGTGGAAAGCAATAGAAAGTCATTAGAAGGCCCCGGTAATGGCCGCCGCCCGCTAATCGCAGCTGATGCAATAAATCGAGATCTTTATCTCAACTCCACGTATTTATGGAATCGTTAGACTTTTTATTATGAATAATGTAATTAATTAGCTGTGCATGTTTTATCAATAACTTTTTCATACGCCACCAACGTGTACTTGCAATTTTAATAGATTGTATGAAGGTTTTTAGTATGGCAGGATTACTTTAATTGAGACGTTGAGACGTTAACGATTTGTAAATGGCATCAGTTTATTTTTTGCTTAAAATATACAATTTTATTCTAATTAGTTATTATGAGATAAAATAGCTTAACCCCGCACTACCGTGGGTCTCTGCTTCTTCCATTTTTATCTGAGTTCATTTAGTTCAAAATAAAATAATAAAAGTGATGTGATTAGACTCAATTGTTCTCGGCTTCATTTGTTTTTCAAATTTAATTAATGTATTGTGCGTCATTCGACAGATGATTTATATTAATAGTAAGTATAGAAATGTCAGATCGTGACAATTAGAGGCCATCTTGTGAAATTATAGTTTTTACGTAACATTTCGAAGTATTGGCAGAGATATTTGGTATTTGGCAAGCGGTTTGAGTCTCGAGACGATGTTTGAAAACAAATAAAACGGTGTTAGTGTGTTTTGTAATGTTGACATAGACGTTTTTATTTGCGGTTATAAATGTAGGTAGGTACCATGTTTTTGTGCAAATGCTAAACTTTTTCTGTGAATATTTTTGTTTCTCGCATTGTGTGTCATAGGAAAGAGTTATTTTTGGATACCGTTTCTGAAAACGAAAACCGATAGATGACAGTATTGTTTCATGCGCCGCTCTACCGAGGAAGATATAACCACCATTCCTGCGTATATTACCTTAAATTCTTTGAAACAATTAATGCAGGAGTGCTCTGAGCTTTTTGCCAGTCTTTGACAGCAAACTAATCATAAGGGTCGTTAGGTAAATTGGCTGACATTATCCTTTTATTTTTTTGTTACATTTATATATTATATCTGAATAGTCTTCATAAGTGTTACTCTGTAATCTAAATGAATCTTGAGTTTAAGGTAAAATGCTACTACTACAAAATAAAAAGTTGCGTAAATATTTACTCAAACGTTAAAAGAATTTAAGAGTAAGTGCGTACGTATGTGTCTTGTCAGAAAGCTTTTGTCACCTGTGTGTCTGTCGCAATTGCTTTATCAGCTGATAATAGCTGGCGCCCGTCGTCTCTCGTGCGACTATCACGTGCTATCAACTGTACGACTTTTATTCGTACGAAATAAATGTCCAGTTTACCTATGTCACAACTTGTCTATTGAGAGCGATCTTTAGACTTTGGGTAGATTAGTATCTACAGCTTATCTAAGACTGTGAACACACAAATGTAGAGTCATTTGTAGGTAGGCAGTAGGCACCTAACTTAGATAACTTCACATTGTATTTTTATACATTTCTTGCCAAAAACGGCCTGCTTGCCTGATATTTCGAATTTCATTGTACCTACCTACTTAAGGTAAGGTAAGGCTTTTAAATATTAAGGTAAGGTAATATGTATATATACTCTTCGGTACACTAAAACAACAATGTTCACACAATATGATGAGAAAAAAGGTATGTATAGTTCAATTTACGTTATCGTCCAACTCCTATTATAAAACGATCCATTAGAGTTTAATCTCATCCACGCTGGCGCTGTCGAGCCTTCCATGGCAAGCTTTATTCTTAAGATACGCTAATTATCTTGATACCTGGCTGTTAAACAGTAAAATATTTGTTTATACACTACTGATTATTTCGTAATTAAACCTCAGAGTTCATTTTGTTGTCAAAGTGACTAGACTAGCTGTCCCTACTTCGTCTAGGCTAAACTATTTTAGGATTTCGGAAGCCCAGAGCCACTGGAACTTGTGTGGATTGTACAAATTAATTATTTCTCCTTTATTCCGCAGTCCAATAGTTTTAAATTAGGTATTTTTTATTTAATTTATTTAAATAAAAAATGACTAATTTAAAAAAATGGACAACTTATACATATGTATTTACGCTCACATTTGATATGATAATAAATTTATATTTATATACTCGTAGCTACAACCTACATCTGTTAACTCTGTAAAATATACCTATTGCTATAAATCTATTTCCTAACACTAATACCTACCTACCCACCACGCATTTAGATTGAGCAATATACAAGATGAATCCTAATTTAATATATTTTAATGTTTAATTTTATAACATAATAAAAATGTCAACACGATACTTAAATATTTACATAATCTAACAAAAATATCTCAAATATTTTTGCGTAACAAAAATATTTTTATGTACAAAATCTCTAAAGTTACAAAATATACATTTTCCACCATTAGCTGTTTGCTATCAAGCTAATCCTACTAATATTATAAACGCGAAAGTTTGTAAGTATGGATGGATGGATGTATGTTACTCTTTCACGTAAAAACTACTGAACGGATCTGGATGAAATTTGGCGCAGAGATAGATTATGGTCTGGAATAACACATAGGCTACTTTTTACAGCGATATGCGGAGCCGCGGGCAACAGCTAGTACTTTATAATCTTGACATTATGTCGTCAAAAACTTTAGCGAATCCCACAATACATTTTCGAACACATCACAGTTATTCATATCGTTGTCTATACTAATCATTTAAAGAGAAAATATTCGAATTTTTGTATATATATAATTAATAACGAATAAACTCAAAAACTATTAAACTGATTTCAAAATTTCTTTCACCTATAGAAAGCTATATTACCAGCGAGTAACATACGAGTAGGCTATATTATATTCACCCGTGCGGAGTCGGTACCTGCCGCTAGTATTTTATCAAACTACCAGTTCACCTGGCGCGCCCATAGATATCAACTAAAGGTAATTAACATTATAGTGGTAACCCTAGCCGTCATATACAGCGTGATATGTTGACAAAGCAATTCTCACAACAGTTATGAAGTGCTAAATGCGCAATATAAAGAAAGACAGACGCACCGCGGCCGCCGCTTCGCGCTGCTTTTAAATATTTTAGCGACACTATAAAGTAAATACTTTTAAAACGACTTATTCTATGTAAATATGTAAGTACGCTTGTGTCCATTTACCGCGTTAAAATCTTGTTGTTGAAATAAATGTACTGGAAAACGATGTGAAAAACAAGAGCGGTTCTCTTTATACATTTTTTGTTCTCAGAATTAAAATGAGGTGTGAATCTTTACAACGAAACAAATAACTATAACTATATTATATAAGTACTAGCTGTTGCCCGCGGCTCCGCCCGCGTGGATATCGGTTATCGCTGCAAAAAGTAGCCTATGTGTTATTCCAGACCATAATCTATCTCTGTGCCAAATTTCATCCAGATCCGTTCAGTAGTTTTTACGTGAAAGAGTAACAAACATCCATCCATCCATTCTTACAAACTTTCACATTTATAATATTAGTAAGGATATCAAGTCCATAACGATTATAAATTTCTGACTAACTATTAAAGAATTCAGTGCTGGTTACAATTTTTTATTCATTTATTTGCAAACTATCACAAACATGATGTTATGCCGATTTTGGATAATGAAAAGATCTCTCACCACGTTATTCAAGAGCTTGGGCAAGAATAACACATGACTAGCAAGCTGCAAGTTCGCAACAAAGACGAAACCGTAAGACTTATGCCTCGTCATGGGACGAAAGATTACGAATGTTAACGAACCGGCGAACGATAAGATCAAAAGTAATAAGAGATCAAAGATCAACGCTAAACGATACATTCAAATTAATCGCATTTTTTATTAAATTTAATCGATATATCGATTTAACTTTATTCGTATAAAACTTTAATCTAAAACGTATTACCATCATCATCGTGAAGAGGTCATCACTCTGCTCAGAATTTCCTTTAATATCTTCATGAATTAACACGCATCAGAGCGCAGCCGCAATCACGGTACGATTGTCTTCTCTCAAGAAGCCGCCACAACGAATCTGATCATCTACAATATTAACAGAATACATTGCCAAGGAGAAATAAACTGTAACACTACGAAATAAGCTGGTCGTTAGATGCAAAACGATGGTAACTTTGACCAATCATTTGACCAGTTTTGATTAGCTATTTTGAACCTTGATGTGTTCAGATAAGGTGGTTGTGGAAGATGAGGTAGTGTGGTAAATGGATGCCATCAGCGATAGTCACGAGCGTCGTACGATTATTATGAATTAGCCACGCTTCAACAGGGAACCGAACGGCGCGCGGTTATTCTCCAGTGATCCACTGGATTTTGGAATATAACTCGTTCGAAGAAGTTTCGGAAATTATAAAGTGTTTCTGATTGTATTTTTTTACCTTGCGCCTGCGGTGCGCGGTGTGGTGAAGTAGCAATCAAGTTATGAGCTTTTAAATGCTTTTTGCCATGTATCATGGTAAACTTAAGTATTATTTAAAAATCAACTTCGCGCTGGTGCTGAAACTAAAGTGATTACTGTCAGCAATAATAAATTTGATGTTAATTATGTTGCCATTAAGAAGAAAATAACGAAACGCCTTTCTAAAACTCCTTTTTAATTTCTGGAAACTGTTTTAATATTTTATAAATAGTAATTTACTTATTTAATTTCGATGTTAGCTGTCTTTGAGTTTATTCTGTCTGTTTTGAGCCTTCTATACTCGTATATGTATAAAATTCGTCCCTTTCTTTTTCGTTGTCATTATTCTTGATTTGAAAATGGAGAAGGCGCATTTATCCTCGAATAGTATTTCTAACAGCCCTTTACAATCTTTGACAATAAAGTGTTCGCCTATAAAATAGTACAATCCCTAGATGTGTTAGACACGATGTGGCAACTGCCAGCTTTTAAGTGTTTATATTCTCAAAGCGTAGTACTTACATTTCCTTTAAGTGTCTGTTTATAGCGTGTGCAAAGTGCCGTGTCCTAGAACGTGTTCAGCGATTCTCTTAATGACTATGTCGGTAACGGTGAAACTAAATGTCAATGTACATGTGCTAGAGTTATGGTTAGCTTCGACGAGCGTCAAATACATGTGAAACACATACAGCTTTGATGTAAGCTGGATAATAAAGTTTAATGTTACTGTTGGTGCTGTTAGATAACGGTGCCAATTCTACATTGGATACCTATCTCAATAATGTTAAAACAAAGAACATGGCTACTGTTTTGCGATGCGGCGCAGTCGTGGTATGTACAATTGACGTGGTTTGGATCACCGGCCGGCTGATTCTCTAAGAAACAGCGATGGCAAACTGACAGTTGTGATTGCAAACTGACAGTTGTGATTGCTCGGTGACGGCACAATCTATTGACTAAACGTCAAAAAGGCTCGGTTTTTGCTCTTACGGAATACCAATTTTCAATCTGACAACCAGATTTTGCTCGGTTTACACAGTGGCTCGGTTTTTGCTCTTACGGAATACCCCTGCGGGTCAATTACAAATCTACGTGATATTGGGTTTAAAAATGACTACGTCTTATCAAGTCTTTTTTCCTAAGAGTAGGCTGACGAGATGTTAAGCCAGTTATTTTTGGATATATTTTGGGTATTATAGGGCGAGCCTATTGCAGTCTCCAGCGTTATACTTTACAAAGCATTTCGGCAACCACTACTGCACACTGAGGCAGGCAATTTCTTTTTCTGTTTATGAAACATAATTATGATCATTATTTATTTCTACAACGTTGAACTGAGACCTCCGAGAATTGAGACTCGTTTCTCTGTTTCAAATGTCATGTTGCTTGACTAGCTACTGAAGCCGACTATTTCGTTGCAACTTCAAGTCCGTGTTTAGATTTTTGTATGATCGTTATTGTCTTCTTTACGTTATCGTCAAAGTGTTTTGTATTTGAAGGATATAGGTACTTACCATTTTAATCTAGCTATCTGAAAAGTTTAAAGTAAAAAAGCTTAGGTTTGTTGAAAGTTCTGTCAACTATTTTATGAATATTTAAATATATTGGTACGTGAATACAAGAGCGTCTCGCCTATCTCTCTTTGACTTTTGTTGACCTCAAATATATCAAGAAAAAAGTACTGATTAACACTAAAACAATGCTTTATCAAAAACATTCTTACCGCGTTGATTAGTTCGAAACCAAAACAATAAAAAAGGCCGTTCGCTCGTAAATCGACGCACGCGCAGCCCTGGCCGTAAACCGCCAATTAATCCGTGATGGGGAACAGAGGGCGCTTTCACATGATTCAATCCTAAAGCTATCCTTACACGAGACGACACGACTACTATACGATTTAGTATAAGATACAAAACACTTTATAAAAATGGAATAGTTTTAAAGTTGCCGAGTCGGAATCGTACCGCGTAATATGAGAAAGCGTTTTTGATAGTTTCGTTAATGTATAGTGTAAGGCGGAAGTATTGTGAAGCAAGTCAGCTGCAGTAAGTGGGTCGACCTCTAACATACGGTCAAGTCTAATGCGAACAGCAGAACTGCTCGCTTTGATTCTGTTGTTTCTGTCTACATATACATAGTTACACATTTCACAAGTAACCATTGTATGTAAGCCACTGGTGGATAAGCGCGGGCAGTTTGACTGCGTGAGTGTAAATTGTATGACGACTCTTTGGACAGTGATTGTACAAAACTAGAATACTTAGTTGTGCTTTTCAAAATCTTGTGGCTTGATAATTACAATATATACTTGGATTACAACGGATTTGTTCATTTTAGCGAACATATGATAATTGTTGAGCTTTAGGTACATCAATGTAACTTAGTTACTTTATTGTAGGTCCTCTTTCATATTATTTTCTGTGTTCGCACTACCTATCTGCAACAGTTAATAAACTCTACAACTACGTGTGAATTAGTTATTAGATTTTTTTTTACCGCAGGACCAATCTGGCCGAAATTTCTTTCCATCTCAACATACCGGATTATTTTTTCAAGTTAAAAAATTGTGTAAGGATCGAATCCGTATCACGTCGCACAGTAGTCAATGAAGAGTGACGAGGTAGCCACTGAATCAGCCGAGCAGTCAATATAAAATGTACTTTTAATATCTAAACCGAGAATTTTATTGGTGAGTCGACACAGCGGGCTCTACCAACTTTTATTGTCATTAAACTTGTGTAAAAATAAAGTATTCAAATTGCTTATCGTATAGTTATAAATTAGAAACTTCCAACTCATTTATGGTTGTTTTTTTATTAATTGATTTTCTGTATAGCAGTTTAATTAACGCATAAATACTCATTTGGCTGTACGTTTATATCTCGAGGCTACCGTTTCACAAAAAGCGGCGGTTTTGTGTGATGTGTGATACTGTATAAAATCAATTAAAATTGAAGTCAATAAACCAATTAGGGTCAATAAAGAGCAGTCAATAACCTCAATCTAAGATTTTATAGTTAATTGCTTTTTGGACGGAATGCTGAGAATGTAGATGTAGAGATGTTTGGGAACTATACAAAGTACAAACTCTAATAATATCTAGCGGCATCAATACCCTACGGTTTCTAGATCATCTTAATTGCGTCTATGATGAACACTGAAAGATGAATTTAAGGTACTCGTTTAAATCTTTGTATGTTGCAGATATATTTATATATAGAGGCAGACGGAAAATATATTGTTTTAAGCTTACCGCCTACCGGTGACCGACGACGCCGACGCAGTCAGTAGCGGGCATTCAAAGACTGACTAGGTTCACATAGGATTTAGGACTTTCTGCCTTTAGGTTCGCCTATGCTACCTAGCTACCTTACCAGCTATATCGAAAGTAGGTTATGTCTAACCGCCATATTCTCATCCAAAATTGCCAGCCTGTATATCTTTCCAATGGTTCAAGCTATACATTTCTGTCGTTAAAATCAAATCAACTAGGTACTTGCCCTTAAAGTATAGCAGACAGATGCTTTCGCGTCTATTATATTAATAGGGATATTGTGGATTCAATTCGCAGTTGCGCCAGCGCACGTGGTATACTAAGAAGGGGAGGGAGTACATGGCAGCGGGCAGGGAGGTTTACAATCAAAATAAACACGCTTGTAGTGCGCGTGTTTTTATGACGGCCGTCACTCGTTGGCCTCTCTGTTTGCCCGCGCCGTCTAAACGCTTTGATGTTGCCGTTATACAGGGCTGCCACACAAAGATTTTTGTGACTATATTTTTAAGGCCGTGCTAATTAATCCTTAATTGTACGACTTAATTGAATGTACAAGTTTAAAAGAAAAAGTTGTTGCGTGCGTGCTTCGTCTTAATTACGACGATAAAGTATTAAGTTTTGCAATCCATAACCATTGAAAGTGAAAGTTTAGTTAATTTGTTGCATAATGTTACTTTCAAAACATAGCATAAGTATAAATAGGTTCTTATTGAACACAGTTTAAAATCGTTAGAAATACACATGCTTTCTAATGCAAAAATCGCTACTTTAGTACTCCTTTGTCAGCTTTATGATCGAAATTTTAAGCTTCAACTTTATAAGCACTGGTAAGAAGTGCAATCCAAGCATAGGTACAAATAAATAGACTCGATTTTAATTAATTTCTGTGACCCACAGTCTAAGTCGTTATTAGAAAGAATCATTATATTACTGTCCCACTGCAGAGCAAAGGCCTCTTTTTTCATTATTTCTTTGGTCACAGTCGTTAATAAAAAGAAAATAACATTCACAATAATATAACTTTATTTCCAATATCAATTTAGTTGTGTGACAGCCCTACGTCAGTTTTATCCACACAACGTTACATCAAAGGGTTGTACCGTAGCTAATGAAGTGATAAATAGCATTGCAGTACACTATATAAATAGATAAATAGTCACGATAAACGTCCGCCTAGTACTAAGCTCGGTAGCTGTTATAAGTATCTACTCGAGTCATACACGAATAATCACTCAGTTATTGCACTGATAGTATTTTGACATGCTACTTATTAAGTTCAGGAAAACACTTGATATATTAGTTATTTTTTTGTGTTCTAGATAGGTGATGTAGGTCTTATGTATTATTTGCTAAAGTACCTATGCAATATTATCTAATATAACCACCATTACGGTAACCACTACAGAAAAAACACAGTAACTGGTAATTCTGATAAGAAACTTATCACAGGTGTTTGAAAACACCTATCTAATAATAAAGTAATAGTAGTATATTTTTCTCCTAGTGTCACGGTTGTCAATTGAACTTTGTTGTTTATTTTAACATAAAAGCAATTTTAAATAGCCACAGACTTAATTTTTTTTATTTGTTAAAAAAAACAACTTCCCTGCTACGATACAGGGCTTGTTACCAGCCTTGTATCGGAATATTATATTCAGACTCGGCACAAAAATTAATGAATCACACAAAGTTTTGTTCCGTATGGGAATCGAACCCCCGACTTAGGCAGTCAGAGGCTCATTAACCACTAGACCAACAGGCCAGTCAATAATGAGATAAGGAGTTGTGTATCCGGAAAAAAACTATCTTGTATGAAATTTACTAACATATTGCCAGTTTCCTAACTCTATATCAACCATATTTCAAATCTAAACCAATAAATAATCCAAGAGATAGTACAGCACTTACAGAAACAAGCCCACAAATGATCTAATACCAGATCCAGTACAACATAGATAACTCTTCTCAGATGTTATTTGTTCAGAGTAAATGGATTACCACCATGACCGAAGCTCTGAAGCTCTTTGATCAAGTCTCGCTATAGACTATACATAGTACTATGTTACATATATACATAGCTGTGGCTTTGAAGTTTAATGTCGTATTAAGACGTGGGTACACTGGAATAGAAGTTCACCAATATAATTGCGTTTTGTTTTGTTTTTATATGGTCTAGCAAACTCATAAAAATCAAAATAAGTATGTAGAGTAAAGTAGAAACAGGGACAGTGGAGATAAAGCCTGTTGGTATAGTAGTTAGTGACTGATAAGCCTGAGGAAGACCTCCGGCTCGAAATCGAACCCACGACGGCGACGGTTCGATTCCCACACCGGACAAAACTTTGTGTGATTTATAAATGTTTGTTCTAAGTCTGGGTGTAATTTGTGTCCGTTAATTATTTGCTTGTAAAATTCCCCCGCGACATAGGGCTTGTTGCCCAGTGCGGGATTTGTCTTTAAAAAAAGCCAAGTAAGTCATATAATTATGAGTGTGCTGGATTTAAGTTTGAGGAGTTATCTAGGGATTTTCAAGTTTTTTTTTGTTAGTCAACGTGATATTATAAACAGAGGAAGCTGCCACACCCTCAATACTCATATGAGGACATAGGTTTATTCTACCACCCGTCAGGGTTACGCCTGTTTAATAATAATACGCTACTGCAAGCTACGTTACACTATAAGGAACGCATTTCACAATGACGTTCACGATACGTGTATTAATAAATACGTACTTAGTGCAGAAAATATATGCAATAGTAGCGTTGTAATGACTTATTATGAACAGTAGGCTATGTAATAGTACCACTTTCTAAAGTGTACTTTACTTACTTACTGTAAAGATTGCCCAGTCTATAGTAGACGAATAAGTCTCCATATTATGAGACAGTCAAAATAAAAACAAAATCCATTTCTCTGTAAATGGTGTAACACAACCCCGTATACATTATTAACTTAAAATCTTAACACGGGCCATCACAAACAGCTCCGGTCGGTACTCCCATCAACTGTCCCGTGAACACATCAAAGCTGCGCAAGCGCAGGGCACGACGAGCACACTCGCCTATTTTCAGAACATGTCGGTAATTAATTTTTTGTCGCGGCCTGTCGTCCTTTGTTGTTTGTAGACGAATTTCTGTCGCTTACAAACAAAAGTATAGCTCTGAGAAATTTACGATATACACCGAAATAGATGGACAAGTGTTTACTAAAGCAGTGTGAGCCCTTTATTTATAATTAAACACTGAAACTCTTGAACGAAATTGATTTCATAATTAATGAAAGCTTTTCAATGGCTCAGTTCTCATAGGAACAAAACAACCACTTACTGAATTCGGTTTATTTGAACAGTTAAATGGTGTGGCTTGTCTTTGTGCGCGTGAGCACATGACGTCATCCATCAATCCGCTGGCACCGCACTATCGAATGTTTATCCAAGCAAATAAATAATACGACTCCCGAGAACTAACTCAATGGATCAGCTAAAGTAAACAATTTCAACCCTGAGTTTGACCAAACATCTATAGTCTTTATTGCCGGTTGATAAGATCTAAATTTGTATGAGTGATATGATCTCGTTATTTATATCAATGGAAACCCTTGTATGTGATCCAAAAACATCCGATGGCACTCATGTGAACAAATGTTTGTTAAGGGGATGTTTACAAACCACTTTTAATCCATAAAGGCTCGGTTTATTGTTATAAGAGCCGGTGTTGGTTACCTTGATAGTTTCATAAGTATGTTGGCTTAAGCATAATTAGATAGATATTAAATGAAATACCTCTCTAGTTTGTGGTTATCGAATATTGTTTTGTACCTTTCCGCTTGATTTTCATTGATTGTAGTACTAGACCTAGTCCTTGATAATCACTGGTTCGCTAGATTCTAGCTTGGAATATGCTAGTGCTGGAGGAGTCGCAACAGTGGATTTTGGTACCAAGACTTTCGTACTAGCTTACTATTTTTTAAAAATGGAATCATGGTCGAGACAGCTTCATTTGATATAGCGGTTTTTTTTATTTTCGAACCGGCTTAAAGATTTTCGAAATTAGAGTGCATCGCTAAAAAAAGGAAGGATGGTAACGTTTTCTTTCTAAGATTGGACTCACGCTTGTCACTACTTACTTGGGTTAGTATTCAGTACACACCTTTACATTCAAATTTCAAATAATTATAAGTAAATAGAAATTTATTTGCCTAAGTTACTTTCGAAGTATAATTTTTAAAACGATCACGTCATATCCCATAAGTTTAATTATCCATGACATATTTGGTTCTTTAAATAAATATTAAAATAACGTTAAGCCAACATGGCCTTAAAGAAATATCTTAAGTGAACTCGCCGACAACGCTTAAACCTTTTCCGAACGCAAACAATCAAGTTTGCCTACAATTGTTAGCTTTAAAATGAAACGTTTTTGAACGAAAGAAAAAGAACCATACCTCGAGTGCGATCTACCGTTCTAATGGGATAATGTTCAGGTAAATCTTGGTACTCGAGTTAATCCTTAAAAAACGGGATTACGTAGTTGTAAAAACATCTTTTGTTAGTTTTAAACTTAGTGTGTATTGATGAAGTACGACTTGTTTGTTACGATTGCAGTTATTATGTCAGTGCATTCATTCATAAACAGTCGAGCGAAGAACGATTAAAAAGGAGAGATATGTCTAAAATAAACAAATAAAATAGAATCCATAAAGCATTAGGTACATAGTACAAAACTCATATTAATATCATTTTGAAACTTCGGTAGTTTTTTAAGCAATATCTACATTTTTAGGTTTTACCTTATCAAAACAATCTCGTATCCGGATATCCAATTCTTATGACAAAAAATTGCGAACTTACCATTAAATTTCCAGCTTTTGTCCAACAAATTTTTTCGTTGTTGCCAAAAAGCAAAATCGATTCTTTGGGTTGTAAACTAGTATGTAATTAGGTCAAGGTGCAAAGCAAAATTGTTCTGGCTATAATCTGATGGATTATGTTATCGTCACTTATCACAAATTAAAGTGCAATGAACTTTTGGCGTAGGTATGTGTTTTTATACCTACTAGTAGTACCTACTAACACTACATTAGTAGTGTATAAGGTATATAGTTATAATACAAAATATCCAACAGTAGGTACCAACTGCAACATATTGGGAGCCAGTGTCCAATTTAATGTGAATTGGAAACGATTCCGATTACCGATTACATCGACACTAATCGATCCTCGGAAGCTATTTAGTTAACGTTTGTGTCGGCTGTGTATTGCACACAACAGGGTTCCGTGTTTTACAGATTCTTTAAAAAAGCAATTCCAAGGTTTGCAACCAAACAATGCGTCACCTTTGGAAGCCTAATTACTGTCACATACCTTTCACATCATGTAAAATATACCTACTGGGATTTACAAATTTACAATTGACATTTTCGTCATGATAACTTACAATAAAACCATTCTGTATAATTTAACTTTACCATATTTAGAGTTGTAACAAAGATGTTCACGATTGAACGACTCCCATTTCAAATTAGTCGAGACGAAATTGGTCCCCGGCTCGGCTCGTGTAATCCGTCCCAAGGCCGGTTGTTTTGTGAAATAACGTTTTTTGCGCAGCTTGCTCACCAGAAGGCAATTATCCTACAACAATGCCACAGAGGCACAGACATCATTTGAAAAAAGCCTTTGGAAACGCTTGCACCGAACAAAATGAGCGACCGTTTTTAACAGCGAAATAAAGAATATCGGTTGCTTAATATTTTTGAGTTCGTGGCTATTAACGGACCTGTTATTTTGAATTTCAATAAAATTAAAAATGCCTTCTAATGTGAAGCCAAGTGTTGGTTTTCATTTAGAACTTGTTTTTATTTTAGCTACTGCCGCTTATATCAAATTAATTTAACTCCTATAGGTATTTCTATTTCATTTCATTCTTTTGTTGGCAAGTACCTAACTACTTCATTGACGTTATGTCGGCGATTTGCTTAACAGGAAATATGAAATGTAAGTAGTATAAACTAGATACTTTGTATCCGTTACATGGTACAAAGAATTCGATAAATCGACTAGCTAGGTACTGTGTAATTGCCGCTGGTATAAGGTTACCTACCTATGTGTGAATTACATCCAAGAATGTTTGTGCTAGATACCCAAGTATTATACTGAAAAGGTAGATACTGAGATTTCTTACATAACGACATCTAGCATCAGATATACTACTACTGATGTTGTGTAAGATATTTTTGTATTTTTAGAGGTTAGCTGTAGGTAATAATTAGGTCATTTAGGTACCTATGCATAAATATTTGAACTGGCGAAACTACTTAAAAACTGAAAATAAGTACCTATAGCGACAGCAAGACTATGATTTTTTAAGTTTTAAATTACACCATAAAAATTTCGAAAGCAATCATTTTATTTCGGCAGTCAAACCCTTCGTCCGTCACAATTCTTAGCCCTCTCCGTTGATTGCGTGACATCCGTTCTCGTTGAACAAAAACAAGTCTCACCGGCGACCTTGCCATTGTCTCTCAACCTGTCATTTACTGCCTTTTTGTTCCTCTCAGCTTGGGAATACTGCTCTTTGTGAACGTTTAACGATAGGTAAATAAAAATAACTTTTTAAGTCTCGTAAAAGGGCTCGCTAGAGAGCGAAATACTCTTCATTGAATACTGTAATTTATCTAAAGTTACCTTGTTATCCCTGTTTATGATGTTTTACAGTTGTTTTAAATTATTGTTCTCTTGTTTCAGATGGTATCATTCGCTGGTATCCTGTCGAGTGGGTGTTCGGTGCACGCTCGCTTCCTGCTATGCTCGGCGTTCGCACCGCTCTGCTCCGAAGAAGTGTCGGGTTCTGTGAGCGCCTGCCGAGCGCTCTGCGAGACTGTCGTCGGCGACTGTAAGGAGCAACTCAAACAGATGTTGCCAACCATAATGCTCGATTGTTCAGCTTTTCCTCTCAGAGCTGATCGCAGACTGTGCATGAGACCACCTAATGCCAGCGAGTTAGAACCCGAACCTCCACCGCCGTCTCGCTGGCCGTTCCATGATCATGAAATAAGGGAACATGGTTGTCCACCGGCTCACACTAGAGCACCGACGGGAGAGTGCTGGCCGGCGTGCGGACAACACGCCAGGTACAGCCAAAATGATAAGAGAAAGGCAGAGATCTGGATGAATACGCTGGCTTGGTTCTCCCTTCTAGCGACATCCTTCGCACTGCTGACGTTCTGTGCAGAACCTTCAAGATACAGATACCCGGAAAGGCCAGTAGTGTGGATGGCTGCGTGCCATGCTATCGTTGCATTGGCCCACGTCACGAGAGGGTGGTTGGGACCGAAGATGGTCTCCTGTGCAGGCAGCACGTTAGCCGTAGACGGACTCGCGTCACCGACCTGCGTAGCCTTCTTCTCGCTCACATACTACTTCACTTTAGCCGCAGATGCATGGTTTGCAAATGCATGCGTCGCTTGGTATCTGACTGCTGCGAGCGAATGGTCGACTGAAGCGTTAGAACGCGCAGCGGCTTACCTTCACGCTGTATCGTGGGGCTGGGCGGGAGCCTGGACGGCAGCGGCCCTGGCACTGAGAAGAGTAACCGCCGACGAATTGACCGGCACCTGCGGGATCTCCGATGCGGCTGCTGCGGCGTTAGTTGGCGTACCTCGAGGAGCATTGCTAGTGACATCAGTGGCGCTAGCGATCGGAGCATGCCCCGGTATCATGAGAGTACGGCGAGCGTTGGACTCACGCGGAGCAAAGAGGGTCGGAAGGTTAGCAGCACGTGCGGCCGCCGCCGGTCTGCTGTACTTCATTCTAGCGGCTTTAGCTACAGGAGCGAGGGTGATCGAAGCTCGAATGCGGGAGAGTTCATCACAGTCCGGCTTGGCGTTGCTCGTGGCCTTGGATGCCGGTAAAGTGGAGGAAGGCGCGGGGGCCAGTGGAGTGTCAGTGTGTTTGTGGTTGTCGTGCGGGATCGCGGCGGGCGCGTGGGCGTGGTCGCGCAAGTCGGCGGCGGTGTGGCGGCGCGCGCTGTGTCCGCCGCGCAAGGCGCCGTGCTGCGCGCCGCCGCTGCTGCGCGCGCACCACCCCTACTACAAGCGGCCGCTGCACGTGTCCCGCGTGTGACGTCACAACACCCCTACTACAAGCGGCCGCTGCACGTGTCCCGCGTGTGACGTCACACCACAGGCGGCCGCTGCATGTGTGACGTCACACACACTACGCTAGTGGTCTAAAGACTCGTATTTATAACAAACTTGTATAAAGTGCCTAATTATGCCTTCTGTGAAGGCGCTCTCGATATTTTTGTACAAATCTGTAAATAATGTAAATTTTATTATAATATAATGTTGTTTTTTATATGATTAACGTTGTTTTATTACCAATTTACAGCACATATAAAAAAAATAAAGAAATTTTAGCATAGATCTTGTAGAATGTGACAACTTGACAATAGAAATTTAAAAAAATACTTATGTTTTCAAAAGCAAACTAAGATAAGATGGGTTCAATT
Organism: Trisateles emortualis; assembly: GCA_947095525.1. Lineage (NCBI taxonomy): Eukaryota > Metazoa > Arthropoda > Insecta > Lepidoptera > Erebidae > Trisateles > Trisateles emortualis. The sequence goes on from OX352745.1 coordinate 16,555,736, forward strand.
CCCGCAACTAGCAGAAGTTTGTTAAAGAGAATTCAATGTTTTAAATTTGGGTCACGGCTTGTAATTTGCAGATGCATTTTCGAACGACTAATCATAAATTTAATGAATTTATTGAAATTTACCCTGGAGATAACTTCAAAATAATAATATATTATTCAAAATTAGATTAGGTAGTAAATTAGACACCAGGCTGGAAGCCATGGCATAATTACCGTCATCCATATACCATCAGATGGGTATGGAGACGGCTACCAAGTGAGGCTTTTTTATACTACTTAGGTGGTAAACAAGCAGACCCACCAGATGGTAAGCAGTTACCACTTGCAATACCAGCGGTATCACTTGCGTGCCAACCCAAAATAAACACCAGGGGTTTATGATAGAATTGCCCTGTACTCACGCACAAGAACACAACTACACCGCTGTGTGTAGTCATTTGTCTGAATCTTCTGTAAGATGGAAGTCCTTCCCCAGTCGAGCTTGCTCACAAGTATGGTACCCTACCTCTCTTAAAATATATATAAAGTGACCACATTATTTAAAACACAAATAAAGGATAAATTCAATCATAAGTTTATGTTAAACACATTTTATTAATAAATTGTTAAAGATTATATTACACTGATTCAATAGTAGTAGGTATATAATAATATAATATGACTCTCTCTATACAAACGACACATCAATAATTACACAATTTACACGTTCGTTCCTCGTCGAAAGCTTGGTCACCGTGAACATTATATACTACGATAATACACCTATACGGGGGAAGGAACGAACTCAGACTAATAGAATAAGATAGACGGAGCGTGTATAACTCGCGCGTGAAGCCGCCAAAAGTCATACTAAATAGCAATGTCATACGTTTTCGCGCGCAGTCGATTTGAGCCGCTAGTGAGTACGCACGTCTAAACACGTTTTGACAAAATATTATTATAATGCCGTATTGTGTAGTAAAACGTTGTAAAAATACTTCAGAGCGGCTCAAATCGACTGCGCGCGAAAACGAAAACGTATGACATTGCTATTTAGTATGACTTTTGGCGGCTTCACGCGCGAGTTCTACACGCTCCGTCTATCTTATTCTATTAGTCTGAGGGAACGAAATACAACTTATTTACCTTAAATAAATATAACGGCCTGGAATGTGATACATACAATATATAAAACAATAATTCTAAAATAAATATACCCATTTTCTATAAATATTATTTAGGCCAATAGATTTTAGCTACGCGTAATACTTAAAATTGATTTTAATGAAAATTTAAATTATATCAACCATATGAAAATAGTGTAGGTATATATTATTCTACATAGTGAGCAGGAACCGATCAGATAGTAGTTGAAAGGGTTTTTAGAACAAGGACCATCCGTCCGGATAACCGTTCAAACAGTTATTGAACGGGTATTATTAACAAAAACCTTTGGATATGTGTAACCCTTTGAACGGGTTCAAATAACCCTGGGTTTACGCATTTGGAAAATTGCAGCGGTAAGTATCGCGTGCGGTATTTTTAAGATAACTGCTAACGACCTTGAGAGGTAAATAGTCATTTGGTCTCTGTCGATCTGCATAGGAGTAAAAGAGAAGCAAATAATACAAACAAGTCGGCGCACCGCTAAAATTGAGTACAGAATTTAGAAAATATAAAACGGCAATATTTCTAAACAAGGTAAAATCAGGTTATATTACCAGTTAAATTCAAAATAAAACATTTTTTTTCTACAAATTCACAATATTTACGATAATATTAAAATAATATACATAAAAAATGCCAAAATCACCCCTAAAATATTTTGAGGGGTGACTTTGGCATTATTTTAATGTGGGTTTTTTTTTAAATTAAATGTATTTCGGATACAACTATATTTTTGTAAATATTGTGAAGAACAACATATATAATTTTTATTGTGATAAATGAAACAGATTTTGCTAAAAAATCTTTTGTAAAATAATACCCCATCGATAACTCTTTTAACGAGTAACCGCGGTGGACGGTCCCTACTTTAAAACGCTTAAAAACCCTTTAAATGAGTACCCGTTCGCGCGGTCCCTGATAGTGAGAATAAAATTTATAATTCATTTAATAATATTATGACTCAAGACATATTTTTCAAAATGCATAATGAAGTAAATATATAACATGAGCGGATTTTTTCTAACTATAATAGAATGGGTAGTTAGACCAAGAAATTTTGATCGTGTAAACAGTCAATGATTTACCAACCGCGCGCCATGACGTCGATTATGAGTTTCTTATTAGTTCTTCTCATGGCTCCACGTCTGCGAACAAGCCGCAAGTAAATTTTGCTGACATCATCGATAGATCAGCGATAGTCGAATCGAAAAGACAATTCGAATACATTTGTTTTTTTGACTTCTCGATTCGACTACCGTTTATGCCACTTGTCTAGAGGATCAGAGCTACTTTCGCATTTATAATATTCGTATGGATTCATAGTGTGACGCCGCACAGCAGCACATTGTAAAGCTACGACGCGCGGTTGAAATGCATTATACTAATTTGACTGTTTACATTTTTTTAATATGTTGATATTTATTTGCTATTTTTAGTTTCACATACATTCAGTCAAACGTACATTTTTATGGTTTTCATTTGTAAGTAGAGCAGGTAATCATATAATTTAGAATAACATTGAGCTCACCTTCTTAGAGACCATTATTTCTAGAATTCGGTAAAAAATAAATTATATAAAATAAAATAACAACACATTAACAATTTTACACTTGTTATCCTAATAATTTAACGGTCTTAGCTGAACCCAAACAATTTTAACAAAACGTATCCAAATACGCAGACGATATTATTATATTTAAATCTATATTGCACAAGTGTGTGCGCATACATAGGTGCACGGTCAATTTCCACACTCTTATAGTCCGACGGGATGGCGATCCGACACGACCGGTGAGACATCAGGCGTGAGACATCATCAATGTATGCAAAACCAACTTCTGTTTAATTTCAAATTGTCCAAAAACCGTTTTAGAATAGATTATCTACACCACAGTTCCGCAAACTGTGTGCCGTGGCATACTGGTGTACCGTGGTCATTAGTTGGTATGCCTAAAGTTAGATAGATAGAAGAAATATATAAAAGTGCAGTATAAAATGTAGATTTGTTGATTTATAATAAATATTGTTTGACTTTAATAAAAAATGATTTTTCATATTTAAAAATTGATTTCAATTTACGATGCTCCTCCAAAATTTCGCGATATTCTAGATGTGCCTTGAACGACTAAAAGTTTGCGGGGCACTGATTTATACAATTAGTTAACATGCACATCACATAGCTAGCACTATGTAATGTTATTTAAATGGACTAATATTATGCTCATGATCAATGTTAGTGTCAATTTTTCCCGCTAGGTGCGCCATATTTTACGTCATAACCCACATAACGTAAAATATCACCAATTACAAGTTTTGTTCCTGACGTCATTATATACTTGAAATTTGACAGCAATTTTGGATATGTTATAGACGCTAAAAATGAAATGAGTGATGAAATCCTAACGGCATGTCGGATCCACCAACCCGCATTAGGCCAGCGTGTGCAGATTAAGACCTAAACCATGTTTCTCTCCTATTTATAGAAATCCTATTTATAGAAAACCAACAGCGACCCAGTGAAAATAACAAATAAATTATAAAATATCTGTAAGACTAATAAGAGATTTTGCTCTGAATTAACATTGAAATATTACTTCGGCTAATGAACGGACAAAAAAGAAACTATACTTAATTTGAAAAGCGTTGTGCCCAGCAATGGGTCATATATGGGTTGCTATTATTATTATGAAGACGCTAAACTTTCTTGTCGTCAGCAGAAATACAAGACATTACCTTTATGCCGGTTGTCAATAATTTAAAAAAATATTTCGTTACATTTTAGTGGCGCCACCTACACTTGAACTTCGTTTCATACAATTCTACAGTAGATTTAATAAGTTTTAGATTTACAAAGTGAGACAAGAGGTATAACATCTTTTATTTTAATTGAGAGCTATATTTCTTTTGTTGGTTTAACTCCTACAGCCACGTACCGACATCTAATTCATTAAGCTATCCCTCTTGCGTAGCCATCAACGTGTCAAACACCTCTGAGCCCGGCGCAATCGTCCCACTAACTGATCCAAAGTAGCTAGAAAAGTTAAAAATGCTAGACTCCTGTCTCACATTGTCGCTCGAGCCAAACTGAGCTTTGTTTGCAGTATGCATAGGGGTTACATTTGCACTGTAAGACTTCTTATCTAAGACGGATAACAAAGGATTTTGTTCTAATGGTTTCGGATCTTCTGGGTCGTATAAAGTTGCTTCTTTCGTAATGTCTTTCAAATCACTGTAAGGATTTGTTATATACTCAGCGTACAGCTCACTCTGTTCCACTTTGGTCTCTGGTAATATATCGTCGTAAGATATTAATACTGTGCTTGTCTGTTCCGGATATGTCTGGTCTATGATTCGCAGTTGTTCAATGTCTGGTCGCGGCGGGTCCTGTCTGGTGGGGGGTGTGCTCGGACTCTGGTCAGCGCTCTGCGGGTACAAGATCGGGATTTGTGACTGCATTGACATGCCTATTGGTGTTGATATCATCTGAAACATGATTAAAAAGGATTACTATTTTTTTAATATACACCATATTGGTATTATTAATTTATCACAAAAGATATATACACACTAGCTTCCGCCCGCATTTGCAATCATATTTTTTATCTCGATAAAGAAACTATAATATCTCTAAGTTGGATCAAGAAAGACACATTTACATGAAATTTTATAAAAATGGTTAAGTGGTTTCGGAGATTCGCTTGGACGAACATTTTGACATAAGAAAAAAAATATATATAAAAGGATGATTGCATCAGTAACATTGTTTGATGCTTATGGCTGATCAGGAGTCGGGAAGCAGGTCTCATTTTTCAACGTTTTTACAAGAATGACTGCTTCTATATTTTTCTTGAACGAACGAATGTATTTTTTGTCTATTATAAATCTATAATATCTATGAAAAGAGATAAGTATCTATAATGTCTATGAAATAAATTTCTATAATGTCTATAAAATAAATATCTATAATGTCTATGAACTAAATATCTATAATGTCTATGAATGAATATCTATAGTGTCTATAAGAGCGCGTTCCATCCAGATTCTGTGTATGGTATTGAACAAACATAGTTCAACTCCCCGGGTTGTACAAAATATAAATATAAATTTTGCAATAGTTTATTATAACCTACCTCATTCAAAGGTTGAAGTAAAACGGAGGAAGTCAGCCCCGCCTGATCGTATAAAGGATTCCTTATCGGAACCATACCGCTGATCGGCGTCGGCGCTACCAACGTTGGCGCGTTGGCGACCAACGGCGGCGTCTGAACTATGTTCACCGGAGAGTGCGCCAGGGTTTGTGACAATATTGGCGATTGTGTTTGTAATTGGATAGGCCGAGGGGTGTTGGTGGGTGATTGGTGGTGTGGGGATACAGGTACAATGGTTGGCGTACTGTTGGCTCCGACGGGGACGAGGGTGGGTAAAGATGGCGGGAATTGTGGCTGCATATGGCTTGGTAAGCTCGGTGGCGGCTTATTCGTGTTGTCTTTCACTGGAAACCAAATACAAAAGTAATGTTGAAATTTATAGAATATCCTATTTAATTTAATATAACTAGCTTTTTCACATGGCTACGTCCGTATGGTTTAAAAAAAACCTTAAAAAAAAAATTACAGCCATAAATATAAAATTTGAAAAATCTTTCGAATGCACAAAACATCCTTTTTTTTTCTTTTTGAAAAAGACAACTCCCGCACTAGAGAACAAGCTCTGTGTTGCGGGGGACTTTACAAACATACAATTAACAGACACAAATTACACCCAGACTCAGAAATTTTTTTTTGTGGGTCACACAAAGTTTTGTCCTGTGTGAGAATCGAACCCACAACCTCGTGCACAGCAGGCGCATACTGCGGCCACTGGACCACCGAGGCAGTAAAGCTCGAAGTGCTTTGGCCGTAAGGATAGGCTCCCAACATAGTTAGCCGTTTAGTCGTAAACTCTTCTGTACGCGGCCGCTTATATAATACTAGCGACCAACCCCGGCTTCGCACGGGTGCAATGCTAAACTTACTACAGAATGTCTTTATATACAAAATTCACAAGTTTTTTGTCATTAGACAATACAAACATGTTTTCTTTAGAGGATACTCTTGAAAGAGCGACATAAATTTTGGCCATACACTCAACGCTAAAATCTACTACCGGCTGGTACCGCCGCAACCACTATGACCCTGCATTTTAAATCTGTAATATTAATTTTAATAGCGCAAATAAAATGTGTTTATTTACGACATCTCATTAAAAACCTCTAAATTTATCAGTGTTTCTCAACAATATGATGCATGTATTATACATATAAACCTTCCACTTGAATCACTTTATCTATTGAAAGAAACCGCTTCAAGATCCGTTGCGTAGTTTTAAAGATTTAAGCATACATAGGGACGGACAGACAGCTACAGCGACTTTGTTTTATACTATGTAGTGATGTACACTCAAACGTGTTACTAGATCATTTCCGACGCTTGTAGTAAAATGTAGATAAGTAGGTAATTCATTAGGAATGTACAAAAAAAATGATAATTACTAGATACTCGAACGTTTTATTCATTGACGTAAATAAGTCACCGTGCTAAGGGTGCAAATCAGGCGCCTTTAAAATAAGGCTCATATTCGCGAGTCCCGTGCGCCTACTATTGTTCCCTTTTATCCACACTTTTTGATAGGTCTAATAATTAGCTATTGTATTCGATGAGTGGTAGTTTCTTACACCGTGCGTCGTTACAATACGATACAATAATAAAATGAAAGTATGATAAAGTAACGTAGAAGATACGCACCTTGTGGAAACAGTTCTTCCTTCAAGTTAGGTAAGAACTCGTTGATTTTTTCCCACGTGATGTACCACAGATCGTTGTAGCCGTCGCCATTGCTGAATATCTACAATATAAAATACAACGTTTTTGGTAAAGAGTTGGTGGTAAACACACATGTATATAGCGGCGTGTAGCGTGTAGTGAGTAGCGTGCACTGACCCTGACGGAGTCCATGACGAGTATCATGTTCTTGAGGGACTCGAGCGCGGCCTCGGTGAGCGGGTCGTCGGGCGGCGCGGCCAGCAGCGCGCGCTGCACGTCCAGCACGCGCGCCCACACCGCGCCGAACGTGCCGCGCGCCGACAGCGCCGCCAGGTGCTGCAGGAACACCTGCACACATACACCATACCACTAGTACTACACGATAACCATACCCACTCCAAACACAGTCACACTCAGGATAACTACAAGGGCTTTTAAACATCTCTCCCATTTAAGTAACTAGCATAAGGTCAATCACATGATCAAACTCACATAAAATCAAACTAGTTGAAAGTCTAACACCCATAAAGTCAAACCAATAGAAAGTCTAACACCCATAAAGTCAAACACGTAGAAAGTCTAACACCCATAAAGACAAACTCGTAGAAACTCTAAAACCCATAAAGTCAAACTAATAGAAAGTCTAACATAAAGTCAAACCCGTAGAAAGTCGAACACCCATAAAGTCAAACCAATAGAAAGTCTAACACCCATAAAGTCTAACACCCATAAAGTCAAACTCGTAGAAAGTCTAACACCCATAAAGACAAACTCGTAGAAACTCTAAAACCCATAAAGTCAAACCAATAGAAAGTCTAACATAAAGTCAAACCCGTAGAAAGTCGAACACCCATAAAGTCAAACACGTAGAAAGTCCAACACCCATAAAGACAAACTCGTAGAAACTCTAAAACCCATAAAGTCAAACCAATAGAAAGTCTAACATAAAGTCAAACCCGTAGAAAGTCGAACACCCATAAAGTCAAACCAATAGAAAGTCTAACACCCATAAAGTCAAACACGTAGAAAGTCTAACACCCATAAAGTCAAACTCATAGAAACTCTAAAACCCATAAAGTCAAACCAATAGAAAGTCTAACATAAAGTCAAACCTGTAGAAAGTCGAACACCCATAAAGTCAAACCAATAGAAAGTCTAACACCCATAAAGTCAAACTCGTAAAAAGTCTAACACCCATAAAGTCAAACCACTAGAAAGTCTAACACCCATAAAGTCAAACCAATGGAAAGCCATTAATTCCATTTAATTTTAAATTTAATTCTAACAAATTAAATATATTACGTCAACTTTATAAAAAAAAATACAATAAAGAGGACCAGCACCAGCACTGCCAACATAATATATTTTTGTATGGGAAACTAAATCATTTTCTAAATAGACTTTATAGTAACTAATTTGACATACCTTGCACATAATAGTGTTGGCTCTGGCAGTAGTATCAGCTCTTCTCGGCAACTGTTCCAGTAAAGGGAACAGCACGCTTTGGAAGCACGCCTCCCAGCCACCTCCCCCCATAGCTGATAACCCTGGCACCAGAAGAGCTCGCTGCAGATATGCTATTGCGCTGTTCGCTACCTACAGAACAAATGTAGATGGTTTACAAAGCCTTATTTAACGCCTAGCTGCACTTTCCGGCTTCGCAAGAGTGGACATTTATTAAGTTTCCGTAGGGATACCGTATATATATATATTTTTTTTTTCAATAAAATATGTTACCCGCTGATAATGTACATTTAAAATTGGTCAAATAGTTTTTAAGTTAAATCGTAGGTAACAAACAAACAAAAAATATAATCTTTCCTCTATATAATATTAATTTCGATAGTATAGACAAATTTATTTTAAAATCTGGTAACCTAAAAATATACGGATACATGTTTGCCATTATAAAATACCGGAGCGCTAAATAACGCACACGGTAAAAATCTGATTTAGATTTATTTTGAAAGAAACGTAATAATAAAATCTAGTGTGTTGGAGTTACTATAGCTGAGACTGCTTTCCATTTGCTTCCAACAAAATTTCTTATTTCGTGCGGCCCTGAGTGTTATTGGGAAAATTATTTCTTCATCAGCAATAAATATTAAAGAAAACGCAATAGAACGTACCTGTTTCCGTCTATCAGTACAAAATTGTGCGATGCCCTGAAGTAGCGGCTTCCACGCCACTTCCCATAAGTCGTACTCTTCTGCATCTAGAACATATTCTAAAGTTGTCATAACTAAGTAATTAATTGCAACGCCATTGATTCTGAGAGCTCAGTGACATTTATAGTTAAGATCGATTAGTTAAAAACAAATACTAGCGAGACCAAACTGTAAAAATTAAGGATGGATACATTATAATGTAGCTTAAGTTCTCGCATTAAACATTAAAACCGATACCTCAAACTAATTTCGCTTATATTTTAAAATTTAATTAGTGAAAAATAAAATAAATTGAACAGATGAATTTAAAATTGCAATTATATTGGCAGAGTATTCGGTTACACATTAACTAATGTAAACTAAAAGAGTAAGTATACTAACTCTGTCCCTGATCAGCCTCGTCTCGCCACCACTTGAAGATCTGCGCAGTTCGGCTGTGGAGCGTGTGCATCAGGTCCAGTAGCTGTACACACAATGTTACATGTTACGTATACTCGTTATACTAGGTGGAAGGAATACGGTCTCGAAAACGAAAGCCGGTGATTGTATTAACATTATATATTGAACAACTGCTGGAGCTTGTTGACGGCTCCGAACTAAATGCACACACATTCGAAAATCTTATGTATGGGTAACCATCACAAGTTAGTCGACTTTAAAGTAAAAGTCAATGTTTGAAAGTTTCTCACGGGATAAGGTGGCACTTCTATCTGATATTTGTCAAAACACTCAGTGGCAATTCATGCGTGCATGAAACTTATCGACGTGTTAGTCATTTGTGGTTAGCTAATGGTTTCGATTTTCCTGTTATCAGAAGAATCGAAACAGATATTCTATTTTGGAGCAGTAGAACAAGATTCATTGAAAGTAGTATCGTAACGTAGATATTATTACGTTTACGTCTACGTGTACGTGCACATTTAAATTAGTTAAATTGCACGTGTATTTGGTAATAACTAGCGATAGTTGCAGTACATGTAACTGTAGTATCTCACCTGTATGCTGACCATATGGTATTGGTCTAGTGTGTCCACCTCTTCGTCACTGGAGTCGTCGTACCTTCGACGCCCGGAGTTAGGACGAGACTTTCGACTCGAACGGGACTTACTCGACCTCTTGCCTAAAAGGAAAAATATTTTATATCAATTTTATCTTTGCAAATAGTGGACAAAATTAACTTTTGTTTGAAAAGATACGCCTGTAATGAAAATAATGACGAGATGATATGAATCTCATTTGTTATTGTGGCCGGTGAGTGTGTGTACCGTGGTGCAGCGTGGCGCTGGCGAACAGCCGCACAGCCCGCACGGCGGCGCGGCAGTTGTAGGGCGTGACGTGCGCCACGTCGCGCACCACCAGCGCCAGCGCCTCGCAGCAGCGCGTGAGCGCGCCGCAGCGGTGCGCGCGCAGCGACACGTACCCGCCCACCGCGCCTGCGCCCGCCCCGCCCACGCACGAGACACCGCTCGTTGACGACTCGTTCTTCACCTGCACAGTCCAAAATGTCATGGCTTCGCAACATCAACCAGTGGATAGATATCGAACCTACAACTTAACTATTCCTCCTCACGAACGACGAGGAACGACAAATTCTGAGAGGTGATGGTCTAAGCTTCACTTATTAGCGGATAATTTTGTACCTTATTTTAGGCATTAAAATTCTATAATTGTATGGCTTTCGCTCTACATAGATTCACAAACAACACAGTGCGTGAACTGGCTGATACTATTGTTCAGGCTTTGGGTAGAGATGAGAAAAGTATTGCAAAATTTCTGAATTTGGCAAAGGCACTTGACACAATCTCCATCCCCAAGTTAATATGTAAGTTTGACAGAGTTGTAGTTAGAGGACAGCAATTAAAACTTTTTAAAAGCTATCCCTCAAAAAAACACAGTCTGTAAACTAACCATAGAATCTGGCGTACCACAGGGAAGTATTCTGGACCCTACGCTTCTTTTGGTGTATGTTAATATAATGTGCAAATTAGAGTTAACGAATGGCTCTAAATTGCAGTAGAAATATTATATACAGGACAATAAGGTGTTTCTAGTTACATGTCCACCCCTGTAAATATAGAGTAAACACATAGGTTGTCGAAAAAAAAATCGCGTACACAAATTACACCCAGACTCAGAACAACACTTAATGGCCACACAAAGTTTTGTCCTGTGTGGGAATCGAACCCACAACCTCTTACACAGCAGGCGCATACTGCGGCCCCTGGACCACCGAGGTTGTCAAAACATGTGTCAATTAAAACTCGTGTCAATAAAATTTCAAGTACTCAGGACCACGGCAACTATTGTCGACTTGCATCGAAAGATCTCAGTACTAGCGCGCTAAGGCTAGGTTATTATAATTCAGTTAATTTTCCTAACATAATATATATTAATTTAATAAAACAGAGATGTCAAATGGGCCATCTTACTGAAAACCAGCGCTATGGCATAAGTATTTTTTGCTTCAGCAAGTAGCTGAGTGGGGTGACCTATTGTTGGCAAATTTATTTGTTTTTATTATTTTATTTATTGCTTTGTTTTTTGTTCTTTTAAGTTTATCAACAATAAATATTTTTTCTTTCAAATGTTTTGTGCAATGTAGCGTCTCAAGACACTCAAAGATGGATGGCCGCCCGCGTTTTAGTTCTTGCAATCTACATATAAAAATAGTAAGAATATGTAAAATAATACATTTATATTTCAAGCAAATATTTTTTTTGTATAATTTTTGTTTATCTGTAAGCTGCCTTATCCAATACATTTAACTACACTACATATTATAACAAATGACAAGTCGCCAATTCACGGACACAGATTACAGCAAGACTCGGAACAAACATTTATGAATCACTCAAACTTTGTCCCATGTGGAACCCACACCCTCTGGTTTAGCAGTCAGCCGGGTCGCTTGGTCAAATGGGTATAATTATTTTATGTATACATCTAAATTTAATTTTTATTTAATAAATAACATTTTATACATTAATATATTTTGTATATATAAATGCATGTTTATATATACAAAATATATTTACATTTATTAAAATCTAAGAAATAATTATAGAAAATACACTAAAAAAGGGGGACAGACTGATTAAAATCATTTGTTTATAATTATTTTATAAGTTTTATATTAAAATAATATGTATAATAAATAAATAAAGTAAATGAAATATAAATAATATTAATAAAATGAATATACCTGATTTAATTTAGTAAATTATATATTTTTAAGTTAATCAAATATTAATTACGATGTATTAATATTTGATTTGACTTTAAGCAGGCCCTCCGTGTGCCTGTGTGCATTTCCTATAATTATTTTATTAAAATGATGTGTGTACAAGACGTAAAAGTTAAATAAAAATGATAATGGTATTTTGCGAAGAGGAGGCGCCGGTACTTTAGGGTAGCAACTGCCTCTCCGATCAAAAAATTACGTGTTGGGTATGTCTTGATGACCATACCCCACGTGCCGTTACAGCGCGTGTGCCATACAAGCGACAAACACCCTTTTGGTGAACTCGACGCGGCGAGACTATATATACCCCGACGTGTAACGAAACCATATCGCGATTCAGGAACACGACAAACCGGTACAACGCCATCTAGGGAGCTATGGTGTAAACTTCTGTCGTAGTCAGTACTTTGTTTTGTCTTTGTAATTTTGGTTCCAGGATTATATTCGATCTAATAGGACTATAATATATCAATGTTGTTTTATAAAATAAAAGCGATTTTGAATTATATATGCTACTATTCGGTAAAAGAATACTTAAACTTACTAATTATATAAACTTAATATTGATATATTATTTGAATGTTGAAAATTGAGTACGCCAAATAATAGCAAAGGTAATAATTTGAAAATCTTTTAATATACAAAAAAAACACTAAAAATGTTTTAAATATTACGTAGTAATTAGTAAATTATCGCAGGTAAATATGTTGGAAGAATAAATACTTATATTTAGTTATACATGAATAGAATAGTGAGACTAATGATTGATTCACAAACTGATTACAATAGGCTATTGATTATTGCAGGAATCGGTCAATGGGTTAAGAAGAAAAAAAACCGCGGAATGCTATTAAATTAAAGGGTACAAATTGGAGATTGGGGTGAAAATGCACTATTATCAGTTTTTTTTTTTGCAATACCTATCTCGCAAACGAAGCAAAATTTCCATATCCTACTAATATTATAAACGCGAAAGTTTGTAAGGATGTTTGTTACTCTTTCACGCAGAAACTACTAAACGGATCTGGATTAAATTTGGCATAGAGATAGATTATGGTCTGGAATAACACATTAGCTACTTTTTATCCCGGAAAAAAAACTTCTATTCTCAAGGGAATGTAAGCGCGGGCGAAGCCGCTGGCGGAAGTTAGCACTTCATATTGATATTTTTTCTTATATAACCCATTGACCGATTCCTTTGATATTGATGATATTTGACCCGTTTTTTAACCGACTTCAAAAAGAGGAGGTTATCAATTCGTGTGTATTTTTTTTTTATGTTTGTTACCGCATATCTCCGTCATTTATGGACCGATTTGAAAAATATTTTTTTTGTCTGACTGGACATACTATCAGTTTGGTCCCATTATCATCAAAATATAGTTCTGATGATGAGATCCATGAGGAATTGAGGGAACTCCTCAAAAGTTATAGGCACACATATAGCAATTTCAATATTTTTAACAACTAATTAATTATTTGCATTCAGAAAGTGTAATTTGGTGAAGTAAAACTGATGAAGAAGACCACAGATGGCCACCTGAACTTTTCAATAATAAGTATTTTACTGATGGCGATTAGATAAGTTTCGGTTATTGTTGCTAAGCAACTATTAATGAGAAATAATGACGTGAATGAATTGAGCGCGGATTGCATAGATTAAATATTGCTTTTAATACCTACTTGACCTGTGTTCAGCCCGACGCTCAGTCGATTTTATTCGATTGTAACAAACAAATATTTGAAAATTTTACAACTTGCCGTACTGAAGTCGATTTTTTTTTGTTAAAATTATTACGATTTAATTAATAGCCTATAATACGATATGTAATAATAGGTTCAAGCCGTAATTAGAATAAATAATTTTATGATGGATGTTTACTGCTATGGATATCGTATTTCCGCCTATAATTTAAAGAAAATATTGTTTCTTAAAAGAATAACTCACCAGTATCCATCCTTGTGTCTGAGGCGAATGCGACAGTTCGCTCTCGGACGAGACGCTCGTCGGACGTCTGTCGCTCTCGTCCTCGGAACCTTCCGAGCGGCTCGATGCGGCAGGACATGTTGGGAGAAAATATTTATTAAATATTATTAAGCAATGGTTATGTTACGTTATTTGCTAACAAGGTGGACCGACGAACGTGGTAAAGGTCGCGGGCAACCGATGGACAAGGTCAGCTTAGGACTGAATGATGTGGAAAACCTTGGGGGAGGCCTATGTCCAGCAGTGGACGTCTTGTGGCTGAGATGGAAGCAATGGTGGCCGAGTGGGAAAGTAACCGACTTGCACGCAAGAGGTGCGAGTTCGATCCCGGGTAGTACCAATGTGAATTTCATTTTGTAGACTTTATATGTAGGTACAAATCAAAAGATTCGCCATCTGCTAACGATGAAGGAAACCCACATGTCTTAGAAGAAACTCTAAAGACATGTTTGATTCACTAACTCGCATTAGGCCAGCGTGTGAAGGCTTAAACCCGTTCTTTCTTTTTTTTAAACAAAAAAAGAAAGAGAACGGGTTTCTCTCTCTTTCTTGATAGAGGAGGGGAAACCCGTGTTCAGCAGTGGGATATAAATGGGTTGCTATTATTATATAGAGTTTTTGTGATAGGTGTTAACCTATTGTGTTAACCCTATTGTGTAAAAAAGGTTTTCTTAAAGAAAGTTGTACAATGTTTTGTTGACGTACTAGGTTGATGCGCGTCGCTGGGCCACGCGCCCGCGCCCGCCGCGCACAGCAGCGCGAACACCACGTCCCATTCCGCCGCGCTGTGCACGTTCTGTGCTGATGTCTTCACTATCTCGTACACGCCGCATGAGATCTGCACACAATATGTTGATTCGAGGTGAAAAACAGATTTACTTGCATTTATGGATGCGGAAGGGATTCATTTTTGAAAAAGGTTTATGTGCAAAACAAGTTTAAGGATTTTGTGATGTAGCGATCCAACGATACTCTACAAATTTGGATCTGTAGGGTATGAGTATTGGTACAACAACCCTTTGTAAGTATTTGTTGGGGTTGGTAACGAGAAAGCCGATGCCCTAGCACGAAGAGGATCGGAATCGCCTATGTGCGGCCCAGAGCCGTTCATAATCCTGGCACAGACGGTGGTCATGCAATCTCTAATACAAATGGCCACCAAAAAGCATGGCGAGTACTGGCAAAATACTGAACGCCAAAGCCATGCGAAAGAGTTCCTAAAGCAATGTCCTTAATTGCAATGTCTGCATGTTAGAATCCAATAAGTTAGAATACAAAGGTGTAACTCACGACGTCGGCCTGCTGGTAGAACAGCTTGTAGGGCAGCTGGAACAGCAGCGTGAGGTGGTGCAGCACGCTGGCGGCGCACGCGTCGCAGCGCATGAGGCGCGCCGACGTGCGCAGCAGCGCCGTCACGGCACGCCGCAGCGCGCCCGCGCCGCACGCCACGGCCCACGCGACCACGCGCACCATGTGCGCGCGCCCGTCCTCCCACACCGACAGCAGCCGGTCCCTGGGGAATATTACCTTGATTATACGAGTACAACCCGCCTAATTATGACCAGTCACCGTAGCCTACGGACGTTTTTTACGATATAAAGTCAAAAATCGCTACTGAAAGAAACATATTTTAAACTATTCTAAAAAATATGCTCACCATAAAAAACATTTACAAATTAACTATAAAAAATGTTTTACTATATCTTTATTAGATATTTTATGAGATTTTTAACGCGAATAACAGACACCTGTCTTAAAAATCGCATAAAAAAATAATTTCTTAACAACTTTGTCATAATGTACATTTAAACCATATACTCGTAGTATAATACTGAATGAGATGCAAATGACAACACCATGGCTCTAGACAGACGGACTGCAATCCAACTGCAAATTTGCAGTTCGGATGCAGTTTGAATGCAGTTGACACGACTGCAATAGAACTGCAAACCAACCGTGCAGTCCGATTGCAGTCGGTATGCAGTTCACACGACTGCACGCCGACTGCAATTGGACCGCATAGTGTTTAGTTAGTAATATTAATATATAGTAGGTATGTCATTGTAACGTTACTTCTGTGTCATCAAAAGTATGATGTTATTATGTTTAATTTAAATTTTAAAAAAAGTTTATATAGAACTACTAGTCGTGTGAACTGCACACCGACTGCAATCGGACTGCACGGTTGGTTTGCAGTTCTATTGCAGTCGTGTCAACTGCATTAAAACTGCATCCGAACTGCAAATTTGCAGTTGGATTGCAGTTGAAATGCAGTCCGTCTGTCTAGAGCCTAATGAACGCAAACTATTATAATATATTTTTTGAACATTAGTACGTTAGTGGCACCACACACAAATTATTACATGAAGACTAACAATTAGGTGTTAGTAGTTACAAAAGCGTATACGCAAGTCACGACTACTAAGATTTACATACACCTATCACGCACGTATCGCACGTATACGTAAAAACGAATGCAATCACTCATCGAATATCCGCGTAACAAATAAGCAGTTTATCATTAAAAATATACCTAAAACGAAAATGCATCACAAATATAATTAAAGTTACCTGTTCTGAATAAGCGTTTGTCCTAGTAGCTCTAAAAAGAATATAGTGATGTCTTCTAACTGAGGGTTCAGTTGTAGACTGTCTGTGTCTGGCGGCGTGCCTACCGTCACCATCGCCCGGACTAACTCCTGCACAACGAAAATTTTATATTTAAATATAAATGTAAGAAAATTTAAAATTTTAACTTATCGACACATCAAAAGAAAAAAATGCTCTCGATTCAGTCCTTTAACTTTCAAATTCTTTTTGCAAAATAAATATTTATAAAAACTAGAGGCCACCTGTTGGTCGAAATTCGACAGCTAAATTCGTTAAATGCATTTAGTGTTTCCAATAAAAATAAAAGTTTTTATAGGTAACGCTCGTCAATAGCTACTAAACAAAATAAAGTAGACAAACAGAAAGAAAAAGATACTGAATTATTTTTGTCTCAATATATACCTGTAAACTATCCAGCTGTAAGAATTTGGTTTCAGTGATAAGTAAACCCGGTAAATTACATTTGGCGACACAGTCTGTCGCCTCGTCTATCAGAGTTTTCTCGTGTGGTGTAGGTGCTCGCATACCTGGAATTAAAGATTTGAATGCCATTAATCCTCCTTTTTATACTACTGAGGAGACAAACAAGCATACGGAATATAGGGTTAAGCTGAAATTATAATTACCTGATTCGCCCAGGGCTATATAAGAGTACAAGCTGGACAGCAGACCTGCCTCGGAACCTCTTGTCGCTTCTCTGATGAGAGAAACTGTGCCGTTAGGTGCTAAGTAATCTTCTGCTTCAACTAGGCACTGAAAAGATACCATTTTTGTTTAAAAAAATAACAAGAGGTAAGAGATCATACAAGCAAACAAGTTTGACTGCTGACTGGTGAAAGAGCTCCACCTTAACAAAGATCATAACTGAATAATTCACACAGTAGAGAAGTTGTGTTCTGATATAAAAAAATGTTGTTTGATAAAAATACGTACCTTGGGCAATAATCTTCCCATATACAATGTTTTGACGATTTCCAGTAGATGTCGCCACGAGTCACGTAAGCAGTCCGCGTGCCTGGCGGCCACCGCGCATGCGCGTCGTAAAGCCAGCTGTGCCTTAGTAGATTGACCTAGACTTACACCTGTTTACAATAAAACGACAATTTGTGTATACATTAAAAAGAAAAGCATAAAAGTTTGAAGCCGAGATTTAATTTTTTCGTTACAAAGTGTTTTTGTTATACGGTCTAGTTGAGTGCGATTTGCAGCTCTCGTAAAGTAGTATTCGGTCTCGTATTGAGCAGGTATACGTACCTATAGCGATATAGTTGGCGTGTTGTGGCGCGAGCAGGCCGGTGAACTTGCAGAGCGTGAGCACGATGGTGTCCAGCGTGATGGAGTCGGGCGGGAGGCGGGCCACCAGCGCCGCGCACCGCTCCAGCCCCACCCACGCCAGCCCCGCCCCGCTGCGCCCCGCCACCTCCTCCGCCGTGGGGGGCGGGGCTCGCTCGAACGCCGCCGATAGAGCCGTCACCTGAAAATACCATAGCATACAATCGTTCGGTATCGTTACACGCGAGTGCGACACATCTTGTTACACAATACGTACGGTGGGCGGGCAGCACACGGCGAAGAGTCGCGCGTGCAGCGGGTGCAGCGGCGGCGCGGCGCGGTACAGCACGCGGCCCGCGCCGCGCCGCTGCAGCACGCGCCACAGGTACGCGTCCCGCACCGCGCCCACGCGCTCCGCCGGCATCACCATCTCTTCGTTCCTAAGGGACCACACCAAACTTCATTACTGTGTGTCCTGGGCACCGCAGCTATCAGAGGCAGTGGCGAGCGGTAATAACAAATATTCTAAAATGTTCAATAACAGCACGAGGTGCTGCACTCGACAGCAACGCTCACAATTTTTGCCGAGCGATGACAAAAATGCACCATTTGTTTAGATTACGCGACGTTCTGATTTCCTGACGCGTCCACAAATTTGTTCACTCCATTACTGTTTAAGTATCGTTCTATATATGTATCTAAATAAACGAGTCAAAGACTTAAATTATACCATTCACTGCACTGGGAAACATTTTTGTAAATACAATTACTAACTTGATAGAATGAAACACCGCCTCCAGCATGGATTGATCGAAATCTCCAGATCCGTTACAGCCGCGCAGATTCTTGACGAAGTCCTCCACCGTCATAGGCACGTTGAGTTTCTTCGCGTTGTGATTGTGTTGGTCCATGTTGAGCATGATCACTGCGTACGCGAGGCGGAATGCTGCGTCTGTGTTCGCAAACGGTTCACCGTTCGTACTCTATACAAAGAAAATAATACAATAAAATTACGTTTCTTTACATGACAACGTCTACATCTCAATACATTGCATTAAATCGTTAAGAATACTAATAATTAAATATGATAATCAAGTCTATCTAATTTAGATAACTTGTACGGGTAGAAAACTATATAATAAAATAAATCACAGATGACTTGGAAAATACAATAACTTTCGATTTGACTGAGAAAATGTACTATTGTAACATCACATATTAATAATAACGTTTTGCTAGCGCCCTCTGTGTTATTATTCATACAATAGTAACGATCTTAATAATCTGTAGGTTCAATGACCATATTATATTATTATATATAGTTTGATTATGTTCCACTAGATGTCGCTACTTTTACAACGATAATAATTATAATAATAACATATCACTAGCGCTATCTGTATCAAAACTTATGCACTACTAATAATCTTATTGGTTTATAGGTTCAATAGCCTTATAGTTAGATTGTAATTAACTAGATGTCGTTGTTCATATGACGTCATTTTCTGAAACGTAGTGTTAAGATTCGCCACGAATAAATGGAATGGCCTCTCGTAGATTAAGTGAATATAGTAAATTATAATTAGAATCTAGTCCTAGCTACGCTCTGGGTTGCATTTGAGGTCCGCGTCCTACTTGATTAACGGTTACTTAGGACTCCCTAGAAACTAGTAGAAACTGGTTGGATTCTAGATCTGGGATTGATCGATGCCCCCTGCTTCTTGGCTTGGTCAAGGTGGTAAATTTTTTGATCCTCTTATTTGTAGTAATCTTGTCGTGTGTTCGTTGAAATAAACGTATCGTCTTACAACTGCAAGTCGCGTTTTCTTCACACTCCAAGCATCACCCCATTCACTCTTGATGTTTTTCTTGGCAAAGATATTGACTTTTGATTGGGCAGATAAAATTTACTCTTAATTTACCATACGTATTGGAAAATAAATTAACTTTCAATTTTACCGACAAAATTAACTCTTGATTGGACAGACCTCCTGGCAAGTAAATTAACTTTTGCAATCGCTCTTAGCCATAAGATTGCAACCTCAGACTAATAGAATAAGATAGACGGAGCGTGTAGAACTCGCGCGTGAAGCTGCCAAAAGTCATACTAAATAGCAATGTCATACGTTTTCGTCGCAGTCGATTTGAGCCGCTAGTGAGTACGCACGTCTAAACACGTTTTGACAAAATATTATTATAATGCCGTATTGTGTAGTAAAACGTTGTAAAAATACTTCAGAGCGGCTCAAATCGACTGCGCGCGAAAACGAAAACGTATGACATTGCTATTTAGTATGACTTTTGGCGGCTTCACGCGCGAGTTCTACACGCTCCGTCTATCTTATTCTATTAGTCTGAGATTGCAACATATAAGACCGACATTGTACACCTACTTGTTATCTCAAAAGTTTGTTCTATTTACTTGGCGTACAATAATGTTCTATTCGTATATATCTAACTTTCGATTTGACAGGCAGACAACTTTCTGACTGCATAGATCAATTAATTTCACACTCTTTAACTTTTAATTTGACAGATACAAGGTAGTAAAATGAATAATTGTATATTATTATGTATTTATATGTGTATGTATTGTATTATAATACTTTATATATGTACACATAGCAACGGAGTTGCTGTACAGGGCCGTTTTATGAAGATTCGTTTTTAAGAAAACCATTGTATATATTTCTGTGGAATTTGTTATCAGTGTATAATTAGACGAAACCTACAGATATTTCACATAAATTCATACATAGGTTTTCCTAAAAAACTAATCTTCATATAGCGGCCCTGTACAGCTAACTTTGTTGCCGACTGTACCTATGTATATTATTACAATGTAATATTGAATTTTTATAATTTTCTAAATTTTAAGCAACAACCATCACATGTTGTAAATCTTCTGGTCATTCCTGTCCATCCTAAGGTTGCCTGGATGAAATCGTGCTTAGCGATAAGGCCGCCCATTGTACTTGTCTATTTTCTGTATATTTCTAACATATGTTTTTTGTTATCATTATGGTGTACAATAAAGAATTATCTATCTATCTATCTAATTAAATAATGTGTATCACTGTATTATGTTATATCAGAGAGGTTACGTACATGCCAGCGCTCGGCGAACTTCTCCATGACGAGGAAGATGAGCGGCGCCTCGCCGGGCAGGCGGAACGTCTCCAGGTACAGGCGCAGCGCCTGGTCGATGCGCAGCCCCGCGTAGTCGAAGCTGTCCGCGAACGCGCCCAGCACGTTCCCGCTCCCGCTCCCGCTCACGCTTCCGCTACCCTCATCGTCCTCGCCACGGGACGAACGCTTGCAGATGTACTCGCCTGTAATCGCATTCAAACATTACAAACTTAACCTCAGCATTGTCGCCTTTTGACACTCTGCAAATGCGCTAAAGTGACGTTTCATCATCATCACCTCAATCCATAAACGTCCCACTGCTGGGCACGGGTCTCCTCCATAAATTTAGAGGGATATTAGCCCACTATACCACGCTGGCCAGACGGGTTGGTATAGGGTTTTGTTTCGAGTTTTCCCTCTCTTGCAGTGGATATTGTCTGCCTGACTAACTCCCTTAGTCGACTCTTACGACACCCACGGGATGTAATAAATGACGTTTAACTGTACCGAATTGTAAACTATAAAACAATTTTAAATCGAGAAGTGCAAAAATAAATGCTTTATAAACATCCACTTTTGAGACAAGATCCCACTGTTATTACATATACGATCAAGACTAATCCTACGTTGAACTTTATACACTACAGTAAGCATCCATAGATGGAAATCTACAGTAGTTGTTGTTAACCATCCGACGGACCGAAAGGTATATATATCTAAGTAGTAGATATAAAATGAAGCAAACTGCAACTCACCGATCATTTTCTTGTCTAGATCGGGGTTCTCTCTAAGGAACATGGCGACTTGATGTGGCTCCAATGGAGTACTCAACACTCCGTGCTCCTGCAAGAACTCGATGCCACGCTCCGGCTTCTGGTTGAACAGCTCCGTGCCTTGTGTCACCCACTATGGACAAATATTACAATTATGTATCCGATTGAATGTATTAAACAAAACGTAAAGATTTTTTTTTAGAAAGATTTATTAGAAGGATTTTTGTTCACATTAACGCGCCACTCCTATTGTAATTTTTTAAACGAAAATCATTAACTTATATAAACACTAGCTGTTGCCGCGGCTCCACCCGCGTGGATGTCGGTTATCGTCGTAAAAAGTATCTATCTCTGTGCCAAATTTCATCCAGATCCGTTCAGTAGTTTTTACGTGAAAGAGTAACAAACATCCATCCATCCATCCATACTCACAAACTATCACATTTATAATATTAGTAAGGATAACTAGAATAACTTGTAACGTAATATTTTTTATAAAGAATAAACATTAACTAACCTTTTTTTTGTTCTTAATATTATCCAATTCAGCTTCAGAAGGCAGATCCGTGGATGGTTTATGCCTGCCCGTTCGCCCGCCGATGAAATACTGACTAATGTCATGTGTCACATGATCTGACACAACCGACACATCATCCAGACCACCCATCTCTAATGAAACGTGACCACCTCGAAAGTCTTTCTCTTTCTCTTCTTCTCCATTCGGTATCTCAATCTCACTTTTAACTTCTTTGGCCTGACAGCCCATTTCGATAGCCTCTATAATCGTCATCAGCGCTTCTAACGATAAAGAATGTATATTATATGCTGTTGACGAGACCACATTTTTGGATAATAATTTAGTTAGTTCTTCAAAGATATTTAGACAGTAGACATCACAGTCGTAGTTTAGGTATAGCTCAGCACAGAGTCCAGGTATCCTAAACATTTGAGCTAGACTTTCCAAGGCTAAGTGGTGTATTTCTTTCAGTTCGTATATGGCTTTAGTCGTGTCTGCTGATATTATTTCAATGATTTTCTTGAAGAACGCTTCCATTTGGAACTTGAGGTGTGGACGTAGAGCCTCAAACAGTAGGAATGACACTTGTAAGTCAAGTGCAAATATTGATATTCTTTCTGTGCTTAGTAACTGTAAAAAATAAAACAAGAATTAGAAATAACACATACAATAGGAATTCTATGACGCCTATTCAACGTTTCTTTTTTTGTGCAGAAAGGGTTATTTTTTTCTAAACTTTTTATAACGTATAAGTATTAATATGTATCATCATCATCATATGTATGTCAACCCATAAACATCCCACTGCTGGACACGGGTCTCCTCTATACATTTGGAGGGATATTAGCTTACTATACCACGTTGGCCAGACGGATTGGTATAGGGTTTTGTATCGAGATAAATATGTGATAAACATTATAAATATAATTAATGTTACCTAAATTATTAAATTAACTATAAAAAAAACTAGTCTATGCCAGATGTTCCTTAACCATTCACCCGATTGGAAAGGTTTCAGGCCCAAAAAATGATATTATACGCTACGAAATTATATCCACGCGAGCTGTTCAAAAACTAATTAAAAATAATAATAGCTACCCACTATGTCTCTACCACTAGGCTTGGCACTCTTCTCTATCAAGAGAGCTGAGAAAATTGACATTCTGATCTTTATGAGGTTGGTCAACTAAATATTGATTACTTACACTCAATAAGTTCCTACACAGCGGGTCTTTGACAAGAAACAGTAGCGAGGGATACTTGGCGAGCTGGTCGGCCGACACCTCAAGAGCTGTGCTGACCAGAGACAGGCCCAGGTGCACCATACCAGATGTGTTCTGGCTGTCCAGGGGGTTGCACAACGAGATCAGAAACCTGAGGGGAAAAAAACATAAGTTTTAATGCATGGAGATCCGATGGGCTATTAATACTTTTTGATAAAATAAACTTTTTTTAGGGGGTTATAATTTATATGGGGTTTTACCATAGTGTGATGTTAAGCAGTTACCGTAGCTTATGGACGCTTGCAATACCAGAGGTATCACTTGCGTGTTGCCGAGATTTTTACAATGGCTTTAAGATGAAGTATCCATGGGATAGGAATACATTTCTTACAAAACGCATCCCTATCATCCTTATCATATAAGTAATTGGAGTAAATCATATGGACTCCAAGTAAACCCGATGAAGACTCAAGTTCTTATTGTTGGCAGCTCCAGGAGGGTATCGTTAATTAAGTGGTCGCAATTGCCTCAAATTATCTTTGAGGGTACCATTATACCTTTCAGTAAAAAGGTTAAAGACTTGGGCTTACTTATAGATTCCGATTTATCCTGGGGACCACAGCTACAAGAAGTTAGCCGCAAGATCTTTGCTGCAGCAGGATCCTTGAGGAGATTGCGAAACTTTTTACCAACTGCCACCAAAACTACGCTTGCAAACTCCTTATTATTTCCCATTTTAGACTATGCAGATGCCAGCTATCCAGATCTCACCGAAAACCAATTAGACAAACTTGAGCGTCTCCAGAATGTGTGCATAAGATTCATATTTGGTCTACGCAAATATGATCATGTTTCTGAATATCGTAAAAAACTCAAGTGGTTACCCATACGACTTCGCCGGAATGCTCATATCCTTTCAATGTTGTACAATATATTGTTTAACCCTTCAACGCCTTCCTATCTTAAAGAACGTTTTGAGTTCCTTCATAACACTCATACGAAACTCTTACGATCGTCAGAAAACCTAAAATTGAAAATACCACAGCATACCACGATCTTTTACGATAAAGCGTTTACAGTGCAGGCCGTACGATTGTGGAACGCACTTCCGTTGCATATTAGACGCGCACAATCTTTAGCTTCCTTCAAATCGATGGTTAAAGATCACTTCTTCTCATCATAATCTACTATAATTATCTATATATAATGTAACAATATAATATTATGATTAATGAGAATATATTTATACAGTATGTATTATATTATATAGTATATATTTATTTTTATTTATGTAAGTTAGTATACCTATATATAATGTACGCTATAAGCTACCATCTTCTCTCTCAATAAGTCCATCCTAAGGTTGTCTGGAAGAGATCGCTTTTAGCGATAAGACCGCCCATTGTGCCTACATATTTGTAAATACATATTTCTTGTAGTAGTTATAGTACTTAAGTGGTGTACAATAAAGAATATTCTATCTATCTATCTATCTACCCTAAATGAGCGCTGGAGACTTGTATACAGGGCCGCTTATGAAGATTAGGTTTTTAAGAAAACCATTGTATATATTTCTATGGAATTTGGTAACAGTGTACAATTAGACTAAACCTACAGATGAAAATATATTTCACACAAATTCATACATTGGTTTTCCTAAAAAACTAATCTTCATATATCGGCCCTGTATATTTATCTCCGTTGCTGTGTGTACATACGAGATCGTATAACTAGCTTCATGTGAGACAGACCTGAACAGTTCCCGGACACAGACGAGTCCGTAGGGCTGCAAGTTAGCGTCCTCTTGAGGCGTGAACCTTATCCCGCGGTGGTTCACGTACTCTAAAGGCTTCAGCTCCTTGTCAATACTCTCCAGGACAGGCTCTGATGGTGGTTCCACTGTCTCTAGACAATCGGTGTCTGGAACATCCTCTATAAACAAAAGATAATAATTTTGGTTAAACCTTCTATAAATAAAATCATAATATATACGCTATATATATAGCTGTTGCAAGCAGCTCCGCGTGGATGTTGTAAATTAATAAAAATAAATAGAATGTCTAAAATAAAAGTAGCCTATTCCTCATCCTTATTACATCAGCTATCTGCCAGTGAAAGTCCCGTCAAAATCGGTCCAGCCGTTACAGAGATTACCCGGAACAAATAAACAGACAGACAAAAATTGTTTTTTTTTAAACCTGTATTTGTACCGTGTATACATCCATATGCATTTAAAAAAAAGAGGTTATTTTAATAATTACAAACAGACACTCCAATTTTATTTATTTTTATATATGGATGTATACATAATATTTCTTAACAATAAACAACAGTTATGTGTATTTGTTCTTTCTGATTGCGAGAGAAAAATTACCGAGATCCGTTCAGCCGTTTTGGAGTGACTGAGTAACAAACATTCCTACATCTATCCATTCGCAAATATTAGTAAAAATATAAACCTTCTGGAAGAAATTCTCAAAATGATAGTAAAAACAGCATCAAATCGAAAACACAACAACAACGGGAACAAACATCTTGACTTTGACTGCCTCGGTGGTCCAGTGGCCGCTGTATACGCCTGCTGTGCACGAGGTTGTGGGTTCGTTTCCCACACAGGACAAAACTTTGTGTGACCCACAAAGAATTGTTCTGAGTCTGGGTGTAATTTGTGTCCGTTAATTGTATGTTTGTAAAGTCCCCCGCGACACAGAGCTTGTTCTCTAGTGCGGGAGTTGTCTTTTTTTAAATAAAAATTAATAAAATAATAGCGGTGGTGGCCGAGTGGGAAAGTAACCGACTTGCACGCAAGAGGTGCGAGTTCGATCCTGGGCATTGGAATTTATATGTACTAATCAAATGATTCGCCATCTGCTAACGGTGAAGGAAAACATCGTGAGGAAACCCACGTCTTAGAAGAAATTCTAAAAACATGTCTGATTCACCAACCCGCATTAGGCCAGCGTGTGTGAATTAAGGCCTAAACCCTCTCTCTCTTGATAGAGGAGAGGAGACCCGGGCCCAGCAGTGGGACATATATGGGTTGCTATTATTATTATAAATAAAATAAAATATAAAACAGCGTGAAGCGACTTTGTTTTATACTATGAATAGAAACATACCTTCTTTAGTTTCCACATTTGCATCAGGAACAACGTCGACAAGTTCTTCAGCTCCGTCAGAACTGACGCACTTCTCCAGCAGCTGCGTGATGGAGGTGTTCCCGCTGGCGGCGAGGTCCATGGACGAGTGGCGGCCGTGCTTCTTCACGGGGCTCAGCACCGCGTCCACAGGCTCAATCGTGATCTCAGCTTCGTTTATCAGGTTCTTGTCTTGACTGAAGGGAAAATATTTTATTTATTTTTTAATATAGACAACTCCCGCACCAGAGAACAATCTCTGTCGCGGGAGACTTTACAAACATACAATTAACAGACACAAATTACACCCAGACTCAGCACAATTCTTTGTGGGTCACACATAGTGTTGTCTTGTGTGGGAATCGAACCCACAACCTCTTGCACAGCAGGCGCATGCTGCGGCCACTGGACCCCCAAGGCAGTCAATATGTTTTAATATTTTTATTTATCAAACTTATAAAAATTGCAATACGATAGTGAAGCCATCTCAAACAATAACTAATACTAATTACAAATTATTTTAGTTGTAACAAATAACCATTAACGCTATTCTGTTAAATTCACTCAGAGTACATGCAAATAGATCTGATTTGGCATAATGGATAGTGTTGAGTGTGTGAAATGCCTGCGTTACCGGTGCTTCTATTAATAAATTGGTATATATTATATTAAAGGGTCACTTGCACCATTGATTTAATATTATTTAAATGTAGCTTAAATATATTTAATGAAACGAGCTAAGCAAGAGAAGTGTAAATATTTTGTTTAAGATAAATTTAATTGGCACACTAAATATGTTTAGATAAATTAAATGTAGTAAAGTTTTTTTATACTACTTGGTTGACAACCAAGCATACGGCCCGTCTGATGTTAAGCAGTTACCGTAGCCTATGGACGCCTGCAATACTAGAGGTCTCACTCGCGCGTTGCCGACACTTTAAAAACCTTATAACTCCTTAAATTCACTTTCAGGTACATTTTGATATAGGTTAGAGCTAGTTTAGTAACAGAGTCATAAGCGTACATACCTCTGTCCAATGTCAGGTTTGTTGAGGTCACTGTCAGGTTCTATCACCTCAGTGACGGGGGAGCTCGGCTGTTCACTTACAGGTGACTTTCTTTCTAAAGAATTAGCTCCTGAAACAATTTTTTATTTATTATATATTTTCCACATAAATACTTAATTACATTACATTTTAAATTTAAAATAATTAATATATTTTGTTTTAAAACTTTGAAAATAATAAAAATGAGCACCAGAAATAGGATTTCACGATTATATATTCAGTGGAATAATACAGTTCCTATTGCCAACAGCCTATGTCCGACAGTGGACTGTGATAGTCTGATGTTGATGAATATGATGAATACAGTCCCCACTCTCAACCCAATTTTGAGCTACAATAGTCCAGTCTTTCTTGTATGCACCGAGCTCATCCCAATCAAAATATTTTTATTGATAAAAAAAAGAAAAATGTAAATATGCAGAATTTAAAATAATGCCTATATTTGATTCACCATATTCCCCACATGGCGTATCAAGGTATGATGGTCATTATTTTAATACATATAAGCAAATATAATTTTGCGGCCCACACCGACTTCAGCCGGGTTAAACTACTTCCTCAGCAATATTCACTATTTTTTGTGTAAGCACTTTCTACAAAGTATTGAAAACTTGTAAAACTATAAAGGTTCTCAAATTATGGCGCGACCACGGACAATATAGATTAATTTATATTGAAACTATTTATTGATTGACATATATTATTTTAATTGAATAAAATATTCACATATTTTCTAAATTTAAAAAAAAACATTTTTTTTTATCTTTAAAGCTTTACTTTCTTTGGAATCAGTTGAAGCGCTAAAAATAAAATTTAGGCACACAAGAACGAGACATAAAATGGCACCAAAACAAAGTACTAACTACGACATAAGTTTACACCATAGCTCCCTAGATGGCGTTGTACCGGTTTGTCGTGTTCCTGAATCGCGATATGGTTTCGTTACACGTCGGGGTATATATAGTCTCGCCGCGTCGAGTTCACCAAAAGGGTGTTTGTCGCTTGTATGGCACACGCGCTGTAACGGCACGTGGGGTATGGTCATCAAGACATACCCAACACGTTATTTTTTGATCGGAGAGGCAGTTGCTACCCTAAAGTACCGGCGCCTCCTCTTCGCAAAATACCATTATTAAGTATTCTCAGGCTAGCAATATTACCTTAAATTGTTATTTTTAAAACACATCAACAGATGGCACTGTTATTTTTTTTTCGAACTTTTTTTGTGAACTGTAATTTTAAACATTATTTATGCGGTATTTTTAGCACATAGCAATCATTATAAAAAAAATACATACTTAAATATTATTACGCTCATCTCCATCTCCCATTGGGGTAAGCAGATATCCAGACATATTTTTATCGATTCTTCAAGATGCATGAACGTCGGCTCTGGGTACTTTTAATTTGGTATTTTTTACATATTTATGAATAAAAATTATCGAATTATTAGTTAAATGGGCTTGATAAATGCTTTTTTGATTGACTTATTTTTGTAAAATAACAGTGATTATACTTGCTTAAGCATGTTCTGAAAGGAGTCGTTTTAGGAATAACTTTTCGAATAGGCAATTATCAGTCAGGTTACATTTTTTTATATATGCACATTGGTTTCGACTTAGGTTAATAAGTAATAATGTTGGTTAACCAAAATCTGGTAGAAAACATGAAAAATATCATGATCGGCCTTATCAACTCACTGTTAACATTAGAAGCACTCTTTTTCTTTCCAGTCTTCTCTCTCTTCTTGAGCGAGAGGCCCACGGAGGCGAAGCTAGCGGCGTTGTCTTCAGGTGGGAACTGCGGCAAGCGCATGAAGATCAGCTGCGTCATGTCGCGAAGACATTGCTCTGCGTTGCGCCGTAACAACTCTGTAAGTAAGATTAATATTGATGTAAGGAAATTCAGTTCACTCCTGGGATCAATTTCAGTAGATATTGATGCAGAGGAATTTTACGAAGCCTATTAAGCAACCCTTTTTTTGGGTTGTTTTTATTATTAGAATTTATTTATAATTTGTGTAATATGTTGTATGTGTAATGTGTGTATGTGTATATAGTTTTAGTTGTAAATAAAATGTTTTAAACTATCTAATGAATAATTTAAAAATAAAGTATTGATGGTTTCAAAGCTTGACTACACACAACCACTAGACCTGATTAAGATGATTTTTTGTTTTTTAATTTAAACATTTAATGCATTTGTAATTGGCTGAGATGAATGAATGAATGAACAGTGGTAGTTGTCTTAAAAAAGGACTCCACCTACATGGCCAACACGTTTGGCTGACATGTAGGGCTGACATGGAGGAGAAAAGACTGTGCCCAGCAGTGGGACATATATGGGTTGCTATTATTATTATATGTTTAGGTTACCAAATATTATTTGTGCATTGTCCTCAAAAATAAGGGAAATACATAAAAGTTTGTCTTTTGTATTGTGCTTTCCCAAGAAACTCTGGAAATCAGCTAAAGGCCCATTTGAAAGTGTGAACATTTGTCTAAAAGATTTTTATAAGTATTTTAAAACATACATCAATGTATGTATACCTGTAAGTCTTGTTTCAAAACATATCCTAAAACAGCTGAGCATTATTTCACAAACACTCTCATCAGTCAACATGGCACCCTCTGGACTTAACATCAGCGTTCGGAGTACCTGGAAATTAAATAAAACATCTATAAAATATACAAATTTTATAATCAAAACTAATTATTTATTTTATTTTCAGCCTGTATTGTCCTACTGCAGGACAGTAAAGGAAAAGAAGGCCTTCCTTTTCCTTTTTTAACCTGATCTCAAGCTAATATGGGCCAGTCTTTTCTGTACACATCAAGCTCATCCCATCCTTTGAGCCTGAGCATACCGCAATGCCGTTAGACGTTATCTACGACAGACATAGCGGTAGTTTCAGCCTACAACTCGTGATATTGCAAATGGTTTTGGCCCAGCCCCCTTGAGTTTGACTGCTTTTTGGGTCACATCGTCCATTGGGTCTTAGAGCAAAAACTAAATAGTTAAAAGCATTTGTTAGCCTATCTGTGGCAAGAACAAAACATGGAGAGGCTCAAACTAATGCAAGTTGATCATCACACAACACTGGGTCTCAGGCATATAGGATAATATTGACTGTCTAGTCTATGAGATACAAACCTGTAAAATCTTCATAAGAACAACTCCATCAGAAGAGTGGTCTGTGCCAACAAATCGGGCGTGTGTGACTGCATCAGCTATGTCCTCTACTGTTGCTGGCACGCTTGGGTGTGTTGGGTCTGGAATTAAGAAAATCATTTATTACTTTGCAGCATGGACATCCTGATAGGCATAGAGTTTGCCATTGTATATGCAAGCTTCTATAATCATTACTTAAAGATTAGGTTACAAACAAAATTTTATATAATAAGAAATTGTTGTGGTAGGCCTTGAAAACGCTGGCATGATGACTTAGCAGCCTTTCCGGACAACTGGGTACACTTGACACCTAATGGAGAGGTGTGGAAGACATGTCGAGTCTACTCCCTGGTCAGCGAATTGGCCGTAGGAAAAAAGTATGCTGGCATTTGTTTTCATGACATACATAAGTATCATGTATTTGATCTAAATTAATAAAAGAGTTGACTTTGATTTTGACATGGGGCATGCCTTTGCCCAGCAGTGTGACACAATGGGTTAAAACCCTGCCTCCTAAACTAGGACAACTAGTGACCCAGAAAGTGAGCTAAGCATGTGCTGTGAGACCGAAGAAGCATTCACACAACATTATTCTAAATATTTATTACTTGATAAAGTAAAGGTCAACAAATGAATGACCTGCAAATTTATCACACAGTTATCATATCAGGCTGAGCTGTGATTTCTTCTATGTTTATAATAAATATATCTTTTTTTTTCTTTCTTTCTTTAAAGTAAGTAAAGTAAGCCTCTCTACAAAAAGATTTTGGACATGCCTGACAAACTAGTATTTTCTAGAAGCTGGCAGGCAACTTAGCTTCCTGCAGGGTTGGGGAAATGAGCCCAGTATTAGCAGTCATTATATTTTAAAATGAGAAGCTTAAAAATTGTGCAGGCAATAGAAATAAAAATTATTATGACTAAATTTCTATATTATTTATAGTGTAATATAATTAGTGTACAATAAAGAGTTTTCTATCTATCTATAGTGTCGTATAATTATTCGACTAACTGATAAATTAATCACACCTCACCGGGATGTAATATATTAGAGAATGAGAACAGTATATTTACTAACCAATTAATCCATAAGATAAAAACTTGTGTATAGCAGAAAGAGCTAGGCTAGTCACTGGACCAGTAGTCTCCTTGCTCCTGATGACTTCTAGAAATGGGCTCAGGTATGTGGCAGGGTCCAGTAGCCGCAGATCGTCCACTTGGTTCAAGATCGTCTTGAGATCTTGGAATGTACGCATAAGCACATCATACTCCTCGTTTGGAAACGAATGTGAACCCCATCGTGTACTGCGCCGCATGGCAGTGACGAGCATGGCCATCTCGCCCTGCACGACGAAGATTCCATTCCCCGGTAGAGACATTTTTCTAATGTATATCTCACTAAAACTGGTCAACATCAACAACTTGATAACTTTATTTTTATAAGCAATTAATTGTAAACTACATATTTAAAGAAGATTATATGTGATATCACACTCTGCAATATTAATTTAATTTTAAAATTCACAAATCCTGGCGTAAAATTAACGAAAATCAATGAAAATTCACAATTTGATTAGCAGATTCCATCACGATCATGTTGACGTTTCAGAATTTTAGTTCCACTACTTGTCGCTAGATGTCAGATGACTTTGGAACAGGAAGGTGACATGTTTTTTGGTCAAGACAGCTGTTTAATCGATAAAATTAATCGTATTTAGTCGATTTCATAAATTCTTATGGTATGAATCATTGCCAGTTCATCGAACGGGGTCTTTTGTTACCTACTTTTTATTTTGTTTCAATAAAGTGGTAACATTGTTGAGAAAGATGGTTGACTGTCGTACATTTTTCTGACAAAATTTTGGAAAACCAATTCTTTTTGTTATTTTGGACTTTCTAAACTTAGTGTTTCGCCATCGTATGTAATTGTAAGTTAACAATATTTTTATTTAGCGACTTTTGATGCTCTTTCACATCTTATGAAAGGCACAAGCGATGAATGTGCGTTGTCACGCGTGCAATGGCTCTCGACACAGATTTGACATTTTATTCTTTTTGTGTTAGTGCGGTTATTCTTACCACATGTATCTTGTTACGTATTGCAGGCGGTTACATTGAGACGTGAAAATGGTGAAGAAAAAGAGACAGAGCGATCCTGGCGAGAATGGCGATGAATCTACTGAATCTTGCGATGAAAATGTCAAATCCGCATGTCCTCACGTCGCCAAAGCAGTTGACCTCACTCGACTGAAGAAGTCGCTAAAAACAGGAGGCTTCGAGAAGGAATGCTCAGAGTGCAAGAAATCGTCCAAAAATGATGTGTCGGACCCCGACTACGAAGAAGATCTGTCGTTATGGATGTGTCTGCGTTGTGGCTCGCAGCTATGCGGCCGAACTCGCAACAAACACGCACTGAACCACTTCAACACTCCTCACTCCGACTGCCATGCACTCACCGCTAACACCACTACATGGGACATATACTGTTACAACTGCAACAATGAAATTACTGGTTCCAGTTCTAAAAAGCTCCATGAATGTGTAGAATGGCTAAAGAAGCAAGCTACAGTAGGTGGTAATGCCAAATCTCTTCCTCCTATAGAATTACCATTTAATTCAGATCCTAAGATTGACATACCAACCATAGAAACCATAATTAAAATAGATCCATTATCAAAATTAAAGGATAAATCTATGTTGAGCTTGCCCAGAGTAAGAGGTCTCACAAACTTAGGAAACACTTGCTTTTTCAACTCTGTCATGCAATGCTTGGTGCAGACACCTTTTTTATTGCAAGTGCTTCATGAAATGGCTAATCCTGGAGAGAGGTTTACTCTTCCTGGTGGAAAACTGAAGTTGAGGCCTGAAGGAGATGATGGAAAAGAAGTTGAACTTCCTCCTATAGCTGGACAGCTGGCTGAATGGGGCCTGCTGACTAGGACACTGGCTGAAACTTTAAGTGAACTGCAAGCAGGTATGTATCTTGATTTTTTGTGTTAATATGATAGTTTTTTTTTAATTTGGAGAATGCAATTTATGCATCATGATGACAAAGCTGTCATATTAATGTGCACTTTAATAATAATACTAGGATGTGTTTATTTTGGACTAAATTGAAAACATAAAATGAACATAACAATGGCCTTTGTTATCACTAAAAGTAAAAATCTACCAGCTACCAGACAACCTTTAGATGCATTATTGACTGGTAGTTGTTACAATAGAGCAGTGGAAGGAGAGAGGCATATGCCCAGCAGTGGGACAATTTGGGCTAAATAGTGAAGTAATAAGAAATAATTAAGAAATAAATAAGTAAATATAAATATGTATCAAAAAACAAAGTAAAGAAAGAAAAAAAAACATCAATAAGGAACTTAGATATAAAGTTGGAAGTCATATAAAACAAAGGATACAATAGTTCTAGTCTGTTGAACTCTTTAACTATATATGAATCATATAAAGTTATCAACATAGTAGAAGGTTATTATATTAAATAATAGATAACAATTTACATAGTCAGTAATATGATTGTAGTAATGTCTACATGACATTTTAGTTTACACATCTGTATATATTTTCATTTGAATTCACATGTGGTCTAGCATTTAAGGTGGTGATCCATGAATGTTCAGTCCCAATCTAGGTATGTTTGTATTTTTGCTAAGGTATATACTCCTTTTGTATAGTATGTCAGTCATTGCTATACAAAAAAACCCAAGATACAAATTCTCAAATAAAAGAAACACTCAAGCCAGTAGTTCTAGTAATAATTGTATCATTTTTAAATACAACCTTAGGCACATAATATAAAGTTGAATTTGTAATGTAGTGTCTTGACCAATGCAATACTATTTGAAATAGACGCAACAATATCTGTGTACTTTATGCAAACGGTTTTAAAATTACGGGTGATATTTTGTATATCACTGGTAAGTCTTTAGAAAAAAAAAGTATAATTTGGGTTTCTATTTTTAAATTTCTTACTCCGTCTCTAGAAAAAAAAAGTATAATTTGGGTTTCTATTTTTAAATTTCTTACTAGTTTTGGCTCCCATTTTTTGGATAATTAAATAAAAATCTGTAAAATGGGTAATGAGTACCTATATGTAATTAGAATACAAGGAAAAGGACAAAGATTGGACTAAATAATTAAATTATAATAAAATATTCTTAGTAAAGCTACATGGCTAAATATGCAGTTACCCTTGCCCCAATAGAATATTGTAAACATAACAGTATAATTAATTACAGCTCATCTCTAAAATAAAAACAATAATACATTACAATCGTGTAATTTACAGTAATAAGCTAACAAAACAATAAAGAAAATGAAATCATAAAAATTAAGATAACATCAGTAGATTGAGTACACAATTGTTGCAAGAACAACGCCAAGGTTATATAGTGCAACTGTAATTATGTACATATTTGTTTTATACAGTTTTTAGTAATGTGATACACAAAGATACTTTGCGGTGTATATTTATTGAAGCTTACTGATGATAAGCCTCTCATGCAATAGCTGTGTACGTACCTACTACTGCAGTACTTGATTATACTCCACCATAACATTGCACATAATAATATTTTCGGGACAACTCAAACATCGCTATCTGATCCCAAACTAGGCAGAGCCTGTACTATGGTAACCAGACAACTGATAAACATACTTATATATAAATACATACATATTATAGTTAAATTACACCCAAAATGTTCAGCTTTAAATTCACTTCCTTAGTGGCCCAGTGACCACAGTATGCGCCTGCAGTGGATGAGGTTGTGGGTTTGATTCCCACACAGGACACAACTTTATGTGACCCACAAAGAGCTGTTATGAGTTTGGGTGTGATTTGAGTCTGTAAATTGTATGTTTGTAAAGGCCCCCACAACACAAAGCTTGTACTCGAGTGGGGGAGTTGTCTTTATTTTTTTTTTAAATTGGTCAAGTACTTTTGACTATAAGCACAAAACCAATTGAGTACAAACAACCACAGACACTCTACAACAAATACACAGACTGGAATAGCTTCAGGGAGTATATAGAAGGAAATTTAAAAAACAGCATAGCACTAAAAAATCCAAACGATATAGAAGATGCAGCAAAAAAAATCACTGTTCTAATCCAGGAAGCCTGCTGGAACAACACTCCTAACATCCTAAATAAAAATAGACGAACTAATAATTATCCTCTAGAAATAAAGACGGCAATCTTACATAAACGAAAACTGCGCAGAGTTTGGCATCAAACATGGCACAGGGCAGACAGAACTCAATTCAACAAAGCCGCCAAAGAATTGAAGCAGATGCTACGAGATTGGCATGACAGCACTTTACAAACACGCCTAGAGTCCCTGGATGCTACACATTCCACCAACTATTCCTTGTGGAAGTTTACTAAACATTATGATAGGCCACAAACTGCAAAAGCTCCCATAAGAAACAGTCACGGTTGGGCAAAAAATTCCCAGGAGAAAGCAGACAGCTTTGCCGAACATCTGGCAGAAGTTTTCAGCCCAAATAATTCTATACATAAAGAATTCGACGAACAAGTAAACCAAATTCTGAAGCATGATTTCCAAATGTCTCTGCCTCCAAAACCAGTAACATTTCGAGAAGTCTGGAGAATAATTTCAGGATTAAAGGACAATAAGGCACCAGGATTTGACCTCATCACCAAAGAAGTGGTCAAGCAGCTTCCCAAAATAGCCATTGTTTATTTGACCACCTTATACAATGGTATCCTAAGAGTACAGTATTATCCCAAGCTCTGGAAAGTATCGCAGATAGTTCTAATATACAAAGATGGTAAACCAGCAAATGAAGTTAGCTCTTATAGACCCATTAGCTTACTGCCAATTCTGTCAAAAATTTTTGAAAAATTGCTTCTAAGAAGAATACTTCCGATCCTACTAGAAAACAATGTAATACCTGCCCACCAGTTTGGCTTCAGACAACAGCACTCCACAGTTGAACAGGTGCATAGAGTATGCGATAAAATAAGGAAGACTATCGAAGAAAAAGAGTACTGCTGTGCAGTATTCCTAGATATCCAGCAGGCGTTTGACAAAGTGTGGCACTGTGGACTTCTCTGCAAAATAAAAAACAACCTTCCGCACAGCTACTTCCTGTTACTACAGTCTTACCTTTTAGAGCGACTGTTTCAAGTCAGAGAGGGTGAGGCTACATCAAAGATTCTCGAAATACGAGCTGGTGTTCCCCAGGGATCAGTACTAGGACCAATTCTGTATACCTTATTTACCGCTGACTTGCCTCAAGTAGAAAACACAGTAACGGCCACTTTTGCTGATGACACAGCTATTTTGTCAAGTAATAGTAACCCAACTATGGCATCGCAAACGTTGCAAAAGGGTCTAGATAAGACAACAAAATGGCTACAAAACTGGCGGATTAAAGTAAGCGCTTCCAAATCTGTGCAGGTTACCTTTACACTACGAAAAGGTAACTGTCCTGCGGTACAATTAGAAAACACTACACTACCTCACAAAAATAGTGTCAGATACCTGGGGCTACATCTGGATCGGCGATTGACCTGGAAAGAACACATTAAGAAAAAGAGAGATGAACTAAATATTCGCTTTAAGCACCTCCTCTGGTTACTGGCAAGGAATAGCAAGCTGTCCATAGACAATAAACTACTAATATACAAGGCCATGCTCAAGCCAATATGGATGTACGGCATTCAATTATGGGGTAGTGCCTCCAACTCAAGAATTTCAAGCCTGCAAAGAGTGCAAAATGTTATTCTTCGAACCATAAGCAATGTGCCATGGTACATATCAAATGCAGAAATCCATGAAAACTTGGAAATGGCTACAGTAAAGGATGAAATCCAAAATGTCACTGCGAAGTATAGGGAGAGGTTGGAGAGACATCCCAACACACTAGCAACACAGCTGACCTTGCGTAGCTATGTTAAGCGGCTGAAAAGAAAGGATATCCTGTAGAAAAAAATTGGTCAAGTGATTAGTGACGCTGACTGCTAAGACAAAAATCATGGGATTGATTCAATATTTGTTTTAGAAATATATTTGTATATTTAAAAGTTGTCCGGTTACTATAGTTATTTGGAACTGGGTGGCTACGTGTGAGTTGACCCAAGATAGGTATAGTATTATTCTCATCATCATAAATATCCCACTAGTGGCTACAGGTCTCCTCCATACATTTGGAGGAATATTACTATGCCTATATAATAATATATTGTATTAACATATAAATATTAATGCAGACAGCCAGTAAAGAATAGTGTTAAATTTATTTATTTTTTAATAAAAATACTAAAATTATCATGGCGAATGTAATTATAAATAAGGGTCGGTTCATATCTGACTGAAAATGCGTCGCGTATTATCGGTCGCGTAACACCAGAACAGACAAATCCTGCTTTAATATTATAAACGCGAAAGTTTGTAAGTATGGGTGGATATTGTGTTTGTTACTCTTTCACATAAAAAATACTGAACGGATCTGGCACAGAGATAGATTATGGTCTGGAATAACACTTAGGCTACTTTTTACAGCGATAACCGACATCCACACGGGTGGAGCCGCAGGCAACAGCTAGTATAAAATATATAATAAAACATTCAACCTTTCACACTTAACCGATGATACGCTCGACGCATTTTCCGTCAGATATGAACCAACCTTAACACTGGTCTTTCCTGTTTACATCACCAAGACAGTTTGTTTGTACTATTGAGACAGAGACAGAAGTATGACACAATTAGCACATTTATTTGTTTATTATTTGTAATAGGCATGCTTATTGTATTATACAAGTGCGTGTGATAGATATGTTATCACAATAATATTATAAATAACTAGTTCCATGTCTGGCCAGCGTGGTGTAGTAGTAATATCCCTTCAAATGTATGGAGGAGACCCGTGCCCAGCAGTGGGACATTTATGAGAGAGCTCCACGTCCCGGCTTCGCACGGGTGGACATATATTTAGTTTTCGTAGGGATCCAGTAATATTTTTTTTCAATGAAATATAGCCTATGTTACCCGCTCATGATGGTAACTTTCTAATGGTGAAAGAGTTTTTAAAATCGGTCCAGTTGTTTTTGAGTAAAATCGTAATAAACAGATCAAAAATAAATTATTTTCTTTTTAACCGACTTCAAAAAGAGGAGGTTATCAATTTGTGTGTATTTTTTTTTTAATTCTTTTTTTGTCTGGCTGGACATACTT
Organism: Trisateles emortualis; assembly: GCA_947095525.1. Taxonomy (NCBI): domain Eukaryota; kingdom Metazoa; phylum Arthropoda; class Insecta; order Lepidoptera; family Erebidae; genus Trisateles; species Trisateles emortualis. The sequence goes on from OX352745.1 coordinate 16,595,195, forward strand.
CCAGTTTGGTCCCATTATCATCAAAAGAAAGTTCTGATGATGGGATCCATGAGGAATTGAGGGAACTCCTCAAAAGTTATAGGCACACATATAGCAATTTCAATATTTTTATCAACTAATCAATCATTTGCATTCAGAAAGTGTAATTTGGTAAAGTAAAACTGATGAAGAAGACCACAGATGGCCATCTGAACTTTTCAATAATAAGTATTTTACTGATGGCGATTAGATAAGTAACGGTTATTGTTGCTAAGCAACTATTAATAAGAAATAATGACGTGAATGAATTGAGCGCGAATTGCACAGATTAAATATTGCTTTTAATACCTACTTGACCTGTGTTCAGCCCGACGCTCAGTCGATTTTATTTGATTGTAACAAACAAATATTTGAAAATTTTACAACTTGCCGTACTGAAGTCGGTTTTTTTTTGTTAAAATTATTATAATATTAGTTTAGATCAAGTAGCTTTTGCGTATGGCTCTGCACAAGTAAAATGTTGATCAGTACCTAAACAATTTATTTAATTCAATCTTATTGTTTACTATGCAACGCGAAAGTTTAAAGTTAGCATTCATGTATGCTGTTGTAGTGTGTAATTGCGGTAAATCAGAGAGAGTGGAGTGGAATAGTGGCGTTTTTATGTATTCTATACATATAATAAAATCGTAACCAAGTCGCGTCTGTACTTTGTTTTTTTTTTTTTTTTCAAAAAAACAATTGACCGACTGCCTCGGTGGTCCAGTGGTCGCAGTATGCGCCTGCTGTGCACGAGGTTGTAGGTTCGATTCCTACACAGGAAAAAACTTTGTGTGACCCTTAAAGAATTTTTCTGAGTCTGGGTGTAATTTGTGTCCGTTAATTGTATGTTTGTAAAGTCCCCCGCAACACAGAGCTTGTTCTCTAGTACGGGAGTTGTCTTTTTAAAAAACTAAAAAAAACTAAACTAAACTAATTTATATACGTTGTATTTATGTTACTGAGGCCAAAAATTTAGTTTTTAGATTTTTTGTCTGTAAGTAACTTGATGATTTTTTCATTGTTTTTTTTAATTAAAGCAGTAGGAACAAGCCCTGTGTCGCGGGGGATTTTACAAACATACTAGTCAAAATAGTTGTAATGAGTAAATAAATAAATAAAAGTCACACACAAATTACACCTTGACTCGAAAAAAATTATAATGAATCACACAATGTATTGCCCCGTGTGGGAGTTGAACCCAAGACCTCGGACTTAGCAGTCATTGTCACTAATCATTTGACCAACAGACCAGTCAAATTGTTGTAATAACTAACTTATTGTTTGGTTACAAGTTGTTTACTTTCCCACTTAATGGATGGGTATAGAGTTAAATAACTGCTTGTTATTAAAATGTGTTTTGTACTTAAACCTTTGTAAGTTGTATGTGTATAATGTACCTTATTTTTTACTGATATAGGTAAGCTTTTTATTAAAAACGCATCCCTAAATAAGCTTTGAACTCACACACAGGAACACAACTAACATTGTGTGTAGTTATTTGGCTGTGGTCTTCTGTAAGGTGGAGGTCCTTCTCCAGTTGGGTTTGCGCGCTTGTATGGCGCCCTATTTCTTATTTCTCTATGTCAGTTGTCTGCTGTTACTTGTTGCCAACCCAGTATTGGTTGCCTATATTTAGATTGTGACCTGATTTCACACATGTACTGCTCAGACTGGAGATTTAAAATTATGTTGAAACATTTTTAGTGCAAATCACTAAACTAGACAGTGATTAAGTGGGTATTGGATATTTTAATATACTACATTTCATCTATCTAAACTAAGAAAGGTTTGATATTTTGTTTGTTTGTTAGAATTCATCACTAAAATTACTTGACCGACTTAAAAAAAAATCACCTTTAGAAAGCTACATTATCAGCAAATAAGATCCATACTAATATTATAAACACGAAAGTTTGTAAGAATGGATGTATGGATGTTTGTTACTCTTTCACGCAAAAACTACTGAACGGATCTGGATGAAATTTGCCACAGAGATAGATTATAGTCTAGAATAGCATATAGATTTTTTATCGCGATAACCGACATCTACGCGAGCGGAGCCGCGGGCAACAACTATTGGCATGGAAATATTGGCTGTTTATTATTTATATCATGTACATTTAATATATCTTTTATACAAATTAACAGTACTTTTCCTTATTATTTAATTAAATGGTAGATAATTAATTCGTGCATTAATATTAAGTTTATGTTATGATAATTATTGAGGTTATATTTACCCAATGGCGGGAAAATAACATAATTTGACTGCCACAATAACGTGATTTATGACAACTTGAAAAAATATACAGGCGAATATAGAACCTCCGCCTTTTTGGAAATCAGTTAAAAATAACTGTGCACCTTTTCCGGGATAAAAAGTAGCCTATGTGTTATTCCAGACTATAATCTAACTATGCCAAATTTAATCCAGATTCGTTCAGTAGTTTTTGCGTGAAAGAGTAACAAACATACATTCTTACTAAATTTCGCGTTTTTAATATTAGTAGGATTATTATTGTACAATATAAAATCTAATATCGAATTTCTTACGCAACCTACAATTGCTATAATGCTATGTTTTAGTACATTAAAAGAATTAAAAAAAAACCAGTTCGCTTTCGGCTTTTTTCTAACGCAGCGCGATTAAAAACGTTACCTCCCTAATTTTTTGACTGCATGAATGTCTCAATAGCCTAAGTGGTTACCTCGCTATTTAGACAGCGCCGACGTGTTGTGGGTTCGACACCCGACCAAATTTTTTGTACACTTATAAATTGTGTATGTCAAAAATCTTCGTTTCCTAGTACCTAGTCTTAAAAAAAATGTTTTAAGCTGCGGCAAACGATGGACGTTTGATATCGAGATCCCTCCTCCTTATGTCTTCGAAAGTAATAGACATTGCGTTGCACCAAATGCCTCCATTCAGATCTATTACTGGCAATTTTTTCCAACGAGAAGGATCTATAATGCATTTCTTAATGTGTCTTTTCTGAACATCTCTATATCTTAGGAATTGGCCGCCTTGTTTCCGCTTGCCACTCTTGAGTTCCGAAAAGGAAATGCGCCTAGCATACTCTCGTCAGACATCTTTGCAACGTGTCCAGACCACCGCAATTGACGTCGCACTAGATAGGCTAAACATACCTATTACCACTGACATAACCGCAGTACGGAAACATGTATTGCATTACATGCGCACGCGCGCAGCTATTGCCCACAAGCCATGCGCCTGGGCACCGTAGGATTTTTGTCTATATTCGTAATGTTTAACAGAACCACTACGTGGCCTTGCACCGATGCTGCCTGTAGCTTATGTAATGTACAAACAATTCGCACTATTGTGTCTACATTTTAGTACAGTGGTCGATGATTGAAATTGACCTGATAATTAAATTTTAACTCTAATGCCAGTTAATTTATTAATCAGACTAGCTGTTGGCCGCGGCTCCGCCCGCGTGTTTATGTCGGTTATCGCGATAAAAAGAAGCCTATGTGCTATTCCATACTATAATTTATCAATGTGCCAATTTTCATAAAATCCATTCAGTAGTTTTTACGTGAAAGAGTAACAAACGTATATCCATATATTCTGAAAAACTTTCGCGTTTATAATATTAGTAGGATTAACTAACAGGTCTGTGTCTATTTGAGAACTCAATTTGGAGCTCGATTAAACCTTCCCAAAGACCACAGATAATGTAATTCTACTTCGGTAGTCTTGTTTCTGCTAGGAGGTAATAGTTTCCCTTGAAAGGTGTGTGGACAACTTATTTTTATGCAACGCGCAAATAATGCACCTTGCATTATAAACGTGCGTCTGTAGACAAGCAATGTGCTAGTTTTTTTATAGTAGGACAAGGCATTTAACGTCAAGGTCGATTTCCATTTTTATACAATATACACTAGAATCTAATAAAATCTCCCGCATACAATTTCAACTGATGTACTAAAACATACTTGTAATCGATTTATATTAACTAATATCATTCGGAGGGTACGTTAAAAGTCGGTCCCGACTGTTATCAGTCGTTAGATCACGACAGAGGCCTAAATATGGGCGATCCTAATAACGCTGTCACCAGGTTGGCCACTAACCAAACGATAAAAAAATAAATAATAATATATCATCACGCTTTTGCTTCAGATAATATAGTATGTAGACTAGGGGCACTTCTCGGTTTCGCAAGGATGATGGACATTTATTTAGTTTTCGTAGGCGTCTCTTTTTTAATAAAATATAGCCTATATATTTTATATATTACTCGCTGATAATATAGCTTCCTAATGGTGAAAGAAGTTTTAGAATCGTTCAAGTAGTTTTTAACTTAAATCCTAACAAACAAACAAAAATCAAATCTTTCCTCTTTATAATATTATAGTTTAGATAAGTCATTTGTCATATTTCGAATAGGTATTAACACTATCATTCTTTATTTATTTACCAGAACCCCAAAGGCATTCGTAACTAACCACTGTACCGTCGATATAATTTGAGATTGAATAATAAAAACTTCCACGGTTACACAGCTAATTAATAAAACCGATTGTCTGTTGGTGAAATACATAATAACACGTTTTATGAACGCTATCTGAAAATAATATAAACATTTACGTGACAAAAGCATTGTTTTATTATGTCATTCTTATATGTGGTGCGCGCTAAACAAAGATCTTTTAGTATAGACTGTACTATTAAGTATTTTGTGGCATAGACTAGAAAATAGCACCTGCTTTTTTTATAGTAGTGCAATGGGCGGGAAGTCTCGCAAGCACTTACAGCATAGGTCTCACAGATACCTTCAGTCTTCACCCTATCTTTCCGGGCTTATAGCCAGATGATAATGAGCTAAAATTGCTAGGAGGTCATTGTTCGTCAAGTTTGTAATATTTTTTTGTATAAGTATATTTTTTTCTTTCTTCCTAAAAAGACAATACTGCACAATTTTTTAAAGGAATAAATTTATCAGTTTTACAAATTTCTTTAATCTAGCTATTATAGCAGCAATAAAAATGAAAAAATTTGGCCCAGAATGGATTTTAGTTTTTTATTGTATAGGTAGGCAGTATGTGTTCACTTTGCTGTCTGTATTTTACAGGAGACGGCGGCGTGTATACTCCTCGGAAGTTGCTGTCTGCGCTGGTGAACAAGTTGCCCCAGTTCGGCGGAGGGGATCAGCATGATGCTCACGAACTACTGCGACATTTACTTGAAGCCGTCAGGTACTTACACTTATTTTCCCGATTCTTTTCTTTGTGTAAATAAGTGTATCAAATTTAATGTATTTTTTTTTTATACTACCAAGGTGACAAACAAGCATATGATGGTAAGCAGTTACCGTAGCCTATGGACGTTTGCAACACCAGGGGTGTCACTCACGCGTTGCCGACCCTTTAAAAACCTTATAACTCCTTTCTTAATTAATGTCGTTATCAAAATATCTATATAATACTAGCTGTTGCCCGCGGCTCCGCCCGCGTGGATGTCGGTTATCGCTGTAAAAAGTAGCCTATATATTCCAGCCTACTTCTATGCCAAATTTCATCCAGATCCGTTCAGTAGTTTTTACGTGAAAGAGTAACAAACATCTACCCATCCATCCATCCATACTTACAAACTTTCGCGTTTATAATATTAGTAGGATGGAAAAACAATTATCTAAGAGAGATGTATAATATAATGGAACACATAAATATTAGCATTTATAAACGCAATATGTCATTAGTATAGTTATCAGTAGAAACTAGAACAATAACATAATGAGTACTATTGTTACAGGTCAGAGGACCTTCGGCGTTATCAGTCGGTGATACTGAACAGTCTTGGCATGAGCTCGAAGGTGGACCCCGCCAAGGTCGACGGTGAGGTCAAGCAGAAGGTCAAGTTCTATGGACAGCAGGCGTCTGATACCATGCTGAGACCAGAACAGGTTGGTTGTACTGATGGTTTATTTGCTTGCCTATGCATTATAAATGAATATCTGCTTTGTTTAACTTAGACTTAAGTGAAGCTAAGCTTAAATTAGTAAATTTTACACTTTATTATTAGTATTTTCTATTTTTCTATAAAAAGACAGCTCCAAGAAGCTCTGTGACGCGGGGGACTTTACTAACATACAGTTAACGGACACAAATTACACCCAAACTTTCTCTAACCCTTTGCGGTTGGGTCACACCGAGTTTTGTCTTGTATGGGAATCAAACCCACAACCTCGTGCATAGCAGGCGCATACTGGCATTATAGGCAAATGCCATGGGCGGGGGGTCCCATGGCATTGCATTTGCTTAAAGAACTGAGAGTGGCCGTGAGTACAGAAGGATCCTAAATCCGCCCGTGGCAATGTTGTATTTATTATTACAACATTGCCACGGGCTTCAGAAGATATACCCACTTTCAGTCTTCACTGTAAGTCTCATTATACCAGCCCAGTAGACACCTTAGGTCTTAGTTGTGATGTTGTTTATCTTAATAGTATGTGGGTGATGCTTCACTAATCATTTTGTAATTATAATCCTAAAATTAGACACTAATATATCTTCAGGTATTCCGCGGCTTCCTGGTGTCAACGCTGGAGTGCCAGGAGTGCCTGCACCAGTCTGACCGCGCGGAGTACTTCCTCGACCTGTCCCTGCCGGTGGCGGCGAGCCGGCCGCAGCCGCCCGCGGTCGTGCGACGAAAAACACCTAACGGTACGTATTTTATTATTGCTTACATTGTGTGTTTTACATTCAACATTCAACAAAAACATTTACACTATGTGCTGAGCAGTTGAGGTGTGTTCGTGTTGTACATTTTTTTTTTTTATAAAAAGACAACTCCCGCACTAGAGAACAAGCTCTGTGTTGCGGGGGACTTACAAACATACAATTAACGGACACAAATTACACCCATGTGGGGGAATCGAACCCACAATCTCGTGCACAGCAGGCGCATACTGCGGCCACTGGACCACCGAGGCAGTCAATTGAAATACATATTAACTTAAGTGTTTTCCTTTTTTATAACTTCCGGGTTAGAGCAAGCACAAAGTACACCCAAACTCGGAACAACCATTGTAGACATTTTTTAGTCCTGTGCTTGATTTGCCCCGTGATACGGGCCTAGTTCTGTATATCGGGCGTAGTCTTTTTAAAAATAAAGGAAAAAAAATCCAGGTCGATCGCAATTATTTACTTACAAATTTACGCGGGATATAAGTGCTCATGTGTGAGTGCAAGTGCAATGTTCACCCATCTTTTAATTGTTCGTAACAAGCTTGCTTTCCCTTACCGATTATTAACATAATGTAGTTTTTTTATACTAATTGGGTGGCGAACAAGCATACGACCCGCCTAATGGTAAGCAGTTACCATAGCCTATGGAAGTTTGCAACACCGCGGGTATCACTCGCGCGTTGCCGACCCTTTAAAAACCTTAACTCCTTTATTGAAGAACCTCGTGCTATAGTCTCTTGAGAAAGCTTTGGCAGCAGTAGTTGAATGTTGAAGATAAAATACGCGCCTTAATTGTATTTATGTGTTGTATGTATTAGAATAGAGTTTATTGCATATATTACTTTTTTTATTTATTAGTAAACTTGTCCCGCTACTTTGCTAAATAGCTAACGCATGCTCCCACATTCACGTATAGCTCTGTGTTAGATAAAAAAAACAGTACGGCGTTACTAGTGAAGTGATCATGGCACCCGCATTCACCTACAGTTATGACTGGCCTGTTGGTCTATTGGTTAGCGACTTTGACTGCTACGCCGGAGGTCGTGGGTTCAATTCCCACCCAGGACAAATCATTGTGTTATGAGCATAAATGTTTGTTCTGTGTCTGGGTGTAATTTATTTATAGTATGTATTTAGAAATATATAAATATGTTTATCAGTTATCCGGTTGGCAGGCTCTGCCTAGTTTGGGATCAGATAGGCAGTGTGTGATTTGTCCTAAAAATTTCAGCAAGTAATATAGGCTATTTTTTATTGTAAAAGAAGTTAAGGGACTCCTTAGAAAACTAAACAAATGTCCAACTGTGCAACGCCGGAATGTGCCTCTAGAAACACATAAAACCCACAACAGACAGATACTACAATGTATTATATTAACACTTTGAAGGACAGTGAACGCCTATAGACGTCATGACAATAAAATTTATTTATTTATTTATAACAAAAAACATAATAAGCTTACAGAATAATCCAAATCGCTTATATGCTATTTTACATTAAGAAAATGATTCTACACAAGAATTAAATTATTTATACATGATTACAAAAAAATACGGACTATGACATAATTGAAACATTAGAATTAAATATACATATAATAATTAATAGGTCACAATAAAATATTATTAAAAATAAAAATATATTACCAGAACGGTAAATAAAATAAAATAATTGTTATTCAGTAATTATTACATGTTCAATAAATCAATAAAATATCTATTGTGTCTACGTTACTGTTCGTGAAAGTGTTAATATAGTCAGCTATATATTATGGTTTAGCAAACTGCCACAGATGGTGGCTATACTGGCTATGTATATATTTGTGCACTCATTAGCTCTGCGGCCAAAATATATCGTGCTATATCTGTCGACATATTTTGGTGACGTAATATAAATATACGTTGTAGCTGCGTCTGTGGTCATTCGCCGGTTACGGAAATACCACCCGTGCCAAGCCGGGGCAGGCGGCTAGTTATATAATATGATTAATGGCAATAGTTCATCAGTTTAATACGTCTCAAATGAATTTAGTACATAGCTGTCAAAAGATTTTAGATAATCTAATATATAAAATTCTCGTGTCATAGTGTTCGAGTTTGAACTCCTCCGAAACGGCTCGACCGATTCTCGTGAAATGTTGTGTGCATATTGGGTAGGTCTGAGAATCGGACATCTATTTTTCATCCCCCTAAATGTTAAGGGTGGTCCACCCCAATTGTTTTTATTTTTTTGTGATTCAGCATTAAAAAATACATACAACCCCTAATTTTCACCCCTCTACGATCAACCCCTATTTTTTAATAGCGATATTACTATTATAGTAGCAGAACAACGTTTGCTGGGTCAGCTAGTATTTATATAAAAAAGTCGTGTCTTTTGACGCATTCATTATTCCTTCAGATATCCTCTGTTTTTATGCACTCACTGTTTTATACATGATGTACTTAGGAGATAGCTTTTTCCTCCTGGATTTAAACCGCCATGATTACGTTGGTCTATTTTCTGTTTAAAATTTGTCTGCCTAGTCGCTATGGATGCTGATATTATTTTGAAGCCTTTGATAACACTTTAAAATACTCTCAAGCACAAAGAAGTGGGAAAAGTGTACTGTAAAGTGGTGTGGAATTTGGCTTGAACCTCTTAATTTAACAGTCAAGCATTCTCCTATCTATTTTTATTTTCTTTGCAATAGGTATATGTAATGTAAAAAGTAGCCGTTGGTGTATACACCTATGTTCCCTTGCATGCTTGTGCCCAGCTTATCTCCTTAACGCGTCTCAATGTGTAGTAACTAAGGCATGTATTGACGTGAGTACATATTTTCAGAAGAGAATATATACAATACACAAGAGGAGAACAAACCATCTAAACATCAACAGAAGAAGGAGCGGATAGCTGCGCGCAAGGCCGCTAGGAAAAATAAAGGTGGTACTTTGTCGCACGTACTGTCTGCGTACACAACATGTTATATACCTACTGTCCATGTTCACCACATTATGTAGACGCTTGTTTATATTGTCGTATTCCTCTAATCTCACCGAATTTGCTTTTATTTACTCTACAGTTATATTATAGACGTTAAGCAGTTCTCTTTACTTCTGGACTCATTTTTAAACTTGTTTCCTTCCTTCCAGGTAATTCTACGTCGAAGGACGAGAGTCCGGCGGGCGAGACGAACGGCACGGCCAAGGTGGACGGTAAGTCGTCGTCGGAGCAGTCGGACGCTGACGTGGAGGACAACCTGGAGGACCCGCCGCGCCCGCCCGACACCCACAGCGTGTCCGTGGGCACGCAGGCCGTGGCGCACACCGCCGCCAACTTCGCCGCCTACCACATGGAGTCCGGGTACAACTCGGAGAAGGTCATCAGCTCCGACTCCATCCGCACCAGTCCTGTCGACATGGATAAAGAAAAAACAGACAACACCCCCGAGCATATGGATAAAGACAAGGTGGAGTTTGCCGACTCGGCCACGTCGACCACGGCTATACCGCTCGACTATAAACCCTTAATATCCCTCGAGAACCTCTCTAATCCGGACTCGGGAGTCGCGAGTCCGGAAGCGACTAAACACAATTCGACAGAAACTGTCGATAACGTCGACTCACCCACTAACGGTAAAGAACTCGGGAGCCATAGTTCTCTCTCTAGCGAAATGAACCTCATCAGCGTGCAAGGATGTCGCAGTCTACTCGAACACAGCGGGGAGAGCAGCTACGAGTCTCTGCCGGAGAGCAAGACTCTCAATGACTTGAACAATCATTTGGACAAACTTAAGCTCTACATGGATGATCCAAAGACTAAGAAACCAGCCCTACCGTCCCCCGTTGCAGCGGAGAGTTCTGTCAACCCGCCACCGCTAGCTCCGAAACCCAAAGTTAATAACATCGAGACTGAAAAGAATCAAAGAGATTTCTTGCCGTACTCACGACAGAGTCCACTGTCACCTCGTTACGTGTGCGACGAGGACGAGTGCAGCATACAATCGTGTCTGAGTCAATTCACCGCCCTGGAGTTGTTAACCGGCAACAACAAGGTAGGCTGCGAGACTTGCACCGAACGAATCAACGGTAAAGATGGAAAGACCGTATACACCAACGCCACCAAACGATTCCTGGTGTCGAGTCCACCTGCGATCCTCATCTTACACCTCAAGAGGTTCCAGATCGGTCCACGGTGCATGTTTAGAAAGATGTCGAAACACGTGGACTTCCCCACCATACTCGACCTAGCACCGTTCTGCGCCATGGACAAGGTGAGGAAACTACCGAACGTGATGAAGGGACAGAACGAGTTGCTGTACTCGCTGTACGGCATCGTGGAACATTCGGGCGGCATGCACGGCGGACACTACGTGGCGTACGTGAAGGTGAGGGGCCCGGTGCGGGCCGGGGACCCCAAGTGGTGGTTCCTGCCCAAGAGCGGGAACACGGTGCCGTCGGCGGCCGCCAGCGGCGACGGCGACAACGACTCGGAGTCCGACCTGTCGGGGTACGAGTCGGGCGAGGGGCCCGCGCCCGCCGCCGACCCGCCGCCCGGCAAGTGGTACTACGTGTCGGACAGCATGGTCTCCGAAGTGAGTGAGGACAAAGTGCTCCGGGCGCAGGCCTACCTCTTGTTCTACGAGAGGATTTTATAAGCGACTCGTCGACTCGCCGTCGGCCTAAGATTTTGGATTGGCATTTAAGTGGAAGACTGGTAGGATCGGTTATACATAGAGTTTGCACGAAGTTACGTTTTTAATGGCGCTGTAGATAGCTTTCGAATTATGTACTGGCTTTCGTTATATTATTAGTGGTCGGCTGCAGCCGGTCGTCGTGCGACTAGTTTATGTTTACTGATGAATTGTTGATGTATTATTAGTCCCGTCTGGCGCTGGTTGTGACGTCACTTGTCCGTCGGCAACACGTGTCCGCGTATACACTGGCTCGTTGTGTAGTTACCATAGGTGCTATATGTAGTATTACCGGACGAGCACAACCAGTGGCGTCGCGACTCATCCTATACTCGTTATAAACATAATTATGTAACAAACATTATATGAATAACTATTAGTCATACTGTTCACAGGTTAATCTTTGCTCGAATTATACATATATTATATACGTTTTATTAGTTAAAGTAGCATAGATTAATCTGTGACGTCACACATACAATGACGCAAATATTTTCTAAGGTAATTTTCATGACCATAATTATGTATGTTACATATAGTATGCATGTATCATTATTATAATCACCTTCGATGATCAACCCCGTATGTGCATAAGTTAGGAATTGACTGGTAACCAAATGGATACACCTTTACGATATTCAGCGGAGCAGTAGGTACATTACTTCTATAAAAACTTGCAGACATCGGCATTCTACGTCGTGTTTTACACTAAAACCGTAGTGACAATAAAAATTATCAACATTGAGGCTATTGCCGATGTGCACAGTTTTTGTGCTAGTATGTGGTGTTCGTTAAAACTAATTGATATAGTTATGTTACGTTGTTGTAAAGAATATTGATATTCATCTCAATAAGATTAAATGTTTCAACCAATGTACGTAATATGTCGATAGTTTTTGTGTTTGTATTTATTTATTATATAAATATTTTTGTTTGTATAGCGGCCGCGAGTCGCTCGCGGTCTCTCTACTGCGTTGTTGACGTGTCCTCACTCCCGATAGGACACTAGTACTTGTTCCGATGGTTATAGTCTTCCATGTAGGTGTCAAGCGAAATGTAACTTTACATTGCAATCATTTACAAATAACAAATGATATGATTTGATCGTTCATACGATAGCTGCTTTTAACGAACTAGATAAGTTATTTATTAAAGTGTGTTGTCGTTAATATTTTTGGACTGCGTCACTTAGATTTAAAATGTTTTTCTTTTTCATCAAATATAATGAATAATCTCATGAGATGTATATTTTAAACATTGGTTTCCTTCAACTATATATATATTTCAATATGTTAACTATGTGATTCGAATCGAATGTGTTGATTAGCATTGGCCAGTCGATAGTAGTTTGCCAGCAATAAACAATTATTCCCATTTTTTATAACTGTGCAGTTGGAACTGTCAAAATCGTTAGGTATAGTATGTTTGAATTCCCCCGCCCGCTTCACTTCTCACCACCCCGCAGACGCCTGTCCCTGTCAGGCTGCACTTTCGTATCGTCTGCGGTATTAGAGTATCCATGTCCCTCTTTTTTTGAATGAAAATGGCTTTTATTATAATTACTGTACATACCTATCAATCAAAATCATTATAAATATCATTGAAATTTTGTTCCAATACAGCCAACGAGGCAATATTTTGACAATGACAACTGCACAGTTTAAAAAAAACGTTTGGAAAAAGAATGGTTTGTTGCTATGATGACAAACTCTTACTTCACTCATCAATTAACTAATCGGTGCATTTCTGTAGAGGCACAGATAATGTAATCATAGATCTCCAATTGATCTCGCGTTGTTGGAATATTAATAACTTTATTTATGACAATTAACATGGTGCCATTTTTCTTTGAAATGGATACTTTAGCCCAACAAAACGCGTTATAAAAATGAAGCTGTTTAATTAAATGTAATCATTGGACGCAAAATTAGTTAATTTCATATCATAACGTATTTTATGTAGTTGATTGTACATACACTTTTTATAATGTTAGGCTACAGGGCGGGTGTCGAGAGTGGCTCCGCTCGACGATGGCCGTAGACCTATTGTTTTATTGTCGTGTATATTAAGTTTTAAACGCATTATGTAACATTGAGTGCTCAATTTAGTTGTTGCTTTTACCGTGTGCAACTAATTATGTTTTAGGAACTTGTTACACTGTTTATTCTATTTTGAGATGAAATACTTTGTATGTGTCGACACGCTATTTTGTTATAATATATTTAAAGATATCCTGTTTTGTATATTATTATACACGAGTATAGGTCGCCTTCACAACAACATTGAGAATGTGTCCCGCCTTACATGTATTTACAAATCGCATAAGTATATAACTATTTATTTCACTATATTTGTTTGAACAAATTTAACTTGTAAATATAATATACGGCTCTTAATATAGGAGACAGACCCATTACCCAACAGTGGGACAAATAGGTTGCTATTTTTTTATATTTAAAAATTCGAAAAATTTCATATTTTTTTATTATTTTTATAATTTTAATATACCCAGTATCACTCTTGTAATTAAGACGAATCTAACGACACCTCTCAAGCTAAAACCTGACAAGCCGTTTAGGCTATAGAGTGTGCCAAAGAAATAAACATACATACATTTAAAAAACATAACCCTTCTTCTGGGACATTCGGGTAAAAAGACTGTCGGTTTTGTTACGTTTTAGTGAAGCAAACATTTGTACAAATGTTTGTTGTGGTTGTGTGTGACATACAAAGTATTTTCGTATCAAATGTTTGGAACACTCGCAGTGTTCGAGTTTCACGTTACTATAGACGATTTTTATGATTGCATTTGACAACATTATGTTAGTCTTGTACCGTTAGTTATTAGCTTGTGTTAATTATTTGATATTTTTTGTATAATATTGAATTCACATAATTGAGTTACGAAGTGTATTAAAATATAGTTGTAAAATTTCTATTGAATTTTTATTGTTAATTGTAATTACCCAAGTTATAAATCATAACCACAATTTGGTTTGTTGAAAAATATAAGGGTCGGTTCATATCTGATGGAAATGCGTCGAGTGTATCATCGGTCGCGTCTATTCTTATGCTTGATATACTAACGCATCGTCGGTTAAGTGTTGAAGGTTGAACGCGACTGATAATACGCGACGCATTTTCCGTCAAATGTGAACCGACCCTAAGTACTTCGTCACAGTCTTTAATCGCCAAATAATTATAATTGGTAGTAGGAAACAGGACGAGAAAGGACCAAAACACTACAAAATTAAAGAATGTATATAATAATAATAAATATTTATATAACAGTTCCTTACAAAATATTATACTTACATAAAATATGCTATAATTGACCATTAGGTAATCTTCGTTTCAGCTGTTCAACATGCATACAATCATACGTGTGATAGTCTGTGATCTTGGGCACGTCTAACATTGTTAATTCTATAATACAATACAGCACCTGCAGCTTGTCCCTGGCTTGCTTTATTGCCTGAAATTTAAATAAGTACTTGTTATACTCGATTCATGTTGTTTATAATTGCCGCCACCAGGTGGCGCAAGCGTAGTTAAATCTTAGAAATTCATGGATCCGGCCAGTTCTTACAACTATGGTCAGACGCAGACAAACTCATTTTGATAAGAGGTAAAATAGATCTTTATGGTCCCATAATGGCTAAAATAGTAAGACAAATTAATACTCTTGTGGAAGCTAAGAGAGCAGACAGGCAAGGTCGAGCAGCCACAAATGTTGCCAAAGATCTATTATGCAGAGACATGAAAATAAAATAAAAAATAACTTACAGAAAAAGCTTTCTCTTTCAACTCAGGATTCGCCCCCATCTGCCTTTTCATTACATTCATTTCTTGTGGCGTTATCCCGACTAATTTAGAAAGCACATCACTTGTGAACTCCACATCCAGCCGGCCGGTCCCATCTACTATTGTACACTTGAGACTCCACTCCTCTTTACTCACTGACAACTTGGACAACAAAGTCATGATTTGCCCTTTAACCTTAAACACTTTACCCGCCTTTTCCCTTTCACTCATCTCTTGCAATTGCTTTATGTACACAAATGGATCAGCTGATACGCAAATAGGGCCTGTATTTACAGGTGGTTTAGATTCACTATACCCACTGTCTATTTTAGCTTCAATCTCCCTCAAATAATCTTCGTCTTCTTCTTCTAAAAATAAGTCGTGTTCATCTGGATAGTCGTCAGGATTGTTGACTGTTTCTATTTTTAGTTTCTTTTCTGGGTTTGAAAGGTTACTATCCAAAGATCTCTTACCCGTGTTGTCGGTAAGTTGAGCCTCTAAAGCGGCGATTTGGTCTATGTCTATATCGTCGTCTGCAAAATTTGTTGGCTGATGTGTGGGTATTTGTCGTGTTGGTTCCAACATTGGTTCAGATGTGTAATTGTTTGCGGGTGGCATTTCTGTATGTATCGTCGGAATGTTTGTGTTTCTCGGTTGATTTGTTGTATTAGGATCCACACCTAAAATATAATAAAGGGGATAGAAAAATTGGCATGGTCGTGTTACAATAGTTAATTGCAATGTTACCTTGTGTAATAGTGACACCTAACTTGGTAGACAAGAGTCCGGCTAAAGAATTAGAGATGGCTATCTCCTGCACTTCCCCCCCTAACAACTCTATTGAACTCTCTGTCAGCAGGAGCATTCCTCTGCGGCATTCTATTGGACCTGTGGATTTATATAATTATGTAATAAGTTTATATTATAATGTCCATCCATATTGTTTTATGTTTTCAACTAAATAAAGGGCTATAAATATAATTTAAAGGTATGTTAACATGTACTAATAATACATAATGTATTTTGCTGGCCTGTTGTGGGTTTGTATTTATGCTACAAAAAGAGAGAATTCCCTGACCAGTTTAGATGATTGTGCTTTTTTCTTTTAAAATGACAACTCTCGCACTAGAGAACAAGCTCTGTGTCGCGGGGGACTTTACAAACATACAATTAACGGCTTTGCCTTTATACTGATTCTCTGGGAAAAATAAAAAAAATAGACGCTTTTAGTACGATCGCGTGTTTCTGAGAATAGCGACATCTATATTGCAACTTCGTTCTGCTTATATATTGCGTTGTTGCCATCAGCCTAATAGATGGTGTCACAGTATGTCTGTTTACCGCATGATAGGGAATGTCTAATTTTATCACCAGTGTTTTGGTCCTAGACTCATATTATCTACTATCTGGAAATACTTTATACCAAAATAAACTCTCCCATAGGCCCCACATGTAGCAGATACATAGTACTTAGCATGGCTGGCAAAACATGGGTGTGCAAATTTACTGTATACAGTGCCTACTCTTTTTTTTTTCTTACTATATCTTCAATTTATGTACTCGTAAAAATATTTTACTCATTTACAATTATTAGCGTACTTGTTAAAGGGAGAGCTGTCCCCCCCTAATACAAGCAAAATATTGCTTAAAAGGGGGTTCAATACTATCTAATGTAAAAGTATGTATTTGATGAAATAAACATTTTTATTTATTTATTATTATTTTGATGTTACCTTTCATCATCATCATGTGCACTGCTGGACAAACGTCTCCACCCAACCTGCAACCTGCCTGTTTGCCTTATTGTGAAGTTTCACAATAAGGCAAGCAGGCAAAGTGACATTACAGTGATGTTAACAACAATTATACAATGTACCTATACCTTTTATCAGAACTTTACAGCCAGGTGTGATGTCACAACTCAAATTTCTCATTGGTTTGTATTCTATAGCAGATATCTCTTGTGCCCCATCAGTTAAGTGTAACTTTATCATCCTGGAAATAGCACAGTTATTTTTTTAACTCAGTCAGAATTACTGATTTCTAATATCATAGCAAAAAAAACTGCATTATTCAATAGATAGATATTGTTGGATTTAAAAATTTCTGCAATTAGATGATTTTTTATTATGCTACTTAGGCGACAAACAAGCATATGGCTGGCCTGATAGTAAGCAGTTAACATAGCCTATGGACACTTACAATACAGGAGGTATCACTTGTCTTTCTGACCCAAAAATAAATACCAGGATTTTTTGATGGCATTTCCCTGGGAAATCTGTACTCATACACAACAGTTACACCACTGTGTGTTATTAATTATAAAAAAATTCTTGATACTATCTTTATAAATAAAATTTTAGATGTTATTTTAGATGAATAAGTTTGGTTAAGGTAGTCAATAGATATTTGGTTTTAAAACAATCCCGCAATTCAATGGATAGCTAACAATACCTGTGACTGGATACCTTCTCTTCAAAATTAGTAGTGGCTTCTACATTTTCCATGTTCACCTTCTGCAATTTTAAGTACTGCTGATAAGCTGGGGTGCCTGTACACAATTATTATTTAGTTAACATTTACATCACTTCATTAATTAAATTTATTACACAATTTTAACTGTGCAAGTAGTACATTAATTTAAACACATCACAATTTTCTCTAAAATGGACATTGATAATGAAACATGGGACATGACATGGGACTCCAGCTTTGTATGGGTGGACATTTAATTAAGTTTTGTAGGGAATAAGTTATTTTTAAATAAAATATAGCTTTTGTCAGTCACTGAGAATGTAGATTTCTATAAGTGAAAGACTTTAAAAACAGCCCAGTCGTTATTGAGTTTATTAATTGCAAACAAGAATACTTCAACATTGTCATTGTCATCATCTCAGCCTGATAATGTCCACTGCTGAACGTAGGCCTCCCTCATACATATGTCTCCACAATGGCCGATCTTGAGCTGCCTGCATCCAGTGCTTTCCTGCAGCTCTGATGATGTCATCTTCAACTGTGATGACTTCAACATTGTAATTGGCTATAATTGTACAATTTTGTCTTCTTGGAACTACAGCATTCCCGCCCCAGAGGCAGTCTCCAGACAAGAAGGAAAGTTGTAGTGTGTTTATGAAGATAATGAGAACAGAACAAGTGGAGAATCGAGGCTATGAACACTGATCCTAGCCAAGAAAAGAGAGAGTATCTTATCTTTCAGCTCTTTCACTAATAGGTTGTAGCAACATGTTATTGCTTGTTTGTTTGCTTTTCTTTTTATGAGCTGCCTCTTGATGTCAACTCTACTTGGGAGGGACTGCATATTACTCTGTTTACTTGACTCTTGAGTACAATGGTGAGAACTCATGTCTTTGTTTTATAATAAAAAAGATTTGTGTTATTGAAGTACTTAATTTGAAGTAGTTACCATTTGGAATTTCTAAAATAAAAGGCCGTACCTATGTCAATGGCAGCATTTATCTGTAAAACAAATCTACCATTTAGAACAGTCTTCTGTTGATTTTTAAGATTCGCTGGCAAAGAACCAGGGCATATTATTTTTAAATCATTCAGTAACCATTGCTCTTTCGCCAAGGTTTTTATATCGGTCTCACTGTGATTTCCCTCGCTATCTTCTGATAAATACTCTACACATCTAAAATCAGAAGTACAACACATAACTGTTAGTAACATAGACGTAATTTACATTAAATCATCAAGTCAATAAATATTTTACCCATCCAACCACTCATCATCGACAAACATATAATGCGACGCCAAATATTGGCGAACTTCATTTCGAAGAATCGCTGAAGACATATTGCAGTATTACAAATACAAATATAATACTAAACATATCATAAAATAACGCATTTTAATATGAAATCAAATATTTTCCGGTTTCCCACTATTTACAATAGTTTAGACAGCTGTATTAAATGACAATCAACAATGACCAATGACACAACTGACAGAACAGTAATTGATCTGACACATAACAATAAATTGCCACCATGGAAATAAATTATTCGGAGTCATTATGTGATAAGAGTTAGAGGCCTTTAATAAGTAGAGGTCACTCAGTGTTTGAAACTCGACTGTTGCTTTCTGCACTTTATAATAATAATATCTTCGGGACAACTCACACATCCTTTTCTGCAATCCTTCTCCGTATAAATTCTAACTGTGCCAAATTGCTATATCTTATATTCCTTCTTGCGCGCAATGTGCTTAAAAAAGGTACAAAGTGTTTTCTTCGCGTGATAATACATAATTATTATTATATAGCAGAAAATGCTTTAATTATATGCACGGATGCACAATCACAAGATTGTAACACAGGTCAAACACAGAGACGCTAACTTCGGTTTCTTTTCGACTGGAATGATAATAATATTGTAGCAGTGCATGCTAGCGTCTTTCTACCACCTTAACTTCTATCTTTAAAAAAATATATATGAATCATATTAACAAAAAAAAACTAAATACCTAGGTACCATTTCAGAGATTTTACTCTGTACGTTAAGGTATGTCTCCATTTATGAATTTGATTAGTTAGAAAATATACGGATGACCCGTTTATTTTAAAACTTCAATGGGTCTATGTGTTTAAGTGTTCTATGTACCAATAATAATAATATTTTGTAACATATCTTTATGATAGAATTAACTTAGCTTTTCTATTTTATTTATTCGTCAATTTGATATGATATATTATATTTTTTTCTAATTATTTATTTACTACTTTGTTTATGTTTTAGGGACATGTGTCAAGTTACCGAGAGCGGCAGATTTTATGATTTGATTAGGCAACATTGCGTATGTGAGTGAACGCAAAAAACAGCTTGCCGATAATATTCATCTATCTCCCTCGTAAATTTTGGACATAGGCTGATTGACAACAAAAGGCTCTATTTTGGTGATCATTGTTGTTTTAAATATTTCCTTGTATGTAAGTGTTGTGGAACGAGAGCCTGTATTCGTAATTTACACCGTGGATGAAAAAATATGAAGCGGCGAAATGCCGAAACTGGGAAGATGCGGCGCCCCCTGAAGCGCACAAAAATCACCGAAGGAATGTACGGAAAGTGAGTGTATTCTGTTTATGTTGTTAATTTTATGTCTGGAAACAGTTCTTCGTAATATGCGGCATATAATTCTGTGATAAAGTTAACATAAATATTGGGCAATATATCGCCTATGTGGGTAGAAAGTACCATCTGGCGATCTGAGGCCTCCCTCTGTTTGGTGCGCGAACGAAAAAGAGAAAAATATATATTTCTTTTGTGCACATGCAGAAGCGCAACATGTGTAGACTGTTTCTCATTGTTGCATTACTGTTTACTTTGCACAAATATACGGACGTATATTTAATATAACAAACCCATGGTTTATCAAAAACAACTAGATGACCTTTTATATGTATAGGTACCATTATCACAATTCTTTCAAACCTTGCCTCGAAATGTTGCAGATGATAGATCTAAAACCTATTGTTGAATTGTGTTGGTGATCATAGTCATAATTTTGTATGTAACATGATAATAACACAATAACTATGTCATAATAAATGAGGATGCAGGACATGCCTTGACATGTTGACAGTGAACATCTGCTAAAGAAACAGAATAAATTAATAAAACTGTTTCATTAAGTTTTTCTATTTGTTTATATGTAGGTTTATAAACAAACATTTTTTTCTAGGGCTCATAGGACAGTCATTTCTACTATTTTTTACACCCCTTACACCCTCAGTGACTGCCTGTAAAAAATGTAAAGACCATTCCCACTTCAGTTTTCACTTATAAATATTTAATTGTTATTTAATTTATAAATATGGTTTTAAATATTTTTTTGTAAACAGAAAGTTAAAAAAAATTGATTTGGCTCATATTTGTCTATATTAATATGGTGCTTGTTCTGTGAAGCCGAGAGTACTTATCTATATTAACAAGTCCATAGGCTACGGTAACTGCTTACCATCAGGCGGGCCGTATGCTTGTTTGTCACCTTGGTAATATAAAAAAAAGTGGACCAACGATTTGGTAAAGGTTGCAGGCAACCGATGGACAAGGTTATCTCAGGACTGAGTGATGTGGAAAACCTTGAGGAAGGCCTAAGTCCAGCAGTGGACGTCTTATGGCGGAGATGGGGGACGATGGGTCTAAATTGTGTAATATTTTGAATGCTTTTTATTCCCTTTTGTTTTTGCTCACCCGCAACAGCCCATCCATGACCACTGTCAGTGCAATGCAACCGAAACATTCGGCGAATATCATAAAAATGTATGATTTAGACTAACAAGTCTTAATCATACATTTGTTTTTTTTTGCTACTCCTGTTATCTGCTATCAGTCCCAAGACTATGATCAGATTTGTTGAAGGAGATTGGAGTTTGGCGAGATAGGGCCAGTGCCCTATGTCTCCCCCAAGTTAGTCATCCAGCACCTCGGCTCTCTTAAGTCTTCTGATATAATTAGGCTCCAAGAGCTCATGGGATAGTGGGTTAGGATGAGCCGCCAGTCGGACTCTGTAGTTGGCTGTAATCATACATTTGTAAACATAATATTTCTATAATAGAGAATGGCCCATTACAGTAATATTATGTGTACAAGTCGTAAAAGATTTTATATAGAAATAAATATATTAAAGAGTATTTGTTTCAGTTCAATGCTGTACCTGAAGTTTGTAATGATTTGGGCTACAGTTGTAATGGCCGACTACATGCTGGAGTTTAGATTTGAGTTCCTCTGGCCCTTCTGGATGATGCTGAGATCACTCTATGATTCATTTAAATATCAAGGACTTGTGAGTACCACTTTATAACATTATCGTAAAATTGTTTGTTGTGTGTTATCAAGTCTTATTGTGATCTAAACTCCATTTGAAAACTGATACAGTTAGTAACAGAAGTACCTCAACATTTTAGTTATTAGCTACATTATTTGGAAAACAATCAAAACAACTACACAAGAAAAGCTCTAAAACATTATAAAACAATTAAAATGCATTTCTGAGGTTTTTTAACATTTATTGGTGATCAAATTAATTTTTGAACAAAAATGTTCAAATACTTTGATGCTGACTTAAAATACTTTTTTTGTTTTCCAGGCATTCTCAGTGTTCTTCATTTGCATAGCCCTCACATCTGACATGATATGTTTCTTCTTCATACCACTGCAGTATATATTTTTTGCTGCAAGTACCTATGTATGGGTACAGTATGTCTGGTACACATGTAAGTATACATTTTTACTATTATATTATAAAAATGTAAATATTACAGTAAGAAAAAGATGTATATCCTAATTTTCGACTGAATTTTTCAGAAATTATTGTTTAAAAAGGCGATAATTGACATTTGATGTTTTTAGGCTTTCTGCATAATTTGTTTCGTATTTAAAATCGGTCATGCAGGACAAAACTAAATGCGCTCAGTATGAAGGTAGCTTATCTTTCTTTAAATATCATCGCATTTTTAAGATTGACTAATGAATTTTATTCAACTGTGCTATTATTTAAATTTATTGCAAGTTAAATTTAGAAAATGAAACTTGCAATAAATTTCAATAATAGCACAAAAAGTAATAGTTCTAATTTTGGCTTTGGCTTGTAAAGCACTTCAGTGTAGGTATACAAAAGGCTGTATACTGCATTCTACAGTTTGCCACTTTGTGATGATAAAATGAAAAGCCATTATTTATTAGCAGAGATTTACAATAAATAAATAAATAAATTGTAAGTGCATACGAAAATGCAAAATGAAAGTTTTGTAAAGGAAGTCTCATGCTATCTCTTTTTTAGGCAGGAATTAATACAAACACATTTCGTTGTGTGTAAAACATACTTTTCAAAACTTAAAAAGAAAAAGATACACAGCAA
This sequence comes from Trisateles emortualis, assembly GCA_947095525.1. Lineage (NCBI taxonomy): Eukaryota > Metazoa > Arthropoda > Insecta > Lepidoptera > Erebidae > Trisateles > Trisateles emortualis. The sequence goes on from OX352745.1 coordinate 16,618,287, forward strand.
TAACAGTTATGGTCCTCTATCATCATCTCAGCCAAAAGACGTCCACTGCTGGACATAGGCCTCCCCCAAGGTTTTCCACAACTCTCGATCCTGAGCAGACCTTGTCCATCGGTTGCCCGCAACCTTTACCAGGTCGTCGGTCCACCTTGTTGGAGGCCTCTATAATATAGGTATATTGAAAATTGCGTGTATCCGCCGCGTCGTCTCGCGTATGTGTTGACAGTTGTAGGCTCACCAGGCTACCACTCTGTTGCACACGAATTTTGCAAAGAAATAATTTATCATCAATAATCAAGTACAAAACAAACTACTTTGTAAAAAATCTAATGAAAATCCATTTCCGTGGTAACTAATGCCGTCCGCATGTTACCAAAATAGTGATGCGAATTACAGCAACCGTTTCACTTAGTACGTATAATGTTTGACGAGTGTTCCCGAAATAAACACCAAGTACAACGGGCTGTGTTCCGAGGAATTGTTTGATATGATGCCCACGGCCGCATTTTATCAACGCACCTCCCGCCACCGACAGGGAGTTCATCCACACATTTTAGAACCTTTATCGTGCCGCACTGTGCGGTTTCAGAGGAATTTCCTCCCACGTACGATTAAGTTGTGGAATGAGCTTCCTGCCGAGGTTTTCCCGAGAGACTATAGCATGGGGTTCTTCAAGAAAGGAGTTATAAGGTTTCTAAAGGGTCGGCAACGCGCGAGTGATACCCCTGGTGTTGCAAGCGTCCATAGGCTACGGTAACTGCTTACCACCAGGCGGGCCGTATGCTTGTTTGCCTACTTGGTAGTATAAAAAAAAAAAAGTACATGTTATATGTGTATGTTCTGAACAGGTACATATAATAGACGTGGTCAAAATTACGCGAATGTCGCACGAGACACATTGTGCTGTAATCAAAACGAAATGCAACCATTATTTAATTAATTGTTATTGATACATAGAGACTATAATGCTCTTATTTGAGATTTCACAAACGCGTTTTTTTTAGCATGCAGTATTTTGATTTGTTGTCAGAATTGTCAAAAAATTGTTCCTTGCCATTTCTTATATATACTACGTATGACAATGTAAAAGGACGGGATATAAAAATACCGAAATATCAGGTTTTCAAAAATTACGTATTTAGTATTAGATTATATTTTTTAACTTTCTGTTTACATTTTCATATCCCGGTCTCGCAGGCCCTAAATAGTATACATGCTAAAACTTATTTTAGGTATATGTTATTGTTATGGTCAAGTTAATATGTACTAATATGATATTTACTGTAGTTGCAGATAAGGGCATATGCGTGCCGACAGTAGCAATCTGTTGTCTGCTAGTGTACGTAGAAGGTTTGTGGCGGGGGTCTCGGGGCGGAGAGGAGCTTTGTAGACCACTCGCCGCACACTGTGTAGGGTACCCAGTCGTCACCCTCGGCTTTGGCGCGAAAGCCTTGCTCGCACACCGCCTGAGACAGAGGCGGCAGAGGCACGTCAGAGCCATGAATGAGTTTTACTTTCAACTCATGAGGGACGCGATACCAGAGACTGCACTTGATCAGGTTTGTGTAAAATTTGATAATAAAATAACAAGTATCGATACGTTTAATATTGTTAAAAAAATTGACTGTTTAAATATACTTAAATTTTATCAATTTGCTAAGGCATACGGGTTCGCATGCGTGGATTGGACTTGAAAATAAAAATATGGCCTATGTTTGATTCCAGCTTGCAGCATATAGCTTGTTGTTTTTTTAGCGCTGTGACCTTTATAAAAATACGTTCAGTAGTTTTTTGCATTCTAGAGCAGCTAATACACTTGGAAGGTTTCTTATCAAAAACTTACTAAAAATCTCTCTTAGCAACTTAAATTTTACTCTGTTTTAATTCTCGTTAACGTGGTAATAGTCGCAGACTCAACAACAAGCGCCCACGAAAGAAGCCAACGGCGGTGCCGAGTGTGGCACGCAGACGGCGGGCGCGGGCGCGGGCGCAAGTACAGTGCTGGGGGCGGGAGCGGGAGCGGGCGGCGACACGCGACATATGAATGGTTCGATACGTCGTCGCTGCTTCAAGACGAACGACCACAATGGACATTGTACGCAGGAACACGTCCAGTTACAAGCTAAGGTCAATTTTAATAAACCTTTAAGAGACTGCTGGACCGTTGTCATTCCAATTTTTCCAATGATACTCAATGCGTAATCATTAATATGTTTTTGCAGTTAGATAAATTAGAAAAGCATTTAGCTGCGCAGACAGCGGCGCGCGAGCGTGAGAAGTCGCACGCGCACTCTAACAACGTGCACGCCAGCTCTGGCTCTAGTTCGAACACTAGCACGAGCACAAGTGCGAACACGCACTCATATAGCAACGGGAACGCGTGTCACGCACACGCGGACGACGAGGACAAGCATGACCACAGTAGAGGTACAGTAATAACGTATTGTATCGATTTCATCAGTTTGATTTAAGTCAACACAATGAATAAGTCACTGCAGTCTATACATACGTTTAAACAGAGCATTTGTTCCCAAGTTGCAAGTTCCCCATACGGCTTGACTTGATTATGGAGTTTCAGACGACTGTAGTCAATTTATAAATCTTGATTGTGTTGTGTCTGATTTAACCTTATTATTTGCATGTTCTTCAATTGCGTACACTAATAAAGAAATATTATAATAAATTGCAGGTGGTACAAAAAACTCTAAGTTGGAAAAGAAAGAGGCTAGTACATTAAAAGAAGAAAAAAGAAAGCATAAAAATAAGGATAAGGAGAACAACGATAGTACTAAGAGTACAGAACATAGTAAGTAATTGATATTAAACTTGGAAATACTTCTAAAAATACTGAAGAAAGTGTCTAATTAAAACTAAATATTTATTGATCTAATGGAATAACTTATTGTATCATAACTTTACAGCAAAAGAACAAATAGTTAAAGATAAAGAAATAGAAAGTACAAAAGAATGTGTAAAACTTAAGGAATGCAACAGTAATAAAGACAAAGAAAAGGAGAAAGAAAGGGATAAAGAACGGGAAATTAGAGAAAAAGAACGTGAACGCGAGCGGGAGCGTGAGCAGGTAACATATATATACATATCATCACTCCCGTCCCTCAATGAGGTAGGCATAGCACAGTCTCTGCTTACCCCAATGAGAGATGCGGAACGCCATATAATTAAGTTTACTCCGTAAGCTAAACTCCGAGTTTACTCCGAAGTTAGTATATTATTATACTTACATTTTATGTAATAAATATAGCCACTTTAGTGGGCACGTTCCAGATTCACCTCCTATCTTCTATCTGTGAAGATTGTTTTAAAGAAACAATGTTTGTTTTTTTTAAACAATTTCCACAATATAAAAGAGGCGACTTATCCAACCCCCTTTTTACGCAAGTTTTAAAGTTCAGGCATATTTAATATATCATCAATACACTATATCAATATGATCTTGATAGAGGAGAGGAGATCCGTGTTCAGCAGGGGGACATATATATGGGTTGTTATTATTATTATTAACATGATCTTTCTTTAGCCTTTGAGTTAACCACATTAAGTTTTTGCAGAAAAAACTTGCAACTTATTATGTCAAGGACACAAGGAGTACAGTGATAAAATAGTGTTTTAGCAGTAATCTATGCAAACGAAATTATATTTACAGAATATCTTTTAGATTGGTCGTCGCGATTGGCGTGCTACAGGGCTCCATTTTTGGTCCTATTCTTCCGAATCTCTTATGAGATTTAACGTTATAATATAACGTTTGAGTCGTCGTTGACCAGTCTATATACTGATGTTTAGCGCGAAGCCCGCGAGTGTACGGAGGAGCTGAAGCGGGTGCGCGCCGAGTTGGCGTCGGCCAAGTCGAGCGAAGCCGAGGCCAAGCGCGCGCTGGCGGCCGCGTGCGCCGGCGAGCGGCAGCGGCGCGCCGAGCACGCGCAGCTCAAGCAGGCGCACGGCGCGCTGCAGCAGCGCGTGGCGGCGTGGCGCAGCGGCGAGCGGGCCGCGCTCGAGCGCCGCCTGGCCGACGAGCGCCGCGCGCGCTGCTGCGCCGAGCACCAGCTGCTGCGCGCCAGACAAGCCAACAGGACACCCAAGTACGTTCATGTCCAACTAAACGGGTCTTTGCCACAATCCTTGGACGATGAATAATTAATAGAAATCAAACACTTAAAAACTACCTCACTCACTCTTCAAAAATTCGACCTATCGTATCTGTTAGAGGTAAACATGGTGATGAGTTCGGTAATCGGCCCGATTCTCTATAACAAAGTGAGAGTGAGTAGACTCAGAGTCTTACTGACTTACGATTTTTGATCGCAGCGGTGAGTGCGAGAGCGAGTCGTGTAAGTCTCGGCGGTCGGCGGGCGAGGCGGAGACGGCGGCTCTGAGGCGCGACCTGCAGCGCGCCCGCGAGCGCCAGCACCAGCTGCAGCGCGAGCTGTCGCACGCCACGGAGCAGCTGCGCGGGCTGGAAGAGGCGGCCGAGCAGGCGCCGCGCCTGGCGCCCTGGCAGGCGCTGAGCGAGCGCGCCACGCACCTGGAGCGGGCGCTGTCCGCCGAGACGCGCGTCAAGCTCGACCTGCTGTCCGCGCTCGGCGAAGCCAAGCGCAAGATGCACATACAGGAGGGTACGTTACATACAGTGTACACTCAACGTTCACTAATTGTTCAATGTTCCATTTTATATGACAGTTCTTGCGACGGGACCCGGGCCGCTTCCTTGAAGTACTCCAGCTTTTTTACAGTTCCCATTAAATATACTAACCAATTTTTATTCGCCAATTTTTTTATGTTGGAACTGTTTTTGCTTAGAAAAAATTTGTGCTAGCCATATTTTTTAGGAATAGAAGCAACTCAAAATCGATCGCCAACGTAACTTGGGCTCTCGTGACCGTTACATCACGCATACAATGCACATAAATATTTAAAAAAAACTAAACTATATAGTCCATAAACTATAATCATCATTCTGTTAAAGGTATAGGATTTAACAGGAATTAACTTGCAGGTTTAATATTGAGACAAGATAAAGAAATAGAGGAACTGAAAGCTCAAATGTTAGCGGTGATGCCGACGGAGTTCGTGACGCCCGTGAGTAGCACGGTGTCGAAGCTGCGACTGTCGGATGGGTCTCCGCTCGACCCCAACGCCTCCGTGTACACGCCCAAGCAACTCGCCCAGTGCTCCGACGCCTGAACACGCCGCCACGCCGCACGGGACAAGCATCGAACATCTTACTTCTGTTCTATGGTAACCGGTCAAAGGAAACGAGACAATGAGCGCGCCTTCGCCGCTATAACTCTCGTTCTCTTTCATTATTTACTAATTAACGAAAATTAAATGCGTATATCCATTGATGCCGAATACGACCGAGTGATATTTTATTGTAAGGACAGTGACAAAACATTGTTGTGTCCCGAAATTATACTTACACGAGGAATTTATTGTCCTTTGTGATGTCCCGTGTGAACGCGGCGTCAAACGCTGTTTTGATATTGTCTAAATTGTTTCGCTAAAATAACATGCTGCCACATTTTTTTCATGTTTGTCTCGCTCTTAGCCAATAGAGACATGTCTATGTTGACGTTATATAGTAAATTCGGTTAGTTGAACTGTGCCACTTTATTGTTATATTAAGGTTGCCACAAATAATGTAAGATTGAATGTAGGTATACGACGCTTCATCACGCATACGTTTCGTAACATAACTGACGGTTCGGTCTGCCTTTTCTTAAGGTAATGACGACGGCTATGCTCGGGATTGTTGTTCTCATAAGGAATAATGTGCGTTACTCTATGGAGTTTCATGATCACTGTTCAAACTGCTACCAGGCTCTGAAGTGTGGCAACCTTTATGCGTCAACCTTTATTATAAAAGTTAGCTTTACGTACGAGATACTAATCTTGGCTTGTGCACTACTGTGCGCTTTATTCAGTGTGCAGTATTTTTGATGGCACACGGATTTATGTGTGTAATCGAAATTTATAGCAATAATAATCGTGACAAAGAATAAATAAGAGCTTTAGTTTAAAAATGTATAGAATATTTTTAATAATATACATTCAAAGGTTTATCAGACAATGGACAGCGATTTGATTTTAGTAGCTTCCATGTCTCCCTTATATGGGCACAATTACTAAGTGGCATAAATTATCTAGATAATAACGGCGATGTTTCGTGAAATAATTTAGACAATATTAAAATATCTGAGGAATATAACCCCAGACTTCCTTGAGTTCAAGGAGCTACATGCGTGTACCTGTTGGTGAATAACCGAGCTTTGAACATTACCCTTGGAGCCAATGCTGGTCTTTGTATGGGCGTTTTCTGATCTCAATTTGTTTTTTTTTTTTGTTTTTACTAATTGATACGCAAGCTGACAAGATGTTTTTCGTTAATTTATTGTTCTAGTTAAATTTAAAAAGTTTTTTTTGTAAGTCTGCGGTTGGAACTTGGCTGGTGTGTTTTTATTTGTTAAGAGTGATTTTTGTGAATCAGTATTGGAGAAATTATTGTTTGAAACATTTATTTTACATAATGTGAACAACTTTGTTTAGTTGGATAACATTGACTGACATTTAAATATTAGTTTGTTATAAATTGAAGAATCAGTCTTAACGTTCGTTGCCAGGTGTGGCCGCCAAATGTCCATACAAATATCGGTACTTAATAACATAAAAATACAAGTGTGTTAGTTTTGTAACAGTGTACGTACATAATGTCGAAGCAGAGCGTTTATTTTTTCATATATTGATATATTTTAAATTTCACACATTCATAGTAAATTTTTCTTGGTCTTTACATAATGTTAACTTGTCCCGGAAAATCTTCCTATGTAACATTCGCAGTTTTGTGCGCACAAGTAGATACGTCATTTTTCGACTGTTTGTGTGGTCAAAACAGCAAATGTAAATGCCACAAGTTATCCGACTTGCGTTTAATCGAAAAGCAACATTTTTCCGTTGTTATAAGGTGCATTTTTCAATGAAACGCACTAGTTGTACTGTCATCGGTGCATTTGTTTTAGAGTGGGGCTGTGTAATGATCTCTTGATGCATAATGTGTATAGATATGACAGCCCTATGTGATCGCTGCTGCAGTCTAATAAATACGTGTTCTTTTTAAATTTTATGTGATAAATTGTACAAATTAAGATCTGAGATCGAGTCTTCTTCCTTGTATTATAAATTTGTAGTTTTATTCGACGTTTTAGTCCAAATTTGTCTGTATTTACATGTTACGTCACCGGTGTTGGTCGGCGAGAGACCGTCACGGTGGCGGGAACATATTCTTGTTGAACATTGAAGGCGGATATTGTTAGACGTGTGTGACCATTGTGACAGTATGAGCTATGACAAGTGATGTGATTCTGACCGGTCCGGTTTAACTAACGAAAGTAGAGATAAATATGTTTGTCATTTGTTTGTAATATTTATTATATTTAAAGCAAATTAATTATTTTGTGGGTTCTTACAAAGTGACATTACCTTATCTTTCTTTTTTTCAATTCATCATCTCAACCCATTTACGTCCCACTGCTGGGCACGGGTCTCCTCCATACATTTGGAGGGATATTAGCCTACTATACCACGCTGGCCAGACGGATTGCTATAGGGTTTTGTTTCGAGTTTTCCTTCTCTTGCAGTGGATATTGTCTGCCTGAATTACTCCCTTAGTCGACTCTTACGACACCCTTGAGATGAAGGGGTGGTGACATTTGTATTCTTAATCCACACGGAAATTTTTCAATTAAGTCCACATAATTCAGTCCAACCGCTGAGGAAAGCAGTGCGACATCACTATGCTAGTTTTTGCATTGCGTTAGATATAAGCGACTTTTTGTCAATGTTTAGCACGCCAGAGTGAAAAGCTTTATTTAAGAAGTGTTTATTTGGTATCACAATGTTTTTATAAGTGTCAAAGATCGGAAAATATCTTGTTAAACGATTATGATAAATGACAAACATCTTTATCATTGTTTTCCATTAGAAGCATTCTCACCGCGAGCATTTGTTTCTGTATATTCCCATTAATATTAAGGCGAGGGTCTTTTTTTTAAATCAATTATGACGACCATAAATTGTTTTTTTTTTTGGTACATATTCCACTATCAAAATAGTTTATTAAAATTCAAACCCTTGACCTACATGCACTATAAAAAAATAAACAATATAGCACAGAATAATCAAGATGTAATGTCAATAGTTATAATTTGTGAATAAAACACAGGTAAAACTCATTAACAATTTTTGAGAGGATCACTTTTAATGTGTTGGTCTTACTGGTGTAGAAAGAGAGAGATGGCATGACATTTGCTTTTCAATACTTGCTCTATATAAATATCGCTTTACGCTGATACTTTATTGAAACGGTTCGTCGCAGCTTTAACCTTATTCAAACTTAATTAAAGTGGAGTGGGCAGAGAAAGCAGTCGCACTCGTTAGTGTGTCAGTCTTTAGGAGCACTATACACTTTCGTGAAAATTAATTTGCGTGCACGTTTTTATCCTTCTGCTGTTAATGGAAGCTATAAGGGCCATGAATATAAAAAACTTTTTTTAATACAAAGCTCAGCACCGTCTCAATGAAGTGCCAGTTTAAGGCTCCACTCACACTATACAAGTTTGAATAACAACTATCATGCCATACTTTATTATTTCGGACTATCGACTCGAATTTTGTGCTTGTATGTGACTTATGGTGGCAGTACTAATGTGAATTTCACTTTGTTGAATTTATATGTACTAATCAAATGATGTACCATCTGCTAACGGTGAAGGAAAACTTCGTGAGATCCACATGTCTTAAAATAAACTCTAAAGACTTGTCTGATTCATTAACCCGCATTCGGCCAGTGTGTGTGAATTAAGGCCTAAACCTTCTCTCTCTCTCTCTTGATGTAGGAGAAGAGACTTGTGCCCATGTGATAAATCGTGCATATGTGATTGCTGTCCAAAATAATTGCTCGCGGTGAGGATGCTCTATTACACTTATTTGGTTATGTCATGAAAAATGCATTTTTAAACATTGTAACTGTTAAATATGCATAATAAGTGTACTGTCTTTAGTTGCAGTTATTACAATGCATGTAATGTGTAAAATGTTAAGGAGTAATATCTCATTTTAAAACTAAATTATACGAGAATTTTAGTTAACGACAGTCTTCTAATTTACAAATGGGCTTAGTATTTATTAGATCCATTTTAATTAACAAATATTGCTATGTGTGGTTTGGAAATTTGATGATTGATTCTGTCAGCAATTATACTAAATTAAATTGACTTTGCAAGTTTTCAGTGGTTACCATCCCTTTGACAGTCTGTTCAAATCTTACCACTAAAACCTCTTCAATTAAACCAATGAGACACACCGTTTTTAGAAGACCCAGCTATATTTCGTACTGAGAAAATGTACATCAAAATATTTTCCTAATTAAATTTTGACAAAGTGAAGTTCTCAGATAGTGACAGTATTATAATGACATATTATTCTTTTACAAACACGTACTTTCAACCATTGTAAGTGGAAAATCGCGTGCATCCGCTGTTCTTAAGTGCGTAGCCGTAGCCATGTTGTAGGACGTCAGATGCACGCGATTCTCACTTTGTGGCTGTCACGAATGTACGCCGAAATAAGTACTTGGATTCCATCCATTGAATACGGTACCTAATGTACTTTCTGTTCTTCCATTATACCTTCTACTTCCAATATGAATCTGTTGCATTTACATATAGTACAATTAATTTTTTAAAGGTCATGTACTCATAAGCATCGGAATTGTAAGTTTACGTAGGTTTAAAGAGAGGTTCGTTGTCCGTTCGTTTAGTGCATAGTAATTGTCACTGGCTAGTTGGCTACACGCCATACTCTGCGTAGTTCTACGATATTGGTACCATCTTTAACGCTTATAAGTGCCAATACATCCTTCATAGTTTCGGAATACATATGTGACAGACTGTACTTTACATTAAATTAATAACTGCATACCTAATTACGATGAACTTTTTGTATGTCTGTCAGTAAAATTCCGTGAACTAATAAGGAACATTCACACATGATAGTGACAAGCGATGAAACGCACACAATCGGAATAAAAAATGTAAAGTGACTACATATTCTGTATTATTTTTGAGATTGTAAAGTAAAATATTCAGTCTAGTCTTAACACAGGTCGATTTAACATTGTCGGACGATAGACTAGTCACGATTATCTGCACAGTTATAGCAAACAGTATTCTGCAAGCGTAACGTGTCATATACGAGTATTTAATGAGAATATAAACTGTCAACTTATTTTTTTTTTATTTACATCACATATTGTTGTGTTTACGAGTGAGATTACAAGTTCCGGACGCGTCTAGACATGTGTAAATCGACCTTTAAATTTATTTGTTATCTTAAGTTAGACATTTAGTTTTTTTTTTAATAACAGACTGCGCACTGCCCTCGAAGTTAAACTTCCGTTTATTAGTTTGAAACTACGTAAAATGATTGTGAAAAAGTACTTAATTTTTAGCTTTAGACTTGATGTGACATTTTTTAACGAAATTTGTCTGAAATGCAGACACCGAAATATATTTTTTCATAAACAGGATCAACACGAGAGCGTTATCGTAGGAACAAACGTACAATCGGAACGATCTGGATTTTCACTAGTGACATGTACCTAAGTGATAATGTTTGTTTGTATTATAAACGGATGCTGTAACAGCAATAAAAAATCAGACTTGCCATTTTCTTTTTTTCATCCTGATGTAAATATAAGGTGTTCCTTTTTTTTTTTACTAAGGTGGCAAACAAGCATACGGCCGTCCTAATTTTAAGCAGTTACAGCAGCCAATGGACGCTTGCAATAGGCACCTCCGGTGCAGTATCAGGGCTCCTGAGATAGAAAAACGCTTCTTTCAAAACGCATTCCTAAATAAGCGCTGGAGACCCTGTACTCGTGCATAGGAACGCAACTACGCCAATGTGTAGTTATTTGGCTGTGGTCTTCGGTAAAATTACTTGTTCCAATTTTTACAGAAAATCACAGGATTAAAAAAAAAACATTCTCTAAATAAAGTTTTTAATTTAGGTAGGTATGTAAGAATGTATAAGTCTCAGTTAACATAGATGGCGCTGCATGATACGTACACGGACTTGAGAATTGCGAGACCTACATTATATTGAGGTAGATCTTTATGAGGCAAGAGTGGGTAGGGTATTGTGAGGAGCTGCTGCGGGATTTCACTAATCACGGGGGGCGAAGTCCGTAAGTATGTAAAAAACAAGATAATACTGGATTCTCCTCTGAAAAACAGGCGTGAGTCAACTATCACATTTTTTTGTCATCTTACTGGTTTATAACTATATATATTTATTTAATCATGACTATGCTATTATATACACAAGAATAATATTCTTTATAGTTAATTTCTCCTACCTACTGTTTGGGATTGATGGCTTAGACCAGCCATTTTTAATGCCTCTTGCAAAAAACATTTGTTTAACTGGAATCAATTGCCTTGACATCCAAAACTTTTCTTTGATTGATTGTTGCTCTTTACATAAATATAAAATAAGCTGCACACAAATAATGGTAGAACACATGACAAGCTGGGCTCTCGACTATAAGGGCAGACTAATCTGACATCTAATGTATTTGTCTAGATTAGATGCCACCCCTAACCATCCAGAAAGAAAGACCAAGTGTTACTATTCTTCTAGGAATGAGAGGTTTTTATTTAAAGGGACCTTAAATGATAAAGCAAGTAGGTATGTAACTTAACATATTTATTTACACTATTTACAGATTTTATGTAATAATTTATCATTTTTATTAAGTTTTTCCATTTAGATCTGACATTCTAGCTTCACTTACTAGACTCTGTATCTCTAACTGTACCTTCAAAGCCTTTTGCAAGTCCATTTTTCTCAACTGAGATGCAATATATTTGCCATATATATCAAACTCATCATCCTTTGCTACACAATCATTGTTGGAATCTGTGCTCCCTCTAAATGTTGAGCAGTCTGTGCTTGGACTTCTATGCTTCATTTTTTTCTTTTTACCCTCATATCTACTTTCTCCACTGTTCAGTTGTTGAAATGCCCTGTCTGTACTTATATGTACTACGTCTCTTGGTTCTGATTTTAAAATTAAATTATAATCGTCATCAGCTTCAGGGAAGGGGTCTAATGTGTCGACTTCTATGTTATCCTCGTTTTGTGAGAGCCAACTCTTTTGGCATGGGTCTTCTGTTATGTCTTGCTGCTGCAAAAACAATAAAAACCATAGATATTATAATTTACACTTAAAGAGGAAGGTTTTGTGCTATTTAGCTATAGTATTAGTTTAGTGGTCAGTGACCCTGACTGCTAAGTCAGAGTTATGGGTTTGGGTTTCATCCATGACAAAATCTGTGTAGTGAGTTCATGGAGATCATGGTTCTGGTTCTGTGTATAGTTTATGTATGTATTTAGAAATATATAAGTATGTTTACCAGTTATCTGGTTGCCATGTCAGCCTAGTTTGGGATCATTTTCCATTGAGTTGTCCCAGGATATCATTATAATTTAAATCCTGTTTATAAGACAACAAAGACAAATGCACGTTATAGTTTTATCGTGCTTGTGTTCTTTTAATTCTGGTGCATATTAAAGCCCATTTACAGCATGCAAGTTATACAAGATTAACATAGACATGATCAGACTTGTCTTGTGTAAATGGCGCTTTACTTACACTATCAAAGGATGAAGCTTCAGCAGCTTTTTTTCTTCCATTAAAACATTTGTGCCACTCTTCAAACCACTTCATATTCGGTCTGTAAGTCCAATTGGGGCCCGATCGTTGCTTTATTTTAGCAACTTCTTGCAAATATGTCGACCGAAGGTTCTTTATTTTGATCTTTACCTCTGGTTCATTAAGTAATATGCCCGTTACATCGTTCATTGCAGCAATTATTTCTTTGTAAGCTTTAAATCTTTTACTTTTCAATCTGTAATTTGTGTGTTCGGGATTCCATAAATATTCATGGCTTAGATATATTTTAACAAACTGATATGTCTCGTTCTCACTCCACCTCATTTTTAACTACCGTTTTTGTACTTCAGACGATACTATAATAATTTCAACTTAAAAATAAATTTTATTTTATTGATCTGTAGGACAACAAATTTTAATAAACAAACAGCGTCACTTAAGACGACTTATGTCATTTGTTTGACATTGACATACGATGCCTGTGTTGCCAACTGCTATAGAGAAATCGAAAATAAATTGCAAGTCTGCAAATTAGAGCATTATTTTTCAGACTTACAAAATATAAAGTTCTTTTATTGATTTGAGTAATACGGTAAAATTTAAAAATCTGCATCGCTAAACTAGCACTGTAGACTATTTGTACCAACATTAACAATAATATTGTCAATATTTCGTATATTGACATTCATGTTAGTAGAGTACCTAAATTATGAATAAGCTACTCCGCTGATCCTCTTCTAACTACAATGACATGGCCATATTGATTCTGATTTCTCAATATACAGGTAGTAGTCAAGAGGTTCCAGGCAATAAAATAAGCCTTTATTGGTTGGTGCTTAAAATTATTGTTTCGAGCAGCTCAGCTCACTCTTACATTTCAAATGTTTCACTGTAGACAGTAGCCTGGCTTTCACCTGGCATTATCAATAACCATGATCAGTCTTTACCACTTGCCCTCAGGGACCACTTGTCCATAGTGAAAAATACATTAATTTATTTAACTATTTATTGATTTACTTTGTTAAGTTCACATTGTGAATACAAAAACATCAATATTCTAATTTAGGTACAAAAATCTTAATCTTTGGCATATTTTGCACTTTAGATAAAATTGCACAATAATTATTAAGTAAATAGTCTACCTACTTCTTCTTCTTCACGACGATGGTACAATAAGTAATTAAATTGCACAAGCCCAGAATTTTGCCACCTCTACAGCGTTATCAGTTCCTGTGCATAGGTCACTCAGTGCAGGTAGTAGGGCACAAAGGACAGGACAGGAGGTGAGCCATTGTTTGCGGGTCCATACTGCATTCGCACTCTGTAGTTGTTACAGCGGTATAGCCCCACTTAACCAGATTGTATCTGCATCTTCCCACTTGGGTCTGAAGTCAGTTGAGTGACATGTAGACCATGGAAGGTTATACCGTGTGGACTCTTTCAGTTGTAAATAAATAGTGGAAGCGGGAAACGATTTCTGCCATAATCTACAGTGGGCTTCAACCAGACATCCTGATAGAATCTCAGCAGATTTTAAAAAGCTGTGCCGGCTTTTTAGACCCTGTGTTGGTAGTTGGGCGCTAAATAGTGGATGTCTTGTGTCAGTTTCCATTTTATGTTTTTCCATCGCGCATGCAACTGCTCACCGAGTTGTGGAGGTGCTATACCTGCTGTAGGGTATAATGCGCTGAGTGAGGTTGGCTTGTAATTGTTCAGCACGTCTCATTTAGAGCAGTGTCCACCTCATTGGCATGGGTTGTCTACCTACTACAGAATCCTTACAAATAGGGTAAAAGAAATGTTTAGTCACTTGACACCATATCTGAAATCCTAGCTTCACTGACAAGGTTTTGTATTTCTAATTGAAGCCTTAAGGCCTTATGTAAGTCCATTTGTCTCAGCTGTGAAGCAATGTATTTTCCATAGATGTCAAATTCATCATCTTTTGCACATTCTGCAACTGTGTCTGTTAAATAACTTCTTGATGGACCTCTATGCTTCAATTTTTTCTTTTTAAGCTTTTTATAATACACAGGTGTAGACTGTCTTTCAATTTTTACTTTTGATATCTGTTCATCTGGTTTATTAGAGTCATACTCATCATCAGTTTGTGGAATTAGAGGGTCAGGATTAGTTTCATCTGTGTTAGAATTTTGAAGCTCTGGGTCCACCCAAATATTATTGCAGGACAAGTCTGCATCTGGTGCTTCTTGACACTTAAAAAGTAGGAATATTAATAAATTTCAGCTTGATTTTACAACAACAATACGGAATAGTTTAATTTGAATGGTCATAATATCATATCTCCTTTTCTTTATTAAATAATAATATAATCAATTTGATACTAGGAATGGTTACTTAATTGATTTTCAAGAGGTTAAAACAAACAAAATGATTTGTGATGGGTTTTATTTATCTAATCAAAACTAAAGGAAAGATTTGATTTTTTGTATGTTTGTTACCAATCAACAAAAACTTCTTGACCGATTTTAAATATTCTTTAACCATTAGAAAGCTACATTAACAGCGCTATACTTTATTGAAAAAAATTACAGGATCCCTATGCACACTAAAATAATGTCCACCCGTGCGGGACTTGCCTCTAGTATACTTAAAAAGAAGGTTTAATATGGCTTTCGTTGATTATTCAATCGTATTTATAGGTAATTATGACATGTAGACTAAATTACATTTATTTATCATTAAAGTTAAAATATATATATATATATACTCACTGTATTATAGGAGGTCGAATGGCGATTGCTGGGTATATGTTTCAAACAGCTATCCATTTCATGAAACCATACAAGGGATGGTTCATATATCGCATCAGGACTTGATTTCATTAATATTTTGTGAACTTGTTGCAAGTATGTTGTCCTCAAGTTCTTAATTTTCATCTTTACTTCAGGGACAGATAGAGATTTCATAGTAGCTGCTTTGAACTCTGCACTTATATCGGTGTAAGCCTTTTCTCTTTGATAACGAAGTTTATATCCAGGGTGAGTAGGGTTCCAAAGACATTCACGTTTAAGATATATTCTGACAAATTCAAGCGTCACTGCCTCACTCCACCGCATATTATAAGTGATGTAGTCAAGTGCGAAAGAAAATCATTACTTAGCATGTATATGTGTAATTGAATTTATAATCTAGAGGTAAGTTACAGAAATACAGCCTTGTTTTGATTTATAACAAATTAATTCAGCTAAATTGACGTATTTTTATTGCTGTTTGACATTTATTAGTTTTTTTTAGAAGATTTTTGGCATGGTTATTGGCCTTTTAAGCCAAAATTTAGTAGTATCTTTTTTGTTTTGATAACTTGTCTTTATTATTTTACAAAGTTGCCAACTAGAGTAACGAAAAATTTTTGTTTCTTTTAATAAGCAAAATAAATTGTAGGTATTAAAAGAAGAAATGCATCAAGATATTTTTTTTTAATAAGTATTTTGCAGTCTTTTCCAGGTGGTAGGTACTGATAGTATCTATATCTTTTAAATCAAGACGGTTATTTGCAGTAGCTATATGAATAATACCTAGGTACTGGCTGAATGTAATACTATGAACCTAGACAAAAAAAAAAACTTCATAGGGGGCAAATGCTTATTAACTTCCTTGAGAAAGAGGGGCTTTTCTTAATGAATTCGTTCTTTAGAAACAGCCCCAATGGAAGTGGACATGGCGAAGCCCCGACGGTATGACAAAAAATGAGATCGACTTCATCATAGTGGACAAGAAGCATATATTCAGAGACGTCTCAGTGATCAGTAGGTTTAATACTAGAAGTGATCACCGACTCGTAAGGGGCTCTCTGAATATCAACTTTAAGCTTGAACGCGTCCGCTTGTTGAAGTCCACGCTCCGACCTCATATGCTCCAAACTGTATGGTCTGAAACGTGTCAGTCAAATCTGGAGTACCGATTTGCTGCCGTGGAAAGCACAACTAACGTTAACCGGGACCTTAAGCAAGTGGTAGAAATCCTCAGGGAGGAAGGTACAAAATTCTGCGAAATGAGGCGCACAGGCCGAAAGTCTAAACTTTCCGAGGAAACTTTGGAGCTTATGAAGAAGCGACGAGAAAATTCACCAGGCTCTTCGTCTGAACAGCGGGCACTCAACAAAAACATCAGAAGACTGGCGATACATCCAGGTGTTGAAGTGTCTGTATGACGACGCGACAATGGCCGTCCAAATACAGAACCAGCAGACTAAACATATCCACCTACGTCGAGGGGTAAGACAAGGGGATGTTATTTCCCCTAAGTTATTCACCAACGCGCTGGAGGATATGTTTAAGACGCTGGACTGGAACGGACTTGGCATTAATATCAACGACGAGTACATTTCACACTTGCGATTTGCAGATTACATCGTCATTATGCCTGAGTCGCTGCAGGACTTGCAAAAAATGCTGCACAGCCTAGCTGATTCATCTCAACGCATCGGTCTCCGGATGAATCTTGACAAAACCAAAATCATGTTCAATGAACATATAACTCCGGAACCGGTTGCTGTAAAAGGTGACATTCTCGAAGTTGTTGTAAAATATGTTTACCTTGGGCAGACCCTGCAGATGGGTAAAAACGACTTCGAGAGTGAGGCCAATAGAAGAATTCAGCTGGGCTGGGCAGCGTTTAGGAAATTAGGTCGAGTCTTCTCGTTGCCAATACCTCAAAGCCTAAAGACAAAAGTCTTCAATCAGTGCGTTCTGCCAGTGATGACATACGCAGCCGAGACGTGTCCGCAGCTGAGACGTGGACACTCACGGTACGGCTCATCCACAAATTAAAAGTCACTCAGCGAGCTATGGAGAGGGCTATGTTAGGTGTCTCTCTGAAAGATCGACTTCGAAACGAGGTGATCCGACAGAGAACCAAAGTTATCGACATAGCTCAAAGAATAAGCCAGCAAAGTGGCAATGGGCGGGTCATATTTGCCGAAGAACTGACAACCGCTGGAGCAGACGTGTTCTTGAGTGGAGACCGCGGCTCGGCAAACGTAATGTAGGACGCCCTCAGGCGAGGTGGAGCGACGATCTTCGCAAAGCGGCTGGGAGTAGCTGGATGCGGGAAGCCGAGGATCGTGCTAGGTGTCGTGCACTTGGAGAGGCCTATGTCCAACAGTGGACTGCGATAGGTTGATGATGATGATGATGATATCCTTACTAATATTATAAATGTGAAAGTTAGTGAGTATGGATGGATGGATGTTTGTTACTCTTTCACGTAAAAACTGCTGAATGGATCTGGATGAAATTTGGCACATAGATAGATTATGGTCTGGAATAACACATAGGCTTCTTTTTCCAGCGGTAACCGACATCCACGCGGGCGGAGCCGCGGGCAACAGCTAGTCGACCATATAAGAATATTTACATCACTCAGGTTACAAAGTAACACTTATGAAGGTCATAAATTACAAATTAACTTTAGCCGAGATTACATTTTTTTTTCTTGTCGCGCATCACCTAGATATTTTATCCTCACTTTAAGCCATTACGACATTAATGTTTGCTATACCATCAAAATATAATACAAAAGTACCTAGTAGCTAGTATACCGCTTGGCTGTTTTAAATGTTAGATTTGAATGGCAGGCAAGTACATATCAAACAATTGTACCTACTTACCTAGTAGCAAAGTATGTCGAAGTGCAGTGCAGTATAAATAGATCACTAGCAATTTACATCAGAACCTAGGCACTTGTTCCTCGCTCGTAAATTTAAATGTTTGCCTTTCAACCACTTGACGTAAAACAATGGTGGAACTTGATAACATTAGAAATTGTAATCGTAGCAAACTAGTGCATATTTAGGTATACTAAAGAGCTTCACTTGCGAAATTCTCAGGTCGCCAGCGCTCATTTAGGAATGCGTTTTGAAAGAAACGTATTCCTATCCCAGGGATACTCTATCTTAAATCCCTGGTGTAAAAAATGGGTTGGCAACACGCAAGTGATACCTCTGATATTACAAGCGTCCATAGGCTACGGTAACTGCTTAACAGCTTGAGAGTTTGACATTTTCTTGTACATTGGCGGATTTCCAGAGGTTGACCCTACATATCATGTCAAATTGTTAACTTTATTGTCGCATTGGGTGTGTTTAGCCTGTAAGGACAATGTAAAGTGTTAAATAAATCAATAAACATCAGGCGGGCCGTATGCTTGTTTGCCAGACAAGTAGTATTAAAAAAATATTTATAATCCTCTAATAGTATCTATTATTTATTTTGCACCTAGATTAAGTCTAATATGTAAAATATTCTATGTGAGAGAACAAATAAATAAATTATTATTATTATTCAATATCGTTAAATGACACATATATACATATTTATATATCATCACGCCCGTCTCCCACCGAGGTAGGCAGAGACAATGGTGCGCCAATTGCTTCGATCCAAACACACTTCTTTCGCTTCCTCTACATTCATCAACCCCTTTTTATGCATGAACGTCCTTGAACGTCGATTCTGGGTACTTTTAATTTCATAATTTTAACAAAAATAAACCCACCCGGCTTCAGTACCTACGGCAAGTTGCAGAATTTTCAAAAACCTTAAAACCTCTTGTCTAACGTAGGTATTTATCAGAATGAGCTTTCATGCAAACTCTTATCTTACTTTTCCTCCCTTAAAGACGGTTCTTTTTAATCTGATAATTTACAGCTATAGTGCATTTCATCACCATTCAAATAAGTCCAAACACGGCTAGATTACATTGTTTAATTACGAAGTTCCGTTACCTAGCTACCGGCTTTATCTGGTGATGAAGCTGGTAGCTAGGTAACGGAACTAATGGAGCGGAAGGTAACAGAAAGCAAATGAAAATGGTACAATTGAACTGAATTGATGTTCAGTTTAATTGTACCATTTTCATTTGCTTAGCAATAGTTGCTAAGCAACCATAATCGAAACTTATCTAATCGCCATCAGTGAAATAGTTATTATTGAGAAGTTCAGATGGCCATCTGTGGTCTTCTTTGTCAGTTTTATTTCACCAAATGACACTTTCTGAATGCAAATGTTTGATTTGTTTTTTTAAAATATTGAAATTGCTATATGTGTGCCTATAACTATTGAGGAGTTCTCTCAATTCCTCATGAATCCCATCATCAGAACTTTCTTTTTATGAAAATGGGACCAAACTGGAAGTATGTCCTCTCAGACAAAAAAAAAGAATTTTTCAAATCGGTAAATAAATGACGGAGTTCTGCGGTAACAAACATTAAAAAAAACAGAATTGATAACCTCCTCGTTTTTGAAGTCAGTTAATATATGAATAATATATGCTGTCATTAAATGATCTAAGTATATTTAGAGTCACAGATCGTCGACATAACAGTGAAAGCTGTCGATAAACAACATAATATCGTTTGAACGCATTAGAAACAGCGGTGGAGACAGCACGGAACCTTGCGGTACACCAGCATTGATGTCCAGGCGATATGAACAAAAACCGTTATCGACGGTTTTTATGCTTCTGCTGGACAAAAAGCTGGCAACCGAGCGTCTTTCCTATATGTAGGCTAAGTATATATGCCTCTTCTTGACTTTGTGCTTGAGATAATACCTACTGGAAGATCACCGGTCGATCGACTGTTGGTTAGTAATCTGCTAGATATCTCAGCCGTTCAACGGTTTACAATAAGCTCCACCACCTTAGAGAGAAGGAAGGTATATGGTTATAGCGATAGGCCTGTAATTCAATGGGTCTAATCTACAATTATTTTTGACCAGAATAATAATTTGATTTTGATAATAATAATATTTGATTTACCCTGACTTCTTGTATACACCTACTTTGTTTCTCTCTGCATCACCCTAAGGTTGACTGGTAGATAATGCCCCAGGCAATAAGTCCGCCCATACATAAATGTTGTGTATGAAGTTTAATAAATAAAATAACTCTTTTAACACGAACAATAGATATAATTTAAAATCTTCAATAAATTTTAATGGATCCAAGCAAAACTTAGGTTGGTTTGCCACCTGTTCTTAGCATTACTATCTCAATGTAGCCAGCTACTGTTGTTTTAATTGTTCCATTCACATTACGTGTAAAGTTTGTGTAGAACCGCCCTTCTCGTAATTGAACTACTTTAGGTAAAGCAGATATCGTTATGTTTTCAAGGCTGTATTTCCCCTGTAACCAAAAAGAAACAAATTATTTTACGTTTGAAAACCTTTCGAATCCTTAATTGCAGTGCTCGGTAATCTGTCTCTGAAAAACCTAATATTACTTAATAATTTTATTTTTAATATACTGAATAATTATTGTAGAAATGTATTAAACTTTACAATGTTATAGCTCTGATGTGTCTTAGTAGAAATGGGCTTTGTTGAAATGCCTTTCGATAATGAGTACGAATCCCAAATAAACAAAGGTTTATAAGTACAAAAAGTAATTCTGAACAATACTCACCGGTGGTAAAGGACACTTTTGATTTTTTAATGCTATTTTAAGCGAAGTTCCAAAAAATGGTTTTTCCATAAAATCACAGAGTTTTAAATGTAAATCAATGAAAGTGCGTTGATATTTGTTATTATGAAATTCATATAAATACGTATTCACCTGTAACAGAAACATATTTAAGTTTAGTATTGTCCAGTGTCCAATAAAAAAAATAATTACCGAAATACGAAATTAAAATAAACCTACGTTCTGGGAAATTCTACATTTTGGGATTACAATTTTATGAAATATTTAGCATTTTAGAAAATTAAAATGAATCAAAATTCTGGAAAATCCTACAATTTAGCATTGCAACTTTATGAGAATTCAACATTTTACGAAATTAAAATAAATCAACATTCTGGGAAATCCTACATTTTGGGACTTCAACTTTACGCGAAATCAACTTGATGGTCCGAAAGGGTGGCGCGGCGCCAACAATATTGACATCCCTTCACCAAGTACAACGATGAAATTATGAATCTGTTGACGAACATCTCTACGGCAAACATGCTGTTGTATCTATTATAGACCTATAGTTATATTAAGGAGACCCGTGACCAGCAGTAGACCATAATTTACGGATCATTCCACCTGGAACCATAGTCTAGATAAATTTTTGGTTCAGGTTGTTATTGTATATTGAATAAGTAATTGAAATTCAAATGCACCTATATTTTGCATGGTCTACTACAACTACATTATTATTAATTATTATACTATACATTATGGTTTGAAATCTGAAATTATTACATGTTTATTAAAATAGCGGCTCATGTATATTTAGGTGTTTGAAAAGTGTCACTTTTAGCCCAACAGCGCAAAGTGGAATAAAGTAAACGCCTGCTATCAGTATTTATAAACACTCGTATTAATTAAAACTATTAATAGAATTACCTGAACCGAGTTATCAGCATAAGAAAGAAGTTCTACATATATATTAAGGTAATATTGAGGATCCTTTCGGCTGTACCGTCTGCTAGTTGTCCGAAGAGTTTTAATTAAACTTTTATCAAAATATGTAATGATGGGACGTTGTAAGGTAATCAAAGTATCCTGTAAAATAAATAATAGATATTATTATCATATAACTTTCATATTAGGGAAGTAAGTCATCAGCCAGATTTGATGCAACTTGACATGGGCTTAGCCTTACATACAACATAACGGGTAAAACTACTAAAAACCTCACCTGCTAAACCCCTTCTGGGAAAAAGGCGTAAAAAAGGCGGGATAATTTTGAATAAAATGATGATATATTTATTACGATATATCAAGAAAATAAATAGAATTTATAAATGTTTACTTTAATAATTAAAAAAAAAGGGAAAATCGAGCTTAAATGCATACCCGCGCATAAGATATGGATTTATTTTATTTTTTCGCCTACATATTTGTATTATATAAATCCTCGCAGATGTAGTATAAAAATAATTTTATTTTTTAACAAAGGAATGGAATCACGTAACGTACCGCACAATAATAAGAATTGAAATTGTAGTTAAATATAAATAATAATATACCAAGTGCATAATATTTTAAAAACATATTTGTTTTATTTTTGTTCACAACTGGTATTAACATGAAACTAGCTAGATCGAAATTAATAAGTAGATATCTATTTATGTATCATGGTAATTTTAATGAAATATAAGTTAATGTCAATAAGTATGTGGTTCTCAATCTTAACCTACGTAAAGTACAATTTTAGTGCAAATACCATAGTTATCTATATTATTATTACTATACAAGCTGTTGTCCGCGGCTCCGCCGGCGTGGATGTCGCTTATCACTGTAAAAATGTAGCCTATGTGTTATTCCAGACCGTAATCTATCTCTGTGTCATATTTCATCCAGATCCGTTCAGAAGGTTTAACGTGAAAGAGTAACATAATATCCATCCATCCATACTTACAAACTTTCGCGTTTATAATATTAGTAGGATTATTAGACTCAGTGACTTTGTCCCCGTTCAACATTTGAAATAATTTTAACAAAAAAAAAACGACTTCAGTACGGCAAGTTGCAGAATTTCAAAAACCTTAAAAACGGCTAGATCACATTGTTTAATTATGAAGTTCCGTTGCCTAGCTACCTTAGCAACCATAATGGAAACTTATTTAATCGCCATTCGTAAAATACTTATTATTGAGTTCAGGTGGCCATCTGTGGTCTTCTTCATCAGTTTTACTTCATCATATTATACTTTCTGAATGCAAATGTTTGATGTGTTGTTATAAATATTGAAATTGCTATATGTGTGCCTATAATTTTTGAGGAGTTCCCTCAATTCCTCATGAATCCCATCATCGGAACTTTCTTTTGATGATAATGGGACCAAACTGGAACTATGTCCAGTCAGACAAAAAAAGAATTTTTCAAATCGATCCATAAATGACGGAGTTATGCGGTAACAAACATTAAAAAAAATACACACGAATTGATAACCTCCTCTTTTTGAAAACGGTTTAAAAATACAATTTAGGGATATCATTTTTTATTCCCAATGAACGCTGTAAGTGATTTGTGCTAGACCAGATTATTTCTAGATGGTATTCTGTAGGGGTGTGATAGAAGAGGTGTATAATGAAATTATTGTAAAAAATATCTTAGAGCACTTTTCATGAAACAGAGAGACCCAGTCCCTGCTAGTTCAGTAACGCCAGTTCGTCTGTGACATAGGCATCACTGGTGATTCGAACAGCTTAGCATGGTAGAAAGTCAAGTAGATAATCCCCATGGTATTTCTGATCATTAAACTTTAGGAAACGTTGAACATAATGAGGTTTTGATGACAGAGAGTGGATTAATCATCATTACCTGCATGTTACAAATAAAATGATATCTGACAGAATATTTTATATAGTTTGCTTATTTCCTTCCTTCATTTTAAGTTATAGATTTTTTACACCAGTAAAAAGGATAGGCATACGACTCGCCTAACTTAATGTTAACAGTCCAGTAGACAAGTGGCATAAACGATAGTCTAATCGAATAGAATAGAAAGCAAATGTAACTTAACGACATAATGTAGTACACTTATGTCGTTAAGTTATAGATATATATCATCATCATCATCATCTCAGCCTGATAATATCCACTGCTGAACCTAGGCCTCCCTCATATGTCTCCACAATGGCCGATCTTGAGCTGCCTGCATCCATAGCAACCCCTGCCTCGCCACATAGATATATATACATAGTTATATATACATGTCAAATCTCATACATTTGCTTTCGATATTCGATTCGACTACCGTTTATGCCACTAGTCTAGAGGGTCAGTTACGATACCCTATGAATGCTTGCAATACCATGGGCTTAGGTTAACTATATTCTAACCTTTGCCATGTTTGGTGCCAAAAAGTTACTCAGTGTGCCACGTAGGGTCTAGACTTTGTAGAGATTGACTATAAGTATGTTTTTAAATTTGTTAATAGGTATTTTAGTCTGTGAATTTAGATATTTAGAAACAGGCAAGCATTGGTACAACTTATATAATTTTATTGTATTGTCTAAGTTTATTAACTTTTTTTTTTCTTTACCGCACTAGAGAACAAGCTCGGTGTCGCGGGGGACTTTACAAACATTCAATTAACGGACACAAATTACACTCAGACTTAGAATAATTCTTCGTGAGTCACACAAAGATTTGTCCTGTGTGGGAATCGAACCCACCTTGTGCACAGCAGACGCATACTGCGCCCACTGGACCACCGAGGCAGTCATATTCCCGATCTAGTACAGACACGACAGCTGTCTCACACCCATCCCTTTGCAAGCCTGGTCACTACAGCTTAACCTCTATTTTAATATTATTTTCATCCTATCAATCTGAACTGTACAGATTACCCCCTAACTATTCACGAACAATAATTTGCATTAACAAACAATTCAGCGAAAATTGAGATGAGCCCTTTTAATGAACAGGATTATGTGGATGTGAGAGCACAATATATCTTATTTGTATCCGTTGGGTTGGGATCAGTAGGGTGATAATTTATTGTTGGGTTGCGTACCGTGATTAGCTAAATTTTATAGCATAATAGTTAGGAATTATCTAGAGTCGTACCACCAACATTGTTGGGCATACGAGTGTCGATGTCGTCGCCCCCCCATCTAGTATATCATGATATTATTTATACTTAGGTCTTTATTATTTACAAATTTATTTACAAAGAATAAGATATTTACATGAATAGTTATAAAAATTAAAGTAACCTAACCTAACCTACTTACAAACAATCAGATATTGTATTTAAAGGTATTATAACCTATAAATAAAATATCTGATTGAGATCGCAGTTCTGAGGAAAGGTGCCCAAAAGACTGGCCACATTTCCACGCTGGATTGCAAGGCTAATATGTTGACCCAAGTAAAGGCCAGCGTTAGGATCGTGAGACGACTCGACCAAACGCCTTGATATCTCACGATACAATTTGTGGGCACTTGGGCCCCATGGTCCTAGAGTTTCGACCCCAAATGGCTCAAAAATGTAAGTCTCACCGAGACTTTCATATTTGCGCCGCTTGAGACACTCTGCAGAAGTGGCGGACGAACCCACTTTAATGCCAGTCAATGAAAGATGGGAAGGCGCCAAGGTATCTACACAAGTAGCATCCCACACTAAGGGCCTTCCCATCCTCCAAGGAACGAGAGTCATACCGTCAGGACGCTTGCCATCACTACGAAATAAGCCGTTCGGTTCCAGAACGGCAGGAATACGCGCGCTTACAAGAGCTCGACGGATGACGTCGTTTAGACTGGCATGCCGCGGGATTCTACCAGCACTCCTGCAACAAGAGAGACCATGATGAGCAAGCTGATCAACAACCTTACCACAATATATTTACAAATTATATTTTTGGTATCTTCAATATATTAATCAATAAATAAATAAAATTAAAAAAGCCTTTATTCCTTGATACTTACAATATTGTGTGTTGGTTAGCTTAGATTATATACATAGGTACTAGATACGCAGTTCCGCTACATTGTGCGCTCAGAGGAGTGTGAGATAACTAAATCTCACACTCCTCTGTATAATTTAAAATTCGACCGTAATTGCTTTCTGTGGTCCTGTTCACAGAAAGCAATTACGGTCGAATTTTGACCACCTAATAGTAAACATTGAAGTATCAATTAAATTATTGACGCGATTATTATTATTATCGTTTGGTTAGTGGCCAACCTGGTGACAGAGTTAATTAGATCGCCCATATTTAGGCCTCTGTCGTGATCTAACGACTGTTAACAATCGGGACCGACTTTTAACGTGCCCTCCGAAGCACGGAGACGCTCAGATGAAATACCACTATGCGGTCACCCATCTATGGGGTTACCGCGCCCTTGGTAGCTTAACCCGCGGATCGTTTACCGAACGAGTGCACCTGGCTATGAGCGCCTCATTGACGCCAAAAACAATATTTTCATCATGATGAAAATATTGTTTTTTACAATTAGGTTAGGTTTTATTTTGTCAAAAATAGTAAATGCATTGAAAAGCTGTCTCGGATCGAATTACCTTTATTTCCTCTAACAATTAAATCTTATGAACTTCCTATTAATCAGTTTGTTACCTCAGTACTTTTGAAATAGCAATTTGAAATTTGCTAGGCTAAAAAAATAGATTAAAATATATGTATTAAAGTAATTTTATACAGTTGTCTAAAATCATTACGGGTATTATAATCTACATAAAAGGTATTAGGTATAATAATTATAAAACTACACAATATAAAAAGTAATCATTTTCATTGTTGCATGTAATTACCGATAGATCAACAATGTCTATGTCAATTTTGGTCCAATGTAATGACTTCATTCACGTGCGCATGATTTTATCGCTGTTTTTTTCAATGTAGCATCATTCATGCCCCACACAAAAGTATTAAAAAATATTCCTATTTTCGGGATCTGAATGTATAGATCAGATCTACTTATCGGAAAAGACACATTTTTTTCCGTACGGAATTTTTTCATTCAGATTCAGAAAACCGTATGCATGTGACAAGCTTTACTTACCTTATAGCATAATTATGTTTTGATTTCTTAGACATTGTCACTAAAAGGCCCTAATTGCTGTAACTTATACAGATCAGTGGTGGTGTGCAAATCGTTAAATAAATTACGGATTAAAGATTTTTTAGTACCTAGTTATCCAAAGATGTAGAGGTGATTTATGTGGCTAATGTTCAACCACAAAAATATACAAATATGTAGTAGCTATGTAAACTCAAAATAAAATTATGTGGATAAACCTCTTAATTTTATTTTTAGTTATAAGGTTGTCGAGTGCATGACTAGAGACCTAAGCGATGTTTAGTAGTTTAGTAAATCTGATAAACAATTATGTTTTCAACTACGTTTGGTTGATTCATCATTATGGCATACATTGACATTATTATTATTATTATCGTTTGGTTAGTGGCCAACCTGGTGACAGAGTTATTTAGATCGCCCATATTTAGGCCTCTGTCGTGATCTAACGACTGTTAACAATCGGGACCGACTTTCAGTCTGATAGAATACTCCCATAAACATTTTAAATAAATAAAACCTTTTTTTTAGGTGTCGTGTTTGCTAGTAGGTTTTAAAAATAAACTGAAACTAGGGCTGTGATCTCCAGCGCTAAATGTAAAAGGCTATTGATTGAAACCCGTTGGTTTTTTGGACGTTTTTAGCAATTTTTCACACAGCAACGACGCCGCGGTCGAGCGATACTAAACGAATGAAAAAAAAAATAGGATTGCTAATCGATGCCGATGTATAAAATACAGGAGGACAGTACTTTTTTAGGTAGAGCGGTCTATCTGAAAAAGTACTGTCCTCCTGTATTTTAAAAACAAAGGTATGTGAATCTGTTTGAATTAAAAAAATGTAGTAAAACATGAATCAATGTAGGCACTATACATATTCATCTACCTATTAATGCGCCTTCAACGGATTTTCTTAGGAATGTAATATTAATAGGTAGGTTATGTGCCTACCTATAAATATAATTCTGGCCTGTTGGTCTAGTGGTTAGTGACTCTGACTGCTACGCCGGAGGTCGTGGGTTCGATTCCCACCCAGGAAAAATCTTTGTGTGATGAGCACGAATGCTTGTTCTGTGTCTGGGTGTAATTTATCTATACATATAATAAAATCGTAACCAAGTCGCGTCTGTACATTGAATTTTTTTTCGAAAAAACAATTTATATACGTTGTATTTATGTTACTGAGGCCAAAAATGTGGTTTTTAGAATTTTTGTCTGTTTGTGGCCGCGTTTGTGCGCAATTAACTCAGCAACCACGCAACTGATTTGAATGCGGTTTTCACTTATATATTGTGGTAACCTTCCCATAACATATAGGCTTTATTTTATTCCAATCGGTTCACAAATAAAAAAGTTATAGTCACTTTAATAACACACGTGCTATACAAGAAACACGCTTCGATTTATTTAGCTAAAACTTTTTTAAATGTAGTTTGTAAAACCACGTTTGAAGTTTATATGAAAATAAATTTAAAAAATAATGCGAGGTTTCGGAGATATAGCCATCACCAATTTAAGTTGAACTCTCATCAATATCGGTGACCATATTAAATAGAGATCAGCTGACTGGTACATCACGTGTTAACGGTACTAGGTTAAAAGTGACCATTTTACAACGAAATGTAGTAGAAGCAGACATTTTAACAGGATGCGGTGCAGGTGATAATCTTTTGATTCCAAACAATTTTCCGTTTAGCATCTCCAGGAAACTCTATGTTTTAATCCCTGAAGTCCACGCAAACGAAGTCATAAACACATATCAGCCATACATCTATACAGACATTAATAAAATTGAAGTGTCTAGAGTGGTTCTAGAGTGGCGACCACGAACTGGAAGACGCAGCGTGGGCAGGCCTCCAACAAGATGGACCGACGACCTGGTAAACGCGGGCAACCGATGGACAAGGTCAGCTCAGGACCGAATGATGTGGAAAACCTTGCGGGAGGCCTATGTCGAGCAGTTTAGTTCGGGCAGAGCAGCGGTCCCCTCTCCCCGAACAAATCCGCGAGTGGCGCGAGGCCGCCCGCAGGACCATCATGGCCCAGTGGTCAAGTCGGCTGGAGGCTCCACGGGCCGGTTTTAGGACCGTGGAGGCGCTCCAGCCGATCTTGTTAGAGTGGGCAGGGCGGCAGTACGGGACCCTTTCCTTCCGACTGGTGCAGGTTTTGTCCGGGCACGGTTGCTTCGGGCATTACCTGCACAAGGTCGCTAGGAGGGAACTGAGTCCTGTCTGTCACCACTGCGACTGCGACGACGACTCGGCGCAGCATACGCTCGAGTCGTGTCCTGCTTGGGCGGGGCAGCGCCGGGACCTCGTCGCAGTCATTGGAGTAGACCTGTCGCTGCCGGCCGTGGCGCGGTCCATGGTCACCAGCGACAGGGAGTGGACGGCGGTCGCATCCTTCTGCGAGGACGTCATCTCGCAGAAGGAGGCGGCGGAGCGGATCAGAGACGAAAGTCTCCTCGCTGATCCGATCCGCCGACGGCGAACTGGGCGGCGTCGGCGCGCCTACGAGCGTCTGATGCCGTCATAGTGAGGTTGCGGGGAGACTGGGGCAGCAGAGTCTCACCCACACCCCGCGGAGGGACAGTGTCCCCGGTGCGCCCGGACACTGTCACTGGGGATGGAGCCCACGTAAAGCGGGCAGCCGCTGGGTGGACCACTGACGTCATATCAGGTTCCGGTGGTCCATCCGTGAAAGCGAGTGTTGGTGCACAGGGGGGTTTTAGTCGGTATGCCGGCCGCCTACCATCTTTAGGCCGGCATATACATAACCGCCCCGCTTCCCCGGGCGGGGTGGTATGCGTAAAGCATTTCCCCTCTACAAAAAAAAAAAAAAGGCCTATGTCGAGCAGTGGACGTCTTATGGCTAAGATGGAACTACTTTTGTGGCAAACAAGCATATGGCCCACCTGATGTTAAGCAGTTACCGTAGCCTGTAGACGCTTGCAATACCAAAGGTATCACTTGCGTGTTACCAACCCATTTTTTACACCAGGGCTTAGATGGGAGTATCCCTGGGATAGAAATACGTTTCTTTCAAAACGAATGCCTAAGTGAGCGTTGGAGACCTATACTCACACACAGGAACACAACTACACCGCTGTGTGTAGTTATTTGGATGTGGTCTTCTGTAAAGTGGAGGTCCTTCCCACTCTTTAAAAATTCTCTTAAAAGTCTTTTTGTAATTGGATGGATAATCTTTCATATTGTTCTCAGTTTTTTAAAAATCCAGTTCTGATGATGGATTCCGTAGGGAAGTGAGTAACATCCTCAAATACTATAGGCATACTGCAATGAATTAAACAAATGCATTCAGGAAGCATCAATTCGTTAGTGAAACTAATAAAGAATACTGCAGATGGCCAACTTTTCAATGATAAATATTTTTATGCAATGCAAATTAAAATGTTACAATTGAACTAATATTATGATACAGCCGGATATAGGCACGGAAACTTCGTAATTAAACAATGTACAAAGTAAAAAATACATAGTTTCAGGGATAAAGATAATAATTAACAGATACCTATATACCGAATTTACGTTGAACTCTCACTAATATGGTCGACAATATTAAATAGGGTTCAACTTACTGGTTTTTCATTCAGTTTTGTTCCGAAAGCTTATGTAAAGTAGTATAACTGTATTATAGGAACAAAGGTTTAAAAGGAAAGTTCAATTTCTGAAATCCTTGAGCACTACGACGGACCATTATGCCCTTTAAGAATTTAATAAATTTTAAGCCCACATAAACTGTGTAACAGTACCTATCAGGTTAGAACCCTAAACTCTCTCTTCACAAACATTGATAACAAAAATGTCATTTTTTTAATCAGTTTTTTTATATTTTGACTACTTTGAAGTAAGGTATCAGTTATTTTGCGATACGACTAATTATTCTTATTTTTGTATGTTACGTGCGCTACTTAATAGGCGTACTTAAATCATCAAAACTACCATACAATGACACTCTCTGCACTGAAATATTAGCGACAACAAATACATTAGAACTTTTCACCTGATCTAGGATAAACCGTGATTTAAAGAAAACCTTGACTTTGGATATAATTAAAAGGACGCCTTGACTTTTTTGGATACGGAAGGCGGGTGTGGCTTGACTGTACCCCTTCTACTGCTAATGTCTACGAGTGACAGTTACCACGTATCTACTCGCCCATCTGTCACTATTTTTATTTTCAAGAAGCGAGCATTTTGCTTCTTTTTATGCATATGAAAATGATAATGAACCATATTTTCCTGTGTCTTGTAAATATACGATTACCCAAAGCTTGCTTTAAGGAAATTAAGGGATTAAGGTTATATTGCGAGCTAGCTGTTAAGGAGCTCACTAAACCTGCCTCAAGTCGTGCCTCCCTTAAATTAACTACCACCATTGTTTACGGCGGCATTCAGTAATCTATTCAATTATTTTTTGTCGTTATAAAACTTGTAATTACTGCGAGGCTTACGTTTTTAGACGTTTTGATAAATTTGGTTGTTTCAAGTTGTGTTTTGTATACTGTATGCAAGTACCTACTTATCATTTAAGTTATACAAACCTTTGTCTTATAAGTATTAGACTACCTGTGTCATAATAATAATTATTTAGTCATTTATCTAATGTTTATTATTATAGAAAATCAGGTGGCAAATATAAAAATAAAGATTTAGTAAAAAAAACATTTTCTGAAAATTCATGAAAAACCAAGATATATTTATTCCCATATTTGTTTATACCATATTTATTTTCCTAAAAAGCTTTTGACGATATGACAACAAAATACTTACGCACCAACAAAGAATCAATCTCCTAAAATAATTCAATTTCATTTCATTCTTCGCGACTCAACGATCACTGAAATTCTATTTGTATTAACAGCGTCAAAACAGGCGACGCTTTTAAAAGTTAATTTTACTTCGGTACAATTATTAATGTTAGGGAAATGTTTGGTATTAGATTTTACAAAAATAATGCATAATATAGGACCAAATTTACAACACAACATAAGACATATGAAACTTCGATTTTAAAGTCCTTACTATTGAAAAAGCTTATGTGGTAGGGCTAGAGATTGATGGAAGAGTGAATACCATTTGATTTTCCTTGTTTTGTTTAGAACACGTATGTTAGAGAATTGTTTATTTGTATTTTCTGTATTATTGTTTCCAAACATCCCTACCTGGTATCGTATTTTAAAAGCGTTTATAGCTATAATCATGGCAATAAAAAAACATGCAGCATGGGAATGGTGTTTATTTGATTAATTGTATTGATTTTGGTATATTTTTACGTGTGTTTAGTGAATTTCCCCCGGGGATATGTTACGCGTTATTCACCTTGTTTTTTTATGGCCAGTTTCTGTAAACTTTATATTCGGGCTCCGATCGGAATAATTCAGTATTTTAATTAATGTTCAATGTGTTTTTTAAATTATTATTGAAATTGTATTTTGGTTTAATTTATGGCGAGTGGAGGGTTTGTTTTACCTATAATTACTCAATTATTATAGGTTTGTGGTTCAACAATTTTGTCGTCAATATAGTGTTACTTACATTATATTGATAACTACATTTTTGTGACAATAATTAGGTGCATCATTATAAATTAAATCAACATTTTCTGAATGTATAGCCAAATATATTTTCTTATTTTTAGTACGGTACACTCTTAGTGATTATCTGTTTATTATATTTTATTTTGGCATTCTTTATCAGTCAAACCTAGTTGAAAATCAGATGTGCCACGAGACTGACTTAGGAAATACATGCTTCATATGAATGGTGCTTTTATGTTCTTTATCGCTGTTCGTTCAATGACCTTGCGATATTTAAAGAGCCCACGAACCTCGTGTTTAACATTTACATGTATCTGGGAACACACTCCAGACTCCAGCGACACAACTTGCCTAACTTGGTTAATATTTTTACTATATGCACTACAGTCCTACTACACTACTATTCGTGTGGTGACGGATTAAGAATACAAATGTCACTACCCCCTTCAATCCCGAGGGTGTCGTAAGAGTCGACTAAGGGAGTAAGTCTAGCAGACAATATCCACCGGAAGAGAGGGAAAACTCGAAATAAAAAAACCCTATTCCAACCCGTCTGGCCAGCGTGGTATAGTAGGCTAATATCCCTCCAAATGTTTGGAGGAGACCCGTGCCCAGCAGTGGGACGTTTATGGGTTGAGATGATGATGCACTACAGCCGGTAGGTACGTCAAAGGATATTTTGGATCAAAATGCCAGGAACTATTATGATACTAGATCTACAAACCGAAAAAGTCAACGTTTAGAAACTACATGTTTCAGAAATTAGAATTACGATTCCTTCCATCACACTTAGACATCACAATCAATAGCCTGGTACAATAACATGAGGCATTACGTCAGTTTAATAAGCTTTGTATCCATCTTGTTCGTAGGAGAACAAACAAAAACTACTTATTAGTTGAGAATTCCGCCATTTCAGTGTTGTTATAAGGTAAACAATGGAGCGGCTTAGTGGGATTTTGGGCTGGGAACACGATTGTTAAGTCACGCAGAGTTAAAGTTAATGAATCAGCTCGCTATTAGCTTGAATTGTATATACTTACTTAGTACGTAAATTCACTTTAACAATTTAGTACTTAACAGATTTATAATCAATCAATTAATCAATCAGCCTATCGCAGTCCACTGCTGGACATAGGCCTCTCCCAACACGCGCCACAGCACACGGTCCTCCGCCTTCCGCATCCAGTGCGCCCCAGCGACCTTTTTTAGGTCGTCGGTCCACCTAGCTGGGGGCCGCCCTACCTTACGCTTACCGAGTCGTGGTCTCCACTCTAGGACTCTAGGATTTATAACTTAGTGATTAATTTAAACTTTTGAAATGTAATAAAGATTAGTATAATAATATTATAATTGATGGTGGTTGGTTTACACGTGTCCAAAACAATACTTTTTATCATCAGCTGTTCTCTCTCTTTGTTGTACGGTACGTCTATTAACCTATAATAAATACTTACATATTTGATTTCATTATAGTGCTCCTAAGACTGTCGCTTCTAGCCCTCATTTAGATTCTCGTATAATAGGTACTGTTTGTTCAGGACAGGACAAGTTTTTGACTGCTTCCAAATTATATTAAAAGCTCGTTAAACTGAGTTTGTTTGCACACACCTGATAATTCGGAATGCTAAACATACTTTATTTTAGCAAAGAACTAAACAATACAAATACTTAGCTGCAAATGGAATGTTGATATTTCTAGATTTTCCAGCTTTTGTGATTATTTCAGTTTTTAATTTGTAGTCAAGTAGCAACCCGGCCTCGGTTCGCTTCAGGTTTTCGTATCGGAAGTATCCGTATTCGTCCTACATTTTTAATGTATTTTTCGTTTTTTATTGGCCTAAGCGTAGTAGCCTACAGCGGGAATGACTTGGTTCTGTGTAATGTATTGCTTTGTAGTACATATTATGGTGTAAAATGAACTCTACTTACTTAGGTATTAACATCGTGATTGTAAGCACAGTTTTCATTTCCTAATAAAACCGATACCACACCATCGCGTAAGCCGTATGCTTTTTTGTTGCCAGGTTATTTAAAAAAAGGTTTTATCCAAAGCACTTTTACAATAAAAAATAAAATATTTGTTAGCAGCAAATACTGCGGATGAGAAGGTGCAGATATTTAATGACGCTGTTATTAATATTTACAATGTGCATGCCCCAGTCAGGAAAGTGAAGGTCAAACGACCACCAGCCCCTTGGATGTCCAACGGTGTTCGTATGGCGATGCGGGTCCGGGATAAGGCTTTTCGCAGGTACAAAAGGGACCGCTCAGACGTTAACTGGAGTCTTTTTAAAGTTGCAAGGAATCGGTGTAACCAGATAATACGTAATGCTAAACGCCGCCATATAATCAGTAACATCAATTCCTCATCCTCTGCTGATATCTGGAGGTTTCTCGGAACCCTGGGTATCGGCAAACAGAGACGCACTGATCCTCAGTTGACAGTTGGTTTAGGTGAGATTAACCAACACTTCACCTCGTCTATTTTGCTGGATCATCAAACCGAGTGTCGTACTTTGGATTATGTGGCCGCCTTACCTAGTCCTAACATTGTCGATCCTTTTAATTTTTCTCCAGTGTCTCCGGGTGAAATCAAAAAGATTATCCTCTCCATTAAGTCCAACGCTACAGGATGTGACGGCATTAGCCGGCGCATGATTGCCCAGATTCTTGATTATCTCCTCCCTGCAATTTCACATATTGTGAATTTTTCTCTGGAATCTGGGCAGTTTCCGTCATCGTGGCGTAGTGCCTTTATTATTCCTCTTCCTAAGGTTTCCAACCCATCCGCACCTAATCATTTTAGACCCATCTCGATTCTCCCGTTCCTTTCGAAAGTGACCGAGGCCTGTGTTCAGAAGCAGTTATCGCATTTCGTGTTCAAAAACAACTTGTTGAGCCCATTGCAGTCTGGATTCAGGCCCGGTCACAGTACGACCTCCGCCCTCCTTAAAGTGACTGGCGATATTAGGACGGGTATGGAGGAAACCAAAGTCACTGTTGTGGCTTTGGTTGATTTCTCAAATGCTTTCAATACCGTCAGTCACAATATCCTACTCTCTATCCTGTCCTATCTTATGGTTTCCCCAGAGGCACTGAAATGGTTCTCAACTTATCTTCAGGGACGTCGGCAGTTGGTCCGTTCCGATGATTCTTCATCTGACTGGTGTGACCTCAACTCTGGTGTCCCTCAAGGTTTTCTTTCTACTCTATTGTTTTCTATATTTATTAATTTCCTGACACCCAATCTTCAATGCACGTATCATCTTTATGCCGATGATTTGCAACTCTACTCTAAAGCTGGCACTGACAGCGTGTCAGTGGCGATAGCAGAAATAAATGCTGACTTAGAAACCATTAAGTGCTGGTCTAGCAAATTTGGCTTATCGGTCAACCCTACCAAATGCCAGGCCATTATCATTGGTAGTAATAGGTTAATAAGTAGATTAGACTTAAAAAAACTGCCATCTATTGTCTTTGATGGTTCACCCATACCTCTTAGTCAAACCGTTAAAGACCTCGGGCTACTTATTGACTCTAACCTTAACTGGCAGGCCCAAGTCACCAGTGTTAGCAGAAGAGTTACTGGTACCCTTCGTGCCTTATATCGCCTAAAGAACTTTTTACCATCTATGACCAAAACGATGATTGTGCAGTCTTCAATCTTCCCTATCATTGATTATGGCGATGTATGTTATTTTGACCTGAATGCAGATCTGCTCAATAAATACGACCGTCTTCTCAATAACTGCATTTGATTCATTTTTAATCTTCGAAAGTACGATCATGTTTCGTCCTATCGCACTGAGCTAAAATGGTTACCCATTCGGCAGCGACGAAACTTGCGAGCTCTGACTACGCTATTTTCCTTTCTACACTCGCCTTCACCTCCTACTTACTTACTCTCTTATTTCCAATACCGATGCTCTGTGCATGATCGAAAATTACGATCATCTAATAATCTACTTCTCGCACATCTGATTTTGTCCACTCTTCCTTCTTCATACAGTCTGTTTTGCTCTGGAATGCGCTCCCTCTTGAAGTCAGGATGGCAACTAGCAAATATACATTCAAAATGAAAGTTCGTGACCTCCTCTTCGACAAACTGGCAGAATCAACACATCAGTAATTTAGTATATATATACTCGTATAATATGTATGTATAAATATATATTTATTTAATATAAGTATTTAATTTTACATGTAGTTTATGTAATAGTATCATGAGTATTTATATAACCATACATTTTATTACATTGTGTTTTAGTTCAATTTTATTTTCCCTATTGAAATCTTGCACCTACTTCATTTATCTCTGCATCACCCTAAGGTTGGCTGGTAGAGAATGCCTTTGGCATTAAGCCCTCCATTGTACATGATGTGCATAAAGTTTTAAATAAAAATAAAATAAATAATACTAAGCAACACAATGTAACATCTAAGTTACCTTTATAAGTTTTCCTCTATATATCACGGTGTATTCCTGGGAGGTCGGGTAGGTATGAGGCAGTGTCTCTAATGGCACCAATACTGGGGCAATTTGTTTCTATTGTAGGTGTTGGACAAGTGAGCGTTGATATTGCGGTATCTCCACGATACGTAGCTATCAGTGCTTGGTACCTTTTTATGTTTGTTATGATTCTACCTATTTGGTGATATATTGTTAGCTATTTTTTAGCTATTATATCTAATATGTTGTATTGTGCACTCTATTTTAGATTACGTATTTTTTACTAAGTAGTTTCCGCCCGCGCATACAATCTTGCGGGAACATTGCATATATGTGCATAGCCTATGTGCTATTCCAGACTTTAATCTATCACTGTGCCAAATTTTATTCAGATCCGTTCAGCCGTTTTGGCATGACAAACTTTTTAAAATCGTTCGGGTAGTTTTTGAGTTGAATCGTAACAAATAAAAATCTAATTTATTTTATTATTTTATTTTATCTTTCTTCATTATAATATTAGTTAAGAATATTGGAATGTTACAAAAATACAAGCCTTTATAACAATAATAGTAGTTGATCAATTGATTAGTTCCGTTCAAACATTTGTATAACTGTCAAATCAATGTTACGTTCGTTCATTCTTTCTTATGTTAAAAATATAATATTCTCTAATACAATAAATCAGACTGTCGAGCAGTACACACGTCTTTTACTACCTCCTGCGCCTATATCCCAACAAAGAATATTATAGATTATTATTCTCTATACCTAGTGATAAAGATTCTACATACAATTATATTTTAGAAACCAATATTAAAAAAAAAATATGGTGATCCACTGGCATTAGGTATAGGAACTAAGCTACCCGTGCCCGAGACAGGAACTTACACAGGCCCCTTTAGACAAGTGGCATAAGCGGTAGTCGAATCGAAAAGTCAAAGAAGCAAATGTATGGGATTTGACGTAAGTTTACGACATTATACTGTAATGTAAACACACACACACACACACACACACACACACACACACACACACATACTAAAACATGCATGCACCTTTATTTATCTCTATCATATTTATTATCTCAAACAACACGTTAGCTCTAAATCTTTATTGATTAAGGAGAGAGCCTGGAGATCCGTCACACAGGTCCTGAACCTACTACGGACTCCAGCTCTCAGAAGGTTCTAGCTGTAGCTAAATATTATTCGTACGAAATGTAACCTATTGAGAAAAATAAATAAACTATTATTCCCTTTATTAAACTTACATCTCTAAATTACATTTTTAAATACATACCAATTATAAAAAATATACATTTAAAAATATAAAAAGGAGGCCCACCGGTATCGGGTACAGGGACCAAGCTACCGGTGGTTAGGGCTCCAGAGACAGGAACCTCCTCACGATGCGCGCCGTGTCCAAGAGAACCGCCCTCTGCATCAGGCCCACAATCCAACCGTCTAACGAGAGCCTCCTAAGGTGTTGATGAAGGCTCTTGGCGATCAGTCCATTGACTGATACAACTATCGGCACAATGATCGCTGAATCTATCTCCCACATGTCAACAATCTCTTGAGCCAAATCCAAATACTTAATTTGTTTTTCTTTCTCGGCTTTCACGAGATTCTCGTCATGAGGGACAGTGATATCAATGATCGTTGCAAGGCGCTCTAATCGATCTATCACCACTATATCAGGCTTATTGGCAACAATAGTCCTGTCAGTAATGATAGACCGATCCCAATATATTGTGGCACGACCATTCTCGAGAACTGGGTCGGGCACATACCTATAGTACGGCACCTCCGAGTCCACAAGGTTGTACTTTACAGCAAGTTGCTGATGGACAATCCTGGCCACTTGATTGTGTCTATGCAAATACTCGCCGTTTGCAAGACGGGAACAACCAGAAACTATATGCCTGAGAGATTCTCCGGGATGGTGGCAGGCCCGACAAATGTCAACCGTTCCGTCTCTCAGGATATACTTACGATAGTTGTTCGTCATTACAACTTCGTCCATAATTGCACAAACAAAACCTTCGGTCTCCCCGAAGAGATCACCGAAACGTAGCCAGGACACAGATGATGAAAAGTCTATATCTGGCCCATGTAAGGCCCGATAGAAACGTCCATGCAGCTCCTTGCTCTTCCATACTTCCTCACGCTCAGCAATACTGAGTACTACAGGTTTGCGCCAGTTCTCTTTGGCAAGACCTAGCGGGGTGAGTCCAATATCCACAGCAACTACGTCCCGATGCACATCCACGTCAGCCTTGAGAAAATATTCTCTGAGGTTGCATACCTCACGGTTGTGGAGGGTCTTGGCACATAAAAAGCCACGACCCCCACATTTCCGCGGGATATACAACCTCATTACTGATGATCGTGGATGATGCATACGAAAGGCTAACTGTGTACGGACTCTCCTATCCAGGGTATCCAGTTCGGTCTGAGTCCATTTGAGTATGCCAAAGGAGTACGTTAGGACAGGCATGACCCAGCTGTTAAAGGCACGCACCTTGTTACCACCTGACAAAAGACTTTTAAGGACCTTTGTCAGGCGGCCGAAGAAACGATCCTTCAACATCTGTTTCATGCCAGCATCGGCTATGCCTAACGCCTGTGACATACCCAAATATTTGTAGGATTCGGTTGCAGATAGCGATCTAAGTTGTGTAGAATCTGAGAGTTGTATTCTGTCAGATTCCACCATCCCACCCCGTTTCACATGCATGACCGCACATTTATCCACACCAAATTCCATCTTGATAGAGCTACTAAAGGCTTCAGTAACCTTTAGTAACGCCATCAGCTGGAAATTGGTGGGGGCAGACAACTTTAAGTCATCCATGTAAAGAAGGTGGGATATAACTCGACCACTACTCCGCAACCGATAGCCCAGCCCTGAACTCTCCAGCATGGTACTAAGAGGGTTCAGTGCCAGACAAAACCACAAGGGACTCAGACTGTCACCCTGAAATATACCCCGCCTGATCATGATCAACTGATCACCATCCCCATCAATCTGTCGACACCCTGGATAGCACAAGACAGACCTCCATTGCCTCATACATGCCTTCAAGAAAGTGCATAGAGTTGCATTAACTTTGTACAACTCTAGCACCCTCAAGAGCCACGCATGAGGCACGGAGTCATATGCCTTCCTGTAGTCAATCCAGCATGTAGACAGATTTTTACGGTTATGGCGAACCTGCTGATTAATGGCCATGTCCATAATCAGGAGCTCTTTAGTGCCACGGGCCCCATTCCTACATCCATTTTGGGAGACAGACATGATGTTATTATTTGCAACATGATATGCAATTTTTGTTCTCAAAATGGATGTAAGAAGTTTATAGACCGTCGGTAAACAAGTAATTGGTCTATAATTCTTGGGATCCGTGGCGCTGCCAGATTTATAGAGAAGGTGGGTAATACCAGTCGTCATAAACTGTGGGATCGATCCTGCCTCCAGAGATGCCTGAAACTGGGACGCCAAACGAGCGTGTGAGCTATGGAGCCATTTTAGCCAGAAATTGTGCAGTCCGTCCGGACCAGCTGATTTCCAGTTCGGTATCGAACGGACCGCACACGCCACATCCTCTTTTGTTATCGATAATGGCTCCATATTTCGGATCGACTCACACGATCGCTTGACATCCTCAATCCAGTCACCCTCAGTATGACTAACAGGCACCGACCAGATGTTGCGCCAGAATACATTATTATTATTATTATTATATCGTAGACTTACGTCAAATCCCATACATTCGCTTATGCCACTTGTCTAGGGGCTAGGAGGTGGAGCGCGCCTTGTCCAAGAGAACCGCCGCGCCGCCCCGCTCGTCTGCATCAGGCCTACGATCCAACCGTCTAACGAGAGCGTTCTTAGATCTTGATGGATGCTCTTGGCTTTGGTGCTGATATTATTATTATAAATTAGTAAAGATTTACAGCCTTACAAATAAAAATCTGTTATATCACATTTATCTCATTCTTATACGAGGTATAGTTATACGAGTTATAAATTAAGAACAAGTCAAAAATATTTTTTAACAAATAAAGCAGGTATTACTTTCGTATAACTATTTATCCGTTATGTCAAATTGCACGATTTGGCAACAGCACCACCAAAGAGAAACTTCATAAAAAAACATATTTTGTCTATGACAACTGAATCTATTTGTCAACAAAACTTTTTTCGACAGTTTTTAATTTTTAAATCTCATCGAAATTTTTCATAACATGAAGATGTTCGTTTATAGTATGTGGCATGTAAATGTCATCGATTTTTTTTAAATCGATGTCATTTACTTTAATATAGACTGCTGAGTCAAACCGTGAATGTCCACAGCATCTTCTTGCACTTGAAGGAAGAAGGAACGAGTAGGTAGTTAAATTTGTAAAACTGATAGAACAGATTTAGTTACATGTGTGAATATCCAAATGTTTTTACCTGACGGGGACGTAACCCCATATCTCAAAGCAATCATCAATTGTAGAATAGAAGATAATCCTGGTGGATTACCTTCTATTTTCCATATTGAGATATCTACCAAATAATTTATCCAAAAACATCACACCACTTTTAGAAAACCGATATTTTATTTGACTTATCTTGCAGCCTGTATTAAATAAAACAATGACGTTATTTACTTGTTCTACTTCTTCTATTGCTTTTAAATCCATTTCTTGAAACTAAAAAAAATATAAAACACGTAAATAAGCCTGAAACGTGGTATTTTTATGATTATACTAGGTTTATACTAGGGTACGGGCGCGTATAACTTCGACATAACGATTGTATGGACAGAAGTGTCAACGCTATACTTGGTATAAGCTATACTTTGTTTATTTGTAGACATTTTGCTTATTATCGAGTATAACTGTTATACCACGTTTATTTGTAAGGCTGTTATAGTTTAAAAATACCTGCCTAAACCACCAATAAACACACAGGTCCGTGGATAGCGTACCCAGTTCCTACATATTTATGAGTACGAGTTTAGCTTTTTTTATCAATAACTTAAGTATCGTGTTTTGACCGCATCAACTTGCATGCTACCATACTTGGATTTTACAAAAGATTATAATTATCTGGCGAATAAAGAGTGGCCTTAGTATCTTGCTAATTCTTCTCATGGCTCCACGTCAGCAAACTAGCCGGAGAAAAATTCAGCTGACATTATCTTTCTGGCTTATTCATTATTCCTTCATATTACCTTCATAAGTGTTACTTTGTAACCTAAATGAATAAATGAAACTTTGAGTATAATATATATTTTTTATTAAAATACTAGTTGACCCAGCAAACGTTGTTTTGCTACTAAAATATAGGGGTTCATCGTAGAGGGGGGAAAATTAATGGTTGTATGTATTTTTTAATGTTAAATCATAAAACATTAAAAACAAAAAAAATGTCTAAAAAATAAAAATTGGGGTGGACGACCCTTAAAATTTCATGAGAATCGGTCAAGCCGTTTCGGAGGAATACTATTAATATTGTGACACGAGAATTGTATATATAGGAAGATGCCATTTTCTTAGTAAATAAGGCATGCACATGAATTTACATTCTCGTTAAAACCAAGTGCGGAGGTCATAATAATGAAAATTTAAAACGACATAACACGCTTGAAGGGCTGTTATGACACGCCGTGAATTTTAACTAGCGTTTACTGGACTTCTCATTTGAATAACACATAAAAATAATGTATGTTTGTCTGTTGGGCCACATTTAACGCGTGTTTTGTATTAGAAGTGATGTTAAAGTGAGAAAACAACATTTGGACATCCATTTCCAGTAGTTTTTTTAAACCCATGTTCCATCTCAGCCACAAGACGTCCACTGCTGGACATAGGCCTCCGCCAAGGTCTTCCACATCATTCGGTCCTGAGCTGACCTTGTCCATCGGTTGCCCGCGACCCTTACCAGGTCGTCGGTCCACCTTGTTGGAGGCCTGCCCACGCTGCGTCTTCCAGTTCGTGGTCGCCACTCTAGAACCTTTCTGCCCCAACGGCCATCGGTTCTGCGAGCTATGTGCCCTGCCCATTGCCACTTAATTGAGGCAATTCTTCGAGCTATGTCGGTGACTTTGGTTCTCCTACGGATCTCCTCATTTCTGATTCGATCTCGCAGGGAAACTCCGAGCATAGCTCTCTCCATTGCTCTTTGGGTGACTTTGAGCCTTCGCATGAGGTCCATAGTGAACGACCACGTCTCAGATCCATAGGTCATCACTGGCAACACACACTGGTCAAAGACTTTCGTCTTGAGACACTGCGGTATTTGCGACGAGAAAATATGGTTTAGCTTTCCAAACGCTGCCCAGCCGAGTCGGATTCGACGAGTGACCTCTTTCTCGAAGTTGGACCTACCTAACTGGACTGTATGTCCCCGGTAAACATACTCGTCAACAACTTCGAGTGTAGAGCCTCCAATTGTGACAGAGGTAGGTGCGACATGGACATTTGCCATAATCTTGGTCTTGTCCATAGCCCATGTTACTCATAGATATTTAGCATTCTATTAATGGAAAATATTTAAAATCAGTCCAGTTTATTTTTTGTTATTTCAACTTCTTCTTTATATATAAAAATGAATCCCTATTTACCTTGGTCACGGCATCACGCGTGAACGGCTGGACCGATTTCAGTAATTCTTTTTTTG
The DNA here is from genome assembly GCA_947095525.1 of Trisateles emortualis. Classification (NCBI taxonomy): domain Eukaryota; kingdom Metazoa; phylum Arthropoda; class Insecta; order Lepidoptera; family Erebidae; genus Trisateles; species Trisateles emortualis. Next base: position 16,662,218 of record OX352745.1, read on the forward strand.
TTGTGTTTGTTATTGTTAGGAGAAGGTTCTTATGTAAAAAAAAAAAAAGTTGCTCTGAAAATAGTTTAATCCGGGTTAAACTATTATCAGAGCAATCTTCAAGGGCCGCTGCCCGCCCCGACTTCGGGGAAACCTAGCGAGTTACAAATAATAATACAATACTATTACTATTTTGGTACATAAGTTTGAATGCTGTAGGTAGTCAGCTATCTAAACTTCTGAGTTATCTTTCATGTTATTAGGAGTATAACTTAGGCAAGTTAATTTCAAGTATAAATTGCTTAGACATGTTTCAACATATAACATTTATTAAAGTAAATACTTAGCTAAAAGTTGAACACGTCAAGTTTCACATTCCTACAAACCGGAGATTAACTCGCTGTTAACTATGATAATCACCGATTAAGACAAACTAACGACAACAAAGTTTCACAGTCAGAACATTGTTATTAGTAAACTTTTGCGGTAAAGGTAAAAGGTAAAGTGGCTTAATCTATACTAATATGTATTATAGCGGTTTGTTCCGGATTTGCACGGGTGAACATTTATCTCGATTTTTTTAAAATAAAATGTGCCTATGTTACCCCCTGATAATGTAGCTTTCTAATGGTGAAAGAATTTTTAAAATCGGTTGGGTAGTTTTTGAGTTTATTCGTTACATACAAAAATACAAATGGAAAGATTAGTATTTTTGTAATATTTGTGTAGATAAATCTTTATATTATTAGTGTAGATAAATGCGAAAGTTTGGTTGTATGTCCCTACCTGTATACCGTTTTGACATAACGTCTAAACGGATCTGGATGAAATTTTGCACAGAAATAGATTGTTCCTGTTCCACTGTTGTGGTATTACGCGCAGGTAAAACCAGGGGTATTAATTATTAATATATATATTCTCGTGAAGGTACTACACAATGCATGTATGCACAGTATGTGGGTACGTAGTAGATTTGAGATAGGTTAGTTAAGACATCTATTTAAGTATATTTTAAGTACTTTTTTGAAAATTTCTGCATACCAATCTAGATTTTTTAAATCGATGGCCTGGTTGCAAATGCCATCTTCCTTTAGCTAGATATAACGGTTAAAGTATCTGATCCAACTTACAAAATTACTTACTAATTTATAGGAGTTCATTTACGATGATTTGTATCAAAAAGATAAAAATATTTGTGCTTTTCTCTTCCGATTCCAAATAACATTTATTGTAGAGGTACATAACACCAACTAAGTTCTAAGTAAAAAATAATTAAGTATAAAAATATTCTTTATTGTACACCAAGTAAATAATACAATAGGTTTAAAGTATACTAATTCTCATTTTTTTTTAAAATTACCAATCACATAAAACATTACATCAAACATTAAAGTACCACTTAAGCTTCCGGAGCTTGTGTGTGGCACATTACAATTTCTGACGTTATTATAATTGTTAGTAGAAGGTAGCGTAGACAAGTCTTCCTTATATATGTATAAGATTTTTAGGTCCCCAAAATATAGCAAACATGGAACTGCAGGTTTGGAATTTTATAGTATTTAATACAAAATATATTTTATTTACATGTAACATCACAATTTTAAATGCTGATTTATAATACATTCAAGTCTATATCAAAACAATGGTTATTCACATCTTTTTCTTTCTTTTTTTAAAAGACAACTTTACAAACATACAATTAACGGACACAAATTACACCCAGACTCAGAACAATTCTACGTGGGTCACACAAAGTTTTGTCCTGTGTGGGAATCGAACCCTCAACCTCGTGCACAGCAGGCGCATACAGCGACCACTGGACCACCGAGGCAGTCAAAAACATAAATCTGGTTTTATTATTTTAATACTCGATGTTTAAGAAAAACGTGTCATAATGTCAGTTAGGAGTTAAGAATATGCCACTAGTGCCGAATCAATCAAAAACAGACATTTTATAGCAATCATCAGAAACAATTTTACTTTTAAATTCATTTTACAATTTTCACCTCAGAACCAGATGTTACCAATCGATGGCCCGATGCTAATTGAATACTAACGAAAATCAGCATTAATTAGTAATTTTGTCAAAACTTGGACCATAAAACGCGAAGTCCGAGACTTTTCCCACCTCCCACCTAACGGAAAGAGGAGGGGTGTAATTATAACTAGATGGAATGTTCATTCTACTAATTAATGCTTTGGTTAATTTGCTTGAACAATCAGACTTAGATCTGGTGATTTGTGAATTTGACAAAAATGTTTGGACATCATTATTGTTCTTTAGTAAAGTTTTTGGTAAAATACTTGTCGGCGTCGCCTTTTGTTATATCAGCTTTATGATTTTTGTGTGTGATTAACTGATTACATATTTAGAAATGTGGTAGGACGCAAGGGCTCGTAGTCGGTCTGTGCGTAATAGCAGTGCATCTATAGATATTTATTTATATCATAGATCTGCGAGGTAGCCTACTCTCCTACATCTTGTCGACGTAACAGTATTTATTAACCGACTTCAAAAAAGGAAGTTCTATGTTCGACTGTATGCATTTTTTTAAATGTATTTTTGGACCGATTCTAAAAAATATTTTTTTATTTGAACGATTATACTCTTGAGGTGGTCCCATTGGCATCAAGTCAGGATCTGATGATGGAATCCCAGGGCAATCAAAGGCAACCCTCAAATGTTATAGGTATTAACAATGTTTTTTCATAAGTTAATTTCTTTTAACTTTTATTTTATCACTAAAAATATAATAATTTTTAGAAAAAAAATCAAACAGATTGAAGTCGGTGCTAGGTTCATCCTGTCCTAATAGTCAGCTTGGCACCGACTTCAATCTGTATTCGGTTATTTTTAGCATTTTGAAGTCGGTTTAATTTGTTTCTAATTTTTTAAAATTTAGTTTAAATTTTATTGAAATTTTATTTATTATGAAACTAATAATATAATCTGTCCGTGTGGTGACGGATTTAGAATACAAATGTCACCACCCCATTCCATCCTGTGGGTGTCGTAAGAGTCGACTAAGGGAGTAAGTCAGGCAGACAATATCCACTGCAAGAGAGGGAAAACTCGAAACAAAACCCTATACCAACCCGTCTGGCCAGCGTGGTATAGTAGGCTAATATCCCTCCAAATTTATGGAGGAGACCCGTACCCAGCAGTGGGACGTTTATGGGTTGAGATGATGATGATGAATATAATCTGCGTTTAAGTAATCATTTATTTTTTGTTGCTTTCATCAAATTAACATGATGATATTTTATACCTTTTTACATACCAAATATTTCTGTCTCACTTTCTTTTTTAAATGGAGGTTCTTGCGACGACTTTTCACACCGTGCGTCCGACAGGGCTGTCATTCATTAGGTTTTCAATTGGCTTATAAAGCATTTAACTGGCCTGTTGGTCTAGTGGTTAGTAACTCTGACTGCTACGCCGGAGGTCGTGGGTTCGATTCCCACCCAGGACAAATCTTTGTGTGATGAGCACGAATGTTTGTTCTGTGTCTGGGTGTAATTTATCTATAATATGTATGTATTTAGAAATATATAAGTATGTTTATCAGTTGTCTGGTTACCATAGTACAGGCTCTGCCTAGTTTGGGATCAGATAGCGTTGTGTGAGTTGTCCCGAAAATATTATTATTATTATTATTATTTAAGGACTGTCATTATAGGGCTAAAATTAGGACGATTTATATAAGTTGTTTACTTACTGAGCAGTGGTTAGCAATAAAGTATGTTAAAATGTATTTATAAAAAGAAAAATAACGATGATGACCAAGACAGTGACGATTCAGATAAGTACGTTTGGTTAGCACTTCAGCGGTATTGGCATATACCTATGTACCTATAATTATTATCCGGGCTTATGTTTTTAAGGAGCTTAATTTTGGAACTAAAAAGTACGACAGCGGTAGGTGGAACCTTGGCAGTACTATCAAGACTTAAAAGGATGTTGAAAAGTCACGACTCACAATACGACGAAATTTTTTTTTAATTTTTTTTTATACTACTTGGGTGGCAAACAAGCATACGGCCCGCCTGATGTTAAGCAGTATCCGTAGCCTATAGACGCTTGCATTACCAAAGGTATCACTTGCGTGTTGCCAACCCATTTTTTTACACCAGAGCTTTAAGATGGAAGTAACCCTGGGATAGGAATACGTTTCTTTCAAAACGCATTCCTAAGTGAGCGCTGGAGACTTGTACTCACACACAGAAACACAACTACACCGCTGTGTGTAGTCATTTGGCTGTGGTCTTCTGTAAGGTGGAGGTCCTTCCCCAGTCGGGCTTGCTCGCTAGTATGGTGCCCTACCTCTCTTAAAACTTTTTATACGCTAAATTAAAAAAAATAAATTAAAAAAAAATTATATACGCTACTTAACGTAAGAGAACGTCTTCTACTCTTCTCTGTTACTTCTTTTATCTGCTGCTTCTTTTGATTTTGGTAGACTAGTTTCCGACAACCCTGAGGGCGGAGGGAGAATTTACGAAACTTTTAACGAGTTCACCCCTTTGTCCGCGCCGCGTAGCAATTAGTTATTCTTTTCAAGGGTGCAATTAATGTTTAATATCACGGGTTGCAACTTGCGGGGTTCAATAGTCTGTTTTTCTTTATTTAACCTGATGTTGTAAATTGCCATAATAGTTTAATTCTTCTTCTTCTAATTCGTTTCGCTCTTGGCAGAGCGGTCGTGGTCACGATGATCGTTTAATGTGGAAGAGGCTGATGTAGCTCGCCTTACGATGCCTCGCCAATTATTTCTGTGGGTGGACAGTCTGGTGCACTCATGAACAGGAATCCCTATCGACGACCTAATGAGATCTGTCCACCGCATTGGTGCTCTTCCGAGTGGTCTATTCCCGTTAACTTGACCCTGCACAACAAGACGCTCTATAGAGTTGTTGCTTCTCCTTGAGACATGGCCGAAGAACTTAAGGATACGGGACTGTACTAATGTTAATTGACGCTGTTAAATGCAGAGTTCTTGAAGTATGGAAGCGTTCGTGCGAAATTACGTCCGTTTTACTCCAAGCATTCTTCTCCAGCACCACATTTCTAGAGCGTCATTTTTTTTTTTTTTTTTTTTTTTTTTTTATAGTTTAATTAGCGTCACGTATGTACATAGTATAAGGTATGCGTTCTCGAATTCTTTTACTTTTATCAGTTGAATTATTATTTTTTTGTTTTGACAAACAGACAATTAAAGTTAACGTTATTAATTCCATACCTAAAATTCAACAATAATGTAGGGAGGGAATGAAGATTACATTCCTTTTATTGAGACTATCAATCCTTGTAAAGGAAACACATGGATTTATATTAGAATTCTCGTGACAAAGTACGTGCCCTATTTTATTCAATACATGTCAACACTCGAGGTTTCGTCTTTTTAAATGTTTTTTATGATTTTAGGGGCAAGTCAAATGAATTGAATTACAATCAAGTATATTTTTTTGTGAAGATCTCATTTTATTGTTGATATAACGAGCTACTGTATTCTGCGCTTCGAGATTGCGTTAGTGTCACAAAATGATAACGAATGACTCATGGAGGTTTTAGTATTATTATTAAAATATACGTGAAAAAAAGGAATATGCCTACTTAATAACAAATTCCCTAATTTGTGTAGGTATTTATAGTACATATTAAGCAACCTGGTTTTTCAACAAGTATATTTATTAGTCGTTGAAAAATGAATTACAGAAAAGAGAAAAATGAAAGATTTTTTTTTATAGATTTCTGAAATCACCTTTATTATTCACTGCATCAAACTAAATTTAACAGCAACAACTTATAAACAATATATCCAAAAATAATACAAAATAAAACTGTCTTTCAAGTGCTTTCTTTGCACTACCAAAAAATCTATACATATAATAAATAAACAATATATATCAGAAAGAAAGGTACCATCAATGGACTTAAAAACTTCAGAAAAATTAAGTTTAAAATAAAACAGATTAATCAAAAAACAATGGTAAAAAAGAAAATGTATCTATGTTTTTATGTGAGAAAAATTGTTTGTTTCCGTAGCCCATTGTCCTCTCCAAAACTCTTAAGGCTAAATTAAAGGGGCGCTCGAGCCATTTCGACTTTTAATTACATTCTTAATGAAATATTTTAAAAGGTAACAGACGTTCTTGAGTAGGTTTTCCTGTGTGACTTGTTGACACTTATGAAACACTTTTGGATTGAAAATTATGACAGCGGTTTTATATTATAAGATTGTGAGCAGATGATATCCGAAACTACTTACTTTGGCTACTTACTCAAATTCGTGGATATGGAACTCTTTTCTAAAAATAAAAAAAACGTTTAATTTAATAGCATAAATATGCTTTTTTCTTTGGCCTTTCTTCTCATTTGTAATTGTTAAATGTTACTTCTAACAAGCACCAACACGAACCTTCAAAATCTTGTTTCGTTAAGGAGTTTCGATGACCACCTTTTGGCTTCATCATCACACCATGGACATCACCTAAATGAAATCACCTTACAAATGGTAGAAGTCCTGATTTGCCTTTTGTCCCGAACTTCGAACACAAAATTCGGCCCTTCCTGTGTTCGACTAAATTAAACCCAAGTTGGGATTAAATTAGTATGTGGATAGGCAAACAATCACTAAACAATTATTTTGAAAATATAATTTGATAAATATTTAACAAGATTATAGTCTTAGCTTATGCTTACTGTATACCAATCGCGTTATCTGATTTGAGTTAAATAAAGAAAGAAAGAAAGAAAGAAAGAAAAACTTTTTATTGTAATAGCATACAAGTGCAAGCTTATAGGATAAAACAGATTAATTACCTATGCTATGACAAATAAGGACACTTAATCAGCTATGTGCTGCAATATCGCCAACACGGTATTGCAGCGCTGTTTTAAATAAATTATTTATTTAAAAACGCCGCGACAGTCGTTCCATACGTATCAATAACACTAACAACAAAGACGTATGTAGGTAAACCTAGACGCAATACCTATATCAAAGTTTCCACAACGTATTATTACTAAATAACCCAGTAACGATAGAAACGGACAGGCTTCCTATTTCTATGCTAAGTATTTTTAAGCACTGTATATTTCAATCCTTTGAAATACACGTTACTGATCATTCTAACCTACCTTATAATAATAGCAACCCATCATTTCCCACTTCTGGGCACTGGTCTCTTCTCCTCAATCAAGAAAGAGAGGGTTTAGGCCTTAATTCACACATGCTGGCCTAATGCGAGTTGGTAAATCTGACATGTCTTTAGAATTACTTCTAAGACATTTGGGTTTCCTCACGATGTTTTTCTTCACCGTCAGCAGATGGCAAATCATTTTGATTAGTACATTATAAACTCTACAAAGTAAAATTCATATTTTTTCTGCCACCCGGGATGGAACTCGCACCTCTTGCATGCAAGTCAGTTACTTTCCCACTCGGTCACCACCGCTTTTTTTAAACAATGAACTTAAATTGATCTATTTTCGATTGCAAAAGTCATTTACTTTCAACGTAGAATCGACTCTCATATTCATATTGAGAACTCTGCTTTATTACATCTAAGTTTGAGTTTGTCTGATTGAAAAAACCGTCAAACGATGTCGATATCGGGGCGGAGCAAATTTTATGAGAGCCGGTCGAAAACGCCCGCATTTCAATGTAAATGGTATTCCACCTCGGGCATCAGTAGATGGGATTGAAACAACTGCTCTTCCCAGACGACAGATTAGATTTTTTGTTCGAAAAAATTTGCTTGAGAATAAGAAGATTCGGTCGTTTCTTTTTTGTTTCAGTTGTATTTCAAGAGTGGGAATATATACATCGTTGAATGGGAATGTGTGTATACTGTGAAGTATACACACATTCCCATTCAACGCTTATATATACAGTTAATAACAGTATAATAACACTTAGTATACTGTGAAGGCCCAGGTTCTGCTCGTGTCTTATTCTATGTAAGGTCTTGTTTGGCATACGGTGTACGTGAGTATAGGTGTAAGCATACCAACCTTATAATAATAGCAACTCATCATGTCCCACTTCTGGGCACTGGTCTCTTCTCCTTAATCAAGAGAGAGAAAGGGTTTAGGCCTTAATTCACACATGCTGGCTTAATGCGGTGAATCTCACATGTCTTTAGAATTACTTCTGAGACATTTGGGTTTCCTCACTATTTTTTGTAATGGTGTAAGCTGGTCTCCCATAAATATCGTGTTTAAATGAAACGCCTTTAGATGTTTTGTCTTTATATTATTATTTCTGCAACTTAGAATACTAATAACAAGCTTTTATTTAGCTTGCAATGTATTATTATTATTATTAGCTTGTTAGTTAGTTAGTTTGTTTAGGTCTAATCTTGTAAGCAAGATTTGAAGCACTTCCCGGTGTTTGATTAAGCTTAAATTTGATATATCGGTGTAACTCTGGTGACTATGCAATAATATGGTACCATGGTCTGATGATGCAGTCGGAAGGTGGCAATGGTAACTCTTCAACAAAACAAGACACCGTGTCGCGTTTGGGGTCGTTAAGTGTAACATGGATGTCTTTTGAGATTTATGATGCGTAAAAACCGAAAAATTATTAAAGTAGATACACTAAAAAAAGCTTGTATGTATTTAAAAAATATTAAAAAGAAATAAACTTATTCATAATCAAATATAAAATAAAACTCGTTATGACAACTATCGTAATTCGCACATCACGCATATTTCTTATTTGACCATATCCATTTTAAATATTTGAATTGATTTCTATAAACGCCAGAGGTTTACTATGGTTACACAGCCAGCACACGACTTTAATAAACCTCTACAGTACCTACAAATATCTATTAAATGGATAATTCTTCCGTGATCGTCGATATTGAGACTTTATGGCTTTTTAAGAGTAGGTAAGGTTCTCGTTCGGTATCATAGAAAATTATGTCCTGTGTTCGGTATAGTAATCACAATTATTTTTGATGTTCTTTTTGACCTCTTCACATTAAAGTTTGTTTCCACCTCTCATAGTTCATAATTATTATTATCCCCTCTGTGATATTATTGTATCTAGTGCTTACCCTTAGAATTGACAAACACTTCTTCTTATAAATCGCTTAAAGGGTTATATGTGGTATAGTAACTAAAACCTAGCTTTTTTCTTATCTATTTGCGTTAAGGTCATGTCAACATGTCCTTCAGCGACCCATGCTTTTGATTTTGCTAACGAAAGATTTGCTTGTATTCTTCCTTTAGTAAACGGAAAACCTTTAGGGAAATACGCTGGGTTAACAGTCATATTGTATAGGTGGTATTTGTCCTGAAAAATGAGTATAGTTATCATAAAACATATGTATATAAGGATGCAAAGTCTCAGCTTAAACTTAGTAATACCTAGCTTATATATAAAGTAGTTGTTTCGCCCTAATTGTGAACTAGCAACCCGTATATTGTTTTAACTTTTATTTTTTTTAACATTAATTCGTTTACCAAATTTCACGTCGGACGTTCCGAATGTTCCGATTAACGATACTCGAATTATCGTGTGTGGAACAAACATTATACACACATACAAACGACTGATTGTTCCAGTAGACTCGGAGAAATTTTGAAGAAAGAATTCATAATTTTTTTTTATACTACCAAGGAGACAAACAAGCATACGGCCCGCTTTATGGTAAGCAGTTACTGTAGCCTATGGACGCTTGCAACACCAGGGGTATAACTCGCGCGTTTCCGACCCTTTATAAACCTTATAACTCCTTTCTATGCCATGTTGGCATACTTTATGTGATTATAAACTAGTACTAAATAGATAGATCCGTACCGGGGGGTATGGGCACGGCTTTGCAAGCTTTCCTTGTCTCATAGCTGCACCAAATAATATATCCTTTTCGACAAGGTGGCACCAGTTATAATGAAATTCAATGAAACTTCTCTTATAAACGTTTGTTAAGAACTCGTAGAAATAAAAGTCCACCTGTAAAAATAATACCAGTTTAGTAAATTTTCTTTTATGTCTGTAATCTGAAATCAAATGGATGGAAATATACTTTTGAAACACACCAAAAAAATCGTTAATCGTAGATAGATGTAAAACACAGATTTCTATGATAAATAATTTTAACAAAAAAAAAACCGACTTCAGTACGGCAAGTTGTAAAATTTTCAAATATTTGTTTGTTCCAATCGAATAAAATCGACTGAGCATCGGGCTGACCACAGCTCAAGTAGGTATTAAAAGCAATATTTAATCTGTGCAATCCGCGCTACATTCATTCACGTCATTATTTCTTATTAATAGTTGCTTAGCAACAATAATCGAAACTTATCTAATCTCCATCAGTAAAATACTTATTATTGAAAGGTTCAGGTGGCCATCTGTGGTCTTCTTCATCAGTTTTACTTCACCAAATTACACTTTCTGAATGCAAATGATTGATTAGTTGTTAAAAATATTGAAATTGCTATGTGTGCCTATAACTTTTGAGGAGTTCCCTCAATTCCTCATGGATCCCATCATCAGAACTTTCTTTTGATGATAATGGGACCAAACTGGAAGTATGTCCAGTCAGACAAAGAATTTTTCAAATCGGTCCATAAATGACGGAGTTATGCGGTAACAAACATAAAAAATAAATAAAAAAAAATACACACGAATTGATAACCTCCTCTTTTTTAAGTCGGTTAAAAAAATACAGTCAAAAAAGCAACAAATAAAAGTATTTTGGAAACATATTCAGAAATAGAAATAATGTCTATTTCTATTTCTGAATATGTTTCCAAAATACTTTTATTTTTCATAGATGGTACGGATCAAGGCTTCTTATACAGTGTAACCCAAACGATGTTCTACCTCACATCGTGCCCTGCATGCCCTACAACCTGCACGCTGGTGCACGGATGGCTGCCTCCGACAATACAGTCAATGTGGTTGTAATTTGGGCCGCAACAATATAAATCCCAACGATGTTTGTCATCGAAACACTAACAAAAAGACCATGATATACATACATGAACATTGCTGTCGAATGTTATGAGGCTCTCGTAGTTCATCCCAACATAGTAAATAGGGTTAGAGCGGGCATATCTCGTGGCTGTCAAGTTTGCGTATTTTAAGTATTTTGGATTGAAATATGTAACACGCGGATGCTCTACGTTGATATATGTCATCTAAAATTGAACATTTAATATAATTAGCAGACCATTATTGTTCACTCCAGACATTATTGGGTAGCTGATTAAACGCCTGTTCTACGAAATACTACTCAGGTGACAAGTCAGGGGTATTTATATAAAATCATATAAATTACTTTTCAAGTTATAAACTTTATTGATTATTTTGTTCGTGGCTATTGCAGAAAAGTAGTAATGTTTAAAAGTTATTAAGATCTGAATCTGTATTTGTATACCTGATAATTAACCGAAATTTGATTATTGATCCATCAGCGTTATGGGTCGGGGAGGCACTCGTCAGTTTCCTTAACTCGCCAGTTTTTGTCGACGGTAGAATAAATCTATGCATTCTGAACTGACTATAATATATCCATCTATCCACCCATTTTAGCCAAAGGACATCCACTACTGCCCGTATACTAACAAATAAAAATTATCCGAAACTGCACTTTTTTCACAATATAAATAAAACTAGATAACTGTATAGGAACTTACCTTTTCAGAAACACATAAAGAAACGTAAAATATTAAGAAGAAACAGACAGAAATAAAATAATACGGAATAGACATTTTGCTTGATTTGCTTTTCACGGAATGGTGTAACCTGAATATATTTGAGGTACTTATATATATTTAATCCAAATATAAAGTTTCTGTAATAACATAACACATCGAAAAATATTTTTATGAGTTATTATCAAAAATAGTGATGTAACAAATAGCACTTCATATCTAAATAACAATATTGTTGCTTCGGCAAAAACGTATTAAACTTATTTTATGTACTATAGAAATACAATGTGAAAATTTGATGCGAACCACAGGATACAGTGCAATTTAATAGATATGTTAACGTATAGTTGACTGTATAAAAGGCACTAAAACACGCTAGTCAATCTGATTAGGTATTCTCAAGTTATAAAAAAATGTCGTCTTCAGATAGGGTAAATATGCGTTGTCATATCCAACCAATGACTTCCACAGTAAGTATTAACACAGTAAGTCATTTGGATGACAAGCTAGCATTTAAAAAGCTGAGTGTTCTCAAAAGGGTAAATAAAAGTGGTATTTTAGGCTGCATTTCTACCAGATCTATTTGTTAGATGGATAATTCTTTATTGTACACCATAAGATTACAAAAGCTGTCATAAGATACAAAACAGTCAATGATCAAGTACCTAGGTAATATGGGGGGCCTTATCGCTAAGTGCCATTTCTTCCAGGCAAGCTTGGGATTGACAGGAATGGCCAGAACACTTAAAAACAAGTGTAATTGTATTTTATTTACATTTAGGTTCTAACAAACACATTCCTCACTACACAATGGTGGAAACTTCATGTAAAACTAATGAAGAAAACCACTGGCCACTGGAAGTTGTCATTGATAAGTATTTCACATATGGCGATAAGATATATCTCGAGGAATTATATCCTTTCAAATAAAGAACTGGCCCTGGCAACATATAACACGCGCACACTGCGGACCGACGAGAAGATTACCGAACTGGAGGAAGAATTGAGCAAGCTGCGATGGGATGTTATAGGGCTATCTGAAGTCCGTAGAGAGGGGGAGGACTCGATAACGCTCAAATCCGGCAACTTGCTCTACTTCCGGGAGGGCGATCAACAGTCCCAAGGTGGTGTCGGGTTTATCGTCCACAAGTACCTTGTGAACAACGTGGTTAAGATCGAGAGTGTGTCGACAAGGGTAGCGTACCTTATACTTAGAATCACCAAACCGTATTCGTTGAAGGTCATACAGGTATACGCTCCAACGTCGGCGCACCCCGATGATGAGGTCGAAGCTATGTATGAGGATATTTCCAGAGCCATACATAGCACCAAGACCCACTTCACCGTTGTCATGGGGGACTTCAACGCAAAACTAGGCAAACGGAGCGGTGATGAGCTGAAAGTGGGGCAATTTGGGTATGGGCATCGGAATCCCCGGGGCCAAATGCTGTTCGATTTCATGGAGAAGGAGGGACTCTTTATGATGAACTCCTTCTTCAAGAAACGCGAACATCGCAAATGGACCTGGGTGAGTCCTGACGGTGCAACCAAAAACGAGATTGACTTCATCATGTCGACGAAGCGGCAGATATTTAATGATGTCTCTGTGATCAATGCGGTGAAAACCGGGAGCGATCACCGACTAGTAAGGGGCACATTGAATATCAATGCCAAGCTGGAAAGATCTCGACTGATGAAGTCAACGCTCCGACCTGCACCTATCCAAACCCAAAACCCCGACAGCTTTCAGCTCGAACTGCTGAACCGCTTCGAGACCCTAGGTGATTGCGTCGATGTGGACGATTACAACAACAGGTTCGTGGAAACTGTCCGTTCGGCTGGGTCTAACAGTTTTAAAACCCGCCGAACAAAAGAAAAAAAAAGATCTCCGACTCAACCATCAAACTCATGGAGGAAAGGCGAGAGATGGTTTTGCAGTCCTCAGATGATGCTGGCCGATACCGGCTGCTCAGTAGGCAGATCTCTAAGTCTTTGACTCGCGACCTTCGCCAATATAATACAGACTGTATTAAACAGGCTATAGAGCAGAACAAGGGCTCCAAAGTGTTCGCTAGAGATCTGTCTATCGGGCAGAGCCGACTGACCAAGCTGAAGACTGGGGACGGCAAGATCATATCGTCCAGGCCCGAGCTGGTGGAAGAGATCGAAACGTTTTACAGGCAGCTGTACACGACAACTCGGTCACCTGTTAGCTCTTCGACAGACGACCCAAGAGCTAAGTTGTCCCGACATTATACCGATGATATCCCGGTCGTCAGCCTAGACGAGATTAGTATGGCTCTCAAACAGCTAAAAAACAACAAGGCGCCGGGTGAGGACGGAATCACAAGCGAATTGCTAAAGGCTGGTGGAAGGCCGGTGCTAAAGGCACTGCAAAAGCTTTTTGATTCCGTCATACTCGCGGGCAAGACGCCGCAGGCATGGCTCAGGAGTGTGGTGGTGCTGTTCTTCAAAAAGGGTGATAAAACCCTGCTGAAGAATTACAGACCCATCTCACTCCTGAACCACGTCTACAAGCTGTTTTCGAGAGTCATTACGAATCGTCTCGCGTGCAGGTTTGACGACTTCCAGCCTCCCGAACAAGCCGGTTTCCGAAAAGGGTTTAGTACCATAGACCACATACATACGCTGCGGCAGGTTATACAGAAGACCGAGGAGTATAACCAGCCTCTTTGTCTAGCGTTTGTGGACTATGAGAAAGCCTTTGATTCGATCGAGACCTGGGCTGTGCTACAGTCTCTCCAGCGGTGCCAAATTGACACTCGGTACGTCGAAGTGTTGAAGTGCTTGTATGAAAACGCCACCATGTCGGTCCGTTTCCATGATCAGAGTACGAAGCCTATCCAGTTGCAGCGAGGTGTAAGACAGGAAGATGTCATATCCCCGAAACTCTTCACCGCTGCACTGGAAGATGCTTTCAAGCTTCTGGATTGGAATGGACTTGGCATCAACATCAACGGCGAGTACATCACTCACCTTTGATTTGCCGACGATATCGTGGTCATGGCTGAGACCATGGAAGACCTTGGCGCAATGCTCGATGGCCTCAGTAGAGTCTCACTACAAGTGGGTCTTAAAATGAACATGGACAAGACTAAGATTATGGCAAATGTCCATGTCGCACCCACCTCTGTCACAATTGGAGGCTCTACACTCGAAGTTGTTGACGAGTATGTTTACCTAGGACATACAGTCCAGTTAGGTAGGTCCAACTTCGAGAAAGAGGTCACTCGTCGAATCCGACTCGGCTGGGCAGCGTTTGGGAAGCTACGTCATATCTTCTCGTCCCAAATACCGCAGTGTCTCAAGACGAAAGTCTTTGACCAGTGTGTGTTGCCAGTGATGACATACGGATCTGAGACGTGGTCGTTCACTATGGGCCTCGTGCGAAGGCTCAAAGTCACCCAACGAGCAATGGAGAGAGCTATGCTTGGAGTTTCCCTGCGAGATCGAATCAGAAATCACAATATCCGATATCTACGTGAGCGGCGCCGCGGGTAACAACTAGTATTAATATAAGAGGACAAATTTAAAGAGAGCGCCTGTGAGTTTACGCACAAATTTGTGCACTATAATATATATCGCGAAGGTGGCTTTTGGGTTATGGTTAGAGGAAGATTATAGATTCCATTCTAATCAATGGAACCTATGGCACCTCAAACAAGCCGTACCATACGGTTTCAAAGGAATTCTTACCACGTACGATTAGGTTGTGGAATGAGCTCCCTGCCGAGGTTTTCCGGACAGACTATAGCATGGGGTTCTTCAAGAAAGGAGTTATAAGGTTTTTAAAGGGTCGGCAACTCGCGAGTGACACCCCTCATGTTGCAAGCGATCATAGGCTACGGTAACTGCTTACCATCAGGCTAGCCGTATACTAGTTTACTACCTTGGTAGTATAAAAAAAAACATTTTACTGAATTTATTAAGAAAAAACTGTTACATTTTGTAATTAAAAGATACTTAATGTTTAGTTTCTATATCCGAGAAAAGTAACAGTAACAGTGATTCATGTAACGCGTACCCCTTCCCTAACAAACTTGATATTTGGCGAGCAAACTGATCGAACTTAATATTGAATTAAACTATGGTATAATTAACTATGGAGTCGGTTCGGACAAGTTTACGAACTTTGAGTATAGAGGAGTTGGTTTGTCGAACCGAAACTTGATATTATGTAGTGATTTGTGTGAGCTATTAGTCGATAGAGGACTTTGAACGGCTTGAACAACTCTGACGTAGATATGGAACATCTTAGAATAGGTTTAAGAGAGGAAGGGCACCATCCTAGCGAGCAAGCCTGACTAGGGAAGGACCTCCATCTTACAGAAGACCACAGCCAAATAACTACACACAGTGGTGTAGTTGTGTTTCTGTGTGTGAGTACAGGTCTCCAGCGCTCATTTAGGGATGCGTTTTGAAAGAAACGTATTCCTATCCCAGGTATACGCCCACCATAAAGCCGTGGAGTAAAAAAATGGGTTGGCAACACGCAAGTAATACTTTTGAAGTTACAAGCGTCCATAGGCTACGGTAACTGCTTAACATCAGGCGGGCCGTATGCTTGTTTGCCACCTAAGTAGCATTTAAAAAAAGGTTCTAAGATGTTACATATCTACGCGATCCGCAGGTTGCCGATTTACTCTAGGGAGTACGGGTCGGCAACCTGCGGATCGCGAGCCACCTCTTTCGATGGGTCGCTAGTATACTATACGAAACGAAGTGGCTCTGTAAAGACTTGGCACTATGTATAGACTGCCTTGGTGGTCCAGTGGTCTCAGTATGCGCCTGCTGTGCACGAGATTGTGGGTTCGATTCCCACACAGGACAGAACTTTGTGTGACAACCACAAAGAGTTGATCTGAGTCTGGATGTAATTTATGTCCGTTAATTGTATGTTTGTAAAGTCCCCTGCGACACAGAGCTTGTTCTCTAGTGCGAGAGTTGTCTTTTTTAACAGAGAGAATGTATACAGAACTAAATAAAATAAACGCCCATAATGATTCATTGGAGGCTCTACACTCGAAGTTGTTGACGAGTATGTTTACCTGGGACATACAGTCCAGTTAGGTAGGTCCAACTTCGAGCAAGAGGTCACTCGTCGAATCCGACTCGGCTGGGCAGCGTTTGGGAAGCTACGTCATATCTTCTCGTCCCAAATACCGCAGTGTCTCAAGACGAAAGTCTTTGACCAGTGTATGTTGCCAGTGATGACATACGGATCTGAGACGTGGTCGTTCACTATGGGCCTCGTGCGAAGGCTCAAAGTCACCCAACGAGCAATGGAGAGAGCTATGCTTGGAGTTTCCCTGCGAGATCGAATCAGAAATGAGGAGATCCGTAGGAGAACCAAAGTAACCGACATAGCTCGAAGAATTGCCTCCATTAAGTGGCAATGGGCCGGGCACATAGCTCGCAGAACTGATGGCCGTTGGGGCAGAAAGGTTCTAGAGTGGCGACCACGAACTGGAAGACGAAGCGTGGGCAGGCCTCCAACAAGGTGGACCGACGACCTGGTTAAGGTTGCGGGCAACCGATGGACAAGGTCGGCTCAGGATCGAGAGTTGTGGAAAGCCTTGGGGGAGGCCTATGTCCAGCAGTGGACGTCTTTTGGCTGAAATGATGATGATGATGAAATAAAGAACATTTTTCAAATCGGTTCACGAGTACCGGGATTTAAACATTTAAAAAACTTACAACTAAATCTAGAACCTCCTCTTTTTTAAGTAAAAATAAGAACAAGTAACATAACATTTCATTAAAAATATGTTACACAAATAGCATGGATCTATTAGGTGAATACAAATGTTAGTATTCGTTACATCACTATTCAAAATTCAATCAAAATCAATGCCATAATTATATTACGAAGAAAATTGTTTGTGCGAAAAATTTCGGTGGATTTTAATAACATTATAAAATAAAACACGCCATGCCATCGTTCACATATTAAGTTATTAGTATAGTTTTATTTTTAAGTACCATTGTATTTATACTATTTCGCCTTAATTTAAATATCTTTATGTCCTCTGCTAGGGGATATTTTATATATTTTACCTGACAGACTGAAAGAGTGCTTTATTCGCACATGCTTTTTTTAGAGAGGAAATGCAGCAGGCGGGGTGCAAGGCGGTTATGTCGGACTTTCCGGCCTAAAGATAGGTATTAGGTAGGTAAAGGTAAAACCTCCCTGTGCACCAACACCCGTCTTAGCAGGTAGATCACTGGAACCTGATATAACGTCAGTGGTCACCCAGCGGTTGCCCGCTTTTTCATTCCAAGTAAGTTAAAACAAGTTAGAAGTAGGTACTTATAATGAAATTAAGAATGTAATGTAAAAAATATTATAGTTATTAGCGATGTGACGACAACATTATCTCATAGGCGCTCATAGCTAGGTGAACTCGCTATTCGGTAAACGATCTGCGGGTTAAGTTTTAAAGGTAGGTATACTTGAATTAGAATGTATGTTTAGTGTACTCTGCAGTCCCAGCTCCTGCTCGAGTCTTATTTTATGTAAGGTCTCGTTTGGCATACTTGAGGTGAGTATAGGCAGGTGTAAGCTGGTCTTCAATGTATATTGTGTTTAAACGCCTTTAGATTGACTTCTATAAACTATGACCATGGGTAAACCTCTGGGGTTTACTCATGGTCACACAGCCAGCATGCGACCTTCTATAAACCTCTACAGTACCTACAAATATCCATTCTTCGGTGATCGTCGATGATAAGGCTTTATGGCTGTTTATAAGTAGCTATTGTTCTCGTTCAGTATCATAGAATATATGGCCTGTGTTCGGTATAGTAATCACAGTTATTTTTGATGTTCACACATTCAGGTTTGTTTCCACCTCTCATGTTCTATAATTAATAATAATAATCGTTTATTCATAAAACACAAATGCAATACATTTACAATAAGATAGTAAATTTAAACTAAGTACAAAAATAATGTTTGCCTGAACTAGGTAAACCTGTGCCTCAGGCGAAAGAGTACTATCATTATATTAACAACTCAAATAAATTAACAGCGGAATATTTTCTAAGAAGGTATTATGTTACAATGATAAACTTATTCTATTGTAATCATAATAACTAGGTACCTAATTTATTTTGTTACTTTAAGTAAATCCTCTGTTTCATCGTAAGACATGTTATGTAAATAATTATGTACAATTTTCTTACATTTAAAGTAACTTAATTCATAAAGCTTAATGGATTTATTTAATCTTTTATACAAAAATGGCCCTAAGAATGTAAAAATCTATCTGTGAATATATGTTTTGAGGTCGACAGTGAGTCACACACAATATCTTTCCGTCTTTTGTTAGTAATGTCAGCATTATAGGTAAGCATTCTATGTTGTTTTAATATTATGTGCAATATGAACAGTTGGCGGACAGTCAACATTTTGCAAGATTTATATAATAGATTTGTAGGAAATAAAAAGAGATGAGAGTTGGCTACTTTTAACACAGCTCTCTGGGCTCGTTCAAGAGGCAGTATGTTTGTTTACAGTACTGGATAATAGATTGGCATAATGCCATATAAACTTGTGAAATTAACTTAGTATTTTAAATACCTACATATATCAATTTTCGGACTCTTTCGACCAAATTTTCAATTTGATGTTTAAAGGAAAGGTTTTCGTCAATTGTTATGCCGAGATATTTGATATTAGGTACTTACTTTGAAGATGATGGGACAGTTACACATGTTGACTGTTCGGTTTATACAATGGTGAGCATATAATTGAGGGTTAATAGGACTCTGGGAAAACTTACGCATTTAGAAGTGAATAAATTTTGTCTTGTCGGCATTTAATGTTAGTAAATTGCGCTGCAACCAGTTATTCACAGTATCAAAACCTTTTTGAGCGTTCTTGTACAGTTCGTCTTTGTTTTTGGCAGTAAAAATTAAGGCGGTATCATCAGCAAATGATATTATTTTACCATGTTCTATTTTAATGTTACAGAGATCGTTGATATAGATTAAAAATAAAGTAGGGCCTAAAATACTGCCCTGCGGCATGGGGTCTCATCAGGAACAAATCAAAATTAGTACGAATAAATACCAATAGATGGAGTTACATATATCGATTTGTTATTTACGTTTATGTAAAATTCAAACCTGGAAGAAATATAGCCTGAAACATATACGTACATATTTTAAGAAATCCTACTAGCATAGGAAAATAAAATAGAGGGCTCATAAAACAAAATTATAATTATATATTTTCAAAATTCAATAATGTCGCCGTAGTCCTGGCGGCAGTATTTTGTACTACTAAGAAGTTGAAACTTGCGAGTGACTTGTGAGTAATGGCGCTGGCGCTGTATGCATTTTTGGATTTTTATAAATTAAAATTTTACTGTTGGGTCATACTAGGTATAAAAATATATAAAGTTAGGTTAAAAATAAATAATACTGGTATATATATTTTTTCTCTCAACAAAAAAACTTTAAAAATGTCTTACGTTATCAAAATTATGAACAAAAATTTAAGATTTATTATCATAAATATTTTAAAAACTAAACAAATACAAAAAGTGTATCCTATGTTGGGATTCAATATTTTAAAAACTAAACAAATAGAAAATACAAAAAGTGTATCCGATGTTGGGATTCGAACCCGGTTCGACCGGATACGGGTACCTCCGTACGGTGCTAAGGTATCGACGATCCTTACTGTGAGAAAATTACCTATTTGTGGAATTCGAACTGATACTTAATAATTACAGTTTTATTATATTTTTCCTAATAATTAAAAAAAATATTATCTGATATCAATTTTTGAAATTTATTTTTTGTAGATGGTTTTAACCATCTACAAAAAATAAATTTCAAAAATTGGACATGAATCTGGGATTCGAACCCAGTACCATGGGACTGTTGGACGAATACCACAGAATGCTATACTTACTCCTGATTGGCCTGTTGGTCTAGTGGTTAGTGACTCTTAACTACTAAGTTGGGGGGTCATGGGTTCGATTACCATTCAGGACAAATCTTTGTGTGATGAGCTCTGTTTGTTGTGCTGTGCCAAGCCTGGTTTCAGATGGTATGTGAATTGTCAGAAAATATTATTATTACTCTAATTCGACTCATCTCGTAGGTACTGAATTGATAGATGCTAGGTAGGTATAATATACTTATTTGTTAATTTGAACTGACAAAACAAAAAAAATGTTTATAATAGTAAGTAGTTTCACGAATAATTAAAAAAAACATTTTATTTTATAGGTATACGTAATTAAAGCCATCAACAAAAAACTTAACACTATACCGTAAACTTCTGTTAAGATACGGGAAAAAATTGTTTAGCCCGGGGCGAAACCGGGGCGGAGCGCTAGTTAAATACGGAAGCAAACAGTCAAAATAAGTGTATATTTCGTACGTAAAGCGCGTGACCTTGAGCGAGTAAACGTGGCCCGAGCCCGAGACAATAAGCGATACCTACCCTTTATGGTCGGTGTTCGGTGTAGATGCCTACTATTTTTTGGGAAGAATATAATTTCTTTAACATAAATAAATTCGGTTATAAAGTGTCGCCATCTGTTGATTTTATGTGTATGCACGTAATCTGTTGGATATAGACATCTAGTGTCGTATAAATAGTAAAAATTTAGCCGCACGGTTAGCCCGAGTTAGCAGGGAACCAATTCTTTGTATGGGATGGGGTATCTGTACTAGTATTATATTATCTGTGCCTGCGGTACCCCAAAACCTGTGTTTTTTAAATAATAATAATACTCTTTATTGTACACCAAAAAGATTAAACATAAATTGTAACTGTACAATGGGCGGTCTTATCGCTCAAAGCGACCTACCAGACAACCTTAGGATGGACTTTGTCATAGAGAAACCGGTAGTTTGTGGTGTACTAACATAATGTATATTATAATCCATAATTATATATACCCATATTACATACTTATATATATATATATATATTACATACTTATACCTATATATATATTATATATACAAATACATAAATATTACTTAATATTATACACATTGATAACAGTAGCAAGCAACAGTACAATGTTTCATAATATATTATATTACAATGACAAGTAATGTTCTTTTACATCAGATTTAAAAGTTCCTATTGTCTGAGCGCGTCTTATTTGCAACGGCAATGCATTCCACAAACGAACAGCCACGACTGTATAGGAATTATCATTAAAAAATGTGGAATGCATCGGTGTTTTTAACTTTAAATTTTCTGACGATCGTAAGAACTTCGCATGCGTGTCACAAAGGAACTCGAAACGTCCTTTGAGATAGGAAGGTGTTGAAGGATTACACAATATATTGTATATCATTGAAAGGATATGAGCATTCCGGCGAAGTCGTATTGGTAACCACTTGAGCTTTTTACGAAATTCTGAAATATGGTCATATTTGCGTAGACCAAATATAAACCTTATACAAACATTTTGAAGTCGCTCAAGTTTGTCTAATTGGTTCTCGGTGAGGTCTGGATAGCTGGCATCTGCATAATCGAGAATGGGAAGTAATAAGGAAGTTAAATCCTCGCTTATGCAATTGTCTATTTTAACGCATTGACACCGACCTTATTTTAAATAGTCCCTAAAAAGTTTCAATTGCGTACCCCTTACTCCTAGTGCCTCTAGTTTGTTTAGAAGTCTAGGAATAGATACCGTATCGAAAGCTTTGGCTAGATCAAGGAAAATTCCTAAGTTGTTGTGTGACATAGTTAGTAAGGCCATGTACCGCATCTGAAGTAGATAATTTCATTCTAAAGCCAAACTGACAGGGTGAGAGTAGATGATTTTTCTCAAGGTAATTAATTAGTCTATTATTTATAATCTTTTCTAATATTTTGGAAATTGAAGTCAGTAAAGATATAGGTCTATAGTTGACAACTACATCTTTGTTACCGGATTTAAATATAGGTACAACAATCGCCTTTTTTAAACATTTAGGAAAAATTCCTTCCGAAAGACAGAGCCGAAATATATATGTCAAGGGAGGTATAAGTATGTGCTTAAAAAGTTTAAGGATTTTATTATTTATATTATGGGGTGAAAGTCTAGATTCAGCCCTGGTGGGCAGGTTCACTAAGCTACATGTTGGAAGGGTTCGGTGAGCCTGCCCATTAGGGGTTAACTTTTAGTTTTAGTTACTAACAACTAGTTCTGAAAATAAATGATTTTTTTTTTATTTATTATCCCAGCCAGCTGCGCAATTAACCTTCAACCCAGAGATGATGCGTGCTATTTCTTGTTCATCAGTGTCAAGTATAACTAAGGATTTCAAAGTTAATTTTTTTAAGTACGGTTCATGATAAGGTGTAGATGTGTGGTTGCAATTATTTTGTTCCTGAATTTGTTCAGCAAGATTTTTTCCCACGTTTGTGAAATACTTATTTACGTTGTTAACAGACAGAAGGGTAGAAGAATTCTGAAGCAGTAAACTCGAATATGATTCACGCTGTTCAGATGTGTAAGTAACGTTTATGTTTTGATGTAAGATTATGACGCTATAATTCACGAAAAAAAAAATGTACTTACTATTGAGTTATTATCAAAAATAGTGATGTAACAAATAGCACTTCATATTCAAATAACAATATTGTTGCTTCGGCAAAAACGTAAATTAACCAATCCTTAGGTTCTAACAAACACATTCCTAGAAACTAATGAAGAAAACCACTGGCCACTGGAAGCTCTCATTGATAAGTATTTCACGGATGACGATAAGATATATCTCGAGTAAGGGATCAATCTGGACTTATATCATTTCAAATAAAGTCTATTTTTTCAAATCGGTTCAAGAGTGACGGGATTCAGTGGTAACAAACATTTCAAAAACATACAACTTACTATAGAACCTCCTCTTTTTAAGTAAAATTAAATCAAGTAACATAATGTTTTAATAAAAATAAGTTACACAAATAGCATGGATCTATTCGGTGCACACGAATATTAGTATTAGTTACATCACTATTCAAAATGCAATCAATATCAATGCCATAATTATATGACGAAAAAAATGTTTGGGTGAAAAATTGTGTTGGTGGATTTTAATACCATTATAGAATAAAAAACATACCATGCCATCGTTCACATATAAAGTTTGGTATTGTTATATTAATAAAATATCTGATGATATAAAAGGTACCCATTACTACTACCCATTAGCAAAGTTCTTAAACCGTGGTTGCTAGAAAAACGATTTTACTCTGTATCCGAATTTATAAAATAATGTTAATGTAATAATAAATTATTTGATGATGGGTTTGATAATACTTAAATATAATAATTGCTGTCTGATAGTACGATGTAATGATAATCTATGTATGTAACGCAAGAGGACTTGATGGCTGCCTCTGACAATGCAGTCAACGTAGCTGAATTTTGGGCCGCAATAATATAAATTTAACGATGTTTGCCAACGAAACGCTAAGAAGAAGATGAAAATAATTAGATTTTTGATTATAAATTTTTCTTGATGCCTGAATAATAGGTACATATATTATAATGTATGTCCTCAAATATTTGTATGCCTTATTGAGGCAGAATGTATAAAGAAACAAATTTATATTGTTACCCTCTCATTGTTACACCTGCATTCTGAACAAATAAATATTATTAATATTTTTAAGTATCATTTAATTGTATTGTATCTACGAGTATACTATTTCACCTTATTCTAAATAGGTGCATAGGAGGAAGCACCGTCCACAAACGACTAAGAACTGCTGCAGTACGGCTCCTGTGGAGCCCGGTGTAAGCAGCATACGTGCCGTGGCGCCGAATACACCCGTCTACATCTCTCGCCTGCACTACACCACAAAGGCGGAAGACATAGCAGACTACGTGCGCAAAAAGGCGAAATACATGCCGAGAGTGCAGCTGCTGGAGTCGCATCGTAATGTCAATTTCAAGGCATTTGTAGTTTGAGTAGCGAATTGCTACCTGCACCTCGTCATGGAAAAGGACTTAGCTGAAGCGCGTGGTGTTTTGTCGCTTCCGCGGACAAGTACCACCCGAACGCATAAAGACTTAGGTAAAGTGCAAGTGAAACATTACTAATATAGTTATTTAACTCTTATACTAACCCAAGTTATGTATTTATATGTATGCTAGTCTATAAGGTATTTATCTCTGTGTTTATGCGACACGAAATAAATGATTATTATTATTATTAAATGTCACTATGTCCTCTGCTAGGTACCTGACAGACTGAAAGAGTGCTTTATTCGCACATGCTGGCCCAATGTTTTATTACAAGTATTGAGCTAGTTAGAAGTACACTTAATGACTGTAATGGAATCAAAAATGTAATGTAATTTGACGACAACATTATCTGATTTGCTGCCAAAGCAATTTTGGATGGTATCCTTTTTCACCAGGCTCAGTCAAATATTACTTTATCGATCACTAGGCATAACTTGACTTTATCAAAGCAAATAAGTCTGTATACCTAATATTAGAAATGCTATGAATTTCATAGCTTTTCTAATATAAGGTATTGATACAGGGTGGAGACTTTTATTCACTCGACCATCATAAAAGATCTCGATACAAAAAACTCAACAAACTTTTATCGATCGCAGAATTTCAATAGAGCTTCGAAGGGCTATAAGGTTGTATTTTAGCCGGCGCCATTCCACAAGACAAGTGGCCGAGTGTCCTCGCTGTGGAATTGGATGTGTCCATCGTTATTTATGGGAGCACGATCTGTTCTATTCAATTGCGTATTGTATGGCCACACGAAAAATAACACTTGTGATGAAGTCGACCTGGTAAT
Source organism: Trisateles emortualis (assembly GCA_947095525.1). NCBI lineage: Eukaryota > Metazoa > Arthropoda > Insecta > Lepidoptera > Erebidae > Trisateles > Trisateles emortualis. Next base: position 16,687,680 of record OX352745.1, read on the forward strand.
ACTAAATGCACAAGTTACTTTTGAAAAATACCTAAATCTTAACAGATTTACTTATAATATTTGAAGAGTTTCCCCAAAACATACATACATACATATGAATCGAATACAGAACATCTATTTTGAAGTCCGTAAAAAAATATTTGTTTGCGTTTACACAAACAATTCAAACAGTTCCTCAGAGTAGGTACTACTTGTAAAAAAACACATGAGAGAATTCGCATAGGTAATGAAAGCATAATTGCAAATACCTGATACATGCCAATGAATAACTTTCATCCAACTTTCTTTCTTCTTCCTCCCTTTAAGATGGAGTTTTCACTCAAAAATTCTGATCATTTACAATTAAAGTAAATCCAAGGCCAAACACGGCTAGGATACGTTGTTGAATTATTAAGTTACCTTCCGGTTTCATCAATAGATCAGTTCAATGGTACCCTTTTCACCTGAAAAAAAAATCAATTTGCTTCGTTATAGTCGAGATATATCTTTACGTTTTTAAGACGTTTGTGTCGCGCATTTCACATTCGGATTTGCTTCTACTTCTTGTGGCTCTAATTGCCCCCTCTCTGTGATCTTCAATTTAATATATAATATAGTATCCAGTACCTACTAACTAAACACTTTGCTTATACATTGATAAATGGTTATCTGAGGCATAGTCTACTAAAACCTAGCTTTTTTCTTATCTATTTGCGATATTCTTATGTCAACATGTCCTCCAGCGACCCACGCTGGATACGCTTGTACAGGTTGTATAAGTCCTAAAAATAAGTATAGTTACTATTAAGTATTCTGTGGTATAGTTTTCATTAGAAAATATATAGATCAATAGTTCCCATTATCCATTAACATAATAATTAAACTTACTTACATAATGTTAGGGTCAAAGCCAGAAAAAGAGAAGAGGAGGTCGGGGTTTACTACAGCTAGGACATGATATTAGCGAGCAAGCCCGACTGGGAAAGGACCTCCACCTTACAGAAACCACAGTGAAATGACTATAGTACAGCTATGTTCCTGCGCGTGAGTACAGGTCTCTAGCGCTCATCTAGGTATGCGTTTTGAAAGAAACGTGTTTCTATCCCAGGGATATATTATGCTCTGGTGTAAAGAAATAGATCTGCAACATGAAAGTGATACCCCTGGCAAGCATCCCTAGGCTACGTAAACTGTTTAACATCAGGCAGGCCGTATGCTTGTTTGCCACCTAAGTAGTATTAAAACAAAACACTCATTGAGCAAAAAGCTATCACAATGCGTTGTGGTAACTGTAAAACATTTACATCGCGCGAAATTGGTGTTTTTGTTTAAAAAAGTTTTTAAAAAAGAATTGTATTTCGCTACGATGTTAATTCGTCACTAATCCCAAACTTTAAGTCTTTTTGCGCGATGGGATTAAACCATAAATGAATTAGGTAATTGTCATAATTTTATATTTTGAAAATTTTAAATGTTTTGTGTTATTAAAAACTATACTTAGTATTCTACCTCAAAATAGAACATAATTATACGTAATTGAAACGGTTTTATCTAGATTCAAACACTCTATACCATTAATGCGATTTGAAATGTAAATAAACCGTTCAAATACTCCAATACGAAAGCTCCAAATATAAACGCGAGTAAACAATTCAATAGATGAAAACAATCGCTTTAAATAATTACAAAGTGAGACCACGTGTTTGAGTCCCAGTTACTGCGCTATAAACAGGATTGGAGCCGCTAAGTTTTATCCACATTTTTGGAGTACCGTAAAAAGAACGTCCGTATTTAAATACATTATTAAAAACCATTATAATAGATACTTATATTTTATAAATTATAATACCATTATAATAGATACTTATATTTCGACTGCCTCGTGGCCAGTGGTCGCAGTATGCGCCTGCTGTGCACGAGGTTGTGGGTTCGATTCCCACACAGGATAAAACTTTGTGTGATCCTCAAAGAATTGTTCTGAGTCTGGGAGTATTTGTATCCGTTAATTGTATGTTTGTAAAGTCCCCCGCGACACAGAGCTTGTTCTCTAGTGTGGGAGTTGTCTTTAAAAAAAAAAAGAGATGAGCAAGTAATTGATTTAGAAATATATAAACCTATTTCGATGTGCCATTTTGGTCAAGCCAAAAATTTCGCGTACGAATAGTTCCTACTAGTTTGATAATAAAAGATTCCCGTACGAAATAATTGTAGACTTTGAGGACCGTATTAGGTGATATTTAACTTAACTCTATGACAAGTAGAGGTGACCCACTATATTGACAGTAATGGCTGTTTCTTACTTCAATCTATTTAGGATATTTTTAACAAATTTTGAGGTAAAGAACATCAAAATATTAATAAGAAAGTGCTCTTTTTATACTGAAACTTAATAGATAAGTAGTACCTAATACATAAATAGATAAGTAATAAAAACTTTTCTTAAGTCTAACATAGGCATTTCTTTAGCTTTTAGAGTAAAAATATTAAATGATGAATAGAAATACACAATTTGCATACTTTGCGGTACAATAATATAATATGGTAATGCGAAGGTAGACGACCACTTATTTTCTACAGTTTATGTTCGAATTCGTAATAAATAAGTCTGTTAAGTACTTAATATGTCATAAGTTTGGTCATGAATAAAATTTAGAGATACGGAACCCTGGTACTATTACAACTTTTCTTGCCCACTTTTGTGATCCGCCTCCGTTTATACTGGCGGTTTTATTTAAATCCATAATTTAAATGCAGATGAGCAGTAGTCAAGGACGGTTGCGGTCGTCGAAACTCTACGAATTAGGATAATTTCTGTATAAATTGTTTTATAAAGACGTTTTTAAGATATAATATTATATCCTGTGTACCTACTATACGTAAGTTTCTATTTTCTTTAACGAACATCCTAACTAATTTACACATATCACACACATTCCTTAACACACTCACTGGAACTCCCTTTTTTCTTAATACTTATTTTAAATATTCATTTTTTTTTTTTTATACTACTTGGGTGGCAAACAAGCATACGGCCCGCCTGATGTTAAGCAGTATCCGTAGCCTATAGACGCTTGCATTACCAGAGGTATCACTTGCGTGTTGCCAACCCTTTCTTTTACACCAGGGCTTTAAGATGGAAGTAACCCTGGGATAGGAATACGTTTCTTTCAAAACGCATTCCTAAATGAGCGCTGGAGACCTGTACTCACACACAGGAACACAACTTCACCGCTGTGTGTAGTCATTTGGCTGTGGTCTTCTGTAAGGTGGAGGTCCTTCCCCAGTCGGGCTTGCTCGCTAGTATGGTGCCCTACCTCTCTTAAAAACCTACTATACGTAAGTTTCTATTTTCTTTAACGAACATCCTAACTAATTTACACATACACAAACACATATTACACACATTCCTTAACACACTCACTGGAACTCCCTTTTTTCTTAATACTTATTTGAAATATTCATTATAAACAAATTGTAACTATTACTTTATTTTAATTCTTTCGATATATATAACTTTAAATACTTTAATTTTATACTTTAGAAACATTGTAGCCGAATAGATGCCCAAAATACAGGCCTAGCCTAGTTTGGGACCAATTGTAACTAAATTATTGTAAATCTGTTCTGAAAATAAAATCTCTTTATCTTTCTCTCTCTCTAATATATTATAAAGAAGGATTTGTTTTTTGTTGCGATTTAACTCAAAAAGTAAGCGACCGATTTAAAAGAATGGATTCACCATTAGAAAGCTGAATTATCAGCGGGTAACATAGGCTATATTTTATTGCAAAAAAATAACAGGATCTCTCCGAAAACTAAAATGTCCACCGCCATCCGGGACGTGCCGCTAGGAATATACCTATGCAATGTGCGATACAGAAAACAAAAGAATGAAGAAGAAAATATAGGTACTACTATAACATACTATTCAGTTTTATACTATTGACTGCCTCGGTGGTCCAGTGGCCGCAGTATGCGTCTGCTGTGCACGAGGTTGTGGGTTCGATTCCCACACAGGACAAAACTTTGTGTGACCTACAAATAATTGTTCTGGGTCTGGGTGTAATTTGTGTCCGTTAATTGTATGTTTGTAAAGTCCCCCGCGACACAGAGCTTGTTCTCTAGTGCGGGAGTTGTCTTTTTAAAAAAGAAAAAAAAAGAAAAAGTTTAAATGATCTTTTTTTTTTTTTTTTTTTTTTTTTTTTATACTACTTGGGTGGCAAACAAGCATACGGCCCACCTGATGTTAAGCAGTATCCGTAGCCTATAGACGCTTGCATTACCAGAGGTATCACTTGCGTGTTGCCAACCCATTTTTTTACACCAGGGCTTTAAGATGGAAGTAACCCTGGGATAGGAATACGTATCTTTCAAAACGCATTCCTAAATGAGCGCTGGAGACCTGTACACACAGGAACACAACTACACCGCTGTGTGTAGTCATTTGGCTGTGGTCTTCTGTAAGGTGGAGGTCCTTCCCCAGTCGGGGAATTCTGCTCTAATTTAGGCCAGAAATTTCACCATGCCTTACTCTTACTATTCTGATTTGTCTGCACTAGTGACTAACTCACGATTTCACAAGTAATATTTTAGTCCCGTAGATTGGATATTTACACAACCAATTTGGAAAATGATACCTATTTAAATAACATACCATAGAGATTATCAATTAATATACTAGTATTTTAAGTATTCTTTAACAGATCCTCACTAGTCATATAAAGGTATGAAGTAATAAAATAACTTTCAAAGAAATGAATCATGTGTTCTTATGCTTCTGCAAAGTTTAAATAATAAATGCGTGGTGAAAATAAACACTCTGCGCGTGCACTCAATGCCACGTCCCTTGATGCGCGCGCAGAGAGTTTTTCATATAAATAAAAAGACGCCGCCTAGCCAACTGCTTCACTCTGAATTGTCTACCTAAAGCAAATAGACAGCCTACCCTAACATTAAATTGTTTAAAGTAATTAGTGTTGACAAGTTAATATCACTTTCAAACGATATAACTTCGAAAACTTAGTGAATTGAATGACATAAGTTATGTTTGTATTCTCGACGTAGGGTTTATTATAGTCAAGTTCAGCGTAATACCGATGTATATATATATGTATATAGTGATGAGTTTCTGTGTGAGGAGACTCGGGCGAATATTATTATGTAAAGTATCGTAATTTCAATAAATGGTGTCATGTAGTTAAATAAACATTTATCTTTAAGTATGAATGCTTGCTTACTGAATTAAAAGAGCAGTAGGTAGGCAAGAGAGGTAGGGCACCATACTAGCGAGCAAGCCCGACTGGGGAAGGACCTCCACCTTACAGAAGACCACAGCCAAATGACTACACACAGCGGTGTAGTTGTGTTCCTGTGTGTGAGTACAGGTCTCCAGCGCTCTTTTAGGAATGCGTTTTGAAAGATACGTATTCCTATCCCAGGGCTACTTCCATCTTAAAGCCCTGGTGTAAAAAAATGGGTTGGCAACATGCAAGTGATACCTCTGGTAATGCAAGCGTCTATCATATCAACCCATAAAGTACTGTCAAGCGTCTGCTTGTTTGCCGGTGGGCCGTATGCTTGTTTGCCACCCAAGTAGTATAAAAAAAAGGTACGTAAAAACCAATATTTTTTAAAGGAGCTATCTCTCCTCACAATGGTATAGATGAAAAAAAAAACTATTTACATCTAGAAAAGGAAGACTAATATAATGAACAATATTTTTTTTTCAAGATACTTACTTTTTTTTGTAAAGGGGAAATGCTTTACGCATACCGCCCGTCCGGGGAAGCGAGGCGGTTATGTTGGACTCTCCGGCCTAAAGATGGTAGGCGGCCGGCATACCGACTAAACTCCTCCTGTGCACCAACACCCGCTTGCACGGGTGGACCACCGGAACGTCAGTGGTCGACCCAGCGGCTGCCTGCTTTACGTGGGCTCCATCCCCTGTGACAGTGTCCGGGCGCACCGAGGACACTGTCCCTCCGCGGAAGCCTCCCATGCAGCCTCACTATGACGGCATCAGGCGCTTGTAGGCGCGCCCAGTTCGCCGGGGCGACGGATCAGATCAGCGAGGAGACTTTCCTCTCTGATCCACTCTGCCGCCTCCTATTGCGAGATGATGTAATGAGCGTGATGATGAAGAGTGCGACCGCCGTCCACTCCTTGTCGCTGATGACCATGGACCGTGCCGCAGCCGGCAGCGACAGGTCTTCACCGATGACTGCGACGAGGTCCCGGCGCTGCCCCGCCCAAGTCGGACACGACTCGAGCGTATGCTGCACCAAGTCATCGTCGTAGTCGCAGTGGTGGCAGACCTTCAAGATATTACCTAGTCCAAGTACCTACCTGTAGCTCAGCAAGGCATAAGTTGCCACCTTAGCTCTGTTATTGCAAGTGTCCATAGGCTTCTGTAACAGCTTACCAGCAGGTCAATAGATAGGTATGTTTTTACATTATGTTACTATTTTTTTATAATTTTTTTTTTTTTTATACTACTTGGGTGGCAAACAAGCATACGGCCCGCCTGATGTTAAGCAGTATCCGTAGCCTATAGACGCTTGCATTACCAGAGGTATCACTTGCGTGTTGCCAACCCATTTTTTTACACCAGGGCTTTAAGATGGAAGTAACCCTGGGATAGGAATACGTATCTTTCAAAACGCATTCCTAAATGAGCGCTGGAGACCTGTACTCACACACAGGAACACAACTACACCGCTGTGTGTAGTCATTTGGCTGTGGTCTTCTGTAAGGTGGAGGTCCTACCCCAGTCGGGTTTGCTCGCTAGTATGGTGCTCTACCTCTCTTAGTACTATTTTGTTTCATGAACATAAAGTTTACAATTTATTTGTAAGTAGGCTAGAGCGCACTGTTTATTTAAATTATTTAAATATCTGCATGTCTTCCCACAGCAGCATGTTGTAAGCCATGACAGAGATACTCCCATCTTAAAGCCTTGGTGTAAAATAAGGGGTTGTCAACACGCAAGTGATACCTCTGGTATTGCAAGCGTCCATAAGCTAGGGTAACTGCTTAACATCAGTCGGGTCAAATAGTATTAAAAAAATAACCTTACCAAATCAAATTTATTTGCTATACAAAGGTTTACAAAAATATGATGTAAATAGTTATTAGTTAGACCTCTATGCTCTACCTTGCAGGCATGCAAATAGTGAATTATTATAATGATTGCTTCTATAAATTGAATAAAAAAATATTAAACTGTACATGTAATCATTTTAAATATAGATATTTAAAATGATTATGATGCATGTGCAATTACATTACAATTACACATAAATAATTTCAATGTTTAACTAAATACTAATAATAATATAACAATAGTTAACTTAAAATCCTACTAATATTATCAACGGGAAAGTTTCTAAGAATAGATGGATGGATGGATGTTTGTTACTCTTTCCTGTAAAAACTACTGAACAGATCTGGCACAGAGATAGCTTATGGTCTGGAATAACACATAGGCTACTTTTTACAGCGATAACCGAAATCTTCACGGGCGTAGCCGCGGGCAACAGTTAGTAATACATAAAGCAAAATAATTATTTCTTAACTCGAATATTTATCATTAAAAAATAATTTATTGAATGGTAACATTTATTGATTAACAGTCTGATCAAATTTCTTTTTAAAATGTGTACACTTTTATTTTTTAATATACGAGGTATTTTATTATATATTTTTACAGCCATACATAATATATTTTTCTTTAATAGTGCGATAATATCCTTTCGCATATAGCTGAGTTTTATATTGACTTCTTACAGGTAAGATTCCAGAGGAATTTCTTACCACGTACGATTAGGCTGTGGAATGAGCTCCCTGCCGAGGTTTTCCCAATAGACTATAGCATGGGGTTCTTCAAGAAAGGAGTTATAATTTTTAAAGGGTCGGCAACGCGTGAGTGGCACCCCTGGTGTTGCAAACGTCCATAGGCTACGGTACCTGCTTACCATCAGGCGGGCCGTATGCTTGTTTGTCACCTTGGTAGTATAAAAAAAAAGGTCTAGTTCTTGTTTCTGACAATGTAGTGAATACCATTCTTATTACCTGCATAATGCATGTTATTATTGGCGTTTTGCTAATTTGACTGTATCATTTGAATAGTCTTACCACAGATAATATAATAGTCTTAGATAGATAGATAGATAGATAGATAACTCTTTATTGTACACCAAAAAACATATTGCTTACATAGTTTTGCTTATATAGTAATGCACAATGGGCGGCCTTATCGCTAAAAGCAATTTCTTACAGGCAACCTTAGGATGGACAGAAATGATAGATAAAGATATTTGTAGAGTGAGCAGTTTGGTGTTGCTAGTAAAGGGAAATATATATTTACATAGGTATCCAATACTTACCTATAACTAATATACTAATACTCATAAGTACTTACATAAATAAAATTATATACAACTATATAAATACATTTTATTGATACATATAATATATAATGTAATTATATACAAACATATATGGACATAAAAACTACTGAGAAAGGTAATGTCTGTAATATGTTTAGTTATACAGTAGAAGCAAATACTAGAACAGAACTTATTAAGCTCCACACGTCACAAAGAGACTATTGCTCAATATGTTCACCCCAGGGTACATAAGCTACCACAGCGAACATCACTTTGTTCACACCGCTCAAACGGTTAATATCCTGATGCGGCACGCCATTATATCCTGTTTCATTGCTAAAACCAACTTAATTGGCACACGGCGGATATTGAAGTCGTAAAAAGTGTTTTAAAAATCTTCTGGCTGCAATCTAACGTACCATTTATCTACTATTAATATTTATTTACACTTACTATTATACATACACATACTATATAATACATATATAATACGTATAATTTAATAGCAATTTACAATTAAGTACAAGAATTTGGAATTCCGCTACACTCACATAGTTATAAAGGTTCTGCGAGAATACCCGCGTTGTGGTCCAGGCCACAACATTAGAGCTGACGCAGGGACCTTATTTGATTTTTTACATTAAGTTTTATGATGAAATGTAGTAATTGTTAGTTTAATTGTAATTATGTAAGAGCAAATATTTTTTTTTCTTTCTTTCTTTCTTTCTTTCTTTCTTTCTTTCTTTCTACCAACCAAGTGTTGGGTCCCGCGTACCTATTTTAACACAACTGACATCTATACTTCTAATATATAAAATTCTCGTGTTCGACTTTGAACTCCTCTTAAACGGCTCGACCGATTTTCGTGAAATTTTGTGTGCATATTGGGTAGGTCTGAGAATCGGATAACATCTATTTTTCATCCCCCTAATTGTTAAGGGTGGTCCACCCCTAATTTTTTTATTTAATTTTATGGACAAGTTTTTTTGTTTTTATTTTTTTGTGATTCAGCATTAAAAAATACATACAACTCTTAATTTTTACCCCTCTACCTTCAACCCCTAATTTTTAATTACGATATTACTATTTTAGTAGCAAAACAACGTTTGCTGGGTCAGCTAGTAATATTATAAAGCTGAAGAGTTTGTTTGTTTGGTTGAACGCGCTAATCTCAGAAAGTACTGGTTCGATGAGAAAAAATCTTTTTTTGTTGAATAGTGCATTTATCCGGGAAGGCTAAAGGCTATATAACATCACGCTATGATCTACAGGAGCGGAGCAGTAGTGAGATATGTTGCAAAATCGGGGAAAATGTTCGCTGACGAAGTCGCGGGCGACCCCTAGTCTATAATAATTTCAAATGAAATTTGTATGAAAATTTTCTTTTTGTTATTATTATTACTTTTCTACATACATTTTATGATTTTAAGAGAAGTAGGGCACCATTCTAGCAAGCCCGACTGGGGAAGGACCTCCACCTTACAGAAGACCACAGTCAAATAACTACACACAGTGGTGTAGTTGTTTTCCTGCGTGTGATTACAGGTCTCCAGCGCTCATTTAGGGAAACGTTTTGAAAGAAACGCATTCCTATCCCAGTGACTTCATCTTAAAGCCCTGGTATAAAAAATGGGTTCGCAACACGCAAGTGATACCTCTGGTATTGCAAGCGTCCATAGGCTTCGGTAACTGCTTAACATCAGGCGGGCCGTATGCTAGCTATCTCTTTAACTTCGTTAATAGATATACTAGGTATTTCCTATATTTTTTCACGTAGCCAAAAACAACCGTTAAGATGGAACCAGGGGACCATAACAACAAAACTTTCAGCAAGACTTACAAAAAATAGCAATTTAAAGCATAATATTTTGCAAACGGATCCATAAATTGAATAATGATTTTCACACGCAATCTTGAATGACCTATGACGATAGTTCACACGATGGGATAAATGTTAAAAACAAAACACTAAAGAGCTTAAGGAAAGAACCCTAAAGATTATTTTTTACAGATAAAATTTCTACTTTGTCGGAATAATTAATATGTATCCGTATGCCAAATTACACCTTTTTGGTACTAAAAGTTTCTGAGCTGAGCGGCGGTTGACTACGGAACCCTAAAAACGGAAAAACGGGTTCATAAAATGAACTGTGACGTAATGACATTTCTAGGTTTAAAATAACACGCTGCTATGCTATATGTGACTCTATGTAACTTATAACTGAAAATAAATGTAGCCTACTTAAAAACGAACTTAATTCAACTTTAAAGTCTTGTAGCTTATCTTCATCCTTACAATTATACTTGTAGCATAAAATAAAGTAATTAAATAGTTAAAATTATTTCCCTTCAACTTTTTTACTTCGAATGCACCTTTCTTTATCTCTTGGTTGACTGGTAGAGAATGCCTTTGGCATTAAGTCCACCAATGTACCTTCTTATGTTTATGTAGTTAAATAAATAATAGTAGCTTACCGCATTTGTTTTGATGCGGTTCTTACTAAGTATCATTTCGGGATTTTCTTCCGGAAGATTTATATGTATGATACATGCATATTATAAGAGAGATCTGAAACAACCAAAGCGAATCTTTTGTAAGTGTGTATGTCACTGGACTCCTCGTAAACGGCTGGGCCGATTTTAATAAAATTATTGATGTGTTTGTTTATTTCCTCCACTAAAAGCATTAAAATATTTATAACATTCTCTTTTTTGGAGATCAGTTAAAAATAATTATGTTTATGAATCAGCAACATAGCAACAGAGCTTTGAAAATCCTTGTGGTAATAAAAGTAAAATAATTTAAATGAGTACTTATACCTATATCTTGAATTCAATAAACGTTTTTTCATGATGTGACAGAAAATGTTTGTAAACATTTTCTAACATAAAAACATTTACTCACAAATGTTATCAATTGTTACATTTTGTTAGGAACTGTTACATGTTATAAGTGCTCCTACACTAATAGAAAATGTTTACTAATGTTTACTAACATTTTACTAAAGTTTACAAACAAAAACACATGTTTTAATTTGTTAACTTAACGTTACTAAACATTTTCTAACATGAAAACATTTTTTAACATTTGTGAATTAATGTTTGCTAACAAATGTTTACTAACGTTACTAAACATTATATAACGGCAATGTGGGAGCACCATAAAATAAATAAAATAACAAATTAATAAGTTTTCTTCGATTTTCGATTAGGTAATCGTTTTGCCTAGGTTTTCTCAGGATCGAGAGTTGTGGAAGACCTTGGGGGAGGCCTATGTCCAGCAGTGGACGTCTTTTGGCTGAGATGATGATGATGATATGTTTTGCCTACTCACATAATATCACACCCATGTCGACGAGCGTATATTGTTTGTATAGGTACCTAATACCCTGTTGCATGGGATATTTACTTTTTTTTTTTTTTTTTTTTTTTTTTAATTTTTTTAACTTTAAACTTAAATATATTTATTTCATATGAGTTTAGCTTCTACATACCTATAACCTGATTTAAACTTTACCGAAAGCTAGTGGATTTTCAATTATATTTAATTTGGCCTCTACGACGATTCGAAGGCATTAAACTAGCGGTGTAATAAAATAGGGTCTTTAAGGTCCCAAGAGCGAAGGCCGGCAACTCCCGCACTCCATATAAATTTTCACATCGCATTACGGTGGGGTGATAAAAATTCCGTGCTTTGGGACCGATACCTATCCTCTGTTACATAGATCATGCTAATAATTCAGAGACTTGCCAATTTCTTATAATTATATAATTCTCTTAATTATATAAGTCTGGAAGAGATCGCTTATAGCGACCGCCCATTGTACATACTGTTCGATGTATTTTATTGATTTCTTGCCTGTATTTTTAACATTTGGTGTACAATAAAGCATATTTATTATTATTAATTCTTTGTATATTTAGCTAGGGGCCCGCCCCGGCTGCGCACGGGTTATACATTTGTTGAATAAAAAAAATCCCATCTTTTTGGGTACTCTAACTTTTTACACCCCGATATACATGAAACTTTGTTTTTAATCAGAAGTGGGTATATGAAATTTTGTGCTTTTTACTTTAAAAAGACGAACTTCGATACAATCGATGACTGCCTCGGTGGTCCAGTGGCCGCAGTATGCGTCTGCCGTGCACGAGGTTGTGGGTTCGATTCCCACGATGGACAAAACTTTGTGTGACCCACAAAGAATTGTTCTCAGAGCTTGTTCTCTAGTGCAGGAGTTGTCTTTTTAAAATAAAAAGAAAATAAAGAATCGTTCATCCATTATTTTATCCCTTTAGGGTTTGGAAATTTGGGAACACTCCGATACGGTTATATATTTATTTTTAACCTGAACCAGGTGTATGAAATTTCATACTTTTACTTGAAAATGATAGGACGTCCATACCATTTATCCTTTATTTTAACCCTTTACGTGTAAAATTTAACTTATTTATCAAACAATACAATCGATAGTGTGTGTTTGACTTTATTTGTGCAATGTATTTAATGCATGCTAGCGAAAATACCTAATAAAAGACTTTTCTGCTGTCTCTGTGGTCAACTAACCTGTAAAAATAGTCAATTCAATATAAATATTTACGGTACCGTAACCGTTTTATAGGTGTAATAAAATCACTTGGTACCGCACTAAATTGGCGGGGAATTACCCCTTTTCGCGGGACTCCGTGGTAAGGCTAATGTTTGTCGCGCTGATAACCAACTACTACACTTTATGGATACTTAAATTGAAACATGTGGCTGCTGCTCCAACACATGAATTGTCCCTAGAGCTCTACATTTTTGTTTTGATATAAATTAAACGAAATTTATTATTTTTGAATTGATTCCGTGTGGTGACGGATTAAGAATACAAATGTCACCAACCCCTTCCATCCCGAGGGTGTCGTAAGAGTCGACTAAGGGTGTAAGTCTAGCAGACAATATCCCCTGCAAGAAACAAAACCCTATACCAACCCGTCTGGCTAGCGTGGTATAGTAGGCTAATATCCCACCAAATGATTGGAGGAGACCCGTGCCCAGCAGTGGGACATTTATGGGTTGATATGATGATATTTGTTTTTGACGCATCTCACAGCGCAAGCACTAAATACAGTATTAGGAATCGGTTTTATCGAAACCTATTACCGGTGAAGAGTAATAACAATAGTAATCAAATAGACCGAACTTCAGCAGACACCGTTTTTGGAAGATACACATACAGCCTAGAGAAAAAGTAAGTGCAGATGTATAGGCCCCTTAATCCTTTGTCTAGCCATCTAGACAGGCTTAGAAAGCCCACACCCTATGCCTAACATAATACGAACAGATTACGAACACAACGTATAAATTATGGGTCACTCAATGTCTTCCGTGGACACAACCAGGTACATATTATCAGCAGGATATACTTAATAATTTATTATAATGTGTATTTATTTCTTTTACGTACTCGTATAGTCTGTATAAGGTACTTTTTACGCTGTGTCAAGAAGTAATTAATAACCTTCCAATTTTAATGTAACAACTTTTCTTGTTAAAATTATATTAGCAGGCGGAGAAATCGGCGTAGATACAATGACTTGCTTTTATGGAGGAATGGCCGCGTTTTGTTTAGCTGAGGTACCAGATACAAAACAGTAAGGAAGTGCGATTTTATTGTCTGTAGGACAGCTTAGCAGTATATTAAGTACAAGTTGTGCCCACGGTTTTGTCTATGTGTATGTCAGAGTTGAAATTAGTCGGAAAACATGTTTATTATTTCTTCCTTTAGTCCTATTATTTATTTTGTGTTTCAGTGCAGCTTTACGATAGCTTTTTCTTATTTCAAACAAGCTGACCCTTTTTATCGTTTTTTGTTTTAATTTTCTTTTATACGAACCTATATATACGAATATAATAAACAAAAAAAAGAATATATAATTTGGTGCAGTCGATCGGAAGTTAAGCACGTACATACATTTGGGGAGTTTTTGTATTATTTATATAGATATAGATACATATTGGTTTGACGTTTAAAATCTTCTATTATGTATTTATTTATTTCAAACTTTTGCACAGAAAATGTGCATTATTTACGAGTCATTCTTTGGGTGATGCAGAGAGAAAACTATATAGGTGCTTTAAGCCGTAGAACTATACCTACTATAATGTAACTATTTATGCATAGAAACAGCATAACAGAAAGAAATATAATATGGCATATTATAATAAAATACATAACACAGAAGCTAGCAGTACTTTCAGAGAGGCTCGCAGGATAACATCACGCGGACTCGTTGGCGAAATTTGCAGACACTTTGTTATTCAGATTTGTAATAGCGGTATCAAAGGGCGAGTGTTTGCATTTATCTTTGACACAGGGTTGCCTAAATATGGGGAAGAATATATATATTTATGTGGATTTTGGATAATATGGAGCCGGTAAGAGCACAAGTCGTAATCTGACTATTCATACCGTGGATACATCTAAGCAAAGCGTGTAATCACCCAATGGCAAAAAAGGAATTACAAATTAATTATTGAAATAAATTTATGAAAGTTTATGATTATTAAATATTTTTAGCATTTTTGCTATGCAATCAGCTCAAATATACTTAAATATTAAAGCAATGTGAAAAAAGACGAGCCCGGAGCAGGACTCGAACCTCCGCCTCTCGGGTTCCGGCCCAGCGCACTACCAACTGTGCCAAGTTTATAAAGTTTAGCCATTGTTTTTACAGATACAAAAAGTACAACTAAGGTAGGTTAAATTTCATATATTTAAAACTAGGGGTCGCCCGCGACTTCGTCCGCGTAGTAATTTGGCACGTACATTTCCCCGATTTTGCAATATATCTCACTACTGCTCCGCTCCTATTGGCTCCTGGATAAATTCACATAATAGTACCTAGTAGTAGTAACCTATTCAACAAAAAAAATATTTTTTCTACTCGAACTAGTACTTTCTGAAATTAGCGCGTTCAACCAAACAAACTCTTCAGCTTTATAATATGAGTACCAATAGATTTTAACCAAATTTGTATTTAACTTGGTTAAAATTTTAAACGTATGAAATTTTTAAACTCTTAGTCGTTAAATAGATCTGAGGAGGCGTTTTCATATTTTGTTTGTATTACCTACATTGAAAGGCTACAAGTTTATCTTTATTTTAAAACTATCATGTTTAATGTCTGCCACTCTACGTAATGTGTGGTAAATATGCCCAATTTATTTATAAATCAGCCTAAGGAACCCTTAGTGCATCAGTTAAACAAGAACTTGCCTGGATTTTTAATTAAATCCGAAATCCTTAAGGGACAACCCTGGGACTGCAGACAGTCTGGTCGCTTGAGGACTGTTTCAATTTTCCATCGAAACTATATGGTTCAGTCGGCTGATGAATATTATTACTTTGTAAATTTATTAAGTGCTTTGATATGTTAGCGAAGTTATTTTTTTGCATAAAATGAGTAACTCAAGATTTAGTTAATGAAATACACTACAGTTTTTTTTTAAATTCGGTACTGTTTCTAGTCTTGAAACACATCATGTGTTTCTTTTCAGTATACGTTAATAATGCATATTTCTTCTTGTACTAAAATATTTACAGTTCTTAAAAAAAAGGAAAAAATAAATAATAATATAATTATATACATAGAAAATACACGAAAAACGGGAGGGACTGCTTAGTAGGCGTCATAAAATTCCTCCGCATCGACGTCTGCTGGACACGTGCCCAGAAGACTGGCAGCATTGCCACGTTGAATGGCAATGCTTATTCTTTGAGCCAAAAATAAGCCAGCCCTCTGGTCACGTGAAGCCTCGATTAAACGCTTCGACAAATCTTTAAAAAGACCGCGAGCACTTGCACCCCACGGCCCAAGCGTTTCGACTCCAAACGGCTCAAACACATAATCTCCGATGAGATTATTGTATTTGCGCCGCTTGAGAGTCTCCGCGGATGCAGCAGCAGCACCAGCACAACCTGCTGTACTTGGAAGATGAGATGGCGCAAGGGTGTCGACACATGTTGCGTCCCACACCAAAGGCCTACCCATCTTCCATGGCAGTAAAGACATACCATCAGGTCTCTTACCATCGTTGCGTACCAAACCATTGGGTTCTAGTACAGCTGGAACGCCAGCGGTGACAAGAGCACGTCGGAGTATATCGTTAAGGTTGGCGTGCCGGGATATACGGCCTGCACTCCTGCTGCATGACAGGCCGTGGTGTCCAAGGCTGTCGACGGCTTCACCACAGCAACATCTATGCGGAGAAACAGAAGGAGCACCTAGGCGAAGGCAAGTAGCCATACGGAAGGTAGTATCGTCCAACATGGTACCTATGTTGGGCGATGGAAGTGCTTGAAGCCAGAGGCCCGACTCCCATTCTCCCACAGCCAGCAAACGAGCGCGCTCAGCAGGACTGGTAGATGAAATAATCAGTTTATCTCTAACCATCCTGCAAAGCGGCCCGTCCCACTGTCTCTGAGAAAAAGGGTTAGTGGGTAACTCAGTGTTGGGTACAGTCATTTTCCAAGCATTAATGGCATCGGTCTTACATGGCACATCAGAACTAACCAGTGTGGAAGCTAGAATTTTCCTGGTTAGTTCTTCCGTGCTATGAACCGAGGACAAAAATGCTGGTAAACTAACATCGGCAATTTTGCGAACGCCGAGCCCGCCCAAGCGAACTGGTAAGGACGCTTGAAGCCAGGCTCGATCGTTCAAGGCCACATTAAGAATTTTGCTCATAGTGTTGTAAATAATTTGGTCCATTTTGCCTAAAAGTGTTAGATGTTTCCAAAACGGGACCGATCTTAGGGCATGTGTAAATTTGGGAACGAAGAGGCAGTATCTAATAATGGTAAAAGCCGAATGTATATTAATTTTGAGTAGTCGGTCTGAAACTTCACAAAAATTTTGTACTTTTTCTTCTATGTATGAATCAAAAGCGTCTTCAAAAACTGGGGATCCAAGGAGGCAAAGGGAAGATTTCTCAAGAATTTTGATATTTGGTGCCAAAGTATTAAATTTTGATAAAACCGAAAGTTTGTCTTTAATTTTGTCACTGATATAAATCTCGCATTTACTTGTGTTAAGCTCTAGTCCAATGGAATTAAATTTATTTTTTATGTAAGCCAAATCTTGAAAAACTGTCTCTACATTGCCTCCTAGTGTTCCATCATCTAAATACCAGATATTAAATTTTGAATTAATTTTTTCGATGATGGGATGAATCGCTAGGCTGAAAATAACTGGCCCAAGAGGATCACCTTGTTGACAACCAACTGATGATTCCAAAAGATGCTTCTTGTATAATAATTTTGATGGGTACCTATAACATTGATAAAGAAATTTGAAAATTTGTGGTGTCTCCAATTTTGCCTGTGTCAACAAGGTGTCCCTATTCACCGAGTTAAAGGCATTCTTTAAGTCAACCTTTAAGATGACCTCACCGTCACCACAGTCAAGGTACGTTGACAAGGCATGTATGGCAGCCTCACAACCCCCTCTTGAACCGAAGCCCAGTTGCAGGGGTTGAAATTTATTGGCTAAAGCTATGCTGTAAAATTTACAGCATAGCTTGGCTGCCATACGCCTGTAAGTACACCCTACGGCAATGGGACGAATGCCACCATCTTTTTTCCGTAGGGCGCATAGATTAGCGCCATACAGAATATCGATGATGCCATCGTGTACACTGCCGGCGAGCATAAGGTTCATTAAAGCCGTAAGCTCCTTCAGGAGTGCATCCCCAGCTTCCCCGGCGCCCGAACACAACAGATCTTTTAGATGCTGTGGTGTTAAGCCGTCGAGGCCACCGGCAGATCCACTCCGGAAAGAGCCAACGGCAGAAAGAACGTCCTTGGCTGTGACATTTAGGCAATCTGAATCAATGTCAGATGGCTCTGGGAAGGTAAGGCCATCGGCAGGCGCCGGATGTTTGCTCTGCAAACCAGCAAGGGTATCTGGAGAGCACGGCGCCACCACATCGCTGCTAAATAATAACCGGGAAGCCCCCCTTATATCACCTTCTCTCAATTTGGATTCTACATAATATGAAAATGAGTTTTTTTGTCTAAAAGGAAATTTTGACTCTAATAGGGTTGTAGAAATATAACAATTTTCTTTAATTTGTGTCGTCAGTGACTTTTGAGAGGCCTGGTCTTTTTTAACATGTAGAATCCTATATGGGAAGGTGATTAATTGTTCCCAAGCTGTGCTTGAGTTCTCCCGGACGACAAGACTTATGCAGCGAGCCAAATTTTGGGCTACTGTAGGTCTCGCGCCGCGGGGAACTCTCCTAAGGATCGGAATTGAATTTTTTAAACTAGCCAGATATTGCCAAAAGGGAATTTTGTCAGTGGCGTCCGTTAAAACCGCTGTGTGTGTTGTGGGGCTAGAAAATACATTTTGGGATTTATGAACTCTACCAAAATGGATTTTCAGGCCCCGCACGCCTTTAAAGAAACGAGCTTGGGAACAATGAGGGCAACGCACTAGGTCATTAGAGAATGTGGTAGGTTGACTACGAGCACTTACCTCCACATCGCTACTGCTGCCACTGCAGTCCTGGCTCATAAATTTGGTTGTTACACTTATAACTATGTAATAGATATAATAAAATTGAAAAAAACACAAAAAACACAGATTTCACACATTGTCACTAATCAAAATGTCATGTCTTGTGTCCATGGCGACGGGGCGTCGCCCTGGTACCGGCTTCGCGTCCTTTCTGTCGCCCGTCTTGTCTTTGTTGGTTGTAAAAACTCTTGACAGCTAAATCTGAGGTCGTGGGTTCGTATTCAAAGATATCTATTTACACGATGGATGACGAAAATTATTAATTTATCAAGTCAATAAATTACAATTCTAGGTATAAGACGGACATACGATAAAATATTTAAGTACGCAGTATTATATTTTTATTTGTTAGTTTAACTGAAATATCATCTCCTCTTGTGATCAGCGAATTATTATCACGCCACAATACAAAATTCTTCCGCAGCGTAATCGTAATATTTAGAGTTTTTTATATATTTATACATATTTATACATATTTATTTAATCTTCGTAAATATGATCATGTCTCGTCCCATCGTTCAGAGTTAAAGTGGTTACCCATACGACAACGTCGTGATCTGCGAGCACTTACTACCTTATTTTCGTTTCTTCATTCTCCTACCCCTCCAAGTTATTTAACCTCTTACTTCCAATACTTATGTTCAGTACATGATAGAGAACTTCGCTCATCCCATAATCTTCTTCTTACATGTCCCTCACACACAACTGATTTTGTTCATTCTTCTTTCTTTATACAATCTGTCCTACTCTGGAATGCGCTCCCTCGTGAAGTTAGGATGGCCACCAACCGCTACACTTTCAAATTGAAAGTGCGAGACCTCTTTATTGATAAACTGGCAAAATCATCACTTCAGATACGTTAGTATGTATATATATATTTATTTATGAATATCTATTTAGTAATATTATATATATATATATATATAGTATTAAGATTGTATTAGCACTTTTATTCGTTTAAACCAATTATATAATTATTATTATAATGTAAAGTATATTGTTTCTGATCTTCTGTTAATTTTTACATCTTGCACCTACTACGTTCATCTCTGCATCACCCAATGGTTGGCTGGTAGAGAATGCCTATGGCATTAAGCCTTCCTTTGTACATTACTGTGCATAAATTATTAAATAAATAAATAAATAAATAAATATAATTAATTTAATCTTTTGAAATTTTGCAAGACTTGTCTTCTTAACATTTTTCGTTTTTTACCTATAGTACTTATGTGTCGGAAGCAAACATAATATTTAAAAGCAGTTGTCGACTGATAGCATCCACTACAATAGAAAATTTTCAGAATACCCCTAAATACAATACATCCGTTGGACTGTTGATATAACTACCCCAATATATTTTTTGCTTTTAAATGTAGATATGACTTATTTCTAGTAAGTTTAGCATTTTTCTTACATGTTCAGTGTAAGGGCTCTTAACAAAACATGGAAATTAGTATTGTGAAACTTATCTAACGTTCTATATTTTTTGGATTATAAAATCTATAATTTAATATATACTACTACTACTTCCTCGACCGATTTCGGAACTCCGTTCTGATTCAACCATTGCTGCGGACTGTACACGATGTACTACAGTCATTTACCTATAGTTTAATTTGAACTAAAGATGTGATAAGAGAGTGGAGTGCCGGAACATTGCCGGAAAATTTTGTATTTACTGACAACATTAGTATATTAATTCAAGTGTGAATCTTTGTTTGTCTGTCTAAATCTAGATGCAACAGTTTTTATCCAGAAGCGATGCGTTAATGAATGACAGTTTATAATAACAACTACTTGTATGTTTGATGAAAATGCTTTCAGCAGTTTGAATTCATAGAAGCGTTAGTGTGGTTACTTTGCGGCAACCCAAAAAAACTCATTATTGTTTTTTAATTACCTACATTAATAATAATTATTGAAAACCCCACAATGTACTAACTTTGAAAATACTAATTGTAACTTTACGCACGCATCACAAGCTGTCAGTATGTAACATCTTTTATTTTGTAGAGTGGAAATGCTTTACGCATACGGCCCCACCCGAGGATGCGAGGCAGTTATGTCGGACTCTCCGGCCTAAAGGCGGTAGGCGGCCGGCATATCGACTAAAACTTTGCACCTACAAACCCACCTTCACGGGTGGATCACCGGAACCTGATATAACATCAGTGGTCCATCCAGCGGCTGCGGGCTTCATCACCAGTGACAGCGTCCGGAAGCACCGGAGACGCTGTCCCTCCGCAGAAGTGTGAGGCTCAATTTTTTTTTTTTTTTTTTTTTTATACTACTTGGGTGGCAAACAAGCATACGGCCCGCCTGATGTTAAGCAGTATCCGTAACCTATAGACGCTTGCATTACCAGAGGTATCACTTGCGTGTTGACAACCCTTTTTTTTACACCAGGGCTTTAAGATGGAAGTAACCCTGGGATAGGAATACGTTTCTTTCAAAACGCGTTCCTAAATGAGCGCTGGAGACCTGTACTCACACACAGGAACACAACTACACCGCTGTGTGTAGTCATTTGGCTGTGGTCTTCTGTAAGGTGGAGGTCCTTCCCCAGTCGGGCTTGCTCGCTAGTATGGTGCCCTACCTCTCTTGAAATCTCAATTGCCCCAGTCTTTCCGTAGCCTTACTATAGCGGCATCAGGGATTACGCACGCGTCACACGCTGTCACGGTATGACACACCTACCACAACAATAGTACGAATATATAAATCCGCACTAGTTATTCTTGTAAATTAAAGTGAAAGTGACTTGATATGTTAAAGGGACTTTCTGGAGAAAATGACATAGTGTGAGAGTGATGAAAGTTTTAAAGATGACATGACGCTGTGCGTTAAAACCATTAAAACAAAAACCATCATAATTCTATAATTACAAATAAACTTAATAGTCCTATATATGTAGGTATATAGAGGGCCTTTTTCGCCAACAAACTGCTCTGACCCTCTAGACAAGTGGCATAAACGGTAGTCGAATCGAAAAGTCAAAAAAGCAAATGTATGGAATTTGACGTGAGTCTACGATATAATGTCGTAAACTTACATCAAATCCAATACATTTGCTTTTTTGACTTTTCTATTCGACTATCGCTTATGCCACTTGTCTAGAGGGGCTGCAGTTTTGCTAATTAGTTTAGGTTTATTAAGTTGTATTTTTTGGATAACAATAAAAAATAATACCGAACAGTACTTAGCAGCTCGAATACTAAGCTTAGCCCTTTGTCTCGAATGCTCTGAGAGGTGTAGCAGAGATACGTCCTTGTGTCCCGTCTACACACACCCGCTCATTATTTGTACCCATCGTAGCATGAAGCTCGCGCCGTTGCGCCGACTCATACCTCATGTTGTAAACCTTTGGGTCAGGTTTTAAGAGAGGTAGGGCACCATACTAGCGAGCAAGCCCGACTGGGGAAGGACCTCCACCTTACAGAAGACCACAGCCAAATTACTACACACAGCGGTGTAGTTGTGTTCCTGTGTGTGAGTACAGGTCTCCAGCGCTCATTTAGGAATGCGTTTTAAAAGAAACGTATTCCTATCCCAGGTCTACTTCCATCTTAAAGCCCTGGTGTAAAAAAAAAGGGTTGGCAACACGCAAGTGATATCTCTGGTATTGCAAGCGTCTATAGGCTACGAATACTGCTTAACATCAGGCGGGCCGTATGCTTGTTTGCCACCCAAGTAGTATAAAAAAAAAAAGGTTTACACAGTTTGTTTTATAGTATTTAATTTTTGTGTTTTCGTTTGTATTTACATTGCAAATAGATGACTATAAAATTCAAGGCAGCTTCAACCGGCCAACCTGTGATTACGGTCGGTATTGTTGTATTAAAATCTTCTTAATTTTTTAAGGGATAGATAGTATTACTGCTCTTGTCTGGCTAGTCCTATTTGAGCAGCTAATCCTTACTAATATTATAAATGTGAAAGTTTATGAGAATTGATGGATGGATGGATAGATGAATGGATGGATGGATGGATGTTTGTTACTCTTTCACGTAAAAACTACTGCCAGACACAATACAAACAATTGTGCTTATCACACAAATATTTGTCCTGGGTGAGAATCGAACCCACGACCTCCAGCTTAGCAGTCAGAGTCACTAACTACTAGACCAACAGGCCAGTCAATCTTGCTATCTCTCAATTATGATTTAACGACACCAAATTGTTATGCACATGCGGCTACGTTGGCGTTGACATTTCGTCTTTAGTTCCACATTTTCGTGTTAGCGCTGTACTAATTTATGACCTGCTTATTCACAGTCCCCTTCAAGATTTGATTAAATGTGATACTTAACAAAGATTGTGATACAAAATATGTAAGTGTACCTACCTCTAGAATTTGTTTACATTTTGAAAAAAGTTTAACAACGTATTTCCAGGTGTTATTGGGGCCACCTCGTTTCTGTAGTGCATCCGATTGTTTGCATTTTACATTAAATAACCAATGTGAGCGCGGTACCAAGTCTTGATCAAACTACGTATATTCCAATGTGACAAATATCCTATCCTAAAATTTCTGTAGAAACTTATCGGGCTCAAGAGTTCATAAAATTTCTCATTCCCTGAAATCTTATTTTGTTTATATTACTTGGGTGGCAAACAAGCATACGGCCAGCCTGATATTAAGCAGTTACTGTGGCTTATGGACGCTTGCAATACCAGAGGTATCACTTACATGTTGCCAACTCATTTTTTTACACCACGGCTTTAAGATGCAGTATCACTGGGATAGGAAAGCGTTTGGTTCAAGATGCATCCCTAAATGAGCGTTGGAAACCTATACTCATGCACAGGAACACAACTACACTGCTGTGGTCTTCTATTACGTGGAAGTCCTTCCCGGGCTTGCTTGCTAATATAGTGCCTTACCTCTCTTTACGGAGTAAATTGCAGAATGCAACCAATCTATAATGCAGTAATAAAACAGAGCCTCTAGACAAGTGGCATAAGCGATATTTATTTATTTATTTTACACTTTATTGTACACCACTATAAATGACACAAAATTAAACTTATGCTACAGAGTACAGTACAATGGGCGGCCTTATCGCTAAAAGCGATTTCTACCAGGCAATAGTTGAATCGAAAAGTCAAAAAATTAAATTTATGGAATTTGACGTGAGTCTACGATTTAATGTCGTAAACTTACGTCAAATCCCATACATTTTCTTTTTGACTTTTCGATTCGACTATCGCTTATGCCACTTGTCTAGAGGCTCAGTTCATAAAAACATCGTCGTTTGTTACACCATCTGTTATACTATTAAAGTCTGTTTTGTGATATTTGTTTATGGGATGTCGATAAATAATAGTCACGTCTAAGTTTTGTCAGAGAAAGCCAATGGCTTTGGATGATACATAACTTGTTATAGATTGGTAAACTGGTTTTTGTATGCTGTTTTGCTGATAACTATGTTTTCTCTGATATTAAATGGTAGTATTTCAGTATCTTTAGGTATATTTGCTATGATTTCTAAGATGTAAGTATGTATGTAAATTTACACAATTAGTGCAATTTTTATAATAGGATTTTCTGAAGTATTCCATATTGGGCACCCGTTTTAATGGCACCTGAGTGAATGGCACCTAAGGTATTCCACATTGGGCACCTACCGATATTTTTCGCAGGTGCCCAATGTGGAATACTTCGGTTTTCTTATAGGAGATTTATACGCTGCTAAAGTAAAAAGCTAAAGTAAATAGCCAAATAATTACTTACAGCGGTGTAGTAGTGCTTATAGCCAACTTAAAAAATTAAATTCCAGGGGTTTTTTAGAAGGCAACTCCCGCTCTAAGGAACTAGCCCTGTGTAGCGGGGAACTTTTAACATACAATTAACGGACACAAAGTGTACCCAAACTCATGGCAACCATTAATGGATCACACAAATTTTGACTTAGTATTTCGTTTCCCGATCTAAAAATATTTATCTCGAAGTGTCAGCCTGAAATTGTGACCTGTGTCCACAACATAGTATAAGCTTAATAGTTGGTGAAACGGTATCAATCAATCAATCAATCAGCCTATCGCAGTCCACTGCTGGACATAGGCCTCTCCTAACACGCGCCATAGCACACGGTCCTCCGCCTTCCGCATCCAGTGCGCCCCAGCGACCTTTTTTAGGTCGTCGGTCCACCTAGCTGGGGGCCGCCCTACCTTACCGAGTCGTGGTCTCCACTCTAGGACACGTCTGCTCCATCGGCCGTCGGTCCTTCTGCAGATGTGACCAGCCCATTGCATTGAAACGGTATGATAAACTTAAATCTGTTATATCGCCAATACTTACGTAATGGAGCAGTTCAAAAGGCAACATGACGATCATTTACTTACCGTTAACCGTTTAATTTTATTTTATTCACATTATTGTACTCTGTTCGAATGACAACTATAGTAAAAGAGACAGACTATGGCTGTAGATAACATATTTTTTTTAAATTTTATTTTTTCATACTACCAAGGTGACAAACAAGCATACGGCCCGCCTGATGGTAAGCAGTTACCGTAGCCTATGGACGTTTGCAACACCAGGAGTATCACTCGCGCGTTGCCGACCCTTTAAAAACCTTATAACTCCTTTCTTGAAGAACCCCATGCTATAGTCTAATTTTTAATGGAGCTCAAACTCAAAGTCATTTAGATCAAATACATGATACTTATGAACGTCAAAATAAAAGTCAGCATTTTTTTTTCCTACAGCCAATTCGCTGACAAGACTTTCAAGTGTAACATGTAGGTACCTGTGGCATAACTACTCCTACACTAAATAAGGTCGTAGGCAGTGTATTTGATATCAGATAAAGTTACTCTTGAGGGTGCGTCGAGTACAAGGGTGTGTTGGCACAGCGAGGAGCGGTGTAGGCAGGCTACTAAAACACGAGCTGTATACTTGAGTACCAGTAGGTACTTACTCCTTGCAAGTACTAGAACAAACATGTATATATAGATATGTATGTGTGTCGTTTTGGGGGTGTTAAATACGAATACGATATATCAAAAACACGAATTAAAATAAACATATATAAGTATCATTTTCGAGGTTTTCGGAGGTGTTATGTATTACGAATATGAATCTATTTCGTGACCAAAAATGGCGGACGCGATTTTTTTAAAACAGTAAATATGGGTTTTGAGAAACAGAACCTGCAAGAAACTAAGAAAAGTAGCTTAATTATTCTTTTAACTTAATATAAGGAACTTCGTTCTTGCCGGAGGGAGGTCCCACTATCGCACAATTTTTTATTATCTTTTGACGAGAAAAACGAGTGAAGTTGTCCAAGTTCACAGGATCAATCTGGTTCTTGTATACTTACAACGACGATAACTCTTGTATCGTTGATCGAAAACGACATAAAATTTAGGCGAATTAATGAGACACTAATATTTTTAAGTTCGAATATGTCGCGAGTTCCGGGTGAACCACTCACTAGTTACAATGAAGTTCAGTAATTTTTCGATATTACATTAGTTTATTTAAAGCTCAGGTAAATAGCGAACTGATTATACATAATATATATCCGTTGATGTATTTAATCTGTGAAATAACAGACTGCTTGACATAAAACCGAAATCTTCGTGAAAAGTGCGGGTAGTAAGGACAAAAGTTTGTATTTGTTCTCGTAACTTTAGACGTAGATAGATTGTGCGAGACTCACCACCAGATAAATTATAAGATTAGGCTTACTTTATCTATTATTCTATTAATTTGTTCGTGGGTGGAATTCCTTCGGGATCTTAAATAAGTTTGTTTTAGATTCGGACACATATATGACCAGATTGGATTAGCCACTGTGTGAACCAATCTTTACTAATAGTATAAAACTGAAGTGTTTGTTTTGTTGAACGCGCTAATCTCAGAAAGTACTAGTTCGATTAGAATATTTTTTTTGTTGAATAATGCATTTCCCCAGGAAGGCTATTTAGGCTATGACGTCACGTTATCGTCAATAGGAGCGGGGCAGTAGTGAGATATGTTGCAAAATCGGGGAAAATATGCCAAATTACCACGCGGACGAAGTCGCGGGCGACCCCTAGTGTTATTATAAAGAACTAGCGGCCCGCCCCGGCTTCGCCTAGGTTAAGCAATTGTTTAATTTAAGGGTTATTTTTTTAATCTCCTTAATGGTAACATTTTTTAAATCCCTGTTATACCTTTGTGTACCGTGTACCTTTGATTCTAACCAGACGGGTATATGAAATTTTGTAAAACATAATAGCAAAACAGACAATTTAACCACTGGTCAAAAGTTTATATAATACCGTTTACACCACAGTTTAAATAATACCGTTTTAGTGTGACTTTGTAGTCACCATACGGACGGCTTTATTTAATACAGCAGTCAGTGCCAAGCTAAATAGCGGGTTACAGGAAAAACCTAGCCTAGAAACGAAAAAAACAGGCAGGCATCTTGGTGGAGACACATTTAGTTTTTGGATTATCATATACCTACCAATATCTCAATCATTATTTAAGTAAATTTCTATTAGTTACTGAGCAGTTCCTTAGTGTATCTTCGGAGTCCAAAGTTCAATACTTACCAATAAAATGAATATGACCTTCAAACCTAAAACCAAAACGATGGCGATATGCCTGAACAAAATATAATTTTGGATTTTATTCGATTTTAAAGGCATTCGGTTCTTACTTGGTGAGAATGAGACCACCACGAGGGTATACCCCATTAAACTAAATTAAAAATCGGTCTACAGTTAACCGATAAATCGGTGAACATAAAAAATACATCCAGATGAACATACAGCAAATCATTTTTTTTTTCATTTAAAAAAAGACAACTTTTTCAGTCAAAAAAGACAACTCCCGCACTAGAGAACAAGCTTTGTGTTGCGGGGGACTTTACAAACATACAATTAACAGACACAAATTACACTTAGACTGAGAACAACTGTGAGTCACACAAAGTTTTATGGGAATCGAACCCACAGCCTCGTGCACAGCAGGCGCATACTGCGGCCACTGGACCACCAAGGCAGTCAATTTCTGAAGTGGATTAAAAAGAAATGAGTCTCAAAATCAAAATAATACTGTCCTTATTATTACTGTTTATTATATTTCTAATGGCCAGTTGTTCAATATAGTCTACAGCAATTGTAAGTCGCATCGTCGCCGCGTGTCGTCGTGTTCCAATATCCTGCAACTGAAAATAATAGATATAATTACCTAATTATGGTCTTCTTGTTTTTAAAAGTGAAGGTCTTTATTTATGGTACCTACATATATCTATTTACCAATACGCAGGTTATGGACCAAAGAGTCTATGCAGTGTCTCTATAAGTGTACCTAATTTGCATTTTTTCGCCTGGGGCCTTATATTGACATGCTTATACGGGCGGAGCCGCGGGCAACAGCTACACACTAGCTGTTGCCCACGGCTCCGCCCGTGTGGATGTCGGTTATCGCGATAAAAATAGCTTATTCGCTATTCCAGACTATAATCTATCTCTATGCCAAATTCCATTCAGATGTATAGTAGATTTTATATATATGTTACGGTAAATCTGATTAATTGAAAATTATTAATATTTTTACAAAATTATTAATAATAACCACATGTTTTGGTAAATGTGAATAATCGATCGAAATTTATTACTTTTAGTAGTAATTATTAATAATTCACGACACATATTGGTAAAAGTTAAAAAATATATAAAAACCTAACCTAACCTAACCTAGGTTAGGTTAGGTTTTTATTTATTTCTGGAAGAGGTCGAGACTCTCTCGGATCACTTATATATCCGAGTAGAGCTCTCTCGAAATCCCCAGGACCCCAGCAGGGGTCACGCAGCAGGCAGAGCTCCCCAATTTCCGCGGTGGGCTGTGGGTAGGCTAGACAGGGATCTACTGGCGGAGGCGGCCATTGTTCAAGCATGGCTGTCTTCACCACCTCCCTCCGAAGGAGTAGATGCCGAGGCTGGCCGCATCCGGGATGCGTTTACGCAAGTCTGCGATGCCGCCATGCCTCGGGCCCGACGTCGGCTTCCTAAGAGGGAGGTCTACTGGTGGTCCCAGGATCTGGCGGACCTTCGTGCGGCCTGTATTCGTGCCCGAAGGTCTTACACCCGCAGCCGGCGACGAAACCGCGATGATGGGGAGGGCCAGCTGTACGAGGCCTACCGCACTGCAGTGGAGGCCTTTAAGCTGGCCATCTGCCGTGCCAAGGAGCGCTCCAGAACGGAGATGCTGGAGGGACTGGATCGTGACCCCTGGGGTCGCCCTTACCGCGCGGCGCTGAATAAGCTCCGTGCGCAGGGTCCCCCCCTCACCGAATCCCTTCAGCCCAGCTTTCTCACAGAAGTGGTCGAGGGTCTGTTCCCGCCACAGGCGGAGCACACGCCCCCGGCGATGGTCCCTGCTAGGACCGAAGTCGGGGAGGCCGAAGAGGTGCCGCCTGTCACGGAGGCGGAGTTAGGGGCGGCTGTTCTCAGAGCTCGCTCCAAGAACACCGCCCCCGGCCCGGACGGGATCCCTGCCCGAGTGCTGGCCCTGATCCTCGATCATTTGGGGGACCGCCTCAGGGGCCTTTTCGACACTTGCTTGGCGTCTGGAAGGTTCCCTGAGACCTGGAAAGTGGGAAAGCTGGTGCTTCTACCGAAGCCGGGGAGGGCCCCGGACTCGGTCGCGGCCTATAGGCCAATTGTGTTGCTGGACGAGGCAGGAAAGCTGCTGGAGAGGATTCTCGCCTCCCGCATCGTCCGGCACCTGAACGAGCATCAGGGAGGCGCTCCGATTCCATGGAGTGCCCAAATACCTGAGGCTGCTAGTGGCAGACTACCTCGAGAGGAGGTGTGTCCTGTACGAGGACCGAGAAGGCGGCGTCCGGCGCAGGACCATTTCGAGCGGTGTTCCGCAGGGGTCCGTCCTTGGCCCTCTCCTGTGGAACATCGGCTACGACTGGGTCCTGCGCGGTGCTCTACCCCCCGGGCTGGGCGTATTCTGTTACGCCGATGACACACTGGTCACAGCTCGGGGTCGTAAGTTTGAAGACGTGGCGCGCCTGGCCACCACTGGGGTCTCTCAAGTGGTCGGGCGGATCGCGGCGCTGGGGCTTAGGGTGGCCCTTGAAAAGACGGAGGCCCTCTTATTCCATGGGCCCCGTCGTGGCCCACCTGCTGGCGCCTCGATATCCGTCGGTTCGGTCCTCGTACGGGTTCAGGCCCAGATGAAGTATCTGGGCTTGGTGTTGGATGGGCGATGGCTCTTCGACGAGCACTTTCGTCGTCTCTCGCCGAGGCTTGAGGGGGCTGCGTCCGCCTTGGGACGGCTTTTGCCAAACCTGGGCGGGCCCAGCCTCACCTGTCGCCGGCTGTACACGGGGGTGGTCCGGTCAATGGCGCTTTACGGCGCACCGGTGTGGGCGGGGTCTCTGACCGCCGAAAGCAGGCGGCTGCTGGCGAGGCCGCAGCGTGTAATGGCGGTCAGAGCCATACGCGGCTACCGCACCGTGTCCACAGACGCGGCGTGCGCATTGGCCGGAACTCCCCCGTGGGACTTGGAGGCGGAGGTGCTCGCCAAAGTATATCGGCGGGTGGCTGCAGTTCGGGCAGAGCGGCGGTCCCCTCTCCCCGAACAAATTCGCGAGTGGCGCGAAGCCGCCCGCAGGGCCATCATGGCCCAGTGGTCAGGTCGGCTGGGGGCTCCACGGGCCGGTTTCAGGACCGTGGAGGCGCTCCAGCCGATCTTGTCGGAGTGGGCAGGGCGGCAGTACGGGACCCTTTCCTTCCGACTGGTGCAGGTTTTGTCCGGGCACGGTTGCTTCGGGCACTACCTGCACAAGGTCGCTAGGAGGGAACCGAGTCCTGTCTGCCACCACTGCGACTGCGGCGACGACTCGGCGCAGCATACGCTTGAGTCGTGTCCGGCTTGGGCGGGGCAGCGCCGGGACCTCGTCGCAGTCATTGGAGTAGACCTGTCGCTGCCGGCCGTGGCACGGTCCATGGTCACCAGCGACAGGGAGTGGACGGCGGTCGCATCCTTCTGCGAGGACGTCATCTTACAGAAGGAGGCGGCGGAGCGGATCAGAGAGGAAAGTCTCCTCGCTGATCCGATCCGTCGCCGGCGAACTGGGCGGCGTCGGCGCGCCTACGAGCGTTTGATGCCGCCATAGTGAGGGTGCGGAGAGACTGGGGCAGCAGAGTCTCACCCGCACCCTTCCGCGGAGGGACAGTGTTCCCGGTGCGCCCGGACGCTGTCAACGGGGAAGGAGTCCGCGTGAAGCGGGCAGCCGCTGGGTGGACCACTGACGTCATATCAGGTTCCAGTGGTCCACCCGTGAAGGCGGGTGTTGGTGCACAGGGGGGTTTTAGTCGGTATGCCGGCCGCCCACCATCTTTGAGCCGGAGAGTCCGACATAACCGCCTCGCTGCCCCAGGCAAGGCGGTATGCGTAAAGCATTTCCCCTCTTCAAAAAAAAAAGAAAGAAAAAAAAAAAAAAAAGGTTTTTATTTATTTAACCTTATGTGAGCCGTAGTCAAGTATAATTATTAATAATTCACGACACATATTGGTAAAAGTTATAAAATAAATAAAAACCTAACCTAACCTAACCTAGGTTAGGTTAGGTTAGGTTATGTTTTTATTTATTTAACCTAACCTAACCTAATCTAACCTAACCCCCCGCGTCTCTCGCACGTCGCACACACCGCCCCGCCCCGCAATCCTTGGCCACTTATTACATTTATCACTACTGGGGTTAAATTATTAATAATAACCGACAAATGTGATTAATTTATCAGTTTAACCTCGACTTTCGGTAATTATTAATAATAATAGATAATTATTAATAATCTTCAATTATTCACTCTTACCGTAACATATATACTTACAATATACATACATCTATCCATCCTCACAAACTTTCACATTTATAATATTAATATAGTAGGATTATTTATACTTGTTATTTCATCATCTCAACCCATAAACGTCCTACTGCTGGGCACGGGTTTTCCATACAATTGGAGGGATATTAGCCTACTATACCACGCTGGCCAGACGGGTTGGTATAGGGTTTTGTTTTGAGTTTTCCCTCTCTAGCAGTGGATATTGTCTGCCTGACTTACTCCCTTAGTCGACTCTTACGACACCCTTCGGGATGGAAAGGGGTGGTGACATTTTTATTCTTAATCCGGACTACGTGTTATTTACGAATTTTAAATTAAGTAAGATCGAAAATTAATCTATATAAGGACGTCATTTGCGGTATTTGACAGGCCTGTTGGTCTAGTGGTTAGTGACTCTGACTGCTACGCCGGAGGTCGTGGGTTCGATTCCCACCCAGGACAAATCTTTGTGTGATGAGCACGAATGTTTGTTCTGTGTCTGGGTGTAATTTATCTATAATATGTATGTATTTAGAAATATATAAGTATGTTTATCAGTTGTCTGGTTACCATAGTACAGGCTCTGCCTAGTTTAGGATCAGATAGCGTTGTGTGAGTTGTCCCAAAAATATTATTATTATTATTATCTGGTTTTATATGAGCTAAGTCTTCGTCGGAACGTAATCATGCTTACCTATTTTTGCTTATACAATTATTGATTTATTGTTGACCATCTGTTTTATTTCCATATCAATATAAGCATTCGCAAAAGGGTGCATCACTCGTTTTATATTTATAGTTATGTTAAAATATAAACGACCGCGTGTAAATGGGAAGTTCTTGGGTACAAACGGAATAAGCAATTCTGTTAAATTATACTGCCCCTGAAATAATGTTAATATTAGTTAATTATATTTTACGATACCAACACCTGAAAATAACAATATGTGTTATATGATCTTGTATAGCTCTCACTCGCAGCTTTGTCTACGTGTTATTTGGTCTCGTGTGGTATAATAGTAATAGATAGTTTTCCGTCAAACTGATATTTTTTCTTTTAAAGTTTATATCCTTATTATATTGGTTTTTTATTTTCGAATTCTATGTATGTGTGTGTTCCTCTAGTTATTAACTTTAAGATATATTAAAAAGCTTAGCTTTAGGTTATTTCACCAAAGTAATAAATGTTCTGCATTTAAATTTCAACCCCTATACAAGATTTTCTAGAGAGAGTGCCCTTGCAACATCTCAATTTGATTATTAAAATATTCGACTAAATGATCTTAATCAAGTGACGTAACATTAAATGATTACTCTTTTTTAAGCTAATGTTTGACTAATAGTTAAAAATAGGCATCATGTCAAGCATTAGACTGTTTTATACCATCTAACCAAAATCGTACACAATCCGTGATCGAAAGATTTGCCTGGAATCGTCCTCTTCATCCGGTAAATTGTATTGGGATTTTTGCCATGACACTGTATATACTTACAGGTGGGTAAGGACACGTCACATTATATCGTTCCGCTTGCCGCTTGATTATTATGCCAAAGATTAGGTCTCTATCTACCATATCGCAAAGCTCAAAATGCATCTCAACAAAACTGGGACGGTATCTGTTTGTTAGCAGCTGATAAAAAGAAAAATTCCCCTGTAACAACAACAAATGTTGTAATTTTTCAATCATAATATATACAACCTTTATTTATGTCTACAATTTAAACAAATCAAAATTTGCAGGCAGCTAATGGAAAAGGACATCTCAAGAGCGAATAGGTACTGTGAATATATTTGAGAGAAGCCTATGTCTAGCAGTAGACGTCTTCCATTGGCTTTTTTGGTTACAGAGAGAAGGTTTTATTTCATAACCTCAAAATAGTCATGTATAATTATGTCGGCGAAACAATAAGATTAATGTTTACAGGTGCTCGTACATCCTCTTCAAACGGAAATAATACCACGTTCAGATAGTATTTGATTAGACTTCTTTAATTCACTCAATTTGTTGCACAATAATCACACCAATCAATAATGTAAATGGATTATGGTTGAGAGGTTATTCAACTACATGCACGTTCGCTGCCTGAATTAATACTGGCTGACCGCTTGTTTAAAAAAAAATCGT
Organism: Trisateles emortualis; assembly: GCA_947095525.1. NCBI lineage: Eukaryota > Metazoa > Arthropoda > Insecta > Lepidoptera > Erebidae > Trisateles > Trisateles emortualis. The sequence continues at coordinate 16,721,584 of OX352745.1, forward strand.
TTACGACAACTGACAGTTGACCTCTAATATTTCTAAAATAACATCCGCTGTCAGTGAAGACTGGCTGCTGAATGATCGAATGAACTCACAATCGCCATCTTATAACTAATGTGCAGAGTTGCCACTTTATTGCTTCCTGCTGCGACATATATGTATATCCACTCAGGAAAGATAACAATTATTACCTGAGCAATAAAAAAACTTTAAAAGTCGTCTTACCTTTAGGTTATTACCGAGAGGTACTAGTGTTTTGAAATACATGTTGACGTAATGCCGCGGATCCTTGCGACTGATACGACGAGCGGTAACTACTACATTTTGTACATACAGTGGGTTGATGTAAGTAAGTGCAGGACGCTCGAGATTCATGTAATATATCTACAAAATTATTACTAATTAGTTCAATAAATAGTGCAAAGCCTGCGATGTCGTAGGTACTCTAACTTTAAAGTGATACATCTGATTAAAAAAATAACTTTTTCTGAATATAAATTAAATGAAAAGCGATTAAATGATTTTTTTAAATTTAAATACGTGGCCAGCAATAAAAATCTAATAAAAAGTTATTTTAACAGCATAATAAGTTTTTGTCAGACGTAAAGGAATATAAAATAGGACGAAGCAGGACTAACGTAATTAAAATTATATTTTAGGACGCATATTTAGAAAGCATATTTTTAGGAACAGATTAGGATTTTTTTATGAGGGACAAAACTCAGTGGGCTAAACCAAAAACAATTCAAAATAAACCATCAGCATTACCTGGTTAGCAACAACCTTCCTATACCAAAGATTATTAGCAAATATGTGGGCATGTGTCACCTGTAGTGTCACCTCATTGGATCATCGCTTTGAATCTTGTTGTCAAATGACAGCACCGCATCCAGTTCGCGCGAATATATCAAGTCTACCTTTCTATTTATTTTCTGATAATCCTTGATTTTGTTACTAAGTGCTCACTGATGGTCCAAAATATTTTATTTTATCAAAATACGTTCTTAACTCATTCAAAAATTATTTAATTACTGGCCATTTGGAATAATAACTCTTTACCTTATTCGTCGAACTGCTGGTAGTTTCTTTTTGCCAACGTAATTTAATTTTTTTCTGCAACTGTTCGACCAGTAGAAATAGTATGTTTTGCAATAATTATATTATTACTTCTATAGTTTGACTACAGACTTGGGCAGTATTAAAATAAAGAAACCCTAATAATTCCTTAAAATTAAATTCCTTAGTGCCGATTATCGAATAAAGACTTTTACATTTTAGATGTTAATTGCACGCTGATATTTACTTAATTTTCAACGTCTACTCTTCCTCGCACATTGTGTTGTTTATAAATATTATGTTAGTTACTTACAGATTCACCACAAGACCCCTCAAACAGATAATTCAGGTAATAAATAAATAGCAGTAAAATAGATTTTAGGTACATTTTAAACTGCTCGCCTGGTTCAAAGTTGAACATTAAATACAATAGGTACACGTAGGACATCTAAGCGATATATAATCTATTATATTGTGTACTTTAGCCACTAATTCATATTTAATTTAGTTAATTATAGTGATTGTTGAAAGATCCCATACATTTAGTTTTTTGACTTTTCGATTAGACTATCATGCCACTTGTCTAGAGGGGCTGTTTTGTCTATAAGTATATTGACAACCACAACTAAAGCCCCGGCTGGACGTAAATTGTCATGCGCACATTGCAATTTTTTTTAAAGTCTACTCCCGCACTAGAAAACATGCTCTGTGTCTCGGGGGACTTTACAAACATACAATTAACGGACACAAATTACACCCAGAATCAGAACAACTCTTTGTGGGTCACACAAAGTTTTGTGTGACCCACAAAGAGTTGCAACCACTGGACCACCAAGGCGGTCATTAAAGTGATTATTTTTATTTTTCCAATGATACGTACTTCCAAATTAGCAAAAAAAAAAACAGTTAAAAGTTTTTAGTGTTTTATATTATTAGATATAAGATACCTGTTTTTTTTACAAAGTAAGTAGATACGGATGGCGCAGTTAGTTATTACCCTTAAAGTTATAATTTGTTGTCTGAGTAAGGATCCTCTTCAATGTTAAATTTTGACTTTGACCTACCTAACTTCATACAGTCCGTGCTCGCATAAATATCACTATAGAAGTACCAATACTTTCCAAACGACAGACATTTTAATATTTATCCATAAATTTATTCACATAAGTTTGAATACGTAAGTACAAAGTAAGCCATTTAAAATACTTCTTTTCCCTTTGCCACTGCTCCAGATGTTCTTAACAATCATTTGTTTTAGTTCCATATCAATATAAGCAATTCGAAAATTATGATTGACACGTTTTATATTTAGGTATAGATAATTTTAAATATACGCGTCCGCGAGTAAATGGAAAATTTTATTCTTTGGTACAAACGGAACTGCCATATCTGTTAGGTAATACTACCCCTGAAATAATAATAATATTATTCTATTTATTTTATTTATTTATTTAAATAAATAAAATAAAAAAAAAAAATTATTTAAATAAATAAAATTTCCTGCACAAAATTATACAGAGGCGGACAATTAATGCCGTAGGCATTTTCTTACATAAATACTCAAAGCCAGTAAATGTAATTATTGAGATGGTTCTACCAATGATCCATTTAGAATGAGTCTTCGTACATTTTTTTAGCGCATTCCATAGAAGAATAAATTGGATCAGGAAGAAAGAATGAACGAGAGCAGAACTGTGTGAAGGACATGCAAGAAGAAGATTGTTAGATGAGCGTAGGTTTCTGTTGTAAATGGAACAACGGTATTGAAAGGAAAAAATTAGGTAAGCGTTAATCATCATATTTTTCAATTTACTCTTGTACACTAACGCCTGAAAATAACAACGTGTACATATTATTTGAGTCTTTACAAAACTAAAATCGTACATGACTTTACAAAGTTTTTTCTAACAACACAACTACCCACAGTTATGATATTAGATATCGACAAACTCAAAAACGGATGATACCATCACAAATCCATATATTGTGGTTCAGAGGTCGTCGATGTAATATAATGAATTTTGTCTATATTTCAATACATTATGTTTTGAATTTTATTACTTACTAGGGGTCGCCAACATGTCTCACTACTGCTCCGCTCCTATGGATCATAGCGTGATGTTATAGCCTATAGCCTTCCTGGATAAATGCACTAAACAACAAAAAAATATAGTACATTCTGTGATTAGCGCGTTCAATCAAACAAACATAATTACTTAGGTATAAGTTACATATATTGTTTGTTATTTGTAATTTTGTTTAAGCACCGAAATAAATATGTTTCTTTCTTTCAAACAAACAAACAAACTCTTCAGCTTTATAATATTAGTATAGATAACAATATTGTAATACAGAGACGTTTTGCAATTCAAACCTTACTGTCTTATCCAAATAATTTATTACGTTTTAGTCTTCAAAAAGTGGTTTTGACTATTTATACTACTATAGACGCAGATTCCGGCCGCTTCTTCGCTTGGCAAAACCCACAAGAACACTGATTTTTCGAGCTGAAAGGCGAATATGTGCTATTCTAGACTTCTCTATTCCTATGGCAAATTTCACCCAGATCCATTCAGCCGTTTGGCGTGCTTGAGTAACAAACAGCCGTTCATTCAAAGGTATGCATTTATAATATTAGCATTATGGATTACCACAAGTAACTTCTTTAAATATTATTTAACCTTTTGATTCACCGAATAACATAATTATACCATATTCAGTTTTATAATAGTAACCAGATATTAGTTACTTTATTATATTCATTACAATACTTCCGATGGCATAATAATCACTGAAATACAATACATATTCCATAGAATGATGTATAATTTAATGAATCATTAGTCGTTGTAATACAAATATGTAGATACTATTAATTAATTTAAGTACACCGACTGGTGCGGTCGACAATCATTTACTTGCAAATGTCGAACAAGTGCCACACACGTGCAAAAATAAAACATAACCTATCTTTAGTAACAGAATAATAATTGCTGACTTCAATACGGCAAGTTGTAGAATTTTCAATAAGGTTATTTAAACAGAATGAAGTTTTACACAATCTTTAATCCCACTTTTTCCAGATTTGCAGCTAATGACCATTTCAATAAGCTCAAACACTACTCACTCCGTTGCCTACCTTCCGGCTTCATCATCAGATCAGGGCCCTAATTCTGCTAATTTACGGATGGCTCAATTGAATCTAAATTGATTCTCAGTAGCATTTTTAGTATTCCGCTAATAAATTTAAGACCAATAGTTGGAAAACCATTGGTCTTAAATGATAAGCATTTTTAGTATTATATTATTGGTGTTCTTCTAAATAATTTAAGACCAATGGGTTTCCAACTATTGGTCTTAAATTTATTAGCAGAATACCAAAAATGCTACTGAGATTCAATTGAGGATCAATTCAGATTCAATTGAGCCATCTGTAAATTAGCAGTATTGGGGCTCAGTTCAATTGTATCATTTTTATTTACAGTTGCTTAATAACCTTATTTTCAAATCGGTTTATAATTGACGAAGTTCTGTGGTAACAAACATTGAAAAAATACACACGAATGGATCTCTTCTTTTTAGGTTAGGTACAGAACTTGCAATTTTCGTGACATAATGCATATTGCTTATACTTTTTTGATGTGATTTACCCAGATTAATGAAGTGTGATATAAGACATTTTTAATGGACTTATTTTTGCATGACACAGGTAAAACAAGAATCTAGCTGACTAACTGAAAAGGAATATGTGAGCAAGTAAACATTTTATTACTTTTAAAAGTTAACCATAAAATATATCGGAGCTAAAATTCGGAGCAACTCACAAACAAAATAATTCTGAAGAAAAGCGCTTTCCGCTACTAAAATACACGCTACTTTCGAAGCAATAAATTGCCTATTGTCCCCCAATATGAGATCAGGGCGACGTCAGGTAGGGCGTCCATCTTGTGCCGAGTAACAGAATTTGTGATAAATTAATGATTAGAACGGGAAATAAATTAGTAAGCATACGACTCCTGTTCCATCTGATAATAAACGGGTAAGCATTTTTATATATATTTACTGCTGGGTTCCCTAAATGAACAGAGACGGGTACAGCCTAACAAACGAACCGACAATAAGGAAATTGCATAAAATTTTATACGATATAATAAATGAAATATTTATTAGTTTTGCAACACATATAGAAGCTGTAACTTCGTTGAAGGAATATCCTGAAATACCTCGCATGATGGTGTTACTAAAGTCGATCGCTCACATCGGCGGAACGGCTCGGAAATGAGCTATTCGGTAGCAGAGCCCTGTAGGAAATTGTAGGCTTTACTGGCCGCCCCCTCAATCGATGCGGTCAGACCTGCACTCTGATTACAATGAGGTCCCCATCAGTGCCGGGTGGGAGTTTTATTGCAAACCTTCCAACTGGAAATGGGTCGACTGCTTTTTAATTTAGTTATTTTGATTTACTTAATACTTTTCTCACCGATCCTCTCATGACTATATGCGATGATATTTTTCCTATTTATGATTGAAACATTTGAAAAGCTTTTTGTTTACCTCTTTGGAAAAAATGCAATTCAAATGGAATGTTGTCATTATGATTGTTTTTATTTTTAGCAAAATGGAGGCAAACAAGCATATGGTCCGCCTAGATCTCTAACTCAATATTTTTTATAATAATTTATTTGGCTACAGAATTTATTGACATTTACTTATTATTAAATAAGCCAGCATCGGTAGTTATTTTGTGAAGCTAGATAATAAGTGGGGAAAAAGTTTCTTCGCATTTTTTAAGAAAATTCAAAACATTTTTTAAAATAGGTTATTTACATTTAACTAAAGTATGAAGGTACCATTTTGTTCGATAACTTTTTGCCATCTTGTAGGTAGGGTCATGCTCCCATTGCAAATACCATGACAAGTGGTTTTGGCAGTCCTCTCGTGATGTTAACCTGACACTGCCTAAATAATTCTGAAGAGACCGAAACAGGTGGAAATCTGAAGGTGCAAGGTCAGGACTATACGGCGGATGCATTAACACCCAGCCAAACTCTTGATTTTTGCTGAATGGCTAAAGATGTGTGAGGTCTAGCGTTAAAAATGAAACTTTCAATTATACCAAAACCAGCCAGATACAAATAGTATAGCCAAAAAGATTTTATTACAAGTTCATACATACTATAAGGCGAAAATACTTTTTCCCCAACCTAATATATAAAAATAAAATTAAAGTAGGATTTAAGAGCTCAGTGAGGATTAGACGATGATTGAAGAAATAAAAGGTACTTACGAACCAGCCTTTCGTCTAATCTCTTTAAATCATTTATATTTATTTATTATTACTTTTCAATCGAGAATTTATTTCACAAATGGCTACTTATAGCATTTTCATTCAGTACGTTTATACTTTCTACTAGAAAATATTTAGAGTATTAAATTTGTTGTCATAATATATTTAAATAATATGTAATATAAATATAATATTATGTATATGATGTCATAATACTGTAATAGACTTATGGAACATGATGTCTTATGAAAAAATCCCATGTAGAACGCAGAGATATGTTTTGGAAGACGACGTTACAGATAGAGCGAAGTGGAAGAAGAACACGAAAAGGGCTGATCCCACCACCATGTGGGAGAGAGAGAGAGATGTCTTATGAAAAAAAAGAAAAAGGGTAATGATTAAAAAAAACTGCTTATGATACCACACTCAAAGGGTTAGAGAAACTACTGATAACAATACTAGAATGATGTCCAACACATAAATCACTAATCAAATTTGCTACTACACTGGCTGGCTGGAAGTAGTGCTGGTGAGACATTACATTTGCGATTAAGCATTTTTTAAGAAGATTGTGGCCTATCTTACGATAAACAGTACTTCAGCACTGTAAATTGTATTGATTATCGACAGCCAGCAAATAAATAAAGAGATTAGAAATCTCTTTATTTATTTAATCTGTAGTTGCGCTGAAATTAATGAATTTACGCTTACAATGGGTTATCGTCAAACAGATTCATCCTACTCAAGTCTCTCACAACCTCAATATTTTAACGAGATGTAACAATAACTCCCACCCTTATACTTTTCCACTCAGTAAGTTTTCTTTTGTGTTCAAACACATTTGGAGAAATTCAAAAGATATTTACGTATAAAAAACTCATATTAAAGTACGTAACGGCGTCCTTAGGTCACATAAAACATTAAGGCCCCGTACAAAGTTACGACTTGCCGCATCTATTATGCTGTTTGGGAAAAATTGCGACACACTGAAATGAAAATAAATGTAAGTACCCCCAACGGAGCAGAAATTAAAGGCTTAAAAGAAATATTACTCTGTAAACATTATACAGTACACGAAAGACCCGTGGTTCATTTAATTACAGAGTAATAAATACTTTTTTTACTTTTTTTAACTTTTTAATGGGTACCAAAGGAAAATGCCAACTATAGTACATGTATATACCTTGATCAACTTTCCAAACTTTTTTTAGTTTATGTAAAACCTGAAAAAAGGATGATCTATGCTTTTGTATAATTTATATTGTGAACCACATGAGTTCGTCTAACAGCTAAAATTTGTTTAATCGCAATAGTTGTAACCGCTTTTCTCAAAAAAATCGTTGAATGAAGAAGTGACCAAGGTACAACATGTTCCCCTACCTATTAATACTATAAAGAGGTAAAGTTTGTGAGGTTGTAAGGGGGTAATTTCTGGATATATCGAAACGATTTTAAAAATTATTTTACCCGATGGTAAGCAGTTACAGTAGCCTATGGACGTTTGCAACACCACCCTTTAAAAACCTTATAACTTCTTTCTTGATGTAGTCTTTTGGGAAAACCTCGGCAGGGAGGGAGCTCATTCCACAGCCTAATCGTACGTGGTAAGAAATTCCTCTGGAAACTTACGGTACGGCATGTTTGAGGTGCAAGAATGTGAGGATGACCTTCCTGTCGGTGGCGAGAGGTGCGTTGATAAAATGTGGCCGTGGGCATCATCTCGAACAATTCCTCAGCACACAGCCCATTGTACCTATAGAAAGCCACAATTGTGAGTGTTATTGGCTACATATCAACCCAAAAAATTACTAACGAAGTGGGCACGGGTCAGCTATAATGTCAGGCCGTTTGCCCACGCGTTTGCAAGCCTGAGATTTTTATGATCTCTCAAAAGAAAACATTTTTATTTTTTTTTATTTTTTTTTTAAAGACAACTCCCGCACTAGAGAACAAGCTCTGTGTCGCGGGGGACTTTACAAACATACAATAAACGGACACAAATAACACCCAGACTCAGAACAATTCTTTGTGGGTCACACAAAGTTTTGTCCTGTGTGGGAATCGAACCCACAACCTCGTGCACAGCAGGCGCATACTGCGGCCACTGGACCACCGAGGCAGTCAAATATATAAGAGTATCATTATTGAGGATACAGTCGGTGGTATCAACTTTTGCTATATTCTTATACCGACTGTACTGTGTAGCCTGTGGCTCCGTAAATTCCTGGGTTTTATTAAAAACTTATTTGAAGTTTTCAAATATAAAATATTGTAAAAAAAAAACGATAAAATAGGTAATCGTTCAGCTACACGAGTCCTTCGACCCGCTGTCGGGGCAACCTTTTTTGCATGAGTTATGGGCGGTATAGCGTATTGCTATATTCGTTTTGAGGAGTAAAATAAGACGATGATTTTTGCTTGTAATCGACTGGGTTATATTCTTAATCTTAATCTATTTATATTAAAACATAACAAAGGAAAATACAATTATGAGTTGGAAGGGATTAAACGATGAACGTGAGTAATGTGCAGTGACAGCACTTTGCCATATTAATGTATTTACACGTTCACACGTTTTACAATATTTGTTATGGCTGTTGCCATAGATACTCCCTCCTTAAAAAAAAATATTTATTATAGAAAAAATATTTACGATTAAACTTATTACCCTACACCACGTTGGTTTCTCGTATCACACGCATAAATCTCTTCTCGATTTTTGTTCCGATCGCTCGGAACAACATGTAGACACTGATGATGCATATTATTATTATCACTGTGATAATCGTTATTGTGATCCAACCTCGTATGCTCTGTAGGTCCTCAGCGAGCCTAGAGTGTATCTGCAGTAACTCTTCCGGAATGGCTGGCGCGTTGTTTTGCACCATGTTGACTTGTTCTTTCTCATGAGTACTTGTGTTGGATCCCATGTTGCGTGTGAAAACTTTTTGTCGTGAGTGGTGATTGTAGATCGTTTGTATAGCTTTATATATCATAGCTGGAATCGAACCGTTGGGCGTGAGATTCGCCCTGCACGTGTTTTTTTATTTGCTAGATTATCTTGCGTTTCTACAACTATTTTCTTATCTACTGATGTGCGATTTCTTATCTCCTTATCGTTTATTACGAAGGCGGGTTTTATCCTGTCGATAGATACGGTACTGTGTCTTCCGTTTATCAATATCGTGAATAATTTATCGCTCCGGCTAATTACGAGATAAGGTCCGTCGTATGGCGGCGTCAAGCTCGGCCGCAATCTATCGCATCGTAAGAATACGTGCGTGCATTCTGCTAATTTTGGATGTACAAATATTTTGTCATTTGTGCGCTCTCTCTGTGGCACGGAAGTTATTCGTTCGATGTTTTTCTTCAACTCTTCTACCATTTCAGTGTAGGTTGTTAGGCTTCTTGTCTCGAAAAATGCTCCAGGTAACGTTATTGTTGTTCCATATACTAGTTCGGCTGCCGAAAATCCAGTATCCTGCCGTAAGCTGGTACGGATACCGAGTAATATTGTGGCTAGTTCCTTTGTCCAGTTTGTAGTGTTCCCTCTTGCCATTAACGCTGCTTTCATAGTTCTGTGTAATCGTTCGACTTTCGAGTTTGACTGTGGGTGATACGGAGTTGTCCGTATTTTATTTATTCCCATGAGTTTTGCCAAACTTCTGAATATTCTTGATTCGAATTGAGCTCCCTGATCTGAAGTTATGTATTCAGGACATCCGAATCGGGTTATCCACCCTTCGTATATCACTCTTGCAATTGACTCTGCAGTGATGTCTGACGCTGCGAAAGCTTCTGGCCATGACGTACATCGGTCAATCATTGTTATGATGTATCGTTTATTCTGGGATGTTGTGAGGGGTCCGACAATGTCGACGTGTAGATGAGAGAATCTTTCTGCTGGCATGAATTTTCCAAGTGGTGATTTGGTGTGCCGATGTATTTTTGAACGTTGACACTGTAAACATGCTTCAGTCATCTTGTTGATGTCCGTGTTCATGTTTTCCCAAATGTAGTTCGCTGCAATTAACTTCCTCGTAGTGTTTTTTCCGGGATGGCTTATATTGTGGAAACTCTCGAAAATGTCTCTTCTGAATTTAAGGGGAAGAAATGGTCGTTGTTTCCTGGTTGATAAGTCGCAGAATATCTTGATTCCTTTCTCGTGAAAATGTACCGTTTCGAACCGTAATGATTTATTTGATTTCAATCGTTCGAGTTCGTCATTGTTTTGTTGACAATTTGCTACCTCCTTCCAGTCTATATTGGATGGTAATGATATCGTTTCAACAACTCGAGACAAGGCGTCTGCAACTGTGTTTTCCTTGCCGCTAATATGTGTTATATTAGTGCTGAATTGCGATATGTAGTCCAGGTATCGAATCCGCCTCGGTGTGTCATTCAATGATGGCTTCTTATCGAATGCCTGAATCAATGGCTTATGATCCGTGTAGACGGTGAATTCTCGGCCCTCGATGAGTCTTCTAAAATGTTTAATTGCCATGTAAATTCCCAGTAACTCTCTGTCGTAAGTAGAGTATTTCGTTTGAGCTTCGCTTAGTACTTTTGAAAAGAAAGCTATCGGTTCCCACTTTCCTTTTTGTCGTTGCTGTAGGACGGCGCCTACGCATTTTAAGCTTGCGTCAGTCATCATTGCTAGTTGGGTTTGGCTGTCTGGGCAGGCTATTGACGTTATTTGTCGTATATCCTGTTTGCAGCGCTCGAAAGCGTGGTCCGCTTCTTTATTCCACTGTATGATTGTTTTATCATTTTTCTTCGAATTTCTCAAGTATCTATTTAGAGGCGCTTGATGCTTCGCTGCGTACGGTATGCTGCTTCGGTAGAAGTTTAACATGCCTAAGAAACGTCGTAGTTCTTTCACTGTATTTGGTTTCGGATATTCGTTAATTGCTTGAACTTTTTCCGTTGTAGGCGTCAATCCTTGGCTCGTTATATGATAACCAAGAAAATCAATCTCCGATTTTGCAAATTCACACTTGTTTGTGTTAATTGTAATGCCGTTTTCTTGCAGGCGTTTGAATATTTCTTCTAAGTGTTTGTAGTGGACGTCGGTTTCTGAGTCAGCAATTAAAATGTCATCAACGAAAACATATACGTAGTCTAAATCTCTAAATATAGAGTCCATCCACTTTTGAAATGACTGTCCGGCGTTCTTTAAACTGAACGGAAGTCTTGTAAATTCGAAAAGTCCGAACGGCGTTATTATCGCTGTTTTCTCTGGTTCAGCGACAGCAATCGAATAGAATGCTTTCTTTATATCGATTTTACTGAAAATGGTTTTTCCGCTTGCGATATACGTAAAATCTAACAGTCGTGGCAATGGGTATCTATCCGGTACGGTAATTTTGTTGAGTGCGCGGTAGTCACCGCATGCTCTCCATTCGCCATTTTTCTTCTTGACCATATGAAGTGGGGATGCCCACTCACTGCTTGAGGGTCTGCAAATTCCCATATGCATCATCTCCTTGAACTCTTGCTTTGCGATTTTGTATTTGTCTGGAGGAAGAGGACGTGCCCGTGTAGCAACTGGGAACCCTTTTGTTATAATCTCATGCTTAACATTGTGTTTCGGAGGGTTCTTCATCGATCCAGGCTTTGTAATATCTTCATACTTTTCTAACAAGCACCTGATCGAATCTGGTAAGTTCGAGTTAATTGTTCGTATTGATGAAATATTTGCTACTATTATTCGTGCAGGCGTTTCTAATCCCGTTTCTTTGTCGATCAATTTTCGTCCGTGTATATCCACTAACAGCTGGAAATGCTCGAGGAAATCGGCTCCTAGAATCGGCATTTTCACGTCGGCGATGGTAAAACACCATTTGAATTCTCTACGGAGTCCGAAATTCAGTGTTAGCGTGCGTTCTCCATATGTGTTAATTGGGGTTCCGTTGGCGGCGTATACTTGGTATTTGCATGCGTCGCTATCATGTTCCGTGCGATTTAAAACGGAAATGTTTGCACCGGTGTCGACTAAAAATCTATAACTACTGTTTAAGTCGGTTATAGTTAGACGGTTAGCGGGGTGCATAGCACAGAGATCCGTCGCTTTCTGTGCTATTAGTAGTTTTCCGACATCGCATTCGTATTTTTCTTCCATGTACACGGCTGCCGGCATTTTATTGCATTTTGCTTGAATTTGTTATGATAATAACAAATGCCATTCTGCGGCTTTCGATAGTGCGACATTGACCGTGAGCGTGAATCATTACGTGACCGGAAACTGCTGCGTTGTCGCGTTCGAGACAGACGATTGTTGCGAAGCTCGTTTATTTCAATTTGCATCGCTGCAATTTGTGACGTCAGGTTTGTTATTAAACTGATGTCAGCTGTCGACGATATGGCGCTCGTTCGTGTATACGTTAGATTCTCGTGAATTTTGTCGGCTATTTCGCTCAGTTTTTCCAATGTCAAGTCTTCGGATACTGCAATGATAGATGTAATGGTGGCTGGGAGTTGTCGGAACCACAGGAGACGTATCGTATCGTCGTTCATCTTCCCGCTGCCTGCTTCCCGCATTTTTCGTAATAGCTGGGAAGGTTTCTGGTCACCGAGGTCCATCTCTGATAATAGCTTTTGAAATTTTCTGTGCTCGCTCTCCTCGTAACAGCTTATAAGGCGATCTTTAATAGCCGTATATTTTTGCTCGTCTGGAGGATGTGTCAGGATGTCGCTTACTTGATGGATCACCTCCTTTGGCAATTTGGCAATTACCATGTTGTACTTATATTCCTCTCCTTGTTTCTGGGGAGCCATGATTGCTTCGAACTGCGCGAACCACAATCTTGGTGAGTCAGTCCAAAATTGAGGCAGTTTCTCGGTAACTGATATCGCTGCTATACTATCAGTGCTGGCGTCGCCTTTCGCTGGAGTCGCTGGTGGAGCCATGGTGTCTTGTTTGTTTTCTATCACTTTCTAGATTTGATGCTGAAAACCAATTTGGGTTCCGGTCGTCCCGGTATTATATCAGCACTAGAGAAGCGGTAGCCAGTCGGGGTCACCAATTATAGCGTATTGCTATATTCGTTTTGAGGAGTAAAATAAGACGATGATTTTTGCTTGTAATCGACTGGGTTATATTCTTAATCTTAATCTATTTATATTAAAACATAACAAAGGAAAATACAATTATGAGTTGGAAGGGATTAAACGATGAACGTGAGTAATGTGCAGTGACAGCACTTTGCCATATTAATGTATTTACACGTTCACACGTTTTACAATATTTGTTATGGCTGTTGCCATAGGCGGTACAAACAGAGCCTTGTTACGTCGGAGATCAGCCCATATTGTGCACATTACACGGTCCAATTGATGCCCACAATATACTTACTGTTGGGATAATCTTTGGACAAATATTAGGATCTGGTGGAACGCTTGCGTAAAATACATACAACTTATTGTGACTTTATGTGCTTTATTTATTTACGCACGGCCAATTTTCTCTTATCTACCAATCTTCTTTTCGATCTTGTTATTTGATACTTTTAATGGATGATTGTCATATAAAATTGTACTGTTTGCGTCGTACAATATCAAATCACGTCCGGTGTCTGTGGTATCTTCGTGACAGACGTCCAAATGTTGACAAAGGTTTACATAAAGTGAGCTTGTTTCAAAATGATTGATGATCTTTTCCGATTCATAACGTAATTTAAACATTTAAGTTATGTTTTTCTTTATACAAATAAAATATCTTATTTCATTATTAGGGGTATTTTTTTTTATACTACCAAGGTGGCAAACAAGCATACGGCCCGCCTGATGGTAAGCAGTTACCGTAGCCTATGGACGTTTGCAACACCAGGGGTGTCACTCACGCGTTGCCGACCCTTTAAAAACCTTATAACTCCTTTCTTGAAGAACCCCATGCTATAGTCTCTTCGGAAAACCTCGGCAGGGAGCTCATTCCACAACCTTATCGTACGTGGTAAGAAATTCCTCTGGAATCTTACGGTACGGCAACAACACACAACTTACTTTTTTTACTTAGCATCTACTGTGTGTTTAACAACACACAGTAGATGCTAAGGAAAGCAAATGTTAATAATTACTCACGTGGCTTTAGGCGGTCTTGTTTGCCATCGAGACAGTAAAAGATCAAAATATGCACCAATACTGGCCACAGTAAACTCATATTATAGCAAGTAATTTACGAAAACTGACGGTAGTACAATGTTCCAATTTTAGCTTTAAGTATGCTGTGGTATATATTGGTTTATGTTGGCCGCTAGTTTTGTTTACCAAATTGATACTTTAATTTTAATCAAAGTATCAAATTGGTATGCTATGCAATAAATGTGTCAATGTCATAGAACCTATATAATTATATCAATCCGTTAAATCTAAGAAGCAATTAGAAATACATATAAACTGACAATCCTGTTTGACTAAAAAATAATGGCAGACATGGCAGACGAGTAAGCTATATTACCTATATTCACAAATCACGATTACATAATTATAATATAAAGTTGAAGATATACAAGATTCGTCCTTCCTCATCACAATACGAGTACGTCCACACCACAACAGCTGTCACCAAACTACTCCTTTTTTACACAGGCGCAACCACTGAGGTAAACATATAGAGTAGTAAACCGCCTTCAGACTTCAGCCTTTAGAATTTCTTCTAAGACATGTGAATTCCCTCACTATGTTTTTTTCCCCGTTAGCAGACGGAATCATTTGATATAAATTTCAGAAAAAAAAAAAAAAAAAAAAAAACAAATATACGGGTCGACTTGAGAACCTCTCTTTTTTTTTTCGTCGGTTAAAAATGAAACTCACATCCCATGTGTACAAATGGGTTACTTCCCACTCGGCTACCACCGCTAAGAAGAGTACCCAAGTCAGTAGAAATTATTGCATAGCATAAAATGTAACTTGGTGTATAAATAAAGCTAATCTTGTATATAAAATTCTCGTGGCACGGTGTTTGTAATTCAACTCCTCTGAAATGTCTCGTCCGATTTTCGTGAAATTTTGTGTGCATATCGGTTAGGTCTGCAAATCAGACAACATTTATTTTTCATCCCTCTAAATATTAAGGGTGTTGCATCCCAATTTTTTTTTGAATTAAAAAAAAAAAATTATGATTCAGCATAAAAAACATACATACAACCCCTAATTTTCACCCCTCTCCGATCAACCTCTATTTTTTAATAACGATATTACTATTTTTACTTTATATAGAAAAACAACGTTTGCTGTGTCACCTAGTATCTAAATACATTTAAATGTATATCTCCAACGTAATTCTTGAAACACATTTTACAAATGTTAGCTACAGCAAAATAGTATAATATTCAAAAGGAAAACTCCAAATAGGCATTACCTTTTCCAGGATCGTTCGACGCAGCGAACAAACCGAATACGAGCTAGTCCGGACATCCGTCGCTTTTAACAATAAAGATTTACACCGCGATACAAGCGAGCATGAGTAAGTCAAGTGGAATTATCATAGCAATAATATACATATACAACAGTAACTAAATATACAATTTATAGGTAGTTACATCAACTTTAATAAATAAATGGCTAAGGAGAATGAATTTTCATATGGTATAAAATATTTCACATTTGATCTATACTAACATTATTAAGAAAGATGCGTATTATGTAAGGTTATGTAATAATAACTAGCTGACCCAGCAAACGTTGTTTTGCTCCTAAAATATAGGGGTTGATCTTAGAGGGGTGAAAATTAAGATGCTGAATCACAAAAAAATAAAAACAAAAAAAAATGTCTAAAAAATTTAATAAAAAATTTAGGGGTGGACCACATTACCCTTAACATTTAGGGGGATTAAAAATAGATGTTGTCCGATTCTCAGACCTACCCAATATGCACACAAAATTTCACGAAAATCGGTCGAGCCGTTTCAGGGGAGTTCAAAGTTGAACACTATGACACGAGAATTTTATATATTAGATAATACTTTATTGTTCTTTAGAAAAGTACAATTTGATTGTATTTGGGATGCAAATCAATGCCTGTGTTAGAGGAAACCACTCTTCCATAGTTAGTTAACAATAATACACTATTGTATGTATTAACTACAGAATTACTGCACTATATAAAACTTTCACCGTTGTTGTTGTAGTTCATGTTTCTGACATAAATTAGTAGCGATAGGTAAAAAAAAATCAATTCTGATATTGTTAAATGTCCGTAATTGTCCACAGCTGCACATTAATGTCTTCTCCTAGGTAAAGTAGGTGTAAGTACTTTAATTAGGTACTTTAATGATTTTTTTAATAGTCCACATAACCTTTAAAGTAAAATATAAATAAAATCAAAATACAATTTACTAAGAGTAATAAGTAAAAGTTTATTTTTTGATAAATTAAACTTTAACATAATTTTGCTGTCACTGAAAATAATATTGACTAGGAACATCATTCCACAAAAGAATACGAACTTATATTTTTGGATAACATTTTTTATACACCGTGGAATTGTCCTTCTGTTGGTATTTCTTACAATCCCATTAGTGCCTCCCTTCAGCCTAAGGGGAAAATTCGAGATCAAACGTATCCTCACCGCGTGTTACAAAAATGACAAATAAATTGTGCCAGCGACACGTTACGTGGGGTTTTGTAAAGAAGAGGGAATGTTTTGTAGTTTCCTGAACGCACTGAGAATGTTAAAGATAAAATGGAATTTTTAACAAACTTTGCGCTCTATAAGAAGGCAATAATAATAATAATATTTGGGGACAACCCACACACTGCCATCTGATCCCAAACTTGACAGAGCCTGAACTATAGCAACCATACAACTGATAAACATACTTATATATTACTAAATAATTATATATTATAGATAAAGGCACCCAGATACAGAACAAACATTTATGCTTATCACACGAAAGATTTGTCTTGGGTGGGAATCGAACCCACGATTTCAGGCGTAGCAGTCAGAGTCACTAACCACTAGACCAACAAGTCAGTCAATAAATACATATTAACTAAACTTAGCTATTTTGCACTTTTTCAGAAATTAAGAATACAAAACATATTATTCAAATTCAAACTTAAAATTCATTTATTCAAGCTCGTCACCCATTTATTTAGGTTACATGTAACACTTATGCAGGTCATAGATTTTTTATAAGTCATACATTTTTATGTATGTACTCGAATGTAAGTTTGTTTGTTACCTTCTCAAAGTACCTAATTGGCTGAACGGATCGAGATAGATGATATCCTGGGGAAAGATATAGAATACTTTTCATCGCAATAACCGACATCCGTGCGCAACAGCTAGTACTAATATTATTATAAAGAAGAAAGATTAGATATTTTCTTACGATTTTCGTCAAAAACTGCACGACCGTTTTTAAAAATTCTTTCACCATTAGAAAGCTACATTATCAGCGTGTAACATAGGCTATACTTTATTGCAAAGAAATTGGGGGATCCCTCCGAAAACCGGTGCGAAGCCGGATAGTGCCGCTAGTTAGTTATAAAAATGTAGGTACTCTGAGTCCTGCAAACGATAATGAATATGTATCAACTAGTTCATATTTGTTTAGCTGGTGTTTGTTTGTATTGAAACATTACACATACCTATATAAAAAGGTGTAAGTGAATTTTCCTCCATTTCCGCAATAACAACAAAATAGAAAATATGATTATGGTAATGACTGATGGCCTAATGGAAGTAAGTATAACACAGAATATGCCTTTTTGTTTATTATATAGATACACATATATTTATAATGGTAGATATAGTAGTATAATGGTATAAGTACGTCTGTGGAATGCATTACCATTGAAAATTCGTCGCGCCCAATCTTTGGCTACCTTCAAACTGATGGGTGAAAATCACTACCTATCTTTATGATTTCTTTTTATTTTATTTTCATTATCTATCACAATAACTTCCTTACTAATATTATAAAGGAGAAAGTTTGTAAGAATGTATGGATGGATGGATGTTTGTTACTCTTTCACGTAAAAACTACTGAACGGATCTGGATGAAATTTGGCACAGAGATAGATTATGGTTTGGAATAACACATGGGCTTTTTACAGCGATAACCGACATCCACGCGGGCGGAGCCGCGGGCAACAGCTAGTTTTTAATAAAATATTGTAAAAAAATGTATATGTTAAAGTACCCCTGATCACTTACTCTACCAGTACCAATAAGTCCATCCACAGGTTGTCTGGAAGAGATCGCTTTTAGCGATAAGACGTATTTGTACGTAATTTTTTTTAAAGGTTTTCTATTGTTTTTTGTTAATATTATTTTATGGACAATAAAGAGTATTCTATTCTATTCTATAGAACTAGAGAGAGATACTTGTATTTGTTAATGCGGGTTGGTGGATCAGACATTAAATTAGTTTAACGCCCGTTTGTGTGATTCATGAAATGTTTGTTTCGAGTCTGGATGTAATTTGACAAAGGACTTGATCCCTTGTTCAGGAGTTGTTTTAAAAATATTATTATCGTCTCTCGATAGAGCTCATATAATTAATATTATTTCATTCACGATAATACTTAATTTCTACAAATGGAATTGTAAGGCTTATTCGCGTGCCTTCATCGATTGTCAGGCAACACGAACATGATAAAACTGCGTCTCGATAAAACTGCGGATGAAAAACGATAGGCGTTTGAATAATATTATAATAATAATAATAAAAGCCTTTATTAACAATCTACAATACTTAATATTAAACATTACATTAGACATCGATAGCTTCAGATTGTTTTGCCTTAGCATAGGCCTCCCCCAAATTTTTCCACAGGTCTCTGTCTAGGGTTTTTCTCCTCCACATTTTACCTGCTGTCGCTTTTATGTCGTCCTCCCATCTTTGAGTCGGACGTCCTCTCTTTCTTTTTCCCTCCCTAGGGTACCATTCAGACACTACTTTAGCCCATTTTTCTCCGTTACTTCTGGTAAAGTGGCCCGCCCACTTCCATTTTTGTTTCTTAATTGTGTATGATACATCCGCTAATTTTGTTTTTCTTCTTATGTCTTTTAAACTTATTTTGTCCTTTCTTTTCAAGTTGAGTATACTTCTTTCCATGTTGTGCTGGCATATCTGTAGCTTACTGGTGTTTTGTGCAGTCAGAGCCCATGTTTGGCACCCGTAAGTCATGGTAGGAAGTATACATGTATCAAATACTTTTCTTTTTAAGTGTAGTGGTATTGACTGATTTTTTGTAATTTCTTTTAGCGACCAGTATCTTTTCCATGCTATGTCTATTCTGTTTTGGATTTCTTTGGTTGTGTTGTTTATAGGAGATATGATTTGGCCAAGGTATATGTATTCATCTACATATTCGATTAGATCATCTTTAACTTTTATAGGTGATTTTAAGCTATTTGTCATTACTTTTGTTTTTGTCGGGTTCATTAGTAGGCCTACTTTTTGACTTTCTACTACAAGTTGGTTTAGCATAGTTTGTAGTTGATTTGGATTGTTCGACATTATTACTAGGTCATCAGCGAATCGCAGGTGGTTTAACAATACTCCGTTTATCCTTATGCCGAAGGAAGACCAGTTCAGTTTTCTAAAGACGAATTCAAGCGTTGCCAAGAATAGTTTTGGTGATAGGGGATCTCCTTGTCTTACCCCTCTCTTGATGGTAAACGGTTCTCCTATTTTTTCTGTTTTGATTCTGCCTGACATGTTTTTGTAGATATTAGCTATTAGGCGGATGTACTTTTTAGGTACCCCTTGGTTATATAGAGCTTCCCAAATTTTTTTATGTTTTAATGAATCAAATGCTTTGTGGTAGTCGACAAATGCAAAGTAGTAAGGCAATCCATATTCTTTATATTTTTCGGTTACTTGTTTTACTGTATAGATATGGTCTATTGTCGAACAGCCACTGCGAAAGCCTGCCTGTTCTTTAGGTTGATTCTCATCTAGGACTTTTGTGATTCTATCTAGTAAAACCTTTGAGAATACTTTATAAATATTAGACATTAGACTGATCGGTCTATAGTTGTTGATGTCACTAATTTTCCCTTTTTTGTGAAGTAGGACTATTGTTGATGTAGTCCACTGTGTTGGTATTTCTTCTTTTGTAAAGATCTCATTGAATATGGTATACAGTGTGCTTGTTAGAATACTTGACGTCCCTTTCAAGAGTTCATTTGGAATACCGTCTTCTCCTGATGCTTTTCTGAGTTTTTGTGATTGGATAGCCTTCTTTATTTCACTTTCTATAATTTCTGGTATCTTTTCCTCATCTGGGCCGCAGTTGATCCAGTCAGGTAGCGGTGAAGTGTCGTCGTTGTATAAGTTTCGGTAAAAATCTGTTGCAACTTCTAATATTTCAGATCTTTTTGTTTTGTTCTTTTTATTTTTATGTTTTGTCATCTCCGGTATCCAGTTAGTATATTCTTGTAACTCTTTCCATGCTTTTTTTACCCCTCCAGTAGATTTTATGTGGAGCATAATTCGATCTTGTCTTGTTTTTTGTCTATGGTTTCTTATGCATTCGTTAATTCTTTTACTTATCTCGGTTATCTCTTTTCTGTCAATAGGTTTACATTGTCTCAGTTTTTGCCTTGTCTTGATTAGATCTCTAGCATCTTTTCCAATTTTATCTATTGCAGTTTTTGTTGTTTGGACCTTATTTTTTATATTTTTGAGTTCTTTTTCTAAAATGTTGTAATTGTCTTGTACAGTGTTAGTCTGGTGATGGTTATATAGTAAAGCTTTTTTTAAAGCGTCTAAGTCGGTATTTGGTAGAGGTAATTGTATCTGGCTTTCATTGCTTTGTATATGTTTTCGTGGTTGTTTTTTGTTGGACATGGTAAGTGTACCGCGAACCATCCGATGGTCGGTATTAAATTCTAGTTGATTTACGGTATTAACGTCTTGAAATAGTTTAGGTTTATTCGTAATCATAAAATCTATTTCATTTTTTGTGCACCCATTTGGCGATATCCATGTCCATTTCCTATTTATTTTTTTGTTGAAATAGGTATTCATAATTTTTAGGTTGTGTTCTTGAACAAAGTCCATCAATCTTTGACCGTTGTTATTCCGCTTTCCGGATGTATACGGGCCTAAATGCTGGTTCTCGTTTCTGTTTTGTTTTCCTACTATAGCGTTTAGATCGCCCATAACAATTACTGTTTTATATACCGTATCCATGGTTTGCCTCAGTTTTTGGTAGAATTGGTCTTTCACTTCTTTATCTGTGTTTTCAGTCGGGGCATATATTTGAAGTATTGAAATAGGATCTTTATGATCCGGAAACTTAATATTTAACACTGCTATTCTGTCTGAGACGCCAATGAACTCTATGACATTGTTTCTGAGATATTTTTTTATTATGTATCCTACACCATATAGACCAGCAGTTTCGTTCTTGTAGTATAGTAGATAATCATCATATTCTTTTATTTGCTCGTCTGATTTCCTTACTTCTGATAGACCTACGATGTCCCATTTAATTTGTTGTAGTGCCTGGTCTAATTCGTATAATCTTGTTTGTGTTCTTAGTGTCCTAACATTCAACGTTGCTATATAAAATTTGCTTTCTTTGCTTTTGATAGATTTTTGTTCTTTCTTTGGCGCCTTGTTTGGGGGGTCTTGGTCTCTAACCCCACGGTGACCAACCGGATTGGGGAGATGAATTTTTTTTTTTATTTGAATAATATTAAATTAATAAAATTGTTTTAAATTTGCTATTACTTTTATATTTAACATGATAATTATGATAATTTACTCTTAATTACAGATTTTCCAAAAATAAAATCCTCAATCTAGGTAGCTGCTAGTACCTTTTAAGATACTAACGGCTACTTAGTCGTTTGACTACCTCGGTGGTCCAGTGGCCACAGTATGCGCCTGCTGTGCACGAGGTTGTAGGTTCGATTCCCACACAGGGTAAAACTTTGTCTGTCCCACAAAGAATTGTTCTGAGTCTAGGTGTAATTTGTGTCCGTTAATTGTATGTTTATAAAGTCCCCCGCAACACAGAGCTTGTTTTCTAGTGCGGGAGTTGTCTTTAAAAAAAAAGTATCCTTTGTTTGTGACGTTATATGTTAATTAAGATGAGCCTTCCGTTCGATGACGTCACAAATAAAATTCCCGAAAATAATGTTCGACTAGTTTTATTGATAGGTATTGGTACCAACACGATGCATGGCTTATTCTGTGGCGATTCGCCGTTCAATTGGGACGTGTTTCGTTGCTTATTAATGGGATTGTCAAGTAATCTGCACACTACTGGCACAATGTACTGGATTATTTGCCAGTTAACAATATAAAGCGGCTTTACACGTTATGTTTTGTTTCTACTCTGTATTAAGTCCCCACGTGCTATACCATTCATTCCAACGTGATATCTAGTTTTTATTTATTTATTTTCCGGAACAAATACAGCTTAATACCTTAGGAATTTGCTACCAGTCAATCTTAGGGTGATGCAGACATATTTATGAAGGTGCACAAATTTAATTTAACTAAAGTACTGATACACGTATTTTATATTAACATATCAACATGTTAAGAGAGTTAGGGCACCATACTAGCGAAAAAGACAACAATAGGTACGATTTTCAATACATAAAAATAACTTTATACGTAGGTATGTATATTTTTATTATTCTTGTAAATATTTACCAGTACCTATGTATTTATTTATAACTAAGGGTCGCCCGCGATTTCGTTCGCGTGGTAATTTAGAACGTACTTTTCCACGATTTTGCAACATATCCCACTATTGCTCCGCTCCTACTGCTCCGCTCCTATTGCTCATAGCTTGATGTAATATAGCTTATAGCCTTCCTGGATAAATGCACTAATCAACAAAAAAATAATCTTAGCGAACCAGTACTTTCTGAGATTAGAGCGTTCAACCAAACAAACTCTTCAGCTTTATAATATTGCAAACAAGTACACAACCCGTCTCCTCCATAAGGCACGGCTATTGTTTGACACTCATAAGTTTTGCAATTCAGCTCTCCATTTATATTGTAACTTACGACCTACGATACCATATTTAGAAAGAAAAAAATCGGTTCTAACTACAGAAATTCTTGTACATCTAGCCTACAAGGGATGTACTACGCCGAATCGAATGCCAAATAATCGAATATCAATTGATCGACCACTATACAATGAAAAACACAACATTGCCATTTCAGCTTGCTCGCAGTCTTAGCTGAAGTGGCAATGGGCTGGTCACATCTGCAGAAAGACCGACGTCCGATGGAACAGACGTATCCTAGAATAGAGACCGCGACTCGGTAAGCGTAAGGTAGGGCGGCCCCTAGCTAGGTGGACCGACGACCTAAAAAAGGTCGCTGGGACGCACTGGATGCGGAAGGCGGAGGACCGTGTGCTGTGGCGCGTGTTATGTGAGGCCTATGTCCAGCAGTGGACTGCGATAGGCTGATTGATTGATTGATACAACGAACGAATGAATGTTCCTAATATCGAATGGATTACTATCACGCCTTTCAAAGCAGCTACCTACTGAATGAAACAGGATCAGAGCACTACAAAATGTAGTGTTATTGTGGCTGCGGTTTACTGTATTTCCTCCGTAAGGCTACTCAATTTGATAGAGTTTTTTTGTGGCAAACGAGCTTACGGGCCGCCTGTTGCCGAACCCTATGGATGCTTGCAATACTAGAGGTATCACTTGCGTGTTGCCGACCCATTTTTACACGCTTTTTATTAGCTTCACCTGTATTTTTGTATGTTTGTAACCGACTTCTTTGGGCGCGATATAATTTGATAAAAAGTAGAAAATAAATAAAAATCACGCTTTTTATAGAAAACCGAACTAAAAAATAGATTTTTTTTTAATAAATTTAAATTAAGAATGGTGTTAAAAATTTCAATAAATATAAATTAATAATAGTGTGAATTAAAAAAAAATATTTTGTTTAAAAAAAAGCGTTTCTTAAAAGCACCCCGCTTTTAAGATATTATCAAAATGATAATCACTCTACTCATATCTGTCAATAAAATATTTGGGTCGATTTAAAATCGGTGGCAGAAAAAGTGACAATAAATTTTGAATTTTTAAAAATAAAAAATGTTTGATTTAGGTGTAAAGGTTATAACATGACATGCATATAACATTGTAAAATGCAATTTCGTGGTTGGCCGCGATCATTTGCGTATATATCAGGATTTTACGTGATTGAAACTAAAGTAAGGTTAAAATTAAACAACTCTGTTACCATCATAAATTTATTCATAGTTAAAACAACAAATCATTTTTTGGTAACTTTTATTTGAAATCATCATTAATTATATATTTACTCTCATGTTTAACACATGGAATCACAGTATTCATTCTTAAGTACTAATAATAATGTAAATGAAATATACTCTACTTTCTATGTTTTAACAAACCTATTTTTCTTTTTAAATTACTTAAATTGACTGAAATTATAAAGACATACCGATATTATTATGTAATAATCTGAACAGTATTATATTACATATAGAAAATATGAAATCAAGTATTAGTTTGCCATAAAATTTCAAATTTTGGTCTTATATATTTAGGGACATACACGTAACAGAGTGGTAGGTCGAGTAACATAGTTGTTCCTTTTATATTAATTTTAACGAACTACTGTCACAGAACCATTTATATTTAATAATAACTTTCTTAAAACAGTAATATATTTAGGAACTGGGTACGTATTATCTAAATATATAATAAAACTAACAAAAGCAATTAAATTACTGAGATCAAATTAAATTTAAATTGACTTATTGTTCGAAAATTTCTAAGGGAGCTGGGAAATGGTTATACCCTTTTTCCCTTAAATACTTTACGAGGTTTTAAAACAATGCGCAATAAACTGTCATATTGTAGATATGATACATCATTTTCTACTAAATGGAATGTTTTTCCGGTATTATCAACAGACTTCATCAACACTATTTTCACTTCGCCGTCTACTTCTACGACTCAGATCTTTTACCAAGCGTTTATTTTATGATATATTTCTAAATCCTTTATCCTTTATTTAGTTTGCGCTTTTCTCTGTAACGTCGCTGCTTTTTAGGAGGAGTAGGAGCCATAGCGATGTAGGTACTGTAGTATTATCTAGAACAAAATGATTAATTTATTAGATGATTATATAATAATATTGACTGCTATAATATATACAGACACACCGATGACGATTTATAGCTACTAACAGTTCAATAATGACAACTCTCTTACCAGTCCACAATTCTGTTACTTCTACGAGGTAACATAGTTGCAGTAACAGAGTAGTAAATTCAACACTTAGAGTAATGTATTCTTAAAATAAAAGTATATTTTGACACAACAAAAACAGATTAGACAATTATTTTCTTAATGCATTATTTCATTTATTAAATTATGTAGAAATATCTGAATACTTACATCAAAACGCCGGTAACATAGCACACACAGAATAAAACCACGCACCTCACACCGCAACTAACGGACAACTGATTCGCCTACCCCGCGCCCCATCCACCTCGAAAAGAGTCGAAGCAACAGAACACATTATGACTCAACTGTTGTGAACGGAACGGTAACGCCATCACTTAGTATTTATCTAATTTACACGGTAACAGAAAGGTGCCACGGCTATTACAACGACCGCGGGACTAAATCTTAAATAATCACTGATGATTCAACAAATTTATTAAATAGGCAGGGATAGTATTTTTAAAAATGACAAATCCGCTTAATTATTATAAATATTAAACAAAACAACAATAAAATTTTAATAAAAAGATATCATGATTTTTGCATAGTGCCATTAGATGTGGGACAGAATTTTCTTGTATGTAAAACAGCTCTGTTACCATTAATTACTATTCTGTTACCTGATAAAAAAAGTTATAAATCAATAATAGCTCCGTTTTTCTTTTGAAAATATATTAATTAATTTGTACTTTAACTAAAAACGCTAAAACACAATTTTAATAATCAAAAAATATTGGTGAAAAATCAATTTTTGTTTGGGGACGACATTTTCTGCCATGGATTTTAAATTGACCCATTTATAACTATTGACACCATGCACCTCACGCTTTTTTTTTTATGAAAAGGGTGTTTTTTAGTTTTTTTTAACTATTATTTTTTTACAGCAGGGCTTCAAGATGGATTCCTGGGAATGAGAAATTTCTTTTAATGGCTGCGTAAAATGATTATAGCCTGTTTACGTCATACTTATTGTTTACGAATTGGTTGCTATTGGACACTAGCCCCATGCAGTGTTTTCTTGTCCTAGTTTAAAAAGTAAAATCCATAAGTAGGACGACGCGGTAGCAAAGTATTTTCTTAGAAACATTAGTTCTCATTTTTATTTCAGAAATACTTAGTAATTACAAATAGATGGACATTCAAAAGAAAAGTGCGAGAACTTATTTTAAGTGGATCATTGGCGGCATTTTCTTTATAATTGCAATTTTCGACTTCTCTATGTATATATATATTGAATACAGAAGTCGAAAATTATTCTTAACTTTCAATAATTTTAACACCTGCCATTAATATCTCTGCATCACCCTAAGGTTGACTGGTAGAAAATGCCTAAGGCATTAAGTCCGCCTCTGTAACTTTGCGCAGGAAGTTTTAAATAAATAAATAAATAATTAGTATTTTTACAGCAGGAAAATTATTTCTATACTTCATAAATCAATCTCGTGAAGTAAATTCAAATTAGTAATTACCGCATAGTGGTGATTCATCTGAGCGTCTCCGTCCTTCGGAGGGCACACTAAAAGTCGGTCCCGATTGTTAACAGTCGTTAAATCACGACAGAGGTACCTGTGCTATTAAGTAGTCTGTGACAGAGGCCTAAATTTGGGCGATCTCTGTCACCAGGTAGACCACAAACCAAATGATAAGAAGATGAATTCAAGTTCAGATATTTATTCAATAGGTCAAATAATAAATCAATAAGAAATCAAAATAATTCTGATGTCAAACTTAACAATTATCATGGATTATGCAATATTAATCTCGTGTTATTGCGTATCTGTATTACGTGTATTTACGTGTATCTGCGTTATAAGACATGAGTATTATGGGGCAGTACTATAGGCAAAATAATATATACCAGTTTAAGTTTAACATTTTAAGCTCTGGAACCTTGCTTTTGAGCAGAAACACAACGTAATAATGCTGTTCATCTGTAGAAAGAAGATGATACCCTGGTCAAGCTTTTGCCATAATTACTTTCAGCTGTGCCTTTTGATACTAAAAAATCCACTCTGTCCACTTGAAGTACACTTTTTCTCTCATCTGAGTCCATCATGCGAGTCAATTTAAAATAATAGATCCTTGGCTACTCAAAAGTTAAATCAAACAATGATAAGTGGCGTTTTTATTTTCTTGATTTTTTAAATCCTGCATATAAATCGCTCTATTGGTTCCATCTAATTTTGATTTCCCTGGTTTGATTCCCGAGATGAGTAAATTATAATAATAATATAAAAAAAATGGTATGTTGTCTCAAACATCCTAAAGTACATGAGGCGAAGCCCGTATATAATAATAATAATGTCCTCCTAACCGAAAGTTAGGTGCACTCTTTATCGCATTGCTTGCTGTGTTGCCGATCCATTTATTTACACCAGGGCTTTAAGATGGAGTATCCCTAGGATAGGAAAACGTTTCATTCAAAACGCATCCCTAAATGAGCGCTGGAGACCTATTCTTACACACAGGAACACAACTACACCGCTTGTGTAGTTATTTGGCTATGGGCTTCGGTAAGGTGGAGGTCGTTCCCCAGTCGGGCTTGCTTACTAGTATGTTGTCCTACCTCTTCGTTTGTTATCTATGATTGCACACTGTAATGATTAAATTGTCTTGTGTAGCTAGTAAGTCTCCGCTTTGAAACTGGCCGCTGCAGCCAATATTCGGCCTCTATTTACTAATTACTAATTGCCTACTAGATACTATTATGCCTGCGTTATTCGTAATTACTGGCAATTATAAAATTTGCCAAAGATGACTAACAGAAGATAATATTGTGTTCCGTTCTCAAATTAGTACACAAATTATTTTTATAGTCACGAATTTCGTCCACAACAAGGCCTACAAATTATAGCGTTTCGTTGTTTTGTTATTATTATTATGTGTTTGTTTTTTGTGTTTACCTTTGATTTAGCCTGACTGGAATTTGAGTGTAGTTTTCGGATTTTACCTATAACCGAATTTTAGTCCGTGTAACGCTTTTTATTTGTTGGTTTATGTTTTGAATTTATATTATTTTAGTACTTTATTTTAAGATTTAATTTTTTTTTTATACTACTTAGGTGGCAAACAAGCATACGGCCCGCCTGATATTAAGCAGTTACCGTAGCCTATCGACGCTTGCAATACCAGAAGTATCACTTGCGTGTTGCCAACCCATTGTTTTACACCAGAGCTTTGTGATGGAAGTATCCCTGGGATAGGAATACGTTTCTTTCAAAACGCATCCCTAAATGAGCGCTGGAGACCTGTACTCACACACAGGAACACAACTACACCGCTGTGTGTAGTTATTTGGCTGTGGTCTTCTGTAAGGTGGAGGTCCCTCCCCAGTCGGGCTTGCTCGCTAGTAAGGTGCCCTACCTCTCTTCTATAATATATTCTGCAATACTATAATTATCGTTCTACAAGATCTAGAATAACTTTCCTACTACCCACCCCTTTATTCAACAGAGGTAGGACACCATATGAGCGAGCAAGCCTGACTGGGGAAAGACACACAGCGATGTATGTATGTAGTTGTGTTCTTGTGTGTGAGTACAGTTCTCCAGCATTCATTTAGGGATGCATGCCATCTTAAAATAAACTTTTTCCTGTGGCAGGGGTAATACATCTTAAAGCCCTCGGTGTAGCCGTATGAAAATGTTGCTGACATCATCTTTCTGGCTTATTCATAATTTATGACCTTCGTAAGTGTTACTTTGTAACCTAAATGAATAAATGTATGTAATGAATTTTGAGTTTGAGGCTACTTTTTACAAAGATAACCGACATGGACGCGGGCGGAGCCGCGGGCAACACCTAGTATTATATAAAATTTCTCACCGACTAGCTCACGTGCAAGTCACTTATGTAAATAACAAATTTAAAAAATAATAACGATAATTATTTTTCCATAACAATTAACATTATTATAACGCTTCTTAAGACGCAGATGAACACAAGCACCACAACACCATCCTATAGATCAGTTGCATAATCACCGGTGTATTACTTAAATAACTTATCATCCACTGTATCAATCAAGTTTACTAACATTCTGTACCTTATCGCCTAAATAATAAAGTTGATAATGTTAAGAATGTTTTTGTTACTACTGTTAGGATGTTTTGATGTTGAGTGTTGTTTTGTTCGTGATCGGGCTGCATTGCACAGTTTGAGATGACCTTCAAACACTCACGCGCAGGTTGTACTGGCACCTACAAACGGTGTTCGGCACTTTAGTCATTAAATTTAAAATATGATCAATAACTATGACGCTAAGATCCCGGATTTGACTACCTTTTACTTTAAAGGTGGAAGCAATGCAGGATTGAAATAAAGTGACGTACTAGAAGCACACGCGCGTAGTCTTTCTTACAACTTGTAACACCAGGGTTTGGTGTTATAGGCAATTGCCTATACGTCATACAAACTTTTGTCCCCTGTGGTAATTACCTCAAGGGACAAAATTATGACGTATAAATAATTTTACCCAGTCTGTTTGAACTATGGGTTCTTGATTTCATTGATTGTAAAACCCACCACGATTCAAGGATATAATATTATTAATTAATATGTTGATTGTAAATGTTTTTGTTATTTTTTCACTTAGATTTAATTTATTTTAGTGTTATTTTGATTATTTAGATATAAGATAGATAATTAGATATAATGTAACATCCGACAAGATATTTGTAATTGTTGAATGAATAAATTAACTGAACTGAAATATCATACAACAGATCCTAGTTTAATAACCAATAATTCCGATAAATGGTTTTCCTGGAAAATCGTAGGATTAGCTGTTAAACTTTTACAATAATAGTTACTTTTACACCAAATAGAGACAGTAACATTTTTAAATACGCCCAAACAAGTTTCAGCCTAATCAAAACTTTTCTCAAGTCTTAACTAACCAGAATGACTTGTCAATTAAGTTGTGAGTGAGGGGGAGGTTGTGTTAGAATATTCCATCAAAGTTTCACTTCTGATTCGGTTTAATAGTGAGTGTAACATAACTACTGTAAGTTTTGGAGCTCCGTCGATGCTCTCAACTTGTTAAGTTAATACCGTATATGAATAAAGATGTTGCTGTATGTGATGGCAGCGATAATATTATTCAACGCTTTATTTTCTTACTTCCTTACTAATATTATAAATGTGAAAGTTTGTAAGAATGGATGGATGGATGTTTCTTACTCTTTCACGTAAAAACTACTGAACGGATCTGGACGAAATTTGGCACACAGATATGTAGATTATGGTCTGGAATAACACATAGGCTACTTTTTGAAGCGATAACCGACATCCACGCGGGTGGAGCCGCGGGCAACAGCTAGTACAAAATAAATGTAAACTAACTCACTCACACCGCTTTGTTATAATAGTGGGAAGTAACAGCTGAGGTGTGAGAAATCTGGTCTGCGGTAACAACGATTGGAATTGGTGGAATTTATATTTATTTAATAATCAAATGATTTCCATGTGTTGAAGAGAAACATCGTAAGAAAACCAATTATGGAGAGTGGAGAAAAGATTTCTAAAGACATATCTGATGCGCCTAAACCAGGTTACCAGTATTAGGATCGCGAAGAAGTGTTATTATTAACACTTCCTCTTCTTTATCAGGAAACCTTATTTATTTATTTATTCTTTATTGTACACCATTATAATATATTACATAGTAACTTAAAATAAATAAGATTGTACAATGGGCGGCCTTTATAAGTTTTCTGATAAAGAAGAGGAAATCAGCTTTCTCTCCTAAACAAAATGTTTACCTAAATAAAAGTATGTACCTATGCAAAATTTGAGTCATAACAGTTTCAGCAATAGCTAAATAGCATCGCGTCTTCCTCCTACAGGCAGAATGATACCAACGTGTTCACCAGCCATACTAGGTGCCAAGTAATAGCCTTAAATATAATAGGTAAATAATCAAATTTCTATTAACAATTATAGTACCTACATGCAGTGTCTGTCTGATAATATTGGACACTATGAATTAATGGAATAACTATGTATATGCAAACCGTATGAAAATAAAAAATAAACAGGGCCAAAGCCCATTGCCGTATACAGGACACAGACTCATATAAATCAAAATGCATCGAAGATATTCGATGTGTTTTGATCTAAACAATATTGTGTTCTTTATCTTTCTTGAACATTTCAAAAAATATATATGAATATCGACGAAAATGTGTATGAATATGAATAATTATCATTTATTTGCATTCCCCAATGTGATATTAGGTGGTAAAAAGTGTCTTAAAGCTAAGTACATTATGGACCCTTTCGGGAACAACAACATTTTTATATTTGAAAACATAACACTCGTCTCAAACATAAGACTCATCGCAAACATTAGCGCAAGCTTATGCTGCAGGATTTCCTATGCTTCGCCACCATACCCAAAAGTAAACAATTAACTATCGCTTAGTGTTAGTTAACAATTTGGTGGAACATAGTTTCGCTATGGGATAGATCGCGCGGTAAATTTACTTTAACATCACTTGGAAGTCGAGTGCCTATATATGAACCTATCTCATTGGCAGACTCTCAACATTCGTACACATAGTTTATCTACTAGATTTTCTTCGTTCGCGTAGAATTTTCTCTGTTTTGCACTTCGAAATAAACGGTATTATATCTCGATGGTTTCACGGAAAATAATTTTAATGGACGTCTACTCTTTAGAGAACGCGTGTTCATAATTATTTTAGCTGTAGTTGTTTAGGATGTTTGTTGATATATCAGCGAGTCAGTCAGTCAATCCGTTTTATATCTTATATACTTATATATATTTTTATACGCATTTCAAGCTCAATACGCGCACTGAGGAGTGTGAGATTTAGCATAGTTATAGCTTCATGGAGGACGACTGCGCAAGCTAAAATTATGAGTCGAATGTTAGCCACCGGGCGACCTCTAAATACCTATAGATAAGTGCTGTAACTTCAAAAGCAGTATCTTGTCAGTTTTTCTCATGGTTCTGCTCTTGTTAGAAAACTGGCCGTGGGCAAATAAAATTGGCTTGGTGTGGATATTAAATTCAAATAAAGGGGATGTCGTACATTCGTCACAAAATAAATTTGCCACAAAAAAAGTATGTGTATATTTGTCTAGAACCGTGACGAATTTACCCTAATTTTTCTGTGGCAAATTTACTTTGTGATGATAGTAAAACAACCAAAATAAAGCCAAGTTTCTATGTCTGTAATGATAAATAAATAGAATGGTTGACGAACAACCTTTTCGGAAAACAAAAATCTTTGTAGCTTGCTTATTTTATTTCGTTTGTGAGCAGAATACATTGTTATTTATTTTGCGTTGACCAATAAATGACTAAAGCCAGTACTAATTTAACACATAAACTATCAACTAAGCTACACGTGCACTTTAAATATATTTTAGTACTAGCTGTTGCACGCGGCTCCACCCGCGTGGATGTCGGTTATCGCTGCAAAAAGCCTATGTGTTATTTCAGACCATAATCTATCTCTGTGCCAAATTTCATCCAGATCCGTTCAGTAGTTTTTACGTGAAAGAGTAACAAACATCCATCCATACTCACAAACTTTCACATTTATAATATTAGTAAGAATGATTTAATGAAATGAAAATACCTATATACTACCGGTTATACTTCACTACCGTATGAGAGAAAAAAAAACACAAAGAACAATGGTTGTTATTGGTTTTTCACATCAACTGTATTGTCTAGATTATAGAAAAGGTTTTATCTATCTGAATAGAAACACATCACTCTTTGAAAATATGTGTGAATATAGGTAATACTGTGAGCTCATCAATACAATATATCCTTCGAAGAATTTGAAATAGGTAGTATTTCAAACAAACAAAAAAACAAAATACGAAATAAAATTGAGTGTGCTCCACAGTCAATAAAATTGACAATTTTACTGTTATATTTTTATAGGTAATAAACAGTTGACTGCACTAATGATTTGCTGATTATATATTAAGTTCTGAATGATGTTCATTCATATTCCATGACAATATAAATCATAGTGGTCCACCTGCTAAAGCGTAATGAAGGTGCATAAGAGAGTTTTAGTCAGCGTACCAAAATACGGCCGGTGACCAAAATAGGCAAAATATATACTGGCCTGTTGGTCTAGTGGTTAGTGACTCTGACTGCTACGCCGGAGGTCGTGGGTTCATTCCCACCTAGGACAAATGTTTGTTCTGTGTCTGGGTGTAATTTATCTATAATATGTATGTATTTAGAAATAAATAAGTATGTTTATCAGTTGTCTGGTTACCATAGTACAGGCTCTGCCTAGTTTGGGATCTGATAGCGATGTGTGAGTTGTCCCGAAAATATTATATTATATTATACTAATTATGCGATGCGTTTAGACGGAAACGGTTAAAGGGATCTGGATGAAATTTTGCACAGAGATAGATTATAATCTGGAATACCACATAGGCTTTTTAGCCTGGAAAAAAAAGACTTCCCGGGGTATGATACGCGCGGTCGTAGCCTCCCTTCTATAGTTATTGTTTATGTTTTCTCGTGTAGGTACTGTAAGGAGCTTGTGTGCATGAGTGTACCTGTTCGTCGGCTATGTTAGTTAGATGTCAAGTACAGTCCCTCGATTATATAAGTGCTAAGTAATCTTTATTTACCTTCTGAATGAGATGGGTGTTATCATTTTGTTGTGTTCGACACTGGGTTATGTTTACTGTGTTATTTTATACCGAGCAAAGCCAAGCTCCCTGGCAGTGGTAGCGAGATGTATCCTACGGATGTCGGACAGTTTTAGGTGTAGCCTGTGTCGCGGGGGACTCAGCAAACATACAATTAACTGACACAAATTACATCCAGACTCTTAGCAAATATTTAATCACACAAAGTTTTGTCCCGTGTGGGAATCGAACGCACGACCTTTGGCTTAGCAGCACTAACCACTTGACCAATAGGCTTGTCAATGAAATCAAATTTTACGATATCCCATTGAAAATATAAAAGTAGTTGAGCATTTGACTGCCACGCTGAAAATTAAGAATTCATTTTTTTATGTCATGCAATGCCCGAAGTCTAGCATAGTGTGCGGGAATAGGCAGGGCGAAAGGTAAGCACGTACATACCGACATAACAAAACTCAATATCACTTAACTCAAGTAGGATATCGAACGCAAAACCTGAGCACGGCAATCATATTACAATTACCAAAGTTGACATATTACAATTTCTATTCAAAGATAAAGCACTCGGTAATTAGTGAGCTAGTAGAATGTCGTGACGCTGTTAATGATGTACATTTACTATTGAGTACTATGACACCTTACGAATTACTAATTAGTTGCAACAAGCAATGATGCAGTCCAGCATTATCTAGTTACTGTAGTGTTTACAAATAAAGGATAAGAAGCTTACCTCACACTGTCTTTGTTTCTCTTAACAAATAAGACTTTTATTTCATAATATATTTACAAGAATAGTTTAGTTAATCAGATATTAAAATAAAATATCTGATTGACGTCGCAGTTCTGAGGAAAGGTGCCCAAAAGACTGGCCACATTGCCACGCTGGATCGCAGGGCTAATGTGTTGACTCACCCAAGTAAAGGCCAGCCTTATTTTGGAATGAGACGTGAGACGACTCGACTAAACACTTAGATATCTCACGATACAGTTTGTGGACATACATAGTTCTAGAGTTTCATCCTTAAACAGCTCAAAAATGTAAGTCTCACCGAGACTTTAATATTTTTGCGCTGCTTGAGACATTCTGCAAAATAAAAAGATATTTCATGTAAAAAACTAACGTAACATCAAGACTATTTTTTTATAAAGAAAATGGGTAAATAATATTTTGCAAATGATATTTTCCTATTTATAGTGGGCCCAAATATTTTAAAAACATGTTTTTGCATTTTAATCTATTAGGTAACGATAATACTTATTCTTACATTTATGTAGTCAACTCACTTGGCGAAATAGAAAAAAATACATGTAACAATTGCGTCAGTATAAATTAGAATCGTACAAAAACATGCGCAAACGCAAGATCTCTGAATCTGTAAAAAATATATTGATATGACATTATAATGACCTATCAACATGATCTTTTTTGTGTAAGGGATAGGCAGAAGTGCATAAAGGCTCATCCATGTTTAACCAGCTGATAAGTCATGTTAACCAATTCCCATGGCTATGTGATAGGGGCGAGTCTATCGCCAGAAGCAAGGGTTGTTCGCTAGTTCCCTAATAAAAGAAGCACTCAAAACTGTCGCCAATTATACATAAGTAGAAATACCTAGTAACAATAAAACTTTTTTTTATACTATTTGCAATATACGCAACAATTTCAAATACTAAGTGCACGTATTAGCGGACGATTTTAAGACGCGTATCTTGGGTTTATTGTATACCAATGATTGCCATATGCCGGGCACAACAGGCTACGGGCTCATACTCATAATCCAAATAACATTATTTTAATTGTACAGGTACCCACATAGTTATTAAATAAAATAATTATTGAAATATATGACTGTACTGCTATTGTTTTCTTTACGGATAATAACATGTATTTAACAATTCAAGAGCAAATTACAAGAGATTTTTTAAATTACTCAATTGTTTGTCGGACATAATTAAAACAGCAGTTTCAACAAGCAAAACTAGCTTCTATGTTTATATAAATAAGGTCTCTATAGAATATTTTTCTCGTTTCAGGTACAGGAGTTGGCAGCGTCATTGCCACGGTAAAAAGATAGTCAGTAAGACAATGACATTTTATATTAGTTACGCGTTCGAAATGTTAGTTTTAACGAGAATTTTAAAACCTTGTATTGTTTAAGATGTTTTTTATTGTTATCCACATCTTATTGATTGGTAGTTTTTTAAATGTAAACTTATTAGGAAGGAACATAAGCATACTGATTCTGAGACATTATTTTTAAAAGACAACTCCTGCATTAGGGAAAAAGCACTGTGTCGCGGGGAACCTTTTGAACATGCAATTGACGGACTCAAAGTGCACACAGACTCGGGACAACCATTTATGGATCGTACATTTTTTTTGTGTGGGGATCGAACCCACAACATGCCGCACACTTTAGCCATTGAGCCAACCGTGTAATCAGTTTTATATGCTTAGTAATTTCACTAGCGACATTGAGAAGTATAGTTATAGGCAGTATAGTACCAAGTAAGTTAAAATTGTGAATACTACCGAAAGAGCGGAATTTTCTGACACAAGCATAATACTATGCTTAAAAGAAAATTCCCTACACATCAAATGTAAACTAATTCTAAGTTATCGAAAATAAAAGATTTATTATTATTTATAGTGATCAATAATATTCCATCAGAAGTAGGGCATCATACTAGCGACTGGGATAAGCCCAACTGGGGAAGGACCACCTTACAGAAGACCACAGCCAGTATTCCTCTTTCGGCACCAATTTGTTGAGCACTAATGGGAATATGGGCTTGGATTCAGCACCAAGCCCATATACCTATTGAGGCTGTAATGGAATTGCTTAGTTGCCGAAACCATTGGTGGTTAAAAAATGGGTGCCGAAAGAGGAATACTTTTTTTTTTTTTTTAATAAACAACTCCCGCACTAGAGAAAAAGCTCTGTGTCGCGGGGGACTTTACAAACATACAATTAACGGACACAAATTACACCCAGACTCAGAACAATTCTTTGTGGGTCACACAAAGTTTTATCCTGTGTGGGAATCGAACCCACAACCTCGTGCACAGCAGGCGCATACTGCGGCCACTGGACCACCAAGGCAGTCGATACTTCAAATTACTACACAAGGCGAGCGAGTCTGACAATTAAAACACCGCGACAACTACTATGTTCAAATATCGTATGCGCAAACCATTCCCATTTATAATTTTAAACGTGTATAAGTTACATTTGAACGCAAGTTATGCGCGTATAATGCAACCTTTTAGAATATTCATGTTTAAGTAGATAATATAATGTTTAATGATTTAGCTTCAGCATTGCAACACAACGCCTAGTTTTAGTCACGCATCTTATGTTATTACGTTTCAATTGTTCAAGGCATTTTGGCAACTTGGAACCTTAATTCTAGGTTTGTGCTAACCATATAATAAAAGCGGTTTTTGCAATAAAAAGTATCCCATGTTCTTATCCTGTATACCACATATTATTATGTTCTCATGTTCTCGCCAAATTTCATAAGGATCCGTTAGCCCGTTTATTCGTAAAAAGGT
This sequence comes from Trisateles emortualis, assembly GCA_947095525.1. NCBI lineage: Eukaryota > Metazoa > Arthropoda > Insecta > Lepidoptera > Erebidae > Trisateles > Trisateles emortualis. The sequence goes on from OX352745.1 coordinate 16,759,353, forward strand.
AACAAACAATCATATATATATATACAATGTACAATACAATACAGAAGAGATATTAAACTGTGTAGTAAAAAGTAGCCTATGTGTTATTCCAGACCATAATCTATCTCTGTGCCAAATTTCATCCAGATCCGTTCAGTAGTTTTTACGTGAAAGAGTAACGAACATCCACCCACCCATACTTACAAACTTTCGCGTTTATAATATTAGTAGGATTGACTTACTGAAATAATTTTACAGTACACTACACCGACGTAATATAAAAACAAAAGGTATAATGACGTCACTGGTTTTTGCTGCCAGCGTGCCTGGCGGTGCCACCACACTAACAAACATCCTACAATAGCTATTAAGTGTCTATAATATTGTTGGATCTTCTCTGTACTTGCTACTTACTTTTATATTACCTACTTAGGTGACAAACAAGCATACAGCTCGTCTGATGGTAAGTAGTTGCCGAAAAGTTTTAAAACCAGGCTTCTATGAATGAGTATTTTTGGGTTAGGAAAACGTTTCGTTAAAAACGTATCCCTTAATGAGCATTGGAACCTTGTAATCACATACAACACAACAACACCGCTGTGTAGTTATTTGGCTGAGATTTTCTGTAAGGTGGAGGTACTTCCACAGTGGGGTTTGCTTATTTGTATAGTGCACTACCTCTCTTAAAACGATATTCTTAACTATATCTTCACTGGTAGTACAAGAGAGGAAAACAAACGCCATTAAAATATTTTCATTGTCAAGTGGATGCTTTTTCGTGCATTATTTGACAACGACTTTTTGCACCGATTTCTCAAGAGCGCTACATCATCATCATATTACATTTGTAATTTTAAAGTATTTGCATCGATATGAATAGTTTGTAGCGCAACTGCGTTTGTGTCGGTGCAGCTGTTGAACCTAAGTGAGCTAGCGACTGTTTCGAATTTGCATCTCGACTGCATCGCGTTTGCTTAATGCAATAAGTCATTGTATGTACAAATACTGCCCGCCTAATGGTAAGCAGGAGAAGTAGTTCAAAGTCAAAGTCAAACTCATTTATTATTTAGATCAAATGCATGATACTTATATATGTCATAAAACAAATGCCAGCTTTTTTTTTCTACGGCCAATTCGCTGACTAGAGGTAGGGCCATTCTTTTTAATCGCCAGAGTACATTTACAATTTGGTACGAGTTTCAATATTTGTGGTAAAAAAGGGACCTTATAGGCGCTAATAATACCAGGATTATCACTTGAATTGCCGTGGGACAGCCTATAAAGAAGCGATTAGGCTTCTCAAGATGTCCTCTTCTGAATAGGACTAATTCTGCATTTGACCACTCCTGTTACGCCCAGTTCTAGTAAAGTCCGCTTCTGTTTCAGTCACACCTATTGTACATATTGTATATTGTATAGTACAATTCTTCCTGATGGGGCTTTGGGAACCGTACTCAACAACAAAATGAAAATAACTATTGTATTACATAATTATGGCAAAACACAGTTCTTTTATAGAAATGACCTTGCACTGATGTGTCTATAGACCTTTATCATTATAATTTAAGCCTACTAAGACATAGGGTTCTTCTAAATTTATCCATAGTTTGCTTTATGCAATGACTTTCAGCGACCAAAAGCCCTACCGTTCTAGGGGTCGCCCGCGACTTCGTCCGCGTGGTAATTTGGAATATTTTCCCCGATTTTTTTTTATACTACCAAGGAGGCAAACAAGCATACGGCCCGCCTGATGGTAAGCAGTTACCGTAGCCTATGGACGCTTGCAACACCACGGATATCACTCGCGCGTTGCCAACCCTTTAGAAACCTAATAGCTCCTTTCTTGAAGAACCCCATTCTATAGTCTTTTGGGAAAACCTGGGCAGGAAGCTCACTCATTTTGCAACATATCTCACTACTGCTCCGCTCCTATTGATCATAGCGTGATGTTAAATAGCCTATAGCCTTCCTGGATTAATGCACTATTCAACAAAAAAAGTTTTTTTTCTAATCGAATCAGTACTTTCTGAGATTAGCGCGTTCAACCGAACAAACAAACAAACTCTTCACCTTTATAATATTATAGTATAGATATTACTATTTTGGCTTTGCGCCTAACTGAGCTATACCTTCTGGTGAGCCTCTCACATTCTTGATCAAAATCGATATAATAAATAGGTAATTTAGCTTGAGTATATCTCTATGTCAACTTACAAGAAGATCCAATCTTGATGTCATAATATACCCATACAAATATCTAAGACATACAAAACTAGTAACCCACACTAATAGCTATTGAAAAAAATGTGACATCAATGCTTCCTGTACCTTTATAACTATACATATAAGGTTCATTTTAGAATGAAAATTATATTTAGACAAAGAGTCAGCGACCCAGTTGGTGTAAAAAAATACTTCAATATGTTATTATGAGTAGACTTTTCGTCTCACGAATGATTACGGGTAATGTGTGAAATTCATCATTTATTAAATTAACTAGAATGGTGAATCTTTTACATTTGCGAATTGAATATAATTGAAAAACTGTTTGTTATTAATTGAAAAATGTTGAAAAATAAAATACAATACGTAACATTTCATATGTTAGGTATTGTATTTCCCAACGTGTTCATAATAATACATACATGTACTTAGATGTTTTGCATAATTATGTGAAATATTATAATTTTTCTTCCATTTAAGGATTGGCAACAAACATTCATTGGCTACAATAGCTAATTACCATAGGAGATGCATTTTGCTTGTTTTTAGATTTCTGGTAAAAAAAAATATTTATAATATGTACGTATTAATTATTACGTTTTATAAAAGGTATGTAAAGGTGTAAATACACCCGTTTTATTAGCTAAAATTTCACGTAGAAAACTTTGTTTGAGAGTTAAATATGTTTCTTTTCTTTTTTTCTTTAGAGGGCTGGCCAACTGCCATACATAGGGTGCAATGTCGGACGTCAGATTCAGGGCTGATACGAGATTTTTTCTTTTTGACTAAAAATTGAAGCTCAGCATCATCATCATCTCAGCCAAAAGACGTCCATTGCTGGACATAGGCCTCCCACAAGGATTTCCACAACTCTCGATCCTGAGCCGACCTTGTCCATCGGTTGCCCGCAACCTTTACCAGGTCGTCGGTCCACCTTGTTGCCTGCCCACGCTTCGTCTTCCAGTTCGTGGTCGCCACTCTGGAACCTTTCTGCCCCAACGGCCATCAGTAATCATACTTACTATCATTGTACGAATAAGGACGATTATTAGTGTACTCTTATTATATGCTTAATAGCAACCGATATATGTCCCACTGGTGGGCACGGGTCTCCTCTCCTCTATCAAGAGAGAGGGTTTTAGGCCTTAATTCACTCACGCTGGCCTATTGCGGGTTGGTGAAACTGACATGACTTTAGAATTTCTTGTAAGACATGTGGGTTTCCTCACAATGTTTTCATTCACCGTTAGCAGATGTAGAATTATTTGTTTAGTACATATAAACTCCACAAAGTGAAATTCACATTGGTGCTGCCACCTGAGATCAAACTCGCACCTCTTGCATGCAAGTCGGTTACTTTCCCACTCGGCCACCATCGCTTTATATACGGTCACTAATAAATTATAATATTATTATGATGCAGTGACTGTGACACACTGCATCATGTTATAACAAAGAAAATTTAAGTAATAATATCACTATTAGATTCAAGCTAGTGTAAGTGAAACAAGTGAAAGTCATGCAGTAATCGAATATGGAGTTTGTGTCACACATACATAAGCAGCATGCGTGTGATGGCGATTATGATAAGTACTACGAGTATAATGTGCAATATACATAGAAATTCCAGTCACGTTTTCGATGTCAAATTTTAAAAGTATGTCTACTTTTAAAATTTGACATCGAAAACGTGAGATATACAATATTTTTAGGATAACAAAATAAGTAAACGTAATTCACTATTCTTGTCAAAATAGTCTTTCACCATTACTGTATAGTGAAATGACAATGAATGAAAGAAATTACCTTCACGAAAATTGGTAATAATGTCTTTTTCGTCACTAAATATTTTAATATGTACTATTATTAGTATTGTTGACTACTCTAACGCATTAGGTTACCTGTAATGTTAGTGTAGGTATGTAAATAAATAAATAAATAAATGAATTTGCATCTAATTTTTAAAAATCTTATTAACCAATTTTTATCAAAAAACAACGGTTTGCAGTCAATTTGTTTTGACCGCAAAACGTTTTTATTTCATAAAAAAATATCCATAAAATCAAAAGTATATCTAGTATTATAAATTTCGTATTTTTGTCATTCATTTCATACATTACGAAACCAATCGAAACGCGGCGTGCCCTAAATCTCAACTTAACCGTGGCATTACAAGTGATTTGAAGAAAAAACCTGGCGTCCTCGGTTGGCAACGAACATTGATTTTTTACCACCACTTATTATAATATCTGTAGATATGTTGGACTAGTACATCGATCGGTATGAAGGTAACCACCTAGTTATTGTGTACATATTATATAACTATAATATTAAGGGCTTATCTAAAATTATATTGTGAAGAGGAAAGATTAGATTTTTTGTTTGTTTGTTACGATTTAACTCGAAAACTACTCGACCGATTTTGAAAATTCATTCATCAGTAGTAAGCTACATTATCTGCAGCTAACATAGGCTATATTTAATTGACTAAAGAAATATGAGCTCCATATTATATATAATAAAACTGTGTACTATAATCTGTGTAAAAGAAATAATGGCAATTAAAATTATATGTACTGTATTAACAAAAGACTATATAATAATATATATTTCAGTTTTGCGCTCTCATTAAAAGGAAGAATGAAAGAAGAAAGCGTTCGGTGACGATGACGTGAGTTTCATGATTATTGTCCACCCAAAAAGTGCACAACGCGCTTAAAGAAGTTTTCACTTCAAAAATTCTAACACCTTAACTTTACGACCCCGCCGATGATCTCTGCTGTAGGTATAACTAATTATATTAATTATAATTAACAATGACATTTGAATTACAGTATACACACAATATTTTAAATGTATTTTTTAATATTACTCAAGTTTGTAGATACTGTCTATTGCTACTGAACCACTGTATTATTTATTTATTTCTTCACAAAACTATTATTTCAAATATGTGATGTACATTTCTACCTATGATTGACGTGTAAGTGCTCCTTATAAATAAACAGTATTATGAGTATTACCAATATCAGATTGCCGATTTGAAAGAAAGAATGAAGAAAATTACATTTATTTAAGAAAATGACACAGTCACCGAGGTTTTCCCAAGAGACTATAGCATGGGGTTCTTCAAGAAAGGAGTTATAAGGTTTTTAAAGGGTCGGCAACGCGTGAGTGACACCCCTGGTGTTGCAAACGTCCATAGGCTACGGTAACTGCTTACCATCAGGCGGGCCGTATGCTTGTTTACCACCTTAGTAGTATTAAAAAAAGTCTCATTTTTGGTATTAATACATTGTACCTTTTAATTAGGTACTGTTTTTTGTTGATTTCCGTAAAATTTCACGTCCAAAATCGGTGTGTAAACAAAAAACTTTTACGTCAGCGTTGCAAAGGGCCAACATCATCTTAAACAAAGACAATACAACGTCACACACCTCTTATATTTAGACAATGAATGTTTTGACACATTGCGTGAAGCGATCAGTGTTAGTAGGTAATGTCAGTAGGTATAGGTTGATTACACAATGTTAGGAAGAGCGTTAGTTAACTCTTGCGATTAACTCGACGTTCGTAAGTTAATTAAAAAGTTTTCTACTGCAGCTGTAGAAGAACTTACCTTACTTACCTAAAATTATAAGTGTAAGTTTAATTGCAGTTGTCTGTAATGTCTTTATGATTATATTATAAAAATATTAACAGACTTCAATAATAGTAATAATAATGTACCCTACATTATCGTTAAAATTCGTAAGTGTTTTAGTTTAAGTGTTTTATTTATATTTATTTTAAATGAAGCCGGCGGTAGTGTATTTTAAAAAGATTAACAAAATATTGGCCTTTCTTATACTTCCTGCGTGGTTAACAAGTATACAGCCCGCCTGATGTTAATGAGTTAAAGTAGCTTTTGGGCGCTTGCATTACCAGAGGTATAACTTGCGTGTTGCCGACCCGTTGTTTTACACTAGGGCTATAAGATGGAGTATCCCTAAAGCTGTATACAGAAAGAAAGCTGGAAACTTATAAGCGCTTACCGGCGCTTGATAGTGCTGGTCCGTTCTACACAAAGGAAGCAGGTTGAAGCAGACAAAGCAAAATGTCGGACTCATCGGACGATGATTTGGTTTTGTTAGAAAATGTGTATTTAAACTAAGGATATCAACACGTCACTATCCATTTTAATATTTATCAAAATAAATATGCCTGTCGTAATTGCACTTGTTGTCGCAGTTGTTTATTAATTTTAAATGGCAGCGCCCAGCGGTGACCAGCGCGTATTGAAGCTTGTCGGAACTTGTCGGCACCGTTCAGTGCTATTCGGCGCGCGTTCATATATTTTCCTACGCGGGTTACCAGCGCTGTCAAGCGCCGGTAAGCGCTTATAAGTTTCCAGCTTTCTTTCTGTATACAGCCTAAGATAGGAAAACATTTCTTTCAAAACTCGCTTGCAGCGACGACCTTTACTCATACATAAGAACAGAATTATACCACTGTGTGTAGTTAATTGGCTGTGGTCTTGTGGTGTAAGAGACCTGTACTCACACACAGGCACACAAGTACATCGTCTTCTGTAAGTTCTTCCAGGTCGGACTTGCTCGCTAGTAACCATACTAGCGAGCAAGCCTGACTGGGAAGAAGTTTAGTTTTAAGAGAGGTGGAGCACCAGCTCTACCTCTCAGAACAGAACTTAAGACACAGATAATAGCGTAGTGGATTGTGGTCGGCTCACCATTTACCACTACATGGTATGGTTGCTGATTTGATTCCCGCAAGAAACAAAAATCATTATTTTATCTACTTATAATTTACTAGGGGTCGCCCGCGACTTCGTCCGCGTGGTAATTTGGAATATTTTTCCCGATTTTGCAACATATCTCACTACTGCTCCGCTCCTATTGTTCATAGCGTGATGTTATATAGCCTATAGCCTTTCTGGATAAATGCACTATTTAACAAAAAAATATTTTTTCTAATCGAACCAGTACTTTCTGAGATTAGCTCATTCAACCAAACAAACAAACTCTTCAGCTTTATAATATTATATTAGTATAGATTGCTAGTAAAAGTAGCACTTTGAGTACCTACTACCTACCTATTTAAATGTAAAGCTATATAGTATAAACCATAATGGAATGGTTTATTCACTGAGATAAAATGTGTAAAAGATTTCTGTTATGTTAGCATAACAGAAATCTTTTATATACATTTTTTATTTACATTTTATCTCAGTGAATAAACCATTCCATTATGGTTTATACTATATAGCTTCAATACTAGGTGTAACAAAGAATCTTTATAATTATAATGAGGACTGTGGCACTATGTCAAAATAAATACCTACCGCTCATACCCGAAAAGTGCGGCCGTTTTCGTGGGGTATTCCTCGAAGCGCACCCATTTTGAAACGCACCTAAAGTACTTCTCGAAACGCAACATTTAGATGTGGTATATTTTTAATTTATTTTCGTTACCGCACCTGAATGGTGCGTTTCGAGGAATACTTTAGTTGCGTTTCAAAATGGGAACACTTCGAGGAATACCCCGTTTTCGGAGCTCGATCGCGGCGCGGCGAGCGCGGCCGAGTAAATCAGTCTTAAGTAGTAGGTATTTATTTTGACTGATTGCGACAGTGTCCTTACTATACAGAGAGAGCATTTTCCTTACTCTATGCTAATAATGCAAAAAAAAGGCGGTAGGTGTAGAAAAAGTTAATACATATCTGTTACTTTCAATATTCATTTTAATTAATTTAGAACATCTTTTAAGTATATTTGCATAAATTCTGTGTGAAAACAACATAAATATAACCTACTCACGTTTGTGGAACAATCCAAACAAATTTATGTAAGTTATCACTAAAACTTACACCACCTGCCAGCACACACATTCACTTTTGTGACACAAAACAAAAATCACCAAATGTCTCATCTTGCGGAGATTAAAACAGCACAGGACAACCTGGAGGAGTGCTTCTCGAAGAGGATGGCTGAGCTTGAGGCCCAACTGCATACTGGGGGACCGGCAAAGGACACCGTTGCCAAAGTCGCAGAGGAATTCCGGACCTTCAGGGAACTTATATTTTCCATGCTCGGCATGTTGGGGAAGCAGATCAATGAATGCTCTCGTTTGGTCGATGCAGCTGAGACAAGGCATAGGCGCAAGGCTTTAATCTTTTTGGGGGTGCCTGAGGAGGAGAAAGAGGACTGTCGAGCTGTTCTGTTGAAGATCATCCACAAAATGGAATTAAATGATGTTGCAGCTCCTAATATTAGTGTCTGCCATAGAATCGGTGCGCGGGGCAAGGATCACCACAGACCTATCCTGGTGAAGTTCACTAGTGTGGAGCTTAAGTCGGCAGTATGGAGGGCCAAATCCAGACTCAAAGGCACGTCTGTCTCAGTGCGGGAGTTCCTCACTAGGCCACGACAGGCGGTCTTTGCTAAGGCCCGGCAACATTTCGGCGTCCGCTCATGTTGGACACAGGACGGAGTAATCGTCGCAGCAGTCAATGGAAGCCGCCACAAAATTACGACCATGGATGAGCTGAATTCCTTGACGCTGAAGCATCCTAAGGGTGTATCTTCGCTTGCGGGCAGGACTGGCGCAGGCGCCGGGAGTGCAGTCGCGTCCGGCGCGACTTCCAAAGTCCGAAAACAGTGACAGTGTTAATGTATTTGCCTTCACTTCATATTTAACTCAAAATGATTCACCTCTTCTACTATTATTATGTTGTATTGTCTAGATTTAACTGTTACCCACATCTTAATTCACTTTTTTCTTGCACTATTTTCTTGACCATACCTACATTTAAACAATCTATTCTTGTTTATCTTTCTGATCTGTCAGTTGTCAATTTGACGTCTTAAACCTGTCATTTCGTTCCGTTTCTCCTTCATAATTTGTGCCTATACATTTTCAATATTTATTTTTTGTTATCACTGTTTTGTTTCTATTTTACACATGTTTTTTTTTTTAGATTATTTCTTGTTTATTGTGTATGTGTCAGCTGCTGGCGGGTGGTGCAGAGATGAAAATTTGCATCAATTTTAAAGTGCGTAAGTTGTATTTTTTTATTATTTATTTAATATATACTCAATTTTATTATAGTATTTAATATAATTATATTATTTTTTATATATATCTACATATTATGAATTCGGATGATGAAGTATATTTGTCTGCTAATAATACTAGTTGTTCAGAAGATGAGAGTTTTACTTCGATAGTCGATACGCTAGGTGATACCGTTCGGGAAAAATTTGTCAGCGTTTCACGCTCGGAGCTTAATGTATGTCACATTAACGCCAAAAGTGTTCCTAGTCATTACAGTGACCTCTTAGAAACTTTCTCTAACGCTAACGTTCATGCCGTCCTGGTCTCGGAGAGTTGGCTAAAACCAAATCTTCCTTCTACCACTTATCCTCTCCCCGGCTTCATTTTAATTCGAAATGATCGGGTCGGTAGGAGGGGAGGTGGTGTTGCAATTTATCTTCGTAGCCATTTTTCTTATAAGATTATTGTTTCTTCCGACCCTGAATCTTCATCCTCAGCCGAGTTTCTCTTTGTCGAGGTTGATGGCAAAGGGGTAAAAGCTGTTCTTGGTGTTATCTATTGTCCACCATCTATCGACTACTTCTCCAGTCTCGAATCGATTCTGGAATCTATAGGGTCAGAGTACTCACACCACATCATTATGGGCGACTTCAACACTAATCTCCTTTCCCCACATTCCCAACGCTCCCGAAAACTCCTTGAGATCGTCGAGTCAACTAACCTTCATGTTTTACCACTACAAGCTACCCACCACAACCATGAACGGGAGGACACGTGGCTCGATGTAATCCTTACCTCTGCTCCTAACCTAGTCTTAAACCATGGTCAACTTCTTGCACCTGGCTTTTCCCACCACGACCTTATTTTTCTATCCTATGTCCTTAAACCTCCTAAGCCCCATCCTAAAGTACTGAATATGCGTTGTTTTGGTCGCATGGACATGGATAGATTGCACAAGGACGCCTCAGAAATGAAATGGGATAGTTTGATGGCAGCATCTACAATCGACGGTAAAGTTATCTCACTTACCAAAAATATATTAGGTCTTTTTGATGCTCATGCTCCTATTAAAAAAGTTAAATTAAAGCGCCTCCCGGCACCCTGGATCACAGAAGGTGTCCGAATGGCGATGAGGCGCAGGGACCGGTCTTTTCGTAAATTTAAAAGGGATCGCTGTGAAGAAAATTGGGCTGCCTTTAAATCTGCAAGGAATCGGTGTAATCAGATGATTCGTAATGCAAAACGCCGACATATCCTCAATAATATCAGTTCTTCATCTCCTGCTGATATCTGGAAGTTTCTTAAAACTCTAGGTATCGGTAAACAGCGACGTGATGACATTCACAGGACAATAGGTTTGGATGATATTAATAAACATTTCTCCTCTACCAATGCATTAAATCACCAAACCAAGTGTCAGACTGTTCGTTATCTAGCTGATTTACCCCGTGTCAACATTGATTCTTTTTGCTTTTCTCCAGTTTCTCAGGAAGAGATTAAAAAGACAGTCCTTTCATTTAAATCCAATGCGGTGGGTAGTGACGGTATTAGCCGCCGCATGATCACCTTAATCCTAGATCATCTTCTTCTTCCTATCACACACATTATTAATTTCTCCCTTTATTCCGGAACATTTCCTTCATCATGGCGTCTAGTCTATGTTATCCCTCTACCCAAGACACAAAATCCTTCCTTACCCGACCACTTCCGACCTATATCCATTCTTCCTTTCCTGTCCAAAGTGCTAGAGGCCTGCGCGCATAAGCAGCTGTCTCGTTTTATTAATTTTCACAAATTATTAAGCCCGTTTCAGTCTGGCTTTAAGCCAGGTCATAGTACTGTTTCCGCTCTCCTCAAAGTGACTGGCGATATCAGGGAGGGCATGGAGAACACCAAAGTCACTGTGTTGGCTTTGGTTGATTTTTCAAAGGCCTTCGATACCGTCAGTCACGATATCCTTTTAGCCATTCTTTCCTATCATATGATCTCTCCTGAGGCTCTGGAATGGTTCTCAAGCTATCTTCGAGGTCGTCAGCAGTCGGTCCGACTTGATGAGCAATCATCTAGCTGGTGTGACATTAAATCTGGCGTACCTCAGGGCGGTATTCTATCTCCTTTATTATTTTCAATTTTCATAAACCTCATAACTAAGAATCTTCAGTGCGAATATCACCTGTATGCCGATGACTTGCAGATTTACTCTCAGGCTACCGTGGATAGTGTGTGGTCAGCAATAGACATGGTCAACAAGGACCTTGAATATATAAAGAGCTGGTCTGATAAGTTTGGCTTGACAGTTAACCCGTCAAAGTGCCAAGCCATTATCGTGGGCAGTCAACGAATCATGAGCAAGGTGGACACTGCATCCCTTCCGCCTATTATATTTGATGGCACAGTCATTACATTTTCCTCAACCGTAAAAGATCTGGGCTTGCAGATTGACTCTACGTTAAGTTGGCAAGCTCAAGTGACCCAGGTCAGTCAAAAAGTCACCGGTACCCTGCGTGCTCTATACCGTTTAAAAAACTTCCTTCCATGCAGGACTAAGACAATGCTTGTGCAGTCCTTAATCTTCCCCTTGTTCGACTATGGTGATGTGTGTTACTATGACCTGAATGCAGATCTTCTTAACAAACTTGACCGTCTTCTTAATAACTGCATTCGATTCGTTTTTAATCTTCGCAAGTATGACCACGTGTCTACTTTTCGTACTCAATTAAAATGGCTACCTATTTCTCAACGCCGTCGTTTGCGTGCACTCACTACCCTCTATTCTATCCTTACGTCTCCCTCTCCCCCTCCCTACTTAACTCCCTACTTTCAGTATCGCAGTTCTATCCATGATAGAAAACTTCGCTCTTCCAATAATCTTCTCCTTGCTTGTACCTCTCATACCTCTGATTTTGTTCACTCTTCCTTTCCTATTCAATCTGTCCTTCTTTGGAACGCTCTCCCTCTCGAAATCAGGATGTCCACCAACCGTTATGCGTTTAAAGTAAGGGTTCGGGAACTACTATTAAAATAATATTTTGGCAGTTTTTTCATCATTCTCTGTTTCATTTATACTTATATGTATTATTTATTATATATTTTTGTTATTATTTATTGTATGTATTATTATTTATATATATTATATATAATTAGCACATACCTATGTTTATATTATATATTTGTTTATTGTAATTATGAGTACCTGTTATCTACGATTATTCAGTAATTTCTTCATATGCACCTACTTTGTTTATCTCTGCATCACCCTAAGGTTGACTGGTAGATAATGCCTCTGGCATTAAGTCCGCCTTTACCAAATTTGTGTATAAAGTTTTAAATAAATAAATAAATAATACTTAGGTATTCGATATGTACCTAAGAACTCAGTATATTTATATAAATCATCTGCTAGCATTTCATATTTCAATGATACAAGTATATTCGATTATTCGATTCCGCTCGCTTTACCGTCCGAATACTAATGCGATATCGATACGGCACTCCGTTTCAAACTATCAATGATACGCGAGGCGAATTCTTATAAACACTATAAAAACGTAGCACTTTGGATCGAAGAGAAATGAAAGTATAACGATACTAGAATATATAACTTTATTTGATTAGCTTGTTGGTCTAGTGGTTAGTGATGCTGACTGATAAGCCGGTGGTCGTGGGATTGATTCCCACCCAGGAAAAAAATCTGTGTTTTAGGTGAAATTTATCTGTAATATTACTAATATTATAAATGTGAAAGTTTGTGGGTATGGATAATTGTTACTCTTTCACGTAAAAACCACAAAATGGATCTGGATGAAATTTGACACAGAGATTATATGTCTGGAATAGCACAGATATTACTTTAACACGCGGAATCTGTAGCTTCATTTTAGCTATCACTATCTCTTTCAGTATAATTACGTTCCGTATTATCTATCGCATTCATACTTAGCATGCTGCACCGCTCATTATAAACGTAGCTTTTTTTTATACTACCAAGGCGGCAAACAAGCATACGGCCCGCCTGGTGGTAAGCAGTTACCGTAGCCTATGGACGTTTGCAACACCAAAGGTGTCACTCACGCGTTGTCGACTCTTTAAAAACCTTACAACTCCTTTCTTGAAGAACCTCATGCTATAGTCTCTTAGGAAAACCTCGGCAGGGAGCTCATTCCACAGCCTAGTCGTACTTATGTATCTTTATAATATCATTGGTCGTTACAGTATCAATAGGCAGTGCGTCCTCTCATATTTGGTTACAGTAATCACTTCCTAAACAGGCAGTTTGCTTCTTTGCCACCTTTGTTGAAATTACAATAAAAAATCAAGATAATTTCCGACGTACAGTTGCCATTATCTCCGACTAAATGATTGATTATTTTGGACATTCATGGTCGTAATTGATTAAATAGTCATTTTAACTTGTTACGTGTGGCGAATTAATGAATGGATAAAGATTGCAGCAGCCAAATAAACGTAGATTAAAATAAAAACGGTATATGCTTGTATTGTTATAATGTTTTATTGATAGCTATATACGACTGGTTAAGTGTATTTTTGTGCAAAATACTTGACTTTGCACAAATACCTACCTATTAGGAGTGCTGTAATAATAATGTTACATGGTTGATCTGAAATTTGACTGATTTGACTGAATTTAAGTGGTTACCTCTTCATTTACCGTGTTCCGAGTCTGGGTGGGTATGTCTTTATGTTTGTAAAGTCTCGCTACACAGAGCTTATTCATACCGACAGTCTATCACTGTACCATCGAAGTAGTCGCGATGTTATCATCATCATCTCAGCCGACAGACATCCACAGCTGGACATAGGCCTCTGAAAAAATTTCCACTGCAGCCATGAGCTAATCTTGTCCATCGGCTGCCTGCATTTTTTACCAGGTCCACCTTGTTTGACGCCTGCTCATGCTTCGTCTTTTAGTTCGTGGTCGCCACTTGAGAAGCTTTTTGCCCTCGCCAGCGGTTATGGGTTCTGGGTTCTGCAAGCTATGTGTCTTTGCCCATTGCCTCTTAATTCATCTTCCTTTTAATTCTTTGAGCTATGGCGAGCACTTTGGTTCTTCTACGGCGGTTGCGTTTATATATGTAGAAAGCAGAAAAGCATTTATTCGAACTTACACAGGACAACAGATGGAAGACAAAAAAGAACACCACAACTTTATAAACTATTTACCAAACAATAATCTACTTACCAAGACCATTATTTATTTCAAGTTATATAATAATGTAGTATCACGTTAATCAATCATAATTGTAGTCATTAATAATAACGCATAACCTGTAAATTGTACAGTTAATTTATAGCCCTGACCGCCTGTTAATTAAATAAATGCAAGCACGCACTAAGACAAGCAATGATATTAACCAACGTTTAGGGTCAAGGCACACCAGCGGTAGTGTATCGCACCAACAAGTATTGATTTTAATTATGCAAGAAAACTGATGCAGACGCTGCTGGAAGACGCGCGCATTTGAGCGAATGCCGAATCCGAATGTGAAGCTCTCACAAAACCAATTCGGTAACAGTTGTATCTCTGGTATGCTATTGTTTAAATACATTTTATATCTGGACTTAGAATATAAAATTTTAACTATGACCTAAGTAGTATAGAAGTAGAGTGAAGACAAGAATATCTACATAATATTATTTTCCTTCCAGATACTCAGCTTAGCTTTCACTCATTGACATCTTTTCCTTCGGTCTGAAATGTAAGACTACAGTTTTAGGTAGTTCATATGATTAAACTATTAGTAATTGTAAGAACATCTACATTTGCAAGCCGCCAGTCAGGCTACACATGATGGATATAATACTTAAAAAGTATTATATCCATCATGTGTAGCCTGACTAAAAACAAAATTGTCGACCATTTTTTTATTTTTTTTTATTTAATTTAATTTAGGGTTTTTCCTTCAATGGAAGCATATCAAACCCATTGTACACAAAACAATAACTTACTCTTAATATCTAATACTATATAGGGGGTCGGTGCTGGATCTGCGTCACCAATTTGTAGAATGCCCGGGCTAATTCTGATACTGGCTCACTCAAAGCACTCTGTGCAAGTCCTAATTCCCTGCGATCAACGCCATGCGTTCTCAGCATCGACTCCCTCTCTACCTCGTTCCGGACACACTCCATCAACAAATGTTGCACATCTTCTACCTTACCACAAGACGGGCAATTCGGAGTCGACCATTTTTCTATGAAATAAAATATTGAATTTAAATTATTTTAGCGTCGCATCGTCACTTCAATCTACCTCGACTTGTGGCAGTGTGCCTTGATCCTTAGGTTCCGATTTATAAAGAGACTAGTTGTAGGATTACAGTCGCTGTCATGGCCTAAGTCATGTAAATATAATTAAAGGATATTATTCATTATCTCCAGACAATTTAAACAATCCTCAAATAATTGATCATACGACAATATCTATTAAAATTATCGAATTACTGGTCTTTATGGATCACATCCAACATTAATGCGCCAGAGTGATGAAAACAGGCATTAACTCATATCTAGTATACTAGGGGTCGCCCGCGACTTCGTCCGCGTGGTAATTTGGAATATTTTCCCCGATTTTGCAACATATCTCACTACTGCTCCACTCCTATTGATCATAGCGTGATGTTATATAGCCTATAGCCTTCCTGGATAAATGCACTATTCAACAAAAAAAGATTTATTTAAATCGAACCAGTACTTTCTAAGATTAGCGCGTTCAACCAGACAAACAAACAAACTCTTCAGCTATATAATATTTCTTATATCTTATACTACACTATGTTCTACGCTGAGTGGTGCTCTCGTCAACTTTCTTCTACCGCAAGCCTCGTCCCAGCAGTGAGGCTCACTCTTACTACCTGAAGACGTCTCCGTAAACTATTTACCGTTAGGTAACCTACCTACATGTAATGTGATGTCATTTAGTTGTATCATAATAATAATATGAAGAGAATAATAGCCTGTTTAGATGAGTCATTTAAAAAAAAACAATTACGTCTTGTTAGATAATAGATAGTAATAACAATAATAAGTTTTATTTTTATTACACAACATAATTGTTTAATAATAATAACAAAACAATAAATAAAATAATTATAAATATAATAGATATTTCTAAACGCAATCTTTATCGTTTATTTTCGTTGTGTCACGATTTTTACATGTCTTTTGTTTATTTTTTTTTATTATTTGGGTAAACAAACAGTTACAGCAATACATATAAGGGTAAAAAGTAATGTTAATATGGTGATCACAATCGTGTAACTTTTCTAGAGGGTCTCTAGAAAAGTGGCATAAACGATAGTCGAATCGAAAAGTCAAAAAAACAAATGTATGGCATTTGACGTAAGTCTACGATATAATGTCGTAAACTTACGTCAAATCCCATACATTTGCTTTTTTGACTTTTCGATTCGAGTATCGCTTATGTCACTTGTCCAGAGGAGCAGCACCGTTTACCACAGCTTAACATTAATATTTTAAACGTTAAAACAAACATGATGATAAAGAAAATAAATAAACTATGTTAGGAGCTTAATGATACTAGATTTAAAATTTGGATATTCCAATGTCCTAATTTTTTTAATGTTACTTCTTCGGTGAACCTAACGTGTTTCATCGGGGAGTTTTCATGTCCACCTACTGCCGATTGCATCACCAGACCCTCTCCATCGTACTATATTATTGCATTGTCACCAAAGCTATTAGAAAATACCAAATTGTAGCTCAATCTTTCACCTGGACGTGGTTCACACTTTCTGGGAAAAGATCATCAAGATTGCTTTACGATACTTGTACGAGTATAGTACGTAGAACTGAGGTCTCAGCGCATTATTGAATTCGTCATAATCATCAGCCTATCGGAGTCCACTGCTGGACAATCTGGACACACCACCTGGCCCTCTCCAAGTGCACGATGCTTAGTACGATCCTCGGCTTTTCGTAACAAGTTGCCCGTTGGGGCAACTTGATACGAAAAGCCGAGGACCACCGCCAAGTGGGTGGCCACTTGGCGGTGGAATTTAAATTTTGCATTGGTTTCAAATACCATCCTAACTGAGATTGCACAATTACTCGTAGATATTTTAATAAATTTAACGTTTTTACGATATTTTTTTATATAATTGTGCAATCCAATGAGCTAACCGAGCTAACATATGAATGAATAAACGCAGGGGTATTCCGTAAGAACAAAAACCGAGCCACCGCGACAACCGAGCAAAATCTGGCTGTCAGATTGAAAATCGGTATTCCGTAAGAGAAAATAACCGAGCCTTTTTGACGTTTAGTCAATAGATTGTGCCGGCACCGAGAAATCACAACGGTCAGTTTGCGATCACAACTGTCAGTTTGCCATCGCTGTTTCTTAGAGAATCAGCCGGCCGGTCTCTTGCACTAGGACTCAATATGTGACGTCACTGTTAAATTGTAATTGACGTCTTACGAAAGATTTTGTAGTGACGTTAACATTTATACGTCACTAGAAACAACGTATGGAATATTGTTTAAAAATAATATTTTAGTACTAAGTATGTGTATAATTATAATAATCTACCTACTTAATAATATGAATTTGATTTTAGCGATAAGGCGTCCTTTTATACATAAACATAACTATTAAAATATATTGCGTGTGTATCATAATTGTGTATAAAAAGAGTTTTCTAGTCTATTCTATTCTAGGTGCTGATTTATCGCTTGCCAATAAATAAATAATAATCAATAAAATTAGCTCACTTTTTTTTTTTAAAAGCCAACTCCCACACTAGAGAACAAGCTCAGTGTCGCGGGGGACTTTAAAAACATACAATTAACGGACACAAATTACACCCAGACTCAGAACAATTCTTTGTGGGTCACACAAAGTTTCGTCCTGTGTTGGAATCGAACCCATAACCTCGTGCACAGCACACGCATACTGCAGCCACTGGCCCACCGAGGCAGTCAATGTCAGTAATAATATATAAGTAGGTATATACCAGTGACTTTATAGTACCATCAAGAACAACCTTCTTATGATTAAAGGTCTTGAGAAGGAAAATAAGCACTACAAAATACTATAAAAGAACCTTTGTAATAATAAGGTTAGCTTACAAATATAGCACAGAGATCAAGTGTTAATGAGTACAATAATTAACATTGCTTTGTATTCTGAATAAGACAAGATAAACACACAACCTTACCTCGGTAAAAGCCGGCGATGATCTAGGCGGTATTTTATAAATCAAGTGAAGAAGTTCATCGAGAGCCGGATGAGTGGTGGACGACTTGACGTCACATTATCTACAACTAAGGGTCGTACGCGATTTCGTCCGCGTGGTAATTTGGAACGTATATTTCCCCGATTTTGCAACATATCTCACTACTGCACCGCTCCCATTGATCATAGCGTGATGTTATATAGCCTATAGCCTTCTTGGATAAATGCACTATTCAACAAAAAAAGATTTCTTCTAATCGAACCAGTACTTTCTGAGATTAGCGCGTTCAACCAAACAAACAAACTCTTCAGCTTAATAATATTAAATATAGAAAGTATAGATTTGACGTAAGTTTACGACATCATATCGTAAACTTATGTCAAATCCCATACATTAGCTTTTTGACTTTTTGTTTCGACTATCATTTACTCGTATGTCACTTGTCAATATTTAAGAACACCTTGAATATTTTAATCTATTATTTAACCAAACTAATGTTCAGAGGAAAGCCGTGATCGTATGCCGCCTTGTCCTAAGGGATACAATGTACATATATAAAATATTATATTGACAACAATAAAAATCATTTCATAATTATATATTTCTAGCTGTCGCCCGCGGCTCTACCCGCGTGGATGTCGGTTATCGCTGTAAAAAGTGGCTTATGTGTTATTCCAGACCATAATCTATCTCTGCGTCAAATTTCATCCAGATCCACGTTTATCCACGATCCACATTTTACGTGAAAGAGTAACAAACATCCATCCATCCATACTTACAAACTTTCGCCTTTATAATATTAGTAAGGATATTGCCTGTGATTTTAGACCATTTTCTTATTATCTAAGTTTAATTTAGAACAGGATATTTTCAAATTTTCCGATTGTGGTTACGAGGGTAATCATTTTAAAGTTTAAATGAAATAGATGAAGTGACACAAAAAAAAAACCTGGACGCATTATTTTGCTAATCAAAGCGTGTCAATCAACAATTAGAAGCGAAGTGAAGAAGCAATTTATTTATAAGGAAAACACAGCTACGCTTGCCTTGAATAGAACCATCAAAGTATTTTATTTTAAAATAGGTCTTATTAGTAAGGATTCTAATTCCATATATTTATGTGGCCAGTGTTTTTAATGGGGTTAACTTAGTTTTTACAAAAAGTTAATCCACGTGTCAAGAACACTGGCCACTTCTTTGCTTCAATGGACTTTCTGTCATTTTACTAACATTTGCGACAAACGATTGATCAATCACACAATCGTTCTGACTTGCATAATTCATGTTTACGATTGTAAACTGTAGCGCTACTGATTAACATCACCTTCCGAACTGGCAATGAACGCCGAGTGAAATCGAGTTCACCGTAGCGATTATCGATACATCTCCGATTCAGTTCATGGCGCATCGTTTTTTAGGTTGAACGATTATTTTAAGCTTGAGCTGGTGTACAGAAGTACAATAGGTTTGCTTTTATATCACGTAGTAATGTTATTAAGTATTAGTACCTAATTACTTACTACATTATGTGCGAATTCTCGATTCTTTGTCATTTTTTTTTTTACTAGCCTGTATTGTCCCACTGCTGAGCAAAGGCCTCTCCCATTGACTTCCATTTCCGTCTGTCCATTGCCTTATTCCACCAATACTTCTCATATGCATCCAGGTCGTCACGCCAGCGTTTTCTAGGTCGGTCTCGGCGGCGATGCCCATCTTCTTTGGCAATACAGATTCTTAAAAAAATATTCTTACGATTTAACTTAGGACTTAATATTATCATCATAATAATTATTCATTCATATTATTCCCAAGTGAAGTAATCTTTCTTAAAAGGAAAATAAAACAAACAAGGTCCAATACCAATAAAATTATTATGCGACCACCTCGAGAGCATACGCTCTTAAAATTAAAATGGAAGGAAAAAACATCAACAACATAAAAAATCGCTTCAAAATTGACCGAAATATCGGTGTACATACGAAAATGAAAAAAAAAAAAACATACATACAGACGAACACAGAACCTCCTCCACGGTAAAAACTGTAAAGACTTTGATGACAACTTGAAAGACTTGGCAAACTATAAAAGAAATCCTTTCAAGAAACCTAATATCTAAATAACGTAGTAACAAAGATTTACTAAGTTTCTGTACTTCGTTAAGTAAGTAGGCACTTTATCATTGGTCCTTGACATCGGCCGTGGTCACTCTTAGTAGGTTAGTGATCAATAAAGTTGTACGAAACCTACGACACTATAGTATATACTTAGATAAGTACCAACATTTGTATTTTTATTTATTATTATTGAAACAGTTTTTGGTACGGGATTGTAATTCTCCTTTTCGAGTGTTGTTGTAGTAGCCCCTTGGTAGTGTAAGATTTTTATACTACCAAGGAGGGAAAACCTTGGCAGGGAGCTCATTCCACAACTAATCCAACCGAATAATAAATGATAGCCGTATTGCGATCCTGGGTCCAAATCCCCGAGTCGGGCAGTATCAGTTGTCTACAAATTGACTTCGTAGTTACCTCGCCCACTGCGCGGCATGTTGCGGTTTCGATCCCCGCACGGGACAAAAAGTTTGTGTGATCCATAAATGCTTATCCCTAATCTGGGTGTACTTTGTGTCCGTTAATTGTATGCTTGTAAAGTTCCCCGCGACACAGGGCTAGTTCCCTAATGCAGGAGTTGTCTTTTAACAAGAAAGAAAAAAATTGTGGTCTTCATATGGCTACAGATTCATTCACGAAACTTTACATAGCTGGCGAAATTATTAATGTGATACATCTACATCAATTTCGAAATAAAATCCTTGTCGTCAAATAAGTAGGAACATTGCCAGCCTTAACTCTAAGGTCATTATCAATAAGTATTGTTGACATTAACTCGCCAATGGTCACTATTATTAGGTGTGCTAACCATCTGTAAAGGCTTTTTCTAAATGTGGACTAGCGATAATTGTTATGCCTCGAATACACCTTTGTACATCACCGTGGAAAACGATCGTCGAAAATTTTAGATAAAATTTTCATATTTTATCTACACTGTTTAAAAAATGAAAATTTTCATTTTTTATCTATTTAGTATTCGAAGCATAACAATTATCGCTAGTCCACATTTAGAAGAAGCCTATTATTAATGCGAAAGATTGGATGGATGGATGTATGAATGTTTGTTATTCAATTACGCTATAACGGTAAAATAAAATTTGGCACAGAGATAGAATGTAGTCTGGAATAGTACATAAGCTACTTTTTAGGCGAAGCCGCGGGTGGTAATTAGTAAGTCATAAAAATAATGCTAAATAAAAGATATAAAAAAGAAAACTGCACAAAATAGTATTACACAAAATAGTCATTTGCCATTGAAGGAATATAAAATAGGACAAAGCAGGAATACAATAATTAAAATTATAGTTTAGGACGAATAAAGCATATTTTTAGGGACAACTTCGAATTTATTTTGATGTAGGTAGACTTTTTCCTATTCCAGGGCAATAACATTATAAAACCCTGGGCTTATTATTAGATCGGCAACAGGCAAGTGATACCCCTGGTATTGTAAGCGTCCATAGGCTATGGTAACTGCTTACCATCAGGCGAGTCGTATGCTTATTTGACACTTAAATTCTATAAAAAGAAAAACAAAACTCAGTGGGCCAAATCTAGAAGGGTTTATAAATTATTTACATTTTATAATTAATAATATATTTAAATAATATGCTAAGTCCATTCATTTTATAAGAAATTCCCAACATTTTAACTGTGAAGATTAAGTAAGAGTAACCTTCACGATATTTAAATTTAACAGTGATATGTATACATAACTTTAAAGCAGTAGGCTCGCTAGTCTTCGCAATAGGAAGGTTTGGATATGGATGCAAATTGGTAACATGGACATTCTGCTTATAGGTGCAGATTGTGATGTGATATGAATTTATATTCATATCATATGACAAAACCGTTATTTGTGAACATAAAACCGTTGTGATGTTATCATCACATCGGTTTTATTGCCGTTAATAGTTTTACACATAGACCACAGCCAAATGACTACACACAGCGGTGTAGTTGTGTTCCTGTGTGTGAGTACAGGTCTCCAGCGCTCATTTAGGAATGCGTTTTGAAAGAAACGTATTCCTATCCCAGGGTTACTTCCATCTTAAAGCCCTGGTGTAAAAAAATGGGTTGGCAACACGCAAGAGATACCTCTGGTAATGCAAGCGTCTATAGGCTACGGATACTGCTTAACATCAGGCGGGCCGTATGCTTGTTTGCCACCCAAGTAGTATAAAAAAAAAACACACGGTGAAGGAATTTCTTAAAAAAATAAATTAAATGTTTCTGTATATAATATATTTTGTAAAACTTTTGCATGCTGTTTAAATAGCTAAATAGGATAAGGCCGATTATTATTAGTTACATTATTGTAACACCTATTATGTACCCTATTTATGGCAAATAAAATATTTGAATTTGAATTTGTTGGCTAGATTTTTTTTACTACTTGGTGACAAACAAGCATACGTCGTTAGCGTAGCCTATGGAAGCCTGCAGTACCAGAGGTATCACTTGCGTGTGGCCGACTGTTTTTTTACACCAGGTGTTTAAGATGGTGTATCTCTAGGATAGAAAAAAGTTTCTTTCAAAACGCATCCCTAATTGAGCTCTGGAAATCTGTACTCACACACAGGAACGCAACTTAACTGCTGTGTATGCAAAAAAGTAGTCGACATAGGCTTTTTAACCCACAAATGACTGTTTCTGTGGGAGTGTAGTCGCGGGAAAATCTGCGGGCAGAAATTATAAATAAATATATAATACATCCTTACTAATATTATAAACGCGAAAGTTTGTAAAAATGTATGGATATTTGTTACTCTTTCACTCAAAAACTACTGATCGGATCTGGATGAAATTTGGCACAGAGATAGATTATGGTCTGGAATAACACATAGGCTACTTTTTGCCGCGATAACCGACATCTACGCGGGCGGAGCCGCGGGCAACAACTTGTACAAAATAAATGTTTAACTTTATATAAAAAAGATTAAATAAAATATATCGTTTCGTACACTCCAGAGCCATGGTCAAACCCTCATTGGATAGCCAAGCCTTCCCTTACTCCTCAGAGATTACGTTAAGCCGTCAATTTCGGCCGTCATGTGTTTCTCTGTCGTTACACCCCAATTAGGAGCCTGACAAATCTGACCTTAGCCTTAGATTGGTTAGGTTTGTACTGTCCTTACTTGAAACTGTCTACTACGACTACTACCAGCTGTCAATGTCAGAGATATGAAGCTATAACAATGACAGCTTATTCGCACGTTGTAATTTTACTTTTCACTTTGATTTGTGCCATTATTTCTTTATTTCATGAGATATTTACATGAATAGTTATTAAAATTAAAGTAAGGTTACTTTAATTTACAATATCTGATAGTTTGTTATGTAAGTAGGTTAGGTTAGGTAACCTAACCTCTGGATGGACCACTGACGTCATATCAGGTTCCAGTGATCCACCCGTGAAGGCGGGTGTTGGTGCACAGGGGGGTTTTAGTCGGTATGCCGGCCGCCTACCATCTTTGAGCCGGAGAGTCCGACATAACCGCCTCGGCAAGGCGGTATGCGTAATGCATTTCCCCTCTACAAAAAAAAAGGTAACCTTACCTACTTACAAACAATCAGATTTTGTATTTAAAGGTATTAACCTATAAATAAAATATCTGATTGAGGTCGCAGTTTTGAGGAAAGGTGCCCAAAAGACTGGCCACATTTCCACACTGGATTGCAAGGCTATTATATTATATTGCCATTATTTGTAACAGACATTATCAGAAGAAATGACATGACTTTTTGACTGGCTGTTTGGTCTAGTGGAAGTCAAGCTATAGGTTATAGCCATGGATCCACAAGAGAAAAACTGTAATTCATGAATTTGTGCCGACTCTGGGCGTAATTTGTGTTCGTTTATTTTATGTTTGTGAAGTCCCCACGAAAATTTATTTTGCAATCGTTGTGTTTTTCTTTTTATAAAGACAACATGTCTTTGAAAAAAGAAAGCATATAATAAACCAACGTTGGAGTGGAAGGTTTTTTTATATCTGTGGGAAATTGGTCCTTCTACCCTCACACTTGCTCCATACTAACATATTAAAACTCACCCCCATATCACATGGTGTCTTAAATAGTTTAATATTTAAAAATATTATGTAAGAAATAATATATTTTGGTGTACAATAAAGAGTTAGTTATCTACTATCTACACATACACCTCTGCCTATATCATTATTAGAACAGTTGTTTCTACTGCAATTATGTAAATTGTCAACTTACTGTTTTTTTTATTTTGCATTGAATATTTCAATTGTATTTTATTTCATAACATATTTACCTATTTTCTGTATTTATGTTTAGCTAGTTTAAATAAGCTTTTATTATTATCTGTAGTTATGTAGGGCTGGATCTAAGCATATACACACACACACACAATTTTATGAGGCATAATATATATGTATATTAAACAATTAAACATATTACAAAATTTATTGTATTTCTTAATTAATAAGTACTAATTAAATAAAGTGTATACTCTGTTATATACAACTATTATAACTATTGTTAGTATATATATTTAATAGAAGAGCGGGGTCGCCTGGCACAAGTATTTACAATACTTAAAAGGTGGCCTCAGTAACCATGTTAAAACGAAACCAAGTAATAGTTATGAAATAAATGAATTTGAATTTGATCTATACATATATAATAGAGTGGCGACCACGAACTGGAAGACGAAGCGTGGGCAGGCCTCCAACAAGGTGGACCGACGACCTGGTAAAGGTTGCGGGCAACCGATGGGCGAGGTCGGCTCAGGATCGAGAGTTGTGGAAAACCTTGGGGGAGGCCTATGTCCAGCAGTGGACGTCTTTTGGCTGAGATGATGATGATGATGATGATGATGATATATAATAGTGGCGTACTCTTGGGGAGGCCTATGTCAGATATAGTATTCAAAGGAAATCACCTATGATTAAGGTATCTGCTACTACTTAATTTCGCAGTTACTGACCACAATCCCATGTTTCTTCACGAAAAGATGCAACGCCTAAAGATCATTGTATTTTCCGAGATCTCCTTTCCCCCTAAGAATCATTCACCACACATTAGGGTGTAAGTAGAGTGCAATGTTCCAAGCCGACCCAATCTATTACTTATAGCTATACGTTCAAGTTTTACTTAAGGGGTGAGGGGGCCGTTAACCCCTTCTTGTGAGGGGTGAGCTATAAATCTTATATCTTTAGTTGAATGTTTCCGAAGAAAGGCTGTTGTGTCTCAGTTTTTATTTAGATTTCTATGACGCTTCTGTGGGTTAGGTTGAAGGCTTGGAATGGCCAATTGATTGCACTTAAATTATTGTTACCGGATTTTTTCTACTTGTAACACTGAGCCTCTAGACAAGTGGCATAAGCGATAGTCGAATCAAAAAGTCAAAAAATAAAATGTTTGACGTAAGTTTACGACATTAAATCGTAGACTCACGTCAAAATCCATACATTTTATTTTTTGACTTTTGATTCGACTATCGCTTATGCCACTTGTCTAGAGGCTCTGGTTTGGATAATAAATCAAATAACTAAACCGATAAAGTACAACATAAACTATTGCGCTTTTTAGGTAATATACATACAGACAAAAAGTATTAGATAACAGAGCATTAGAAATTTTGAGCAATATTATTGTAATAAAAGTTAAATATTATTAGAAATGTTAAGTCTAATAAGTTCAGTTGAATTACTGCTTCTGCCGTTCTAGTTTCAATTGATTAATGTGAACATTGAACGATCAACGTTTCTAACTTAATTGTAGGTAAGGTATACTGATGACCCACCTTTAATAAGTTATTTTTTATTTTGTTATTCACAAAATCAGTAGGTCAAGCAAAACATTTTCATATTTCTTTATTTTCTTTGTTGGTTGCATCAATAACACTGCGCTGCTGACATTGAAATCATAGCTAGAAAACGAATGCAATAAGAAGGAAAAAAGACATTCAAAACCAAAGAGTCGAAGCGTTTGATAACCTCGACTCTTGATAGAATAATAAGCCACCATGTTTATTTAAACTAACTATATGTATCTATTGTAAACTGAGTTACCTGCCTTTGTTAATTATGACATAAACAAATTATTGTTTTATGTACATAATATATTATGCATCATTGCTTGTTGTATGCCCTATCCACCGCGTTAGCCATCAGTCGTTTCGCGTCGCTCAACGCGCGCAGACGTTGTCGGGGCGACTGTTACACCTCCGTCAGAAATCGTCGCGAGTGTTCGTTTTTTGAATCTGTGTTTTTAATTTTTATTTTATCTGTGATTGTGTGAGGATTTTTTCTTGCAAAAGAGGTTGGTATTATATTTTATTGTTGTTAGATAACCATGAAATGTGTAAAAGTGAGGGCAAAAACTGTATAACTCAGGCGAACAAAAGGCTATTTATTGGAGTAATAACAGATATTTATTGGATACACGTATCAATGTTTTTGTACTTTTATTTTTTAGAGACAATTTTATTTTACGGACATGGATATATAGCAAAAAAATCCGATAAACGTCATCTGCTATTTTTTTTATAATACAGGGAGTTAATAAGTTTATCTACATTATATTGTAAAAGAATAATTTTCATCAAAAGCTGTCATAGTTTTATTTTGGTAATTCGTTGGTTTTTAGTCTTCAAACAGTCTTTATTGATGTTAATTATTATATCCTTGCTTTGTTAAGGAGTTTCTATGGCTAACTTCCAACTTTATCATCTCATCCTAGTCATCATCTAGGGAAATAACTACAACTCAGTAAGATAAGATAAGTGGTTCTAATTCAACTTGCAAGGTTTAACCCTAACGAACATACAATTGCAATTTAAATAAATATGCTTGTAAAATACATACAACAAAAAATATATTCCTATTAAAGGCAGTTGGTAACTAAGAATAATAATTATTATAATTGTAAGTAATAAAGTAAAAAAAATAACAGGTAAATAGGTTAGGTACCAATCTAATTCTATTAGTCTGAGGTACTAATATAATAAAGTTCATAATCGTTTTATTAGTTCGACCTCTTGTATTTTGCCAAACAAAAAACAAAATTATTGTTGTTATTATTTTTATATATTTGACGTTGAAAGGTCAATAAATGCGTTACAGCAACCAGTTATGTAAAAGATGTGCTTTATTAAATAGAAGTGACCTTTGATTCGTAAACAAAATAAAAATAAATTCATTATTATTTTTATCTGCTAAATAAGTGCCGCAGTCGACTTGCAATTTGAAATTGCGTCTGAGGTCGATTGCGATGATTGCTTCTAGTATTTGCACTAAGTATCGTGGTGATCGATCCAAGCAGTTCAAAACAGAATAATTGATCATAGATGAAAATCGTTGAATTATTAGTACCGACTTTGTCAGGTTTTTGAGTTGACTGACTGATATTAATGCGCTAATAGATATAGAATTCTGCAATTATTACACAGCCATATCTTTTTAAATTGCGCAGCACACTATAAAAACCTACACAGCCGTACCTAAAGTACCAACCTATGGGTATTCTTCAATTTTACTGAAAACCAAGAAAAATCTGCGCGGTAAAAATGTAGTTCGGTAATAATATACCACCTTTGTTATATTATTACTATTGCTACATTATAAATAAAAATATTATCTACTCTATCATTGAAAAGAATAAAAAACTTGTGGACTCGAATTGTGAAATCTGTATTATTAAAAAATGTTAAATAAATAGACTACAAGCAGTAGTTTGTGTGCAGATGCTTTTTTTATACTACCAAGGTGGCAAACAAGCATACGGCCCGCCTGATGGTAAGCAGTTACCGTAGCCTATGGACGTTTGCAACACTAGGGGTGTCACTCACGCGTTGCCGACCTTTTAAAAACCTTATAACTCCTTTTTTGAAGAACTATTTATGAGTAGATGTAGGCACTTAAAAAGTAAACAATGTCATCCTGGTGTGATCTCATAACTGATCTTCGAGACTCTTCTGTGACATCACAAGACAACGTATAGGTATTTAGACTCGTAAACAATAAAATGCATGATATTGTAGTTACTAGGTATAGGATGTCACACAATCCATACTTATATTATTAATGCAAAAGTAACCCTATTTGTTTGTTTTTACCTTTTCGCGAACAAACGGCTAAACAAATTTTAATGAAATTTGGCAAAGAGATAGATGGATTATGAAGAAAGGCATAGTGTACTTTTTACGGTGACAACCGATATCTACGCGGGCGAAGCCATGGGCAACAGCGTGTTTGTAATAAATAAAAAAAAATAATAAAAAAATGTCAATTTACCTTAATAAAGATCTTATTTAATCTAAACTTATTAACAATGCATTAGATGACATAATTATCAAGCGCATAAATCTGTCTCCTTATAAATAGGGTAAATACTTCCACAAACATTTCGGCATCTAAATTGCTATTTTATTCAACCCAAAATCCTTCACAAGTGAAAAATATAATCAAAAGAAAAACGGTGGGTCCTCTTTACGTTGTCCTCTGTCCGTTTCTGTGACATGGGACCTTTTCAAAGCCACTTTTAAGTTGAACATCAGCTAATACTCTTACCCTTGATGTTAGCTTCAAAGGGATATTCTAGAATAAGATAACACCACTTACGTTATACTGCTATTATATATTTCAGCTATTCAAACGAATTAATTATTTTTAATCAATCTTTTATTGTCACTGTACAGTTCATCAATTCCTTCTTTTGAAAATGACATTTGACATTTAGTTTTCATTGAAAATGACAAATCTTTTCAAAATGACAAAAATAATATTGACATTTTATTTTCATTGAAAATGATAAGTCTTTTGAAAATGATAAAAATAATATTAAAAACTTATTTAATTAAGTCAACCGTGAAACTCAACGTGTCACCGTAGATCAAAAATGCCAACGTCATTACGCAAAATTTCACTGCGTCGGGTGAAAACAATGGCAAGGAACAATAGTCCATTGATATATCTGACTGACTGTACAAACAATATTATAATACAGATGGTAGCGGAATGTAAACAATAAATAACATAATTTTTTTGCCGACTTTTGTAGTGTTTTAGAAAACAATGGCGCGAACTTTAGATTACAATTATAACTATAATTTTCTCATCATGACATCAATAGTTAATACATACAGACACACACACACACACACACTTCACACGTGTATCTAAACAAACGCTTAGGTACTACATACAAATCAGAAATGTTTATAGTAAGGTTTATAGTGTAAATTGTTTAGAATTACACAATAAGGATTTTCAAAGCACCTCAAAACTTTGTTCTTTAGTCTTTAAATACGTTTTTTTTATCAAGTTGGCAACGCGTAAGTGGTCGTTTGTGTATTGCATTTATGTATGTACACACAGCTTCAGCTACTTAGTGCTCATTAGTCGGGTGCAGTTTAGTAAAGCACTGAATATTTTAAGACGATGCCCTAAATCTTTAAGATGTTATAAAAATACCTAAACCTAACTGTATTGTTATTAAAATTAGTTATCAAAAATGGAAAGCAATGTATGCGCTGATAATATCTAAGAATCATCATATTGTCTTTATAGTTACTGCATCAAAAGTTATTAAAGAGCTGCCATTAGTTAATAAATAAATAGGTATATATTTTATACTACCTGGGTGGAAAACCAGCATACGAAGGTCACCGTAGCCTTGCCATTACTTGCGTGTTGCCGACCTTATATTAACACCAGGGCTTTAAGATGGAGTATCCCTGGATAAGGAAAACGAACGAACTAAATGAGCGCTGGAGACCTGTACACACGAACCAAAATACACCGCTATGTGTAGTATTTGGCTGTGGTATTCTGTAAGGTAAAGGTCCTTTCCTAGTCGAATTTTCTCGCTAGTATGGTGCTCAACCTCTCTTTAAACTCTAGGAGATCAATTAAGACTTGCAAATGCAGGGATCTTTATAATAAACTAGTGGACCTGGCAGACGTCGTCCTGCCGGAAAAAGCTGAAATACCGACAGCAGCGCCACCTACCGGGTCCAATTGTGAATCTAAACCATCCAGGGCCCTACCCGAACACACACACAAAATTTCATCAAAATCGGTCCACCCGTCTAGGAGGAGTTCAGCCACATACACACGCACACAAGAAATATATATATTAAGACTAGCTGTTGCCCGCGGCTCTGCCCGCGTGGATGTCGGTTATCGCTGTAGCCTATGTGTTATTCCAGACCATAATCTATCTCTGTGCCAAATTTCATCCAGATCCTTTCAGTAGTTTTTACGTGAAAGAGTAACAAACATCCATCCATACTTACAAACTTTCGCGTGTATAATATTAGTAGGATAAGTCAGGATATACATTACACCATTGTTTAATCAATATTGTCGCATATTCTGGGTTAGTTATTTGAGGACTTGTTGTATATCGTGTGTGTAGTAATAGTGTCAAATTTATGTTATAAACCGTCAATACATTGTGGTTTGTACGAACGCCATGTTTGAATTAGGTATCGTACACGACTATGTAAGTACGAGATACGATTGCTGTGTTCTGGGATATTAGATTACAGACGGTTTTTGAGAGTTGTATGAGTTTCAGTTAGGTGTATTGTGGATTTAATTGTGAACTATATGAATAGTACGTTTCATGAATTCAACTTAAGACTTTACTTACTTACTTTAAGACAAAAATAATAACCGTTCTCTTAGATATAAGAATAAATTAATGCTGCCTAATTCCCGTATAACGCTACATTCAAATAGTCCATATGTAATGTCTATTAAAATATATAATAAACTACCAGAATCATTACGAAACGAAACAAGTGATACAAAACTTAAACAAATACTTCTCTACAAAGCCTACTACACAATAAATGAATATATAGATGATAAACAAATAGTTTTAACCAAAACGGCTCACTAATATTTAATTATCTTCAATAACTACAATAAAATTACAATACAAATATAATTAAAATATATATTATTAAGTATGTAAATATTCGTTATTATGAAAGTATGATTACATTGTTACTGTTAGACATTGTTATTGTAAAAAAAGATAAAGAACTTCAAGTGTTAACTATTTTTATTTTTTATTTAATGTTCTTATGATTTTTTTTTTGATCTCAATTATTAGCAAGTAAGTATTAGATTCGAAACGCATATTATTATTATATAGCATAGTATTTAAATATTAAAATGTTATTGTGCCCGACAGGGTCCATAATGTACTTAGCTTTAAGCCACTTTTTACCACCTAATATCACATTGTGGAATGCAAATAAATGATATGAATATGAATATGAACTTACACATCAAATAAATAATCATTGGATTATCATTCAAATATTTTGATATAATAAAGTTATATTTTTTTAAAAACAACTCCCGCACTAGAGAACAAGTTCTGTATCGCGGGGAACTCAGACTCGAACAACTCTTTGTGGGCCACACAAAGTTTTGTCCTGTGTGGGAATCGAACCCACAACCTCGTGCACAGCAGGCGCATACCGCGGCCACTGGACCACCAAGGCAGTCAAATTATAATTATACATTATATTTAAGTTAGTACAAACTTTAAAAATGTTAGTACCGTCTACTTACAAAATACGTTATTCCAATAGCTTTAATTTACATTCCAGAAAACGTTCATTTCCCGAAAGGATTCAGTCATATAATATTAACATATTATATTAGACAAACGTGTATATGCGAAGCCACAGCAATAAAGTAGTACCTAAAGCAGAAACAAACAAATAAAAATACTGAAGCCAAACGCAATCTAGCTGTCGTAAAATGACATCAGCTAACGTCAGTTTCTTTTTAACCGACTTAAAAAAGAGGAGGTTATCAATTCGTGTGTATTTTTTTTAAATTTTTTTTAATGTTTGTTACCGCATAACTCCGTCATTTATGGACCGATTTGAAAAATTATTTTTTTGTCTGACTTGATATACTTCCAGTTTGGTCCCATTATCATCAAAAAAAAGTTCTGATGATGGGATCCATGAGGAATTGAGGGAACTCCTCAAAAGTTATAGGCACACATATAGCAATTTCAATATTTTTAACAATAAATCAATCATTTGCATTCAGAAAGTGTAATTTGGTGAAGTAAAACTGATGAAGAAGACCACAGTTGGCCATCTGAACTTCGCAATAATAAGTATTTTACTGATGGCGATTAGATAACTTTCGGTTATTGTTGCTAAGCAACTATTAATAAGAAATAATGACGTGAATTAATTGAGCGCGTATTGCACAGACTAAATATAGCTTTTAATACCTACTTGACCTGTGTTCAGCCCGACGCTCAGTCGATTTTATTCGATTGTAACAAACAAATATTTGAAAATTTTACAACTTGCCGTACTGAAGTCGGTTTTTTTTTTGTTAAAATTATTGGCAATAGTTTTAAATAAAACGCGAGTCAAAAAGTGCTTGCTAGTTTAACAAAGCAAGTTGCGGTTTAAGACAGATTTACACTTTGACTGACGATCCAAAGGTTTTAACCTTGAATTTGACAGATATTGACATCCTATAGAATAAATCTACAATAGCTTCAATATTATCTTCCAAATGTTAAAAGGTCGTAAACAATACATACATGTGATGAAATAAAGTATTTATTGTTATATAAAATGCTACCTAACTTACTATTAGATACGTGAAATTCCGCCATGATGGAATAACTAGTTATTGTAAGTAACAATTATTTACGCACTTGTTAATTTACATACAATAGATAAATAAAAAAATATGTAATTTTCTTAAATGTTACTATAAAATAATTTCAAGGAAAACCAAATGTGCCTTCCGTGAGAAACGAAACATAAATACATATAACAACAATATTACAACAAATTTAACCTGGGAACATTACACATTATTATTACTTTGTCGACTAAAATATGAGAAAAAATTAAAACAATTCTAATACATAAGTCTATTTACGAACTACTAATTTAATAAAAAAAAGACTCTGGGACTGCCGTGGTAAAACTATTGCATATTTTTTAGTATGATTTTTTTATCGAAACAAATAAAAAAATACTTTACAGAATTATCTAAATCATTTTATTTTATTCTCAATGATTCATAAAAAAATGTAATAATAAAAATGAATACTTGTAATAATGCCTTAAGACTCCTTATACTATAATCTTTTTCACATTAATATTCTCTTAAATCAAAACCTCCTTACACAATTTGACATATTATTATTGGCCGTTTAGAGAATTCGTCATTAAAAAAAGTATTACCACTGTGCCGGTCGGAGTGGGAGGTGTTAGGTTTATTATTTTCGTTACGGAATTTCTGGATTCGGTCTCCACGCCCAAGGCCTGCAGCTATGCAATAGCTTAAAAATTGCAGTTAATAATAGTAGTTATTTGTCGAAGCGTTTTATCGACGCTTCACGTGACCAGTGGCTGGCTTATATTTGGCTCAAAAATAAGCATTGCCTTTCAGCATGGCAATGCTGCCAGTTTTCTGGGCACGTTTTCAGTAGACACGGTTACGATTCTCGATACCTATTAAGCAGTCTTCCCCCCTTTTTTGTATGTTTTATTATTAGATTTTTTCTAATTTGTGTTAATAAAGTTTGAATTGTAAATTACTTGAAATACTTAAAATGATTTTAGTTATATGTTAATATAATAAACTGTAATAAGACAATAATATACACATTTCTAAAACAAATTCCAATATAACCGATTATTTTGACGAACGTTGTTATCAATTGCAACAAGAAATGTTATAGATTATAGTAAGGCATTTGACACTGATTATCATGTGACTAAACATACTTCTCATTGTAGCTTCGCCTCTGTTGAGAATGGACTGTTTCCTGTTGCATAATATAAGTAATGTTTAAAGGATATAACAAATTTATCATCTACGTCTACAATCACCCTACTTATGTCACAATCCTTATGAAGAGTTACTGTATGATTTGTGTGGGCATGGGCATACTCCACAGATTCTACGTTCATAGCATGACTGTCTCTTTGTCCTCATAGAATTTTATCAGTTTCTTTTCTAGTATTACCCAAGGAACGCATGTGTGCAACACATTTAGAGCGCTTACATTCATTTAAAATTAGTGAATGGTTTGTTTAAATATATTTTATGAGATGTATATTTACTTTTAATTGTCAATTATAATCACATTGTATAAAATAAAGAATGCTATATATATACAAGATGTATTAAAAACTAATTTAAACTAACTAAACTTAAATATGAAAAACTAATTAATTAAATAAAAGGCAATAGTTTGGGCGTCATGATATTTCTCCGCATCATTGTCAACCGGAAAAGTGCCCTGGCGGCATTGCCACGTTGAATGGCAATGCTGATTCTCTGTGCAAGAAACAGGTCAGCCGAAGCCGATCGGTCACGCGAAGCGTCGATCAGTCGTTTTGCTACTTTGAGATTAAGCGTTAAAAGTAAATATTGTAAATAAATAAATATGATACTGTACTGCAAAAAATATACAACAAGATATTTATAATAATGATGTAATAAAAATGGAGAAGAGTGTCAAAGGAACCCAAGCTCGTGTAGACACGACAAATAATATGAATGGACTTAAAATACATTTACCTCATCGGTGAAGTAAGAATTTGACTTTAATTTAATTAAACAATATGAGTCAAGGTATTGTTGTATTTTAAGTAATTCCGATCTATTCTTAGAACCTTTTTGTTGAGTTTTTTTGCTTATAAAATAAAATTTTAATATCTCGTAGGTAACTTGTTTAGACACCTAAAATGTTCCCGTTCCGCTAAGCGAACATTCCATATTCAACAACTAAGAAAACATAATGAGTTTTGGTATTTATTGCACACCTTTAACAGGAAAATTTGTGGATACTTTATGTTAATGACTTAGAAACCTTTCTACTGAAAATTATGGGTTCTTCAGTTTATCCTAAGATATTTTTTAGTTCTTTAATGTACACTTGAGAACAGATAGTGTTACATAGTTGTACTAAATCTATACTAATATTAAAAAGAGGTAAAGTTTGTTAGTGTTTGAAGTTGTAGGGGGTAAACTCTGAGTCTACTGAACCGATTTTAAAAATTCTTTTACCAATAGAAAACCACGTTATTTGTCATATACTTATTAACCCGAAAAATTAAAAGAATTTTAGGTGGTAGTCGGATTTTCAATATATAGATAAAATAAAATAAAACGAAGTGAAGCAAGGGCAGGTCGCTAGTACTATAATAAAGTACTTAAACATTAAAATTGGGCATTGAGCCCCTTAATTTTTTTCAAAAATTCGTCAAAAAATTCTTTCAGTTGTGGTCGAGGGAACAAATCAATAATGAGATAGCTATATTTCGACTAACGCACGGTTGGTTCAGTGGCTAGTGTTACCTCTCCATTTACCACTGCACGGCGTGTTGTGGGCTCGGCAAAATTTGTGTGATCCATTAATAGTTGTCCTGAGTTTGGGTGTACTTTGTGCCCGTTGATTGAATTTTTCATTAATTTCTTAAGTGAGCTGTAAGGTCTCCATAATGCTCAATACAGTACGTTTGAGTAATTGAAGTTTAAATTGAGATATGACAACAATTGTTATAAAAATATTAGTTACAGTATGTTTGTAATGTCCCTCGCGACACAGGGCTTGCAATGCGGGAGTTGTTTTTAATAAAAAAATATAATAATTTAAATCCATAACCAATTAACTTAATAGTTCAATTAATTAGAATGAACAAAACAGTCCGTTTTCAACAGACCAGTATTAACATGGATCTTTTAATAGGCATAAACAATACATTACTACATTCTACTATAGGTGTTGTCTTCTCATCTATCAGACTGAGTGCTTAGTTTTAACAACCTTTAATATTTTTAACTTGTATACCAAAGAAAATAGTGCCCGCAGTAGTTAATTCTAAAGAAAAAGTTACGCTGTAGCGTCAGGAGTTAAGTTTTTATAAAGTAATTAGTATTCAAGAAAAATCTCTTGCATTTTTAATTCATATTTCTTCCTTATTCATTATAAAAACGATCTAAATATTATGTTCTATTGCAAGCATGCAAAATATCTTAAATGTTAGAAAGTTAAATGAAATTTTATTTAAAGGTGACTAATATTTCATTTATTTTCAAATTTAGATGATTAGATAGGATTTATATATTTGTCTTATTGGATTAACTCAAAAACTACTAGATTTTTAAAAATATTTCACCGGTAGAATGTTATATTAACACTAAGTAACATAGGCTATATTTTATTTAAAAACAAATAGTGATCCCTACGTAACCTAAATAAATATTCACCCGTGCAAAATCAAGACGGGATGCTAGTTTTGTATAATTTTATAGCCAATTATCCTTCAAATAAACATTTTAATTTTGCATACGCTAAAATAACGAATTAAAAAAATATATAAAATCAACAAATTGCAAGAACCTTCTTTCCGTTAGGTGACCTTTTTGTTAGCACCTCTTGACCTTACAGATAAAAACTAAAGTCTATATATTCTTTTTGCTGTCTGTACTTTTTATTGTTTCTCATTAGCCTGGCATTGAAACGTTGGCAATGGGTGTCGACCTAAACGATTTTTAAGTAGCCTCTGTTATGTATAATAAATACCTACTATTTTTACATAATTATTGTTGTCACGGGAGTTTGGTAAGAAAAGTGTTCTTTTTCGAGAAGGCTGCTAAAAGCTAGGTATTTAATACTTATGCATATCGAGTAGAACTGTTTGAATATAATTATAATTTTAGATATTTCCTTTCTAGTAAAGTAAAGAACTATATTGCCCGAATTCTGTTCCCAGAATGTGGCTATAACAGCACAACCTTTATTACATAACACCTAATATAACTAGCAAAATTATGGATATAATTTACATGAAGGTGTATCACTGCCTGTCCCTTCTACGAATAAGGCGTGATGTTACAAAAACAATTTATATCAGTTTTCGCGGAAAACGCGATGAAAAATACCAGGACCCTTAATTTTACAATTTTATATTCCGAGAAAGGACCTGCTCTAGATTTTAATGAAGCTACATGCAAAAGCATTTCTTGTTTTCGTGTTTAAAAAACCTTTTAAAAAAAAAACTTTTTTATTCTACTTGGGTGGCAAACAAGCACACGGTCCGCCTGGTGTTAAGCAGTTACAGTAGCCTATGAACGCTTGCAATGCCAGAAGTATCACTTGCGTGTTGCCGACCCATCGTATATTATAAGAAATGTGTCCAGTTGGCTTTTTAAGATGAAAATCGTATGCTTTTTATTATATCCAAAGGCGCTCATAGATAGGTGCACTTGCTGTTCAGTTAACGATCAGTGGGTTAAGCTACCAAGGGCACGGTAACCCTATAGATGGGTGACCGCATAGTGGGTTTTTTATTTGAGCGTCTCCATGCTTCGGAAGGCACGTTAAAAGTCGGTCCCGACTATTAACAGTCGTTAGATCACGACAGAGGCCTGAATATGGGCGATCTAAATGACTCTGTCACTAGGTTGGCCACTAACCAAACGATAAAAAGAAGAAGATTATATCCAAGCACGGGGAAGGGGCTATAGCTACAGAAAAGCTGCTAATCTGTCAAAATCAAGGATGTTCAACAACAACATTTGCATAAACGGAACACAGAAGTGTCAATTGTCGTTTAAATTCATTGTATCCAATGTTCCGTTAATCACTTTTATTAAGTCAAATCAAATTTAAGCTCTGTTTGTGAAATTATCACATAATTAATGGTAACGACATTGTAACTTTGGTTTCTATTTCCATACAATTAAAACCACAAACAACTTTTGGGTATTTTTTGGTAAGATATGGAATATTTATATCAGAATCTAATTTAGGGTTTTATGATGGAGTGTCTCTGGGATAGAAAAGAATTCATTTTAAAATGCATCCCTAAATGAGCGCTGGAAACTTTTAGTCACACCTGTGTGTTATTAATTATGTGGCTGTGGTTTTCCGTAAGGTCGAGGTCCTTCCCTAATCGGGCTCGCTCGCAAGTATGGAGCCCTACGTGTCTTAATCGTTATACCTTCTGTTAACAATAAAACAGCCTGTCTACCGTTATGCAACACAAAGCCTACCTATTTATTTATTTAACAAAATATTCTCGTATATTGAAGCGGAAATTGTTTAGCCTCAAAACGTTGTGTCGGGGAGGCTTCAAAACTTTTTACTAAGCCCTTTATTCTACCTTTGTAGGCGGAATGGTTGCGTGTGGCATTTTGTCAAAAACAAAAATCAACGGTGAGTTTGGACGTAGTGCTTGTTGCTTTGACGTTGAAAGGGTACAAAGACCTACTAATAAACGTTGAAATTTGTTGATGACAGCCAGTCTGGGAAAAATGTATGATTGCGGATTAAAACTGCAAACTGGATTGAAATTGCAAGTGGAGCTTAATGGTTTAAGGCAAGTCAAAAAAGGCTGTTCTTGATTAGTCAGATTTTTTAAAATATTTGTTCACCGATAACCCACCCAAAGAAGCCTAAACTGAATTGAAAAATTCTTTTTTGTTTCAAAGGGTAGGTATACTTTCCAGGTGGTCCCACTTAAATTTTATCGAAATCGGTCTAGCAGTTTTAGAAATATCTAAAAATTGTATACATATATTGATTATATTTTATTAAAGTCGGCCTTTGTTGAATTTAAAAAAGGCGGTTCTTCATCATCATCATCTCAGCCAAAAGACGTCCACTGCTGGACATAGGCCTCCCCCAAGGTTTTCCACAACAGGCTGTTCTTAATTAGTCGGAATCTTTTTTTTATGTATGTTCACCGATAACCCACCCAAAGAAGCCTAAACTGAATTGAAAAAAACATTTTTTGCTTCAATAGGTACTTTCCAGGTGGTCCCATTTAAATTTTATCGAAATCGGTCAAGCAGTTTTAGAAATATCTAAAAATTGTATACATTGATAATATTTTATTAAAGTCGGTTTCATTTTTAAAATAAAAAGTTTTATAGCGCGCGCCATGTTGCGGCTTTAATTCCCTATACAGAACAAAAAATTAAGTAATCTATAAACGAATGTCCTAAATTTGGATGTAGCTACTTTTGTGCACTTGATTTCAATGCCTGTGAAATCCCCTGTGACACATTAATTGTGCTGGAATTTGTTTCAGTAAATAATCATTTAGGGATTTTTTTTTTATAGAATCGCTTTTCTATAGGGGGTACCTAACTTTAACAAAATTAACTAGTGGTACACGTGTTGCCCACAAGGTATTTCAATCATCTATAGGCTACGGTAACAGCTTACCATCTGACGTCGTGTCGTCAGAAAAGAAGCGTATTATACAAGTAGCCAAACGGATGCCACTGCCGTACATTTTGACCGTTTTCCTTCCATCTATTACAATCAGTTACCATATATCTTTGCTATCATTTTCAGTAAGAAAATGCTTAATCAACAGTACAAATTAACCCTACAATTACATATCAAAAACAAACATAACCCTAAAAAGCACACACCGCGTTATTTAACCCTAAAATATGCATGTACCTCGTTAACCTAAATGTATTTAGGTAGGTAACTGCTGAGGTGCGCTCACCTGTCCGTCATCAACTAATTACACCTCATTATACAATCTTAAACACATATGTTAATGTATACGTTATAGCTTTCTAATGTTAACGTTTAGATCTTCTTTACAAATAGTTTAAAGTTAAACAAGTACGAGTAGATCATTTTACCATGGCGGGAATGGTAAAATGTTTGTATTGGGGCAGTTTTAAGACCACGAAACGGGCATGAAATTACATTCAAGAATTCCACTTCATTTCATTTCGAGAGAGAGGTTCGACACAATACAAGCGGACGAGCCCTACTGGGGAAGGACCTCAACCTTACAGAAGACCACAGCCAAATAACTACAGTGTGTACAGGTCTCCAGCGCTCATTTAGGGATGCGTTTTAAAAGAAACGTATTTCTATCCAAGGAATAGGTACTCTCATCTTACAGCCCTGGTGTAAAACAATGGGTTGGCAACACACAAGTGATACCTCTGGTAATGCAAGCGTTCATAGGCTACGGTAACTGCTTAACATCAGGTGGGCCGTATAATAAAAACAAGTAGGTACAATGGGCGGTCTTATCGCAGAGAGCGATCTCTTCCAGACAACCTTACCCAACTTACTCCGTCTTCGCATTTATCTATATCCTATAGATAAATGCGAAAACGGAGTAAGTACAAATTATTTCAATATTCATATACATATGTGTGTTGTTATAAAATTTAACCTAAATTTGATAATAGCAGAGCGTAAAAGCTAGGATTTGTTTAGGTATAAAAATCTTTTTGTCAAGATTTTTTAGTTTTTCATTTGTGAAATTTCACTCAAAAACGGGTTTTAGCATTTCAAATCTTACGGTGGCACTAAACGGTAAAGACTATGAGAGATTAAAAGAGTAGTAACTGCGCATGTTCCCAGTTATTCTCGTTAACCTAAATGCATATTCGCGTCCGTCATTGACTAATTGCGCCTCCGTGTAATCTTACTAACGTCTTGCATGCGCCGAGTTTCATTTGTGTTCAAAGTCACTACTGTTCTTATGTCTATGTTTATATCCCGGCAGTCACGGGGTTATTTATTTATTTAAAAAAATGCAAAAATGCACATAGGCGGACTTAATGCCAGAGGCATTCTCTTACCTTAAAAGGTGATGTAAAGATATACA
Source organism: Trisateles emortualis (assembly GCA_947095525.1). Lineage (NCBI taxonomy): Eukaryota > Metazoa > Arthropoda > Insecta > Lepidoptera > Erebidae > Trisateles > Trisateles emortualis. The sequence goes on from OX352745.1 coordinate 16,800,578, forward strand.
AAGTAGGTGCATTTGAAGTTAAAGATATTTTTTTTATACTACTTAGGTGGCAAACAAGCATGATGATGCATGAATTAGTTACCGTATCCTATGGATGCTTTCAATACCAGAAGTATCACTTGCGTGTTGCCGACCCATTTCTTTTTACCAGGGCTTTATGATGGGACGATCCCTGGGATAGGTACGTTTCTTTCAAAACGCATCCCTAAATGAGCGCTAGAGACCTGTACTCACACACAAAAATACAACTACACTGCTGTTTGTACTTATTTGGCTGTGGTCTTCTGTAAGGTGGAAGTCCTTCCCCAGTCGGGCTTGCTCGCTAGTACGGTGCCCTACCTCTCTTAAAGACTATTAGAGGTTATGTTCATCTAGTTTGTATGAATGAAGATTTGGCTGCAGTGAGAGAGCTCGTAGTGGATACCACAGCATATTGTGGGTCAGCGAAGTAAGAATTGTATGTGTATAAATGTGTACCTATGTATGTATGTAAAAATTATTATATTTATGACAGTATTTTTTAACAATTGCCGAAAAAATGGGATGTCAGTTTATTTGTGCCATCGTTACGTCAAAACGGAAGAATAGATTTCAACGAAGCTTTTTTATTTAAAAGGTAGTTTCAGCATAGTTTTTGCTGTTTGACGCAAATTTATTCAACCGTATTAGATTTAGGTATTTTGTTTGCAATTACACTTTTTATTTTACTGAGGAGGCGAACTGATTTTATATAATAGTAAGCTGCTGATGCCATTATCGGGCATATTCTTTGTGTATTACGACATTTTAAAACCACTGCACTTTTTTTTTTTTTTTTTTTTTTTTATACTACTTGGGTGTCAAACAAGCATACGGCCCGCCTGATGTTAAGCAGTATCCGTAGCCTATGGACGTTAGCACAACCAGGGGTGTCACTCACGCGTTGCCGACCCTTTAAAAACCCTATATCTCCTTTCTTGAAGAACCCCATGCTATAGTCTCTTGAGAAAACCTCGGCACGGAGCTCATTTCACAACCTTATCGTACGTGGTAAGAAATTCCTCTGGAATCTAACGGTACGGCATGTTTGAGGTGCAAGCATGTGAGGATGAAATCCCTGTCGGTGGCGAGAGGTGCGTTGTTAAAATTCTTCTTTTTTTCTTTCTAATTCACCAGGCAAATTTGCCCTTACCGTGAGCTTAGTCGTCGACCATTAATTGTCATTATAATGTAAGTACATCGACATAAAATGGAGTCAAACTAAAACAGTCGTAAAGTAATAATCATTAGATGTTTGGTGTGCCAGGTTGCGGCCATTTCTATTTGTTTTAGTAATGGCTCTACACTCAGCCAAAGGGTTTGCTTGTTCAACCTATGCTCCGTTTGATATTGGGTTCCAGACGAGTGAATTAACTGTGTTACTATCCGTTAAAGTAATATGGCCCGTCACTCGCTAGCGTTGTTAATATGAAGGAGAAAAGAATACACGAAAAACTTTATATGCGAAAATATTTCGTGAAAAAACTGTTTATCATCTCAGCCATAAGACGTCCACTGCTAGACATAGGCTTCCCCAAGGTTTTTCCACATGGTTCGGTCCTAAACTGACTTTGTCCATCGGTTGCCCGCGACTTTTACCAGGTCGTCGGTCCACCTTGTTGGAGGCCTGCCCACGCTGAGTCTGCTAGTTTGTGGTCGCCACTCTAGAACCTTTCTGCCCCAACGTCCATCGGTTCTGCGAGCTATATGCCCTGCCCATTGCCACTTAATTGATGCCATTCTTCGAGCTATGTCGGTCACTTTAGTTTCATTTTACTATACATATATACATACTTTTTTTTTTCAAGTGAGTGAAAAAAATATTTAAGTAGAATAAAATCAATCTATATAAAACTAGTTTCCACCCGTCGCTTTGCCCAATGCAATCCCACTGGGACAGTACACTTCCCGGAAAAAAAGTAGCCCAACCGCTATTCCAGACTATAATATATTTCTGCGCCAAATTACGTCGAGTTACGTTCAGCCATTTTCATGTCATTGAGTAATAAACATCCAGTCATCCATCTAAGCAAACTATCACATTTATAATCCTACTAATATTATAAACGCGAAAGTTTGTGACTATGGATGGATGGATGGATGGATGTTTGTTACTCTTTCACGTAAAAACTACTGAACGGACCTGGATGTAATTTGGCACAGAGATAGTTTTTTTTTTATACCAAGGTAGCAAACAAGCATACAAGATTATGGTCTGGAATAACACATAGGTTACTTTTTACAGCGATAACCGACATTCACGCGGGCGGTGCCACGGGCATCAGCTAGTATTAGTATAAATAACAAACTATATTGCGTTTGATATAAACACTCATACAACAATTGAACCAGTTCATTAAAACAGCTAAAACATTGCAAATAAATAAGCTTACAAACAAATTAATGCCACATTCAAATTCGGACCATTACGTAATGTTACATCCATTCACACAAATAAATATAGCCATTATACTTATTTTCCAAACATCAACGGAAAAAGACTTTCTTGCTAAATGTCTTTGACTAAATGTGCTAAAGCTTCATTGATTTTTTTATTATACTAAGTCAGGTATGAGTGAAGTGTTTGCTTGAAGACTTGCATTATTGTTCTAAAGTCATATACTATTAAAATCCGTATATAATGATAGTTATAACCAACCAAAGTCTAAAATTTTCATTGTGTATTGTGTTTTGAAACTAGTTTTTATAATTATAGTAAAAAACAATGATTCGCAAAGATCTATTTTGAGTGATTGCATCACAAGATGTACGTACATACCATTGTAGTAGTTTTTCAAGCAACATTTTAAATTTAGACGCCCGACGCGCATGTTTCTGGGGTGAATTTATTGATTGATAAACGAATTTTACTCCAATGTCAGCCTTTTATATTACCTAATAATGCATAATGAATAACCCATGAAATAGGAACAATTCCTAGAATAACAACACATCAAATCATTGTATAATATAGTTTCTTGTCAAGTCTCCTCGAGGCCCTACCCGAGTCAACAAATTGGCAGTAACTGTAGGAAAATAATGTGCTGTCATTTTTTTTAAACACAACGCCCGCGTTAGAAACAAGCATTTGACTGCCTTGGTGGTCTAGTGGCCACAGTATGCGCCTGCTGTGCACGAGGTTGTGGGTTCGATTTCCACACAGGATAAAACTTTGTGTGACCCACAAAGAATTGTTCTGAGTCTGGGTGTAATTTGTGTCCGTTAATTGTATGTTTGTAAAGTCCCCCGCGACAGAGCAGAGCAGACAGAGCTTGTTCTCTAGTGCGGGAGTTGTCTTTTTAAATAAAAAATAAAAATAAAAAAGCACTGTGTCGCGGGGGGCTTTACAAACATATAGTTAACGGACACAAAGTACACCCAGACTTAAGACAACCCTATATGGACCATTTTTTCTCCTGTGTGAGGATCGAACTCACAACACGCCGCGCAGTGACAAATGAAGCCATGAACCATAAACCAACCGTGCAGTCTATTTGTTTTTATCACGTTTATAAGTATCTATGCATTTGCATAGATACTAATAAACGTGATAAAAACAAATAGAGACTGCAGTGATAAAAACAAACGTGATAAATCATTTGATTTAAAAGTCAAAGTCATTTAAATCAAATGATTTAAATGACTTTGACTTTAACTATAACACAGAATGTAAAAAAAGGGTCACACTCAAGTAATGTTTAAACGCAGCATGGGTACACTCCCACACAATTTTATTGTTCTTCGGTAATAAAGTTAAGGGTAGAACAATACCGAGCATATTTGCATAACTTGCTCGATTCTTTGCTAAGAGAATACTTATTACTAATCTTTAGACGTGTGATAACATAAAGGAATTGTATATAAAAGTATAATATTGTTAGTTATATAAAATATTCCCACATTACTATTCACTGTCTCTGTGTCTACCTAATGAGTAGGTGTAGCCATGTCTTTACTTTTGCCACTTTAAACGGGCCAGAGCCTCTAGACAAGTGGCATAAACGCTAGTCGAATCGAAAAGTCAAAAAACAAATGTATGGGATTTGACGTAAATCTACGATTAAATGTCGTAAGCTTACGTCAAATCCCATACATTTGCCTTTTTGACTTTTCGATTCGACTATCGCTTATGACACTTGTCTAGAGGGGCAGGGCTAGACTTATACACTTGCAACACGTTTGATGTCGACAAAACATGACGCTGCAACGTAAGCTGTTGTCTACGCTTCTTTCTCCTATCATTTGTGATATTTTGTAAACGGAGTAAAATCTGGCTGTCAGATTGAAAATCGGAGCAAAATCTGGCTGTCAGATTGAAAAATAGTATTCCGTAAGAGCGAAAACCGAGCCTTTTTGACGTTTAGCAATCGTGTGTGCCGTCACCGAGCAATCACAACTGTCAGTTTTCGATCGCTGTTTCTTAGAGAATCAGCCGACGGGTGTTGTGGCGTAAAAGGAATGGTCTATATCCAGCAGTAGAATGTAACAGGTTAAATGATTCATGAATAAATCCGTCAGGGCAAGGTTCTACCTAACATAATTCTTGCTTAGTGTCTTGTTTAAGTCCAATTGAGCTCTAACACCCATCTCCGACGTCTTAAATTTTTTTCCGGATCCCAATATAAGGTACTAGTGGTAGACGGTCACCTCACCACCAACCCCGAGCGCCAAAAACAACCTGTTACAGCACATCTATTAACAAAAACAAAAAAATAGAAATGGATAAACAAATAATTACAATAATAAGTCATGAATACATTAACAATTTTCATCCAAATAATGTCCAAACTAGAGTAAAATTAGTGCTATTTTAGTTGACAAACAAACATTAAGCTAATACCGTCATTAGCCGACTGAAAAACGGGCAAGGTTGGATAAATTACGCGATTGCAAATGTACGTGTCGTTCGCATTGATTTCGTAAAATTATTGCAGAGAAGTTACTGTCGATAGTCGGTACGTTGTCCAGTGATAGCGAGCTGGGGTCTCACCATAATGTCTTTCGAATGAGAAAGAGGAACAGAGCTATACAGGCTATATAGATCCGTCCCTCTTCTTCGCTCGAACTACGCACGTTTTAATATGTCATGGTACGGCATCTGTGAAAAAACAAAAAATGTTTATTGACACATAAATTACAAGTATTTGTATTAAAGTATGCATATAGGATATTCTGAACTATTCTTTGGTAATAATTTCATCGTTTTTGCTGTTTAAACTGATTGTTGTAATTTATTTTTATTAAAGCAGTCAAACAATAAAAATAAATTACTGGAAATAATTGTGTTGTCACCCATTGTATTTCTGACATTTATTTATTTGAGTACGCGACGTAACTCGCACAGTAGAAATTATGCTTAACTTTTCTTTTATTATTGACTTCGCTAATATCACACCTATAAACATTACTATTATACAACATATTCAGAGCCTCTAGACATAAGCTATAGTCGAATCGTAAAAGTCAAAAAAGAAAATGTATGGGATTTGACGTAAGTTTACGACATTAAATCGTAGACTCACGTCAAATTCCATACATTTTATTTTTTGACTTTTCGATTCGACTATCGCTTATGCCACTTGTCTAGAGGCTCAGATGTTATAAAATAAATAGTTAGGTGTCTAAATCGAGAAGGAAGTACGCTGCCTTATTACCGTAGTCTAAGACGCTCTTAGTACGTGATGGATTCCTCTGATCCCTCACGCGTTGTCGATCCTATAACATTTTATATTTTAAATCATATTTATGTATAGAAATTTCACTAATTTCATTTGTTATTCGGTATTTATGTAGATGTTTATAATATATGAAAGCTCAAGGCTCCATTTATATGAGCCTCAATATGATTAGGGTTAAGGAAATATTTTAGGAATGTATGCAGCCGCCCGATTCTTGGACAGTATATAAAATATAGCAAATATTATACTACTCGTTATTTTTGTTATATTTTCTATTTTATTGCTATGTACCAGCATGAAAGTTTACTCACACATAGCAAATATAAATAATACAAGAAATAAATAGAGGACTGAAATATTAAAAATATGGGAAAATAAATACCTTTATTTTTCCGAAAACCACGCATTCCTTTTTTGATTTTTGTATAAATTTATAGCTAATTCTAAAGATCATACATTTCTTTTTTGTTATTCTGTACTGTATATGAGCGGGCTTAAAATGTAGCATGTCCTTTGTTTATATGTATATCTTTGCCCAACATTGTAGGTGTAGCAAAGTCATTACGATATAGTATGACGAGTATCGCTTGCAGTAAACCACTGGCACATAATTGCTACACGCCCAACTAGAGCAACATTACGACAGTAGTCATATTACGTGTACCGTTGCTAACATACATATTGTGTGTGTTACTGTTCGATCACACGTGAACTATGATTGTCAATAACCCATCGCAACTGTTTTGTTTTCCATATAACTTTTAAGAAATGTATATAATACTAAGCTAAAGCGGTAGAGGCCGAGTGGGAAAGTAACGAACTTGCAAGCAAGAAGTGCGAGTTCGATCCCGGGCAGTACCAATGTGAATTTCACTTTGTGTTAAATGTACTAATCAAATGATTCGCCATCTGCTAACGGTAAAGGAAAACATCGTGAGGAAACCTACATGTCTTAGAAGAAATTCTAAAGACACGTCTGATTCACCAACCCGCATTAGGTCAGCGTGTGTGAATTAAGGCCCAAATCCTCCCTCTCTCTTGATAGAGGAGAGGAGACCCGTGCCCAGCAGTGGGACATATATAGGTTGCTATTATTGTATTATACTAGCTTCCGTCCACAGCTTCGTCCGCGAGTATATTCCCATGGGGAAAGTGTATTTTCCACAGATAAAAAGTAGCCTATGTGCTATTCTAGACTATAATCTATCTCTGTGCTAAATTTTGTCTAGATTCGTTCATGCGTTTTAGCAAGATTGAATACCAAACGTCTATACATACCAATAGTACAGATTTCTCGCTTAAATTAAGCAGCATGTGTAGACAAAGTACCTTTAGAAGCTTGAGTGCAGAAGCTAGAATTTCTTGCTAGTTCTTCTTATGGTCTTACCTGTCTACGAACTAGTCTTTGGTAAATTTGATCCGACGCAAAGTGTTATTAGAAATGCTCAGTGTGTGTAAAGTGCAGTCAGTCGTATTTGTATACATGTATTATTATTATTTTTTCAATCAACAATCACAAAATTTCTTTCTTTCAGTCAAATATAAACATTATAGAGTACTAGATGTTTCCCGCGGCTTTGCCTACGTGGATGTCGGTTATCGCAATAGAGTAGATAGATAATCTCCTTGCCAAATTTCATTAAGACCTGTTCAGCGGTTTAGGCGTTAAAATGCAACACAGAGACAGAGTTACTGACTCTTTAATAGTGTTAAATAGGGATGTAGTAATCGCTAGAACCACCCTGGCCGTGCGCCTGAACATAGTGATTACGTTAATTACAACCATCCTGTATACATCACAATAACCTACATTTCCAATTGGTTTTTTGCAAGAGGAAGTCGATGCAACTGTTCGACAGTAGTTCGTTCATTCAATGTTGTCAAGGTTTAACTTAAACATAGGTTAAGTAAAGTGATCCTTAATTAATGATAATTAACTTAACGACACTCACTTTTTTGTTTTGTTTGTTTATAAGACAACTCCCGCACTAGAGAACAAGCTCTGTGTCGCGGGGGACTTTACAAACATACGATTAACGGACATAAATTACACCTAGACACAGAAAAAATCTTTGTGGGTCACACAAAGTTTTGTCCTGTGTGGGAAGCGAACCCACAACCTCATGCTTGTCTGTCTTAGTCTAGTGGTTAGTTACCCTGACTGCTAAGCCAGAATTAGTGGGTTCGATTCCCACACGGGGCATACCTTTGTATATGTAATTTGTGTTCGTAAATTGTATGTTTGTAAAGTCCCCAGGGCAACACATGGCTTGTTTCTTAGTGCGGGAGTTGTCTTTAAAAAAATGTTATGTCTCCCGTGTCTCTTCTACACGAGACTTAATATAGCTGGCAGAATATTTAATCATAATGTGTTATATGACTGCTTATATCTTTGACGAAAAGGCATGATAAATATGTTTATTCTATTTTATGGACATAAGATATCGGTCGCAGTAACCGGAATTCTTTTGAAAGCCCAACTCCGAAACATTCTCAAATATCCTCTAGTTAACCAAAAATGGAAGCGAAATCCGACCCCAATAATAGCCTTAGGCTATACTAAATTAATAATGATTCTTTGAAAACATAGTAGAATTTGTTCAGCACCGATGAGTGCTATTAAATAGAGCCATATTATTTGTTAGACTCGTCGGTTGTTCGTGCAGCGGCGTGGATATTTTTCATTTTGTATTGTTGAGATCGCGTACGGAGTGACTACATAGTAATGCTATGAAGATACGGCTCAAGTTATGAAAGATGTCTTCGATTTTTTAGCAAATTGATATGTATTACGGTGAAGAATAAACTCTTTAGTTAGGATATGTTTCCGGGATATTACTGTTTTGAAGATTGAAATAACTAGTACGTAATATTGTTGTTGTGTTTTTTTCGTTACTAAATATCGTATCACAAGTTTTTCTATTCTTGAACTCAACACCGGGTATCAGTTATCTTACTCTCCATAATGCGATCAATGAAAATGAAAAATTAACCATAATCCATAAACTAAATACTAATATTGTGCATTTATTCACTAAGTTCCGGATCGGACATAGGTAGTCGTCCAACACGGCTGCAATCGCACCTTACGCCGTACGTGGCGTACTACCACTACTAGCTCCGTCTCTGTGGTGCTAAAAATCGGAAAGAATTAATTAAGAAAAAGGTTAAGAGATAAATTTTGTGAATTTATCTAGAAAAAAAAAACAGAGAGAGAAGATTTACGGAAGGTAAAGGATATCAATACCTATTAAATTGTGGTTTTGAAGGCCTCTGTTTTGAAGTCCTTTTCAAATAATAAAACGAAAACATTAAAATTAAAAAGTATAACTCCACCTGTTATAACTCGTACCACTCATCAAAGATGTAAAAAAACCGTGTTCATTTTAATTTATCCTCCGGAGGATTTGTCCTCAAGTCCTTGTAGTTGATTTATGTGTTGCTCCAGACGCAGACGCCTACGCCTGCCTTCTGCTACGTTTATGTTCTGTCGGACGTATCGCTTTCATTTGCCTAACGATAACAACTTTTAGGGCTTTAGGATTAAAAAGTAATCACAACGCCTTTAAAGTTATGCAAAAATACATAATATTAAAACGATGACATTAGGAATGATATTACTATAGTCTATTTCACATAACGTGGGTTCTGTGACGTTAAATATTTTACGAAAAGATTAAAGAAATTTTTTGAATCAATCTCTAACCAATTAAATAATTGAATAATTAAGAGCCTAGAGTATTTAATCAATAGGTTTTAATTTAATCGTCTTTCATTTTCATTGATATTTATCTCCAAATGTCAAACATCACAGTACCCATGCTATGTGAAATTGACTTACATCTCAACCCATAAAGGTCCCACTGCTGGGAACGGGTCTCCTCCATTAATTTGGAGGGATATTAGCCTACTATACCACGCTGGCCAGACGGGTTAGTATAGGGTTTTGTTTCGAGTTTTCCCTCTCTTGCAGTGGATATTGTCTGCCTGACTTACTCCCTTAGTCGACTGGGCGAATGGGGTGGTGACATTTGTATTCTTAATCCGTCAGCACATGGAATGTGAAATTGACTATACACAAATTAAATTGAAAATACGAGGATATGTTAGATAGATATAAACCTCCCTATGTTCAAAAATAATCTAATACTTATCTGATACACAAATAAGGATATTTGTATATTAGATAAGTATTAGATCATTTTTTGGGTGGCAAACCAGCATACGGCCCGCCTGATGATTACACCAAGACTTCAAGATCGAATATCTCTGGGATAGGAAAACGTTTCTTTCGAAACGTATAATATAACCTAAATGAGCGCTGAAGACTCGCACACAGGAACACAACTACACCGCTATGTGTAGTTATTGGCTGTGGTCTTCTGTAAGGTGGACTTCTTTCCCTGGATGGACGTGCTCGCTAGTACGGCGCCCTACCTCTTTTTAAAATGTTATAGTTATTTTTATTCTAGAAGCAGTGCTCTCAATTGAAAAAAGAACTTAACATATTAAAAAAATATAAATGAAGATGTCTTTAGTGTTGCAAGCGTCCATAGGCCAATCTAACTGCTTACCATCAGGCAAGCCCTATGATTGACACCTCATCTTACTTTAAACAAGCTTAGATATCTGTTTGGATTGGATTTTATCTACCTACCTACTACATGTTTTACGAGGATAAAGTCAGATTGAATTCGTTAGACATCATGTTTTACTAGCGTAGTCTAACTTACTTTATTAGAAAACATCGCCAGTGGGTCTCGGTTTCGGTTTAATTTAAGTTTAAAACACAATTTCAATATGTATTTCAGCTCTGACCAGTTCTAGACTTGTTCTAGAAAGGTCGTCAGTCCATTGCACTGAACATATCTTCATTGAAATTGCAAGTACATTTCGAAGAAGTTGATTTATAACTTTTTCAGATAGAAAGCTATGTGTTTTTTATGTATTTTTTGTATTTTGGGTAGATTAGAATAGATAGCAGACTTATGGTTGAAGAAGGTCGTAAGTTTACGCGTTATAAAGCCTCACCACATCGGTGTTGCTAGTCTTTCTGTTTTCCATTTGATAAGTTGTCCGTGTGGTGACTGATTAAGAATTTGATTCGATACTTGTCTTGCAGTTGCGTAGTTCCTTGTAAGTAGAAATAAGAACAGTAAGTGATGTTACAATTATTGTTACATTATTTACTGTACAGGGAACAAATTTAATCCGGTTTCTTGCTCCATTGTACAACGTAAGTCCGTAGACGTATAACGTACTTTACCAACTAAGTCGTTTTCAGAACATAGTTTTAAAAAATCCACCGTTTGCTACATATATTGTTTTGCAACTCTTGTAAAAAATATTAAAGTTTAAACTACACAGTATTCCAACCCTTACACACCGCTATTCTAATAATGCATAACCACCAAAATTGAAATAGCTCATAACACTAAGAATGTTCCCCGAAACTGCTTACACCCGATATCATTTACTCATAGTACCGTAGCACTTCATTACGAACATAAATTGCCATGTTAGCCCGCTCAATTTGCGAAGGCCGTTACATTGATGGGCTGATCATCTTGGACCTTATCTTAAAGGCCAGGCCTTTGTGTCGGCGTTGCGCATAAATTTGCAAGATGATCGATTTGAGGCCACGTTTTTGTTAGCTGCGACGGGTTAATGGATGAGCCCTTTTATTCTTTGTTAAAAGGTTTGATTTATTGGGAGGGGTTGCAGTTTTGGTGAGGTGCTTTAATGAACTCGTTACCGGTTTTAGATTTGAGTGCTTTCTTAATTCTAGAAGTGACTCTCTTCTTTAATTAGCGACATTACAAATACAATTTGCTAACCATTAGTCGAGTCATGTGCTTGTTTGCTACTTATGTATTACTAGCTGTTGTTCTAGAGTGGTTCTGAGTCTGGGTGTAATTTGTGTCCATTAATTGTATGTTTGTAAAGTCCCCCGCGACACAGAGCTTGTTCTTTAGTGCGGGAGTTGTCTTATAAAAAAGAAAAAGAAAATGGTGTCTACTATAAGGGTCATTATTATAGAAAAAACGTTGAATTGTTTTAAGAGTATATTGTCCGCGGCTGTACATTTAACGACATTATTAATGATACAGTAGGTAATACATTAGAACAGTTAGTCTATCTAGACAGGATACATTCTCTACGTGCCTATTGTCACGTCTTATATAATAATGCATTGTGCTTTATGACAAAGAACTATTAACTTTAATTATCATAGCATTCATGTTCAACCTTTGTTCTATCTAGTAAGGGCTGCTGGATATCCTATTGAGAGAAAGGACTTTACTTTTAGTTAGATAAATTATTATTATAATACTAGCTGTTGCCCGCGGCTTCGCCCGCGGCTTCGCCCGCGTGGATGTCGGTTATCGCTGTAAAAAGTAGCCTATGTGTTATTCCAGACCATAATCTATCTCTGTGCCAAATTTTATCCAGATCCGTTCAGTAGTTTTTATGTGAAAGAGTAAAACATCTATCTATCCATCAATCCATCCATTCTCACAAACTTTCACATTAATATTAGAAAGGATTAAGTACACGTCTCCAGCGCTCATTTAGGGGTGCGTTTTGAAAGAAACGTATTCCTATCCCAGGAGTACTCCATTTTAAAGCCCTGGTCTAAAAAATATGTGTTGCCAAACGCAAATACCTCTCGTATTTCAAGCGTCCATAGGCTACTGTAACCGCTTAACATCAGGTGTGCCGTATGCTTGTTTGCCACTTAAGTAGTATAAAAAATATATCTTTTTTAAATTATTATAACTACAAAACTATAAATTCTTGTGATAAAATCTTCTAAAATATGATCCAATTTAAAATATTTTACCTGCTTCTGTTTGATCTGGAACATTCGATACGACCCCCTATGCTATTATGTACACATGCCCACCTAATACTGTCATCAGGGTGCACAATATAATATAGAGCCTTCCTACCTACCCCCGCTGTGATTACACGGTAATGTTTACTTGAGTGAACAAGGAGGGTGGTGATTTATTTCACTCCTTATGCAGGTATCGTTTTAGGCAATAAGACAGATTTATCATATGCATTATAGACTGATAATGTATTAGATATATTTGTTGACAGTATGTCCAGCAGTGGGCAAAGTTAGGCTTTGAATAATGATGAATTTATAATAAAACTAGTTTACACTGGCTGCTTTGTTCACATGCTGTTATGAAATGTCACCTAGAATGTAGCTTTCGATCAATCTTTTTTTAATCGTGCTGAAAGTTCATAAGATTAGTGTTTGTTTTTTTTGTTTTGTTTGTTAAATAAAGAATAAAAAGAAAACAAAGAAACGATTAGCTGTAATTTTAATATCGATATAAAAGGATCTATTTTCGTTGGATCCCAATTTTTGATCCCATTTGTTTAGGTATTAACGATGGATCCCATTTGCTATTTCCATTAAATCCCATGTTAAACGGAGGCGCCAATAAGAATTAGGAAGGTAGCTATATAAACTACTAAAATGTAATGTAATAATTAAATATAAATACAAAATTTATAATTTCGTTACTTAGATTTTGGTACAAATATCAATAAAATATACGTAATATAGAGGCTCGATTTCTATTAAAAATATTGTCCCAGCAGACACGGTTTGACGGTTACCTTTTCACAAAAAAGATAATGAAAATGATAACGTTTGGATTTAAATATCTGATATAAAGAAATATATATGTACACAATAAAAAAATATATCAACAATCGCACGAAAATCACAATAAATAACCCAAGATCTGTTCACAAAGGAGTGGAATGATCACAGATATTGAGCTCAGCGCCCTATATTTAATCCCATTATCCGCCCGTGTTAAGGACATTACAAGAAAATACGTTTTAATACCAAATTCACATCTATTTAACCTGTCAGCGTTAAATGTAAGGCTTTGCAGGGGTTATAAGCGTAGCTGCGGGTAAATTATTGTAACACTAATTGTCATAAGTACCTACATAGGTTTGTTATTAGTGTTTACTCTATAAAAATATTTATATAAAGTAATGAAATTAAATTAGATTGTTTTAGTAATGGTTAAATTCTGTTTCAAAAGTCCAATTTGCAGATGTTTTTGGGGTCATTCTATCTAAAGACCCTACATATTATAGACTAGCTGTTGCCTATAATCTTTGTGCCTAATTTTATCCACATCCATTAAATATTTTTTACGTGAAATAGTAACGAACATTCATACATCCATCCTCACAAACTTTCAGTAAGATTTATGACGCAAAAAAAAAACATAAATAGAAATAAGTGCTCTAATTAACGATCCTAATCATGTCTTTAGTTATTTCACATAAATATTTAGCATCGTTAGTTGTAATACACAACAGTTAATGTGTTTAATGTGTTTCGGGACTCTTACATATCAACTTTTCATGCAAAACTGCTTGCGTGATTAATGATAATAGCAGCAAAGTTAAGTTTACACACATTATTGTACACATACAAAACTTAATATAGCCGTCATTCAGTCTTAATATTAATGTAGTTTAATGTACTTGCAAACTCTTTTTAGTCGATTTCAAAAATGGAGAACGTTTCAATTCGACCGCATATATTTCTTTTTTTATGTGTGTTTGCGGATAACTTTGTCGTTTATAAAACGATTTTTAAGGGGTATTTTTTAGTTGGAGAAGAGGTATACCAAAGGGTGGTACCATGAAAAGGAAACCAGGATCTGATGATAACATCTTAGAGAAATCGATGGGTACCTTCGAAAATCGTAGTAATAAAATAAAAATATCGTAGTAAATAAATAAAATAACTAAATACAGATTGCATTCGGTGCCTAGCTAAATATTAAGTGACAGTATGAACCTAGGACATTTGAAGTCAAAGTCAAAGTTTTTACTAGAGGCAAGCCTTTTTCAATGATTCTTTCTTTTGACCTGAGTTTCTTGCTAGTTCTTCTCATGGCTACACGTCAGTAATTGATATTATCTTTTTGGCGTATCCTAATTTATGACCTTTATAAGTGTCACTTAATAACGTAAATGAATTTTGAGGTTGAGTTTTTTTTTTTTTTTAAAAACAACTTCCGCTTTAGGCAATAAGCAGTGTATCGTGAGGGACTTTTACAAAAATACAATTCACCGACACAAACTTCATCCAGACTTGGAACAATTATTTATAGATCACACAAAATTTTGTCCCGTTTGGGCATCAAACCCACGACCCCAGGCCAGTCGATTAATTGGCCAATGGCCATAGTAAAAAAATCTTTACTCATTATAGTGCGAAGGTTTAGGTGTTCCGAATATTTATTAATAGCTTTGCCCGCGACTTCGTCTGCGTAACATTTTCTTTGAATGCCTATGTGTTGCTTCGATGTTTAAGCTATAATATGTAAAGTTTCACCATAAACCGGTTCGCAGATTTTGCGTGAAGGATAGGCAAACATCCTCAGCCCTCCGACTTTTAGTAGCATACTCTTTTGAAGTGCTTGTAGGTTAGTAACTACTTCCAGTAAATAATATAATTCTGTTGCAATTTAACAGTAGTAATATGCAAATGGTGAACTACTCTACTGTGTTCCGGTTTGTTTGGTACAGTTTAGCTAGTGAATTTGCTAGGCGTGTGTTAGTATAAATATATGTCTCAGGGTTGGTAACGCAACAGTGACGCTTGCATTAGGTACTGTCTAAAAACTACGTTGTCTGTTTACCATCTATGCTTTTGCCACCTGGATAGTCTATAAGAGAGACTAAGAGAGGTAGGACATCATACTAGCGAGCAAGCCCGACTGAGAAAGGATGACTTTGCAGAAGACCACAGCCAAATAACAACACACAGCGCGATGTAGTTGTGTTCCTGTGTACAGAAAAAACAAATGTATGGGATTTGACGTAAGTTTACGACATTATATCGTAGACTTATGTCAAATCCTATTTTTTTTTTTTTTGACTTTTCGATTCGACTATCGCTTATGCCACTTGTCTAGAGGCTCAGCCCCTCTAGACAAGTGGAATAAGCGATAGTCGAATCGAAAAGTCAAAAAAGAAAATGTATAGGATTTGACGTAAGTTTATGACATTAAATCGTAGATTTACGTCAAATTCCATACATTTGTTTTTTGACTTTTCGATTCGACTACCGTTTATGCCACTTGTCTAGAGGCTCAGGTCTTTCAGCGCTCATTAGGGATGCGTTTTGAAATAAACGTATCGCAGGGTGTGCATGCAAGTGATACCTTTGTTATTGTAAGCGTCCACAGGCTACGGTAACTGCTTAATCAGACAGGCCGTATGCTTATTTGCATCCTAGTAGTATAAAAAAAAGAAAGACTACGGTTGGTTTAGTGGCTTTAGTCTTTACCTCATCATTAACCACTGCGCAGCGTGTTCTGGGTTCAGTCCCGACATGGGATAAAAAATGGTGTAATCCACAAATAGTTTTTCCAATTCTGGATGTACCTTGTATACATAAATTGTATTGAAAAGTCTCCTACAGAGTTTGTTCTCAAGTTGCCTTATTTTTAAAGTTGATAGGTATTTACCAATCTGATTCTTTAGCTCCAAAGTTATTCGTTCGCGTCTCCTATACATCTCTCTGCCACCTAATCCCAACGTTCCTGTGACTCGTATTAACAAAACCGTCACGAGTTGAGCCCTTAAGTGGCGGGTAACGTAAATACGTAGCGTTTAAACACGACTTGTGCACTCCCAAATATATGAGGACTAAAATTTACTTGTTTAGGAACGTGGTGCGCGTTTTAATTAAGATTCCGGATGATATCTGTACAGAAATTGTTTGCTGGATATGAGTTGAGCTCTGTGCCAACCACGTGCCAACTGCCAACTGATATTCGTTTTAGACGAGATGAAACGTTGGTGGAATTTTAGTGGAGGTTGTCATATTGAATCAAAGTTTGTAATAAAATTCCAAATGTATTTATGGAAGGGCCGATGATATTTATGACAAAAAAATACCCAAATGGCTGATAGAAAACTGCTTTTATAATATTAGGGAATTCTTAACAACACAATTTGCATGTTTATTAAAGTTAACAAAATGGAGACCAATAATAGTGTAACTAACATCTGTATGTACGTATTTTACGAAAATAAATACTTTTACTTTGAAGTTGAAATACCTACATATATAACTAGAAGTAGGAGAAGAATGTCTTTGGCATTAAGCCCTCCATTGTACATGATGTGCATAAAGTTTTAAATAAATAACTCTTCGGAATCCTAGATTCCTTGTGTTTGAATTTCTATGAAGTTTTGATTTAGAGGCTTAATTAAAATATCATTTTTTCTCGTTTTTCGATAACAAAAGCGGGTGTTGTACGTTCTGGGCATGCTGTAAATATTTAAGCAGTTAATTTAAGAATTCCTTAAATAAGTACCGAACGTAACAAGAATATAACATGGTTTCACAATTTAAAGGCTTTGTACAGCCCACGCTTTATGTATAATAAGGAGAAAAAATATTTTCATGTTGAAAAATGATATTTAACAAATGGCTTCGTAAGAAAATGATAATTATAATAAATAAAACTGTTCTTAGTGAGACTGGATTTTATATAAGCCTAAACTTATATAAAATCCAGTCTCACTAGATAAAGCTTCCAACTTTGTCTAAAGACGTTGATTGTATACTCAAATTGTAGTTTATAAAATCAAGAAAATATATTTTCTTCCAAAAACTTTTACTATGAACCTCTTTCGCACCGGCTGGCTGATAGAAACAGCGATCGCAAACTGATAGTTGTGATTGCTCGGTGACGGCCCACACGATTTCCTAATGACAAAAAGGCTCGGTTATCGCTTCGATTTTCAATCTGACAGCTAGATTTTGCTCCGATTTTCAATCTGACAGCCAGGTTTTGCTCCGTTTTCGCGGTCGCTCGGTTTTCGTTCTTACGGAATACCCATGCGGGAACGCTGAAACCGCGGTGGTACAAAAAAAGTGTAGATATCTGTAAAAAATTGGAGGAAAACTTTGCCCAGCAGTAAAACAGCATAAGCAATTATTAACAAAAAAAATACTAACACATATTAAAAAAACCCAAGAGAAATAAAGTATCAAGATAATTTTCTATTCACAGCCATTTAAAAACGGAGTTCACTGTCAGTCAACTTCAGTGATTCCTGTTTCGATTTTTAAAAATGTTTTCAAATCTATTCTAGTTCGTACTAAAGACTAACCAATAAAATGTTGCATTCATTAGCCTAAATAAAGCTATATCGACGCACAGTTGTAAATCGGGCCTATATCTAGCAAAGCCTGTTTTGAAAGGGTGCTTCATACACTCACGTTAAGTGTGGGGCGGTGGCACATTGTAAAGGTCTGAGAGACAAATACGTATGCATATATTATACATAATATACATATGCATTTACTTTTCTGTTAATGAACATGGAACAATGCATGGTGGAATAGTCCCAAAGATCTTGCCGTTAAAAGGAATTACAGGAATAAACAATATCAAAAGCACGTTTTGTAATCGCGGGCTTTGCTTGTTCATCGATGTACGGATTGAAATGTATTAATCGACTGCCTTTGCCTGCTGTGCACGAGGTTGTGGGTTCGATTCCCACACAGGACTAAACTTTTTGTGACCCACAAATAATTGTTCTGTGTCTGGGTGTAATTTGTGTCCGTTAATTGTATGTTTGTAAAGTCCCCCGCGACACAGCTTGTTATCGTATGCAGGAGTTCTCTTGTTAGACAACAAGACAACTCCTGCACTAGATAACAAGCTGTGTCGCGGGCGGGACTTTGAAAAAGCAAGATGTCGCGGGAGAAAAAAAAAAATAGATAGATAAAATATTCTTTACGGTACGTCCCAGCTTCGCACAGATTTTAAGTAGTTAGAAATTTAATTAGTTTTTCGTACAGAATCCGTATTAAAAATATAGCTTATGATACCCGCTAATAAAAAAAGTAATTATGAAAGAATTTTTAGAATCGGTCGAGTAGTTTTGGAGTTAAATCGTAACAAAAAATGAAATTCTTCCTCTTCATAATATTAGTTTAGTTACACACCAAATAAATGATTTGCTTCGTTCTAATACCAATAACTAATACCACTGATATTTTAATACAAAAGTTTCGTAACCATTTGAAACTTTAAGTAGCTGTACAATTGGCGACCTTATCGCTTAAAGCTATGTCTTCCAGACAATCTCTGGATGGATTTCGTTCTAGAAGAAGTGGTATGATCGACATTTCAAACTGGCATGTTATTTGTAACTCTGGTTTAGGCAAGAGGATATCAGCTTGGACCCTTTGATTCAATCCAAAGACGCGCTGTGAGGATTGTTGACGATCCCAAGCTCACAGGCGGTATTGATCCACTAAGTTTAAGGAGAGACTTCGCCTCCTTGTGTGTGTGTTCTACCGTCTGTACAATGGGCTGTGTTCTGAGGAATTGTTCAGGATGATGCCCACGGCCACATTTTATCAACGCATCTCTAGCCACCGACAGGGAGTTCATGCTCACATCCTTGCCCCTCAAACATGCTGTACCGTAAGATTCTAGAGGAATTTCTTACCACTGTGAAATGAGCTCCCTGCCGAGGTTTTCCCAAGAGACTACAGCATGGGGTTCTTCAAGAAAGGAGTTATAAGGTTTTTAAAGGGTCGGCAACGCGTGAATCCATGAC
The DNA here is from genome assembly GCA_947095525.1 of Trisateles emortualis. Lineage (NCBI taxonomy): Eukaryota > Metazoa > Arthropoda > Insecta > Lepidoptera > Erebidae > Trisateles > Trisateles emortualis. The sequence goes on from OX352745.1 coordinate 16,819,918, forward strand.
ACCCCTGGTGTTGCAAACGTCCATATGCTACGGTAACTGCTTACCATCAGGGTGGCCGTGTGCTTGTTTGCCACCTTGGTAGAATAAAGAAAAAAAAAGTGACTATAGAAAACTATAGAGATGCAGTTTTTTTTAGGTTTAGAATTAGGTATAATGAAAGACCTGTATGAAAAATAATGGTTGTAATATTAAATTCATTGTAGGTACAACGTTTAAGTAATTGGTAAGACGAACTGTTTTCCGTATCTCGACGCCTGCATGTTCTTTTTTTCGTCACACTTGCCATCCAAGTTCCCTCAGGAATTTCAGCTGTTTCCTCGTCCTGTCGAAAATTTCCGGCAGAGTGATCAGGGTGCCGTGACATGTGTGCGTACTTGGAAATGAAATGAAATACGCCATGATCTTTGTTTTGGTTACGGCATCGGCACGGCGCTGCTCTGCCCGGGTGGACCTTTATTTTTTAAATTAAATATAGCCTATGTTACTCGCTGATAATGAAGCTTTCTTGAGTTGAAACAATTTTCAAAATCGTTTTTTTTTTTTTTTTTTTTTTTTTTTTTATACTACTTAGGTGGCAAACAAGCATACGGCCCGCCTGATGTTAAGCAGTTACCGTAGCCTATGGACGCTTGTAATACCAAAAGTATCACTTGCGTGTTGCCAATCCCATTTTTTTTTACTCCAGGGCTTTATGGCGGGAGTATCCCTGGGATAGGCATACGTTTCTTTCAAAACGCATCCCTAAATGAGCGCTGGAGACCTGTACTCACACACAGGAACACAACTACACCACTGTGTGTAGTTATTTGGCTGTGGTCTTCTGTAAGGTGGATGTCCTTCCCCAGTCGGGCTTGCTCGCTAGTATGGTGCCCTACCTCTCTTAAAAGGTTTAGTAGTTTATTAGTTTATTCATTACAAACAAAAATACAGATCTGTTCTCTTCATTAAATTATACCTAGTATAGAAAAACATCGTGAGACAACCCACTTAGGAGAAATTCTAAAGACATGTCTAATCGAACTAGAAGCTATATATAACTAAATTAGGTAAATCTAAAATAATGCAGCGATTTAGCAATGGATAAAAACAGACTGAGAGTATTTCTTATTTATTGACTCCTAGACAAGGAAATAATCCCTATAATGTGAGAGGTTTGATAATTACAAAAAACACTCAGACTCGAAACAACCAGATATGAATCATATTTAATTCACCGGAAGTAAAAGTGCACAATCCCCATACTTGGGTAGGCAAATGATAGCTTTAAAGCGTTATATTTTCAATCTTAACAAACACTCTCTTAACCTACCATTGAACAAAAGTATCCTTAGAATTACTTAAAAGAATCTTGACCTTTTTCACACGATAATGTAAATTCCTTCAGCGACGCGACCCGGTGGCGGTGGTCGAGAGCAAAATAAAATGGAAACATTCCACAAAACAAAGCGTCAAGTGTCCTCTTTAAAACTATAATAGAAAATACCACAACATTGAAAGGAAACTTTACAGGCGCTTTTTTTATTTTATTTCAAAGTAAGAGTTGTAACTATCTGGCGATTAAAAAATGGCCTGAGTTTCTTGCTAGTTCTTCTCAAGGCTCCACGTCAGCGAACTAGCCGTAGGAAAATTTTGCTGACATCATCTTTCTGGCTTATTCATAATTTATGACCTTCATAAAGTGTTACTTTGTAACTTAAATGAATAAATGAATTTTGAGTTTGAGTTAGAAGTAGTTTTCCCTTACTTGCTTGATCAATTTCAAAAGATTTTAATAAATATCTTTTCTATAAGTGGCCCGACTAATGTGTAAAAGCAATTAACGTTGCCTATCATCATCATCATCATCAGCCCATCGCAGTCCACTGTTATACATAGGCCTCTCCAAGTGCACGCCACCTAGCACGATCCTCGCCTTCCTGCATCCAGCTACTTCCAGTCGCTTTGCGAAGATCGTCTCTCCACCTCGCCTGAGGGCGAAATGGCAATGGGTGGGTCATATTTGCCGAAAAACTGACAACCGTTGTCAGTTTTTGGGATGCTTGTAAATCCAGAGGTATCAGTTGCGTGTTGCCAACCCATTTTTACACCAGGGCGTTAATATGGAGTATCTCTGGGATAGGTTACGTTTCTTTCAAAACGCATCCCTAAATGAGCGCTGGAGATCATTGCTCACACCCAGTTAGATTTGGAATCGAATAGAGAGGTATAACTCTTTATTCGATGCCAAATCGATTAAGGCGTCTACCTTATACTCTAATACCTATAATAATTTTATAACATATCAAGTATCACTTAGTTTGGTAATTGAGAGCATGCCTGACTTATATCGATCCTCGGTATAATAATATATAATTATATATCATGTCGCATTCCTCGGAGTTATTGGATACCATTATGTTAATGTATTTAGTGTACATACATACATACCTAGTTTCAGGGTAGTCCTCCTTTGCAGTGGGTAAGGAGGTATAGAGTTATAGGAGTGGGTAGCTCATAGCTAGGTGCACTCGATGTTCGGTAAACGATCAACGGGTTAAGTTACCAAGGGCGCGATAACCCTATAGATGGGTGACCGCATAGTGGTATTTCATCTGAGCGTCTCCGTGCTTCGGTGGGCACGTTAAAAGCCGGTCCCGACTGCAAACAGTCGTTAAATCACGACAGAGGCCTAAATACGGGCGATCTAAATAACTCTGTCACCAGGTTGGCCACTAACCAAACGATAAGAAGGAGTTACTAATTACCTTCAGGCGGACCGTATGCTTGTTTGCTACCGAAGTAGTATATCAAAAAAATAATATAACTGCGTTGGTGGTCTACAATACGTTGAGTGTGACTTCTAATCACAAGGTTCCGGGTTTGACCCGGGTCAGACCAATAATTTATATTGGGTTTTTCTGTCAAGAAATCCACTATAAATGCCTACAGTTAGAAAATTACATTAGCATTAAGCTCGCAAAGCACATAAAGCCGTTGGTTCTATGCCTGATCTGTCTTCAGTCGTGTCAGATTGCCGTCCACATAAAGACAGCATGCGTTGGCGCACACATTTGTGCACTATAATATATCCCACGAAGGTGACTAGTCTCCTTAATGATTAGCCGCTGTACCGAAATTAGGTCTTAAAAAACAACTCCCGCACTAGAGCTTTGTGTCGCGGGGGACTTTACAAACATACAATTAATAAAATAACGGACACAAATTACACCTAGACTCAGAACAACTCTTTGCGGGTTACACAAAGTTTTGTCCTGTGTGGGAATCGAACCCACAACCTCGTGCACAGCAGGTGCATGTTGCAACCACTGGACAAGGCAGTCTATATAAAAAATACAAAGGATAGGCAGGGATTGCAAAAGCCGTCCATTACCACAATGATTCTATAATATTGTTCAACAACATTACTTGATATTATTTGAGAGTACTCGCCATTGAGGCTGCGCTAAATGTTATGAGTTCTATCCCCACTCAACGTCTGATAATATGACCCACAGATAGTTATTTATAATTTGGATGCACGTACTCTGTTCTAAAATGTCTATTTGTAAAGTCCTTGACACTGGAACTATTTTCTATTGCGGTAGTCACTTTAAAAAAGGTCAATGCCAAAAAATCGTGACACGCCATCTTGCTTTTTCACACTTTGAAAAATAATGCGCCATCACTAATATGATAATTAATAACACACGTGTAATAAAAACTCGTTGATGAATCAATCTGTCGAAACACGTAATTATTATAAGCCTGTGTTGTCCTACTGCAGGGCAAAAGCCTCCCTACTTTTCTTCCACTTCTCTTTGATACATGAGTCAAACTCATCCCGCCATCTCCTTCTCGGACTACCGCGATATCGCAAAATACGTAATCTATACTAATATTACAAAGTTGAAGAGTTTGTTTGTATGGTTGGTTGAACGCGCTAATCTCAGAAAGTACTGGTTCGACGTTTTTTGTTGAATAGTACATTTATCCAGGAAGGCTATAGGCTATATAACATCACGCTATGATCAATAGGAGCGGCGCAGTAGTGAGATATGTTGCAAAATCGGGGAAAATATTCTAATTTACCACGCGGACGAAGGGCTTATACTATATATGACTGCCTTGGTGGTCCAGTGGCCGCAGTATGCGCCTGCTGTGCACGAGGTTGTGGGTTCGATTCCCACACAGGATAAAACTTTGTGTGACCCACAAAGAATTGTTCTGAGTCTGGGTGTAATTTGTGTCTGTTAATTGTATGTTTGTAAAGTCCCCCGCGACACAGAGCTTGTTCTCTAGTGCGGGAGTTGTCTTTAAAAAAAAAATAAGTAGATTAACCAACTGTTTATCAGTTTAACACAAAACGTCACTAGTTTTTTGCGCTCTTTAAAATATATTTATTTTCTCGCTCCCGTCACTTACTTGCACCATCATTTCTCGTCTCTATTCTTAGATAGAACACAACTGTCCCACAGGATGTACCCATTGCCACACATTTGCTCCTTTATGATCTCCAATACACTAGAAATCCCTCAGCTATTGTTCACTAATCCTATCTCTTTCTTATCCGTTGATATATCATACGATAGATAGAGACAGAATAGATGAAATTGGTACGCGTAATATGATATTATTATGAGACTGAATAAACCTGAGATATATTGATTTATTGTGTTTATTCGTTACTACGACGTATAATGAAAGATGTCATGAGCAGAGCAGATCGTATCGCTCTGTCTTAATAGATAGAGGTTACTCTTTGTGAAAGTATCATTATATTTTGCTTTTGTTATTAAGGATTGGGTTGCGATCAAGTTTTCGTAAGACATCCTTCATTTATATGTCAGAAGGTTGCGTCAATGCTCTGTTAATATAAGATAATGCCTTTCATTATGTGAATGGGCTTCAATTGTATTAAGTTTTGCATTGGCAAGTCATCGTTTTATATTAGTACCTGCTATTGTAAGTCCTAGACTTCTATACTTGTTAATATTGATTTAAAAAGAGCTATCAATCTGATTCGGTAGCGCAATGGATGTACGCAGTGCTGGTTAAGTAAAATTATGTTTTTGTTTCTAAAGATAACTCCCGCACTAGAGAACAAGCTCTGTGTCGCGGGGGACTTTACAAACATACAATTAACGGACACAAACTACATCCAAACTCAGAACAACTCTTTGTGGGTCACACAAAGTTTTATCCTGTGTGGGAATCGAACTCACAACCTCGTGCACAGCAGGCGCATACTGCGGCCACTGGACCACCGAGGCAGTGTTTGTTTTATCTGTCGAAAAATATATAGTATCAATTCGGAGTCCTAAGAAGTATAATGGCAGTTGGTTATATCAACCTTAGTTCTAGAATAGTAGCAGTAGTGGACCTCGGCCTATTCCTTTGGGGTAAAAGGCATATTATATGTCGAAATTGTGTAATGGCACAGAGTACTGAATGCAAACTAAACAACCTTAGGTACAGATCGAATGACATGAAAAATATATCGTACTATATAAGTAAGACCGACGGCCGATGGAGCAGACGTGTCCTAGAGTGGAGACCACGACTCGGTAAGCGTAAGGTATGGCGACCCCCAGCTAGGTGGACCGACGACCTAAAAAAGGTCGCTGGGACGGACTGGATGCGGAAGGCGGAGGACCGTGTGCTATGGCGCGTGTTAGGAGAGGCCTATGTCCAGCAGTGGACTGCGATAGGCTGATTGATTGATTGATATAAGTAGACTAAATAAATTCTAAACTAAATTCATTGAGGTTAAGTGATTCCAAAAACAATATAATTATAATTTAGAGAAACCATTCCATAAAGAAAGGTTAAATTAATTAATGTATTTACATTCACAAGAAAACTTTAATTGGTACGTAAATTTTTTCAACGTTTTTTCGTTTTACTTTGGCTCGTGTAAATATTTTCAGCCTTTGCGTAGCAAGCGATTAATTATTTATTATAAAATTAATTACATTAATGTGTCGCAGTGAAATCAGTTAATAAATTTATGGATTCGAAAACGGTAACGCGGTATATCGATGAGTCTGAGCATTTGTGTAAACAGAAACTTCTTTAAAACGTCCTGGTAGTTTTTTTGTATTTTTTTGTATTAGCTTATACTCACCCAACGAAAAAAACCTCTCCAAATTCTTGCATTTACACTTTTCGTGTACGTTTAGTACAATTCCCTACATCACAAGTAAGTATTACATTTACTAAGAAATTAATTTGCAGTTCCTAATTATACCATAAGCACTAAAATTGCTACTGAAACATTTACCCAAAATGAATACCAGCCGATATTCATTATAGCTTTACAAATCATTAAGTCTAATCTACACTGAGGCATTCATATTATTCGTGTTTCAAAATAATTATCGGCCAAACTCCAATGTCTATTAAAACAGTCTGAAATAATGTTTCATTCGAAAACTTGAGGGGCTTATAAAACTTTGCTTTTAAGCATTTTCCAGTAAGTCTCCAAAGTTTGTCGGTAACTGAATCGGGTGGCGCTTATATTTCATTTCTAAGGTTGTTGTTAAAATTTAATGTTTCGCTACATTTGAGGTCCCTTTGTGAGTGTAGGTCTTGGTTGAAAGATCGCAACAGAACTTCGTCATTAGAGCTACCGAAGCTTGATAATAACAATGGTATTTTAGTTAAGTAACAGTTAAATTTGATCTAGTGCGCGTAAATGTCTACGTAGCGGCAAATGGCCAATTTCCTGAAGCTTTTCATTTAAGTTTGCCCTCTTGACAACTTATTGGTGCAAGGTATTTTGTAATTTTGTCAAAATATTCTTCTTTAGTCCGTTGACGCTAATTATAATTACATTCATTTCATTATAATTAATAATAATAATAATAATAATAATATTCACTTTATTTCTCTCTTAAAGGTACAATGTTATTAAAATTACAATAGGTATAAGATTACATTCAGAAAACATGGTTTGGACCTTTCAGAGAACTGGAGTCTGAACTAGGTTCGAAACCTGTGTGACAGATCTCCAGGCTCTCTCCTCCCTACAGTGATATAAAAACTGTGACAAATAACTTAATACAAATGATACAGCTGAGAGATAATAATCAGTATACAAATGAAAACAAAAAGAAGGAGATGCATGCAATATAAACTAAGTGTATGTGCGTGTGTGTGTGTATGTGTGTGTGTATGTGTGTGTGTGTGTGTTTGTGCGTGTGTGTGTGCGTGTTGTAAATATATTATTGACGTATTATTTAATGGTTTTTATTATATTTTCACATTCTGTATAATCTAAATTTAAGAGCCAGTTTGTTACAGCGTTCTTACATTCCTTCCTGCACATTGAGTATATGTGCAAGGATTTATTTACTTTATTGTAAACATAACTGCTTAGGAAGATGTAAGATCTTTGAGCAAGGGATGTTGCAACCGATACAGTAGGGCAAACAGCATGTTTACGACGGAGATTATAAAATTTTCCTGGATCAAAAGGTGTGTTTGAATGTGTTGTTAAAATAAGGTTAAGTATGAACAGCTTGCGTACAGAAAGTACTTTGCAGATATTGTAAAGATCAGCGGTGGGATGTCTGTACGGAAGCTGCCATCCAACCTTCAGGACCGCTCTCTGTGCACGTTCTAATTTTAGAAAGTGAACTTTTGTAGCACTACCCCAAATCACCACACAGTATTGCGTGAGTGACTGGCAGAGAGCCAGATACACTTGTCTAAGCACATCCTTATCAGCTACATGGCGAAGATTTTTAAAAACGTATATTAATTTCCGCAATCTGGAAGTAAGTGTGTCAATTTGGGGATGGAAAGAAAGATGCTCATCTATTTGTATGCCGAGGTATTTAATTATATTAGTTCTGATGAGGTTGGGGCAGTTGCATAATGTTTGATTTTGAGAGCAGGAGTGAGCAGTAAGGGACAATAAAGGGTTTGCAGGTTTACCAGCAGCAGTAGGGGAAACATAAGGTATTTGGTCTTATCCACATTTAGGGTGAGAAGGTTCTGTGTAAGCCAATTTATGACGTGGTCGAGACCAGATTGAGCATGCCTAAAAGTAGACTCCCAGGTGTCACCATAGAATATCAAGGCAGTGTCATCGGCATAGGTGTAAATTGATCCGTTTGATAGACCTAACTTGCACAAGTCATTAATATATAATAAAAACAAGGTCGGGCCGATTATGCTGCCTTGAGGCACACCGTAGAGTATAGGGAGCTCGTCGCTAGTCCAATTTCCGATCCTAACACATTGCTTGGTTGGTTGGTTGGTTGGTATGAAACAACATTGTTTCAAATGTTGTTTCATACCAACTTCTAATTATAAAAACGTTTCAATTAGGAAGGATTAGAATTTCTTCTAAGACATGTGAGTTTCCTACGAGGTTCTCCTTCGCCGTTAGCCATTTAATTAGTACATAATATATAAACTCCACAAAGGGAAATTCACATTGATACTACCACCAGGCTAGTTTTTATTTGAGTAACAAACATCCATCTAAACATTTGCATTTATAGTATTAAGTATAAATTAGTCGTGAAGTATAAACAAGCGAATGGAAAATTAATAAGACGTAAACTGAAGAACCGACATCTATATACCTTCCAAAAAGTCCAATCTTGAGGGAGTTCATATATCAAACAGCATCCACTATACAGAATTGATCCAACTCGAAATTCGAAGCGAATGTAAGAGACTCCAGCCTCGTAACTTATGCATGTGTGCAATATCTTTCGGTTTTCCCTTATAGTGTTTGTGAAAAATTAATTATTAAGATAGTGGATCTATTGTTTTACCAATAAGGTGGTAAAAAAGCTGTTACCGTAAGCGATAGGCGCTTATGGAAAGAAAAGAAAGATAGAAGAAAGAAAGAAAATGCATTTAATTCCAGCAAAAGACATACACTGGGGAATACAATAAAAAAATGGAATTTTAATACAAAGTAGTAGGTACTTAAAAAAAAAAATCCAAAGAAGCAAGTTTATATATTTTTGTCTTTTTTTTGTATCCACTGTATGTCACATCTGCGGGAATTTGGACTCTGCTCAGCATAACGCTGCGGAGCTAACAAGTAATAGTTGCGGGTCACACTTATAATAGATAGAGCATCAATTGTCCGGTAATATTCTGTAAAAAAGAACGTTGTATAACCCAATTTTATAACTATGCACTTGCAGCTGTCTTTAGGATGACATGATTGAATTCACTCGCCCGCTTCCGCGCCTGTCCCTGTCAGTACGGTCTGCACTTTCGTGTCGTCTGCGCTCTTTGAGTTTCTTTGTTATAATAAATGGCTTTATTCACATTACTGTACACATCTATCAATGAAAATGATTATAATTATCATTGAAATGTTGCAGCCTACATGGCAATAATTTGGAATTGAGAGCGGTACAGTTAGAAAAATTGGATTATAAACTAATATGAGTTAAGCTCGCCTTTGTATATTTTATTTTCTATAAATATATTTGACTAACAGTAAATAATTAAGAATTCAGAATATATGTGGGTCTAGTATCTAAATGCTCCGGCTATCAGTACAGAGCTTTCCTATCAGCTACTAACTAACCCTACTCATTAGCATAAATAGTGAATTCGACACAAGTTTTTTTATTCTCTGCGGTCAACCCTACCCACCCAGTAAGACTCACCAATTTGAGCGAGAAATCTTGCAATCCACCTGTCTATAACAAAATTATTAAACACAAATCAATAATACAACTCAAAATAACATCAATTCTCTTATAAATAAACGTTTAATACAATATAGAGTATAATTAATACCACTTTATAAACATATACAACCGCCATTTGCACTTATAATAGCGCTACATATTATATTGGTAGATATAACTAATCCAATGTGTACAGACATAATATTCCAATTAGGTAAATTAGTCCGTTATTATTGCTATAGACGAACAATTTATACAGATGTTTAATAAACACAGTTCGAAGCAATGAATGTGATGGTAATTACAACAACTGAAGTATTAATTAATGATTTGTTTACAGAAAATAAATTTTAGTTTTGCATTTGTTTAGAACAATGGGAGTGAGATTTATGGCGATGTTTTCTTAAGAGAAAATAGCATATAGTTCTGTAAGAAAGGCATTTTTATATCGACAGCAATACGTAACATATGTATATCACTTGATATTTTTATGTTATTAAGGGTAGGGCATGAGTAAACATTGTATTCTGAGATTAAATTTAAATTTCCCGACATTTTGATTCCTTCAATGAGGCCAAGGTTTGTGCCACAGAAATATTACTAACGCCTATGATCGTGACAATTACATATTGGGCGAATTATTTAGGTTTTGGACCCAGGTTGACTGTCAATCGATAGTGTTTAATTTCCCTCACATTAATTTAACAAAGATTTCTAGATAACGTTTTGCGAATACGTAGAGTTTACAAACTTATATACTTTATTAACTAACAATGTAAATTAGTTATAAGTATAGGTAGTCTTTAAGGTCAAATTTTGCGGGCTGAATTTTGTGACAATGCAATAATATGGTACCATAGCGTTGTTCTGATGACGCAGTCGGAAGATGGCCAAATGAACTTTTCAACGAAACAAGATAGCCGCATCGCGTTTCGGTTTTTGTTTCGAGTTTTCCTTCTCATGCAGTAGATATTGTCTGCCTGACTTACTCCCTTCGTAACTGTTTTTTCATAACCAGCTACGAACGTGGGTTTTATTTCTTGCTTTGACAACCAGCTACGAACATTCAAACGACATCCTTGAGATGGAACGGGGTGGTAACATTTGTATTCTTCATCAGTCACCACACGATCTGGACGTTTTTAATAATATAAGCTGTAATATGATAAAAGGAAGATAACATATTATTTCACACGTAAGTAGGTACTAGAATATTGTTATATTTTATATGAAGAAGATTTATTAAAACTGGTACAACGTATGAGATCATCAATCGTGAGACTCTAATAACTATAAATTAGCAACTATCGAAGCATACTAACATGCAATTATTATATCGGGGTGTTTTAATATAAGAAAACAACCTTATATGACATAGTAACATAAGGCTCCGGCCATGTTACATGAAACCTAACGCAGTTAGTTCGACTGCCTTGGTGGTCCAGTGGCCGCAGTATGCGTCTGCTGTGCACGAGGTTGTGGGTTCGATTCCCACACAGGACAAAACTTTGTGTGACCCACAAAGTGAAAGTTCTGAGTCTGGGTGTAATTTGTGTCCGTTAATTGTATGTTATGGCGTGTGTTGGGAGAGGCCTTTGTCCAGCAGTGGACTGCGATATGCTGATTGATTGATTGATTGAATTGTATGTTTGTAAAGTCCTCCGCGACAGAGAGCTTGTTTTCTAGTGCGGGAGTAGTTCTTTTTCGATATTATGTTTGTCTACGGCCTTAATGAAAAAACCATGATGTAACAACAATTTTCTTCTAATATTATAAAGTTGAGGATTTTATGTATTTGAATGTACTGATCTCCAGAAATGTTAGTCTGATTTAATAAAAGCAACACTCTTATCGAGTGATATAGGCAACATAGCAAGAGCGAGCAACACAGGTACATAATAAACCTAAATAAAAATAAACATCATCAAAGGCATCCGCCAATAAGTTTCCGTCTATCTTGTTATTAAAACGGACAAAATGTCTAGGCTCTTATTATAAAATGTCAGCCATTCTTTCTGTGGATTCAAGTAATTCGTGCAGTGTTAAAACCCTCAGGCATGAAGGTAGATCGCTTAAAACCAAGCAAGTTTATAAAAGATACTATTCGCTCACGGGCAATCGTTCGCCATGAAGACGTATTTCAAGATGTACCATTATAATTTCGAAAAGAGTTGTATTCCAAGACCTCCTACTTGGAAGTTTACTTGAGTACATACATACATACATATTAATATTATCACGCCTTTATGGGGTAGGTAGAAACTATGGTACGCCAATTGCATTAATTTTCGGGACAACTCACACATCGCTGACTGATCCCAAAAAAAAAGGCAGAGCCTGTACTATGGTAACCAGACAACTGATATACATACTTATATATTCTAAATACATACATGTTATATATTAATTACACCCAGACACAGAACAAACATTCGTGTTCATCACACAAAGATTTGTCCTGGGTGGGAATCGAACCCACGACCTTCGGCGTAGCAGTCAGAGTCACTAACTACTAGACCAACAGGCCAGCCATTAATCCGGACACTCTTCACGACTGAACGTCGTTTCAGGGTATTTTTAATTTCGCCTTTTATAATACATCACCTAGATATTTTTATTTATCTCGTGTTCTCCTAGGGCAATCTCTACCGTTATCTCCTCTTCCATCCTTTCCAAATGTCCAAACTACCTTACCCGTCACTACACCTTCTTTCAATCCACATCGTTCTCTTAAAGTCAAAGTCAAACTCATTTATTCATTTAAATCAAATACATGATACTTATGAACGTCATAAAAACAAATGCCAGCATACTTTTTTCCTACGGCCAATTCGCTGACTATGGTAGGGCCTCGAGAATTGGCAAGAAACTCGGGTCACTCTTTTTAATCGCCAGAATATAACATTTACAATTTGGTATAGGTTACAATATTAGTGGTAACGAAAAGGAACGGAAACCAATATACCTCTACTATCTTATAACGCAGCTTCTCATTCTGTCTACCATTACTACTAGAACATCGGCGGCTTATACTCTCAAATCAAAATCTTGTTGGCTAAGGGCATTATGACACGACATTGTATACAAGTAAACAATTGACGAGCGCTTTTATGACGTACTAAAACTAATTCGTGGACATATATTTTATGTTAGTTTGATGGTCAGTGTAACAGTTGACTTGTCTGTGGTCCATCTTGGACAATTCTATTATTATTAGGTAGTAAACTGCATGATGATTTGATTGGTATTTTATACTTTGATTTATGTAGTCGACTCGATCTTGAATATCAATAATTTAACGCGAAACAATAAACGTAATGTAGGACGCCCTCAGGCGAGTTGGAGCGACGATCTTCGCAAAGCAGCTGGGAGTAGCTGGATGCGGGAAGCCGAGGATCGTGCTAGGTGGCGAGCCCTTGGAGAGGCCTATGTCCAGCAGTGGACTGCGATAGGCTGATGATGATGATGACGATGAAATCTTGGCTGCTAATATCGTGAAAATATTCAACAAATAATAAAATGTGTCTTAAATAAAGAGTGTATAGTCTATTTCACATAGTATGGGTACTGTGACGTTTAACATTTTACGATGAAGATGAAAGAAAATGATTGAATCAATCTCTAACCAATAAATAGGCTTATTGTATGATCAAGAGCGTAGAGAATTCAATCGATAAGTTGCAATGTAGTCGTCTATCATTTTCATTGATATTTATCTTCAAATCTGACTGCCTCGGTGGTCCAGTGGGTGCAGTATGCGCCTGCTGCGCACGAGGTTGTGGGTTCGATTCCCATACAGGGACAAAACTTTGTGTGACCCACAAAGAGTTGTTCTAAGTCTGGTTGTAATTTATGTCCGTTGATTGTATGTTTTTAAAGTCCCCCGCGACACAGAGCTTGTTCTCTAGTGCGGGAGTTGTCTTTCAAAAAATGAATTGAAATTGTCAAACGTCACAGTACCTATGCTATGTGAAATAGACTATAGTCGGTTCGGTTTCCACAAAAGAATTTGTGATTTACAGATACTGATTTTTTATTATTACTATAGTGAACAACGGGTCTAAATCGCGTAATGTTATGAAGGTTTTCATGTCTCTTTGTTACCCGACGTTTCGGTTGAATTACATCGACCGTAGTCACGGGTTCACTGACGCGATTTAGACCCGTCGTTCATTATAGTAATAATATGTATACGCTAGCTGTTGCCCGCGGCTCCGCCCGCGTGGATGTCGGTTATCGCTGCAAAAAGTAGCCTATGTGTTATTCCAGACCATAATCTATCTCTGTTCCAAATTTCATCCAGATCCGTTCAGTAGTTTTTTCGTGAAAGAGTAACAAACATCCATCCATCCATCCATCCATTCTTACAAACTTTCACATTTATAATATTAGTAAGGATTAGTATACAAATCGTTAAAGTTTAAAAGAATTTACTGACTTTTTGTGAATGAATGTTATAAGAGCACGTGATGAAGGGCTTGGAGACTTTATTTATATAGATATGTTTTAAAGATATTACCATTATATAATAATTTTAATGCAAAACTATGTTGAAATGCTGAAATAAATATGTAGTTTTTCATTTCCTTTTTTCAGATAGATGGATAGAATATTCTTTATTGTACACCAAGCAAAAATACAACAATATAAAATAACAGTTTGATATAATAGTTAGCTGTACAATGGGCGGTCTTATCACTAAAAGCAATCTCTTCCAGAGATTACCAGTTAATATCGAATACTAGAACTACAGCTAAAAATATGTTAATGAATTGAATATAACACAGTTTAATTAAACCATCCTTTTTGGCATGACAGCATCAAAAGCAGGGTTCATGCTCAACGAATCTGAATGTAGTTTCAAGAACAGACATGAGTGTCACTGAGTAATTTCAATAAAACGTACGCAGCTACAGTTTTGGGTTGGAACCGAGCCAGATTGTAGTGATCTATCTATATAATGCGGACTTAATACACAAGTAATGTGATGGCGGACTCAAGTTATACCTATTAGAACTTATGACAATGTAGGTATTTAGTATTCAAAGAAGTTTTCTTAAAGCTTTCGACTGCCTCGGTGGTCCAGTGGTCGCAGTATGCGCCTGCTGTGCACGAGGTTGTGGGTTCGATTCCCACACAGGACAAAACTTTGTGTGACCCACAAAGATTTGTTCTGAGTGTGGGTGTAATTTGTGTCCGTTAATTGTATGTTTGTAAAGTCCCCCGCGACACAGAGCTTGTTCTCTAGTTCGGGAGTAGTCTTTAAAAAAAAAAAAAAAAAAAAAAAAAAAAAAAAAAAAAAAAAAAAAAAAAAAAAAAAAAAAAAAAAAAGGAAACGAAAGTTAACAATGTTTTCCTTTTATTCAAACTCAAACTCAAAATTCATTTAGGTAACAAAGTAACACTTATGAAGGTCATAAATTATGAATAAGCCAGAAAGATGATGTCAGCAAAATTTTTCATATACTTATATTTACTTACTGTGATAATTATCTCCGACACCAGGCAAAACTTAAACAAACGAAATCTGGGTTTTGATGATGTAGTTATAATACTTACAATGATGATTCCGTATGAGTATTTATCTTGCTTCTTAATCTTCAAAAGTTAGGGTGAAATTCAAGTAGTCAACTGCCGGTGCCTTCACCTCCCCTTGCCTAAATTAATAACCATCGCCAATTTCTCAACGTGTCACGAAAAATTCTCGTCACCGAAGAATTTAAAGAGTCCAGAGCATTTTTAATTAAATAAAAGAATGTAAAAGGGGTTGTTTTCTGCTTGTTACCCCTTCTGTTGGGGTGCGTCGTCGGTCATAAATCAACAGCTTAATATTTGAGGACGTCAATTTTGCGTTTGACATTTTTGTGGAATTTTCACGTTTTTTATAAGAAACTTTGTCGTGGTCGATTGACCATTTAAAAGTTTAAAAGCATATTGTAAACTAGAGCTTAACAGAGTTTTGGGTAGCCAACAAATTTGAAATACATACAATTATTATTAGAGACCTGAAATTTGTTCTGATGACTGTGTACTCGTAAAAAAGAAACTTTTTTATGCGTGGCATAAAGGATATTACTATTGGTGATCAAACACTTCCACTTTAACTGCCTCGGTGGTTCAGTGGCCGCAGTATGCGCCTGCTGTGCACAAGGTTGTGATTCACACACAGGACAAAACTTTGTGTGACCCACAAAGAATTGTTCTGAGTCTGGGTGTAATTTGTGTCCGTTAATTGTATGTTTGTAAAGTCCCCCGCGACACGGAGCTTGTTCTCTAGTGCGGGAGTTGTCCACAATGATACCTCTTTTCTCTCACTTTCTTTCCTCCTTATGTTGAGGTATCATTGTGTCAGTCGATCAGTACAAACTAGAAACCGGTCGCAATGTTCTTTTATAATTATTTTTTTTCTGTTGAAGATCATTTTATTTATTCAACAAGATCTGTCGACCAAGTGCCTTCAGTAAACTTGGCATATTTCAACATCATCATCATCAGCCTGTCGTAGCTTAGATACAGGCCTCTCTTAGCATGCCAACATAACTACATTCAAAAGAATATCTATGTACAACACTAGCTCGATCTTGAAATGTAATTATTGTGTTGAACAATTAGGCCGCAGCCGCACCACATTACTGACGATTTGTAAACCACAATACTGTTTCACTGTAACCACATAATCATACTCATCTTGTCTGGTGATCACTCTGAAGAATGCTATGGCTTGTGCCAACATTTTGAATAACTGGACTAATGTGTGAAGTTTCTAGATTTTTTTGAATCAAAACCTGTCCGAGATCTAATTTTTGGTCTAACTGTGACAAAAAGCAATATTAGTAAAATATATGTTGAGATTGATTGATATTGTGTCAAAAATGGTAGATTTTTTAATGAGTATATTGTGCAAGCAAGTGCAAGTGACAGTGACAGAAGTGTTGAAAATAAACTGTTATTTTAATGGTCAAGTGATGATACTTAGTGATTAAATGCCTATCACTATCAACGTAATGATTGTGATAGGCATTTAATCACCTGAGCTGAGGACCAAAATGTGGTAGAAAATAATATAATCATTATGATAATGTAGCAGTATGCGCCTGCTGTGCACGAGGTTGTGGGTTCGATTCCCACGCAGGACTAAACTTTTTGTGGCCCACAAAGAATTGTTCTGAGTCTGGGTGTAATTTGTGTCCGTTAATTGTATATTTGTAAAGTCCCCCGCGACACAGAGCTTGCTCTCTAGTGCGGAAGTTGTTAAAAAAAAAAAAACTCCCACACTAGGAAACAAGCCCTGTGTCGCAGGGGACTTTACAAACACAATACACGGATCACGCACAGTTTTGTCCCATGTGGGAATCGAACCCACGACCTCCGGCTTAGCAGTCAGTCAATAAGAAGTTGGTTTACTACTAGTAAAACTGTATTATTCACTGTCACACAGTTTCTTGAAAGGTTTCCGTGGGTTATCAGTACCTCAAAACAGATCGATGCCCCTTGCATATAATATTAAAGGCGTTGAAACAACATGTCATGTCGTTGACGTGGCGTAGCTTAAATATGACGCGACGTACCCTTCACAACACCCCCCAACTCGTTCTTTGCACCCTCTTTAATATTAACTTTTTATTCTTTAATATCTAAAAGAAGTCGAGGTATAATTTGATTATTTAACAAGTAATTTACTGCTATTTAATAGTACATAGTAATTTTCAGAGAGTCACAAACCACTGTAATGTCATATTATATTGATTAGTTAATGTATATTATTAAGTGGTAAGAGTACCTTTTTGAAAATAAATATATTATTATTATTTATTAATTAAATTCATGTTGGCGATTTATTATACTTGAATTTATTCTTTAGCTGGAATATTCCAACGCTCCAAGTCCCTAATCTACAGTTCCATATATTTTTTATCTTACCTAATTAGTCTCTTCAATCACGCCAGATCCGTTAAACGAATTTGGATCTAAATTGATATAAAGATAAATCCTGGATTAACGGATATAATACAGAGATGAATATAAAAATAAAGAGAACTGGAAAATATATTATACATATATTTTCAAATACATACATAGAATCTTTATCTTCTTCTTAGATATATAAATAAATCCCTATTTCCTTTGGTCACGGCATCACGCGTGAACGGCTAGACCGATTTCAGTAATTCTTTTTTTGTTGTGTTTGTTATTGTCAGGCGAAGATTCTTATGTAAAAAAAAAGAAAGGGGCGGACCGCTAGTATAATTATAAATTACACCTGGACACAAAACAAAGAACTGCAGTCATCGCACAGAGATAGAAGTTCCTGGGTGGTAATCGAATCCACGATTACTCGCTCAGTAGGCAATGAACTATTAACCCCACAGCTCCTATAGACAACTGGTATAAACGGTAGACAAATCGAATAGAAAATGTATGGGATTTGACGTAAGTTTACGGCATAATGTTGTCAAATCCTAAACATTTCGACTATCATTTATGCCACTTGTGTAATAAAATAGCTTGGCGTTATGCGACGCAGATGAATTCTCGGATAGAAAATCCTTACTAATATTATAAACGCAAAAGTTTGTAAGAATGGATGTATGGATGTTTGTTACTCTTTCACGCAAAAACCACTGAACGGATCTGTATGAAATTTGGCACAGAGATAGATTATGTTCTGGAATAACACATAGGCTACTTTTTACAGCGATAACCAACATCCCCGTGGGCGGCGCCGCGGGTAATAACTAGTAGTCAATATAAATTGAAGTTGCATACTATATATCAGTCCCATTGGATAAAATTCCAACGTAATAATACAAACGGTAGCTAAGGTGCAATGTCGCAAGTCGCACGAGTAGCCGCGCTTGATGGCCCTCGCCTCTGCACTCCAGATTAACACATCCTCAATTTAATGCAATTGTCCATATATTGAATAAGGACTACGTGATCTCCGTGTACACTTCTTGGAACCATTTCTACGTTTTACTTACCTACATACTTCTTTATGAAAAGAAACTCTAAACTGCGATATAACAAAATTATATGTATAATTAGCTGTTGCCCGCGGCTCCGCCCGCGTCGATGTCGGTTATCGCTGCAGAAATCGTAGCCTATGTGTTATTCCAGATCATAATCTATCTCTGTGCCAAATTTCATCCAGATCCATTCAGTAGTTTTTACGTGAAAGAGTAACAAATATCCATCCATCTATCCATCCATTCTCACAAACTTACACATTTATAATATTAGTAAGGATATAAATAAATGTCAAGTATTTTAAAATATTGTCTAGTTTTGGTCTCTCTTATGCGCTTTTTAGAAAAATAACATATATAATACGTAATAATTACGGTATCCGCCCGTGCGTAAAATAATAGTATATTTTCCGGAAAAATTTCATCCAGATATGTTCAGCCGTTTTAACGTGATTGAGTAACAAATATACATCCATCCAAACTTCCGCTTTATAATATCAGTAAAGATTATTCTACAATGACTGAGCTCACATCCAAACGAATACTTGAACAACTACAAAACTAAAAAAAAAACCCACAAAACTAAAAAGCAATAGAATATTTTTTTAAACTCACGGACATAAAGACACAATTAATATCAATGGGCTATACAATTTAACTGATAAGTGACTATTATATTTTTTATACTACTTGAGTGGCAAACAAGCATACGTCACGCTTGATGTTAAGCAGTTACCGTAGTCTATGGACGCTTGCAATACCAGAGGTATCACTTGCGTGTTGCCAACCCATTTTTTTACACAACTACACCGCTGTGTGTATTTTGCTGTAGCCTTCTGTAAGGTGGAGGTCCTACCCAGTCGGGCTTGCTAGTTAGTATGGTGCTCTACCTTTCTGGTTTATTATTATTATCTCTATTTATTATGATATATTGGAACAGACATAAAACTTCTTATATTTTAGTTATAGATTCAATTAATCGGGTGCACTACCTGTCGGAAGTTTCATATAGAAAGTAACTTCCTAAATTCACAATGAATATTTTTTTACATCAAGTATTGTGTTGGTATTTCTGGAATTACGTAAACAGACAGTACGTGGCTAAATGATGCGTGAAACTATACTTACTTACACACTGTCGTTACTGCTAATAACTAAATTTAACTATAATGTAGCACGATTCGTCGTCAATGGATTGGATTTTTATTTTATGTAGCTATTTATTATGTGAGTACGTGGGGCCCAACATTGCTTGCAATATTGCAGCAAACAGCTGAATGGCAAACCTTTTCTCCTAACGGGGTAAAGCGCACCTGCATACACAAAAACTAACAAACTATTTTTGTAAAAATGTAATGTTATTTAGGTACCTATTGTATTTACATAATTAATGTGTAACTTTGCCCTCTTATGGAGAATAAATCATTTTTCATTTCATTTCATTTCAATCTAATAATTTTCATTGCATCAAAATGTTAATAATGAAGAAAAACGTACTAAAAATGTGCCCGAAGCTAAAACAACCATTCAGCAAGTTAAAGGCACAACGTAAAGAACGTGTGTTATCTTTCATCTGAGGTGACGAGGTACTGTGACGTGCATTACGAGGTAATGTTACACCTACCACACCTCAGATACAAGTAAATAAACTGACGAATTAACCCTATGTTCACATTGGTTATGTTTTTTGCTAAATATGAATACGACCAAGGATGATATTAAGAATCAAATATCCTTCTAAATACGAGTAAAAACTTTGAACCCACTTTTTTTAAACGAGGGCTTTTAAAATATATGGGTTGCTTTTATCATTACTAAATTATAACGTAGACCAACAAACTATTTTCATTGATTTCATCATAATCATCTCAGCCAAATGTCGTCCACAGCAGCCTACACACAGCGGTGTAGTTGTGTTCCTGTGTGTGAGTATAGGTCTCCGGCGCTCATTTAGGAATGCGTTTTGAAAGAAACGTATTCTTAACCCAGGGTTACTTCCATCTTAAAGCCCTGGTGTAAAAAAATGGGTTGGCAACACGCAAGTGATACCTCTAGTAATGCAAGCGTCTATAGGCTACGGATACTGCCTAACATCAGGCGGGCCCGTATGCTTGTTTGCCACCCAAGTAGTATAAAAAAAAAAAGTTTATCTAGTTACTATTTTGCTTTCTCCTCATGGGAAAATGTGTTGCTATGTTACTTTATATAATTTTACTAGGGGTCGCCCGCGACTTAGTCCGTGTGGTAATTTGGAATATTTTCCCCGATTTTGCAACATATCTCACTACTGCTCCGCACCTATTGATCATAGCGTGATGTTATATAGCCTATAGCCTTCCTGGATAAATGCACTATTCAACAAAAAACCAGTACTTTCTGAGATTAGCGTGTTCAACTAAACAAACTCTTTAGCTTTATAATATTAAGTATAGATTAGTATATATTTCCATCACATGGCCTATTCTATCAACAGATTTTTCATAAAACTATTCACCTTTGCAAAGTAAAAAAGTTAATTCCAACACCATGTGAACGTACCATTACCAGTAGTGAAAATGGAGTAAGTCAACGTTATTATAATGTTGACGGGTGGAATCTTTTTAGGGACAGACAGGGGTGGTCTTTATTAATGTGCATATGCCTGTTTCGCAATGATAACATTTGTGGTTTTCAACAGTTATTTTCGGTCTTAGTTTATTGTGGACATTAAATTCATTCTACAGTAGACTCTTTGAGAAATGGGTAATAATATTTTTAATGTACTTGAACTTGACTGTATCAATCGCTGAAGTCCATACAGAATCTCCAAAGTTATAAAGTTAAACTTGAAAATCCTTCCTAATATTATAAATGTGAAAGTTTGTGAGAATGGATGTTTGTAACTCTTTCACGTAAAAACTATTGAACGGATATAGATGAAATAGTATTCCAGACCATAATCTATCTCATACCATAACCGACATCCACGCGGGCGGAGCCGCGGGCAACAGCTAGTAATTAATAATTTCCAAAACAACACGGGCAACTAGTCCAGATATTTTTTTGACAACCTATAAATTAATATTGATGCCGAGTTAATTAGATCCCACTTAGTACTTAGACGGAGCAAGAATAGTGTCATATTACGATGTACAATTCCACTTTAAGAATTAACGTTGATTTATCGCAGGCAATTGATTTGTTTCAAATAATATCAAATCAATGTTAAAGGTCATTAGAAATTTCAAAATGAAAGCGATTTAACACTTTGTCTCAAAGCTTCACTGGCCACATACAAGTTTATAATTTAAAAATATATTTAAACACAAGCTTTGATACCTAGGGATCTATTAATCGCCAAGACAAATTTAACGAAGCCAAACACGGCGATGTAAAATTTCAACTTAAATCAGATCTGATACGTTGAATTGTTTCAAATCTTGCTTGCATGATTTGACTTAAACAAACATACAAACTTCAAGAAAGGAGTTATAAGGTTTTTAAAGGGTTGGCATTGGAGTGATACCCCAGGTGTTGCAAGCAACAATAGGCTACGGTAACTGCTTACCATCAGCATCATCTCCTTATTAGCTAAAAAAAAGTTTTTGTTAACTAAGTACCTAATGTAAAAAAACTGTAAGGCAATTCTCCGTTTTTAGTTACCTATTGCTGTAAAGAAAACCAATTAAGTTTGTATATTCGTAAAAACTGTGACGGTACAAAATACATTCAGACAAATCTCTTTGACAGAACTAATAAAATAAATGGGAATGTCTGGCTGTACACACGCGACAACATCGGAGTGACGAAGGCCACTGAGAACAACCGATACCAATATTCTAGCTTCTTTTTATCGTGTGTCAGACTATATTTTTAGTTCAGAATCAAACGTGTAATGGTATTTGGATGCTTTTTTAATCGAAGTACTTCATTCTTTACTTCTTTTTAAGTTGCTGGTGCTACCGCAACAGAGCCTCTAGACAAGTGGCGTGGCATAAACGGGTAGTCGAATCGAAAAGTCAAAATATCAAATGTATGGGATTTGACGTAGGTCTACGATATAATGTCGTAAACTTATGTCAAATCCCATGCATTTGCTTTTTTGACTATTCGATTCGATTATCGCTTATGCCACTTGTCTAGAGGGGCTGAACAGCAAAATGTATCTAGAATTGTTTATGAATTAAGATAAACAATTCTAGATTTTTTTTATTGATTTAAGAAAATGTATCTAGAACTGTTTACAAAAGCAGTTCTAGATAAATTTGCTGACTAAATTCGAGTTTTGAGTCTTTAAAACTTTGACAGCAAATTTTCTAGATTAACAAGAAGATAGGTGATAGTCCGTTTCAAAAACATGACTTTTTAATATGTGTTTTAAATCAGATACTACTAAACTAAGCTAAGAAATACATTTTGTCATATCACATGATAATGCGAACATAAACTTTGAATCAACATTCAAAGTCTAACCGTGGATTACCACATCTCTGAATGTTATATTTTGAACTTTACTTATACATATGTTATTATTTTATTAGATAGCACCTTTAGACAATGCAATGTACATAATGATTGCCGTGCTGAGCTTTGTATGGAGGCCGTAGAAAGTTACAGAAATGTAATTCTTTTATTCCAAAATATCATCATCATCATCTCAGCTAAAATACATCCACAGCTGGACATAGGCCTCCCCAAGAATTTCTACAACACTCGATCCTGAGCCGACCTTGTCCATCGGTGGCCCACAACCTTTACCAGGTCGTCGATCCACCTTGTCAGAGTCGTGCCTACGCTAAAAAATATAAAAATTGAATATCATTTACTGAACCACAATGGTCCAAATTCAATTGGTTCCGATTGAAATTGGTCCATTTTAATAATATTGCGGTCAAATTAAAGCTCAAACAACGTATAATAATCCGCGTAATCAGTAATGATCTTGGTAACAAAATTACACCCGTATGTAAATAAAAAATGGCGGCGGAATTGCGAGCACCTAATTGCATATATCAGTATCAATATAATAGGTATCATACTAGACCGGTATGCTCATCAGTTGCACAACTAGTTGCCCAACTGGTTCTGGTCTTGAATCTGATTGAGACTACAAACTTGTTTGCATGTTGACTATTGATAATATAAAGGGTGACGAACTAATACCATTATCGTTTGGTTGGCGTTATGTACTTTAGATGCGAATTCCAATTGAGGTTTTATTTTTAATTTTTTTTTATACTACTTGGGTGGCAAACAAGCACACGGCCTGTCTGATGTTAAGCAGTTACCGTAGCGTATGGACGCTTGAAATACCAGAGGTATCACTTGCGTTTTGCCGACCCATATTTTACACAAGAATTTTAAGATGGGGTATCCTTGGGACAGGAAAACATATATTTCAAAAACCCTTAATAAGCGCTGAAGACCTGTTCTCACACAAGAACACAACTACACTGCTGTGTGTAGTTATTTGGCTGTGGTCTTGTAAGGTGGAGGTCCTTCCCCAATCGGGCTTGCTTGCTAGTATGGTGCTCTACCTCTCTTTTTTTTTGAAACATTGCATCTTGTTGGAGACTATTTATAAAGGCCTCTGCGTCTTAAATAGATCAAAACAGCGCTAGCGTCCATTTGGCAGGCTAGCTAGTTTACCAATATTGCCATATTATAATCTCCTGCTGCAATATTATACCACAAAACTATATACAGTACATTCCCGCAATAGTATCGGCAAGCAATTGAGTCGATAAACGAGAAGCAACTTGACGCTTTTTTACTGAGTAATGTAAAGATAAAATGTGATGATATTGAACGCGATGTGACTACATTAAAATTTAACTGGAATATCATCGGTGTGGTGTATACAATGAGATTGCGGCAAGGGTTGTACTGTATTATATCGGTACCTGAAAACTGACAAGAGAATTTCAGTTTAATTTTTTCTATATTTAACTAGCTGTTGCCCGCGGCTCTGCCCGCATGGATGTCGGTTATCGCTGAAAAAAGTATCCTATGTGTTATTCCAGATCCATATCTATCTCTGTGCCAATTTCATCCAGATCCGTTCAGTAGTTTTTACGTGAAAGAGTAACAAACATCCATCCATCCATCCATTCTTACAAACTTTCACATTTATAATATTAGTAAGGATTATTAGTGAGGAATCCCACAAGTCTTAGAAGAAATTCTAAATACATGTCTGATTCACCAACCCGCATTAGGCCAGCGTGTATGAATTAGGGCCTAAACCCTCTCTCTTTCTTGATAGAGGAAAAGAAAACCCGTGCCAAGCAGTGTGACATATAGGTTGCTATTATTATTATTGAGATTAGTCGCAACGGAGTGTTTATGCACACATACTTGTGCAAAAGTATGTGCATAAACACAGCTGCACTATTTAGTCCCTCACTTTCTTAGTTCGGTTATATTATCTGTCGTTCAGTGGATCGACAATCCAAAGAGCGGAGCGAAAATAGGCGTACGACCAGTGAATACCACCAATGTCATACTTCGGGCATAAATTTTAAATTCGACAGAAATACCCAATATCTATTTTTGACTTGACTTGGGAATTAAATCTTAGTCCTCATAATCAACTGATCACCAGAGAGACGCAGTCCTGTCCCTGCGTCTCTCTAAAAATATATGTTGTAAATGACGCTTTTAACATATGATTTCTGACAGTATGTATATAGACCAAAGCGCATTTTTTTTTTGTTTCTGATCATTGTAATATTATATATAAATATAATATGTTATAGGTACAAAATTAAATGTCGTATACATAAACTAAAAACTTTTGTAAAAGAGACTAGTCTAATAAAAACATCTACAAATTATTAAAAAAGAAAGTAAAAACAACCCAGCTAACGATTTTCAAACATCAATTGAATTTTGTTTTATTTTTTTCAGGTAAATATCACACGTGTACGAGCCAGGCGTTTTATGGAAGTAAGTGGCCGTGGAATCAAAGCCCAATTACTGTGCGTCATGCGTGCCACGCTGCCCTAATGAAGCCTTTACACTCAACATTGAAATCGGAACACGAAAATTTCACCATTTAAAATATTCAAACTCCATTGAACTGCCACTGCACAATACAAAAAAATACGTAGTACAAAAATGGCAATAGTTGTCGTTCCCCTGTCTGCATCGAGTTCCGAATTCTATGTTGGTAGTATCTTTTACGTTACGTTTTCTTCTATGGAGAAAGTGTTATTACTATAACATTAGACTTCGAAGCGTGTAATAATAATGGGGGCTCATTACCCATGAGTTCGACGAGGTTTCAAGTAAATCAAATTCGTAATAACAATCAGTCCGTAGTTATATTCAATTGTTATTATTATTGGTTATGGTATTGCTTTGATATAATCTAATAAATGCTGGCTGTAAATATGGACTACCAATGAGTTAGTAAGGATATCACAGCCTCAGTAGCGAAAAGGCATAAAAACAGATACATCTGTTCAGGGTAATTTGAATCTTGTGTCGATTTAAATAAGATTAAAATTGCTGAATGATATTTTTCTCTTTACTGAAGAGGGCAATATTCTGGATAGGTATGCTATAAATAATATGTAAAGGTCAGTTGTTTTGTATAGGGGGTATTGACTTATTTCAATGATGGTCTAGTAGAGTTTATTGACTGAACCGGATCCCATCTATTGTAAAATATAATTTATAATTTGATATATAAAGAAATCTCGTGTCACGATGTTTTTTCACGCCAATCTCCGAAACCACTTAACCGATTTTAATGTATTTTTTTGTTAATGTAATAAAAATACAAAATGTAATAAATATCTTGCTTATACTATCTCAATAAATAGGACAGTCTATTTCTTACTAAAAAGTCTACCCTATATCTTTTCCCAGGATACAATCTATCTCCTAGCCAAATTTCATTAAAATTCGTTTAGCCGTTATTCGTGAAAGCATGACAAACAATATCACTTTCGCATTTATAATATAAGTATACATAATAATATAGTGATATAATAAAGTGTAAATAAACAATACTTTATTCCGGGGCACTAAAGGCTATTTTCACATAGCAGTGGATAGAACATAGTTTCATCGACAACATTGCGTCGTAACACGAGACCACCCAGCTTGCAGTAAAAGGGTTGTTTTATAAACAAATCGCTGTTAATCCGTCTAACGACACTTGAATAATTTTGTTTAATTAACAGACTGTCACGGGAACGGACGCCATGATTAATGACGTCACAAGATACTGTTACTGTTAACCTTACCCAATTAATGTTAAGTAAACTACAGCGGTGGTAACCCTGGGGGTGAACCGTTGGAATTT
Source organism: Trisateles emortualis (assembly GCA_947095525.1). NCBI lineage: Eukaryota > Metazoa > Arthropoda > Insecta > Lepidoptera > Erebidae > Trisateles > Trisateles emortualis. The sequence goes on from OX352745.1 coordinate 16,846,824, forward strand.
CAAGCCCTAGTTCGCGGGTTCGAAATCAATTGACCTTTCGGATAAATATTAAATCGTATTGATATTATTATTCGTTAATGTGGAATCATCAGCGCAATAGGCCCGCAGTTCTTGTACAGGCACATTTGAAGCGATTCAAAATTAAATTAAAATGATTTTTATTACAAATTAGCACATTGTTGCCCCCGTTTTTGACACGAAAAAGGCCTAAATTATGTACCTGATTAAAAAATCTTTTTTCATAAAGAATGTAGCTCCTAAAATATGTATATTCTTAATATGTACTTTACTCAAAACGACTTAATTTCAAATGGATTGAATCTCATAATGACTTTACCCGAAATGAAAATACTCAAAATTTTCATTTTTTTTTTCTCATTTTTTTTTTAAAGACAACTCACACACTAGAGAACAAGCTCTGTGTCGCAGGGGACTTTACAAACATACAATTAACGGACACAAATTACACCCAAACTCAGAACAACTCTTTGTGGATCACACAAAGTTTTGTCCTGTGTGGGAATCGAATCCGCAACCTCGTGAACAGCAGGCGCATACTGCGACCACTGGACGCAGTAGGCAGTCTTTAGTGATGTGGACTATCTTGAGTTTAGATCTTAATGCACCGGTTAGGTGATGTAAGTAGGTTTTTGATATTAAGGTAAAGACACCTAATTCGAGGGGTCTTTAAAATGGGCACCTAATTCCAGAGCATTTAAGGGCCGAAGAAGCAATAAAATAATTAAAATTATATTTTAGGACGAAGAAAGCATATTGTTAGGGACGACTCAGGATTATTTTATGTAGGACATAACTCAGTGGGCCAAACGAAGAATAATTCTTAGAAAAGTTACTAAGATTATTTAAACGTTGTATTGTCAAGAAAGCCTCGGTAATCTCAAGGTTATATAATTGTACCTACTGGCATGTCACCGGATAGTTTAAATTTTGACATTTTAAAAATGTTACAATTTCAGGGCAAGGTCTTAAACTATCTAAATCTGTTCTAAAAACGTTGCATTATGCTTAGTACGTAATGTCAGCTGGACAACCTGAGTAATCTGACCCACAGACCACACCACTCTATTTAACAGAAAAAATATTTAGGTAAGAGTCAGAAAATGTGAATTATAATGACGGTAAGTTCGATAACAATAAAACTAAGCGGACGCCACCTGGTATGATCTTTAACTTTTTGGATCCAGGTGTTTTTTTATTATACTACCAAGGAGGCAAACAAGCATACCCTAAGCCTGATGGTAAGCAGTAACTGTAGCCTATGGACGCCTGCCGATTCTTTAGAACCCTTCCTACCACTTTATGGACATCTTCTTCTTCTTCTTTTAAAAAGACAACTCCCGCACTAGAGGACAAGCTCTGTGTCGCGGGGGACATTACAAACATACAATTAACGGACACAAATTACACCCAGACTCAGAACAACACTTTGTGGGTCACAGAAAGTTTTGTCCTGTGTGGGAATCGAACCCACAACCTTGTACACAGCAGGCACATACTGCGGCCACTGGACCACCAAGGCAGTCAATTGCCATCATCGCTCCACTAAGCTTAATGGCGTCTTACAATGCGTTAAATTGTCGATCTAAGAATTTGATTCACACTAAAGTTATAATGTCTATAAATATCGATTAGTTTTGTAGGGAAATAAAAAGCTGTTCCTCGTTTAATCGAAACCGTCTACACTACAACCCCTGTCTCGTCACCCTCCATCCCCCCTTACAACCCTTTGTAACACAACACCACGGTTGTGACGTTTGAAGTTCAACTTTTTATTCAGGGACTTACTCTTCTTTTCTGTTAATATCTTATAAAGTAGATATATGAGACTATTAGTTATTAGGATATATTAAGTCTATGAAATCAATATTTTTAAAAAGCGGTAGTAGTCAAGTGGTAAATTAACTGTCTTGCAACAATGAGGTGTGAATTTGATCCCGATTAGTGAATTCCACTTTGTGGAATCTAAACGTACTAATGACACGATCTGCCATCTGAGGACAACATGTCTTATTAGAAATTCTAAGGGCATGTAGGATCCACCTATCCGCATTAAACCCAAGTATATGGTTTAAGGTCTACTCTCTTGATAGAAGGAAGACCCATGCCCAGGAGTGAGACATTATACATGTATATAATATATATATAAATATAATAATATACATACAACACACGAACATGTCTGTTACAATATCAAGCTATATTTTAGTTTTTAAAACTTCTATACTCACTTTTAAGTGATAAGTTAGGCTACGGTAACTGCTTAACATCAGGGGGACCGTATGCTTATTTGCCACCCAAGGTTTTCCAAAGAGACAACGTCGCAACGTCGGCAACGCGTGAGTGACACCCCTGGTGTAGCAAACGTCCATAGGCTACGGTAACTGCTTACCATCAGGCGGGCCGTATGCTTGTTTGCCACCTTGGTAGTATAAGAAAAAGTAGTTTAAAAAACGTATTAAATATATTAAAGCATATACGTTTTATTATACATACATAAGTAGGTATATCAAACATCTTTATTATTTAATAGCAGATGTTTATATTTCCTGTGAGCAGTGATCATATAATTATATAAAAAACACTGGCCAAGTGTTTCGATTGAGGGTGCCGATATTACGTATTTTTTAACATTTTAGTTTTTTTGAAGTGAAAACTTCGTGCGTTGAGAACTTATTTGTCCATATTAAAAAGTAATAATCTAATAGCCCGACGATACAATTTAAAAGTTACTTAGTTTTCATTTCTATCGGCAGTCCCCAAAGACTGCCCCGCATGATTTTTTTATGATGTTTTGTCCAGCAATAGACGTCATTCGTCTAAAATGTTGATGCTATTTTCACCATGAAAGTTGATATCTAAAGGCATTTTAAATATCAAATTTACTATATTACTATATTTTGTAATACGCAGCTGAGATAGACAGAATACGAAGTCGAAACATGAGGGTTTCTCATTTAGCAGTAGAAGTAGTAGTAAGTCAACCTGAAGTTTAGAATTCTGCAGACTAATAGTGTAATTTGCTTGCACTCTACAGTGGTCTCCAGCGCTCATTTAGGGATGCGTTTTGAAAGAAACGTATTGCTAATCCAGGGATACACCCACCATAAAGCCCTAGTGTAAAAAAAATGGGTTGGCAACACGCAAGTAATACTTTTGGAATTACAAGCGTTCATAGGCTACGGTATCTGCTTAACATCAGGCGGGCCGTATGCTTGTTTGCCACCTAAGTAGTATAAAAGAAAAAAAAAAGTATATTAAACAGAAATGGGTGTGATATTTAACTCTGCCTATGTCATGAGTTATGAATTTTTTTTTTAAATACAAAAAATAAAACAATTACCCATTTTAATTAAAAGTCACTTGATCAACATAGATCGCGAATCGAATTTCGCTTCCAATTTCAAAAGTCATTCAACACCGAACTACATCACACAGATTCCATTTTCAATTTGGCCAGAGATACTTAGGCTACGTCACAACAGCTGTTAACGGCTTGGTGTATATTACGTCACAACGGTAATAACATTTTATGAATGCACACAGCGTGTCCACAATAGAATATGGAAGCGCCACGTGCGCCGCCGACCGACTGGAACACTTTCTTTGGACTTGTAATCAGTATGGCGGTGTAAAGCATAGGCGATAGCGATTATCAATTCGAATACTTAAATGGGCCATATATATTATTGAATAGTGTACATTATACAATTTTGTGGTATTGTATGTGGAATATTAATTGCTAGTGACTGATGACTAACATTACCGTCAAAGACATAGATAAATTTATGATAACTTATTTTTTACGATCCATAGCACTCTATCTCACTTTACTCTTTTCTGCTGCGACCTAATCTTATCTGCCCATCTTCTTTAAATATTCTAAATGGGATATTTCTGAATTTTATGGTCAACAAAAATGTTTAAAGATGCTTGCTGTAGATACAAAGCACTAAGAAATGTACATAGTAAATAAGATCAGTATTTACATAATGAATCAGATATCTGGGTGACTTAGCTTAGCTCTGCGTTTATTTGTTTAAAATTGCGTTTTTTATTTAAAGAAAATATATCTATTTCGATAAACCCAAAAGGCAAAACTTAATCTAAATATACAACATTTGATCCTACTCGTATGCTTCTGAGATACGCGAAAGATATGACACCAGATTTCTCGTTTAAATATGATATAAATTATGTCGTTGAAGTAGTAGGTAAGTCTTTTATAACGAGCCGAATGAATTATGTTGAAATACGAACTCGTTCTCTTCACTATCCTTCTAATATTATAAACGTAAAAACTACTAAACGGATCTGGATGAAATTTGGCACAGAGATAGATTATGGTCTACTTTTTACAGCGATAACCGACATCCACGCGGGCGAAGCCGTGGACAACAGCTAGTTTTAAATAATTATTTACTAACTACTACATAATTACTATATCACTCAAATATGTCGACGGTTTAACTCTACGAAAATGACATAATTATAATGAGCCAGTGGTTTCGCGTTATAAATTTAGCGCTAAGCTTGTACTCGTGTACGTCGACGGCGTCGGCATCGGTAAGATAATTACATTTGCGCCATCCAAGTGTCTTAAGCTTTACACAACATAATTAGTTTTTATAAAGAAACATCGTGTTATAATAAAAAATAACGTTAAATTTATTTACTGGTTTATTAAGGTACGTTGTTATGAGTAGCTAAATTTACTACTTGGTTAGTGTTGTGTTAGTGCAGTCTCCAGAGTTTTTTTTTGGGTCTTACTGTTTTTTTATACTACTTGGGTGACAAATAAGTATACGGCCTAACTGATATTAATGAGATACCGTAGCCTTTAGACGTTTGCAATACCAGAGGTATCTCTATACTTGCGTGTTGCCGACCCTTTTTTTTACACTAGCGGTTTAAGATGTACTATACCTTAGATATGAAACCTTTTTTTCATAACGCATCCCTAAATATGCTCTGGAGATATGTACTCCCACACAGGAACCCAACTACACCACTGTATGTAGTTATTTGGCTGTGGTCTTCTGTAAGGTTCCCCAGTCGCACCGCTGTATGTAGTTATTTGGCTGTGGTCTTCTGTAAGGTGGGGGTTCTTCCCCAGTCGGGCTTGCCCACTAGTATAGTGCCCTGCCTCTCTTTAAATATGTATAAATTTACATAAAGAAATACAATTACACAGTATTTGGTCTTTAGCTGACCTTTACTAGGTCATCGGTCCTGTAGGGTTTGTTGTTTACTCATGTTATCACACTGGCTCGACAATGCCCTGTACTTGGTAATCGGTTTTAAAGCTCACTCACTCATTTCACGTACCCGCTCGTGGCTTACCCTTTGCCGCGCTTTTGTGCAACTGTCACAGTGACGTTTAGATAATCGGTACAGCCAATACAGGTACACACGAGACAGCGTATGCATGCTTTAGCGCATACACTACAGAGCCTCTAGACAAGTGGCATAAGCGATAATCGAATCGAAAAGTCAAAAAAGAAAATGTATGGGATTTGACGTAAGTTTACGGCATTAAATCGTAGACTCACGTCAAATCCCATACATTTTATTGTTTGACTTTTCGTTTCGACTATCACTTATGACATTTGTCTAGAGGCTCTGGTCCATTATTGGGATCCTTTATTGACGCTTCATTGACGCTGCGGCTTCCAGGAAATAAAATAGGTAATATTTCATTGTTAAACAGATTGGCATGGTTATACAAAACCCAAACAACAATTACGCTTAATCGTATGCCTTGTACCACAGTCACAATCAGTAATATCGACTATCGTAGCGACTTGTGCCACACGCGACTTACGTAACGAAAAAAAAAACATTAACAATACATACGTACTGTGCGATGTACACACAGCTGAATACTTAGCACGTATTTTGGAATATTGACCATCTAGACACGGCCTTATATAATTACCTAGGTTTCGTTAGTTTCATTTATATTATTCTTATCGTTTGGTTAGTGGCCAACCTGGTGACAGTTATTTAGATTGCCCATATTTAGGCCTCTGTCGTGATGTAACGTCTGTTATCAGTCGGGACCGACTTTTACCGTGCTCTTCGAAGCACGGAGACGCTCAGATGAAATACCACTATGCGGTCACCCATCTATAGGGTTACCGCGCCCTAGGTAGCTTAACTCGCTGATCGTTTACCGAACAGCGAGTGCACCTAGCTATGAGTGCACTATTTATTTATATTGTAACCAGCTGATTACCGATGGACATTCGTAATCGTGGTAAAAATTGCCGAATGTCCTTCCCTAGTATACCATCTAAATTTCATTAAGATCCGTTTAGTCTTAAAAAGGTAACAAACATATATTGACAACTCATGCATAAAGAGGTTAATGAATGTAGAGGAGGCGAAGGAAGTATGTTTGGATCGAAGCAATTGGTGTACCATAGTTTCTGCCTATCCCACTGAGAGACGGGCGTGATGATATGTATGTATGTATAATGGACCTATATATTGGTGTGAGTACAGGTTTTCAGAGCTCATTTAGGGATGCGTTTTTTACCAAACGTTTTCCTATTCCGGGGAAATTATAAATATTTTTAATGTTGGCAACACGTAAGTGATACCTCTGCTATTGCAAGCGTGGTGTTCCACCAGGCAGTACTGGTACTACCAGGCAGGCCATATGCTTGTTATAAACTAGTATAAAATAATCAAATAGGTTATACACACTATATTTTAAGAGAGGTAGGGCACCATACTAGCGAGCAGGCCCGACTGTGTGTGTAGTTGTGTTCCTGTATGTGAGTACAGGTCTCCAGCGCTTATTTAGGGATGCGTTTTGAAAGAAACGTATTCCTTTCCCAGGGTTACTTCCATCTTAAAGCCCTGGTGTCAAAAAATGGGTCGGCACCACGCAAGTGATACCCCTGGTATTGCAGGCGTCCATAGGCTACGGTTACTGCTTAACATCAAACGGGCCGTATGCTTGTTTGCCACCCAATTAGTATAAAAAAAACACTAATATAATTGTAATTGCAATCTTATTGCCACTACTTGTTCAACCGTTCAACCGTCAAAACCATCATTCAACTTTCCATTAACTTGCCCTATAGTCTTTTCGTTACAAACAATGTATTAAGGAAACTAAGTTTTATCATACATTTTCCTACTTACAAGGAAAACTATGACTTATTTCTGGACAATCTAATTACTAAACATAAGTGATTCGGACAATCTTATTCTAACTTATAATATCCTACTAACTGAATTTCGGTCATGCCAGCTAATCTCGATAGAAACTAGTCATGTAGTAGTTAGATATTGAAGTGTTGTGCACTTCAATATCTAACGACCGATTCTAGGTATAGACTATTTGTGTGCAAGTACAAGTGGGTACACTCTTTATTCCTTTATCTCATAGTCCGATGGGACGATACTCTGACATGCCCCTCTAGACAAGTGGCATAAACGGTAGTCGAACGGGATTTGACGTTAGTTTACGATATAGTGTCGTAAACTTACGTCAAATCTCATACATTTGCTTTTTTGACTTCTTGGATGATCAGAGAGAGACGCGCAGGAGCGATGGCTTAACGAGCTTTCTAAGGCACAAATATATCCGAAATATATGAACATTATTCACTCTTTCGCAGACAGTAATATCGACACAATAAAATTTTTATTGTCATAATGTATTTTTTTTATGATTTGATTTTTTACATTCAATTTATAGTCATTTTTGACATTGAGGAAAACGTATATTATTAAATAAATTACCATCTTAGTGAAAAGGCGTCCACTGCTGGACCATAGTTGTCAAAAGATGTCCACAGCTTTTGGTCCAGAGCTGTCCTTGTCCATTGAGTTTCCGCAACCATTATAATGTCCTAACTGAATTTCGGTCACGGCGGCTAATTTCAACGAAGACTTGACATCTGCGCGGGAGATAATAAAGTGCACAAATGTATGCGCAAACACAATTGCACTCTTTATTCCCTCACTCTCATAGTCCGATGGGACGGCAAATCCGACACGACCGAAAAGAGATCAGGCGTAGGACCAACGGCTTTACGTGTTACGCGAGACACAGGGGTGTAAATACCGCCAATTTTCAAACTCCGAGCATCTATTGTGAATTTCTTAACAGAAAAACTCAATATCGATCTTTGGCCCGACCCGGGAATCGAACCCGGGACCTCGTGATCGTCTTACACATCGACTACTAAGCCACGGAAGCAGTCAAACCATTACTAGAGCGTCGGTTGTTAATTTGATAATTCTCACAAAATAAATTTACCATCTCAACAAAAAACCGAGCATTTATTTAATGAAACAATTATTTTAATTTAATTAATACGACACTGTTTAAAATAAAAACACAGAATAATACGTAGAACAAAAAACGCCAGAGGAAATGAGGAAACTGCGTAACAAGTAAGTACACGACACAACGCGGTAACTGACCACCAATTATTTTATTGCAGGAAATTGTCCGTGTTAGCCACCAGTCTTAATGGTCACGGATAGCGAATATATATAGTTGAATAACTATAACAGAATGAGTAAATCTAATTAAAAGTAATTTACAACTAAAACTATATTTACACAAATTAGAGATAAAAATAAAAAAACACAAATATGGGAGGGGGGGACTGCTTAATAGGCGTCGTAAAATTCCTCCGCATCGACGTCAACTGAAAACGTGCCCAGGAGACAGGCAGCATTGCCACGCTGAATGGCAATGCTTATTCTTTGAGCCAAATAGAAGTCAGCCTTCTGGTCACGTGAAGCGTCGACTAAACGCTTGGACAAATCTTTAAAAAGACCGCGAGTACTAGCACCCCACGGCCCAAGCGTTTCGACTCCAAACGGCTTAAAAAAATAATCCCCGATGAGATTACTGTGTTTGCGCCGCTTGAGAGTCTCCGCGGATGCAGCAGCAGCACCAGCACAACCTGCAGTGCTTGGAAGATGGGATGGCGCGAGGGTGTCGACACATGTTGCGTCCCACACCAAAGGCCTACCCATCCTCCATGGCAGTAAAGACATACCATCAGGTCTCTTACCATCGTTGCGTACCAAACCGTTGGGTTCCCGTACAGCTGGTACGCCAGCGTTGACAAGGGCACGTCGGAGTATGTCATTGTATTTGTATTATCTCTAATTTGTGTAAATATAGTTTTAGTTGTAAATTACTTGTATTATATATATTATTTGTTGAGAGTTTATAAATAAGTGTTTAAAAGTATAGATTAGATAAAGATTATAAACAAGTAAGAGAAGGCTAAAGTCATTCTTCAATAGTCACACTTGGAAAAACATTTTTTTTAAAGACAACTCCCGCAATAGAGAACAGTCTCTGTGTCGCGAGGACTTTACAAACATACAATTAACGGACACAATTTAAATAACACCCAGACTCAGAACAATTCTTCGTGGATCACACAAAATTTTGTCCTGTGTGGGAATCGAACCCATAACCTCGTGCACTGCAGGCGCATACTGCGGCCACTGGACCACCGAGGCAGTCTACCTTCCACCGCCACACACATACACAGAAGTGAAATAGGTAATGCTTCAGTGCGTGGCGTGCGTTGGCTGTGGTCTTCTGTCAGGTCCTTCCCACATATCTTGAAAAAAATATTTTTAAATACAATTTATCGTATTATATTTCCTTATCCATGTCATATTTAACCAAATTAAACACGAAGCAGCTATCTTATGTTGTTGAAGAGTTCCGAAGGCCACCTTCTGACTGCATCATCAGATTAGCTCCATGCTCCAGTCACCGAAGTTACATCAGTATATAAAATTTCAGTTGAATCAAACACATTTACAAACATAAACAAACTAACTAACATACATTGCAAGCTAAATAAAAACTTGTAAAAACCCACTATTATTACGTCCCTACAACAATAAGAACTTAACAATTGCTTTAAGAGAGGTAGAGCACCATATTAGTCAGCGAGCCCGACTGGGGAAGGACCTCCACCTTACAGAAGACCTCAGCCAAATAACTACACACAGCGGTGTAGTTGTGTTCCTGTGTGTGAGTACAGGTCTCCAGCGCTCATTTAGAGATGCGATTTGAATGAAACATATTCCTAACCGAAGGATACTCCTCCCATCCTTAATTCCTGGTTTAAAAAAATGGGTTGGTAACACGCACGTGATACCTCCGGTAATGCAAGCGTATACGCTACGGTAACTGCTTAACATCAGGCGGGCCGTATGCTTAAATGCCTAGTAGTATAAAAAAAAATCACTACATTAAAATCAAGTTGGTAAGTTACATTAAATTCGAGTTGGTACAATCTACACAATATCACAAACTGTTTTGATGGTATGTTTTTGTTTTCGAGGGTGGAGCCGCAGGCTACAGCTAGGGTTGATATAAAAAGCCTAATATTCTTTATTGCATTCATGTGTACTGTGTAAACATAAATGCAATAAAAAAAATGTTTTGGTCTGAAATATGCACCTTAACATGCTTGCAATAAGCACCATTTTTGCAGTTTAACAGCGTCATACTTACGCTGAAATAAAATATTACTAAATATTTATATTACGACTTTACAAAGAATGAAACCTGAACTTTTCTAAGACTTTTCTTTTCAGCCGTCGACTCTGACGTCGTTGTCATACACTGACGTCACACCGTCGACTCTACGTCGAACTACAATAGTGTAGATAACAAGAAATAGTTTCCATTTCCTCAACAAACAACGTACACAGTTCTCCAATTTCCGTACAGAAACGGTTCGTACGTCTTTATGTTGTGTGTGACTACATGTTTTGATACGAAACTATATTATTTACGAGTTTGAAATTACATTTCTTTAGTTTTGAGCACTTGAAGTAGCTTCATACGTTCTTTAACTTTATATTCTAAATATTATACGTGAAGGAACAACTTTGTTTCCATTTTGAAACACATTGCGTGCACAAAGGAGATTTCCCACAGTTAAAGTTTATGTAGCAGGAGTGCATAAAGTTAAAATTACAGTCGAATTTTGACCACCAGGCGACCCCTAGTGAATATAATTTGTTTTTAGGGCTCCGTACCTCCGTAAATTTGGTATGAAGCAACGTCTTATAGCATAGATAAAGGAAGAATTGCGACAACTGTAAATTTTTAGTTACATCATATAATAAAAATACAGGTTTGTACCGAACCCTTGGTACGCGAGTCCGACTCGCACTTGGCCGGTTTTTGATTTGTTTTAAAAATGACAATTCCCGTACTAGGCAACATGCCCTGTGTCGCGGGTACTTTACATGACACCCGGAACAAACATTTATGGATCACACAAATTTTTGTCTCGAGTGGGAATCGAAGTCTAGCGTAGCAGTCATTAACTCGACCAAGAAGCCAGTTAATAATATATCGAGTTATAGGTCATTTCGCCCGCCAAATTACAAAATTTATAATATTTGATTGGGCGTTTCGCCCGATGGAGGTTTTATTACTTTTCATGTATAGACAGCATCAAAATCTGTCTGCGGGCGAAACGACCTATAACTCAATATATCTACGCTTGGTATTTTAGGTAATTAATAATATTGCTTTGCAATTTCTCATTATAAGAATAAAGCCTTGTTGCTAATTCGATAATTAACCTCTGAGTTTTTCTTTTATTTTTAGACTTTTCTATAAATATTACTTTTAACATACCTACAGTGCAAAAATGGTACTCTACTTCAGCGGAATAAACTCTGTTGCTGCATTTTACTAACCTCCATTTGTTCTTTACATAGTAACGAAATGAATCAAAAACGTGTCCCTTCAATGTCGTTATTGTAAAACTTTTGCAATGCAAATCTAATACAGTATCATAATACCTACGTAGCCATCGCAAGTGTACACAGTCTCTCTAGGGAATGCGATGGTTAAATTGCAATCGCGTGGAAAATTCATTTATAATATCCTGATAGATACGCCGATGGCTATACACTTGGAAATCATAAGGCGGATAATACACCGCTACACCAACACGACACGTCTAAGGGTGGTTAAAGACTAGCGATTTTACCGCTCGTATACGGTCGTCTCGGCAGACGTGCTACATTTCTCGCTTTATAAAATCTGACTTACATACTCGGGATTATTCCGGGGTGTACGCTCGAACTGTTGAGTTAGTGTTAACATGGATTCTGACGCGCTCAAACGAGCTTAAAGGCACGACAACGCGCTTTGCGTGTTTATAAAAGTTGTGCCCGTACGCGCTTTCACGCGCTTATAAAAATGAGCTTATACGCACGTAGTAAACGCCAGTCTTAAACCGCCCTAACGCAAAATTTTGTGTGCGAAATAAAAGTATGCAAACATTTCAAATTGAATAAAAATACGAGTGGACACTAAAAACTCGCTTCAAGGGGCGGTTTAGTAATTTTTTTACATATTTCACCGCGTCGCTTAGAACATTGTATTTACAGCCTTATACAAATAATACATGGCTACATACTTGACAATACTCAGCTATCGTTTTTGACTTGCCTGTTGATCTAGTAACCTTGGCGACTAACTGAGGTGGAGGATACGATATCCAGCCAAGACAAATATTTGTGTGAGGAGCGCGATTATTTGGTTTGTGTCCGGCCGGCTGATTCTCTAAGAAACAGCAATGGCAAACTGACAGTTGTGATCGCAAACTGACAGTTGTGATTGCTCGGTGACGGAACAATATATTGAATAAACGTCAAAAAGGTTCGGTTTTTGCTCTTACGCAATACCAATTTTCATCACCATTATGTATAATATATAATATGTATAGAATATATAAGAAATTAAAGAAACAAATGGTCAATAAATGTAACCACATGGTACCCTCGTGATGGAAAAAAGAAGAAAACGGCGTCAAAAAATTATATGGGAGGACGATTTAAAATATAATACTGGAACAACTTGGCAACGAACAGCCTCAAATAGAAAACTAAGCCAAAGGACAAGTTATAGTTATATATTAATAGCCTGATACTCATGTTACCGATGTTGAAAACTAAAAGATTTTTTTACACAAATAATAATTTATGATTATGAAATAAAATGCAATGATTTAATGATAGGTGTACAATAAAACATCGTGAAGAAATCAGGAAACCCATATGTCTTAGAAGAAATTCTAAAGACATGTCTGATTCATCAACCCGCATTAGGCCAGCGTGTGTATATTAAGGCCTAAGCCCTTTCTCTTTCTTGGTATAGAAGAGGAGACCCGTGGTATAATAATGAAAATAGTTAAGTATAAGTTAGTATAAGTTGCTATTTTTATTATTATAATTATATACACTAAAATAAAATGTTTTTTTAAACTATATTATGTATGTAAATGTAAACGCAATGAAATGTATCAGAAATAAAGGCTATTTGAATTTGAATGAGAGAATAGAGAGAGAGATATTCCTTACACTATGCTAGAAAGTACTAATGCACAAATTGTACTCTACTGCGGTAGTAACAACCTGCATTTCTATTTAACATAAAAACGAATACAATTAGGCTAAAATAGTGTCCAATCTAATGGCTAGTTCTCGTCTGCCGTGAGTCTTAAACCTGTCCCACACGAGCGCGTTAAGTAGCTACATTATGTACCGGTTATTTTGTTTAGTAGCCACCGGTTTTATTCGGTTCTTAGCCGCAACTGCAGAGCGGTAGCATACAAAGTAGATATGTGTTTTTATTTGAGTCCTTTAAAAGAATCTAGTTTACTATTATTTGTATATTGCTAGGGGTAGCCGTAGCAATAGACAAATAAATTTCAATGGGTCGGCAACGCGTGAGTAACACTCCTGGTGTTGCAAACGTCCATAGGCTACGGTAACTGCTTACCATCAGGCGGGCCGTATGCTTGTTTGCCACCTTGGTAGTATAAAAAAAATATAGTAAACTAAATTCTTGATGTTTTTTACTATACAATTATGAACCTTAAGTGTAGACTTAAGGTTTATAATTGTATAGTAAAAAAACATAAAAAACACTATAATATCGAATAGGATTAAAAAGCAGAAAATAAACTAACTGCATAGTAAAAAAAATGGGGTGAACCAATATTTTTTTAATTTTTACTCCAAAACTTACTAAAAAAAAAATGGTTCAGCATTCTTCAAATAATTTTTGTATTATCATCCAACCTCAATACGTGTGCAAATTTATATTACTCAGACTATAAATTTGCTAAAATTTATATCTAAAATAACTAAACTGAATTGCTATTTTGGTATTATAATAATAGGTAGGTAGGTACCCCGAAATTTTATAAATGTCTTCATACTTTATCCAAACAAATTTTCACGTCGATCAAAAAGGAACTCGGCCAACAGTATTACCATTTTATTATATAATCAAAGCAAAATCTAACAACCCTGCCCAACCTGTCTCTTTATCGTCTTCAAATTTGTTTACCCCTCTTCCGAAGGCAGGCTTTAAGATTATACGATACTCAGATAACTCTTCAATCGTCCTTGGTACTCCAAACCGCGTAAAGTTCACTGGAGCTTGAAATTTTCTATCACTATCGAGTATTGAAGACCTAATAGTACTATCTCAGTAGTGAGCGTTGAATTTAGTTTTGAGCTCGTTTCGCAAATGCTTCCAATATTCTTTGCCCTATTAAAATACAGAGAAGAGAATAAAATATTTTCGAATACGTATCCTTACATATATTATAAATGTGAAAGTTTGTAAGTATGGATGGATGGATGGGTGGATGTATGGATGGATGAATGTTTGTTACTCTTTCACGTAAAAACTACTAAACGGATCTGGATGAAGTTTGGCACAGAGATAGATTAAGGTCTGGAATCACACTTTTTACAGCGATAGCCGACATCCACGCGGGCGGAGCCGCGGGCAACAGGTAGTATTATTATACATTATTGTGAAGCTTGCCCTAATCTTACTGGTACAAGTTACGATTTAACGCTTTATTGTATTAAAGTTATTAAAATAAAAGTTACTTAACCTAAACAACTTACAAAAAATCAGATATTGTATTTAAAGGTATTACTAATAAATAAAATATCTGATTTAAAAAAAGTTCGTTTAAAAAATACAACAAATAGGCTCTAATACAAATACTGAAAAGCGAAAAATAACTGCATAAATTGACAGATTGAAGTTGGAGCTAGTTTTAAATTTCCATTTTTATTAGGGACCATTCTTTTTTTTAAGACTTTACAAACAATTCATGGACACATATTACATCCAGACCTAGAACAAACATTTATGAATCACACAAGTTTTGTCCCATGTGGGAATCGAACTCACGAAAATACCATTTTTTATTTTTGAAATAAGAATAAGTTCAGAAAAGGATATTACTTGACTACTACGACTTTGACTACGAAAGTAATTGTTTTCGTAATTAATTATATTTTTCTTCCCTTGTTATATCATTGTAAAAGTGTTATGGCTACTCTATTTTATATATAGTACGTGGTACGTCTAACAAAGGTTAGCCAAAACAATTATAATACTCCAAGTTAATAAAAGACCTAATAAGAAACTAAGGCTACCTTAATTAAAAAGATTACTGCTTGTTTGGTCTTAAAACCAGACACGCACGGAATATAACATCGCACGCACCTTTTTCCGAAGGTGTAGGCAGATACTATATGACTGGCCTGCTGGTCTAGTAGTTGGTAACCCTAACTGCTACGCTCAGATCTCCAAGATTGGCTTTGATTCCCACACAGGATAAACTTAGTGTGATCCATGTTTGGTCCGAGTCTGGATGTAATTTGTGTCCGCGAATTGTATGTTTATAAAGTCCCCTGCAAGACAGGGCTTGTTCCGTATTGCAGGAGTTGTCTTAAAAAAAATATGGTATTCTTAGCATAGTAAAATACAGAAACACTTCAAATTTGCTTTTATGATAAAAGTAAAAAAAATGATACCTTACGATGTTACTGTGTGTAAGCCAAAGTCAAAGTCAAACTCATTTATTCATTTAGATCAAATCCATGATACTTATGAACGTCATTAAAACAAATGCCAGCATACTTTTTTCCTAAGGCCAAAGCTGATTTCATCGTTAACTTTTCTTTAACTGGGCTTAACTTTTTCTTCTAAAACTTTTGTAAACTTTTTATTTTTTTGATTGGATTCCCATTCGGATACCACCACTGTGTTACTTTCCCACCCGACTACCACCTTCTGGTCATAAATGTAAAGTTTGGTGACGTTCGTGACGGAGTTTGTCTACCTTTTTGGCGCCCTGCCATCAATTTCTCTAAACCAGCGATTTAATCCCATTACTCTAGTCATGCAAACCAATACTTGCACTTAGTTAGTTAGTTTGACGGGGTGTTATCCGCACTTGGCCGCTCAGGTGGGCCTTTATGCGTGACATTCCTTGTGGCTATTCCATCCAGCCCAAGTTCCTCTAGAAAGGTGGCCGCAGGCTTCCGTTAGTGAGCCCGCAGGGGTAGTTAGTCCGTAAGAGAAAAAACCGAGCCACCGCAAAAACCGACCAAATTCTGGCTGTCAGATTGAAAATCGGTATTCCGTAAGAGCCCTTTTTGACGTTTAGTCAATAGACTGTGTCGTCACCGAGCAATCACAGCTGTCAGTTTGCGATCACAACTGTCACTTTGCCATCGCTGTTTCTTAGAAAATCAGCCGGACGGTTTCTTTAGGGTCTGTGCCCTGTGGTTCTTCTACGCTCCTACATTCCAATAGGACGTGGGCGGGTGTTTCCTCAGCCTCCATGCACACCCTCTAGAGTGGGCTGTCGGTTAGGCCTAGTCTGTAAAAGTGTTTATTGAGCGGGCAGTGTCAATACTTGCACTTATTCTTACTATACTGAAGAGTTGTAAGCTCCTTCAAGTACCACAAGTAGTGGAACACGACAATATTAAGTCAGTTATGTAGTAAACACATTTTCCTGAGTACAGTCGACCGCGGCTTGGCACCCGCTCGGTAAACAGATGTGTTCAATGTGAGCCAAGTGTGCTCGAGTAATAAATGTCGATGTGGCTTTAATGTGTAGTAAAATACTTTATTGTTATCGTACTAACGTTCATAGACATTAGACCACAATTAAGTATCATTTCGGCTGTCGATAGAATATCCTATATACATACTAATATTATAAACGCGAAAGTTTGTAAGAATGTAGGGATGTATGTTTGTATCTCTTTTACGCAAAAACTACTGAATGGATCTGGATTAAATTTGGCATAGAGATATATTATAGTCTGGAATAACACATAGGATACTTTTTATCCTGGAAATATCTCTGTTTCCGAAGGATAGTACGCGCGGGCGAACCCGCGGATGGAAGCTAGGTATGACATATGTTGCTTCAAAATAAGTTTAAAGAGAGTACGGTAAGCAGTAGCTTTGCTGTGTTCCTGGTTTTGTCAACATTTGTTTATCAGACACATTTATTACGTTTTCATTATCATGCAACCTTAAAATAGCGACTAGTTAAAATTAAGTAATCATATAAAAACAAAATATTATTTTTAAATTAATTAATATAATTAAGAGAGGTACGGCACCATAATATGGTGCCGTACCTCTCTGAGCAAGCCCAACTGGGGAAGAATCTCCACCTTACATAAGACCACAGCCAAATAACTAACAAATAGCGGTGTAGTTCCTGTGAGTACACGCTTCCAGAACTTATTTATGCGTTTTGAAAGTAACGTTTTCCTGTCCCAGGGATACTCCACTTTAAAGCCCTGGTGTAAAAAAATGGGTTGGTAGCACGCAAATGATATAGATAGAGATAGATAGATAACTCTTTATTTTACACTAAGTTACAATTTTGACTTAATGATAAATTTATAGCTATGTACAATGGGCCTTATCGTTAAAAGGTGATATATTTGGTATTGCAAGCGTCCATCCACGGGAAATATAAAACTCTAATACTAACACACAATCAAGGTTTAATCTATATTAAACCAAAGGATCAAATAAATTTTGAGATTCTTATACAACGCAACGTATGTTGAGCACTTTAAAAGGATTCTTGACATACGTTCTTAAAGGTTTTATTGTGTAACTGGTGCCGCAAGAAGTAATGATGAGTAAAAAATAGATTTAGCTTTATAAGTTAGTAATCTTTTTGAAAAAGTTTATATATTTTCACAGCTTCATTAACTATTTTGTTTTTCATGTCACAATATATTATTATTGTAGCTAAATAAATAGCATGAGAAGCAAAATAGTTAATGAATGAATAAATATAATAGCTATCTACTAGACATTAGACATCAAACGCAAAAATATGACACCAAATACCTAAGCAACGTTGTTTAATTAAGCTGACATTTTCACAGGCAATAATACTGGACAACACACACAGATAACAGTTGAAAAACACAAAAACTTGTATACCGACAAGCCACAATAGGTTTAAGTAAACATTGTGTAAAAGTACCCTCAACGCTTGTGTAGTTCGGCATTGCCGGCAATAAACTCCGATAGTGTGTCCAAGCAATAAAATTGTTTTGCCCCATTCTAACCTTGTTGCCCCACAGCGAGAGTTTGGGGTAGCCAGTTTACGACAGCCACCCGGATATTGGGGAGAATTTTGTCGTCATAACACCGCAACACTATTTTTATTATCCGAACACCATTTTATGGGCGATTTGTAGATATTTGTGGGCGATTTTCGACGTTCGCTTATGAAATACGTACGCAACTTGAGTTATAACTTACAAAACAGCAACTATATCTTTATTGCCAGAAAATATGTGGGGTAAAGGTAAAAGAACATTGTTTTTTCTTGATTTGTTTTACTATGCATAAAAGATAAACGAAGCTGTAAAAAAGTAAGTTAGGTACTTAAATGAAATGGATAGGTAGACAGACATGTTTTATTTTGGTGAATCAAAAACAATAAATAGATCACATCTTACGTAATTATTTCATAACAAAATAATTTTGTTATAAAATAACTGCACGATTGGTACAAGTGGTTACTTCGCCATTTACTAATGCACGGCGTGTTGTGGGTTCGAGCCCAACACGGAACAAAAAAATTGTGATCCGTAAATGTGGGTGTACTTTGTGTTCGTTAATTGTATGTTTGTATAGTCCTCCGCGACACAAGGCTTATAAGGCTTATATGCGGGAGTTTAAAAAAAAAAAGATTTTTTGACAGAAAAAATGCATGTGTATATTTAAGGCAATGTGTATTATATTATATTTTCTCGCATATTCACCTAGATAGACCGCCCCGTTGCGCTGTGACCATACATTTAGACATCAACATTCAAGGCCGCTTCTTGAAATTCTCAATAAACCTAATGCTTTTCCATTTTCCTTGGGTATTTTTTGGTTATCCACCTTTGTAAAATCAAGAAGGTATACGTGGGGAACATCAAACTACCTAGTCTAAACAAAACAACGTAAACAACAAACAAAAACATATAAAAACTTGCACATAAACATAACATTAGTATGCACGCGTAACCATGAGCTGCTAAACTTGGCACCACAAACAGGAACGAACATACGATGCCGGAACATCGACTCATTGCACTGAAGAGTTCCGGCATACCTCGAACCATCGAGCCTATATTAGTAAAATATATTTAAAACTAGCTGTTGCCCGCGGCTTCGCCCGCGTGAATGTCGGTTATCGCTGTAAAAAGTAAGTAGTCTATGTGTTATTCCAAACCATAATCTATCTCTGTGCCAAATTTCATCCAGATCCGTTCAGTAGTTTTTACGTGAAAGAGTAACAAACATCCATCCATCCATCCATTCTTACAAACTTTCACATCTATAATATTAGTAAGGATTACTAATTCCAAAAAAAAAAAAATTAACAACAGCCAAAAACTACACATCGTACCTAGTGTATTTTTTTTATTATATTACTTTATTCTACACCATCCTACTAATAAATCTGAAATTTTGTGAAGATGTATGGATGTATGTTTGTTACTCTTGCATGTAAAAGCTACTGAACAGATCTGGATGAAATTTGGCACAGAGAGATATATTATAGTCTTGAATAGCACATAGGCATAGTACGCTTATATGTCACTGAGTTGGTCTTTTTTTAACAATGCGTTTTAAAATATTAAATTTAACATAAAAAAACTAAAACATTGTTTACAAAACTAGAGAATATCAAGTCAAAATTTCGCGATTTTTTTTTCTTAAAAAAGACAACTCCCGCACTAGAGAACAAGCTCTGTATCACGGGGGACTTTACAAACATACATTTAACGGACACAAACTACAATCATACGCACAGCAGGCGCATACTGCGGCCACTGGCCCACCAAGGCAGTCAGTTTAACTAATAAAGATTATTTAGGACAAATAATATAACGACATTTTCACACCGTAAAGCAAATTTTGTTCTAAATCCCACGCGCACGTAGTTCTACGGCTCAGCTAGTAATGAACATATCTCATAAATTACAAAACATATGATATTACATAACACATACCCGATGTCTCTGCATGACACCACATTACTACAACATACATTAACATAATCTACTTCAGAAACGATAACAAAGGTTAAATTTTAACTATTTGTACTGATTATTACCTACTTAAACGTATGTGTCTATCAATGAAAACTGCATTTACTTCAAGAAATAAACATAAAATAACGTGTTTGTAAAGTGCGTATCCTACTTACTGGATGTCTTATTTCTTATTTATTTTTGTTAAAAATTACGGGGGACTTTACAGACATACAATTAACGGACACAAATTACATTACCAGACTCAGAACAACCCTTTGCGGGTCACACAAAGTTTTATCCCGTGTGGGAATCGAACCTACAATCTCGTGCACAGTAGGCGCATACTGCGGCCACTGGAGCACCAAGACAGTCATATCTAATACTCTTTCATGTAAAAACTACTCAATCAATCAATCAATCAGCCTATCGCAGTTCACTGCTGGACATAGGCCTCTCCTAGCACGCGCCACAGCACACGGTCCTCCGCCTTCCGCATCCAGTCTGTCCCAGCGACCTTTTTTAGGTCGTCGGTCCACCTAGCTGGGGGCCGCCCTACCTTACTCTTACCGAGTCCTCCACTCTAGGATACGTCTGCTCCATCGGCCGTCGGTCCTTCTGCAGATGTGACCAGCCCAATGCTACTTCAGCTGATCTGGATGAAATTTGGCAAAACTACTGAACTGGATGAAATTTGGCATAGAGATAGATTACAGTCTGAAAAAGCGAATAGGCGATCTCCGCGGCGCCGTTCGCGTAGAAGTCGGTTATAGCTGTAAAAAGTATCCTATGACCTTCTTCAGGATACCATCTACCGTCTTTCCAAATCTCATCAAGATCCGTTTCGCAGTTTAGTCGTGAAAACGTCACAAACAAACAGAGTTACTTTTGCATTTATCATTATATATAACTCTTCTGTACGTGTGTATGTCACTGAACTCCTCATAAATGGGTGGACCGATTTTAATGAAATTTTGTGTGTGTGTTCAGGTAGGGCCCTGGATGGTTTGGATTCACAATTGGGCGTCTGCCAGGTCCGCTAGTTATACAGAATATTAGTAGGTATATATATTTTTATCGTTTGTAATATTATTTTATTGATTGCACAGATACAAAAACACGATACTTCCATTTAATAATCGGTAAAGTCCTTGACATTAAGTGTGATCTCATGACGGTTGCCGGAAGCGCTCATCAGAGGAACAATGGCGCTGGCCGGAACTCCGCCATTACGTGCTATCACGACGGTAATGACAAGCTCAATTTCAGCTAATAACCCTCGCATCTAATGTTTATTTGATACTCTGATTATTATATATTGTGCTGTGGGGCATAGAAAGTGCCAACTATTCTATATATATATATATATATATATATATATATATATATATATTCAAGAAAGGAGTTATAAGGTTTTTAAAGGGTCGGCAACGCGTGAGTGACACCCCTGGTGTTGCAAACGTCCATAGGCTACGGTAACTGCTTACCATCAGGCGGGCCGTATGCTTGTTTGTCACCTTGGTAGTATAAAAAAAAAAAAGGTCAAAACGGCTCAATAGACCTGGGTGATACAGCACTGTTTATCGCGGGCAAAATCACTGTTCCCGATTGACTGCGCGGGTGGAACTAGTCGTTCAGTTTTCTTACGTTATTGGACTCATACCACAGAATACTTAATAGTGCTCATACTGACAAACGAAAGAATTATTATGGTATCCTTGTCATATTTAACGACAGAGAGTAAGAGTTGTTTGCCACCTTGGTAGTATAAAAAAAAAAAATATATATATATATATATATAAAATTCTATTGACTGACTGATATATCAACCCACAGCGTAAAAGCGTAAACTACTGGTCCTAGAGATATAAAATTTGTAGGGTATGTTCTTTGTGAAGGATGGAATTTTAAAAACCCTTTCTTAGTGAATACCTACTAAGAAAGGATTTTTTAAAATGCCATCCCTAAAAAGTGAAATGGGGGGGTTGAATTTTCTGTTAAACTTTTTATTCTCTGGGTTGATTGGCTCGTAAAATTTTTAAAACTTTTGCTAAAATTGTGCATAACTAGCATTTCATTCTTATGGTTATTACAATCATTAGAACCATGGACATAAAAGTACATCTATACTCGGGACCATCGTTTATGGATTACACATTTTTGTCCCACAACATGGAGTTCTTCCAAAGAGTTTTTAAGGGTCAGAAACGCGCGAGTAATAGCTTATCGCCAGGCGGGCCGTATACAACAAGCATACGGCCAGCCTGATGGTAAGCAGTTACTCGAAACTACAATAAAATCCCCACAACACGCTCAAACCTTATAGCCTCAAATGTAATCATTTAACCTCTGCAGAGTTGCTTAACCTGATCCCTCCAACGTTTTATTCTCTTCATAAAAACATTGATAACTTTATAAAAATATTCACTTTTTAATATTTGAGACGTTGGCCAGTCTCGTTGCCAAGTTTGCCAGCTCGCTAACTTTGAATACCAATATTCTTTTGTTTTCCAAGGAAACAATATCCATGCTAATTTCGACATAAAATGTAGGGAATACCTATATTTTCTGTTGGCAACGAATCGTTAATATTTATTCGGCTTTGGAACAGGAAAAAAATATTTGTAGATTTTAAATAATAGTACCTACTGAAATTGATAATCGATATTGTGTTAAATAAGGACCTTAATCGATACATGAATGGCGTAAGCGACATTGCGTAAAAAAACAATTTTTAGATACTTTACCATTAGTAATCTGTGGTACAGGTCAATAGCACTCATTTAGTAATGCGTTTTGAAAGAAACGTATTCCTTATCCCAGGGATACTCCCGTCTTAAAGCCCTGTTGTAAAAAAATAGGTTAGTAACACGCAAGAGATACCTCTGGTATTGCAAGCGTCCATAGGCTACGGTAACTGCTTAACATTAGCTGAGCCGTATGCTTGTTTGCCACTCAAGTAGTATAAAAAATAAAATAAAAAACTAGTACCTACTTACATATTTATTTGAAATACATTAAAAAAACACCTCACCTAGCTTTTGAAATCACTTTACAAACTTTTAAAACATCTCTCAAAATCTGATGTGATTGAATCGATTAACGTAAAGTTATCGTAATTTTATTCATGAACGATTGTAACGCAAATTTCTTCGGCAAGTAATTACCTATCGCGTGTAATCTGGAAGTTTTCAGGTAGATTAATAACCCGTGCTCAGATTACCGGTGACGAAGGTTTGACGCGAGGCGACGGGTCGAAACGACCCCCAATATCTTCTTAAATCGTTAAAACAAATTCGATGTTACACTAAAAGCAATCGTATTATAGACATTTAGTTTTCGTCATGGTAATTACGAATAGTTATCCGAAATTGAAATGGATATAGAGATGGGATAAATAGATTAATGGCTATGAGACATACCTATGTTTTCTTTCTTTCTCTCTATATATTTGGGGTTTTGCTAGATTATAATATAATTTTACTAGTTACTGCCCGCAGCTCCGCCCGCGTGGATGTCGGTTATCGCTGTAAAAAGCCTATGTGTTATTCCAGACCATAATCTATCTCTGTGCGAAATTTCATCCAGATCCGTTCAGTAGATTTTACGTGGAAGAGTAACAAACATCCATCCATCCGTCCATACATCCATCCATCCATACATACATTCATCCATTCTTACAAACTTTCGCATTTATAATATTAGTAGGATTGTGGTCGGCCTGTAGATAAGTTTTCTTAAAACTTATTGATTTTGTGCCTCAAAAAACACGTCAAGTCGTTGGTCCTACACTTGATCTCTCCTTTCAATCAGATTGTCATCTCATCGGACTTTAAAAGTGAAGGAATGCAACTGTGTTTGCGCACACTCTACTGCTAACTAGGATAATATATTTTACTAATATTTCAGCTAACCGTGTAAAAAAGAAAGATTTGATTTTTTTTGTGTTTGTAATGAATAAACTCAAAACTACTGTGCCGATTTCAAAAATTCTTTCACCATTGGAAAGCTACATTCACCCTGAGTGACATAGGCTATTTTTATTGCTAGAAAAGATTAGGGACGCGGGTCGGTGCCCGTGAAGCTTATCACTGTAAAGTACCCCTTGAAAAAAGAATGGAGCTATCTTTTTAAAGAACGAATAACGTACGTTACCATACGAAAAACCGTTTATTTGTTTGCCAACATAACAATTTAATTCCTCATCTCACGGCTTCACAATGTGGGTACGACATAGTGACGTGTTGACAAGCGGCATGTAATAACCCAAAGCCCCACAAAATCAATAATTACAATGTATCACTAATTGTTAGGTGTTTTCTGTCATAAACATGACATTGTTGTTCACCGTACAAAGCAATTATGCCATTGGCAACCGTACTGGCAACGTGCCAGCTACTCAATGCCAGGCCAATGCCAAGCTGTGCCATAACTCGGAGATGCCGCGGCGGTGTTCTGCCATTCTTTAGGAGATGGTCCAAGTTACGTGTTGCAGCGATTTGGTTGTTGATTTAAGGATATTTATTTATTTATTTATTTAATAAGCACAACCACATCATACATATTAATACATTTATAATAACATTTTTATGGTATTGTCTCTGATATGTATGACACTTAAGGTGTACATAACATTTACAATAAACTTATTACGTAACTTGACTTAAGTAATTAATTATTAATTAGAAATATAAATTATGTAGTTTCTGTTTGAAACTACTAAATGAGTCGTAAAAAATGTCAATGGTAGGCTCGCGAGTTTGGATAACATTGTACAAATCCAGGGCTTTATAAAGTGGGGACTGTCGTCCTAAATTAGTTTTAAAGTGCGGAATATAAAATATTTTCTATGATGTCTTGGGTAAGAATAAGGAATAGCCAGGGATACTTTTTGTAATAAATAACTACATTGTACTTGATTATTGACTAGTTTGTGAAAAAAGCATAATTCTTGTATACGTCTACGATCACGGAGCGAAGTCATTTTAAATCTAGACAAGCGTAGTTCGTATGGGTTTCTATGGGAGAAGCCGCTTCAAGAAAACGCCAGATGTCCTGTAAACTTTCTTTGTATAACCTCAACTCGTTGTGAATGATCGGCATAGAAAGGTGACCATGCAACACTAGCATATTCGAGATTGCTGCGCACAAGAGCATTATATAGAAGAATTTTCGTATTAAGATTAAAGCCAGGAGTACTTCTCCTCAGAAAACCGAGCATTTGGGCAGCTTTGGACGTAGTTTGATGTATATGCGAAATAAATGTTAGTTTTTTGTCAATAACGACGCCCAAGTCTCGAATTTCCTCGACTTCAATTAGTAGTGTGCCACCAATTTCGTACTTAGTTTCCAGCGGTTTTTTCTTCCGGGTATACTTAATATGGAAGCACATATTAACGTTGAGGACCATACAATTTAGGTTACACCAATCTAATATCTCATGAATATCATCCTGTATTAATTTATAATCAACAGAAGTCGTGACTGTGCGGTAAATTTTTAAATCATCTGCGAAAAGTGACATTTTACAATGTTTGATTCGGAACGTTAAGTCATTAATAAATATCAAAAAGAGGACTGGTCCTAGATGTGAACCTTGGGGGACACTGGATTGTGCAAAGTACGTTTGGGACTCGAAACCATTCACGACTACATTTTGTGGTCTATTATACAAGTAGGATTTAAACCAGTTAAGCAACGTTCCTCCCACTCCGTATTATCCGATATTGAGAATGCTGGTCGTAATTTTTTAAAGTTGACGTATAGATATTTTTTACAGACTTGACGATATTGATACATTTGTTAATATTTTGATGACTAACAAAAAACCATTCATAATATATCTTACCTCTGTGTACTTATTTACATGCGTGAAAACTTTTTACTAGTGTTGTTGGCGTGCGCAAAAGTTTTTGTAAATAGTACTTAGTATCTAAATACTAAAATCGATGCATTGCAGAGCATTCTGAGTATCAGCAAATTTTTTTTTTTATAAATTAATACAGCCTGGGCGACCGATCATTTTGTAAAAACTTCTCTAATTACAAAACTTGATTCAAATCGTTACAGACATATCCGAGGTAAACGAAAGTATATAGGGTGCATTAATAGCTAAGTGTACTCATATAGTCTATAACTGGCTTTGTAACTATCAATTGATCAATCGATCGAGTAAAGCGGTATGCAATTGAATATCGCCTCATCTAGTTTAGTTGACAAGAACCATTTTTTGACTGCCTTGGTGGTCCAGTGGGCGCAGTATGCGCCTGCTGTGCGCGTGAGGTTGTGGATTCGATTCCCGCACAGGGACAAAACTTTGTGTGACCCACAAAGAGTTGTTCTGAGTCTGGGTGTAATTTGTGTCCGTTATTTGTATGTTTGTAAAGTCCCCCGCAACACAGAGCTTGTTCACTAGTGCGGGAGTTGTCTTTTTAAAAAAAAAATAGAAACAAAAAAATTTAAAAGCCTTACATAAAAAAATACATTATTTTAACATAGATAACTTGATTCTTAAACACCTCGAACAGTTTATAACTTATACCACAACGTAGGTTTAGCAATATTTTATACTAAGTCTCTTTGTTGCAGCTCACAGCAGGCACCTACATAATAATGTAAGAAAATTACACACTACCATGCGACGCGACGCCTAAGGTCATGCAACAGCCTTATAAAGCCTTTGTACGACTAATGACCAATTATGAAAAATGACCAGCACTCTAAAAATGTCCAATTATAAAAATGTCCATTTATAAAAACGTCCAATCATAAAATTGTCCAATCATAAAATTGTCCAATCATAAAATTGTCCAATCATAAAATTGTCCAAACATAAAAATGTCTGAATTTTAATCCTAACCATAGCTAACAGTAAAGTTTCTGTACACTGCCACCGCGCCATCGAGGCTGTCAATGATAATAAATAGGTATGTACCTATTTCCAATACTTATAAAACCTATTTGATAAGGCCACTTGTAAAATAAGTATACAATAAGTGTCACTTTAACATATGTCATATTTCCGTGTATTGTTAGGTACGTTTTGTCAGTTGAATGTGTCTGATAATATATTTTTACCAAAATGGATTTTAAATTTTCAATAAACCAAAAGGGAAACAAGACACTACTTTTAGGTGTGAATCGTTACAATTTGAATGTAACCAATAAGAATGGCAGTCAATTATGGCGTTGTGTCAATAGAACAGAGTGCTCAGCTTCTATTACATTAGATAAAGAATTAAATATACTACGCAGAAGCAGTCATACTTGTGAACAAAGTCTACTTAAACAAGAAGTGTATTTAGCGATGAATAGCATAAAGCAGGAAGTTTGTGAAGATCTAGCACCAGTGGGTTCAATTTACGAGAAACATGTTAATATTTTATTACAAAAACAAAGTGACGAGGACAAAGAAAACCTGATAGATTATTTACCACCACTGAAAAAAGTTCAAGATGCTCTGTATAAAAAACGCAAGAGGTATTTGAACTGTCCAAAACTTACTTTTACTAATTTAGAGGAGGTAAAAGTACCAAACGCATTAGGAAAAAACTTTTTAGTATGTGAAGATGGAATGAAAGACAAAATCCTAATATTTGCTTCAAGAACTGCAAGAAGACTTATTAAAGGCAGAAAAGGATTTTACCTCATTGACGGGACATTTCAAACTTGTCCCCAGCCATTCTACCAGTTAGTCAGCTTACACATGGATCTGGGATCTACTGACGAGTCTAATAATGTAGTTGCAGTAGTGTTTGCTTTACTACCTGATAAAAGAGAACATACGTACGTACGTTTCTTCAGCTTGATTAAAGAACATCTCAAAATCCGAATTCAATTCCTGAAAAGCGATTATGAAATAGCTATTATGAATGCAGCTACTCAAGTTTTCCCTGAGGCAGAGGTTTTTGGATGCCTATACCATTACCAGAGGGCTATTTTTAAGAAAGCCAAGGAACTTGATTTGGACCGAACACCTAAGGATAGAAAAGTAATAAGAATGATTTCCAACTTGCCACTTCTACCAGCAAGTCATATTAGAGACGGTTGGTTGAGCATTTTAGAGATAAGTGAAGATAGCGAGGAAATGAAAAAATTTAAAAAATATTTTGATAGACAGTGGCTGGGGAAATTTTCATCAAACACTTTGAGTTGTTCTTGTACAAAACATCGTACGACGAATTTATTAGAAGGCTGGCATAGAAGACTTGCTGCGAGAATTCCGAAAAAACCCAACGTTTTTCTTTTTTTACAAAAACTTATTAAAGAGGCAGCTAGGAATGATTATAAAATAAAAAACCATTTATTCTTCTCAACAAGAAAAAATAGACGAAACTCGGATATACTTTACGATAAAAAATATAAGTGTTATTTGAAGGAACTTGAAGACGGAACTCTAACTTCATTCCAGTTTCTGCGAAAGATGATATTCTGCAGATTAAATTTACTAACAATCAGTGATTAAAAAGTGGCAAAAAAGGCTACAATTGGCTACATTTTTTCTCACTGATTGTAAGATGTTATTTTAAGTTAAAAATCCTTTTTTTGTTTAAGAATTAAATTTAGTATTAGTTTTGGCTCAATAAAGTGTTTTATGCCATAAATACATACCTTTTTCTTACGTTAGCACATAATGACTTCGAAACGTGGAAACTGATAATTGGACATTATTCTAGTTGGACATTATTCCATTTGGACATTATTCTAGTTGGACATTATTCCATTTGGACATTATTCTAGTTGGACATTATTCCATTTGGACGTTATTCCATTTGGACGTTATTCCATTTGGACATTATTCTAGTTAGACTTTTTTAATTTTGGACATTAGTCGTGCAAAGGTTATAAAGATGCCTTTCCATATTTTAGGAGTCGGTATTTTATGTTTATCGGAAAAAAATATGGCGGCTATATAGGCTTATTAAGTTGCGCTTATTGCTTCTTTATTAAGATTTTGTATTGTTGGAATTGTAAATTAGATGCTTTGTTACTTTAGTCTAATAATAAAACATCAGGCTTTTTCCCCGGAAGGTGTAGGTAGTAATAATCTATACTGTAAGATATAAAACTAAAAAGTTAAACGTGCTAATCACTGACACTACCAGTCGGCTTGAATAAAAACCCTTTACCCTTTTTTCTTTATACTACTTGGGTGGCAAACTAGCATACGACTATAGACGCTTGCAATATCAGAGGTATCACTTGCGTGTTGCCAATATTTTTTTTAACACCAGGGCTTTAAGATGGAGTATCTCTGGGATAGGAATACGTTTCTTTCAAAACGCATTCCTAAATGAGCGTTGGAGACCTGTACTCACACACAGGAACACAACTACACCGCTGTGTGTAGTTTGGCTGTGGTCTTCTGTAAGGTGGAGGTCCTTCCCCAGCTGGGCTAGCTCGCTAGTATGGTGCCCTACCTCTCTTAAAATGATCTCTTTCTGTATCATCTATCGCATTCACACTTCAAATCTATTTTAAACAAATTCGCACACAAACATGAAAATAAAACTGAATGCCGCCTAGTATGAAGGTAGCTTGTCCTTCTTTATAATATCATTGGGTATAAACCCTATTTTCTTTTCTTTTTTAAAGGGTAAATAGGCTGAATATATACCACCCCGTTGAAATATGCGGAATGGTCATATCGGGCTCTCCGCCCAGATGACCGACATGCGACATTCTGATAAAAGCCCCATTGTGTCCCTCCTCTGCCTTAAGTAGTTGGGATGCTATTCGCATACTTCGCTTCTTATTTCTTTCTTCAGGCATACAATTTGATTTGAATTGTTAAAATTTATAGAATCCTAGTTTACGCCCGCGGCTTCGCCTGCGCGTACAATCCCTCGGGAACAGAGTTTTTTGCGGGATAAAATTAGCGTATGTATAATAGGTTTTATTTATTAACTAGGGGTCGCTCGCGACTTAATTTGGAACGTACATTTCTCCGATTTTGCAATATATCTCACTACTGCTCCGCTCCTATTGATCATAGCGTAATGTTATATTCGCCTATAGCCTTCCTGGATAATTGCACTATTCAACAAAGAAAGATTTTTTCTAATCGAACCAGTACTTTCTGAGATTAGCGCGTTCAACCAAACAAACAAACAAACTCTTCAGTTTTATATTAGTATAGATAAATAGTTATTGTTATAGCCAGCTCAGCTAAAGTAAATATATTTTCAAATACTTAAACCAAAGACAAATGTCAATAACAGACACCTCCTTTGTTCATCATAGACAAAACAGACTGACTACAAGGTCGACATACATTTATTACAATATATCGCTTTAAAAACAAATAATATTGAATTGTTTGTTGCTTTAAAATATAGTCACGTATTTGAAAAATCTGAAGAACAGAATAGGTATAGCAATCTCCCCCTCCTACTCACTCCTTATTAAAAATAGACAAGGAAAAGAAGATCTTTGATTTCAAGAACAAGATGAGTGAGTAAGTACTGTAGCGCCCTCGCCGTCGTCAGCAACTTCTCCTCCAATCTGGCTCCTGGGACGTAGTCGTCAGATGGTCGAAGCTAGGGTTTATAATACGGCGACCAGAGGTTTTACTATTGGTATGCGGCCAGCTAGTGACCACCAATAAACCTCTACAGTACACACAGCAACGGAGATGGCTGTGCAGCCTCTCTAGACAATTGGCATAAGCGATAGTCGAATCGAAATGTTAAAAAAGAAAATGTATGGGATTTGACGTAAGTGTACGACATTATATCGTAGACTTAATGTCATATCTCATACATTTATTTTTTTTACTTTTCGATTCGACTATCGCTTATGCCACTTGTCTAGGGAGGCTGGGCCGCTATATGAAGATTAGTTTTTTAGGAAAACCATGCGAGCTCACTTAATGCAAGCACCAGGTGAGCAGCCTCGCAATGTCGATACCTAGCATTTCTTTTTCTTAAAAAAGACAGCTCTCGCACTAGAGAAGCCCTCTGTCGCAGGAGACTTTACAAACATACAATTAACAGACACAAAGTACACCCAGACTCGGGACAAACATTTATGAATCTCACAATTTTTTGTCCCATGTGGGGATTGAACCCACAACACGCTGCGCAATGGTAAATGGCGAGGTTATCACTTAAGCCACTGAACTAACCGTGCAGTCAGCACGGGATTACACCGTAATCCTTGGTATCGACACATTTCCGATCTACCCTCACTAGTTCTATATTACGGTAGAGTATCACAAAGTCAGCTCCTTGAAACAGATATCTATTGTAGTCAGAACAGCTTCAGAAACATATTCGCACTATCCATTGTATTTGTGCACTTGACTCACGTTATATACATATTATGGTGTGAATATGGTTTGTATTTTGCCCTGCTAAGAAAAAATGAATTTTCTAAATCGGTTCAGTAGATCCAGAGATTATCCCTATAACCTCACAAATTTTACCTCTTTGTAGATTTCAAAATGTCTCCACGAAACCATGTCACGTTAATTACCATACTTTAATAAAACAACCGATAGTTATTATTAATACAATATAATTTATTCAAATATTACTGCACTACATATGTATATTGCACTACGTATACTCTATAATACTACTGCTTACACCACTTCAAACTCAAACCCAAAAAGATCCGCCGGCTGATTCTCTAAGAAACAGCGATGGCAAACTGACAGTTGTGATCGCAAACTGACAGTTGTGATCGCAAACTGACAATTGTGATTACTCGGTGACGGCACAATCTATTGACTAAAAGTCAAAAACGCTCGGTTTTTGCTCTTACGGAATACCGATTTTTAATCAGACAGCCAGATTTTGCTCGGTTTTTGCGGTGGCTCGGTTTTTGGTCTCACGGAATACCCCTGCCGTTTCGTCTCTATTCTCTCCTTTTTATATCTTGACAGCGCGCGCAACTTACCGACGCGTTCACACTATGTTGCCAGTCGATAGAAATAAGTAATCTACCGATATCTAGTAATAAATTTAATCGTAACACCTAACATTACCATTAAATCCATGTTTACACAAATCCGCCCTTTCTACGTAACACTGTTACTTTACATAATATAATTATATAATAACATATTAATATAATATGTTGTCACTATACCGTTCATTTATACAGGCATCAATCTTAATTAATTACCGGTACTTAATTGATAAACGCAATCCGGATAAGCGTATTTAATTGACAATCGTGTTTCAAGCGAGACGCGTCTACTCGTAATTTTAAGTACCTACTAGTTATATTACAAAGACTGTATATCATGACATCTATATAGTAATCTATACTATATTTATTATATACTAGCTGTTACCCGCGGCTCCACCCGCGTGGATGTTGGTTATCGCTGTAAAAAGTAGCCTATGTGTTATTCCAGACAATAATTATATCTCTGTGCCAAATTTCATACAGATTCGTTTAGTAGTTTTTACGTGAAAGAGTAACAAATATCCATCCATCCATCCATCCATACTCACAAACTTTTACTTTTATAATATTAGTAAGGATAATATTATAAAGCTGAAGAGTTTGTTTGTTTTGTTGACGAAATCGCGGGCGACCCCTAGTAATTCATCTATATAAATAAAAATGAAACCCCCAAATGTATGTACGCGCATAACTGCCGTTCGACTGCACCAAGTTAGATCATTTTATTATATTATTTTTTTCTTATTTATTGTTTATTTTTCTATTTTTAGTGACAAAATAGAAAAGTAAACAAATATATGAAATATAATATCCATAACAATTAAGGGTTGCCCTCGATTTCCCTGGTATTCCATAATCAGATTCTGTCTTGGTGCCAATGGAAACACCTCGAGAGTATAATATACTATTACAAATTAAAAAAAATGAGAATCGGTAAACAAATGGCGTAGAAATTGGTGAACATACATAACAAAAAATACATACAGTCGAACATAGAAACTTCTCCTTTTTTGAAGTCGGTTAACAACTAGCGAGTTTTATATTTATGAAGCATAAAATCACTACTAGAAATAGGCCTTCTCCCAAGAATTAGGAAAAGTAACTTATTTAATAAAAAATAAAAAAGTTATAATTTTTTTTTTTTTATACTACTTGAGTGGCAAACAAGCATACGGCCCGCCTGATGTTAAGCAGTATCCGTAGCCTATAGACGCTTGCATTACCAGAGGTATCACTTGCGTGTTGCCAACCCATTTTTTTTACACCAGGGCTTAATTGACGTGTAATTTAATTGTTAAGTGCTGCGTGTGGTAGGTTCGATTCCCACTCGGGGCTTGCCAAATTTTACTGCCTTATTTGTGTAATCTAGCCAAGTTTTTTTTTCCAATTGATCAATAAAAAATTAAAAAACAAAAAAAAAAATTGAAAATCGGTCCACAAGTGGCGGAAAAATCGGTGAACATACATAACAAAAAATACATACAGTCGAACATAGAACCTTCTCCTTTTTTGAAGTCGGTTAAAAACTAGCGAGTTTTATATAAAATAACAATTCAATTTTATTTATTTCAAATGTAATGAAACAAAATACGCTTCATTAAATACAATTTCTATTTCCCGCCAACAGATATTTTTTGTAACAATTTATTGCGAATTTTTTGTGCGAAAAATATAACAGAGGTCACTTTTACGCCATTAAAAGTGCCAAGTATATTTTATGTTGCCAATAACAACTTATTTAGTACTTGAGGGAACCAATTTGGACGAGAATGACACCCTAACGAGATGATATCTTTAATTTATATCGGTTTTTTATGAAGGTATTTTATATACCAGTGTGGGTATTATTTATGTTCTGAAAGATAAACTAAACTTAATGTTATTTCATGTTTTCCGATGAGTCTTGATATATTTGAAATATGGTGTACATGATTAGCAATGAAATTGATTTGTATATTATATTATAGGAGGTTTTTAGAAAAAAAATCTGGACTTAGATTATAAGCATAGAGTTATTCATCAACTCCCCCTCAATAAACTCGCCCGATAAGGGGAGACTCAGTTTAGCTCAGTTATTATTCTACTGTATTTGATTCCTATCAGTAAACAAGATAATTAAATTCAAATTGTCGTGACACCGATGCGCTTGCCCATAAAAATCTCTATAAAAGCTTTTCAATACATGAGGCGTAATAAATATACTTATAAATATAAACAAAAACAAGGAAACACGTGTAACATGATGCAATAGTAGGTACCTACTTATCCGGCGCATGCGCATTACAACAAACCATAGAAGATTTATGCAAAAATGGCTTGACTTTTTTGCATAAATCCTCTATGGACATTTATTTCATTAATATTTATGATGTTTTTTTTATTTATTTGCAGATCAACCTGGCTGTGATTCTACTAAGTCAATACTGTAAGTGTTTTTACTACATTTTTATCATTCTTCGGATGTCTAAGGTGGAATTTATGTCAAGTTTACCAGGTGATACTAAAGTGTATGACCAAGTAAGACGATTGCAGAATAATGCGCAATTTGTGTTGTATATAACAAATTTATTTTTAGAAACTGCTTGTTTATATTGAAAGTATCTTTTGTGGCCATACTGTTGTGTTTGTTTTTGTAAACCACACACACATCTTAGTATGGACACTTTTCCGCTGCGTCTAAAAATATGTCTGTTATTTTGTAAAAGTTACATTTTAGGCACCTTTAATCTTAAATAGATGCTCGGTTGCATTACTTTTGCCGATTTTTTCTTTACTATTTCCGAAATAATGTTCAAATTCAAATCATTTATTCATATATATCACACTATGACTCTTAGGCAGGTCAATGAAAAATGCCAAATGAGATGTCAGCTAATTTGCCTACTGCCGGGTTTGGTGACTGAACAGACAGGGGTAGAGCCTAAGGAACTTAGCAACCGGCAAGAAACTTAGGCCACGCTTTTCAATCGCGAAATATGTAATTACAATTTGATTTGTGTTTAAATTTGTTAGCGCAGAAAGTGATTTATTTGTTTATTTAAACATGCAACTAAAAACTTCATACAAAACAAAATTGGGTGAAAATCTGGTAGGATAGAAAAGGTCTAAGTCTTAACATACTCTAGCATTTTTGAAGTCAAAATTAAATCAAATATTTACCATATTAATTTTAATGAAATTTACTGTTATAAGATTTATCCCTGACAGTTGTGAAAATGTAGTAAGATTAAATATTGCAACGTCAGCAAGTATTTGTACGAATCGTATTGACTTATTGAATATAATTTATTTTTAAGCCCGTCGCCGCGCTTAGAGTCACGGGACAAAAGCTCGATGGAATAAAATACACGATTGAAAAACGTTTTTATTTTATTTTTATTTACTTACTGTTACAAATCTTGCAATAGTTAGTACTTATAAGTAAAAACATTCTAGTTTCTTTGTTGTCTAGCTGCTAAAATATAATAAATTGTTTTTCATAAATGCTCCGCACAAACATATATGAAGCTGAAACTGTACACAGAGGTATAATACTCAAATTACTAATGAACAAGAATATAATAGAAGAGAGGTATATTAAAAGAGGTAGGGTACCATACTAGTGAGCAAGCCCGACTGGGGAAGGACATAAAATATATAAATCTATATTATTGGATGAATGGATGTATGGGCGTTTGTCACGCGAAAACGGCTGAACAGATTTAGATGAAATTTGGCACAAAGATAGATTATAGTTTCATCCCGAAAAAATATCGATTGTGCGGAAGCTTTTAAAACTCCTCATCATTAGAAGTCTATTTCTGGACATAAAACTCATAAAACTTTGCCTATATTTTACGACTGTATGGCGTATACGTATTTAATGAAATTAGTTCCTGCATAGTATTTGATTACGAGAATCAAATACTATGCAGGAACTAATTTCATTAATATAATTGTGTTGTTTACATAACACCTTGACACGACGAACGTGTGAGAGGACACATTATACCTTTCCCATCTTAAAACCAGCGTATTCGTAATTATCTAATTTATACGAGTATTAGGAAACAAATTCTGTTGTATGAACTAGTTTACCTTTCACCAAGTTTTCCCAAGAGACTATAGCATGGGGTTCTTCAAGAAAGAAGTTATAAGGTTTTTAAAGGGTCGGCAACGCGTGAGTGACACTCCTGGTGTTGCAAACGTCCATAGGCTACGGTAACTGCTCACCATCAGGCGGGCCGTATGCTTATTTGCCACCTTAGTAGTATAAAAAAAACCATTAGTAGCATTTCCCGCACGTTAAATCCCACGAGAACAGTGTTTTTTTTTTCAGGATAAAGGTCTATGTGCTATTCTAGACTATATTCTATCTCTGTGCCAAATTTTATCCAATTTCGTTCAGCCGTTTAGGTGTGATTGAGTAACAAACATCAATCCATCCAAAATTTCGTAGATATAGATTTGATGTTTTCCAAAACCAAAATAAATAGAAGGATGTTGATTTTTTTCCGTTAATCAGAAAAAAAGAATGGATAAACTTAAAAATGAAACCGACTTTATTAAATTATCATCGATGTAGGTATAAAACTTTTTTGTATTTTGTTGATTTTTCAAAAACTCCTTGACCGGTTTTAATAAAATATAAATGGGACAACCTGGGTAGTTTGTTTACAGATGAACTTTATACCTATACTAGTTGTTGCCCGCGGCTCCGCCCACGTGGATGTCGGTTATCGCTGTAAAAAGTATCTTAATATAAAATAAAATATCTATGTTTTATTCCAGACCATAATCTATCTCTGTGCCAAATTTCATCCAAATCCGTTAAGAAGTTTTACTTGAAAGAGTAACAAACATCCATCCATCCATCCATCCATACTTACAAACTTTCACATTTATAATAATAGTAGGATTTATAAAGTCGACTCTGTAAAATATAACAAAACAAAAACATTCGCTACACTTTTAATTAGTCAATTGGCAACATTTCAAGGGCCTGCAAAATCCTAATGAAATTAAACACCGAATCCTCACACTATATTACGAGAAAAGCCTTGTGTTTTGTTACTGGCAACACTACATTAACAGACTGTATGTGAACATATAATTAGACAATGTAAGACCTCTGCGGGTGACATTGACAATATGTCACACATATTATGTCATAAGGCCATCTCGTATTGTACTAAGTAAGATATTTACATACATTTTGTTGTTTTAAAATTATATTTTTATTTAAAATGTTTCGGTAAGTTATTTTTGTGTTCGTGCGAGAAATAAATACTTACTGGATTTGTTTTTATATTCTATACTAGCCTCCGACTGCGGCTTCTCCCGCGCTTGAATTCCCTCGGCAACAGGTTTTTTTCCGGGATAAAAAGTAGCCTATGTGTTATTCCAGACTATAATCTATCTCTATGCCAAATTTAATCCAGATCCGTTTAGTAGATTTTGCGTGAAAGAGTAACAAACATCCATACATTCTTACAAACTTTCGCGTTTATAATATTAGTATAGATTATTGCCTAGTTGGTTTAATGGTTGTTAAGTGCGGGTGCTGATTACACGGTTCCGGGTTCGTTTACCAGATCGGTCTAAAAACAGTTAGTACTACGATTAGTCCAGCGACCTACGTCGTTACCTCGCCATTTACCACTGCGCAGTGTGTTGTGGGTTCGATCCCCACACGGCACAAAGAATTGGTGGTCCATAAAGGGTTGTCCCGAATCTGGGTGTAGGTACTTTGTGTCCGTTAATTGTATATTATAAAGTCCCAGACACAGGGTTTGTTTCCTTAGTGCGGGAGTTGACTTTTAAAAGAAGAAAGAGAAAAAAGTATTTATTCGAACACACACAGGATAACAGATAGAAAACAAAAAATAGGCACATAATAACAATGCAAAAAATTATCATAGTGATGTCAGGAAGGGTCCTGATCTCAGCTCTGTGCTGCGGCATTTTATGCTGCAGCGCAATTTCTGATCAAGTATTGGATACATTTTATTACATATACATATTATAAGTGCGTATAACACACGACACACAAAGAGCTAGGCCATAAAAGCATCTTCATATCAACACATAAGTAAATCAATTGCGACATTAACTGACGGCCAACAACTTGAAGATGAGCGGCTAACCTTAACATAATTAGTTAGCATTATACCTCTACTATATGTATATGCAATAAAATATGCATTCAAATCTTGTTATTGCCGCTATATTGTTATGTACAATAACTAGTGATTGCTTGGAATAAATGTTATGTAAATATAAGGAGATCCTATGAATTGCAGATAAAAAAACATGGCGGCGCAATTTCGACAAATAACTGTGTGTGTTCTATCGCCTGTACAACGGGCTGTGTTCCGAGAAATTATTTGATACTAGCTGTTGCTCGCGGCTCCGCCCGCGTGGAAGTCGGTTATCGCTGTAAAAAGTAGCCTATGTGTTATTCCAGACTATAATTTATCTCTGTGCCAAATTTCATCCAGATCCGTTCAGTAGTTTTTACGTGAAAGAGTAACAAACATCCATCCATTCTTACAAACTTTCAGATTTTATAATATTAGTAAGGATGATGCCCACGGCCACGTTTCATAATCAACGCGTAACCTAAACTCAAAATAAAGATCTACTTCTGCACTAGACAAATACCATCGCAGAACATACACATTAAAAACATACTTTAAGTGCAGCCTGACTCAGAATAACTTGATTTCATGCATCAGATGGTAGTAAAAGTTCCCCATATAGAATTCGAACCCAAACATGCCGCGTATTAGTATTGACAATCAGAATCTCTTCACCAATACAATGTCTCTCTTTTCCTTTACAATCTTTTGCTAAAACATGTTTTTATTTATAATTATAATATCGCACCCACAGTGGACAAATGACTTAAGTTGAAGCGTGTTGTTTTTGCAATTTACATCTTATTTTCAACAGCTAAGGTTTAAAATTGCCCAGTGACATTATTCAAGATACGCCAGTTTACTACTAAGGATGCAATATGTACTATGTCGATGTATGACCTGTCTTAAAAATTAAAATGATTATTTATTATTAATAACTAACTGTTGCCCGCGGCTTCGCCCGCGTGGATATCGGTTAACGCTACAAAAAGTCTATGTGTTATTCCAAACCATAATCTATCTCTGTGCCAAATTTCATCCAGATCCGTTCAGTATTTTTTACGTGAAAGAGTAACAAACATCCATCCATCCATTCTTACAAACTTTCGCATTTATAATATTAGTAAGGATAAATAATCACTGCTAATCCGGAGATTGCGGTTACGATTTCCACACGGGACAAAGCTTTGTGTGATTCATATATGTTTGGTCCGGGTCTGGGTGTAATTAGTGTCCGTGAATTGTCCCCTGCGACACAGGGTTTGTTCGTTGTTAAAAAAAAACAATACAAGAAGTCAAACATTGCTATATATTATTAAAATCTATCGATGTTATGGTAAGGTCACTACTTAGCAGTGACCTCCGCGGTGCCATTGACCTTTCTGTCATTTGAATACGACCTCAAATCACTGCGGTTCATAACATCTATTTTTATTGAAACTAGATTTTGTTGATTGATCTCAACAGATCAATTTATTTTTATTCATATTAGCTGCTTGGTATTGTTTTGATTCTTGTTCTTTGTTCTAGAGAATAAGGTATTCTGCCCTGCTTACAAGGGATCACGCAAATGCAAGACAAGTATCGAAGCAAAATATGTCTTAAATCTGATGATTTACATATGTTTTTACCGTAGCCTCTATCATGCAGTTACGGCGTTCGTTCTTAACAGGGCAGTATTAGACTGTACGGTTGGTTCAGTGGCTTGGTGGGTTATGGGTTTGTTCCCCACATGGTTAAAAAGTTGTGTGATCCATAAATGGTTGTCCCGAGTCTGGGTGTACTTTGTATCTGTTAATGTATGTGTGTAAAGTGTCTCGCGACACAGGTTTTGTTTATAGTTGACTAGCGACATACATCGGCTTAGCCCTGGTACTAAAAAAACATTTACCTATTCGTTTAGAGATTGAATTACCATAAAATCCTTCTTAGTGCTCACTTATGTCACTTTAAAGGAACCTTATTTCAAAATTTCAAGTTTGAAATAAGGTTCCTTTACAAAACTACTGGCCTGATGGTCATGGGGTTAGTGACCCTGACAGCTAAGCCAAAGGTTGCGGGTTCGATTTCCAGACGGGACAAAATTTTATGTGATTCATAAATGTGTTTATATCGGTGTATTGTATGTTTTTGTGAAGTCCCCCACAATGCTTGTTTCTTAGTGCGGGAGTTGTCCTTTAATAGGAATATGATTGAAAAAGCAACTGTATAAATGATGTGCGGTTTTTTGACACACAGCAATCCATACCAATATTTTAAATACGAAAGTTTGAATGGATTGCCAAAACGGCTGATCGGATCTGATCGAAATCTGGCAAAGGGATAGATTATATCTGGATCCCTAAAAAACATTTACCCGTGTTATTTTACACGCGGGTGATGCCGCGGGTATCCTTACTAATATTATAAATGTGAAAGTTTCTAAGAATGGATGGATGGATGTTTGTTACTCTTTCACGTAAAAACTACTGAACGAATCTGGATGAAATTTGGCACAGAGATAGATTATGGTCTGGAATAACACATAGGCTACTTTTTACAGCGATAACCGACATCCACGCGGGCGGAGCCGCGGGCAACAGCTAGTATATTATATAATAAAAATCCATCAATAGGTATATTAACCTCTCTATGTAAACTAGTTTCAATCAAGTTTGTTACTCGTAAAGGTCGTGTTTTATATAATTGTTAACAAATAGTTTATTATGGGGACATTGAACTTGTTTTGCTTAACTTTGTAATAATAACAGACTTGTTTTTATTTATGTGTTGCCATTATTAGTTTTTCTATAGGTAATAATATTTTGAGTTCTGGCGCAGATATTCTACCGACGTAAAATTAAAATAGTGACTACACCACAGAAAGAATTTTTTTAAAAAGAATTATTCCTTTTTGGGGACCAAGTCCAGTGTCACGAGAGGCTTAATAACGATACAAATTTACGGACACAAAAGTACACCCAAATAATTTTAACAAAAAAAAACCGACTTCAGTACGGCAAGTTGTAAAATTTTCAAATATTTGTTTGTTACAATCGAATAAAATCGACTGAGCGTCGGGCTGAACACAGGTCAAGTAGGTATTAAAAGCAATATTTAATCTGTGCAATCCGCGCTCAATTCATTCACGTCATTATTTCTTATTAATAGTTGCTTAGCAACAATAACCGAAACTTATCTAATCGCCATCAGTAAAATACTTATTATTGAAAAGTTCAGATGGCCATCTGTGGTCTTCTTCATCAGTTTTACTTCACCAAATTACACTTTCTGAATGCAAATGATTGATTAGTTGTTAAAAATATTGAAATTGCTATATGTGTGCCTATAACTTTTGAGGAGTTCCCTCATTTCCTCATGGATCCCATCATCAGAACTTTCTTTTGATGATAATGGGACCAAACTGGAAGTATGTCCAGTCAGACAAAAAAATATTTTTTCAAATCGGTTCATAAATGACGGTAACAAACATAAAAAAAATAAAATTAAAAAAAAACACACGAATTGATAACCTCCTCTTTTTGAAGTCGGTTAATTAAGGCTTGTTCAAGAATTGGCTATTTGACAGTTTTTGAAAAAGTATTTTAAAGTTTACTGCTGCTTATCTTATACCTCTTACAAATATATTTTTCTTAAAAAAACGTTATTTATTACAAGCAAAAAAGATTTTGTTCATGAATTTGAAATGTAGCGCGAAAATAGTCGATCACGTCAATTTCCGTCATCCGTCGTTTGAAATGTGACGTCATAATAGGAAACAAAACTATTTATTTAGGCTCATATTCTAAAGTTTTTGCATGTTAAAACTCGGCACATCAATAAAAATGTTATATCTAGTTATTATAACTCAGGTTATTTTCCTAATAAATATTCATTTAATAAAACAGAGATGCCAAATGTTTTGTGCAATGTAGCGTCATAAGATACCCAAACATGGCCTCCCGCGTTCTTGTAATCTACAGATAAATTATTGCAAGTATATTTTGTAAAAATAAAATAGTTACACTTAGTTTCTTGCAAATAAAAATTATGTATAAGTTATGTTAATCTGCAAGCTGCCTTAACCAATACGTTTAAAATTTTATTATAACAACTGTCAAGTAGCCAATTGGATCCAGCTATTGATCACACAAATTCTTCTCGTCACCAAAATCCAAATATTTTCATGATTTTTTGAAGTGAAAATTTCTTTAAGCGCCTTGAGCACTTTTTGTGTGAACAAAAATCATGGGCCTCGCCTCATTGACACCGAACGTTTTCCATGAGACAATCCAAAAATAATTCGAAAATAGAAGTGAAAACTTCTTTAGGTGCGTTGCGCACTTTTTGGGTGTCACCGACCTACGACCCTTCTACCATATATCATAGCAGAAGAAAATTAAATTCGTTTATCCATATGAGATTAAACAATAAATTAATTATGACAACTTAAACTAAGATACATGTAGTGATTTTAGATATAATTAATGATATAACCAAAAATACCAACCACACTTTAGCCCTTTTGCTATTACCCAATCACCGGAGACTAAAATTACAAAAGCCTAAAAATATACCTACGATAAAGGAAAAATTCCGACTCATCCACACCAATATGTTATCTTCCTAAGTTAAAGACTACTTTGGAAAAATTAATTTCTCAACCCCTGTCAGCCCTCCATCACTGAAAATAGATTGAATGCGTTTATGACGTTCACACCTATCAAACATCGTAACATCCAAAGATAATGGTTATAAACGACCTAACAACAGAAGCACCTATCCTATAAATTAAAGAAAAATCAACCTAAAGTCTTAAGCATAAAGTCCAGGTGTAAATATAACGGCCAGTGGGAAATGAAAACCAATTTATCGTTAAAGGAAATTGCATCTTATTTTTAGTGGTATTAAATTGATATTGATTTACCGTTAAGGTATAATCTATTCGACTAGCATGAGTGCGTATTATTTTAAAATAGATACTTGACAGTATGTTTTACGAAACATTTACATGTGTAACTCGCTGCTTTTACCACTATATTTGTAATTATAAACATTGCCTCGCGGCGCGCGCTTAAAGTCTAAACAGACGATCGAACTTGGTTCGGGCCGAACCACGAACATGGTGCGCTCCGAACTATATTATAATGATATTAATAATAATATATATTTTTTTTTTTTACACTACTTGGGTGGCAAACAAGCATACGGCCCGCCTGATGTTAAGCAGTATCCGTAGCCTATAGACGCTTGCATTACCAGAGGTATCACTTGCGTGTTGCCAACCCTTTTTTTTACACCAGGGCTTTAAGATGGAAGTAAACCTGGTAAAATGAGCGCTGGAGACCTGTACTCACACACAGGAACACAACTACACCGCTGTGTCCGTGTGTAATGTCCGGCGGACCGTGCACCACACGAGCGAATATGGTTCGCAGCGCACCATGTTCGTGGTTCGGCCCGAACCAAGTTCGATCGTCTGTTTATACTTTTACGTTGGTCTGATTTCATTTCGCCACATAATGTAGGTAGAAAATTTAGTGTGCAAATTTTGAACGACAAAGTTTTGGTTCAAAGGATAGTAGAACTGAAATTTCTGTGCATCTGAGAAGAACTAATATTTTAGAGTAAAGTTAAAGCGTAGGTAATGCGTCAAGTATTCA
Organism: Trisateles emortualis; assembly: GCA_947095525.1. NCBI lineage: Eukaryota > Metazoa > Arthropoda > Insecta > Lepidoptera > Erebidae > Trisateles > Trisateles emortualis. Next base: position 16,890,943 of record OX352745.1, read on the forward strand.
AGTTTCTGTTGCTTATTATCATGAGGGCCGTATGTGTGTGTGACTTTGCCTATATGAATAACTACTACTGAAATTTAGCACTTTTAACTCCAAATGTAAGGCTTCTTTCTGGCTATTCGTAAAGATTATGAATTGAGCTGATGGTATTGAGCTGACTTGATGTCGCTTTTGTCTCTTGTCAGCGAGTGTCACTAACTGTTTAACGACGTAAACTAAGACTGCACCTTGCAATTTACTACTGCACGGCGTGTTGTGGGTTCGATCCTCACACGGGACAAAAAATTGGGAGATCCATAAATAATTTTCCCGAGTCTGGCTGGACTTTGTGTCCGTTAATTGTATGTTTGTAAAGTCCGCGCAACCTAGTGCGGAAGTTGTCTTTTTATATAAAAAAAATATTACAAAAATAAGTCAAAGTTTTTTTATACTACTTGGCTGGCAAAGAAGCATACGGCCCGCCTGATGTTAAGCAGTTACCATAGCTTATGGACCTGGTGATGGTGTTGCCATCCCATTTTTAAGATGGGAGTATCCCTAAATGAGCGCTTGAGATCTGTTATTTGGCTGTGTTTAAACGACTAGTTCATAGAAGGCCATGGTCACTCATCTGTATGCTATGTACATATATGTCACGGGCAATTGATTGCATAGGTAATTAATGTTTACTTTGTTAATAAGACGATTAATAGACCATAATATAGGCATAATCGTGAGGTACTTGAAGGAAATATATGGTTCGTGACTTTGAATGCTAAGCTGGAGGTCGTGAGTTTGATTCCCATTTAGGACAATTTTTTGTGTGATGAACACGGTTCTTTGTTCAGTTTCATATTACTAGCGGCCCGCCCCGACTTCGTCCGGGTTAAACTATTTTCAGCGCAACTTTCTTTACTTTTTTTTACATGAGAAGCTTCTCCTGAGAATAACAAACACAACAATAAAAAAGAATTACTAAAATTGGTCCAGCCATCCACGCGTGATGCCGTGACCAAGGGAAATAGGGATTCATTTTTATATACATATCAGAAGAAGATGTTGCGTACGAAAACTGTGTACGGTGCCCAAGACACAGGCCTATTGAACTTTTATTGGACACAAACTTATTATTAAACTTATTATAGTTACTGGGTATAAAATTATCTTTAGTATGTATGTATGTAGAAATATATATAAGTATGGTTAACAGTTGTCTGGTTATCATCTGATCAATTTTCATTGATCAGATGACAACCAGACAACTGTGTTAAATAACCAGACACCCAACCGTGTGTGAGTCCTAAGATATGATTGTGTTTCTACACTATTATTACACAGGTAGATATTTTTTCATACGACTTTAGACATCAGGGTTATGTGTTGACAAAAGATTGTTTGGTTCTGGGATAGGAAAAAAAATCGTTAAAAAACGCATCCCTAAATTAGCACTGAAAACCCTATATGCATATCTAAAACTATCTCAAATATAATTAGCATTCTACAAATATACTTATTTTATATCAAATCACTAATCTTTGATTGTTAACATTCTATAAACATAAGGTTCAAAATCATTAGCTTTAGTGAAACATAAAATCAATGAACATTCAACGCCAACACACGATTTTCCATCAAGGGTCTAACTAAAAATAAACTTAACCTAATTAATCTCGACTGCCACGAACAAGCCTTGAGCTCAAACCATAAATCATAGACCTTAACAATTTACTTCCTTGTGACGTCATAATCATTTTATATACTACGTTCGAAGTTTCAAGTGCACATCAATGCGTCGAGTGAATGTACAAAAGGAAATAAAGAATACGATTAAGTCAAAGTTCAATATTACGAATTCGAATAAAAAAATACCTTAACTCACCTTAGTAAGGTTGAAATTCTTTAGCACTTGTAGATTAATGAGTATTTTTAAATTACGTAGGTACCGAATCGCGTTCTATTCCCACGACTTTAATTAAAATTTAAATTCGGAATGTTTTTACATGATTTTAGCAGGAAAAGGATTAAAGTTATATAGGTACTGGCCGGTGAATAAGTCCAGTTGCCCAGTCCGCCTACCGTTCGAATAGCTGTTGAAACTTTTTCATTTCGATTCAGGTTACTCTACACATACAAATTTACAAGATTCTGACTCCCTCTATAAAATATTTAAGTAAAAACTTCTTACTCTCTCTCGTTAAGTATGACAAGGATACCATAATAATTCTTTCGTTTGTCAGTATGAGCACTATTAAGTATTCTGTGGTATGAGTCTAATTTCGTAAGAAAACTGAACGACTAGTTCCACCCGCACAGTCAATCGGGAACAGTGATTTTGCCCGCGATAAACAGTGCTGTATCACCCAGGTCTATTGAGCCGTTTTGACCTAATAGCGTAATAAACATCCATCCATTTATCTCTCCAAACTTTCAAATTTATAATATTAGAAGTTCATCACCAACCCCACCAAAGACGTCTACTGCTGGATATAGGCCTCCTAATATAAATCTAATAACCACCCATATTTGCTCCCACTGCTGGGCACAGGTCTCCTCTCCCCAAGAGAGAGAGGGGGGGTTTAGGTCTTGATCCTTCCCGCATTAGGGCAGCGTGCCCTAATGCGGGATGGATCCGACATGCCTTTAGATTTGTTTCCGTGGATTTCCTCACGATGTTTTCCTTCACCTTTTTAATCTAATAACATCGTATTATTATATGAGCAAACATAAACCAAAATGAACGTTCGGAAACATTCAGTTTAAAATTATGTATCGTGTTATATTTCTTACGTTTATATTTCCCGACGAGTTAACCAATGTTTATTTATGATACTTTCACTGTTTCCTATTTCAATAAAAACTTCTTGGATTCGTTTTTTTTTATAACGCTGCCATTACAGCTAATAAAAAGTTAATTACTTTATGTAATTCGTTTTTAGATCAATGCCAATATATTACAGGTCAAATTTTGGTAATTAAAACATTTAATTACTGTTTTATTGACACAAATTATGTCAAAGAAATATGACTGGATTGAGGCAATTGGCGTACCATAGTCTCTGCTTACTATGTATCTATGTATGATACAAATTATATAAATTAATACGGAATTTCAGTCTTTTAATTTTTTAGGAATTATGTTTTATTTTTTCTTCATATATTTTAAAAAGTCCCACATAACACAGGGCTTATTCTTTAGTGCGGGAGCTGATTTAAAAAAAAGAGATAAACTAAATACTAGATTTTAAGAGAGGGGAGGACCTCCACCAAGACCACATCCAAATAACTACACACAGTTTCTAGTTGTGTGTGAATGCAGGTCTCCAGCGCTCATTTAGAAATGCGTTTTAAAATAAACGTATTCCTATCCCAGGGATACTCTCATCATAAAGCCGTGGTGTCAAATAATGTGTTGGCAACACGCAAGTGATACTCCGGTATTGCAAGCGTCCATAGGCTACGGTAACTGCTTAACATCAGGCGGGCCGTATGCTTGTGTACCACACAAAAAAAATCTATCTGTTTACCATCAAAGAGGCCATACGCTTTTTGTCGCTGTAATAGTAAAGGTCCGTGTGGTGACGAATCAAGAAATGAAAAGTTACCACCCCATTCCATCTCGAAGGTATCGTAATAGTTGACTAAGGGAGTAAATCAGGCAGACAATAACCACTGCAAGAGAGGGAAAACTCGAAAGAAAACTGTATACAAACCCGTCTGGCCAGCGGGGTATAGTAAGCTTATATACCTCCAAGTGTATGGAAGAGACCTATGCCCAGCAGTGGGACGTTTATGGATTGAGATGATGAATAATAGTCAAAGTCAAACTCATTTATTAATTTAGATCCAATACATCATACTTATGAACGCCATAAAAACAAATGCCAGCATACTTTTTCCTACGGTCAATTCACTGACTATGGTAGGGCCTCGGGGAGAATTGGCAAGAAACTCGGGTCACTCTTTTTAATCGCCAGAATATAACATTTACAATTTGGTATAGGTTACAATATTAAAGAAACGGAAACCAATATACCATACAGAATGAAATTAAGATAAGTATTTAATTTAATTAATTAAGAAACAATATAATTAGTTTAAAAAAAAGAATAAATTTAGTATGGTTATGAGGGATCGTTTCTTTTTGTAAAAATAAGATAGAAACGTGTTGAGATCACATTGCAATCTTAGTAAAATCTAAAAACTATTATTTAAAAATAAATAATAAAAATACATTTTAATAACAATGTTATACAACAAAAGTAACGATGTAACATTTTCCTAACGCTCCTTGACCCTAAATTAATAACGTTAATAGCAGTAATAGCATAAACGATTATAATTATAATTCATTATATAAGTAACTAACAGTTAGCAGCAAACCTTGACGTTTGCGTTGTCGAGTTACGTGTGAAGCAATTATTGATACCTAATTTGGAGCTTTTAATGTTAGACGGTAAAATCGTGCTCATCCTAAGGTCTCGATAACAAAAAAAAACATTTAGTCTTTGGGGACTTGCGATAGAAGTGAAAACTAAGTAACTTGTGAATTGTATCGTAGAGCTATTAGATTATTATTTTTGTACTAGCTGTTGTCCGCGGCTCCGCCCGTGTGGATGTCGGTTATCGCTGTAAAAAGCCTAGTAGCCTATGTGTTATTCCAGACCATAATCTATCTCTGTGCCAAATTTCATCCAGATCCGTTCACTAGTTTTTACGTGAAAGAGTAACAAACATCCATCCATTCATTCATCCATCCATACTTACAAACTTTCACGTTTATAATATTAGTAAGAAATGGAAAGCGTTCGGTGACGATGACGCGAGTTCCATGATATTTGTTCACCCAAAAAGTGCTCAACGCGCCTAAAGAAGTTTTTTTTTAAATATAATAAGGTGGCAAACAAGCATACGGCCCGCCTGATGGTAAGCAGTTACCGTAGCCTATAGCGTATTGACTTCAAAAATGAAGATTACATTTAATGATAAGCTAAGTCAAATATATTATCGTAATTATTCCTTTTAATAATCTAAAGTTAAGTATTGTATGTTTTTTTTTCTTTAATTAGTATAATTTTAGCTCTTACCGCCGCACCCTAAAATTGTAGTACACATCTTAAGCCTTATGTTATAATCTGTACCAAATTACATTATGATTAAATAATTTGATTAGTACAAAAAAATGAAATGCCTCTCAGTACGAAATAGGAAATTCCTCTGAAATCGTACGTTTTTATACCCTAATTGCCCCAGACAAGCTTGCCCTACCTCTTTAGTTATATTAATGTGTATCTGTGTATACTATAAAGGAATAAATTAAATTTAAACTAAACTAGGTACATTCTCCGTCGGTCAGCTGATCAAAAGACCCTTATTTTAATCCCTTGAGCTTACCAAAGTTAAGGGTCACACACATCATTCCCTCAGTGAGTTGGTACAACAATAACAATTAACTAATTAATTCTTAGATAATAAAGTATAACTATGCAGTTAACCTTGGTGCTTGTCGAGCTGCATACTGAGCAGTTGGAGCAAGGAAGGCGCGTGCGCACCGGCTAGGGCTACCACACGGTTGTATTAGATACTAGCAGCTGTTGCCCGCGGCTGTATTAGATACTAGCAGCTGTTGCCCGCGGCTCCGCCCGCGTGGATGTAGGTTATCGCTGTAAAAAGTAGACCATAATCTATCTCTGTGCCAAATTTCATCTAGATCTCTTCAGTAGTTTTTACGTGAAAGAGTAACAAATACAAAAATCCATCCATCCATCCATCCATACTTACAAACTTTCACGTTTATAATATTAGTAGGATTATAGTCGCAAGGTATAAGTTTGTGCTTATTTTTGAATTCGATTCTTAGGTCGGGCAGTGAACCGAAAATTGTGTTTTACCAACTAGATGTAAACCAGTAAGTATACAACCTGTCTAATGGTAAACAGACTTCATGACAGAGGCCTAAATATAGGCGATCTAAATAACTCTGTCACCAGGTTGGCCACTAACCAAACGATAAGAAGAAGAACAGACTTTGGATGCTTACAATACCTGAACCATCACTACGTCTACCTGACTCTAAATTTTATTATAGGTACCAGGGTTATGTCATTGTGTTCTGTATTAGTTTTTTTTTAGAATTTTCTTAATACCTCCACGAAGGCTAAGAGTTAGTAAAAGTTAGGCAATTATGTTTTAGGATTTTAAAAGTTCGTCGTACGTATCAACTTAAAAAAAATACTTTTAAATTTAAAATAGCAAGAACTTTTGATTACTTTAAATACATTTTTAATTCTATGCTTAAAGAAACGATGGTGAATGATGATAAGCAGATATCGTAACCTCTGGACGCGTGTAATACCGTAAGCATTATTCGCGTGTTGCCTACCCAAAAAAAATTAACATCAACATTCATTTTATGATGGGGCAGGGAAACGCACTTCTGCCGTTTTCGTTTCATCTGGCATTTTTAATCGAGGCCAAGACAGGATTTCGTAAAACTTATGTTTCTCATATTATTTTGATAGGTTTGTTCAGTTGAATTAATTATTCTTCTTATATTTTCAACAGTACTTATGTAAATAAACATTGATAATATATTATTGACAGCCCTGTAATCATTATAGTACACGCTCTCGCCCTTTTAGGAAGCAAGGACTTATCACATATGGACAGAATCATTTGTTTGTACGTTTGTTTTGTTTATAATTTTTTGTTCTACTGAATTTGATTTGTACTAGTACAAGGTCGGGGAATGTCTTTGTATTCTGTATGGGACACGTATGGTATAGTGGTTAAGATGAACAGCTCGCCACTAACACCGTGTGTTGTCAATTCGATTTACATACGACTAAATATTTATACGTACCATAGTCTCTGCCTACCCCAGTGGGAGACGGCTGTGATGTATGTATGTAAATCTATACTTAATATTATACAGCTGAATAGTTTGTTTGGTTGAACGCGCTAATCTCAGAAAGTACTGGTTCGATTAGAAAAAAACTTTTTTTGTTTAATAGTGCATTTATCCAGGAAGGCTTTTCAATAGGAGCGGGGCAGTAGTGAGATATGTTGCAAAATCGAGGAAATGTACGTTCCAAATTACCACGCGGACGAAGTCGCGGGCGACCCCTATTATTGATATAAACTACACATAATTTTCTTAAAACAACAACTATATACATCACCGATGTCGGTGGTAAATCTTCCAAACTTAAATGTGAGTGGGTGGGACATGTTTCTCGTATGTACTCTGAAAGAAGGGCTTGTGTCGTCACCCAGTGGGTCCCTGAAGATGGGCGTCGACGCCGAGGCAGGCCTAGAAAACGCTGGCGTGACGACCTGTATTTTTTTTTCTTTTTGAAAAAGACAACTCCCGCACTAGAGAACAAGCTCTGTCGCGGGGGACTTTACAAACATACAATTAACGGACACAAATTACACCCAGACTCAGAACAACTCTTTGTGGGCCACACAAAGTTTTGTCCTCGTGCACAGCAGGCGTATACTGCAGCCACTGGACCACCAAGGCAGTCATATGTATATGAAGAAGATTGGTGGAATAAGGCAATGATTAGACAGGATTAGAAGTTAATGGGCTCAATAGTGGAATGATACTGGCTAAATATAAAAAATAAAAACGGTATTAAGTTAGGTATTTTTTGTTGACAAATACCACAGAACATAAAATATAAAAGAGGAGACAATGCTCAGCTGTACAGAAAGAACATCGTGACACAAGATTTTGTATATACATATAAAAATAATAATCATCAAGATTTTTTAGTCTATTTGTTCCGCAAAACTCGTTTATAAGTAAACAAATACATAAATGTCATTGACTTAAGCAAGTGTTATGCAAGGTGCCCTTGCGCTTTGTCACAATGCGCAATGGCCGCATGGGAGCGCATGCGCAAATATCGCAGCTTGAGTAACATCCGTCAATACGAGTATGTTTGACGAGACAACATTTGTTAAACAACTTAAATATTGAGCATTTTTTGTCTCCGCCTTATTGTTTAGTAAATTAGGTTGAAGTTTGCCTGACAATGTCTCCTTTTTTAAAGGTTCTACAAATAAAAGTTGCAGTGCTAAACGGATGGATAACGGATTATAGGCCTCATATTGCAACAGCAGTTCTTCTTCTTGTCGTTTGGTTAGTGGTCAACCTGGTGACAGAGTTATTCAGATCACCCATATTTAGGCCTCTGTCGTGATCTAACGACTGTTAACAGTCGAGACTGACTTTTAACGTGCCCTCCGAAGCACGGAGACGCTCAGATGAAATACCACTATACGGTCACCCATCTATAGGGTTACCGTGCCTTTGGTTGCTTAACCCGCTGATCATTTACCGGACAACGAGTGCACATGGCTATCTTATTATAATAGCAACCCATATATGTTCCACTGCTGGGCACGGGTCTCCTTTCCTCTATCAAAAGAGAGAGTCTCTATATATCTTACCACTCTATATTTGCAAATAAATAAATTATAGTTGTAAAAAAAACCTAAATGGCATGATTTTTATAAATTACTAGCTGTTGCCCGCGGCTCCGCCCGCGTGGATGTCGGTTATCGCTGCAAAAAGTAGCCTATGTGTTATTCCAGACCACAATCTATCTGTGTGCTAAATTTCATCCAGATCCGTTCAGTAGTTTTTACGTGAAAGAGTAACAAACATCCAGCCATCCATCCATTCTTACAAACTTTCACATTTATAATATTAGTAAGGATTTTTCCATTTTTAAGTAGAGCTTACTAAAAAAAGTGTTTAACATTTCTCTCTTATTATGTTATTGTTATCGACCGTTAATATGTGGTTTTTAAATCCTACGTCCTACGTCTTGAAGTGAGTGATCATTGCATTAAAAGATTCTGTTACATACAGACATAGGTACATTCGTCCAAACTTCCACATTTAAAATAAGGCTTTACGGCTCGTCCCGGCTTCGCACGGGTGGACATATAACCCGTAATTTTTTTTCAATAAAATATAGCCTATGTTAGCCGCTGATAATATAGCTTTCCAATGGAGAAAGAATTTTTAAAATCGGTCAAGTAGTTTGTGTGTTTATTCGTAACACACAAAAATATAAATCTTTCCTCTTTATAATATTAGCAGTTTCATCCAAGGTAAAAGTCGGTCCCGGTTAGATCACGACAGAGGCCTAAATATGGGCGATCTAAAAACTCTGTCACCAGGTTGGTTAGCCAAACGATAAGAAGAAGAAGATCCAAGGTAAATTTGGATTTAGTCCTGTGTCACGTTTATTGTTACTATCATGCTCCTTTTGGGTCGAAACGTACTGATAAGAATAGGGTTATTGAATGCAAAAAGTTTTTATAAAATCTAACTGGTAATTTCAGAGATTAATGCGCTCAAGCAAACTTTTTCAGCTTAATATAATAAATGTAAAAGTTACATAGAGCTTTAAGTAATAAGATTTGTCTTTTTATTTCTATTCTACAAGAAAAACACACCATAGAGAAACCACAATAACCTCGATCCAAAATAGGTCAAATATGCGAACGTGTGCAAACTAAAGAAAACGACAAACATGCAAATGGCCGCTTTAACAATACGTTAACGTGAAAAACAACATAATGATAACCAAATATTGCGTTACACGAGCCGCAAACATTTTCACCTACAAGCAAAACCATCGGCAATGCGAAAAAATCTTTATTGTTTCCACGATAGCTCTGATTTCAGAAATCTCTTTTCAGTCGGTCGCCATTGTTGGCACCTTTTTATACAAGACCATTCACGGCAAGGAATCCTCCAATCCTTTTGTTTTCCGATTCAATGGTTTTTTCTTTTTCTTTTACCTTTCGGACATGATTCGCTTCCACTTGGAATTTCAAATTTCGAATTCATTCCGACACACTTTTCGAATTTAGAATTTTATCAGGTTAGTGGAGTATTTTTGGAATACTTAGTTTGAGATTTTAGTATTATATGATTAGTGTACACGGGTACACAATTTATATATACATTTTATTTTGATGTAATTTATAAACTTCTGTAACAAGAAAAAATTTAGGAGTCCTTAAAACTTTAGGTCTACGGCATTTACGGTAGCAGATCTTATTAAAAAGATTTTAGTTTCTAAAGTTTTATTTGCAATAGAATAGAATAGAATTTAACGAGCAATAAAACCAACATTCATAAATAAACATACGTAAGTTAAACACGTACAAATTTAACGCCATATTTTTTTTATTTTATTCCACCAAAATTCGTTATGTACGTCGCAATTTAAAATTCATATTTACACCGACTAACCATATAACAATCGACGTTGGAAATTGTTCGTGAAATTTCAATTTTATGAATTCATACCGAGAACACTGGCGAACGGCCAACAGCTATTGTTTTCTTTTAAAATTAAACTAATTCACGTTGCCGCACATAAAAAATACAACCGCCCACCGCACTAATTTTACATGAAATATGAAACCTAAAAAGGCCGACGGGGAAAGTAGGACGGTGGTTGTATTTCAGTAAAACGTCGCAGCTCTTAAAAATTGCATCAGTTCCTGAATTCCAGCGAACTCGGTGCCGGGATGACAGGGAAACTTTTAAATTTGAAATTCCATTCGCGTCGTGCCACTGAAAATAACTCATCAAAGAAGAGTTGCAGAATGGAAAAACTTAATCACACTAGCCAGATATCCGACGTTTTATTTTTTAAAACGGCAACTCTGAATTTAAATAATGTAGTTTCTCAACGGCCAGAATAGAACGAAGTGGCGTTGATTTAAATTTTACTTTTTTATAGACATGTTGGGAATACTTTATTGTAATTCTATAATTATTTTTCGAATTTGGCATTCTGATTCACTGCCTTTCGGTGTCATTACTTTTTAATAGGACTGTCACTAAGCATCCGACAGACTAATATTTAAGAACGAACTACTTAATCTGTAGTGATTTAAAGTATATAAAAATTAATAACAGATATGAAGTTTAATATCCTACTTAGTTACTATTATTATGTTAGATGTCATATTTACAAATGTATGTGAAGTAAAGTTGAAACAACAAACTCAAAGCTCAGTTAACCAAAGCGTGGGCTTACTACTTACATGAACTCACTGTTATTTATTACAATCTACATTGTTAACATTGGTTCGTCTAAATAAAATAATAATTATGTCACGACTATATACATAACTGACATGAGTTGAAATGTCAACTTTGAAAATAGACTAAAAATATGTTTTCATTTTGACACTTAAATGGCTAACAGTCATGTGACTCGGCCAGTGCCATTGCCAGTTTTGAACTGACAAGACACTAGAGCGTTTACGCTGTATTCTATTTTCGTATTGATGCACTGTTGCAGAAAATTGAACAATAAAATATATTTATAGTACGTTAGTATTCTTTAAAAAATATCTGACGTCTGTTTATACTTCGCGTTTTATAAAATTATTTAAATTCAAGGCATTTGTTATTTATTTTGTAAATCGTAAACTAAAGGTTTTATCGCTGTTATAATTAGTACCTAACTTTAAAAGTCGTAGTCAAAGTCAAACTCATTTATAAGTTTATATTTTTAAAACCATAAACCTTGACAGTCTTTGCCAACGACAAATTTTCTAACAAGAATAGAGGCATGAGATTAACTTACAAATAATTTAGGTCGGAGCCTTTTAATATAAAACAATTACAAATTTATACAATATGTGTTTTTAAAGACTGTAAAGAAGGTCCCAGCGCGCTACTGCACGAAGAAAAAGTCGTAGAATGCATCTTTTAAGTGCCTTGTTTCATTGTCAAAGGAGGCAGACAAGCCAGCTAGCCACTTGATAGGTAAGGTCATATCTGCCGAAGGGCGGAGGAGAAAGTGAGACCTAGACCTCCCAGATAGACCGATGTCCTGAAAAAGGTTGCTGGGGTAAACTGGATGCGTAAGGCAGGACCAATTGTTGTGGTGTAACTTAGGCTGGACTATGTCTACCAGTGGACTGAAACAGGGTAATTGATTGATGCATCAACCGGCCATAATCCACTGAGTACATATTTATTATATTATTAACCGACGAAAAAAAAAGGAGGTTCTCAAGTCGACCCGTATATTTGTTTTTTTTAATTTTTTTTTTTATGTATGACCACGCATAACTTTTTACAAAGTCGTCCGATTTCGATAATTCTTTTTTAGTATATATGTACCTTTATGTATATGGTATATATTATTATTAGTACGCCATAAGCTACTACCTCCTCTATCAATAAGTCCATCCTAAGGTTGTCTGGAAGAGATCGCTCTTAGCGATAAGACCGCCCATTGTGCCTACTTGTTTGTATGTTTAATTAATTCTTATTGTAATTTGTTTTAGTATTTATGTGGTGTACAATAAAGAATATTCTATCTATCTAAAGATGTTCAGTTCTCAACCTATCTAACTTTGCAGTCTAACAATGTAACGTCGTTGGATATTTTTGGAACACCCCGCACCAGCCACCTCTAGACGATTTAACCTGTTAACGTCTGCGCCATCTATCAATACAGTGTAACTGCAACTTTTTTAGTGCAGTTATTTTAATACCAAACTTGTTTAAAAGATGCCAAGTGCTATTTAGAGTAATGCGCCTTCTGTATTTGTGCTATTACTTATTCTGTACTATTGCCATCCTTTGTTTAACAGCTGTTGAGGTTGATATTAATTTGTGTGACCAAAAATTAGTCTTTTCAAGCTTAGGTGTATTTGTGTGATCTACTAGAGTGCAAAAATACAATACGTATTTTTGCACACAGGGATCTTTTTAAATGAAGTCCCGCACTAGGGAGCAAGCCTTGTGTTGCCGGGGACTTTACGAACATAGAAATCACGGACACAAATTGCACCCAGACTCGGAACAAACATTTATGAATCACACAAAGTTTTTTGCCTTGTGGGAATCGAATCTACGACCTCTGGCTTAGCAGTCAGTGTCACTAACCACTAGATCAACAGGCTAGTTTTTGTTATAATTACGAGTAGATATAATTATGCTATCTGGGTTCGAACTCTCACTTCATATTTACAAGTCAGTTACTTTACCACTCGGCTACCACCGCTTCTATATTCACCTTCTATCGCATAAGTACTCTGTTTTTTTAAAGAGCAGAGCAGTCTCATTTTATTAAAAAGCATTTTCCATTTTTAGTTTAGCAGCGGAAATCCACTAGCTCAAACGAATGCAACCAAAAAGAATGTTACTTAATATCCTCGACTGTGACGAGCCAAATTCAAAATTTAAATCTTCGTTCAGCACACACGTACATATATCTATCTAGTTCATTTTGTTCTAGAATTTTCTTTCCTATGTGTGCATTTAGATTGGTTAGCTTTCAGCTCTGGGAATACCAAATTTGTTTGATTTGTAAAACTATGAAAGCCCCTGCTATGCAGTTTTACAAATCTCTAGAGATTAATCCCTAGCGAGGGATTAGCAAACAATGATTACATCACAAACATTTGAGTTATGAAAAAAATGTTTTATGTTTCTAGATATGCAACATTATTATTATCAGATTTAAGTTAATGGTTATATATTGGTATGCGCAATCACGTGGGGTAGGAATAAATATAAAGCCTTTTTCAAATAATGGAATAAAGTATAAAGGCAAACTCATATAAATTCTGCCTATTTTTTTTATACTACTTGGGTGGCAAACAAGCATACGGCCCGCCTGATGTTAAGCAGTTACTGTAGCCTATAGGCGCTTGCAATACCAGAGGTATCACTTGCGTGTTGCCAACCCTTTTTATACACCAGGGCTTAAAGATGAGAGTGTCCCTGGGATAGGAATATGTTTCTTACAAAACACATCCCTAAATGAGCGCTGGAGACCTGTACACACAGGAACACAACTACACCGCTGTGTGTAGTTATTTGGCTGTGGTCTTCTGTAAGGTCCTTCCCCAGTCGGGCTTGCTCGCTAGTTTGGTGCCCTACCTCTCTAAAATCTCTATTTAAAAAAGGACTCTCTTGTTCTTACTCCTTTTCTTAGGTGAGCTGCGAGGACATGATGTATTAGCCATCACCGGGTTTGTACCGGCAGGCTGATTCTCTAAGAAACAGTGATGGCAAACTGACAGTTGTGATTGTTAGGTGACGGCACAATCTATTGACTTAACGTCAAAAAGGGCTCTTACGGAATACCGATTTTCAATCTGACAGTCAGATTTTGCTTGGTTTTTGCGGTGGCTCGGTTGATGATTTGTGAGCCACACCTAGCCATAATGTAAGTAGGCAGCAGCTGTGCCCCTTAATGTCTATGCCTTAAGCATCTTTTGCGATAGCTTATCTTATCTTAAGCATAGTTTTGAAACTTAAGCCTTTAAGTATTCATCCTTTATCGCATAGTACTTGTTGCTCTGTCCCATTAGCAAATCTGCAATGTTCTAAAACAATAAAGAATTTACGATGAATAAAAAATGGCCGCCACATAATTCTTTACCGCCTAAATTAAAAACCGAATGCCTCAACCTTTTTTGGTTTCATAATTACACAGCTAGATTTTTTTTACGTAGTCAGAGTGCTTATCATGATTAATTCGAATATAATTACACCAGGGGGGTGAGCAGTATCAAACATGGCATTCTAACTCATTAAAAGAGAATAAAATAATAATTAAAAGAGTTCAATTGGGTCAAGACCTCCACCTTACAGAAGACCACAGCCAAATAACGCCACACAGCAGTGTAGTTGTGTTCCTGTGTGTGAGTACAGGTCGCCAGTGCTCATTTAGGGATGCGTTTTGAAATAAGCGTATTCCTATCCCATCTGCAGGTCTTGGTGTAAAAAAAATAAATGGGTTGGCAACACGCAAGATACCGTATTGCAATATATATAGGTATTGCAATCGTCCCTAGGCTACGGTAACTGCTTAAAATTAGGCAGGCCGTTTGCTTATTTGCCACCTAAATAGTATTAAAAAAAATTATAGACTAACTGAAGTACTTAATGGTACAAATTCATATCGATTTGCACATCAGTTCACGAATACGAGTGATGGCGTGCCTCTGACAGGAGTACAGACCCTCATCAGTTTAACTCCAACTACAAATAAAGTTGTACTCAGGTTTTGAATACAATTTAATAACTATGTAGTATGTGGATCATATAAGTGGCCGGCAATCTAGCGACCGTCAACACTGTAGCACAGATTATAATATATAATATTGTTTCTGATATCTGTAGTTGTTATAAAAACGTTTTAAACAAATATTGAACCGCCGAAAGATCTGAAAAGTGAAAAATATTAAGTTTTGAGTTATGTAAAACGGGGCCCCGGCAGGCTGATTCTCTAAGAAACAGCGATGGCAAACTGACAGTTGTAATCGCAAAACTGACAGTTGTGATTGCTCGGTGACGGCACAATCTATTGACTAGACGTCAAAAAGGGCTCTTACGGAATACCGATTTTCAATCTGACAGCCAGATTTTGCTCGGTTTTTGCAGTGGCTTGGTTTTTGCTCTTACGGAATACCCCTGACGGTTAAAAGATTTTTACCTGTTTACTGAAAACTGAGTACAAATTAATAAACCTATAAAAGATCGCTTCAGTAGGCGTCATTAAATTCTTCCGCATCGCTGTCTACTAGAAATGTGTGTTAGATCGAGACCGTCTTCGATTATTCTGTCTTCTAGTAATCTTACATTTTAATAAAAATAATATTAATAAATATTTTAATAATATTTTTAAATCTGAGGGGAGGCCCATGTCCCTCCGGCCACATTAGTAACTATATTTCGTAACCAGTGTCTATCAGTGGATGTCTTATGGCTGAGATGGATGGATGGATGGATATTTCAAACCTAAATTTAAAATATCCATCCATTTAGCGATTTTATAAAATCACGTATAGAAAGTTACAATATCAGCGACTAACTAATACTTTAAATAGGCTATGTATATTTTTTAAAGTTAGTAACCCTACGAAAACTAAATAAATGTTCATTCGTGCGCAGCAGGGACGCATGTAGTGCTAGTTTTTATTAAAATTTAGTGTCATCAGGCTGTGTAAAGTGCATTATATTATCCAGACTATTTTATTTTAAAGAATTTGATAACACTACTTTCCGTCTTTTTTTGTGTGACAGAGAGATCCGAGAAATACTACAACTATTAGCGAGACAGAGATATAAGCGGAGCTCTTTGTTTAGTAGCAAAGAGGTTACGTATACGTTTTTAAATTCAATTTCGTTTGTGTGTTCAATTCAAAGCGGTTTTTAAACCGATTTATTGTTTAGATTGCACTGTTTTTTTTAAATTAATCTGTTGCAGTGGAAAATGGCGGGAATAAATCCGGCTTAAATTGGAACGTGTTCGAATTACTAATGTTTTATATTGCGCTTTTAAGCTAAGGGTACAATTTTCTTTGTTTGCTATTACATCACTTTCTGAAAAAATAATACATCTAAATTATATCGGGGTATAATGAAGCATTACGACATTTTCCTAGAAAGGGTGGTCAGTAGTACATCACATTACACGATTAGTATGATAAAGGAATATTTATCTTAGAGCCGAGCTTAGTACAATTACAGACGCCAAGATTGTACTAAACTTTTTCCGATAGAAAAACCGAATACCACTTACAAAAAGCAATTTTATAGACTAGTTGTTGCCCGTGGCTCCGCCCGCGTAGATGTCTGTTATCGCTGTAAAAAGCCTATGTGTTATTCCAGACCATAGTCTATCTGTGTGCCAAATTTCATCCAGATCCGTTCAGTAGTTTTTACGTGAAAGAGTAACAAACATCCATCCATCCATTCTTTCAAACTTTTACATTTATAATATAAGTAAGGATTTAATTTGTCTTATACACAAACTAAAAATTAATTTATTCATTTAGAAGTACTTATGAAGGTCATAAATTATGAATAAGCCAGAAAGATGAAGTAGAATTTTCAGTTAAATATATATTATTCATTAGCTGGATACAATTTACAAAAATTTAGGAATGCGTTTTGAAACAAACGTATTCCTATCCCAGGGTTACTTCCATCTTAAAGCCCTGGTGTAAAAAAATGGGTTGGCAACACGCAAGTGATACCTCTGGTAATGCAAGCGTCTATAGGCTACGGATACTGCTTAACATCAGGCGGGCCGTATGCTTGTTTGCCACCCAAGTAGTATAAAAAAAAAAAAAAATCTTAAAAACCTAAAACTTCAAAGAACTGAAAACTAACCCTACACGGTTGTTAACCGCCCAAAGTAAAAAGCAAACGTTTAGTAGTACTGTAGGGTTTTACAACTGATTTATATAGTTGTATATAATTTATTTATATAAGTACTTATGAGTATAAGTATATTAGTTATAGGTAGGTATTAGTTACCTATGTAAATATATATTTCCCTCTACTAGCAATACCAAACTGCCTACTCTACAAATATCTTTATCTATCATTTCTGTCCATCCTAAGGTTGCCTGTAAGAAATTACTTTTAGCGATAAGGCAGCCCATTGTGCATTTCTATTTAAGCAAAACTATGTAAGCAATATGTATTTTGGTGTATAATAAAGAGTTATCTATCTATCTACACAACAGGCACCACAATCACACTCAACGTCACACTATATTTGGTACTCCTGCCAACCCTTCCACTTCGCGAGAGCCAAGTGCCTCAAATTTAATCCGGGAAAAACCCGATCGGTACATCTTGACCCCGCAAGTTATTTTACTGTAAGTTTAAGTTTAGAGTACACTGAGAGAAGCTTAAAAAGAAAAATAGTGTTTCAGGTGGCCTTTTATGTTAGAAATATAATTTAAGCTCACGTACACTTATTCACGGAGAGGAAGGTACGAAACAAAAAGCTCACGTTATTGACTTGAGCAAGGTTGTGTCGAAAATGTGATCGTTAGGAGCGTTTCACAATTTTAAAATGCACAAAAAATGCCTAGAAACATAACAAGGCCTTCAAGAAATGACTTGCAATTTATCTATATACCACTTACCTAAAGCGTGGAAAAAAGGTGTGAAGATTATTATTATTAAGCGCTATAAATTGGTATGTGAAGTAGACCAATTATGTTGGGGTCCAGTCAATATTTGTTAGTAGATTACAGAGAGAATTTCGCGAACTAATTATAATTAAATTTCTAGAAGCCTACCTAGGACCAAAATATTTCCACACATGAGTATCAAATTCCAATTCAAAGTAAACAATTCAAACAAAATAATGGCACTCTCAGTGCGTCGACTACCTAACCGCCCGCGGTCAGATGGTAATAGAAATAAATCGGTACCGTATCTAACCCTTCGTACCGGTCACTCTGTCCCTCGGGACGTTTTCACCGAAATTGTTACATTTTCCGAGCCGCCCTCAATTGAATGTTCATAGGGTTAAAATTGCCTTTAAAAAGTTTTAACATTTTTTTTGGTAAAGGTATAGGCTGTTGAAAGCCTCGGTGTCAATTAAGGATGCTTTTTTTAGGATATAGTTATTGTCCGATTTTGAAACGTGGTGTTTTAACAAAAGGATTTTTAGCGACCATAGCTGTGCCCAGTAGTGATTTTTATACAAAAATACGATCTAAATCTGGATTTTCAAAAAAACTTTATTTCATTCATACCTTGTTCTGAAAAATACGGACACAATAAAAAACAAATCAACCAAATCAGTCGAGCCGTTCTTGAGTGATGCTCCAACATACATGACATGTGGCAGTTTTATTTTCAGAGCCCGGCTATTATATTTTCGCAAAGAATAATTATAGGTTATTTTTAGGGTCCGACCTAAATAAAAGTCGTGTCAACGTGTAGGTAGATGATGGAAGATTGGACCTAAATAAAAGTCATGTGTCAACGTGTAGGTAGATGATGGAAGATTTAGTAGGTAAAATTATATCTTTCCAAATTAAACTAATATATGTATAAAATTCTCGTGTCACAGTTTTCGTTGCCATACTCCTCCGAAACGGCTTGACCGATTTTGATGAATTTTTTTGTGCTTATCCGGTATCTATGAGAATCGGCCAACATCTACTTTTCATCCCCCTAAATGTTAGGGGTAGTCCACCCCTAATTTTTATTTTTTATTTTTTAGACAAAATTTTTAATTTATATTTTTTTATGATACAACATACAAAAATACATACAATTCTCAATTTTCACCCCTTTACGATCAACCCCTATATTTTAGTAGCAAAACAACGTTTGCTGGGTCAGCTAGTCTAATATATAAAATTCTCGTGTCACGGTGTACGTTATTGAACTCCTCTGAAACGGCTCGACCGATTTTTGTGAAATTTTGTGTGCATATTGGGTAGGCCTGAGAATCGGACAACATCTATTTTTCATCCCCCTAAATGTTAAATGTTGGTCCAGCCCTAATTTTTTAATTTAATTTTTTAGACAATTTTTTTTGTTTTTATTTTTTTGTGATTCAGCTTTAAAAAATACATCAACCCTTATTTTTCACCCCTCTACGATCAACCCCTATTTTTTAATAGCGATATTACTATTTTAGTAGCAAAACAACGTTTGCTGGGTCAGCTAGTAGATTTATAATAATAATGATGTATAATTGTTTTTGTCTGACAATAATTACTGAGTAGTCCATTAAAATGTGTGTTTAAAACCCGACAGAATATTGATTTAAAAACTTTACGTCCCTTTCAAAAGCTTCCGCATATTAACGCGTGAAAATAATATCTCTTCAAACTTGTACACAAAAGAGGAAAGTTTAGCGACAACGCGGCAAGTTGTGCAAATAACTTGTGTAACGTATAACGTTGCTAATTTTGTTCACAAGCGATATTGGTAGTATGAGGATACAAGTTTATGGCTTCGGGGTGAGGTTGACTAGTGAATATATTGTAATTTATAAAATTACTAGCTGTTGCCCGCGGCTCCGCCCGTGTGCATGTCGGTTATCGCTGTAAAAAGTAGCCTATATGTTATTCCAGACTATAATCTATCTCTGTGCCAAATTTAATCCAGATACGTTCAGTAGTTTTTACGTGAATAAGTAACAAACATCCATACATCCATCCATACATCCATCCATACATCCATCTATCCATACTCACAAACTTTCAAATTTATAATATTAGTAAGGATAAATAGGATTTGTACTAAATATGCCCTGAGAAGTCACCATTATCTTTTCTTTATACTACTTGGGTGGCAAACAAGCATACGGCCGGCTTTATGTTAAGCAGTTACCGTAGCCTATGGACGGTTGCAGTATCAAAGGTATCATTGGTGTATTGCCTACCCATTTTTACACCAGGGATTTAAGGTGAAGTAGCGTTGGGATAGGAAAACGTTTCTTTTAAAACGCATTCCAAAATGAGCGCTTGTACTTACACACAGGAACACAACTACACTGCTGTGTGGAGTTATTTGGCTGTGGTCTTCTGTAAGGTGGAAGTTCTTCCTTAGTCGGGCTTGCTCGCTAGTAGCTCTACCTCTTTTAGACTTACGTAGACCTAGATTCGTTTAAAAATTTAAATCAGTAAACTCTCTTAGTGGTCTAATTTTCGTTGCGTGCGGCAAAAAGTTGAATTTAGTAAGTTTGGAAATTAATGATTTTTACACCCTCATGTCTCAAAATCACGTAAAGCCGTCATTCTACACCCTGATCTTTCTCCGGTCGTGTCAGATTGCTGTCCTATCGGGCTATAAAATTAAGTAAACGAAGAGTGAACCTGTATTTGCTCACATACTTGTGCTTTTAAATATCTCTCGCATAACTGATTAGATGGCATCGATATTAGCCACCGTGACCGAAATTAAAAAATACATATTAGTTAAAATTATTACTCGCTCCTACGCTTATAGAAATTGTTCCATAAACTGAAACTAATAAGAAAGAAAGAAAAAATATATATTTTGTATACATCGCAGACGCTGCAGCGCTGATATTCTGCTAGGACCCCTTAGGGAGGGTATTTGACACCTAGCGGAGCAGTTAAATTTTAAATATAAATAAGTAACGAGTAGATAAATTTATCATATAAATAAGGTAAATGATAATATTATATAATAACAATTGTGAAGTTGATACATAAATAAAAATAATAGATACTTACTAGAAACGAAACGTTAATGTCAGTCAGTCTAATATAAATTATAGTCAGTAATAAAAAAAATATTAAACCTACTTCAAGAAGCTAAAAATAACTGAATACAGATGCATAAATTAAAAAAAAATACATACATACAGTCGAACATAGAACCTCCTCCTTTTATGAAGTCGGTTAAAAACAAAATAAATGTAATCACAGGATTTCCCCACAAGAAAAATATCTTATAAACTCGGCGCCATGCTGTGAAACAGCTAGTAAAAGATTTTTGAGTTATAACTTATAAAATACTCTGTTTTATAAAATAAACTATAATATATATTATTAATGTATCTCGTTGTATCTTAGGTTCTTAGATCAGACAAAGCTTTAGAAATTTCTTCTAATACGTGTGGGTTTCCTCACGATGTTTTCCTTTAGGTTAGCAGATGGTCAAGCATTTGATTCATAATCATCATCTTAGCCAAAAGACGTCTACTGCTGAGCCTCCCTAAAGGATTGCCAGAGTATTAATCATAAAAAGACCTATATACATCCCACCGCTGGACACCAGTCACTTCATAGCACTATTAAAACATAACTTATACAAAACTATTCTAAAACTAAAAAAAACACACTTCATCAATATTTCACACCCATCCAAGGTCCTTAGTTTGATATTCTACACTTGGGCCGAAGTTACCCGACCGGCAGTTGACAGCCTACTCCCAAAGGCTAAATATTTGACGGGCGATCGCTCACGCACTCACAAACTTGCCCCCGTTTTTTACACTTAGTTAAGAAACTTCACGGTTTTTGTTGAAGCCGTGATGAAAATTCTTCAACAGATGTCGCTATTTTTTGTTCATTAGTTACGTGTTCGTACAAGGTTTTTTAAATTTATATTTTATACTACTTGAGTGGCAAACAAACATACCTACGGACCGTCTGATGTTAAGCAGTTACCACAGCCTATGGACGCTTGCAATACCAGAGGTATCACTTGCGTGGTGCCCTTTCTCTCTTAAAATACAAGTGTATAGGTAATTTTTTTTTTTTTTTTTAAGACAACTCCCGCACTAGAGAACAAGCTCTGTGTCGCGGGGGACTTTACAAACATACAATTAACGGACACAAATTACACCCAGACTCAGAACAACTCTTTGTGGGTCACACAAAGTTTTGTCCTGAGTGGGAATCGAACCCACAGCCTCGTGCACAGCAGGCGCATACTGCGACCACTGGACCACCGAGGCAGTCAAAATTAATTGAAAAATAAATATGTTTTTGAACATGTTCTAATGTATGATTTCTTCAGTGGCCGTCCCATTAAACTATGAGAGTGTGGCAATATTGTGTACACCTGTGTTTGCACATACTTGTGGACTATAATACTTGTAAGACCACAACCACACTTGCAATCAAGATTTAGGACTCATACACATAAACACGTTACGATGACGTAACGACCGCGACACGGCACAGCACACACATTACATTATTACAAACTAGCTGTTGCCCGCGGCTCCACCCGCGTGGATTTCGGTTATCGCTGTAAAAAGTAGCCTATGTGTTATTTCAGACCATAATCTATCTTTGTGCTAAATTTCATTCAGATCTGTTCAGTAGTTTTTACGTGAAAGAGTAACAAACATCCATCCATACTTACAAACTTTCGCATTTATAATATTAATACGATGTTACATCATGGTGCCTTGCCGTGTCACGTTACGTCGCCGTGTCGTCGAAACGTGTTAATGTGTACGAGCCCTTACTTGACTGCAAGTGTAGTAGTCGTTTTGATCATACTGTAATAATATTATTGATGACAATTTGTGATTGTTTCAGGTTTCGCATGCGACCAGCAAGTTAACTAACAAACAAATCCGAGGGTATATACCCTACAACCCAAAGTAAGCATGTTTTTTTAAATACAAATATCTAGTGCTAAAAGTTACAACCTAGTAATACCTTCCCGTATTGCAAGAGTCCATAACAGATTTGTCAGCTATATTATATACTAGCCACCCGCCCCACAGGGGTATTCCGTAAGAGCAAAAACCGAGCCACCGCAAAAACCAAGCAAAATCTGTCTGTCAGATTGAAAATCGGTATTCCCTAAGAATTCCCCTTTTGACGTTTAGTTAATAGATTGTTGCGTTCCGAGCAATGACAACTGTCAGTTTTGCGATCACAACTGTCAGTTTGCCATCGCTGTTTCTTAGAGAATCAGCTGGCCGATTTTGCATAGGTAGTATTTCCCGAAATCCCGTAATGTTTTTGTCAATAAAATATAGCCTATGACACTCACAAATAACGTGGCTTTCTATTGGTAAATGAATTGTCATAATCTTTTCAGTAGATCCAGAGATTACCCCCTACAACATCACAAACTTTACCTCTTTATAATATAGCATAGATTAAAAGATCATCATCATCTCAGCCAAAAGACGTCCACTGCTGGACATAGGCCTCTTCCAAGGATTCCCACAACTATCGATCCTGAGCCGACCTTCAATATCAGTCAACCGAATAATGGCGGTCAAACCATTGCAACATGGCGGAAGCAAATGGTAGTCATAGAACGGGCAGCAGCGTCCCTATGTAAAGACTTGCTCCTGTGATCACCAACCCGCCTGGTACCGATTATGGTAAATCTCCCCAATATGATCCGCACTTTCATTAAAATATACGACTTATAAAATATATTTTGAAATTTCTCATAGCACCTTTAATACAAGTTGTCTCCAACAACTTAGCTAAGGTACTGGTCACCACATACTATGTGACATTTAGTATATAATTGTGTAGGTACCTTTAACTGTATTCATAAGTGATTACCTTGTAAGTTAATACCGTACCGAACCTATTGTATGTACTTTTATTATCTTCTTCTTATCGTTTGGTTAGTGGCCAACCTAGTGACAGAGTTATTTAGATCGCCCATATTTAGTCCTCTGTCGTGATCTAACGACTGATAACAGTCGGGACCGACTTTTAACGTGCCCTCCGAAGCACGGAGACGCTCAGATGAAATACCACTATGCGGTCACCCATCTATAGGGTTACCGCGCCCATGGTAGCTTAACCCGCTGAACGTTTACCGAACAGCGAGTGCACCTGGCTATGAGCGCCTTTATTATTATTATTTTATTATTATTATTCTATAATAAGTACTAATGTAAAACGTATTTCAATTCCTAGAAGCTGAGTTGAGTAAACACACATTACTTGCACTCCAACCAACATTATGATGGCTTCCACTTAGCTCGAAGTCCTCTCTCTCCAGTGAATTGTCACAGAGAAGTACTCGACCTATAGATTTGTCGTCACTGGCTATATTCCATCTTGGACGTAAATTAATTTGATTTAAGTTTCCACTTCTGATAGCAATGGAAACTGAAATCTAATTAATTTTATATTGACTTATAGATTTGTCAATTGAATTCTAGATTGTTCTATTGTAATATAAATTTATTATTATTGTAATATTTATAAGTAGAGACAGAATAAAAAAGAAGAATAATAATTAAAAGACGTGTGGCACTCGGGGACTGCCGCGGAAAAGCTATTGCATAATTTTTAGTATGATTTTTTTATCGAAACAATTTTTTTTTTTTTTTTTTATACTACTTGGGTGGCAAACAAGCATACGGCCCGTCTGATGTTAAGCAGTATCCGTAGCCTATAGACGCTTGCATTACCAGAGGTATCACTTGCGTGTTGCCAACCCATTTTTTTACACCAGGGCTTTAAGATGGAAGTAACCCTGGGATAGGAATACGTTTGTTTCAAAACGCATTCCTAAATGAGCGCTGGAGACCTGTACTCACACACAGGAACACAACTACACCGCTGTGTGTAGTCATTTGGCTGTGGTCTTCTGTAAGGTGGAGGTCCTTCCCCAGTCACAAATAAAAAATTACTTTACAGAATTATCTAAATCATTTTATTTTATTCTCAATTATTCATAAAAATATATAATAATAAAAATGAATACTTGTAATAATTCCTTAAGACTCCTTATACTATAATCTTTTTCACATTAATATTCTCTTAGATCAAAACCTCCTTACACAAATTTGACATATTATTATTGGCCGTTTACAGAATTCGTCATTAAAAAAAGTATCACCGGTGTGCCCCGCAGGGGTATTCCGTAAGAGCAAAAACCGAGCCACCGCAAAAACCGAGCAAAATCTGTCTGTCAGATTCAAAATCTGTATTCCGTAAGAGCCCTTTTTGACGTTTAGTCAATAGATTGTTGCGTCACCGAGCAATCACAACTGTCAGTTTTGCGATCACAACTGTCAGTTTGCCATCGTTGTTTCTTAGAGAATCAGCCGGCCGGTCGGAGTGAGGGGTGTTGGGTTTATTATTTTCGTTACGGAATTTCTGAATTCGGTCTTCAAGCCCAAGGCCCGCGATAGAAGCTATGCAATAGCTTAAAAACTCATTGTGTAGTTTTCTGTGCACAGAGTGACAGCCAATTTACCTACTTTCCTATTACATAGAGCCTTACATAGGTTGCGAAAATGGGGTGTAGAACATATGTTATAGAAAAGTGTCAGATTATTTATTACATCATTATTTCTTACCAAACAGACAGACATACCTATGAGAATAGATCCAAAAATAAACATTTTTACATCGACATTTCAAAGTAGGAATAACACATTTTTTCCTAAATCCAATCGCAAATGTGATCAAATAAACGCAACGAAATAAGAATATTACACACCAATTCGTGTGTAAACAAATAAATATTATCTAAAACGTACACGAAGATGGAGCTTGCAATAAATCCATCACATGGTGACGAAGGGACCAAAGAAATAAAATATAAATTCTCTCTTTAACAATATAAAGGAAAAATCTGTGAAACAAATTCTTTATATTCACCTCCTAACCACAATATTTCACCTTACATCTACACTCGTGAATTATGTATATCGAGATAGAAATATATTTCAATTGTATGTTATCTCTTTCTAATTTATTGGTAAAAGAAAGAGAGGTGTATACAGTATAATATTTATTTAGTTATCTACAAGCCCGGCTTGGTGGTCATTAATTTTATAAATTGATGTCTGTATCTGATGTATCAACATTGTGCCTATCTAGCTAATATTCAGTTGCTATGAGATTATGATGAACTATTGTTATAGACATTACATAGCATAATTTTACTCCAAAGGGGTAGGTAGAATTATAATTATGGTACCCACGTTTCGCTAGCTATATTAAGGCTCTTAGTAATAGGTATCCAAATGACTCACAATTATATTCAATATATTATATGCTCAATGTTGGTACTGAGTATTTTCTAAAAGAGCCATGAACATTTTGTCTGACCTGGGAATTGAACCCACTTTTTTTATATACAGCATTTTTGTTTGCTGATCTATACTGTAGCTCTCGCAGCTTGCTTGATTGCTACGAAATACGTTCTACGAGGTTACGAAGCGCTACGATGTATATTTTTACTTTCGTGGTGTTGGTAAAAAAAATAATTGTGTCAGGCTCTATCGGACGAATGAATCATAAGAAGTACTTATGATTCATTCGTATAATGTATAATGTAATTGGTGTAAATAAAGAGTTTTCTATTCTATTTTATTCTAAATATACATATATTTTAATGTTGTATTGTAGATATGCACGAAGCATTAGTCAGTTAAGGGAAACGTTTCTTAAAATAAAGTATTTCTTACCCTAGAGAGAGAGCTTTAGTTTTTGTATTTTTAGTTACCTATAACAAAATATATCAAAATTTGTTTCAATCTTGCATTTTCACGAAACGAACGAGAAATCCTGCTTATAATTAGTCAAATATTGAGTAAGGTTAAGTACCGTTATATCGGAACATTTTGGCTTAATAACTTAAACCGATCAGAGAACGAAAATGGAGCACAATTTATTTCGCAAATTAATAATTTTATTTGTAATAAGATTATCAGATTATATTGTAATGTAAAATTAATATTTATTGAGCTTCCTGTTCAGAACAACTGATTTATTATCATTGTACACTAACAAATTAAACAATACATCAAATTGTTTAAATAATAACAACTAAGAGAGGTAGTAGCACCATAGTAGCGAGAAAACACAACTGAGGAAGGACCTACTTACCTAATTGACAGCCTCGGTGGTCTAGTGGCCACAGTATGCGCCTGCTGTGCACGAGACTGTGGGTTCGATTCCCACACAAGACAAAACTTTGTGTGACCCACAAAGAGTTGTTCTCAGTCTGGGTGTAATTTGTGTCCGTTAATTGTATGTTTTAAAAGTCCCCCGCGACACAGAGATTGTACTCTAGTGCGGGAGCTGCCTTTTTTAAAACCAAAACCAGACCAAACATACATGTTACATAAGACCACAGCCAAATAACTACACACAACGGTGTTTTGTTCCTGTGTGTGTGTACAGGTCTTCAGCGCTCATTTAGGGATGCGCTTTAAAAGAAACGATTTCCTATTTCAGGGATACTCTATCTTAAAGCCCTGGTGTAAAAAAATGGGTCAGCAACACGCAAGTGATACCCCTGGTATTGCAAGCGTCCATAAAGCGGTAACTGCTTTACATTAGGTGGGCCGTATGGTAGTTTGCCAACCTAGTAGGTTCGCAAACTACCGTAAATGTAATGTACGGTTGGCAACGGAGTTAGCTGTACTGCCGCTTTAGACAAGTGGCATAAACGGTAGTCGAATCGCAAAGTCAAAAAAACAAATGTAGGGGATTTGACGTAAGTCTACGATATAATGTCGTAAACGTACGCCATAACCCATACATTTGCTTTTTCGATTCGACTATCGCTTATGCCACTTATTTAGAGGGGCAGGGCCGCTATATGAAGATTAGTTTTTTAGGAAAACCAATGTATGAATTTGTGTGAAATATATTTTGTTGTATAGTAGGCTAATATCCCTCCAAACTTATGGAGGAGACCCGTGCCCAGCAGTGGGACGTTCATGGGTTGAGATGATGATGATGATGATATTTTTATCTGTAGGTTGAGTCTCATTGTACACTGTTACCAAATTCCACATAAATAATATACGACGGTTGTCTTAAAAATCTTCGTATAGCGGCCCTGTACAGCTAACTCCGTTGTCGTGTGTACCATAAAGAGTTTTCTATTCTATTCTACACGCCTAAGGGTTTGCACGCCTTATTTTATACATAATATAGATGAAAGGTATAATAAATCGTATAATTTATGCATTTCGAAACATGATCTCGTCACCTTATCCGATTTTACTTTAAACCCCATTCAGTCCAAACAACAGCCGAGGGCAAGAGCCCTTTGACTAAAAGGGTTTTTTTGTCCCAAAATCCTCAGCTGTCACCTTAAAAGCGATTAGATTGACAGATAGTTAAGTTACAACGTTATTCTAATCACGATTAGCGCACAACTTGACTGTATACTTGTTATAATTAAATGGCAACTAGTTGTCAGTCAATGGATTGGTGATAGCCGAGTGGGAAATTACCAATTTGTAGCATGTGAAATGGGAATTCGATTCTGACCGGTAGTAATAATAATAATAACAACCCAGGTATGTCTCACTGTTGTGCACGGGACTCCTCTCCTCTATCAAGAGTGTTTAGGCCTTAATTCACACACGCTGGCCTAATGCGGGTTGGTGAATAAGACATGTCTTTAGAATTTCTTCTAAGACATAATGTCTTAGAAGAAATTGAGGAAACCCATATGGGTTTCCTCACGATGTTTTCCTTCACCGTTAGCGGATGGCGAATCATTGATTAGTACATATAAACTCCACAAAGTGAAATTCACATTGGGACTTCCACCCGGGATCGAACTCGTACCTCTTGCGTGCAAGTCGGTACCAATGTAAATTTCACTTTTATTTATACGTACTAATACAATATTTATATGATAATTTTACATATGCACCAATTGCCAAGATGGGTTTGGTTATAGCCGAAATCTGTTGCAAAGATTTTCTTCACAAACAAAGATATTAGAGTGGAATAATCAAGAAGAAAGAAACGAGGCAAAGTCGATAAATGTGGGACTAAATTTATCGTCCCAAACCAATACCACGTAGTCGTAAGTACTCGTACTTCTGCTTACGGATACATCTTAACTTCGCTAACTCACTTCAAATGTGATAAGAATACTGAATTAGGAACATTTTATTTGTATCGCGTATGTGCTGAGCTGTTGTTTCTATTAAAGGCAATGAAGTGCAGAGCTCAAGATTGACAAAATCCTTACTAATATTATTAATGTGAAAGTTTGTGAGAATGGATGGATGGATGGATGTTTGTTACTCTTTCACGTAAAAACTACTGAACGGATCTGGATGAAATTTGGCACAGAGATAGATTATGGTCTGGAATAACACATAGGCTACTTTTTGCAGCGATAAAAGATATCCACGCGGGTGGAGCCGCGGGCAACAGCTAGTAATTATAATAATGGTAATTTGGACTTTCTAGAAGCATCCAGATTGAATCTATAAGGGTTCAAAAATATGATGTAAGTATGCTTTGAGAAAAGGTATGTAGTGCCCTGCGCAGCCGTTGTCTAGTCTTAGCGGGTGAATGAATTATAAATGTTTTTTTTAACAGTATTAGAATAAGTTATTTATATAAATATATAGGTACAGCCTTTCTCTGCTAAAAGTCTCAACACTAATTTAGGTCACTTTTCTCCTATTAACAGAATGCAGTTGCAATACAGTCGTCTGTCACGCTTACCTGACCTTTATATTGACGTGTCATACCCCCTAAATAAATTTAGATCTATATTGAATGACGCGTTCGAGTGAGAAAACTTAAGTTTTTCTTCAGTTACTTACCTATTTACTTACTTATTGTATTTATCTATTGTTCCAATATTATTGTATAACGCATGCCGTGGCAGCCTTTAATTAAGGCAACACATTATCACGAATCTCCTTTGTTTGAATGTTTATAAGTGTATGCTTTGTTGGTTGTCCTTAAATAAATAAATAACTATATACTGCACATAGCGCCGCCTGCCTGGATGTCGGTTGTAGCGATATAAAGTAGCACATCTCTTTACTCAGTATACCATCTCCTTGCCAAATTTTATAAATATCCGTTCAAACATCGTGAAAAGTTAACAGGCAGACAGACAGAGTTCTTTCTTTAAGATCTTATTAAGTGTGGTAATGATGTTGTAGGTTAATTTTAAGCAACATTAGAAAAAGTATTTTATAATTAATATTGTTATTAAAGAAAACTTTAAACTGACTTAATAGTGTAGTGGTAGTAATTCCTACTGCTGTATTGAGGTCTAGAATTCGATTTCCAGGTATCAAGTTTTACTATCGAAAAATGCTTAGTGCTCATAAAATTTACAAATCTCTCTCTATTAAATAAGAGCCCCAATTTAATAGAAGGCGAATATATAAACGTAGCTAGTAAAATGTAAATGGGATACACCTCTATCTATCCCCATCAGCGTAAAACGCGTGATAATATGCAGCACAACTACAAGGCAAGTACCTCGTCGCAGTCGTTTCGGGTAACTTTGCTCCACTTTGTTTTTATTACGTAATGAGACGCAGGTACGGTGAAGAACAAGGTGGAAGAAAATGTGGTTGGCTCCGACACATGCTCGGCAAATGTTGTTTAAAATGAATACTTTGCTAGTTCAAACTTATTCAAAAGTTGACTTAAGACTTTTAGTTTACATCGCTGAATAAAAATCATCGTGACAGTGCGACGAAAAGTAGACGATAGACGGTAAAGATAATACCTACAACACATGCTAAAAATGCTATTGCTAGGTATCGAATACCTGCCCTAAGGGGTCCTAGCAGAATATCAGCGCTGCAGCGTCTGCGATCAATCAATCAATCAATCAATCAATCATTTATTTGTTAGAATATGGTACACAAGTGATCTTAAAATTATTAACAAAGTTCGTTCATATTCTGCCAGGTTGTGGCGTACAAATTTTGCTATTTAAAGCTATTAAATACATGATTATAAGAATAACAACAACGTTCATTATTACATAATACTTATTATTCAATTATATAATACTTATTTTCTAGTCTTATCATAATAATATCATGTCAAAAATACCAAGCAATGTCAACTGAAATAATAAGATAAAAAAGATAGGATAGATGCATTATAGATTAAATTTATATGGAGTCAAGGAAAAATTGAATGTAGAATTAAAATAATTTTAAAACTTGAAATTAAATAATTTAGATTTCATAAGTTAAATAGTATTATCATTTAAAAAATCATCGATATCATAATAACATTTATTGCATAATACTTTTTTCCATTTCTTTTTGAACATGCTTACGTTTAGATCCTTGTACTCATTTGGAATTTTGTTGTATATTTTAGGAGCTAAACAGAATATACTTTTCCACATCAGAGTAGTCTTAGCTTTGTGCACGCATAATTTGTTGTTACGTCTATTTCGTGTCACTATATCTGAAAGCTGTGGAAATAGGTGAGGATACAATTTTACAAATAGCGCTACCTCAAGAATATATAACGACGGCAATGTTAAAATTTTATATTTTTTAAAATATGGTTTACAGCTGTCAGTTACCTGTAGTCCAAACATACTTCTTATGCATCGTTTCTGTATTTTAAAAATAACTTCTTTGTTTGTGGAATTGCCCCAAAAAATAATACCGTATCTTAACACGGATGCCACAAGACCATGATATGCAGTAAGTAGTGACTCTGTGTTAACTATTGGAGCGAGTTTATGAAGTGCATATGCCGAACTACTTATTCTACTGCATGTAACTTCAATATGGGCTTTCCAGTTTAGCTGTCTATCGATAGTTATACCAAGGAACTTAGCAGTATCAGTATCCAGTATTCTGTTATTCTGATAGTTTATATTAATTTTACTCGAAGGTTGCCTTTGACTAAAGTGCATAACCTGAGTTTTTTTAAGATTTATTTTCAGGTTATTGTTATTTAGCCACGAAATGACTGAAAATATAGAGTTATTAACTTCATTTTGATAGGAATCTGGATTCGTAGAAGGTATCGTTATAGTACTATCATCAGCAAATAGTGTTATTGGGTAGCTTGTTATTTTAGGAAGATCGTTAATGTAAATTATGAATAATAAGGGACCCAGTACGCTACCTTGCGGTACACCATACGACACTATACGTTCATTTGACAAGTATGTAGTTTCATTTTTTGTCTTAGAATTAAACCTTGTAATGGCAGTTAACTGTTTTCTATTTGATAGGTATGTGTTCAATAAGTCTAAAATGTTTCCCCGTATTCCATAGGTGCTTAGTTTGTTTTTTAAAATATTGTGATCTACATAGTCATACGCTTGCGTCATATCGCAATATAGTATCAATATTAGTTATCAATATTTTCCATTACAGTAATTAGAAAATCGTATATAGCTTTATTAATAGTCATGTTTTTTCGAAATCCTTTTTGTTCATCACAAAAAATATGTTGTTTTTCAAGATATGAATATATTGCATTGTAGATATATTTTTCAAAGATTTTGGAAAAAACTGATAGAAGTGCAATCGGTCTATAATTACTCATTAATTCTTTATTTTCTTTTTTGAATAAGGGCTTTACTATAGACGTCTTTAGACTCTCTGGAAATACACCATGACTGATACACAAGTTTATAATATGACTCAGGTGGATGTCAATTAAGTCACTTACTTGCTTTACTATTTTTGTTGAGATTCCGTCAAATCCTACGCTATTAGTAGTTTTTAAGTTTTTTATAATTTTTAGGATATCAGTAGGTAGACAAGGAGCCATAAACATCGAACTTTGTCTGTTCATTATATGATCTGTGGAACATTTACCAGCTCCTGGTATAGGTTCAATTTTGTCAACAAAATAATCATTAAATTTGTTTGCAATTATCTGAGGATTTTCAATTGTAATATTATTTATTAGAATTTTATTTATTGAGCAGTTAGGTACATTAAGGTTACTATTATTTATAATTTGCCATGTCATCTTGTTCTTATTATCAGCAACTTTGATATTATAATCATTCTGAGCGCGTTTAGTCAGTTTTATAATTTTTTTAAATAATTTCGTATAATTGTAATATTTATTTTTGTTATCCTGAGTGGGGTTAAGTCTTGATTTAAACAGAAGTTGCCTTTTTTTTACACTGCATAATTTAATTCCACGGGATATCCATTTAGTTTTCGTCTTTACAGGTATTGTAACACGTACAGAGGGAAAACATAAATCGTAAAATAATTTAAATAGCTCAAAAAAAAGAGTTATACGCTTCATTAGGGTCATTTGTTACATATACATCACAAAATGTTAGATTTTCTAAACATGACCTAAACTTAGTTATGTTAGTATCCGCATAGTCTCTTTGTAATTTTCGCCAGTATTTAAATGTACAGATGTTACTTACTGGACACTTCAACAGCTGTGCAGTGTGGTCAGAAAGGGCAAATTCAATAACTTCGGTCTTACACTTTTTCTGAAAATTATGGGCAAAATTGTCTATACAGGTTTGACTTTGAGTTCTTGTTGGTTGTTTTAAAGCTAAAGTTAAATTAAATCGTTGTAAAATATATTTTAATTCTAATGTTACATTGTTATCCTTCATGACATCGATATTCATATCCCCTGCCATAATTATGTGTTTATAATTTCTTTTAGATAATAATGTTAACAGTTGTTCCAATTTATAGAAAAATGACTGTAGGTTACTCGGTTTTGGAACCCTATATAAGCATAGTATCACAATTTTATGAGCTGTTAATTCAATTGCACAACATTCAAATACATTTGATAATGAGGCCTGTATGACCTCAGGCAGTTCTTTCCACACATGTCCAGACCTTATCAAGATACATGAGCCACCTCGTTTACTGTTCTGTCTACTGAAATATGTAGCTAGTCTATAGTTAGGTATGTGCAGATGGGTCACATCATCTGACATCATGAAATGCTCAGTTATACATATAATATCAACACCTTGTTTTTTTTCTAACAGTTCCTCAAGACATACAGATAGAGTGTCTGCTTTGTTAATTAAACCCGCTATGTTTTGGTGGAGTATATACAGATATTTATGTACGAAAAAGATTCTTGTTAACAGTATTGCAATCATTCAATTCGGATCCCAGATTCTTATTAATAGTATTGCAATTATATATTTCAGATACCCCATTAATTAAGTTATCTATTACAGAGTCGGTTTGGCTAGATTTATGTACAAGTATTTTTTTATTATTTACTTTTTTAGTGGTTATAAAATGTTGTAATTTGTATTTATAATCTAATCGTAGAATTTCTCTAAGAATGGATCTAGATAAATTGAGTATATACTGTGATTTTAATGGTTTATATCTAGAGTAGGCCATATCAATAAATGTTACATTTTCGTATTCTTTACATATAAATTTTAACATATGGTTGAGTTTAAATTCGTTAAGGTACCTGTTTAAGGCAACCTCACTTATAATAATGTTAGTTTTGGTGATCGATGACAACCATACATGCAAATTAATTTCCGTGTCATATGGGTTATTCTCGTTGCAGCCGCCCACGATGATAATATAGTCATTTTTGTTGAACAATTCAATCTCTTTCCTTACGGTGTTGACAATATTTTTCAGAGTTGCACCTGGTTTTAGGAAAGCGGTTACAGAATATTCAGCGCCTAATAAAGTCTGAATAGCATTACGCAATCCCCGTCCTTGCTCGTTAGATAATATCATAACCCTTTTTTTTACTTTAATTTCTTCTTCCGTTACGACTACACTGGTTAACGGTGATGTATTTGTAGAGTCTATATTAATATCTGTTGGTCCCATGTTTATTGGCACTGTTTCACTTATGTTGGAACTATGGTTTATGGATTTTGTAGTGTTGGTATTAGAGAGCTTTTCTAGTGTGTTATCCGTATCTTGATTTATTGAAGAGTATGAGTTCATGTCCTCGGTTCTCTTTAAAGTTCTAGGTGTAATTATTTTATTTATTGTACGTAGACGTCTTTGGTATTGAGGTGAGTAGAACTTTTTTGGTGTTGCTGCTGTGTGTTCGTTTATTTTACTCTCTTCTTGTATGCCTATTGATTTGTATAGTTTTATTCTGTTTTCGCATATTTGCAATTTATTTTTAAGTGAATGATTTACTACGATGTTGCAATTAATCGCTGAGCTAGGTCCTGTTTTGTCTTGTAACCATTATATATATTTTTTAGATTATTGTAGTACGATTTAAAGATAAAATAAATATTTTTCTTATTTATTTTCTTTCTTTCTTTCTATCGGTGATTTTTTATACTAAGTAGACAAACAAGGCTATGAGCACTTGCAATAGGGGCATTACTTTTGCGTTGATCCGGTTGAAGTGAATGGTTGTTTCAAGACTGTACCGTAGCCTATGGACGCTTGCAATAACAGGGGTATGCAAGTGATACCCCTGTTATTGCAAGCATTGCCGACCGAACTCCTTTTTACATCAGAGCTTTAAGATGGAGTATCCCTGAGATAGGCAAACATTTCTTTCCAAATGCATCCTTAAAAGGTTATAAGCTATTTAATACCACGCTACGAATAATGGGGAGCATGGCAATAAATGTGCGGAAAACCATAAGAAATAACTAGTCAAAGGAATTTTCTTCCTCGTATGTATATTTAAGTTCTGGACTAAGTTTCCTACCGAGGTTTTCCCTAGAGACTATAGCATGGGGTTCTTCTAGAAAAGAGTTAAGAGGTTTTTATAGATTCAGGCGACTCATTTATTCAAGTGTCAATAGTCTAGAGTGATATGAGATATGAGGCGCTCATAGCCAGGTGCACTCGCTTTTCGGTAAACGATCAGCGGGTTAAGCTACCAAGGGCGCGGTAACCCTATAGATGGGTGACCGCATAGTGGTATTTCATCTGAGCGTCTCCGTGCTTCGGCGGGGCACGTTAAAAGTCGGTCCCGACTGTTAACAGTCGTTAGATCACGACAGAGGCCTAAATATGGGCGATCTTAATAACTCTGTCACCAGGTTGACCAGTAATCAAAAGATAAGAAGAAGAATAGTCTAGAGTATCTGCTTACCTCTTTGTTTCCCTCATTAGTATTAAAAAAAGCTATAAAAATAAAAAATCTAAAGGACAAATTCCACCAAAAAAAATGTCTGCATCAATGTCAATAACACAGGTAACAAAAGACGAGAATATAATTGAAAACATCGCTATCATCTTATTATGTTTACCGTCACTGATTGAGTTTACGTTTGATATCTGATATTGTATTGTACTGTTCCAATTCTACTGCTATATATTTATTTGTGGTTTTTAGGGTTCCGTACTTAAAGGGTAGCAATGAAACCCTATTAAGCCGTCGCTGTCCGTCCTTCTATTATTTTTATTAAAGACTAGTTGTTGCCCGCGGCTGCGCCCGCGTAGATATCGGTTATCGCAATACAATATACTATTACACTATTTATACAAAATACTATTCCAGACTATATTCTATCTCTGTGCCAAATTTCATCCAGATCCGTTCAGTAGTTTTTGCGTGAAAGAGTAACAAACATCCATACATTCTTACAAACTTTCGCGTTTATAATATTAGTAGGATAGCTCCCTCACTAAGAAACAAGCCCTATGTCGCAGAGGACTTTATAAGCATACAATTAACGGACACAAAGTACACCCTAACTCTGGGCAAGCATTTATGGGTCACACAATTTTATGTCCCGCGTGGGGATCGAACCCACAACACGCCGCACAGTGGTAAATGGCGAGGTAACCACTTAAGCCACTGAACCAACCACGCAGTCTAATCAGAGGACTGCATCTCATAATTGTGTATATACAATTGATACTTTTTGTTGCCGCTATAACAACAATTAAAAAACAAATATACGATTCGACTTGAGAACCTACCTACCTGAAATTAGTAGGTTTTTTTTAAGCTTTCCTAAGGCGTTCTCCATATTGAATGCCAAATCTCTCACTCTTCCGTAAGCGCAATGTGCTTCAAAAATGTATATATTAATATTTACATTAAATCAAATTATCTTTTAAATAATATTATATATAATTTAGGCTTTATATTAATAAGTCAGAGAGGTAGGGCACCATACTAGCGAGCAAGCCCGACTGGGGAAGGACCTCCACCTTACAGAAAACCACAGCCAAATGACTACACACAGCGGTGTAGTTGTGTTCCTGTGTGTGAGTACAGGTCTCCAGCGCTCATTTAGGAATGCGTTTTGAAAGATACGTATACCTATCCCAGGGTTACTTCCTTCTTAAAACCCTGGTGTAAAAAAATGGGTTGGCAACACGCAAGTGATACCTCTGGTAATGCAAGCGTCTATAGGCTACGGATACTGCTTAACATCAGGTGGGCCGTATGCTTGTTTGCCACCCAAGTAGTATAAAAAAAAAAAAAAAAAAAAAGTCAAAAATATATATAATCCCCTTTAATTACCTATTAAGAGAGGTAAGGAACCATACCAGCGAGCAAGCCCGACTGTCAATTAAATAATTTATAGGCCCCCCTAAAAACGTGTTTTTTATACTACTTACTTGGTGGCAAACAAGCATACGGCCCACCTGATGTTAAGCAGTAAGTAACCGTAGCCTATGGACGCTTGCAATATCAGAGGTATCATTTGCGTGTTGCCAATCCATTTTTTGACACCAGAGCTTTAACATGGAAGTAACCCTGGTATAGGAGTATAGGAATACGTTTCTTTCAAAACGTATCCCTAACTAAGGACTGGATCCCTGTAAATTTTCGGATAGAACCTTTCACGTTAAATTCCGACTGGCACTTGGCCGGTTTTATATTTATTGTTGTTTTTTTTTCGATCCTATTGGTAGAGATTTATTAGGTACGTTGGGTAAATATTTGCGGTTTAGCGAAGGAATAATGAAAGGAGTGGAGATGTGTGTTGAATAAATTGTACAAATAAATAACAGCGGGGCCATTTGTTTTGTTATAAATCCTAAATAAATACTATTGAAGATTCATACTGTTAATAAAGTTTAAGTTTATTTTGTAGATATTAAATAGTAAATAGATTAAAATGGTTATTACGTTAGATTGTTTGTTTAGAATATTAATAGTTTTCATACGGGAAGGAGGGAGAGAAAAAATAAGAAAGGTAGGGCACCGTACTAACGAGCAAGCCCGACTGCTGAAGGACCTTACAGAAGACCACAGCCAAATAACTACACACAGTGGTGTAGTTGTGTTCCTGTGTGGCAAACAAGCATACGGTTTCTTGATGGTAAGCAGTTATCCTAATCCGATGACGCTTGCTAAACCTGAGACATCAGTTGCGTGCTGCCGACGCAAAGATTTAAAACACTAGGTTTTTGTGATGCATTATACCTCAAATACGTTACTCTACTACCTCGAAAATATTACTTTAATAGGTTTTTAAAGTATTTTTATCGTATTCGAGCAATAATAATGATCAATATAATCACACAAAGAAATATGGTATGAAATAAAGGTATGGTATTGCAAGCGTCCATAGGCTACGGTAACTACTTAATATTGACTGCCTCGGTGGTTCAGTGGCCGCAGCATGCGCCTGCTGTGCACGAGGTTGTGGGTTCGATTCCCACACAGGACAAAACTTTGTGTGACCCACAAGGAATTGTTCTGAGTCTGGGTGTAATTTGTGTCCGTTAATTGTATGTTTGTAAAGTCCCCCGCGACACAGAGCTTGTTCTCTAGTGCGGGAGTTGTCTTTAAA
The DNA here is from genome assembly GCA_947095525.1 of Trisateles emortualis. Taxonomy (NCBI): domain Eukaryota; kingdom Metazoa; phylum Arthropoda; class Insecta; order Lepidoptera; family Erebidae; genus Trisateles; species Trisateles emortualis. The sequence continues at coordinate 16,929,647 of OX352745.1, forward strand.
AAAAAAAAAAAAAAAAAAAAAAAAAAAAAAAAATATTAGGCGGGCCGTATGCTTGCTTGTCGTCCAAGTAGAATTATAAAAAATGCTCATGCTCATGGGTCGTTTATGGGTTAAGATGATGAAAGAACAAGTTAGTTCTATCCATTAGTCATTACTATATTTAATTCTTAACTCTTAGAAGGTAGGAGCTAAATGTTTAAATGGCGGCCATATTGTGCATCTATTCACAGAGCGCTTACTTCTCCTTAGTTATATCACGGTAATATTATCTATACAGTATTCCAACTTCATACAAACGGACGAAGCGCGAGCTATGCCTACGCGCCTCGATCTCGGCATTCGCTCGGCATGTAGACAGTCGCGACTGTGCCGCAGTGACGAACGAACGGTGTGTTGTTTTTTTAACAATAACCGCTCGAATTTTTCACTATAAAAAAGTTCAAGTACATATTTACATAATTTAATATGACGAGTAGGATATATTATGCTGTTTTTGTACCGCGCCGCTGTAGGCATTTATTTCAAAGATACGGCTGAGTTGCAATACTGTATAAATTATTACCGTGGTTATATTTAACATAGTAGTATAATGTTCATAGTAGCTCGAGGCTAGATCCTTTGCAACTGTTCCTTACGGTAACTAAACTTTTGTATAATTGCGAAGTAATTGAAACAGAAAGCGTTCACTTGTGGGAACTTGTATAGACTTACGTACTGTGTAAAAAATACACGTACTGTGATGTAGCGAAGTATTCAGTAAGGTAAATATCCATACGAGTAACTCTGTTTGTTTGTGTAGTTAGTTGGCTGTGGTCTTCTGTAAGATGGAAGTCCTTCCCCAGTTGGGCTTGCTCGCTAGTATGGTGCCCTACCTCTCTTTATAACTATGCTTTAACATCATCCTTACTAATATTATAAATGTAAAACTGTGTAAGTATGGAAAGATGGATGTTTGTTACTCTTTCACGTAAAAACTACTGAACGGATCTGGATGAAATTTGGCACAGAGATAGATTATGGTCTGGAATAACACATAGGCTTTTTTTTTTACAGTGATAACCGACATCTACGCGGGCGGAGCCGCGGGCAACAGCTAGTACATAATATAATAGTTACGTTCTTAATTCCCAACAGAATACTATTTCCACTGTTCAAACTCCGGCGAAACTTTGACACAAATACCCGGCGGCCATATTGCATGGTGACTTTGCTAGGTAGGCATATGAGCGCCACTGCTCAGTTGGTTCAGTGACTTAAGTGTTTACCTCGCCATTTAATACTAAACTGTGTGTTGTGGGTTCGATTCCCACATGGTACAAAAAATTGCAGCGTCCATAGGCTACAGTAACTGCTTAACATCAGGCGGGCCGTATGCTTGTTTGCCAACCAAGTTGTATAAAAAAGACTCCCGTGGGATTAATTCGTGCAAGAGAAACCGCGGGCGAAAGCTAGTAGGTAGTAAATAAAAGCGTATTCGCTGCCACGAATAACATTAATATCTGAATACTTTAACTCAGATTTTATGCTTTTCATATCCCAATATTCATAAGCTCACAATTAGCGGTATCATGCGGTATGTAATCATAAATTTAATCATCGAAATGAATACGAGAGACAAAATATTGTACGAAAATTTTCATCGATTTTAATCAATTATTGTTTAACATCGATATATTATAATCCGAATTTCGGAATTTCGTATTCAGTATCGGTCAACACAACACTGCGGTTTTACAAAGTATAACCACAAAAAGTTTATTAATACCAACTGAAAATAAGTTTGAGCGATATTAAAATTAAATTAAATTTATATCTACATTTATTACGCTGCCATGTTTCTTTACACTGAGGCGATTAATTAAAAAGTAGAGTAAAAGCTTATATTCTCATCATGGTTTGAATCTCGCGAGAACAGGGAGAGGAGGAGGTAACTTGGAACCAGTCAAAGGATTTGCCACGTTACATTTTTTTATTCCAATTTCCTAAGTACGTGCCTCCTAGCAAACAAAGGTTTGTCTGTCTTGATGGTCCAGTGGCCGCAGTATGTGCCTGCTGTGCACACTGTGCACAGGGTTGTGGGTTCGATCCCCACACATGACAAATATTTGTGTGACCCATAAAGAGTTGTTCTGAGTCTGGGTGTAATTTGTATCCGTTAATTGTATGTTTGTAAAGTCCCCCGCGACAGAGAGCTTGTTCTCTAGTGCGGGATTTGTTTCTAAAAAAAAACCATCACTTAATTTAATTAGTGTAATTACCAATGTATCCGTAAATGAGTGCTGAAGACCTGTTCTCACACACAGGGACACAACTTTACCGCTGTGTGTAGTTATTTGGTAAGTATTTACTTTAAAACAACTCTTCTTATCATTAAGATTCCATCTAGTATCCACTGCTTGGAAGTCAAATACCTAGCTCAAACAAGCGAGCCTTTGAGACCACTGAATCGATAACCGTGAACCTTGCCACTAGTTAGGGCACGTCTATAAAGTACGTGGTATCAACATCGTTTGTATCCTCCAAGTTAACTGTAAAACTCTCCGATGTAAATCTCCTCTTATGTAAGACCTAACCAGCTATTACATAGCACGATGCTTTTCCATATTTTTTCAACACACATCACACGAAAATTTGTTTGATTCATAAATTAATATTCTGAATCTAATATGTTCTTCGTCTACATAATTTTAATACTTGAAAACAGCATAAAAGTTATTGGTAGCAGCTTAGAGTCACCAAAACGTTAAGACTTTTTCCACGTCACCATTCTAAGATGATAAAAAATATTCAATTCTCTTGATGGTTAATAATTACATTTTTTTTGTTACGTAGGTAATATTGATATAATAAATGATATTACACTGACTAGTGATCGCCCGGTTGAAGAAATTCAACCGTAATTTCTGTCTGCAGTCCTTCTTCTTTTATAAACTTTAACTATTCTAAATTTCACATTCCTCGGTGCTTGCAATGTGCTTGTAATAATAATTATAATAACATTTTATTTTCAGAATAAATTTCATAGTAGCTTTAAAAAGGGATACAAAGTTTTATTTTCACGTATTAATACATAGAAGAAAATAGCTGTTACAAAACGAACAAAGTACATATTATTTGTGTTGTTACAAAACACGTAGTTTATGGCTGCTGTCTCGTTAGTTTACATAACTTGAGGTAACAAGGTCGGTTAGAGTCGAAACTGATGCGGCTCGACGATAACGGTTACGTGTTTCGACTTTCTACTGACCTCTATAGCGATATAAGGAAAATTGTACACGGTATTATGAATTATTGAGACCTGTCAATTATTGGAAATGTAAAGTTTTTCAAGGTTGGTAATAGCTTTCGTGCTTTCATGGTGTTGACTAAAAAAAACCGTAAAACGATGGCTATCTTGGGCGTACAAATGACTTGTGTGAGCGTATGTGTGGTTTTAGTAGCAAAGTTATTTAGTAATTTACCCTTAGGTGACCACTTTGCCACAAAAACTTTCAGTTGAAGTTACAGATGACGTACGATCATGTTGTAAAATAAGCTCTCTGAGAGTGGTCAGAGGGCCTAGACAAGTGGCATAAACGGTAGTCGAATCGAAAAGTCAAAAAAGCAAATGAATGGGATTTGATGTAAGTTTACGATAAAATGTCGTAAACTTACGTCAAACTCCATACATTTGCTTTTTTGACTTTTCGATTCGACTACTTGTCTAGAGGAGCAGATTTCCTTGCGGATTATTCTCCTGGCCTTACCCTAGTCAGCAAATTAGGTGTAGAAAAAAAATGCTGTGCAGTCTTTGAGGACTACCGATAGAAGTGAAAGCTTTCCTTAATACAGGCTATTTTATAGCCTAGCTAGGTAAGCAGTGTGCCACCCACACTATCGTAGTATTTATGTTTTTGTTTTATTATATTATTATGAATGTTACATATATTATGTCTACTTGTACTACATTGTTGTATTCTATGGATAGATTATTTGCGAAAATAAACTTTATTATTTATTGTTATTATTATTAAGTATCTTGTAAATTGTATCGTCGAGCTATTAAATTATTATTTTTGAATATGGTAAGCGTTCGGTGACAATGATGCGAGTTCCATGATTTTTGTTACCCAAAAAGTTTGAATATGGAAAGCGTTTTTTTCACTCAAAAGTGCTCAACGCGCCTTAAGAAGCTTTTACTTTAAGATGCTGACATTTGAATTTTTTATAAGTTTATCATACATTTGATCATCTATTCTAATGCCAGAAACTAAAAGAAAAGCCCAGAAGAGGTGGACTTAAAAGTACTTCATCATCATCATCATCTCAGCCAAAAGACGTCCACTGCTGGACATAGGCCTCCCCCTAGGTTTTCCACAACTCTCGATCCTGAGCAGTTCTTCAATATCAGTCAAAAACAAGGTCTAAAAGTACTTACATGAAACAAATGAAATAGGAGGTCAAGGTTAGGTCGTATAAGGAAGTCAGAGTAAGGTGGAATGTAGTAACCTTTATTGGTACCACGTGTGCTATAAAGTATAATTGCTTCGGGTCCAATTTGGTCACCAATAGCCTACATAAAAGATTTTTTATAGAGTGTGTTGCGTTGCATTCAACCTGTTAATGACATCTCTGATCTTGGACTCTCCATATATGCTTACCATGGGATCATTATAATATATGTTTCAATGATTGCTAAGTTCGATGATTGTCATTAAGTTATGAATCGTTAGTGTAAGTCGTTTCTTATAAACCTGACAGGTTGTATCCTATGCTATTTTTTTTTCTTTTTTAAAAAGACAACTCCCGCACTAGAGAACAAGCTCTGTGTCGCGGGGGACTTTACAAACATACAATTAACGGACACAAATTACACCCAGACTCAGAATAATTCTTTGCGGGTCACACAAAGTTTTGTCCTGTGTGAGAATCGAACCCACAACCTCGTGCACGGCAGGCGCATACTGCGGCCACTGGACCACCGAGGCAATCAAACATCCTACTAATACTTTGAATGCGAAAGTTTGAATGGATTTTTCAAATCAAATCAATTGTTTGTTACCCAATCACGCTAAAAGCACATAGGACACAATAAAAAACACTTTTTTTTAAAGTACAACTCGCTCACTAGGAAACAAGCACCCGTGTCGCGAGGGACTGTACAAACATACAATTAACGGTCACAAAGACTCGTGACAATCATTTATGGATCACACAAGTTTTTATCACGTGTGAAGATCAAACCAACAACACAAAGCAGTGAGGTATCCACTGAAGCCGTGAAGACTAACTCTTACAACTTTTGAAAGTAAAGCAAAGTAAACGGGTGTTAGCAGTGACCCGTATGACCTTAGAGCAAACAAAGCGCGAATGTAAGAACCCCACGTATATACATAGCGATATGTCAAAAGAACAGAAAGCATTACAATTCCCTGTAGTGTACACCTACCCTTAACCGAGCTAACATAACGGGTCACCGCACATAAAACGGGCGGTGTTCATGTATAATATGTATATACCTACATACATACATTCATACATACATGTATTATTTGGTATATTTGGCTGGGTAGAATTATTTTGCTCCTGTCTTACATATAATAAAAATAAAAGCCTGGAAATATTAAAACAATAAAACAAATCATATTTTGATAAATACCAAAATTACATACATAAATACATACATATCATCACGCCTGTCTCCCAGTGGGGTAGGTATAGACTATGGTATGCCAATTGCATCGAACCAAACTTACTTTATATACCAAAATAATTTTATTAAAATCTATAATTATTAAAACTCGTGACATTAAAACTATGCTGACGCCGACGTAGCATAAAAATAGCCTTTTTTATACAGTGGCAAACAAATACAACCCGGCAGGGGTTTTCCGTAAGAGCAAAAACCGAGCCACCGCGAAAACCGAGCGAAATTTGGCTGTCAGATTGAAAATCGGTATTCCTTAAGAGCAAAAACCGATCCGTTTTGACGTTTAGTCAATAGATTGTGCCGTCACCGAGCAATCACAACTGTCAGTTTGCCATCGCCGTTTCTTAGAGAATCAGCCGGCGGTTATTGGTAGACAGATACAGTAGCCTATGGACGCTAGCAATACCAGAGGGTATCACTTGCGTGTTACAGGATTTTATGATGGAGTATCTCTGGAATAACAAAACGTTTCGTCAAAAACGCATCCCTAAATCAGCAACCTAGAGACCTGTGCTTTGGCTGTCGTCATCTGTAAACTAGAAGTCCTTTCCCAGTCGGGCTTGCTTAATTGTGAGGTGCTTTCTTATAATTTTTTGACCAGAAAATAAAATAAAATGAAAAGAATAAAAAAAAAAAATAATCCTGGCTAATTTTTCACAGCTCTTAATAACTAAACAAACTGTTCTCAATTATTATGTAAGAACCCCAGATTGGGCGAAGGCCAAAAGATGTCTATTTTTCTTTTTTGTGTTGTTAGGTCCCAGTTTTTACCTCGTCTCCCTATCTGTTCAGAACTCTCCCTCTACTTTTTTTCCCTTGTGGGCCTCAGCACATGGTTACTTTTACAGTCTATCTCTGGTCCGTAAGTCCCGCTACTTGACCTTACCTACGAGTTGCCATGATATATGTCGTATTACATTGAGTCTTAGACTAGCAGGGGTATTCCGTAAGAGCAAAAACCGAACCACCGCAAAAACCGAGCAAAATCTGGCTATCAGATTGAAAATCGGTATTCCTTAAGAGCAAAAACCGATCCTTTTTGACGTTTAGTCATTAGATTGTGCCGTCACCGAGCAATCACAACTGTCAGTTTGCGATCACAACTATCAGTTTGCCATTGCTGTTTCTTAGAGAATCAGCTGGTAGGTCAAGAGACATCAGCAAGGTCAGAGTTTGGATAGGTGGTTAGCCAAAATATAATTTATTCATGTCACTGCGGTGGTTATCAATAACTGCAACCTCAGCTCATTTTATTAATATTGCCAGGAGTGTTTTAGGAGAGGTAGTGCACAGCAAATGTATTTGATCTGGTTAGGAAAGTAACTCGACCGCAAATTAATAACTGTAGTGATATGGAAAAGTAGGTCCTGGTAATTAGAGGTCTCCAAATTTACTGACCACTCCCGAGCTAGAAAACAAGCTCTGTGTCGCAGGGGACTTTACAAACATGTTAAATTATCGGATACAAATTACACCCAGACTCAGAACAATTCTTTGTGGGTTACACAAAGTTTTGTCCTGTGTGGGAATCGAACCCACAACACGGGGTTGTGAGTTCGATTCCCACATCGATTCGCACAGCAAGCGCATACCACGGCCACTGCAAGTGCATCAAGGCATGTTTTCAAAAGGAAAGCTTTGCTTCTTCTATTACTGGTACTGCGATGCTGGTATGATAGCTGGCTTTGCCAAAAAGACCATAAATTAAAAAAAAATATACCTTAACTTTCATAACGCAAACAAGTTACATGATCGCTCATTACAGCAGTCATATTTAATGTTGATACTTAGTCACAATTACAACTCTACCGATCGACGCCACAAACTTTTTAATTGCACCAATAAAACCACAGATTGAACCGTGTCATCAAAATTTAACCGGCCACATTCAAAAGTTAGTGTTGCCAGTGGAATAAAACAAAGAAGTCAATTAATATAAAACTGTCGGTTTCCCACTGAACGCGGTCCGACGCGCAATCATGGCGTAGAACGTAGCCTCGTAGCAATTACGCTCTCGTAGCGACCGCGTAGCAAGCTCTACGGGTGCTCGAATAAAATGCTTGTAGAAATTTCTAGATCAGGAGCTTGACAAAAATTATATTTTCTGCAATAAAAGTGAATACTTACTTAGATATTCAGTATCTATATATACTCTAAAATCGAGATATTTTGAGGATGTAGTAAAAATATCTAGTTTCTTTTTTTATGTAAAAATGAACAAGGTAACCTAAAATAAATAAACAGTCCATTACGTCATTCAGTATATTATAAAAATATGAATGATGCAATGAATTGTTTATATTCAACGATCCCTTTTTGAGTGAGAAAATGTGCCTTATACATAATGCCCCGCTTGACATTACGGGTGAACAGTAAATACTTGAATACTTCAATGGCAACGTGGACAAACCTAGCTGAAACTGACCCAAAACTATACCTTTGCCACGACAAAAGGCGTAACTGCAAATCCTTTACTTACATTTGGCAATGAGCAAATAACCAAAAATAAATCAGTGAAACATATTTTTTATATGCATACAGACAAACACAAAAGCTCTTCCATTTTCGAATTCAGCTAAAACAATAGAGTAATTGTAAAATACATTTATTTCATAAGATATATTCGTGTAAATATTTATTAAAATTAAAGTAACCTAACCTAACCTACTTACAAACAATCAGATATTGTATTTAAAGATATTAACCTACGAGTATAAATAAAATATCTGATTGAGGTCGCAGTTCTGAGGAAAGGTGCCCAAAAGACTGGCCACATTTCCACGCTGGATTGCAAGGCTAATACGTTGACTCAAGTAAAGGCTAGCGTTGATATCTCAGTAATTTAAAAAAGCTTTTTCTTTCGCTTATTGCCAAAAGTTATAGATTAAGAGTTATTCCTCATAAAGCTAAAAGGCTCGATACGGTTTAGGAGATTCGTCCTTTTACAACACATATTACAAATCTTTTCAAATTCTAGCTCAAAAGCTCTTCGCCTATAAGTTGAAAACTTAAAAAGCGTTGCGAGCCAAAGAAAATTTTCCTTCCTTAGTATCAAAAGGGTTGAGAATTATTGGCTTATTACGTTACTTGGCGAATACTTGGTGAACTAAACGTAACTTAGATTTATCGGATCATTTGGTATTGAAGTATTGTGAGACGAAATATTTTGAACAAATGTACGTATAAAATATTATGATTGATTTATATTTAACGTTACTTTGCCTCCGTATTTTACCTTTACGTTACTAAAAATGCACATTGATATTATGTAACGGGTATGCTATTTGCAGGCACTTTTATTTAAGGAAACTTTTAATAAATGATTAGTTTTTCCAGGTGAAATTTTGCAAGTATAATAATAAGAAGTGATTTTTTAGACTAAGTACTTTAGTAGCAAACAAGCATACAATGTCTGATTTTAACTGCACGGCTGGTTATCTCGCTATTTATCATTACGCGGCGTGTTTTGGATTCGATCCCCACACGGGACATAAAATTCTGTGATCCGTAAATAGTTGTCCCGAGTCTGGGTATACTTAGTGTCCGGTTTGTAAAGTCTGCCGTGACTTAGGGCTTGTTCCATAGTGCGGGAGTGATCTTTAAGAAAAAAATGGTTCCATTCCATTTTTTATGCTGCTACTTAAAAATATCTTACAGAAAAAATATCCGATCCAGGTATCGAACGGGTTACGTGCGTTTGGTAACGTTCCCGTTTGGCAACGCTATATATACTTGCCTATAGTGGTGTATCGCATGCACCATAGTAGGTTGACTAAATTTTAAGGAATACACATATTTGATCGGCCACAGACATGAACGATGTCAAAGTCTTGAACTTTTCAACATTTTCTATACCTACAAAATTTTAAGCCGAAATATAAAGTATAAAAGCTATACTTACATTTATTAGATTTCATTAAGGGCCCTGTACATTTGAATAAAGGTAATTCACCTCAGCAAATACGACTAATTGAGGGGTGACACCTTCACCGTAACTCTACAATATTACAATTTAAATTTCGTCAAGACAGATTCACAAAGGGCCCTATTTACTACCATTATTTATCAGTCCTTTATGTCATCACTCCGGGGGATTTAAAATAATTTTATGAAGTTCTAAACTTTCTTTTGTGTGTATATTTGAATAATGTAGGTACTTGTTTAAGCTTTTTCTTAAGTGGTTACCTTCCTATTTACCACTGCGCGGAATGTTGTGGATTCAATCCCCACACGGGACAATAATTTGTGTAATTACCACTGCGCGGAATGTTGTGGATTCAATCCCCACACGGGACAATAATTTGTGTAATTACCACTGCGCGGAATGTTGTGGATTCAATCCCCACACGGGACAATAATTTGTGTAATTACCACTGCGCGGAATGTTGTGGATTCAATCCCCACACGGGACAATAATTTGTGTAATTACCACTGCGCGGAATGTTGTGGATTCAATCCCCACACGAGACAAAAATTTATGTAATCCATTTTTTTTAAAGAACAAGCTCTGTGTTGGGTGGGACTTTACAAACATACAATTAACGGACACAAATTACATCCAGACTTAGAAAAAATCTTTGTGGGTCACACAAAGTTTTATCCGAGTGCGGGAATCAAACTCACAACCTCGTGCACAGCAGGCGCATACTGCACCCACTGGACCACCAAGGCATTCTAATGATTTAAATAAATCATGTTTATTATTATTTATTTTTATGAATCATTGAGAATAAAATAAAATGATTTAGATAATTCTGTTAAGTAATTTTTCATTTGTTTCGATTAAAAAATCATACTAAAAAATATGCAATAGCATTACCGCGGCAGTCCCCGAGTGCCACACATATTTTTTAATATTTTTTTTTGTGTTTTTGGTAACAAATATCTTTTTATCTTTTATCTTTAAAACTAGTATAATTATACGAAGAAACCCATGCTTTGACTGTACGCCAACTGTACATAATGCAAACTATCCTGCATAGACTCTCCAACTCGTCTGAAGGTATAAAAAAACGCTCAGTCTCATCCAGAAGAAACTATGCTATATTCGAACCAACCACTGTTAACACTTCCTTTGCACAAAGGTTCTATCCATTTCGAGGAAGTTTGTTGTACTAATTGGTATTTATATCTTTTGTTTCAGATGAGGGGGACGTCGTGGTGTATAGCGCTTTTGGCGCTTTTCGTGACCACGCTGGCTGAAACCACTGAAGGTAAAATAGACATATAAGACGCATATCTAGACAAACAAATTTTATTTTCTATGTGTCTGTTCGTTCCGCATAATCTCTGCAACTGCTAGACCGACAGCGCTAGTCTATCTTTATGATACAGTACATAAAGATAACTAAAGAAAGAAAGAAGAAATGCATTTAATTCCAGATAAAAAAACATACACTGCGGAATACAAAAAATGACTTTTTAATACTTACTTAAAACTAAACAAACAACAAAAAAAAATAAAAAAAAAGATTATATATTTTTCTACTAGAGCTAACTATCTGCTGTTTACATTGGACATACATTTCAGCCAAAAGACGTCCACTGCTGGACATAGGTCTCCGTCAAGGTTTTCCACGTCACTCAGTGCTGAGCTGACCTTGTCCATCGGTTGCCTGCAACCTTTACCAGGTCGTCAGTCCACCTTGCCAACGGCCTGCCCACGAAAAAACTCACAAACTTTACCTCTTTATAATTTAGTATAGATGTAGGATTTTCTTACAATGTTTTGAGAGTATTAACTTTATTAAATTATCTAGACAGTTCGTTAAATAAATTTAATTTATTAACTTAATCAACGTTTAACAGTTCACAGCTCATTCACAATTAATTTTAACCGCGAAATTACAATAATATTACGTATTTAAAACGAATATCAAAAGGGAACGCTTGTTATATACATAACGTATCCACACAGTGACCCGATATTTCCGAATTTTCATTTTAGCGTGTGTGAAGTGATTCAGAATAGCTTTCGCGCCATTGCATTATTAAACGGGACAGGAGCGTGCCACCAGAAATAATTTGCGAATACCAATTCAAATATGCCTATTTATTGCCTTTTTAATCCTCATTATTCTAGAGGGGCTTGTAGATTTGGCTTCTAGCATGGTTGTCGCGGTTAGTCCATAGATGGTTAACCATTTTTTAGAAACAGACCAAGACCCTTCCGTGCCTTGGAAGCACGTAAAGCCTTAAAAGTCTCAACCTCAGAAGACTTTTAAAAGTATTCTTAAAAGTCTTCTGAGGTAAAAGGCAAATGTTTTTCTAATACTCAGTAACGTAGTAACATTAAGTTAAACTCTAACTCAAAATTCATTTAGGTTACAAAATAACATTTAACGAATAAGCCAGAAAGATGATGTCAGCAAAGTTTTCCCATAGCTAGTTCGCTGACGCTAGTACGGCTAGTTAGTGCTATGAGGTCTTGATCTTCGCAATTATAAGATACGATTTATTTTTCTAATTAATATTATAAATGCGAAAGTGTAGATGGATCAATTTTTGTACCTCAATTACGCCATCATTGCTGAACAAGTCTGGAAAATTTGATGTAGAGTCTTTATACCGGAAAAATTACAATCCTCGAGTAATAGATTTGTTTTTATTTTGCATTTAGAATCGCGGGAAACAGCTAGTAATAATATTAAGTGAAATCGTCCATATATCACGAAACTCCATTAAAATGACAGAGGCTGTGCTTGACGTATGCACAGCACAGGCCCAGCGTCTCTCGTTTACGTGTGGTCAGACGTGCGTGACAATCACGAGCGACGCGGCGACATTCGTACGCGACAACTCTACGACACGATTCTGCCACACAACAAATATTTGCGCGCCAATGACCACACAAAGCCGGGACACTGCTTTAGAATTAGAATTCAAAAAACAGAAAATATTTTTTTTATGAAATCTAAATTCAAATATTTTTCTTTTTTATAATATGACATTTGAATTTGACGATCGCATGACCACTGGCTGGATGTATACTAATAAAACTCTACCTACTTTGTGACCGAGATGAGTAGTTTTATATTTGGACTAATCGAGACGTAGGTAAGAAGTATTCCATATTGGGCACCCGTTTTAATGGCACCTGAGTGATAGCACCTAAGGTATTCCATATTGGACACCTACCGATATTTTTCGCAGGTGCCATTAGTGGAACATATGGTTGAGTGGTGCCCAGTGTGAATTTCCTTAGGTGCCATTAAAACGGGTGCCCAATATGGAATACTTCGTAGGTAAGGTATACATATATAATATACATGCTTAGGAATACCTGGGGCATCACTCGTTACCAATTTAAAACTTTTAACACCAGAGTTTTGCGTTATGGGTAACACTGGTATAGGAAAACGTTTCTTTAGAAAAAATCACAAGTTCTCAACTCTAGGTGTGTTATTTGGCTGTGGGTTTATGTAAAGCTAAAGTTTGTTCCCAGTCGGGCTGGCACACTTATATTGCTAAGACCATCTAAATGAGTTCTTTTAAATTTATTGTATCAAAATAATGGACACAAAAGGTTTTCATACGACTGCCTTGGTAGTCTAGTGGCCGCAATATGCGCCTGCTGTGCACGAGGTTGTGGGTTCGATTCCCCACACAGGACAAATCTTTGTGTGACCCGCAAAGAGTTGTTTTGAGTCTAGGTGTAATTTGTGTCCGTTAAGCGTATGTTTGTAAAGTCCCCCGCGACACAGAGCTTGTTCTCTAGTGCGGGAGTTGTCTTTTTAAAGAAAAAGGTAAAAGGTATACCTTTTTGTTACAAGACGTTTCGGTCGAATTGCATCGACCGTGGTCACGGGTTGACTGGTGCGGGTGAGTGGTGCAATAATACATCTAAATAAGCACTGGATACACAGAAACACGACTACATCGCCATTTTTGACTGTAGTCCGCCAAAATGTTCTTAATCTTTTGATATTTATTTGTATTATAAAGCACCTAAGTAAGTTCTTGTAAGAATCTTGATACCTTGCCAACTTCTAAAAGCAATATTACCTACATAATTTATTTGGTTGACTGCTAACTCGTATAAATAAAATACGGATCAAATATCGGGCAAATGAACACGATATTGGTCAGAAAGAATATCGCGCGTGGTTAGATATGTTACCAGAGTTTTGTTTAGGGTGACCAGGCATCACGAATTACAAGAGATGTCCCGATTATATACACGTCCCAAATTATGTATGATTAGCCCCTCTAGACAAGTGGAATAAACTGTAGTAAAATAGAATAGAAAAATAAAACAATGAATGGGATTTGACAAAAGTTTTCTACATGTCGTAAAGTAATGTCAAATCCCATACAAATGTACAAGAGAGGTAGGGCACCGTACTAGCGAGCAAACCCAACTGGGGAAGGACCTCCACCTTACAGAAGACCACAGCCAAATAACTACACTTAGCGGTGTAGTTGTGTTCCTGTGTATGAGTACAGGTCTCCAGTGCTCATTTAGGGATGCGTTTTTAAAGGAATATATTCCTATCGCTGGGATTCACACCCATTTTTACACCATGGCTTTAAGATGAGAGTACCTATCTTAAAACCCTGGTGTAAAAAATGGGTTGGCAACACGCAGATCTGGATTAAATTTGGCTATGCCAAATTTATTATAGATAGATTATATATAGATAGATTATAGTCTAGAATAACACATAAAAAAATCTCTGTTCCCGAGGGAATGTACGCGCGGGCGAAGCCGCGGACGGAAGCTAGTAATTCAATAAAACTAAAACTGAGTAGAAAAGTCTTTCATAATTCCGATTAACAATATTATAAAAAAGTTTTGTCCCAAAAACTCACACATTGCTCATGGCGACACTAAGTCTGTATGGTAAGCTGAAAACAAAGCTTACTCGCCCATCAGGATTGCTTTGATATCAAGAGATTGATTACATTGAAACATAATTCAAAAGATTGAGATCTACGAACCAATGTTACGTAACTAATTTTCTTGAGAAATCACATAGTGCTCCCTTTCATCACATGATTACAAAAGAGGAATAGATTCTCTTCAGTGTATTATAGAAAAAAAACATCGGCAGGGGTATTCCGTATAAGCAAAAAACGAGCCACCGCGAAAACCGAGCAAAATCTGGCTGTCAGATTGAAAATCGGTATTCCGTAAGAGCAAAAACCGAGCTTTTTTGACGTTTAGTCAATAGATTGTGCTGATTGTTCACCGAGAAATCACAACTGTCAATTCGTGATCACTCAACTCAAATCAACTATCAGTTTGCCATCACTGTTTCTTAGAGAATCAGCCGGCGGATATATAACAAAAACGTTTTTTTTATACTACTAAAGTGGTAAACAATGCCACAAGGCCGTGATGGTAAGCAATTACCGTATGGTAACAATACCAGGGGTAACACTTGCATATTGCTGAACAAAAAATTAACATCAGGGTTTTGTGATGGATTATCCCTGGAGTAGCAAAACGTATATTTTACCACACAACTTCACCGTTGTAGTGTAGTTATTTGGTTTTGATCTTGTGTAAGGACCTCCACGCTTTCCACAATCGGACTTGCTCACTTTTATGCTTTATCTCACTTGTCTGTCTGTCTGTTGCCTTTCCACGGCTAAACCCTTGAACAGATCTAATAAAATTTAACAAAGAGATAGACAGTATACTGAGGGACATCATAAGGTACTTTTCATCGCGGTAACCGACATCTACTAGGGTGAAGCCGCGGGCAACATCTAGCGAGATTTTAAAACAATTTAGTTTTTTTATGCTGCCTTATAAAATTCTCTTCCATCTATAAAACAGGTTATATTTTCATCAAAACAAGTTTAACCACAAAAATACGAAAAGTACCTGCACACGTGAATTTTCAATTTATTTTTTGTCATACGAGGGTAAACTGCACTCGTTTCACTGTTTTTCAACTGTACCCTTGGGGCCTAGTTATATATGACAGTCTCTCCACGAAGGTATTTGCGTATAACACTTTCCATTTAAATTGTAATGCATTGGTATGTAGGTATACACTTTGTCTAAGTTTCTTGCTAGTTCCTCTCATGACTCCACTTCATGAGAGGAACTAGCTAACTAACTGGCTTATTTGTGCTGGTGCTGCTGCTGCAACCGCGGAGACTCTGTGTCTGTGAGACATTATGTGTTTGAGCCGTTTGGAGTCGAAACGCTTGGGCCGTGGGGTGCAAGTGCTCGCGGTGTTTTTAAAGATCTGTCGAAGCGATTAATCGAGGCTTCACGTGACCAGAGGGCTGGCTTATATTTGGCTCAAAGAATAAGCATTGCCATTCAACGTGGCAATGCTGCCAGTCTTCTGGGCACGTTTCCAGTAGACGTCGATGCGGAGAAATTTTTTATGACGCCTTTTAAGCAGTCCCTCCCCTTTTTCGTGTATTTTCTGTATACTTATATATTTTTTTCCTTTTTTAATAAGTGTAAATATATTATAGTATGAAATGTAAATTACTTATTTCATAATTTATGACCTTCATAAGTGTTACTTTGTAACGTAAATGAATTTTATGTTTTTTTTATACTACTTGGGTGTCAAACAAGCATACTGCCCACCTGATGTTAAGTAGTTACCGTAGACTATAGGGCTGGACGCTTGCATTACTAAAGTATCACTTGCGTGTTGCCAACCCATTGTTTTCACCAGGGCGTTAACAAATTACCAACAATAGGTCACCCCACTAAGCTACTTGCTGAAGCATAAAAAACTCATGCCACAGCGCTGGTTTTCAGTGGAATGGAAATCTAACCGAAGTTCTGGAGATAAATTGCTACGAGACTAACAAACAGATCAACCACTGCGTTACCGAGATAATGGAAGTTTTATAAAACGAATAATGTAACAAAAATACCAAAGAGAACTTTATAAATACAGTACCTAACACTAACAGTTATATTAAACCAACTTAGGTCTTAACTCAATATCCAAGCGACCAAGTGCAAACATGAAATTCGTCCGCCAGAGGGCGTGTTTGTCGCCAGATAAAGGCTTAAGCGCTAAACTAGTTGGCAATTCTAAACAAAGCCACTTTTGTTTACTTATCAAAGGAGAAAATTAAATGATAGTATGTTTTGTAATGTTCAATTATTTATTTAAGAAGATGGATGTAGGTATTATATAGTCTGTTTAACATAGCATGACGTGTGACATTTGAAGATAAATATAAGTGAAAATGAAAGATAATTAAATTAAAACCTATCGATTAAATACTCTAGGCTCAATTAGCCCATTGGTTAGAGATTGATTCTATCATTTTCTTTCATCCTAATCGAAATAAATGTATTATTTATTTTAGACGTTTTTATACGTTAAAGAGAGGTACGGCACCATACTAGCGAGCAAGCCCGACTGGGGAAGGACCTCCGCCTTACTAAAGAACTCAGCCAAATTACTACACAGTGGTATAGTTGTGTTCCTGTGTGTGAGTACAGGTCTCCAGTGCTCATTTAGAGATGCGTTTTAAAAGAAACGTCTTTCTATCCCAGGGATGCCCTCTCTGGGGCCCTAGTAAAGAAATATGGTCGGCAACACGCAAGTGATACCTCAGCCACCTCACCTCACCAGTGGCAAGCGTGCATAGGCTACGGTAACTGCTTAACATCAGGCGGGCCGTATGCTTGTTTGCCTTCCAAGTAGTATAAAAAAACGTACTCGGTGGCCATTTTGTTTTATACGAAGTTAAATAGTAAAATTGATATTTTTTATTTTTCTTATTTAAAAAAAACAACTGCCTCTCTTTGATACTTTGTGTCCGATTATGGGATAACGATTTATGATTATAATGATGATTATTATTATTAGACTAGCTGTTGCCCACGGCTCCACCCGCGTGGATGTCGGTTATCGCTGTAAAAAGTAGCCTATGTGTTATTCCAGACCATATACCATCTATCTTTGTGCCAAATTTTGTCGAGATCCGTTAAGTAGTTTTTACGTGAAAGAGTAACAAACATCCACCCATCCATACTTACAAATTTTCGCGTTTATAATATTAGTAGGATTATTTTTATATTACCAAGGTGGCAAACAAGGATACGGCCCGCCTGATGCTAAGCAGTTACCGTAGCCTATAAACGCTTGAAACACCAGCCCCTCTAGACAACTGGCATAAACAGTGGTCGAATCGAAAAGTCAAAAAAGCAACTATATGGGATTTGACGTAAGTTTATGACATTATTTCGTAAACTTATGTCAAATCCCATATATTTGTTATTTTGACTTTTTGATTCGACTACCGTTTATGCCACTTGTCCAGAGGGTCTGGGGTATCACTCGCGCGTTGCCCATCGTCCTCCCTCCCTCGCCCTGTACGCGGTTGGACGTGCTCTGTACTTAATTACGATTTTAAAATATATAATGTCTCAAAAAGTGCTTGAAAACATCATACGCGAGTTGCAAAAAACAGTGTCTGCGCTTGTGGTTAAAGTTGGCGCACTAGAAGATAAAATAAGTGAGCAAAATGCAATTATTCTGCAATTATCACCAGTGTCATCTAATACACCAATTGATACATCTTCGATATCCACCCTCACTATCGAAAAAACGGACGGACCGCTGCAGCGCTTACCAAGGCAGGCCCGTCTAAAGGCCACAGAAATGTTAAGCGCTAACGCAACGAAAAAACAGAAGTCGTCACGCAATAACGTTAGCAATGAAAGTTCGCTTGTGATTAGCGAAAATGTTTCAAAAGCACACGAAGAGATCGTTGGCGTACAAGAGGCCACGAAAACATTTAAAGCGATTCCCGCTACCCCTTCTAACGAGTTGGATCAACATTTAGATAAGAACTGTATTCCCGAGGAAGAAATAGGAATCGAAAAGGATGAAACTACGACCAAAAATTATCGCTCTCGCCGCTCTGTAATAAGAGCGACTGGTGAAGCTGATACTGAGCTAATGACGGTTGAACATATTAAATATGTTCATGCCTGGAATTTCCACCAACATGTGACAGCAGATAAACTAACAGCGTATCTAAAGAAAAAACAACCCAATGTGGAATTTAAAATTCGAAAGCCCGACCCCAGTCACGACAGCCACAACTGCTTTATCATAGGTACTTCCGAAAAGCACTATCAGTTTCTAATTTCTCCCGACAACTGGCCTACGGGGACGTCACTACAGCAGTGGTTTACTGCTAAGCGTCGGCGAGATCAAACGCATAATAATTTTTTTCGATCCCAAACAAAACCACAAACAGAAGAGTGCTGAGGTACTAATATTTTACCAAAACGTAAGGGGACTAAAAAGTAGAACCGTAGAATTTAAAACTGCGCTCAGCGATTTTTATGGCCATACACTGGCACTTACCGAAACAAAACTAAACGACGGCATCTATGATTCGGAATTGTTTACACAAAACTACACCGTAATCCGCCGCGACCGACCGGGAGGCAGAGGAGGCGGAGTTTTGCTAGCCGTCCGTCATCCCTACCAGCTGCGTCCTATTCAGTGTCAATGTTCGCCAGACGACGAAATAGTCATCGGTCATATCAGTGCCGGGAAATATCGCTTTATTTGTTGTGTAACTTATCTTCCACCAAAAATACCTGATTCGAGATATTACTCCGTTTTTAATTGTATAGAAACATTAATCACCCAATTTAAAATTCCCGTGCTAGTGATTGGAGACTTTAATTTATATTCAGCATCACAATCTGTGCGGAATTATTACAAAGTGTTGTTAAAAATGTGTAATTTAGCTCAACATAATACTGTTGTCAATGGCATGGGCCGTGTTTTGGACTTAGTGATTACTCAGAAGGATTTAATGCCACAGTGTAATGTATCGGAGTCTGAGGTAAGTCTTGTTGAGTCTGAAGTTCACCACCTACCACTTAACATCACCATAAACATCAATAGATTCCATTTGCATACATGTTCGGGTCCCTACTCTAAGCAAAATAATTCACAGACCACCCGTAACTTTCGTAAAGTTAATTATTATGAGTTATACTCACGATTGTTACACACCGATTGGTCACCGGTATTAAGTTGTTTAGATACTAATGACGCTGTAGCTCACCTTTATGACATACTGAATAACATTTTTGATGAAATTGTTCCTAATAGAAAAGAACCTAAAAAATATAATAACTATCCAGATTGGTATACCTCCGAAATAATTTATTATTTACATTTAAAATCTTATTACCATAAACTATACAAAAAAACTAATAACGAATTATATTATGCATTTTTTACTTATTTTCGTAAACAATCTAAATTATTACTCGAGACAGAAACAAAATCACGTGCCAGTATGATCGAAAACAACATATTGCAAAATCCCAATAGTTTTTGGAATTATGTAAAACAAAATAGAAAATCTAATGAACCATCATCATTTGGCATGTCTACACCACAGCAAGTGGTTGATGCGTTCGCTTCATTCTTTGAAAACGTATTTTTACCTAACGTACCTACACTGGATCCGCACGCGACGCTGGCTGCCGCCATGACATCTCCCCCCTCCAACCTCGCCCCCGACGTCCACGTTAGAGTGGACTGTATACAAAAAAGCGATGTGGGTAGCGCGTTAAGGAAACTTAGACCAAAACTCACAGCAGGTCCTGACGGTGTGCCTCAAATAATAGTTCGTGACTGTTATAAAGTGTTTGTTGATCCATTATGGCACATTTTTAACTTATCCCTTAAGCAACAGATTTACCCAGCCGTGTGGAAAACCACCAAAGTCCTCCCGATACATAAAACAGGACCTAAATCAGATATAAAAAACTACCGCGCTGTTGCAGTTCTATCAGTATTTGGTAAAGTTATGGAATCCACGTTATATAAATTAATATACAATCAATTACGCGGATGGTTCTGTGACCAGCAACATGGTTTTTTACCAGGACGCTCAACCACAAGCAACTTAATTAATATCTCAACATTGCTTTCACGTGAAATTGACGAAAAGAGACAGGTAGACGTAGCCTATTTTGACTTTCAGAAAGCTTTTGATCAAGTCGAAAACGATAGGTTATTATACAAAATGGCAACTATAGGTTTCTCAAAAAATCTTATACACTTTTTTTCAGACTACCTAAGAAACCGTAAACAATATGTCTTATTCCAAAATTACAAATCTAACGAATATATAGTCAACTCAGGCATAGGTCAAGGTAGTTGTCTGGGTCCATTATTGTTTCTAATACTTATAAATGACCTGCCTTCTAAGATCAAAAATAGTACATGCCTAATGTTTGCAGATGATGTAAAACTAGCCCTCCCAATAAGTACACAATCCGATTGCGTTCTGTTACAGGACGACATTAATAATGTAATAAACTGGAGCTGCGAGAATAGTTTACATCTAAATATCAATAAATGTGTCGTCATGTCATATAGTCGCGCACTTTCTCCTATTTGCAAGGATTATACAATCGATAACACCATCATAAAACGAGTGGCTTTAGTCAAAGATTTGGGCACATGGTATAATACTCATTTAAGTTTTCACGACCATATTACAAAAACATGTGATAAAGCGCGTAAGAGTTTAGGGTTTGTTCTCAGACAGTCTAGGTCCTTTAAAAACCGTTCAACATTATGTATACTATATAATGCCTACGTTCGTACCACACTCGAAACAAATTCTATCATATGGAACCCTTTCCAAACACAAGATATACAAAATGTCGAAAAAGTTCAAAAGTTATTTATTAGATATTTATTTAAACGTCTATATTATTACTATCCATATTTATATCCAACATTGTATATCGTGGGGATGGTGGATTATCAAATGTTAGCAGTACGACGTAATGTTACCCTTGTTAAATATTTATTTTGTTTAATACGGGGTTATATTTACAACTCGATGCTGTTGGCGCAGGTACACTTTCGTGTACCACAACACGGCACGTACACTGTGTGTATGCGACGACAGCATCAGCTATTAGAAGTGCCATCCTGTCGGAGCAATCTGGCGTTGTATGCACCCCTACCGCGCGCGCTCCGTCTTATCAATGACATTCTACATGACTCAACATTAGACTTATTCTCATGCACTGAACACACATTTCTATCCACCGCAGGGCGTCACATTGAGGCAACGACCATTGGTAGCAGTATACAATAATTGTTACCTTTGACTATTCATTAATACTTTATGATAATAGCTACCTACTAATACATATTTATATTTTTAATCTTTCACACCTTGATCATTCAATTTCATAACAATTAATTAATTTTATTACTAATATTATGTTTAGGTTAATTCAATAAATTATTTTTAAATCTTTAATTAAATTGTAACTGTAATTAATTTTATCCAATATTGTAATAATTTTACCACTTATTGTGCATGGTTTTCACTGTTAGCAATAAGATATCTGTGTTATAAATAAATAAATAAAATCGTTGTTATCAACTTGTTCTTATGAATTATGATTCTAAATAGAATTGTAATGATGGTGATTAATAAATGATTAAATTACCAGCACGAATGTACCTAAACTCCTTCTAGTTCAGTCATTTATGTAAGCCATTTTTTTGCACAAATCACCTCTACCTATCCCTTTTGTAAAAAAGGCGTGGTGTCCGGTGAATTAATTATATAGATCAATCAAACACCAACTAAATAATATAAATATTAGTTTACTTTTTTTTACGACTAATTGACTCTTTGCGTGACCAGAGGGCTGGCTTGTAACTCGCTAAGGGAATCAGCATTGCCATTCAACGTGGCAATGCCGCTAGCTTTTTGGGCACGTTTCCAGTTGACAGCTAAATGATTTTATTATGCTCAAATCAGTCTTTTTTTCTAAAATTCTGTTTTTTATATTACTTTGGTGGCTAACCACCATACGGCTCGCCTGATTTTAAGCAGTTACCGTAGCCTATGGACGCTTGCAATACTAGAGGTATTACTTGCGTGTTACCAACCCATTTTTTACACCAAGGCTTTAAGATGGGAGTATCCCTGGGATAGGATTATGTTCATTTCAAAACGCATCCCTAAATGACCGCTGGAGACCTGTAATCACACACAGGAACACAACTACACCACTGTGTGTAGTTATTTAGCTGTGGTCTTCTGTAAGGTGGATGTCCATCCCTGGTCGGGCTTGCTCACTAGTATCGTGCCCTACCTCTCTCTCTCTTTGTTTGTTTTATTTAGAGATATTATAGATTTCGTTGAATAATTTTAAATAAAATGTTATTTAAGTTGTATGGAATTTTCTAATAAATCTCTTTATTAGAAAATTCCAAACAACTTAAGTAACATTTTATTTTAAATCGTGATTAAAATTAATTGCCCTTTGTCTGATACACAAATATAAACACAACACGTACGACCTTTTATAAAAACTAATACAAAACAAACAAGTTGAGTGCCAAAAGTTTATATTTATAAATTTGTATTAGCATTGGGTTATACGCCATTTTGTTTTCTTTATTGATAATTAAAAAGTGAGGTAGATCACTATACTAGCGAGCAAGCCTGACTAGGAAAGGACCTCCACTACAGAAGACCACAGCCAAATAACTTCACACAGCGGTGTAGATGTGTTCCTGTGTGTGAGTACAGGTCTCCAGCGCTCATTTAAAGATGCGTTTTGAAAGAAACGTTTTTTATTATTTCAAGGATATTCTATCCAAATAAAGCCCTAGTGTAAAAAAATGCATAAGATACCTCTGGTATTGCAAGCGTCCATAGGCTACGGTAACTCCTTAAGGCGACACTAAATGTCAGTGACCGTGAGCTGGGGAGTGGGGAGGAGCTCATGTCATTCCCCGCGACCGCGAGAACGACGCGGGACGATCAAGTTTATTCGAATAATAAATCCACTTTCGTTTACAATACGAATAAAAACCGTATATCAAAAGATTGGCCATTCAATTATCTTATAAATTATGAAAGTTTCATAAAAATACACCTAATGGTTTTTGTCTGATTATCGCATTTTGCCAGTTTTAGACATAGCTTTAAAAATAAATTACACAATGATTTACATACAAAAAATAGATATTCGTATATCAAATTATTAAAGAAATAGTCTATTTTAACATCTTTATTTTTCAAAACTTACGGACTAGCGGTTTATATGTGATCTTGGATTTGAAATCATCAAAAATCGTATATCTTAAGGTCCCTCTTTCAAAAATTATGAAAAAGACGTAAGTGAAACCATTTTTTGTTGCCATTATAGACAAATGACTGCCAAAAAATACAGTATTAATCTACAAGATGTGTTTCATAATATGGTTTTGTCATAAGTTATATATTAATTCTAAATAATTTGTAAAAAAATCATCGAATCAGCGCCAAATTATTAAGATATTTTGATGACTTCAATTTTTATCAAATAATACGAAAAAAAAATAATATTTAAAGAAAACATATACCTATAATTTGGTTATTTTATATTTAGAATAAGTAAAAATTTTAATTTATTATATATTAAAAAGACGTCCATTCCAAGAGTACATCTGTTTGTATCGCGCTCACCTAGAGAATTAGGTCGTGTTTGCTTCGAACAAATGCTCAAGGTCGTTAGCGATATCACAAGCCTTAACATCGGGCCGTATGCTTGTTTGCCAAATAGTATAAAGAAAACATTACAAACATAATCACTACATTATCGTTACACTTCCCTCAGTAATACAAACCAGTCGATTAATAGCTACAGTATTCAATTATATGTCCATTGAACGTGCGGCTTAATCAGAACGAACGCGATTTGCCATCCACTGGCTACTTGTCTATTAATTCATCTGTATTCGGGATGTTCATTGTGCTTTTACGGGGTTTTTACTGTTAATTATTTAGTAAGTGTATGTACCCTGTTATATGTATACAGGCCACCTACTTTGTTCTATAAGAATTATCTAATGTTCAATAATATACCACTTGGTCTATAAGGAGGGGTAAAGGGGCTTACCGGCACTGGTCCGACAGATAACACAATGTTTAATTGACACAATATTTATTTCTATATCATCATCATCTCAGCCAAAAGACGTCCACTGCTGGACATAGGCCTCCCCCAAGGTTTTCCACAACTCTCGATCCTGAGCAGACCTTGTCCATCGGTTGCCCGCAACCTTTACCAGGTCGTCGGTCCACCTTGTTGGATCCCCATCATGATCCGCACATCCGCACGATCTACTCTAATAGCCTAGTACTCTGTCGGGCCAATGCACAGCAACTGGCCGACGCTCGTCTCACATACCTCCCGCTTACACACACGTTAGTCACACACACATACATGTCCCTACATAAGTAACAAAATATTTGTGGTATTGCTATCAGTAAGCCTGACTGGGGAAGGACCTTCACCTTACAGAAGACCACAGCCAAATAATTACAAACAGCGGTGTAGTTGTGCCTCTGAGTGAGTGTACTCACTCTCGGTCTCCAGCGCTCATTTAGGGATGGGTTTTGAAAGAAACGTATTCCTATCCCAGGCAACACACAAATGATAATTCTGGTATTGCAAGCGCCGATAGGCTACGGTAACTGCTTAATACCAGTTTATTATTATGCTTGTTTGCCACCTAAGTAGTATAAACAAAACCTGTAAATGACTTTGATTTACATATAACCTAAATTTATAAATACAATTGATTTAGCTGCTAAATATAAATCAAGTCAAAGTCAAACTCATTCATCCATTTAAATCAAATGCATGGTACTTATGAACGTCATAAAAACAAATGCCAGCATTGTCAAGAAACTTGGGCCACTCTTTTTAATTGCCAGAGTATAACATTTACATGGCATGAGTAACAATATTTGTGCTAACAAAATGGGATGTTAACCAATATACCATACAAAATGAAATGTAGGTAAATAAAGAGTATATTAATTAAACAACAATTTATGATGAATGAAACAAAATAAAAAAGGGAATTTAGCTTCCCACTCTATGGTAATACGGGATCGTCTCTTTATGTAAGATAATTTTATATATCTCAAACCCTCAGGGGATACGCGTCTTTTTGGCAATTTTCATCTAGTCATACATCGAATCACACATGAAGCCTTTATCTCCTACTATATGGTAAGCATTCCGTGTGGTGACGGATTAAGAATACAAATATCACCACCCCATTCCATCCCGTGGGTGTCGTAAGAGTCGACTAAGGGAGTAAGTCAGGCAGACAATATCTACTGCAAGAGAGGGAAAACTCGAAACAAAACCCTATACCAACCCGTCTGGCCAGCGTGGTATAGTAGGCTAATATCCCTCCAAATTAATGGAGGAGACCCGTGCCCAGCAGTGGGACGTTTATGGGTTGAGATGTGTGATATGGTAAGCAGTAAGGCTGTAGCCATAATGGTGGTAATGTTCATAAGTGGCGGTAACCACTTACCACCAAGTGATAATAATGTACTAATTATATCTGCAATGATATCAGTGCGTCGAGTCACAACTAGTAATTGAAAATCTATACTTAATATTATAAAGCTGAAGAGTTTGTTTGGTTGAACGCGCTAATCTCAGAAAGTATTGGTTCAATCAGAAAAATATTTTTTTGTTGAATAGTGCATTTATCCAGGAAGGCTAATAGGCTATATAACATCACGCTATGATCAATAGGAGCGGAGCAGTAGTGAGATATGTTGCAAAATCAGGGAAAATATTCCAAATTACCACGCGGGCGACCCCTAGTTTTATTATATAGACTCAAGTCTTTGTAAGCTGAGAGCTCTAAATTACTTTCTTAGTAGTAAGGATTGGATTTGACTTTCCGTGTGGTGACGGATTAAGAATACAAATGTCACCATCCCATTCATCCCGAGGGTGCCGTAAGAGTCGACTAAGGGAGTAAGTGTTATCCACCACAAGAGAGGGAAAACTCGAAACAAAACCCTATACCAACCCGTCTGGGCAGCGTGGTATAGTAGGCTAATATCCCTCTAAATGTTTGGAGGAGACCCGTGCCCAGCAGTGGGACATTTATGGGTTGAGATGTATAAGGATTGGCAAATGTAAAGGTTACTGAACTACACTAAAAAAGTCACTTAAAATATACTACAGTAGGTATACTATAATGAAGTGTAGGTAGGTGAAAGTGAGTAAGGAATTTTAATATTTAAATTTATAAAATTCTCATGTCACAGTGTTTGAAACCAAATTCCTCCGAAACGGCAAAACCTATTTTTATGATTTAAATTTACTGGAAATAAAAAGGCTTTTTATTTTATTTATTTTATAAGTAAATATCTAACAGTTAGTAAATAGTACCTACCCTTCACAAGCATAGCTTTCCTTACCATCACGCGAATTTCTCTCAAATATACAACGGTAGAACAGATAGCTAACTCTATTTAACTCGACTACGAAACTCCTCTGTTTGTACTGGTAGCCGCAGTCCGATATTATCTGGGAACAAACGGACTACCATCGGTCCGGCCATCTCTTTACGTCGCTCATTATAAGTAATGACACAGCTACGGTACGGCAATTTAAGTTTTAATCTATATAAATAAAAAAAATGTAAATGCGAATGTAATTATGTTTGTTTGTTAGTTTGATTGTTAAATTTTCACGACTAAACGGCTGAATGAAATTTTGTAAGGTAATAGATAGTTTTTTGGGGAAAGACAAATGTATGGTACTTTTTACTTCGATAACGGATGTATAGACGAGTGATGCCGCTATGTTTGATAAGTCTTTTAAATTAAAATTCATAATACAATTTTTATTGAGCAGTAGCGGCGCACTTCAGCTTCGCATGGATCGATTTATTAAGGATACATAGAATAGACGAAACGTGGGCAGGCCTCCAACAAGGTGGACCGACGACCTAGTAAAGGTTGCGGGCAACCGATGGACAGAGTCGGCTCAGGATCGAGAGTTTTGGAAAACCTTGGGGGAGGCCTATGACCAGCAGTGGACGTCTTTTGGCTGAGATGATGATGATGATGATGACATAGAAATCCTCATTGTCTTGGAAAATAAAATATAATAAGTACTCTTTGATTCTCCACAATATTTATTTATAGTAATGTTCGTTGCTGGAGTTTTAATCGCAGTATTTAATTTATTTTTAAAAATAAATTAGGTATCAAGTTATCAAAAATGACAACAATTACTAGTTCCTCTGCTTATACTCCCTATTGTACAAAATAAATCGATTAACGTGCAGCCTCTATGTAATTATCGTCTCAATTTACGTCAAGACTAAACAAAAGAGACGGCCGAAATTTGGTGCACCCACCCCACTGGCTAGGGCCCCGTAGTGTTTGTGTCTACTCTTTTGATCCTGTACGCTGTGTGCCGGCTACTGGCGTACTCTCCCTAAATTAATTCGGTTAAAGGCATGAGCTTTGATATACTATTGATCTCGTTCTCTTAGGTGAATTAAACGAGGTTTTGTTGTAGAGTAATGTACTTTTTTTATACTACCAAAGTGACAAACAAGCATACGGCCCGCCTGATGATAAGCAGTTACCGTAGCCTATGGATGTTTGCAATACCAGGGGTGTCACGCGTTGCCGACCCTTTAAAAACTTTATAATTCCTTTCTTGAAGAACCCCATGCTATAGTCTTTTGGGAAAACCTCGGGGAAAACCAGGGAGCTCATTCCACAGCCTAATCGTACGTGGTAAGAAATTCCTCTGGAATCTTACGGTACGGCATGTTTGAGGTGCAAGGATGATTTTTATTCTATTAAAGTGACAAACAGCATATTTAAAGACAATTTACATACAAATATGACATGAAATAAAATAAATGATTATGATTATTAAAACGGTAAATAACCTAGATAATAATTATAATTTCTATTAGTCGGCATCGACTTTTAACGTGCCACAAATGTAATATTACAAAAACTTGAATTACACGTGACCTGACCTTAACCTCAAGAGTTAACAGTAATGGCAGTCACAAATTACCCTTTGACACGCTTTATTGTATAATACCTTTATAAACACTCGTGTGTTTATAAACATTAACTTAGAAAATGGTAAACACATAATAATTATGCACTGGCGCCGTAAAAATATAACTCAAACAGAAGTATAGCACCATACAAGTGAGCAAACCTGCCTGGGAAAAGACGTATGGTTTATAGATGACCAACACAGCCAAATAACTACACACAGCGGTGAAGTGCTGTTGTTAGGAGAACAGGTTTCCAGGAATCTTCTTGACTTCATTCCTTCCCCACGACACGACACAACAGAGCTTCTAAAGTCCGCCGACAAAAAACAGTTTCTGAATACTTAGGTTGGTTATTATTATATGTCACAAAAAGGCCATAGGATGACACATATTATTAATCTTTATTTAAATTACTAAAAATAACAATGTAGGTAATTAACTAGTTATTTGTGAATTTTCAAATTAATATCAAAAATAAATCGCTATATGGACGTCAAGGTACAGTCTCTGGTGGAAATAACTCAGCAATGGTATTTTTTTTTACAATACAATCGCATCCGGCACTCGGAAATAATACCAGTGTAGAGCCGCGGGGAGTTTACGAACATTGAAATCATGGACACGAAGCGCACACAAACTCATACTCATAACAATATTATATGGATCACAAACATTTTTTGTCCAGTGTGATAGCGAGAAGGTTTAGGCCTTAATTTACATACCCTGCCTTAATGCGGGTTGGTGAATTAGACATGTCTTTAGAATTTCTTCTAATACATGTGGGTTTTCTCATGAAGTTTTCCTTTACCGTTAGCAGATGGTGAATCATTTGATTAATACATATAAACTCAACAAAGCAAAATTCAAATTGGTACTGCCACCCACGGTCGAACCTCTTACGTGCAACTCGGTTACTAATAAAAAATGTAAACAGCTAAAATTAAAACTACAAAAAAACTATAAATAACTAATTTATAGATTAGTTAAATATGTAGGAGGTAAATAGGATAAATAAAGGGACTACATACAAGGAATACTCTTTAAAATCGCAGCATCCTATATACATATATATGCATTTACTTACTAACTTATACACTTAATACAGTTATATAACTTAATATACATTTACTTACTAATTTATACACTTAATACAGCTTGCGCATTTCAGCGTAAACCTATCATATCACTCTGGGCTAATAATGAGCCGTCGAAAGTGATTTCTCTGCCCAATTACTGACATTAAATTTGATTATTATACCGGCTAAAGGCCTTCGTCCACAGGCGGCACGGCACGGTAAGGGATTTTAATGTCACGAGTAGAAATATAACTTAACAGTATGACAATACAATTGAAATTTCAATGATGATCATCGTAGATACAAAAACAAATTGGTATCCGTATACATGCAGTGTTGGCAGCCTTCTGAATGCTGTAGTTACTTTCTTGATGCTGAAGCAGTAAGGCAGCACCTTTCCACTGCATAGTCATTAGCTTATATAGCCATCGTTCATCATCATAATACATATATGAGTGATATTATGATGTTGAATTATGAAAATTAAGAAATTTCTGAAGAAAAAAGCCTGCGTATTGCGTTGCATCGCTTCTTGCCTATGAAAACTACGGTATAGTTTCCGCAAGCATGCGCTTGCAAGTAATGATTCTCAAGAATCCTCTGCCGTGCCATGCCGCCAGTGGATGCAGGCACTAACTCGCTCATTTTAAATGACATCAAAAAATGATTAAATCGGTGTTAAAAATATTTTTTCTACAAAGTCTTAAGCAGCAATAAGACGATAAATCCCCAAAGTTCCCTTTAAATTGACAAAAGAGCCTGTAAATCTGAGACACAATGGTAGAAAAATGATCATCCCTTACATTCAGCAAGACAAATGAGTGGTTGTAAGGGGAGAGATTTTAGCAAATGAAATCTAGTCACAATACATCATTCCAATCTGCCGATATCTGACCTCTTTCAGTTTGGGGAGATGTCGGCAAATAAAGTTAATGGATCTACCATTCTATTGATACACACGGACTTGAAGGACTTCGTACGGTTTAACTGATTTACATTAACATCATACATTCTACTAATATTATAAATGTTAAATTTTGTGAGTATGGATGTTTGTTACTCTTTCACGTAAAATCTACTGAAAGGATCTTGATGACATTTGGCACTGAGATAGATTATAGTCTGGAAAAGCACATAGGCTACTTTATCGCCATAACCCACATCCATGCGGGCGGAGCCGTGAGCAGCAGAAGGATATATGTTAGTTTTTTTTTTTTATTTTTTTTATTTTTTTATTTTACCTATTGAATATTTCAGAGCTGCTACCTTTTTAGTGCTTGATTTAGCGATAGTTTAGTATAGCATATACTATAAAATAAACTGCAATTTGGAGAATATTAAACACTAAGTGTCCCTCAGACTTCGCTCGCGAAAATAAAATCAAATCTATTCCACGGGAACAAAAAAAATGTTGCCTATGTGATGTTCCAGACTATATTGCATCTCTGTGTCAAATTTCATCCAGATCAGTTTAGCCGTTCTGGCGTAAACAACATCCATCCATCATAGTGTATAAAGTGAAATAAAGTGACACTTACAAAAAGAAAATAAACAAGATAAAATTATAACATTGAGAAATACAAGAGATTCGTATTATAATATTAAGTACTGTGTCATTT
Organism: Trisateles emortualis; assembly: GCA_947095525.1. Lineage (NCBI taxonomy): Eukaryota > Metazoa > Arthropoda > Insecta > Lepidoptera > Erebidae > Trisateles > Trisateles emortualis. Next base: position 16,960,884 of record OX352745.1, read on the forward strand.
TAACACCCACTTAAATACTATATCCCACGCGTACCTTTTATCTTTTCCTTAAACATCTAAATAATTAAATAAAATGGTGTTCATACACTTTGTTTTAAATGTTAAAAGACTTAAAAGTGACATTTCGCGATTAAAATACCTTTGTTCAACTAAAGGTATATAAGTAGACGAGACACTCTTCCGTATAAATTAAGTAAGAGCCTTATATTACTATTCTCGTACTGTACAGACGAACAATTTCATCAACAGATCAAGTTACCAAGTCCACACTTAGACTTATTAGGTTATAAAATATATTTTCATTCATCATTTATGTACCCTTTTTTGATAATTTTCGCATTAAGTAACAAACCCTGTGTCGCGGGACTCTACAAACAACATTTAATTAATACAAAATACATCTAAACTCGGAATAGTTATTTGTGGATCACAGATTATTTTTCAGCTTGTTTTGGTAATAACACTTGTGACATTATACATATTTTTTTCATTAATATTGTGTCCTGCCATGCTTATCTCTGCATCACCCTCATATCAAGGTTGACTGGCAAAAAATGGCTTGGGCATTAAGTCTGCCTTGTGCCATTTGTTTATTTACTAGAAAATATGGTAACAATATTATTATTATATAGGGTTACCACATAACTTGCGTTTGCTAGCTAAAAAACTACCCGCTATAACTGCTGACCATCCAGTGGTAATGGGGTAGCTATTTTACCACGTTATTAATTTATTTCTTTATTAAACTTCATGCATAGATACATATGTATATAAATACCTAGGTGCACTTGATTCTCTACCAGTAAACTAGTAAAGTTGACTGTAAGAGAGTGTTTGTAGCATTAGTACTTTAGTGGTATAAAAAAAGCTACTGTAATAATATGGAACAGTGTTGTTCAATTATTCTAAGTTGCGCGTCAAAAAGTCGCCCGTCTATCAAACTCTTTCTTCATAATACAGGCACGTCACGTTCAATAATTTCACTTGGAATTGAATGTTGCGGAATATTGCTGTCATTGTTGCTACGTGACCATGTGGGACTTTTTGTTTCTGTCTTTTTGACGTTTTTTATTTTGTTTATTTTATATATTGGATATGGACACGTGTAAAATTGGCAGGTTGGCTTCTTGTAGGATTTAATTTATCATATCTAAGTAACAACATTAAACGAGATTTTTGTATAATTTATTACAATATTAGTATTATTTGTAGCTTTTTTCAGCAATGGCTCTAAATTATGTATGTAAAGAAAATTGTTATAATACTTAAGTGTATTTCCTAAAATAAACACTTTTTATAAAAAGAATTGCGGAGGCACTAAATTTACCCACGATAGCATAAAATAGGGGTAAAAAAAATCTGTTAAAGTCATGGGGTTGCATAAGAGCATACAATTATATTATAAACATGTTCTACAAGTATAATCATATCAAAAATATTATTTTGATGTCCTAAATATTCGCCGAACTTACCATCCGTGTGTATAAATAAAGAGAACATAGGAAGCCCTGTCGGCGAAATCTTTCATTTCTTATCTAGAAGACGTACACTCGCAAATATCAAAGCTATACCGATATGAGCCACTCTTTGTATTCCGAACATTCTGCACACTATTTCCTACTATCTTTGCAGAAAGCGCTCTGACTATATTTGAGTATTGCTGCTAATTGTCGACTATAAAGTTGAAAGCTTTTATAACTAAAAAAACCATAATAATTGTTTTTTTAATCTACACTATAATAATATTATAAAGAAGATTTTTTTTTTGTATGTAACGAATAAACTCAAAAACTTCTCGACCGATTTAAAAAAATCTTTTACCATTAGAAAGCTACATCATCAGCGGGTAACATAGGCTATATTTTATTTAAAAAAAAAACGGGGTAAACGTCCAACCGTGCGAAGCTGGGACAAGCCGCTAGTCCTTACTAATATTATAAATGTGAAAGTTTGTAAGAATGGATGGATGGATGTTTGTTACTCTTTAACCTAAAATCTACTGAACGGATCTGGATGAAATTTTCCACAGAGATAGATTATGGTCTGGAATAACACATAGGCTACTTTTTGCAGCGATAACCGACATCCACGCGGGCGGAGCCGCGGGCAACAGCTAGTCTTTTATAAATGTTATACATACATATACACTTTAAGATAGGTAGGGCATCGTAGAATATAGCTAACTATCTCGCGCAGTTAGTCTCCGTAGAGATTAGCTGAGATAGATCTAGTGATTTTTCGCGATATTTTCTTTATCAATTATTTCTTAAACATGCTAAAGCACAAGTTGGCTTGTAAAAACGGTAGTGCAGCCCCAAAACCTTTATTAAACCGTTTAATGAAACCGGAGTTTACTCCATAATTTACATGCGGCATTCGCGGCGTAGAGTATGGAAGTAATAGATTAGCGCAATGCAATTTAGTTCAATTTGAATTTTTTTTTTCTGAGTCAGAATTCTTAGAAGAATCATCATCTTCATCTCAACCCATAAACGTCCCACTGCTGGGCACAGGTCTTCTCCACACAATTGGAGGGATATTAGCCTGCTATACCACGCTGGCCAGACGGATTGGTATAGGGCTTTGTTTCGAGTTTTCCCTCTCTTGCAGTGGATATTGTCTGCCTGACGTAATTATTACCTATTATAGACGTAAGGTAAATGTACCAGTAGTTGATACTATAGTGAGAAAAAAGCACGTTTTCATTAATATCTATGTATTTATTTTAGTTAGAATTTTCAAAGTAAGTAACAAATATTAATCAGTCTTTGATTTCTCTTACATTGAACTTAAGTAAAGAATATAAGTGTTATTTATTTTAATATCGATTTTTTTCGAAGGGACTAAAAATGTACCAGTAATTGATGGGCAAATTTTCAACTGTCCCAGTAATTGACTATGAGTTTTTCAAGCTAGTGACCCAGTACTTGATAAGTATACTCTTTACAAAAAATACAATTAACTAAAAAATCACAGTAATGGTAGAAAATAATTCACAAAAATTAAAATCACGTAAAATCATCATTTTTCTTAAAAATATAATGTACAGCCACTTTAAATAAACATCTTGAAATGTCTTAAAACCGGAATAAAACTTAAAATCTACCTATTCAAATCATAAGTATCATCGCTATTGAGATCATCAAACATTATATATGTATCTTTGTGACATTTTTATAGAAGTAGATTCCTTTTTTCTTTCCTTTTGTCTTTGTCTTTTTTGTTTTTGTTAGCTTCTTTTTCTTTTTTCTTTCCTCAGCCCTTTTCTGTTTATGTTTGAGTTTTTTTGAGTAAAATAAATTATATTTTTTAGACGCAGCAGATATAGAACTCCCAGATTTTACCTCATTATATGCTTTCATCATGTAATCTTCGTAATAACTGGACATTTTTCCTTTTATTGGAGGCATTTTAAACTAATTTAATAAGTATGTACCTGCAAAACAAAAAGAAAGACAACTGCTTTTGTACTAGTATTTGATATTTTATGTTCCAGTAATTGATACCCCCTATCAACGACTAGGTAGAAGTCACTTAGGAAAGCTATATTTAAAACTACGATTGTTCAATTTTATGCTTATTATAATACCGTAAAAAATCGATGGAATCGAGCAGATGAGAATATACCTAGTAGATGATAATTGTATCAAATACTGGAAATCAAATGTTTTTTGTCCTAGTATTTGATATCCTTGTATTTCGTTTAATTATTATAAAAACTGTGAGAAAACAAAACATTTACATTATCTATACAATCTCAAATAGAATAATGTAAATACTTACCACTTTATAAGCTTCAAATTTGAATAACACAGTTCGAAACAGGTATGGTCCTTATCAAATTCGTTAACAAAAACATTAAGCGGCAACACCTGATGAAACTATTGTGAACATAATTAAATTGCCAATGTTTGACAGCCAATCACAAAGAAAGTAATTCCAGGTTGGATTAAGAGATGTACCTTCTATTATAATTAATAAACGTTACATTGATACCTGTAGAGGAATTCTTATTATAATGAGTTAAAGTCAAATTTATCAACTTTTAGGGCAATATCAAGGATTGGTACAATTACCTCAATTATTAGTGACTTAGAAGATTTCATTATAAAAATGTGTGTTTAAAACAAGCCCGAGTGGAAAATGACACAGTTAGTAGTGTAGTTGTGTTCCTATGCAAGCACTGGGAACCTGTGCATACAGCACAGGTTCCCAGTGCTTATTTAGGGATGTGTTTTTGTCGAAACGTTTTCCTACCTCAGGGAAAAACATTACGACACCCCGGTATTATTATTAGGTCGGCAATACGCAAGTGATACCTCCAGTATCTATATTCTAGAGTCTAAGGAACCAACCGAATCCTGCTCCGGGCTCGTCTTTTTTCACATTGCTTTAATCTTTAAATATGGTTACTAAGTATATCTCCACGCCCTAAGTACATCAAATACCTTTCTGTTTAATGTATGTCGTATACTTAAGCACTGAATTAACACCTAAATACTTGCTCTTTAGTTAACTGATCCCGCTCGAATTGAACCCGCGGGTTTAGTCGACCTAATGTATATTTCGATTTAGTCAACTGATCCCGTTTCATAAATTTTATCCTTACTAATATAAAAATGTGAAAGTTTGTGAGAATGGATGGATGTATGGACGGATATATGGATGGATGTTTGAAAATTGGCACACAGACTATGGTCTGGAATAACACAAAGGCTACTTTTTGCAGCGATAACCGACCTCCACGCGGGCGGAGCCGCGGGCAACAGCTAGTAATTTATATAGACACCGAGAAAAGTGATAGACATTAATGATCTAATGTCTTCATCATCATCTCAGCCAAAAGACGTCCACTGCTGGACATAGGCCTCCCCCAAGGATTTCCACAACTCTCGATCCTGAGCCGACCAATAGCCAAAACATTAGATTCAAGTCAAGAATAGGTACTTCAATCTACTACAAACACATCTGAAACCGTAGGCATTAACCATACGCCCACGTCTTTACATTACAAACTCTATACTATTCCAGGGTTAATAAGTGTGGAATGCGCTCTATCGTGGAAGATTTACGTTTCAACATTATCTTCACGACCATCGTCACATGAACAGGTAGTAATGTTGTGGAATTTTATGAATATAGGGGACATTATCAACAGTGGGGGTTTAAATTACGCGACTAATGACTGCTGTTAGTTCTGGTGCGACGGTTAGATCTTAGATTATTGGTAACTATTGTTGGGATTGTACTTGGGAGTTTATTGTTGGGTCTATGGGGCATAAGTGACATGTGTGTAAAATGAAATAGATGTTATAGGGATTCTATAGAAGATAAAAATAATTTTGCTTAAGCAAAAACTTCAAAAAAAGTATTAATTGAAACTCTAATAATTGTTTGTTTAGGTATAGATTAATTTGCTTTTATTTTAATAACTGTTTTTGTCAATTCTTATAAATGTAATAAGAAATAAATTCTTATACTACTAGCTCACATTAACTAGAATACTCAAAATCGAGGATTTCGTTTAGGTTACAAAGTAACACTTATGAAGATCATAAATTATAAATGTAGCAGGTAAGGTGGAAAGATGATGCCAGCCAATTAACTAGGCTAGTTTTCTAACAAGTGTCGAGAAACATAAGAAAAACTAGAAAAAAAAACCTTTTTTTTATACTACCAAGGTGGCAAACAAGCATACGGCCCGCCTGATGGTAAGCAGTTACCGTAGCCTATGGACATTTGCAACACTAGAGGTGTCACTCACGCGTTGCCGACCCTTTAAAAACCTTATAACTCCTTTCTTGAAGATCCCCATGCTATAGTCTTTTGGGAAGACCTCGGCAGGGAGCTCATTCCACAACCTTATCGTACGTGGTAAGAAATTTCTCTGGAATCTTACGGTACGGCATGTTTGAGGTGCAAGGATGTAAGGATTAAAACTCTTTTCATTCGCCATATAGTCTGATGAAAATTACAATTATGGTAGCGTAATATAGTTATGATGACGGCTGTTAAAACACTATACTTACTCATTAATAAAAGTATTAATATTAGCACTAGTCGAGCGTGATAGTATATGAATTCAGACAAAACCTTTATAAAGTTTAATTTAAATACCGCCGGCTAATTCTCTAAGAAACAGCGATGGAAAACTGACAGTTGTGATTGCTCAGGGACGACACAATCTATTGACTAAACGTCAAAAAGGGCTCTTACGGAATACCGATTTTCAATCTGACAGATAGATTTTGCTCGGTTTTTGCTATTACGAAATACCCCTGCCGGTCTTAATGTAGACAACATATCTACATATAACCCCAAAACAATTTACCGTACCCAGAACACAACGGACTAGTTAGAAGGCCATACCGCTTACATAACAAGTAAAATTTTAATCCCGCCAGCATTTGACGCAATAACGTTGGCGGCATGCGACTTGACGTCATTTACTAAACATTATTTAACTCAGCGCTACGTAAAGTCACCCGTCACAAACTCGCTAATACGTATGATGTAGGCTAGGAGCTGGATACACTTAATTGAAACTATTGTCCTTACCCTACATTTTAAAAACTCCTAAAAATTTCTTTATGCGCGTTGAACACTTTTTGGGAAAAAACATGGAACTCGCGTCATCGTCACCGAACGCTTTCTATATTCAAACTTTTTGGGTGAACAAAAATCATGGAATCGTCATTATCACCAAATGTTTTCCATATTTAAAAATAATAATCTAATAGCTCGACGATACCTGAGAGCAAAGCGATTGTTCTAACTCCTTATTAATGTTCAGGCCACACGTACCTCAAATTTTTGCGCAGTTTAATCCAAAAACCGTAAAATCTAATCGTCAGCGCATTTTAAGCTTGTGCAGCTACAGGCTTTGTTCAAATATGCACGGGTATCAGGTGTCCGTGCTGCCAGCCTATAAAAATCATTCCGTCCCAAATACTATTCGGAATCCACACGGCTTACTAATATAATTTGAATATTTTTACAATTCGTTCAACTTTTATAGGACCTGTGTTCATAGTTAGGTTGACTGAAATATGTTAGTTGTCAAATGTAATATGAAATAGAGCCTTGGTTTTAAGCTACGCAAACAACGCAGCACTGAATTTTGAGCAATTAAAATGCTTACACACTCGCTGTTAATACTGTTGAACATTCCTCCTATATAAACTAATGGGTTTTAATTTACGACCTGTCTCCTGACCTATATATCCTAGGGCGCACGCGATTTTATGTTAGCTGAGAACTTGAGACTAGGCGAGGAGCATCCCGCAAATTCATTATCACGACGGCGAATATTTGTGAAAATCCTGACACTCGCTCCCGGGGTTATATATGAAAATACTTTGTTCCCTGTCTCCTGAACTAATTTGTTTTGATGCGGTGTATAATGGAGTGGGTTTTTCTCTTTGTGTGATAAAAGGTTTTAAGACGCTGTTGATTAAAAAGAACACATTTAATCCGAACTTATAACATTATTTTTTTTGAACATGGAAGGATGTTCGATATTCACTCACGGATAAACTGGAAGAATTTTGATGACACGGACCTACCGTTGATCTCTCTCCGGTCGCATATGATTGCCGTTCCATCGGACTATGAGAATAAGGAAGTAAAAAGTGCATTTGTGCATGTTCCCTCCCTCTTCCACCTAGGTGGCTAAAATTGGGTAATCATTATTACAATTGCAAGTTATTTACCTAAAAATGCTTTTAACTAGATGTGACAGACTTTTATTATTATTAACACCAGTCAACGTTAAGTAATGGAAAAAAATAGCAACGTAATCAGCTTTATGGATCCTTAAGAGGTTCCGCTTTTCTTCGAGTTACATACGTGTGAATTCTGCCTACATATTTGAAAGCGCGCAAATTCGGCTGCCGATAGCGTTTCTTCCTTTGCCTTTATATGCTATATTTTATAGAGTAATAAAAACTTCATGAATCGTAAATAAACTTCATGTTATATGTAAAACCGGTTGGGTTTTTAATAAACCGAATTCGTACACATACGAGTAAGTATACCTAATATACAATATTGTGTTGACTGCCTCGGCGGCTCAATGAATGAATGATGAATGAAAATTGGCGATGTTTACACCCCCGTGCCTCGGAAAGCACGTAAAGCCGTTAGTCCTACGCCTGATCTCTCTCCGTTCGTGTCAGATTGCCGTCCCATCGGACTACGATAGTGAGGGAATAAAAAGTGCACTTGTGTTTGCGCACACACTTGTGCACTATAATATCTCCGTTGAGATTAGCCGCTGTGGCCAATATTCGGTTAGGAGGACACTATTATTGTGTTGTTTGTAGCCTCGACGGTTTAGGCTCTGCGTATGGATCACTTTTTTTTTGTCCCATGTTAGGATCAAACCAATACGCCGCGCAGTGCTAAATGGCAAAGTAATCACTGAACCATTCGTGCAATCAAATTTATCTCTCAAATACTCAGCAAAACGAGGTATTAACAACTTTTCTATAAACACTTCAACACCACTCAAAAGTCACTTTAGAGAACATAAATAGATCACTCTGGTCTCGTTCAATTGAGGGTACAATTCAATAAGCAGCAGACGTTATTGAAACATTCACTCACGTTACACTCACGGACATCAGACCAACCTAATTTATTGTATGTTCGTATTCGATGTATCTCTGCCCGATTTCCCCATTACTATTCATGAGGGCCTTGCTTTTGGATGAAATCACCCTCACCCTCTTTAGATTCCATTAAACTGGGTACCAACCCTAGTGATGTACCAAAAAACCTCATATAAATATTTACAGATCCCCAATTCCGAGTGAAACTTACATCAAACCATAATGTACTTTACAATTCTCGTTGCAAAGTCAATTTTTATTTGTACCTTATCCTCTTGAGTTTCACTTTCGGGCTCATGAAGATTTCAAACATAGGTTTGTGGGTATATTATTATGTAAAATGTATTGAGATCTGGCTTCAAAAGTTGTTGGTGATTATTCTAAGAGGTTTTGGTGCATATCCTTCTGATATATAAAGTTCGAAAGGGTATTGGAAAAGGCGTAGATGAGATCAGCAGAGTTTAGATAACTATGGTACCAAAACCAAAACTATATATGTATATTGGAGCGGGCGCTTAAATTATTTGCGTATTAATATATAATAATCATCATCATCATCATCTCAGCCAAAAGACGTCCACTGCTGGACATAGGCCTCCCCCAAGGTTTTCCACAACTCTCGATCCTGAGCCGACCTTGTCCATCGGTTGCCCGCAACCTTTACCAGGTCGTCGGTCCACCTTATTGGAGGCCTGCCCACGCTTCGTCTTCCAGTTCGTGGTCGCCACTCTAGAACCTTTCTGCCCCAACGGCCATCAGTTCTGTAATCTATGTGCTAATATAATAATACTTTTTGGTAATTACGGCGAGAAATCTTTTCGCTTTTACCGTATACCTGAAGACCAACTTCTACGTCCAATGTGACCTACCTGTTACTACCTACGATATGTAAACCTGGAAACTTAGTTCGAGGATACTTTATATTTATAAATTTTGAGGCGTGCAGTAAGATATGTTTGGAGTCGCTTTGGAGGCTAAATATATAGCTAAGATAGCTACGAACGCCATTTTAACGAGTTCTAAAATACAAAACTTAGTATTTGAACGAGGATTCAGCGATTTTTTATGTTATTTTTATTAATTAACTAGCTGTTCCCCTGTTGTTGTTGTTGTGGATGACGGTTATCGCTGTAAAAAGTAGCCTATGTGTTATTCCAGACTATAATCTATCTCTGTGCTAAATTTCATCCTCATCCGTTCAGTAGTTTTGTATGTGAAAGAGTAACAAACATCCATCCATCCATCCATCCATACTTACAAACTTTCTCGTTTATAATATTAGTAATATGGCTAGAATACCTATAATGTCACGAGTGAGAAAGAGGATCGTCATTTATTTATTTATCATCATCAATATTATTGTAAATTTCAGAATAGGTAAGTCATTTTTTTAAGACAACTCTAGCACTAAAGGACAAGCCCTGTGTGGCGGGGGACTTTACAAACATAATTCAGGGACACAAATTACACCCAGACTTTAAACAAATATTTATGAATTACACAAGGTTGTGTGGGAATCAAAACCGGCTCCGGCTAAACAGTCATGGTCACAAATCACTAAATCAATAGGCCAGTTCTTCTTCTTATCGTATGGTTAGTGGCCAACCTGGTGACAGAGTTATTTAGATCGCCCATATTTAAGCCTCTGTCGTGATCTAACGACTGATAACAGTCGGGACCGACTTTTAACGTGCCCTCCAAAGCACGGAGACGCTCAGATGAAATACCACTATGCGGTCACCCATCTATAGGGTTACCGCGCCCTTGATAGCTTAACCCGCTGATCGTTTACCGAACAGCGAGTGCACCTAGCTATGAGCGCCTATAGACCAGTTAATTTTTATACATTCAAAACTCAAAACAATCCAACACTACAAAACAATTTTATGCAACTTCATTTCATAATACATTTTAAATTTGCTCCTATTACTTTGAATGAAAATGTAAAGGTAAAAAAGCTATATGAACGTGCAAGGACTCGTAGGTAGGATCTCGTCCTGATGAGTGCTACTGTGTGGATGGTACTACATAAGGTACACATTTGTAGTCTGCCGTTACATAACATACTAGCGTGAAGAGTGGCCAGCCAGTGTGCCAGACAAGTGGCTTAAACAGTAGTCGAATCGAATAGAATCAAAAGCATTTGTATGGGATTTGACATAGGATCGGTTCATATCTGAAGCAAATTGCGTCGAGCGTATCTATCGGTTGCGTGTCTTCGTATGCTCGATGCACTAACGCATCGTCGGTTAAGTGTGAAAAGTTGAATGTTTTATTATTATATTTGTCTGTTCTGGCGTTACGAGACCGATCGCGACACATTTGCCGTCAGATATGAACCCAGCCTTAAGTTTTAGATTTCAAGGGAACTTATGTAACTATTAAACTGACCATATAATGATAAAAAGATGCGTTTTTGAAGCATCGTTTTTCTATCCCATCACAAAACCATGGTGTTACATAATTTTGGCTAGCAAGCGTATTCTATCAATCCATTCTTCTATTCAATAATAGAAGAGTACCCCTGGTGAAAGAGACTTTAATATTAACGATTGTATCCATCCATTTAAAAAGTATTCAAATAAATATTTTGGTGTTAGAGTGGGTAGATGTTAAGTGTTGAATGCAGCACTTAACATCTACCCACTTGTTAAATACAAGTGCAAGCAAGCGGTTATCATGCACCTAAAAACCCTAAACTATGAGAGCACTGAAAACTCACTACATCCGACAAAGTAAACCTATACACAAATTGATATCGTCTACAGCTATCGATCGATACGCCTACCCCCAGCCACCTTTACACATCTACACATAAACCCAAACACAGCTATCACATAACACATATACCAGTACACTCCCACACCCACACACACACACACACGGTCATACATATACATACTTCTCTGCATTCTTTTCTCGCTAGAAATATACAACATATTATTATATGTACCTACTCACTTTCCATGAGGGGGGGCCTGGTGACCTGTGGCACAGGTTTTCGCAACCTATTTCAGGCACCAGTCCTTCGCAAATGAAAATAGCATCTACTCCATTATAGTTATAGTCTAGCCTAAGTCTAATTTGTGAAAGGAAATAAACAAATTTTATTATTATTATTATTATTATTGGTGTTGTTTGCTGTATATCTTTTTCACCAGTATGTCACAGCATGCGACTTCGTCTTACGAAAGTGTTTTCCGTGTCTTCTTTGTATGACTCTCTTCTTAGCGCTTCACATTGTACATGAAATTCCTAAGCTCACATAATCATGCAGTTATTGAAACGCTGCGAAAGTACACTTGAATAATAATAATATGAGTTTCTTGCTCTAAATTTAATAATAAATATGTGTTTTATAAAAGTTTATTGTCGTTTTAAAATATAATATGTTAAGATTTTGGTTCTCAACTATTATTATGGCGCATTGATATTGTTCGACTTGGTTCCATGCCCTGAATTTAAAAATTTAATATAAAAATATATTTTACTTATAGTAGACTAGTTGTTGGCCGCGGCTGCGCCCGCATAGATGTCGGTTATCGCAATAAAAAGTATATATGGTATTCCAGACTATCTATCTATCTATCTCTGTGCCAAATTTCATCCAGATCCGTTCAGTAGTTTTTGCGTGAAAGAGTAAAAAAACATCAAAGTAGTAGTAGTGTAGGGCACCATACTAGCTAGCAAGTCGGGCTTGCTAGCTAGTACGGTGCCCTACCTCTTTAAACGTTGTTTGTTAGTATGGGAATTGTCTTAGAAAAGTTATTCTTTCTTATTGCCCGACCCTTGTCAGCAAACTAGCAATAGGCAAGGCAGCTGACATTATTTTCCAAGCTCAGTATCAGCGTAGGGTCTAGAATTGTATTGTGCCTGATGCATGGCAATAGGCTTGGCCTCTAATAAATAAGACTTTAAACAGCTGACAAAACGTGGGTGTTAACACACATGAGCACCGTAAGATTCCAGAGGAATTTCTTACCACGTACGATTAGGCTGTGGAATTTTCCCAAGTTTTCTCAAGTGACTATAGCATGGGGTTCTTAAAGAAAGGAGTTATAAGGTTTTTAAAGGGTCAGCAACGCGTGAGTGACACCCCTGGCGTTGCAAACGTCCATAGGCTACGGTGACTGCTTACCAACAGGCGAGCCGTATGCTTGTTTGCCACCTTGGTAGTCTAAAAAAAAAACATTAAATGACTACAAGAGTTAAGTTAGTACCCTTCGCAAACCGCAAGCTTCTCAGTTCAACAATCACACAACCCACGCACTAAAACTTTAGCACTTGACACATTCCACTTCACTTTCATGACGTCACTCCACTCGTCAATATCCCTCGCACATCGCAAAAGTTAATCCCCTTCTTTCTACCTGTGCACTTTACCTTTATAGTTGATACATTTTCTCACACAAAATTTCCCCACTTAAGCCACTCGGGACTAGTTATCATACAGATTGTTTCTTTTCTGAAAATATGTGGTAAATTGAAGCGCACACGGCCAATTTGCGTTGATTTCTTTATCCGGGCCCGTCGCGGACGTGACCTGCTTGCCGTGAATCCCAATGAGTATGGAAGGATAAGGTCCTACTGACAGCGAGATTGGCAAAACTATTACAATAATATGTAGATTACTACGCCTTTGTGTTGGTATTTTTGTAAATTAGATTTTCTTTTGAGTACTTAATAAGTATTTAATAAAAGCGGTGGTGGCCTAGTGGGAAAGTAACAGACTTGCACGTAAGAGGTAAGAGTTTGATTCCGGGTGGCAGTACCAATGTGAATTTCACTTTGTGAATGTACTAATCAAATGAGTCACCATCTGCTAACGGTGAAGGAAAACATCGTGAGGCATCGAGAGTTAACCCACATGTCTTAGAAGAAATTCTAAAGACATGTCTGATTCACCAACCCGCATTAGGCCAGCGTGTGTGAATTAAGGTCTACACGTTCTCTCTCTTGATAGAGGAGAGGAGACCCGTGGCCAGCAATGGAACTTATGCATATGGGTTGCGATTATTATTATAAGTATTTTACAGTACGGAGTTTTGTAAATTTATTAACGCGATTTAAATCACTTGTGATGCAATAAGTTGTAGTGTGTATATAAAATTGTGACTGTCTTGTTTGCATTGCGACTACATTTAGTTGCAATCGTAGCAGAAAACACAATGTGTAAAGTGTCTTTTAGCAGATTAATAAGTACACTCATTTACTCCCATTAATTTTCATTAAAAGCCACCGAATCTTAAATAAATGTCAAAACAAAAACAAATTGTATACCAACAATATAAGGCGCATTATATTTAGGAAAGTTGTTATAAAATCAACATACTGTTTTCCACACATTCTCAGAAATGTTATAATTTGTTCTCGTCTTCTAAGGAAAGGGGAATCAATTAGCTTTTGTAAGGTGAAGCCTGTCACTGAATCGGAAAACAACCTCCATATAAACAATGGAGGGAAATTTGACAATCTGTTTTTAAAATAATTGTTACTCATGTATTACCTATTTTGGTTAAGCTTTTTTTATTTATTTTTTATTTAAAAAGACAGCTCCCGCACTAGAGAACAAGCTCTGTGTTGCGGGGGCTTTACAAACATATAATTAACGGACACAAATTACACCAAGACTCAGAACAACTCTTTGTGGGTCACACAAAGTTTTGTCCCTGTGTGGGCATCGTACCCACTGGACCACCAAGGCAGTCGATGCTTTATGGTTGTTTTGCTCAAGTCACAGTATCTATATAACTTTAGGTTTAAATATTAATGTAATTACGTCACAATTTGACACTTGTGAATATGAAAGCTACGAAAATAGAAAAATGATGACGTACGAAATGACAAAAACCATGAGGAGGAAATCTTTGTTCTTTAGTTGAGAAAATTTATTCATGGAGAAGCATATGAGTTACTTTTTGGGGACGTAGTCCACTTAGAGCACCCGTCCGAATAGCACCTGCGCGAATAGCACCTAGCCTAGTCCACGAAGAGCACCCATCAGTATTATTATAAATCTGAATCCACGAAGAGCACCTGCCAAAAATATTTATGGATGCTCTTCGTGGACTACCTCTTTTTGGGTAAGATTGTTTTTTCTACTACTTAGGTGGCAAAGAAGTATACACGGCCCGCCTAAATGTAAGTAGTTACTGCAGTCTATGGATTCTTGCAATACCAGAGGTATTACTTGTGTGTTGCCGACCAGGGATTTAAAAACCAGAGGTTTTATCATCGAATGTCCCTGAGATAGGAAAACTTTTCGTTAACAACGCATCCCTAAATGACCTTCACTCACACATAGGCACAAAACTACACCACTGTGTGTAGTCATTGGTCTTCTGTAACCAACCTCTCAAAAATGTTCTAAGCCATAGACTTAGATAGAGTACCTTTCAGTTCCACACTGAACTAAGAGCAGGTACTCATACCACCAGAAAGGTTGCCTTTAACAAAGTCAGTCTAAGTAGATCTCAGCAGTACCACTCTACCGCTTCGTAGTGACAATTTGTGTACAGGTCTTTAGTGCTCTTTTACGGATGCATTTAAAAAAAAAACACTTTCCTATCCCGGAAATACTCCATGAAATGAATTTAGGTCAACAACACGCAGTGATGCCTTAGGTATTGTAAGTATCCATAGGCTATGGTAACTTCTTAATTATCAGTCGGGCAGTATGCATGTTTGCCACCTGAATACAATAAAAAAACAAGATTCGTGTGCATCTTATGCTATATGAGTATACGTTATGCATCTTACCGTTTATGACACAATTTTACTTTATTTATTAAAATATAGATTTTTAAAACAAATGAATCTTAGTTGCTTTTAATCGTTAATGATCCGCTTTTCGCCTTCTGTACGACCAATGCCTACGCATCTCGTTTTGACATTTATATTCCCGTAGCCGCTGAACTAGAGTATAGATGACCTTTTTATCGAAGAGGTGCCCGGTCCGAATTGCCTTTTAAATCCTTCAAAGGTTTTTGAAGTATGCCAGTGTGGTTTAGTACTTAGTGTGGCTACTTTCTGCTGGCCTATTCTTTGATGGGTTTAAGTAAAAACTATTTATTTTTGTTCAAACCGCTTTAAGGGTTAGGGAATCAAGAAATGAATTTGTTTTTGTTAAAAACTCTTTATAATATGTTTTGTTTTTATATTTTGTATTTGGAACGGTTTCGATAAAGGTTATAAACGAAAGAGTATGTAATATTTTTTTTAAAAGGTACTGAAAATCATTTGGAAAATATGAATGTAAAAATACTGGCCTAAAATAAAATTTATTATTCACTGACTCGAATATGGAAAACTTTTTACTGATGTTTGTTTATTACGGACTTTAGTTGCCTTTATACAAATAAAAAATAAATAAAATTTAATAAAGGTTGCTAAAATCTAACGCTACCCTCGCGTGGAGTTTTAAATAAATTATCATTATTTTACGCTTCTAAAATATACATTTTCTCCATGCATATATTTTATTCTGTAAAAAGACAACTCCCGCACTGATGAACAAGCCCTGTGTCGGCCGGCTGATTCTCTAAGAAACAGCGCTGGCTAACTGACAGTTGTGATCGCAAACTGACAGTTGTGATCGCAAACTGACAGTTATGATTGCTCGGTGACGGCACAACCTATTGACAAAACGTCATAAAGGGCTCTTACGAAATACCGTTTTTCAATCTGACAGCCAGATTTTGCTCGGTTTTTGCGGTGGCTCGGCAGGGGTATTCCGTAAGAGCAAAAACCGAGCCACCGCAAAAACCGAGCAAAATCCATCTGTCAGATTGAAAATCGGTATTCCGTAAGAGCCATTTTTGACGTTTAGTCAATAGATTGTGCCGTCCCCGAGCAATCACAACTGTCAATTTTGCGATCACAACTGTCAGTTTGTCATCGCTGTTTCTTAGAGAATTAGCCGGCCGGTTTTGCTGTTACGGAATACCCCTGCCGGTGGGACTTTACGAACAAACAATTAACGGACACAAAGAACACTCAGACTCGGGGCGACCATTTATGGATTACACACTAATTTTTGTCCAATGTGGGGATCGAACCCACAACACGTTGCCCAGTGGTAAATGGCGAGGTAGCCACTTAAGCTTCTGAACCCACCGTGCAGTCAAAATATATTATTATATTGATTGAAAGACAAACTAAAATCTGAATAAATTATTCAAAATTCTTTTCTTTTTGTTTACAGATCAACACCAAATGGAGCAGGTAGACTCAAGTACATCAACAGGCAGTTCTCAAGAAGAGATCGAAGAACCAAAGGCTTATATGAGAACTCCAACAGTGGGTGGAGTGGCTGTCAGGAGCGGAGATGATGCTCTACTGACTTGCGTCGTCCTCGGAGCTAAAGGCAGGCCTGTGCTCTGGAGGAGAGCGAAAGATCTTCAACTGCTGACGGCTGGTGGAGTGAGGGTCACGAGGGATGACAGGGTGGACGTGCTCCATGATGACTGTGAGTATTAAATTCATATCTGGCATTATTTTGTGTAAAATGGCGCCTTTTTTTAAAGAGGTAGGGCAACATACTAGCGAAAAATTCCGATTTAAATTTTCCTGTCCTAGGGAAATTCCATAATAAATCCCTGGGGTTAATATTTTTGGAACGGCATGTGTTACCTCTGGAATTGCAAGTGTCCATAGGCAACGGTACCTAATTGCAAATTAAAAAAGTACCTTGAAAGAAAGAAAAAATATTTATTTCGCTCTCAAACAATAGGTATAACATAGGTACTTAATCTAACAACTTAACATATATATAAATTAATTGATTTTCTCATTTTGGTTATGAATTATTTGTAGAAGTCCAGGGAAGGTTTAGAAGGTAAGTAAATATAAAAAAAGGCTAATGTAACGCAAAATCGGGGACAACAAAACGGGACGAACATCAAATGTTTGACAGGTAGGAATACATCCTACATACCTGAGCCTCTAGACAAGTGGCATAAGCGATAGTCGAATCAAAAGTCAAAAAATAAAATGTATGGAATTTGACGTGAGTCTACGATTTAATGTCGTAAACTTACGTCAAATCCCATACATTTTCTTTTTTGACTTTTCGATTCGACTATCGCTTATGCCACTTGTCTAGAGGCTCTGTCAAACATTTGATGTTCGTACCGTCGTTTAGAAATCAATTAAATTTAAAAGTGAAGTTTTATTTATTGATTTTGAGGCGGTACAAAGTTTGCCGGTTCAGCTAGTTCTTTAAAAAGAACCTTTAAATGTGCGCCACCTAGAACGGTCCGCGACTATAGGTCCAATAGATATATTTATATTTAATCAACAGATAATTACACTCGGCATTTATGCAAACAAAACAATAGGTAGTTATATTCGCGTACCTATCTGACTGTTACGTCACAACTCTGTATATACGGGCAAGTCCGAAATGACCTTGGTCCAAATACATCAGTTACCTCCGACAGTCGCGCTATTTGCAATTATAATCATACTCAGGCTACAGCTGGCACAGATTTTATACAATTGCTAGGTTACCTAGGTTTTTCTTAACACTTGTAACTTAAAAGTTTGACTGCCTTGGTGGTCCAGTGGCCGCAGTATGCGCCTGCTGTGCACGGGATTGTTGGTTTGATTCCCGCACAGGACAAAACTTTGTGTGACCCACAAAGTATTATTCTAAGTCTGGGTGTAATTTGTGTCCCCCGCGACACGGAGCTCGTTCTCTAGCGTGGGAGTTGTCTTTTAAAAGTTGTCTTAAAAAAAAAAGCAATTAACTACAGATATAAGTGATATAACAGATCATTAGAAATAGATCTTTACATATTTTAACAGACTTGCACGCAAGAGGTGCAAGTTCGATTCTGGGTGGCAGTACCTACCAATGTGAATTTTACTTTGTGGAGTTTATATGTACAAATCAGGTGATTCACCATCTGCTAACGGTGAAGGAAAATAACATGAAGAAAAATTCACCAACCCGCATTAGGCCAGCTTGTGTTATTTAGGCCTACACCCTCTCTCTCTATTGATAGAAGAACAGAGCCCGGGCCCAGCAGTAAGACATATATGGATTGCTATTATTATATTTTTCTCTGCCTTCATATCTATGAAATCCTACTAATATTAGTAGTACTATGGGTAGATGTTTGTTACTCTTTCACGTAAAACTTACTGAACGGATTTGATAAGATATTTATTCGCTCAGAACATGGTATAAAAGATGACAGAATACAGAAGTGGCCCGACATATTCACCTTTGGAAGGCATGCAAATTTGATATAGTCTGGAATAGCGAATAGGCAACATTGTATCGCGATAATTGACATTCACGTGGGCGGAATTGCGGGCAACAGCTAGTATGAAATATGAAGAAAATATGAAATATCCAGTTTTATGGTTGTATAAAGCTATAGTTTAGCAGGTGTAGTATAAAATAAGCTTTAAGGTACCTACTAAAATAATAAATGCAAATGTTTGTACAGATGGATGTATAATAATAATAATAATAATAATAATAATAAATTTATTAGCAAAAAACACATATACAATTTTACACAATATTGTACGTATTACAGTTACAGTTAGCTTAGAGTATAATTACAGATTGTGTGTTGACTCCAACACCTTTGCTAAGTTGTCACAGCAACTTGTATTAAAGGCGTTGGGCCCGACCCTTAGAAGATATCTATTTTATATTACAATTCGTTTGTTAATTCGTACATATAATCTATATAGTTAATCAGTAAGATTTTTACTTAGGTATGTCTTACTTATTATGCAAAACAAGAAAGTGTGTGTGTGTGTATATATGTGTGTGTATATGTGTGTGTGTGTGTATATATGTGTGTGTGTGTATATATATGTGTGTGTGTGTGTGTGTGTGTGTGTGTATGTTTGTTTGTGTGTGTGTATGAGTAGCATGATTAAGAGATGAAAATAGAGCGTCAAGTCTGTAATAATTTTTCCGTGTCATTGTAATTAACAGTCCGTAGATAATTTTTTAATGTGTATTTAAGCGATGAGTTTGGAAATGAGTAAAATTTTAGTATTTTGTTTAATTTATTATAGAGATGAGGTCCTTGGAAACATAGTAGTCTTTTTGTAGTGGTGAACCGACTACTGTAGGGTTGGCATACTTTGTCCTTACGTCTTTTGGTTAGTGTCTGATAGGGTGTTTTTTTATGTTGCAGGAGTACTGTATTTAAGATAAACAGTTGTCTGACTGTTAGCACTTCGCAATTTTTATACAGTTCTATAGTCGGGAAGAGAATAGGTCGAAAGGTGGCGACTTTCAGAACCGCTCTTTGTGCTCGTTCGAGTTTTAACATGACCGTTTTGGGTGCCCCACCCCAAACGGAAACACAATAGCTTAAAACGGACTGACAGAGTGCAAAGTATGTATTCCTTATTACTTGAGGTTCTGCGACATGCCGGAGATTCTGGAAGACAAATATTAGTTTTCTAATTCTTTTTGCCAGTAGTTCAACGTATGAATGTTTGCTACCAAACTACGACAAAACGACTGAACAGATCTGGATGAAACTTTGGGACAGACATAGAATATAGTCTGCAATAGCACAAAAACTACTACTCCGAAAAAATATTATTGCCGTGGCATTGTACGCAAAACTAGTCTATAATATAAAAATAAATCGCTGAATGTGTTGCCAAGCGCAAATCTCGAGAACAGCTGAACCGATTTCGCTAATTCTATTTTTGCTATGTTCGTTATTGTCAGAAGAAGGTCCTTAAGTAAAAAAAATAAATAATAGTTTAAAAAAAACTAAAAAACACGCTTTTTACAGAAAACCGAACTAAAAAATAAAAAAATAAATTTTAATAAATTTAAATTAAGATTAAATTAAGAATATAAAAATATATATTTTATTTAAAAAAAAAGCGTTCGGTTTTCTATAAAAAGCGTGTTTTTTTTTAAACTATTATTTATTTTTTACTTTTTATTAATATTATTTATAATTTTATCAAATTAGTGTATTGTCATCGGTCCTCGATAAATCTACAGTTTGAACGAAATCTGGCCGTTTAAAGTGGGTCAAAATCGCGCCCAAAGAAGTCGGTTACAAACATACAGGTGAAGCTAATAAAAAGCGTGTAATAAGAAAGTTGAGCTGAAAATAGTTTAACCCAGGCGAAGTCGGGGCGGGTAACTAGCTTGGTATAAAATGAAATAGGTTACATGAAGTTTTTAATATAAAGTGTTTCGAGCTGGTAAATCGATAATCCCCACTTTCGTTAATGGGTTTCCCATATAAAATACTTTAAAACTGAGTGCAGATATAACGTACAGCAAAGGGATAATTAAAAAGCTATAGTAGCCAAGTGGGAAATTAACCTACTTGTGATACATGAGGTGTGGGTTCGATCCCATTTTTTTATACTACTTGGGTGGTAAACAAGCATACGGCCCACCTGACGTATACAGTAACCGTAGTCTATGGACGCATGCAATACTAGAGGTATCACTTGCGTGTTGCCGACACACTGTTTTACACCAGGGCTTTATGATGAGAGTATCTCTGGGATAGAGTACGTTTCTTTCAAAACGCATCCCATAAATGAGCCTATACTTACACACAGGAACACAACTACACCGCTGTGTGTAGTCTTCTGTAAGGTGGAGGTCCTTCCCCAGTCGCGCTGGCTCGCTAGTATAGTGCCCTAACTCTCTTAATACTTACGTACTTCTGTTAGTACTTATCAAATGATTGACCATCTGCTAACGGTGTAGGAAACTTAGAAGAAATAAAGCCCAGGTGTAAAAAAATGGGTTGGCAACACGCAAGTGATACCTCTTGTATTGCAAGCGTCCATTGGCTACGTTAACTGCGCATCAGGCTCACAGTATGCTTGTTTGACACCAAAGAGATATAAAAAAAAATGCATGTCTGATCCACCAACCCGCATTAGACCGTGTGGATTAAGAAGGTTACATTTAAACCCTCTCTCTCTCTCTTGATAGAGGAAAGGAGGACCGTGCTATTATTGCCCATACTAATATTATAAATGAGAAAGTTACTCTGTTTGTTTGTTTGTTACCTTTTCGCGACTAATTGGTTGAACGGAATTTAATTAAATTGTTCACAGAGATTAATAGTATCTTGGGGAAGGACATTGGGTACTTTTTACCGCCTTAATGTATGTTACGACGCCGCGGGAGAGAGATGAGATACAGTGATTAGTGACTATAGACACGAGATATAGACTAGCTGCTAGCTAGTCTATATGTTTTCAAATAAATAATATTGGAGTGTACAATTTTACACGGTACACATACCAAAATATATGTCTATCTGTCTGTTTGTTCCGTCTAAACTTTGAAACGACTGGACCGATTTTTACGGGACTTTCACTGGCAGATAGCTGATGTAATAAGGAGTAACTTAATCTACTTTTAATTTAGAATTATTTTTATTAATATAAATAAATAATGAAATTGAATGATATCAATGTGGGCAGAGCCGCGCGTAACAGCCAGTTTTATAATAAATAAATAATTATCTGTAGGCCACATGACATATGTCATTATCTCTACGTGCGTATGTCATTTGTTAGTCGATGTGTTTTCAATTACGACAGCGTGGCCAAAACAACAATGAGGTTTTGACTTACAATCGGTTTGAAATTCTACTACTCTTCAATTTAGGGACGTAAATAATGAATAGGTTCATAAATAGCTAACCACAACTCATTACATTTCTAAACGAATTTGATAAAAGGTTACTAGGTATAATAGGGTACCTACTTTAAAATAAAGGAAATATTAATTTACTAGGTAGGAAGAAAGAAAGAAATGTTGATTCTGCAGAAAAAACACAACACGAAAAACAGGAAATTGTAGTAATAATTAAATATTTTTAGTATTTTTGCTAACGTTGTTGTTGACTGTTGAAGTTGACGTCACTCCAAGACGAGAAAAAGCGGTGGACAAATTCGAACTCAGGAGTAGGAGCAAAGATGGCACAATTGGTAGGGCGCTGTGCTAGAACCTAAGAGGCGCAGGTTCGAATCCCGCTCCGGGCTCGACTTTTGCATTTGCACAAAATAGGTATCAAGCTCAGCATCGTGTCAGACTACGGATTAGGTTGACTGACGCTGGTGTTTTGCTGGACCTCTTTTATAGATGTGCTGATTTCGAGCAAGTTCTGGTGTGTGATTGATGTGTAGTATTAATGTTAAATATAAATAGATAATGTTAAATATATTAGGTAAAGTTACTTAGGAAGGTACGCATCTTATTAAATGAAAATAAAAGAAAAATTAAAACAGCAAAAGGAGTAAACAAAATGACTGCATGGTTCGTTCAGTGGCATAAGTCAAAGTCAAACTCATTTATTCATTTAGATCAAAAACATGATACTTATGAACGTCATAAAAACAAATGCCAGCATACTTTTTCCTACGGCCAATTCGCTGACTAGGGTTGGGCCTCGAGAAGAATTGGCAAGAAACTCACTCCTTTTGATCGCCAGACTATAGGTAACATTTGCAATTTGGTATAAGTTACAATATTAGTGATAACGAAAAGGAACGGAAACTAATATACCATACAGAATGAAATTTAAAAAAGTATTTAATTAATTAAGAAAAAATATAACGCTTGCAACACTAGGGGTGTCACTCACGCCTTGCCGACCCTTTAAAAACCTTATAACTCCATTCCCAAAAAACCCCATGCTTATCTCTTACTAATATTGATTACTATTTTTAGCGGAAGAACCCCTGCCAGGTCCTGGCATAGCTAAAGGTGGTGACGTGTGGGCCCTCGTCATCAAATCGGTGAAGGCATCCGACTCCGGCCTTTATATGTGTGAACTTAACACAGATCCACCAGTCAGAAGTTTCCACAGACTTACAGGTAAGAAAAACAACGTAAAAGCTTAACTAACGAGTTCAACAATTTGGTGACTAACTAGGAAAAAGTAAAATATATCAACAGTATGCTTTGCTTTTTTTAAATGAGGCGCTTATAGCTAGGTGCACTCGCTGTTCGGTAAACGATCAGTGGGTTAAGCTACCAAGGGCGCGGTAACCCTATAGATGAGTGACCGCATAGTATTTCATCTGAGTGTCTCCGTGCTTCGGAGGGCACGTTAAAAGTCGGTCCCGACTGTTATCAGTCGTTAGATCACGACAGAGCCCTAAATATGGGCGATCTCAATAACTCTGTCACCAGGTTGGCCACTAACCAAACGATAAGAAGAGAAGATTTTTTTTAAAGTAACATTTTTACCTCTAAATGAATTTGCTGAGAAAAATCCCCAAAATAAAATACCAAATAATTTATAATCAATAGTTCTTAATTGCTATAAAAAAGGCGCAATACTGTTTTAAATCGGGTATCAACCTAAGGCTACCTCGCGAGGAATGCCGCGCAAGGAAGTTCGTGATGCGTTTTGCGTTTGCCTCGCGAGCCAATTTGATCGTCGGGAGGCAAACGAGTGATTGTGATGTCCACCACGATACCCACCTTAAGACTCCTTGACTCCTGCAATAATGTCGAGAATTAATTGATGCTCCTGATTGCAAGAGTCCACTTTAAAATCTAAAGAACACTTGGATATAATTATAAAATCCGTTAAACAATCTAAAAAAGGGAAAAGCATACGTAAACATACTTACACTTTCTTTAGGTTTACTATTGTTTGATAAAAAACATATGACAAATCAGAACGTTAGGAAAACTAATCATTTGACAAACTTTCATTTCTAAAACATATTACTTTAAAAAAAACAATCGTTTGACAAAATACAGGTTTTGCAAATGTTTTAGGTACTTCACAAATATTCCACTTGTTAAAACATTATTTTAAAAATGTTCATTAGACTAAATAATTCGTTTGTCTAATTGGTGTTATTACAAAATGACAGAAGATAACTTATTAGTAAAAAACAAACGCCTTTTGTATCAAATTTCGAAAATATTAAATTGCATGGTTGTGATTTTCATCTTGGACAGATTATTTATAGGCAAATAATAATTTTGTACTATTAATACTAATTCCATAGATACTTAGACATAACAAAATTTTGTCTAGTAAATAATTTATCAAATGAGTAGTTTGTTAAACAATAGTTTGTAAAATGATAAATTTATCAAGTACAATTTTGTCAAACGTTGTTTTATAAATTAAAATTTGTCATTTGTTTTTTGTCAAATGACTGGACACCCTTTCTTTATACCTAATCAACATTTATTTTTCAGTTATATCTCGAGGCCTGACTCCACCAGAGAACCTGAATGTGACAGACAGTTACTCAGCCAACGTCCCAACCCTCTCTAGCCTGGCCCTCTCCCATAACTACACTGACTGCTGTATATCAGCTAACGTATCCAAGAACTGCCTCGGCTTCTGTAGTATACAGACGATTCTAGAAGGAACTGGTCAAGATCCTGAAACTTGTCAACCAGACTTCCCTGTGATAGTCAAGTAAGTTCACATCATATATAATTCTTTTCTAAGATTTTGTTTCATCATCATCATCAGTATTCTATCGCAGTCCAATTTATAATAAAAAATATATATAGCATGGGGTTCTTCAAGAAAGGAGTTAGAAGGTTTTTAAAAGGTTGGCAACGCGTGAGTGACACCCCTGGTGTTGCAAACGTCCATAGACTACGGTAACTGCTTACCATTAGGCGGGCCGTATGCTTGTTTTCCACCTTGGAAGTATAAAAAAAAATAAAAATAAAAAAAAACTAGACCTTATTTGATGTCTTTAATCTCAATTTATAAACATTTATATTAAATTTTCTCATCTACAATATTACAAAACTTTTTTAATAAATCCTAGTTTTTGTTGGAAGCAACCATATTTTATAAACCTACTGGCCCTTGATGTTCTTAGAAACAGCTAAGTTTCTCAACAGCAATTTATGAAAATATCGCACGAGTACACTGAGTACCTACGTCATCATATTTGACTCTTTTGTCTATGTAAACTCTACACGTGCCAAATTAAAATATACCTCTTTATAATATAGGATAGATAAATATACATTTTGTTTATTAATAAACTTTGTTATTTCCTAAAAGTATACCTAAAATAATTTATTTATACCTTAACTTTTATAAGTGATAAGGAGTTATAAGGTTTTTAAAGGGTCGGCAACGCGTGAGTGACACCCCTGGTGTTGCAAACGTCCATAGGCTACGGTAACTGCTTACCATCAGGCGGGCCGTATGCTTGTTTGTCACCTTGGTAGTATAAAAAAAAAAAAAAAAAAAAAAACAAAATGTATATTTATCTATCCTATATTATAAAGAGGTAAATTTTGTGGGTTTGTGACGTTGTAGGGGGTAATCTCTGGATCTACTGAACCCATTTTGAAAATTCTTTTACCAATAGAAAGCCACGTTATTTGTGAGTGTCTTAGGCTATATTTTATGGATAAAAACATTACGGGACCCCGGGAAATACCACCCTTGCGAAGCCTGAGCGGACGGCTAGTGCATGTATAAGTATACTAGGGGTCGCCAAAGACTTTTTCCACGTGGTAATTTGCACTACTGCTGCGCTCCTATTGATCATAGCGTGATGTCATATACCCTATAGCCTTCCTGGATAAATGCACTATCCAACAAAAAATATTTTTTCTAATCGAACCAGTGCTTTCTGAGATTAGCTTGTTCAACCAAACAAACTCTTCAGCTTTATAATATTAGTATAGATTTGATCTCCCATAAGGGATAGATAGTTGGAAAGAGAGAGAGGGAGATTACTTATAAACGGAATGTTCTTCACCAGGTGTATGGCAGATGGTAGGAATCATGTGCCCTGCTGTGTACAAGAACGAGTCCCAGATATTTGTCAAGACGTATGCCGAGGAGAGTTCACCCCAGTGACTGATAATATCAAGACACATTACTCGTGTGCTTCGTATATGGATAAGACACTAGCCTGTATTGTTGAAGGCATTGGTAAGTTTTTAACAAACATTTTGAAGCCACATTTATCTTTTCTTAGTATTTATAGTCCTATGTGTAGATTGTCTTACCATCAGTTCTTCAAAGAAAAAATCAAACTCATTTATTTATTTACTTGATGATACTTATGAACGTCATAAAAACAAATGCCAGTATACTTTCTCGCAGACTAGGGGTAGGGCCTCAAGTCAAATTGGTGAAAAACTCGGGCCACTATTTTTAATCGCCAGAGTTACATTAACATTTACAATTTGGCTTGAGTTGTGGTAACAAAAAGGGACGAAAACCAATATATCGTACAAAATAAAATGTAGGTAAATAGAAGTATTTGATAAATAAGCTTCCCACTGTATGGTAATGAGGAATCGTTTATTTTTGTAAATTTAAGATATAAACATATCATATCGTCATCACACTGCACTTGTAGTAAAACTGAATTAACTGTATCTTTATTATTTTAAAAAAAATCATGCCAAGATTCTCAATATACCATCAAACGTTACGCCATCATTTTTTAGCTAAAAGCTAGCTAGCGTCGGTGACGATGTCTATCTTTAGGCACTCACAATAAAAAAAAAAATCTTTCTCTAAAATAAATCTTCTTTTCAGAACTTCTCCCAAGTCCCCCAGAAGATGTAGAAGTGGAACCTCTCAACGAGAAACAGTTAAACATAACCTGGAGCCCTCCAATAGAAAACACAGACTCAGTTATAGAATACGTCATCAACGTCACTACACTGAGATCATTCGACGCACATCTCATCGATCCATCAGAAAGCTCCATCAAAGATAATGACACTATGAGAAGTGTTATATCAATGACGTACAAAGTGCCGGCCAATAAGACCTTCGTTATGCTTAATGATTTGCTGCCGTTCACTATGTATGAAATCACGGTGACTTCGTATAACATTCACGGATCAAGTTTACCAAGCTATGCTATCAGGTGAGTCCAACTCATTAAATGCCTAATATAATAAATAAATTCTTTATTGGCAGATATTGTACACACGGCAACGGAGTTAGCTGTACAGGGCCGCTATATGAAGATTTGTTTTTAAGAAAACCATTGTATTTTGAATTTGGTAACAGTGTACAGTTAGACTAAACCTACAGATAAAAATATATTTCACATAAATTCATACATTGGTTTTCCTAAAAACTAATCTTCATTCATTCATTCATTCAAATGGGGAAGGACCTCCACCTTACAGAAGACCACAGCCAAATAACTACACACAGCGGTGTAGTTGTATTCCTGTGTGGATGCGTTTTGAATGAAACGTATTCCTATCCCAGGGTTACTTCCATCTTAAAGCCCTGGTGTCAAAAAATGGGTTGGCAACACGCTAGTGATACCTCTGGTAATGCAAACGTCCATAGACTACGGTTACTGCTTAACATCAGGCGGGCCGTATGCTTGTTTGCCACCCAAGTAGTATAAAAATTGCCTTATCAAAAATAAAGATCTGTATTATTATATACTAGCTGTTGTCCGCGGCTCCACACGCGTGGATGTCGGTTATCGCAAAAGTGTGTAGCCTATGTGTTATTCCAGACCATAATCTATCTCTGTTTAAAATTTCATCCAGATCCGTTCAGTAGTTTTTACGTAAAAGAGTAACAAACATCCATCCATCCATACTTACAAACTTTCACGTTTATAATATTAGTAGGATCTGTATTATCTGTATTCTGTACTTCAGTAAATTTCCTCTGTGAGTTAGGCAATATACTTAGCCACTAGACCTTTAACAAAGTAGTTTTGTGCCCTTGGTCTTATTCAAAAATAGATACAGCGCAACGAAGCCGCCTTCCATTAGATAATGAAATTCAAACTGGCAAAACAATATTTCTACTGTATCATTCATCAGCATCACATAATAATTTATACTTTTTCCATATTTCGCTGTTTGGTTGTAACACAAGTGATACCTCTGGTATTGCAAGCGTTTATAGGCTACGGTAACTGATTAACATTAAGCGGGCCATATGCTTGTTTGCCACCAAGGAGTATTAAACAAAAAACTTAGTTGAATTATAAGATATTTCATGTTTAAATATAACTAGTTTGTATACGAAAATTACCTTAACAAGTTTTAGTTTTAAATTCTATTCTCTCTTGCCAAGGTCTCTGACCCTGACTCCTGGTAAGATGAAGTCTACAGAAGTGGCAGCAGCCCCCAAGCTCCCCGACATTCGTACGTGCTGCGTGAACGCAGGCGTTAACCACTACGGATGCGTCGACAAGCTTTGTGATCCCACCAAGACATTCGAAATAGCAGTAAGTGATTTATCTTGGTATCGGTATGTGGTTTTGTTGCATTTTGAGCTTTATAGAGTTTATTTTCAATATAGTAATTAATATTTTGGCTGAACATGTTCGTTTAAAGTATAGAGATGATACAAAGTTACTTTCATGATAAAAATCGATGTATTATGTTCTTTTAACACAGTCATGCTATGCTGTAAATAACTGACATAGCAGTATTAAGTCAGGCTAAATGTATCTTCTAGCAAAGATTTTGACCAATCATAGCTCGAATATTTATTTTGGGATACTGATATTATAATGATCAATTATTCCCGCAAATATTTTAAACGGCTGTCATTAACGACCTTGTTAGTTCTGCTATCACTCGTACGTCGCTAGTGTTTTCGCTAAAATGCTACAGTTTTAACTCTTCTTTGATGACGTTTAACAACTACCAAGGTTATATTTTGAAAAAAAAAACCATTCGCAAGACTATATTATTTCTGATTCAATGTTTAGATTCGTCATCACACAAAAGCTTACTCAAGAATAAGGAACTGCAGAAAAGCTCCAAAGAAATCCATCATCAATCTCATTCAAAACTCCTCAAAAATTAACCCTACATTGGCACTGTCACCACACTTGCTCGCAGGCAACACACACGTTTGTGACTAACGGCACCATCACCCAAAGAATGGTATTTAACCCTCAGCTGCAGGTGACAGATCTGATGATCTGCGCGCCGTGGGCTGGCGTCACCTTCGGCTGCCTCGCCAACGGGATGGATCACACGCCGTGCTGCCGCAGCAGGGGTCTGCCAGAAGCCTGCCTACCGTTGTGTAGTGGAAACATTACAACCTTGGACTTTAATCATTTCAAGTGAGTGGAAAATAAGCATAATTACTAACTGCCTTGGTGGTCCAGTGGCCGCAGTGCGCCTGCTGCGCAAGAGGTTATGGGTTCGATTCCCACGCAGGACAAAACTTTGTGTGACCCACGAAGAATTGTTCTGAGTCTGGGTGTATAATTTGTGTCCGTTAATTGTATGTTCCCCGCGACACAGAGCTTGTTCTCTAGAGCGGGCTTAGGAGGTGTCCCTCTAATGCCTGTGCAGTGCTATCCCAAGGATCTGTGTAAAACCTACATACCAGCATAAACACTATACTACCCAGGTAGTACTCGTATTATTTTTAGCTGGAATCTTCTGTAATATGGAGGTCGAATCCCATTACACCCTAAGTCAGGAAATAATGCAAACTATTACTCTTTCACTACATTATTAGGCACACTTTGCTATGCTACCTCATAGCAATGATAATATTATAATAATAATATTTTTCTTTTTCGCTATCTGATCCAAAACTAGGCAGAGCCTGTACTATGGTAACCAGACAACTGATAAACATACTTATATATTTCTAACATACATATTATAGATAAATAACACCCAGACACAGAACAAACATTCGTGCTCATCACACAAAGATTTGTCCTGGGTGAGAATCGAACCCACGACCTCCGGCGTAGCAGTCAGAGTCACTAACCACTAGACCAACAGGCCAGTAATAATTTCTCACTTTGGAATGAACGATAATGTTTATTAACAAAATAATAAACATTGTAAAATGTGACAAAATCTTTTATAATCAAAAATGGCGCCACCGTCTTTGTATCTTCCCATTCATTGTTCCTATTTATTATAGCTACCTACTATTTTCGCTCTCTACAAATTAGCCAGTTATCCTCAACAAAGTATAACTTAGTAAAGATTGTAACTGTTCATATTAACGACAGACATATCAGTTATGTGGGCACTAATACTTAATCGTACTTTGTAATAGAAAATAAACTTTTATATTTTGTATTTTAATAGCGAAAACAGAAAGTAGGTACTCAAACGTACAGGCGAATAGAAAATTATGTACGTATACTGTAATGTAAATATTACTGAGCATAAACTAGGTTAAAACCTCTCTACGAAATTAGATTTGGAATATTTATAAACTTCCAATTTGTTGATTACTTTTTGTGGTCTGGCAAAAATATATTTTTGACTAACTTATACAGTTATTTCATCATCTCAATCCATAAACGTCCCACTGCTGGGCACGGGTCTCCTCTAAACATTTGGAGGGATATTAGCCTACGATTTATTATTACAGTTTATTTATTATTTATTTACCTGATTCTTAAAAGTTCTAAGAGAGGTAAGGCATCATACTAGCGAGCAAGCCCAACTGAGGAAGGATCTTCACCTTACAGAAGACCACAGCCAAATAACTTCACACAGTGGCGTAGTTGTGTTCCTGTGGATGGGTTTTGAAAGAAACGTTATCCCAGAGACACTTCATCTTAAAACCCTGTTGTAAAAGTAATGAGTAATATGATACCTCTGGTGTTGCAGGCGTAAGAAAACCTTAAAAATATTACGCGATTTAGACCTATTGTTCATTATAATAATAATATGTGTACAAATCTTTGACTGCATGGTTCAGTGGCTTAAGTGGTTACCTCGCCATTTACCACTGCGCGACGTGTTGTGGGTTTAATCCCCACACGGGACAAAGATTTATGTGACCCATAGATAGTTGTCCCAAGTCTGGGTGTACTTTGTGTCCGTTATTTGTAAAGTCCCTCGCGACACATGGCTTGTTCCCTAGTGAAAGTTTAAAAGAACTTCTTGCGTGCAAGTCGATTACTTTCCCACTTAGCCACGTCCGCTCATACTACTAATACGTAAAATTATTACCATGACACTATCAACGTAAACGTTATTTATGATCGCCATTGATGCATAAGTACATAATACTAAACAACTAAATGTTTAAAGCGCTTACAGTTTCTATCGCGTCCAACTCCTAAAATATGACTTATAACTAAACAGAACAAAGTTGTGTGAAGTTTGTCAGCTCGGTCAACTTTGACCAGGGTCAGAGATGAAGTCCGGCCGAAATATTGGTGCCCGTATAAAACTTGAAACACCAAACTGTTAAATAACTTTGTAAATTAGCTCTAGTTTCATTATATATAATATACGCTAGCAGCCCATGAAGAAAGAAGTTTTAGGGCACTTTTTTTACACCTTGGGTTACGTTACTTAAGTTTTACTATTTATTAATCTGTGGTTTTAGTAAGGATCCCTAATCTTTTCTAGCAATAAATATAGCCTATGTCACTCAGGGTGAATTTAGCTGTCCAATGGTGAAAGATTTTTTGAAATCGGCTCAGTAGTTTTTGAGTTTGTTCATTACAAACATACACACACACAAAAATTTTGAGTTTGTTCATTACAAACATACACACACACAAAAATACAAATCTTACCTCTTTATAATATTATTAGTATAGATAACGTAAATTTACATAAAACTACCTCCCTAAGTGGATCAGTAGTAGATTTAAGATCAGTGGCTTAAGTGGTTAACTCGCCATTCACCAGCGCGGCATGTTGTGGGTTCGATCCCCCCATGGTCTTCATCGTCATCAACATCATCAGTCAAACACAGTCCACTGCTGGACATAGGCCTTTCTGGCCTTCTATTTTTTAAAGACAACTCCCGCATTAGAGAACAAGCTCTGTGTTGCGGGGGACTTTACACACATACAATTAACAGACACAAATTACACCCAGACTCAGAACAACTCTTTGTGGGTCACACAAATTTTGTCCCTGTGTGGGAATCGAATCCACAACCTCGTGCACAGAAGGCGGATACTGCATCCACTGGACCACCAAGGCAGTCAATAGCCAATTGTCACTATATTGGGCTTCTCACATCCACCTTACACGTCTTAATAAAAAATATTATCCTCAGGTGTCTCCGTTACATGAACTCCTACACGAACTGTCTCCTCCGTGGGTACGGGGTCCTCCCTGGAGCTCCCTCTCGCTTGTACCTGACCAACATCGACACTGACTATACAGTCGTCCACTGGTCACCACCAGCAGCTTTGGCTGACACAGTCCAGAACTACAATCTGCATTACAAGACCTTGCAAGCTGGTGATGACTACAGAGCTGTGGAGAGGGTAAGGACTTTTCATCTACACTTTTAATAAAGTAAGTTTGGATGTATGTATGTTTGGATGTTTGTTACTCAATCACGCCAAAAGGTCTGAACGAATCTGGATAAAATTTGGCTAATAGTCTGGAAGTACAATTTACTACTTTTTATCCCCAAAAAGAAACACTTCCCGTGAGAACGCGCGGGCAATTCCGAGAGCGGCAACAAGTATTTACATTGAGTTAAAATAGCAGTAACTTAAGAGATTCCCAAGTCTTTTTTTTGCCAGTTAATGTGAACATTATTATTATTTTATATTATTTATATAACATTATTATATTTATTAGCCCTTTTGTTTCATCACCCAGAAATGCCTGACATATATTTGACAAGCTGTTTCCTGCGGCTCTGCCGGCTTGGATGTCGGTTATTGCAATAAAAATATGCCTATGTGATATTCCAGACTATAATCTATCTCTATGCCAAATTTCAACCAGTTCCGTACAGTAGTTTTTACGTGAAAGAGTAACAAACATTTATAATATTAGTAGGATATTAGCAGGATTATCTGGCAATCTTCTTTAGTACTTATTTATACTAGTCTCTATAACAATAAGCTGTACACAATACCAAATGCTTCGCTTACACAGACATGCAAACAGTATGGCCGCTATCTCCGTTATCAATTGATTTACAAGATGGCGAGTTAAACAATGAATGTCAGGTGCCTTGTGCACGGCTAACTAATTAAGCGCTAACAACGCCTAACCTTTCACACTTGAATTACATATTGTGTTGTAATAACTAATTACTCAATCGTTCCCATCAATTATTACTACAACTACTGTAACGAATGCCACTCAGATTTTTGAAATCCAATGGATTAAAAATCGATTTTACCCGCGTTTACGCAGTCTTACGCACTATGTTCTACGTAACGCGTAAGTTTGGGTCATTAGAGTGCGTTAAATTTGGACTAACCTCATTAAAAAGGGCATGCTACACTATTTTACAATCACCGATGTAAACATAGAGTAATGAAGCGATGAAAAGAGTTATAAGGTTTCTAAAGGGTCGGCAACGGTTGCAAGCGTCCATAGGCTACGGTAACTGCTTACCATCAGGCGGGCCGTATGATTGTTTGCCTCCGGTAGTATATAAAAAAAATGTTTTAAGTGTCAAAATATTAAAGTTTTGAAACAACTAAACTTTTCGAGGAAAACATATATCTATCTCTTTTCTTCTAATTCGCTAGTATGATGACATGAATTCAATATGACCGAGATAGAGATATACACTTGCACCGACAAGCTTGGTGTTGCATACCATATAAAAACAAAGACAAAGATGCTGATCTATATTTATAATATTTTATAGAGGAAAGATTTGTATTTTTGTGTGTGTGCATGTTTGGAATGAATAAACTCAAAAATTACTGTGCCTATTTTGAAAATTATTTTCTTTTATATTAGAACATTCTAGTAAGTGCAGACGTTTGCGAACTGTTTTCTATTTTCTAGTGGACCAAGAGCCAGCATCGTAATTTACTTTTGTAATTTCATAAGTTATGAAAATTTACAAACTAACTCCTATACTATATACTTGCAGAATAATAAAAGGCTCTTTTAGCAACCCTCTGTGGCCAGACAGAAGTAGTTAACAAGTGTAAAATTTGTATTAAATTATATTGACAGTATTATGAATTTTAAATTAAGTTTTATGTTTTAACCTCTTTGTAACGAGCTAAACACCCCGGCCGCAGAGGGTTGTTAGAAGAGCCTTTTAATATTCTGTAGGTATATGAAATTTTTCCGTGTGGTGACGGATTAAGAATACAAAATGTCACCACCCCTTTCTATCCCAAGGGTGTCGTAAGAGTCGACTAAAGGAGTAAGTCAGGCAGACAATATCCACTGCAAGAGAAGGAAAATTCGAAATAAAACCCTATACCAATCCGTCTGGCCAGCGTGGTGTAGTAGGCTAATATCCCTCCAAGTGTATGGGCCCGTGTCCATCAGTGGAACATTTATGGGTTGATATGATGATGATGATATGAAAATTAATTTGTGAATTTTCATGACTTATGAAATGACAAAAGTAAATACGTTGTTGGCTCTCCCTCTATAAACAAGAGACTATTGTGTAGATAACTTTTAGGTAAGCGAAAGTGTGTAATATGATTTAAATCTAAACAATATATAGCACAGCACATATATTCATACGCATTTGAATTATTAGTAAAGTTATTTGATCTCCCAACAGATTCACTCCCCGTACATCTTAGAAGATTTGGAACCCAACACAGACTACGAAATATACTTGGAAGCTGTCAATGAACATGGTGTCGGAGACGCCTCCCCCAGGCTCATCTTCAGGACACAGAGTCAGGTAAAAAACTTATCTAATACCTACAAACTAAAAATGACATACATACATTTACATCATCACATCCGACTCCCATCGGGAAGGGACGGGGGAGGTAGAGAATATGGTAGCAGTTATGCTTCTTTCGCTTAGAGCACAAAGCTCGCAGAACCGATGGGCAAAAGGTTCAAGGTAGACCTCCAACAAGGTCAATTGACAACCTAGTAAAGGTTGCGGGCAACAGATGGACTAGGTCTGCTCAAGAAAACCTTAGGGGAATAGGCATCCCCTAAGGTCCAGCAGTGGACATCTTTTGGCTGATATAAATAACAAATAAAATTATCAGAATATATTTCAGTTTATCTTTTGTCTTAAGTTTCGTTGAATGAGGTATATGTTTTTGTTTTTTAATGGATCATAACATATTGATTGACTCGTCACCGTTGCTCTCTATCTTCGATAGAATTGGACAATTCTGTCGCAAAATGCTCTATATAAGCGCGAATACTGGAATTGTGCCTAATACTCTTAGATAATATGTATATGGCAAAAGGCCAAAGTTCTCCTCCGTCTTAGTTCTGATTAAATTCGCTTCAGGATTCAAGATTAGGTTTAGCTTTCTCCAGTACTCCTAAGTGTCATATATTACACCCAGATTCAAAACAACTCTGTGTGGGTCACACAAAGTTTTGTCCTGTGTGGGAATTGAACCCACAACCTCGTGCACAGCAGGCGCATACTGCGACCACTAGACCACCAAGGCAGTCGATTTAATTTATCACTCTCACTTTGAAACAAAACTCAGTCAATTTGTTTGTAAAATTACTTAGTCATTAGATTTGTCATTATTGTATTTATTTACTAGTTCCATATATATATTATATCACAGTTAGTTAGTTAATTGTTATTTCTCATTACAATATTTTGCCGGTTAGATGAATATTTGATCGTATGCGGCCGCTACATCGCTACATAGCTCAACAAAGGTTGCGTCACTCGCCCACTCATGCAAATTTCATATTATGCATATTTATTTAGTGCAAACAAAGTGTATTGTTAGTTATTCTTGTTTTATGTTTATTATAAACTAAATAATTTGATGTATAAAGCGACTGTTTAGTCAATAAACTCATTGAAGTTTGAAATTACCAACATAAAAACCTGTAAAATTATTATTAAAATTAATAAATAGATAAAATAACAATTACAACATAACCTATAAATAAATTGAGAAGAGTGAGTTGTTCGTTGAGAGTATGATAGATACACATGCTTTTTTTTAGAGCGAAAAAAAATACAAAATACGTAGACATATACCGTACATTTATTTTATTTGTATAAAATGTTGACAGATTATGAGACAGTTTCATGTATTTATAAGAAAAATTAAATGCTAGAATAAATTATGAAGAATAAATAATA
Organism: Trisateles emortualis; assembly: GCA_947095525.1. Lineage (NCBI taxonomy): Eukaryota > Metazoa > Arthropoda > Insecta > Lepidoptera > Erebidae > Trisateles > Trisateles emortualis. The sequence goes on from OX352745.1 coordinate 16,997,461, forward strand.
TTCGCAAACAGAACAAAACTTTGAACAGTGCATACCACAGCTTACCTAACTCAATGCATTCTACTATTGTGATAATTGAGAGCCATATTCAAACTATTTTTTTTATTTTGAATCGGTAGCTCAAATGACTAGAAGCAATGCATACTATTTATAAAAACCGGATGTTACATTAATGTAATAAAATTAAAAGTACTTAATTTGACAATAGTAGTTAAACTAATGGCCATTTTGGCCTGGTTGGTTCAGTTGTTCGCGAATCGTTAATCATTTAACGTTTGTTGTGACAAAATATACATAATAATATGTATCAATTAGTTATTAAATAATAATAATAAATTGACGAAGATTGTGTTGAATAAAAGGTAATTGATTGAAAAAGTGACCTGAAGAACGAGAACATGAACCGTCCGAAATGCTCATTCATCATCATCATCATTTTAAATTTAAATTCTAAACTACGTTTTTATTAGTAAATTGATTTTAAAATCGTTATCTAGTTACCTACTGAGATACGTACCTACGCAATCTCTATAATACCTATTTGTGGGTATACTTATGGATGGATGGATGTTTGTTACTCTTTCACGTAAAAACTACTGAACGGATCTGGATGAAATTTGGCACACAAATAGGTTATGGTCTGGAATAATACATAGGCTATTTTTACAGCGATAACCGACATCCACGCGGGCGGAGCCGCGGACAACAGCTAGTATAAAATAAAAATGTAAAAAAAAAAAAAAAAAAAAAAGTCTTTCTAATTCCTTGTACGCAAGCAAATAGACTATTTCGTTGCTTTAATATACGCAGTGATCTTCGAATAGCATTACGTTTTTACAATATAGTTGTTTAATGTTTTAAAATCTTTGAAGGAAGGTATGTTGTAAGTATCAATAACGAAATCCCAATAGAACTTACATTCTATAAAGAATAAATTGTATCAGATCAGTTTGTTTCTATGTTTCTATATTGTTTGTAAGTATATCCTGTGGGAAATACGGATCGTGATGATACTTCCAAATTAAAACTTCTCCGCCTTTCCTTCAAGCCGAGCTTAACTTTCTTATACTCGTGTGTTTTTAGTTTCTGAGAATTAATTTATTACTTTTTTCAAAGAATAATCTCTGTAATCTGTTTTCTCTTGGGATAAGATGTATAGGGCAAAACTCAAATACCTACATCATTTCACTTTATATTTCATAGATATGTATATAGATAGGATATGCGTACGAAAATACATAAAGGAATCATATCAATTATAAGTTATTTTTTTTAAAAGACAACTCACGCACTAGGGAACAAGCTATGTGTCGCGGGGGACTTTACAAACATACAATTAACAAACTACATCCAGACTCAGAACAATTCTTTGTGGGTCACACAAAATTTTATCCTGTGTGGGAAACGAACCCACAAACAACCTCGTGCACAGCAGGCACATATTGCGGCCACTGAACCACCCAGGCAGTCATATAAATAAATGAGCCAAAGCCCTTCTAATATTCTTAATGCAAAAGTAACCGTCTCGGTAACGTAACTCTCCGGCTAAACGGATCTTAATAAAGTTTTACGAGGATATAGATGGTATTATGTAAGGCCGTGGGGTACTTTTTGTCGCGGAAACCCAGGCGGCCAAAGCCGTGGGCAACATCTAATCTATACTTAATCTATACTAATATTATAAAGCTAAAGAGTTTGTTTGGATGAACGCGCTTATCTCAGAAAGTACTGGTTCGATTAGAAAAAATCTTTTTTTGTTGAATAGTGCATTTATCCAGGAAGGCTATAGGCTATATAACATCACGCTATGATCAATAGGAGCGGAGCAGTAGTGAGATATGTTGCAAAATCGGGGAAAATATTCCAAATTACCACGCGGACCCCTAGTAAATAAATAAATATCTTGTTTCTTAGATAATAGAAGAAGAAGAAGAAGTAGCGAACTCATACAACGTGACGGCGTGCTGCGAGCGCGTGCAGCTGGCTGGAGTATGCATGCCGTTGTGTTCGTATGACGCCAAGATGTCGGACCTGAGGATGCTGGCGCCTCTCTGTGCACAAGACTTCCACAAGTTACTGCGTTGTGGCGCTGGAGGTAAGAAAGAACGTTTATGTTGATTTTACGTTGTTTTCTATATACGACTAGCTGCCCCTCCTGAGCCCCGTGGCTCATGGTCTACGAGTAAATAAAATAAAAGTAGTCGAATCTTCTTTTTTTTTTAAAGACACCTCCCGCACTAGAGAACGATCTCTGTGTCGCGGGGGACTTTACAAACATACAATTAACAGATACAATTTACACCCAGACTCAGAACAAGACTTTGTGGGTCACACAAAGTTTTGTCCTGTGTGGGAATACGAACCTACAACCTCGTGCACAGCAAGCGCATACTGCGCCCACTGTGTTTTGCGCTTTGTAAATAAAGATCCTTTTGTTGGTAAAACAGTAACTTCCTAATAAGCTCTGAAAACCCAACAACACTACCTAAGTAATGTTATTCTTAGCTATATTTTTGTTATACTACTTGGGTGGCAAACAATACCACCCGCCAGATAATAAGCAGTTACTGTAGCCAAAGGATGCTTGCAATACCAAAGTATCACTTGCATGATGATGCTAATCCGAAAAAAAAGGGTTTTATGATAGAGAATGAATCCCTAAATGAGCGCTGGCAACCTGTTCTTACAGATAAGAACACAATTATAACTCTGTGTGTAGTCATTCAGCTATAGTCTTCTGTCGTAATCGTATGGAGGCCTACCTTTTTTGAAGAAGATGGAAGTTGGAGATAGAGTTACTGCCCTAGTTTTGCTGTTGTTCTCTTATCTCTCCCACTAAATGGGTTTTCTAATACGTTATTTTGTGTGTCACAGGTCGTAACCACGAACAGTGCTGCGCTCGGCGCGGTGTGCCTGCAAACTGCCGCGGTGTATGCTCCGGCGCATACAGCGGTGGTGTCAATACTTGCGTGCCTTTCATTGGAAACATTGTACAGTGCTTCGAGGAAGGTAAGTTCATTTAAAAAAACCGGCCAAATGCGAGTCGGACTCGTACATCGAGAGGTAGTACACACCTGTAGGTATATAAGTAAAATATTTTTATTATATAATAATATGATGTAACTAAACTAAACTAAAAAACTAAAGTACCCTGTAGATTTTGATTCCCTTGCGAGTGTAGAAAATTTGCGGCATAAACGGCTGTATCTTTTGATTGCGTTGGCTTAGAAGTTTGATTTTTTCATAGCTTTAAGGGACCAGAGTATTTCATATAAATTTCAGCTCGAAACCTCCACGCATTCCTGCGAAAAAGGGTCTTGATAGACAGACCGACGGACGGACAACTAAGTGATCCTATAAGTTTTCACTTTGTAGGTACGGAACCCTAAAAATAGGCATTTTATAAAAATATTAGTATAATGATATCAATAATTTTGGTTTGTGATGGTCGATTACAATTGTTGCTAATTGGACTTTGATTAAACACTTTGTAAGAGTTAGCTTAGTACCTGTTCCTGATTCGTCATCTTCCAAATTCGTCATTACTCCAGATTCGTCACATTCCTAACTCGTCGTATTATGTACAATCGCCTGCATATTTATTGTATGGTGAATGAACCTGGAATATGACCAATTTGGAAGATGACGAAACAGGAACAAATCGTATTTTGGTATACAATATAGAGTTCTCTCGTCCTCGTCCAGGTACCGGCATCCTCCCAGGTCCTCCTCGTGAGCTTCACGCGATAGTGTCGTCAGGCAACCTGTACCTGGACTGGGCGGCCCCACAGGACGGAGCCAACGCCTCCTCATACGTGGTGCACTGGCAAAAAATAGACAACAACACACAACCCTACAGTTACAAGCTTATGCAGTCCAATTATAATGTAAGTTAAAGATTGTTTATGTTACTCTTTCACGTCAAAACTACAATTACTTGTTAATTACTGTTCTTCTTATCGCTTGGTTACGCTTATATTTTAACCTCTATCGTGATCTAACGACTGTTAACAGTCGGAACCGACTTTTAATGAGCCCTGCAAAGCACGGAAACGCTCAGATGAATTACCACTCTGCGGTCACCCATCTATAGGGTGACCTAAGCAAGTAGGATGTAATACTTACTAATATGTATTTACAGTCGGCAACGGAGTTAGCTGTACAGGGCCGCTATATGAAGTTTTTTAGGAAAATCAATGCATGAATTTGTGTGAAATATATGTATTTTTATTTAAAGGTCTAGTCTAATTGTACACTGGGACCAAATTCCACAGAAATATTGGTTTCTTAAAAAACGAATCTTAATATAGTGGCCCAGCACCTCTAGACAAGTGGCATAATCGGTAGTCGAATCGAAAAGTCAAATTTCGAATTCCATACATTTGCTTTTTTGACTTTTCGATTCGACTCGAATTTTACGATTCGACTACCGCTAACTCAGTTGCTGTGTGTACCTTTGTTCGGCAAATTTGAGAAGATTTGATTTTATTTATGAAATCTTTACAAAATATATTTTCACATTGCATTTCACTTCGTAGAAAATAAACGTGACAGACACGGTGGCTCGTGTAGAACATCTGGCGATGAACAGTACATACAATGTGTTCGTGGTCGCTATCAACAGCTTCGGGGAGTCCCTTCCATCCAGCATGCTGCTGTTCAATGTCACTGATACTGGTAAGTCTAAGTTGATGCAGTTATTTACCCGTAACTACTAAGTAATATTACATACAATTGTTGCAATTGGAGCGAAGCATAGTAACATGCCGTGATGATGTCACAGCCAGGTGATTTCGTCTCGAAATCACCTGGCTGTGACGTAAGTAATAATAATAATAATAATAATCAAAAAAAGTAGTTAAAAAAGTAGAACTAATATTTAAAAATACAAGTTTACACACAAGACACGAAAATAGTAACAGAAAGCCTGAAGAATATCTAGATACCATAAAACAAAAATTAGCACTAAAAGTACATAGACTTAAAAGATACAAGAAAGCTCAAAAACGAAAATACGACAATATATTATTCACCACAAATGAAAAATCTTTCTACAGAAATCTCCAAAACCCACACAATGATATACACACAACACACAACACGACATTGCCAACGGCATCACAACTAGAAACATTTTGGGCAGGTATATGGGAACAACAGGTACAACATAATGATACAGCGGATTGGATAGCAGCAGAAAGAAATAAATGGAGTACTATTGAGGAAATGGAATTCGATAGAATCACAGAAATAGACATATCTATTATAACATCTAAACTTCATAATTGGAAATCTCCTGGTATAGATAAAATACATAATTTCTGGTACAAAAAGCTAACAACACTACACAAATCAATAGCCAATAACTTAACAGACATCATATTAGGAAAACAGAACATCCCAGAATTTATCGCTACAGGCATAACCTACATGCTACCAAAATCAACCTTCTCAGAACTACCCTCTCAATATAGACCCATAACATGCCTGCCCACAATATATAAAATCCTTACATCAGCAATAGCCCGAAAAATTAACAATCATGTAGGCCACAATAATATTATAGCAGAAGAGCAGAAAGGATGCCGACAGGGTCACATGGGATGCAAGGAACAACTTATTATAGACTCCACTATCCATAAACACGCAACAACAAAAAATAGAAATCTCCATTGCACCTACATTGATTATAAAAAAGCCTTTGACAGCATTCCACACTCTTGGTTAATACAAATTTTAGAAATATATAAAGTCAACCCAAAAATAACAAACTTTTTAAGCAATATTATGTCACACTGGAAAACAACCCTACAACTGAGCAGCCGAGACAAAACAATTACTACCAGACAAATAGCAATCAAAAAAGGTATATATCAAGGTGACTCCTTGAGTCCACTGTGGTTTTGCCTTGCCCTAAATCCCTTATCACACCTATTGCATGGATGCCGAGTCGGATACTGCCTTAAAGAAACAACAGTAGATACAATTATTTCACATCTTATATACATGGATGACATAAAATTATATGCAAAATCCGTAAAAGACATGAAAACGTTAATAGATAATACAACACAATTTAGTAAAGATATAAATATGGAATTCGGCTTAGATAAATGCAAAACATTACATATTATAAGAGGCAAAATCAGACCCGGTAACTATGAAATAGATGACACAAACACAATAACAGCAATGGAACAGACAGACTTATACAAATATTTAGGATACAAACAATTAAAAGGACTAGATCACACAGCCATAAAACAAACACTTACATTAGAATACAAAAAGAGAATAAACGCGATTTGCAATACACAGTTAAATGGGAAATCCCTCATTAAAGCTTTAAACACTTTTGCCATACCTATATTAACATACTCATTCGGAATAATAAAATGGTCAAAAACAGACATAGAACAGATAGAACGAACCACACGCACTACACTCACACATCACAATCACTTACACCCTAAATCTGCAGTAGAAAGACTTACAGTTAAAAGACATAACGGAGGTAGAGGGTTAATAGATATCCACCACATGTGGCAGAACCAAACTAACAATTTAAAAATCTTCTTCTACGCTAAATCTGAAACCAGTCACATTCATAAAGCCATAGTCCACAATGACCTAAATTACACTCCTTTAAACTTAAGCGACAATTCAAATGTACAAAACACACGACACAATAATGACCCACAAATACACAAAATTGAAAACTGGAAGAAAAAAACTCTTCACGGTAGGCACCCCCACGACTTAGAGCAGTCTCACATCGATAAAGCAGCATCAAATAAATGGCTTACAACCGGTAATCTTTTCCCTGAAACTGAAGGATTTATGATTGCTATACAAGATCAAATAGTAAATACCAAAAATTACAGAAAATATATTATTAAAGACCCAAAACTCAGTAATGACAAATGCCGCAGATGCCACACCCAACCCGAAACCATTCAGCACATAACCGGAGCATGCTCAACACTTACACAAACTGACTATACACACCGACACAACCAAATTGCAAACATAATTCACCAAAAACTAGCACTCAAACACAATCTCATACAGAACACAAACACACCTTACTACAATTATACACCACAAACTATACTAGAAAACACTACACACAAACTTTATTACGATCGTGCCATACTAACAGACAGGACCATCCACTACAATAGACCAGATATAACACTTCAAGACAAAACCAATAAAACTACTTACCTAATAGATATTGCAGTCCCTAACACTCACAATTTACAAAAAACAATTACCGAAAAAATTAGCAAGTACGCAGAACTTAAAGAAGAAGTGGCAAGAATTTGGAGGCAGGATAAAGTATATGTCGTACCCATAGTTCTTTCCACCACTGGTATCATTCCCAAACATCTTCACCATAGCCTTAAACTACTACAGTTAAATGAATCTTTGTTCATAACCCTACAAAAAGCCGCAATACTAAATACCTGCAGAATAGTCCGGAAATTTTTGCAAATTGACGAAAACACAACACCTACATAACATTACACAACACAGCTGCATTTACTTGGTTACCACCCGTAAATGTAGTTATGACCAGCCTAAAAGCTGTGAAATAAAAACAAACACAATAATAATAATAATCATTTATTTTCAGGATATAGTTTACATACTTAATACACAAAATACAAGTAGCTTACATAATCCCATAGATAAATACCTTACAAACTAACATATATATTATTATAAATCTTATAACTAAACGCATTTCACCGGTGTCGTGTTACAACTCGCTGTGTTGTGCAATCGTCCGCGAAAACGTCGATACACAACACCCTTCGGCCAAAACTCTTCCTTGAGGAATGTGTCGAGACCATGCGTCGGCACCCGCACCACAAACGAATGGAAATTTGTGCTATGACGCGGTACCAACTTCTCTACTCTCAAGGTCCAGTTGACTTGCTTCTGGATATACTCCACAATATCCTCGGCCTTCGTGGAGTGATGCAAGCGGGACACATATAGCTGCGTCGTTGGTGTTGCGGGATGCAGCTGCTTATTGGGTCCTGTCGGTGCGGTACCGCACTGGTTCCTACAAGGTGGCTTCCTTTTCCTTTTCTCGACCTTGATGAAGCCATCCTTGTCCGTGTTAGTTTTTGGAACCTGCTCTTTCATAGCCTGTTCCTTTTGTCGTACTACCACCGAGGACTTGTTGGTGGCGGCAATAGCAGCATAGGCACGCTTAGGGGTCAACGTGCCCACACGGTTCGATGCCTCTGTACATGACAAGGCAGGGACGGCGGCTACACACTTTGCACCGCATGCAATATTAGCGGCCGGTGACGCAACTGCACTCACCGACTCAAAACCGCTGACGGAGATGTTTTCAGCCTCGCGACGACTGTTGACGTTAGAGGTGTCGGGTGTCCTACCGCTCGAATTACCGTTGCGCAACAACACTACTTCGGCACGTAATTCGCATATGGTGTTATCAGACACCTCTAATTTGGCTTTCACTTCGGCCAAGCCTGCTTTAAGGACTGTAATATCCTTGAGCAGCCTGGTGACGTCGACATGGTCGAACGTGACGGGGGGCAGCTTATGCAGGTCCTTCGCCACGAACGCAGGCACATCGTCGGGGTCAGGTCGGGGGGGGGGTAATGCCACCAGGCATATACATACAGTCCGGCCGGTATTACTTACGGTCCGCACACGGCGCGATTGCTCACAATACGCCCGGCAAACAAGCAAACGGCCCGCCTGATGTTAAGCAGTTACCGTAGACTATAGACGCTTGCAATACCACTTACAATAGAGCTATCACTTGCGAGTTGCCAACTGGTTGGCAGTACGCAAGTGATACCTCATGATACTCTCATCTTACAGCCTGAGATCTGTACTCACACACAGGAACACAACCAAACCGCTGTGTGTAGTTATTTGACTGTGGTTTTCTGTTATTATTATGAGTCTCGGTCATAGCTAAGTTTTTCGTATTTTTATTACATTTTGTACTTTGTAATTCTTGTATTTAAGAAAGACTCATGCATGTTTCTCAGAGACCCCTCTGAGAAACATGCATGGGCAGAGACAGTTTGTCACTGCTAAAATATTTGGATTAAAAAAATATTACGTAATTTTGTCCTTTCTTCTTCTTATCGTTTGGTTTGTGGTTTTGTCTTTTGATATAGGTATATAGCTTATTATGCATTACGCAAAAACTTTTTCGTTCACATCCGTTATCGCAACTTCTTACGTCTCCACAGTCCACGTAAGAAGTTGAACTTATCTCATTTTTCTTTCAACAGAAGAGAAAGAAGTAGCTGGTATACCATCACCTCCACACTCGTTGTCGGTGTCCTCGCACTCTGCGACTTGGTTGACCCTCACGTGGCAGCAGCCTCAGTTTTCACAACCAGATGAGAAGATCAGTTACACGTAAGTTCTGAATCAAACCTATGTATCTTCCTCTTATAGTTTGGTTGACAGAGTTATTAAGATTGTCCATATTTAGGTCTCTGTCGTAATCTAACGACTGTGAACAGTCGACACCGAATTAGCTCCGAAACAAGGAGACGCTGAGGTAAAATACCGCGCCCTTGGTAGCTTAACCCGCTGATCGTTTACTGAACAGCGAGTGCACCTGCTTTATAAAAATTATAGTATACCTTTGCAATCGCAATAAAAATATATTGTATCAGTTTTTTTTTAATAAAATAAAATTATCGTATGTTCGTATTTACAAATAATAGATATAGTATTTTTGCAGCATATAGTTATGAGTGAGTTAGTTTAGCGGGAGTTGTTTTCCGCACTTTGTGCGTGACTTTCAGCATATGTTAATAATTGTAATTACGTTAAAGGAAAATATTGTGAAGAAACCCACAGTAAAAAAAAAATCATTAATTATGTCATAATTTATTTGTTGTCTTACAAAAAAATCTTAAGGCATGTCTGATTATGCTAGCGTGTGTGGATTAAAGCCTAAACTCTCTTTCTCTTGATAGAGGAGAGAAGCAATGGAACTTATATCGCTTGCTATTATTAAACAAAATAAATGATGACTTAAGGCGGCTAAATGCCGAAGCCATTATTTACCAGTAAAGTGCGACCATATTACAAAATAATAAATTAGTGAAAACAAAAAATACATATTCATTTCTATTCACAGGCTGTTCTACAAATCCCCATCACAAGTTGGCTCAGGCAACATCACGAACGTCACCACGACAGTGACTGGCCACACGTTGGAGAAGCTGTCTCCGAACACGCAGTACGTGATCTGGGTGAAGGCACACGCCGCAGCTGGAGACTCCCAACCTTCGGAGACGCTGCTAGCTTGGACTGATCCTGCGTACCCGGCATATGTTGAGGTTCGTACTGAACACAAGATAAATACAAAACGATTGATACAAGGATCATCAAAATCGGCTTACGCGTTTAATCTCTAGAGCGCCACAGAGAAACATATATACAAACATAGGCTAATAAACACTTTATTCTCAGTCAGGTAATAAACGTGAATTTGCACCACAATATCACACTTTTGGCGCAAAGACATATTTTTAATAAATGAACGATTACCGTACCAGTCCTAGAGAGGTGTTTTTTTTTTTATATTACTATTAGATTATTATTATTAGATGGCAAACAAAAATACGACCCGCCTGATGGTAAGCAGTTACCGCAGCCTATGGACGTTTGCCTATTAATTTTATCGTGTTAAAAATGATCAGATATGTCCTCATAACGCTCGTAAAACGTACATGTGATACAAACAAGAAAGAGGCAAACAAGCATACGGCCCGCCTGATGGAAAGCAGTTATCGTAGCTTATGGACGCTTGCAACACCAGGGACAGGGATAACTCCTTTCTTGAAGAACCCCATTTGAACGTAAACAAACAAAAACATTATCCCACATTGTTAAAAGCTTAGCCTTTAATATTGATCAGATACAAACTTTAAAAGCCTACTGTTCTATATAAAACACTAAAAAAGTATATAACGAACGAGCTTGAATTACCACCGCGCACCGTAATTGGGTTGTAGAACGAACGTCAGGCGGTAGCTGTTTTTTAACTTATTGTTACAGATAAAGTAACCAGAATAAGCTTCGGTAGCTACCTTTATTGTTCAGATTTAAGATCATATAATATAAACTAGAACAAATACTTATTTCTTTCGATTAAGCTCATTTTGAATACTACCACGGTGACAAACAAGCATACGGCCCGCCTGATGGTAAGCAGTTACCGTAGCCTATGGACGCTTGCAACACCAGGGGTGTCACTCACGCGTTGCCGACCCTTTAAAAACCTTATAACTCCTTTCTTAAAGAACCAATGCTATAGTCATTTGTACGCCTAGTAGGTTTACATAGTTTACATTTACGTCTTATTTTAAACATAGTCTTTTATTAGCTGCCTCGGTATAACAGTGGTTGATGTGTGACTGCTGATTCAGCTCAGGCAAAAAAAAAATTGAAGGTACATCCTTGTCCCTTGGAAAGCACGCAAAACCGTTCATCTCTCTTCGGTCGTGTTGGATTGCCATCCCATTGGACTATGAGTGTGAGAAAAAAAGAGTGCACATATATTTATTGCAATATAGTATCTAGCGCAGATGGCTAGTCTCCATCGAGATTAGCCGCCGGAACCGTAAATCGATTAGGATGACATTATATTAAAATTATTATCTTGTCAGAATGACAACTTGTACTACCAAAATGACAAAAATTACTTGAAATATAATAAATATACTAAGAAGTGCTGTGAAGTTCAGATTGTTTTACTTTATTAAAGGGACTAGAAGCAAGTGTATGGCAAAAACATCGTTTCGTAAATAACTATTGAAACTCGTAAAAGTTATTTGAACAAAATCCCAATTAAAAATGTACCGAACAAACATTTTGTTTAATTAAACAAAAGGTCTATTCATATACACGTGAATAGAGATTTTGCATCAAATAATTTTGAAATTTGTATATAGGTATATACAAAAGCAATATTTGTGTTTGCCTTTAACAAAGCTTTTAGAACTAAATATGTAGCAAACGTTTTTAATAATTCAGTCATGAATTTTGTTTATCCGTAATCTGATTTGAATGAGAATGGTCTAGCCTATGGCCTTCCGCTTCCAAGACCTTTGGCTGGGTCTGTCCTCCGATTGGAACTCCGATCGGTAGGAGAAGTGGGGGTAACTCGGATACGAAATATCTGATCCATGGCAGAGTTTCCTACTTTAACATTATGATGTATGCTGATCTATATGCATTTCATTATTGGAAATTTTAATAAATAAATATATGTAGGTTCACATAGATATGAACCTTTGTAAAATGCAACATCGCAATGATCCTATTCAATATTCGTGTGACTAGGCCAAAATAAAATCAACTTCATTTTTTACAGAACAGAGTTGAATTTTGATCAGCTCGATATTGTAAATATTAAAACAAACGCGAGCATGATGCAACCATAAAATTCATTGAATTCAATAAACATAACCCAGCTCGCCTGAGTCTCTTACTTCGTCGCTTGCAATATTTAAATGCAAATTGGCTCCTTTGAACTATAAGAAAATATATGAAAATAAAAGTTCAGAGGAGTTTTGAAACAGAACTGCATTTTGTACCCCTTCATTCAATAATGGTTAAACAGAGAAACGGAAAGGAGCAGACGTCTTGGTATAATTGTAGTTATGTCTTTGAATGTGGTCGTATCACCGTTTGTATTAACAGAAAGTGACGTTAACTATTAAGTGTACGAAAGATGGATTTTCTTTAAGTCAAACTTGATTGCATACTTTTTTTTTATTGTACAGACTGTCAATCTCAGTTCTTTGGAAAATATAGCTTGGAATTTTGGAAATTCTCGTAAGAAATAGTTCTTCGAGAAGAGGAGGACATAAAATCATACTAAGAACACCCAGACTCGGAAAAAATGTACAAATATATAATTTCTCCGAGTCTGAAACACATGTTAATTTGTTATTTGTTTATTTAAACAGCCTCCATCAGTGAACCCGGTAAACCTGGTGGTAGAAGGCTCCAGCATGACCATCCTCTGCATCGCAATGGGTACCCCAACTCCAACCATATCACTTTACATTTCTGGTAAGTCTTTATTTAGCCATATTTCAAGTTGGATGAACTATAAAAGTTTTGATTATGAACAACTGGTGTTAATCGTGTAATATTTCCAAGTACGTGACCACGATTAGTGCAATTCGACCAAAACGTCGGGTAACAAAAGAATAGATATGAAAACTTTCTAATTTAGTATTAGACCCGTTGTCCATTATAGTAATAAAATTTGTACAAATCGTGAAAGTTTTAGTTTTAGGAACAGGCAGGTTTTAGTTTTTCAGAGACATCACTTGGCGACCCAAAAAATATAACAGCAGGATTTTATGATGGAGTATCCCTGGGCCTCGAAAACGTTTTGTTAATAACGCATTCCATATTAAGCCCTTAATAGTATTAGTACCTAAATAATACTTAATACACACACTAAATGTATAACCTTCCTCACTTCTAACTCAACTTCTGCCCATTAGGTCGACTGGTCCGTCAAGAAGTAACCCGTCACATGGTGACAGTGATCCACAATGTGACTCGGGATATGGATCAGATCTCTTGCTACGCAGACAACGGATACGGCACACCGATGCAAGCATCCAGGAAGATTAACATTTCACGTGAGTACCTTTAAAATATTCTCTTCTTCAAGAACAGACATGATTTAAAGATTAGCTATATAACTTGCGTATGACAGTGGTTTTAAATCTGCCTGCCTTGGTGGTCCAGTGGGTACAGTATGCGCGTGCTGTTCACGAGGTTGTGGGTTCGATTCCCACTGGGACAAAACTTTGTGTGACCCACAAACAGTTGTTCTGAGTCTGGTTGTAATTTGTGTCCGTTAATTGTATGATTGTAAAGTCCCCTGAGACACAGAGCTTGATCTCTAGTGCGGGAGTTGTCTTTTAAAGAAAGAAATAAAAGTCCTTATAATTGCTTAAGAAGACGCCGGGCAACGGTGTACCATCAATTTTCAATTAAATTTACTGTGAAGATTTGATACAATGCGCAAGAACTGTATGCATGAACAGATGAGCAATAAGTTTCTTTGATTTTGTTTCCTGAAATTCAAATTATTTTATTATCAGAGAAGTAATGTCAAATGTTCTATTGCGTTTTTTCAACGACAATCCATCAGGAATACCCCTTATATTATACTCAGCTTGTTTTATGACCTCGTCCGATAATTGAGATTCGAGTCAGATTAGCCAATGTCAAGTTTTAATCATACTACTTGGGTGACAAACAAGCATACTGCTCGCCTGATGTTAAGTAATTACTGTAGCCTATGGACGCTTGCTATACCAGAGGTATTATTACCTGCGTGTTACGGATTTGTTTTTTACACCAGGGCTTTAAGATGGAGTATCCCTGAGATAGGAAAATGTATCTTTTAAAACACATGAGCGCTGAAGACCTATAAGTTTTATTTTAAGAACTGTTCTTTGTCATGTTAACCTAAAAATGTTGAAGTAGTGCAATTTTTCTCCACATCCTTGAATTAAACCAGCAGGTTTTCCTCCTAAAATCTACACCATGTATATCTTCCACAGATGTGCCAACAATCCAGGCGTCCGGCATCACGATGGCAGCAGCAGGTGACGCTGTGATCCTAGAATGCCGAGTGGAAGCGTTGCCCAAGCCAACAATCGCGTTCTGGAGAGACCCTAATGGAAGAACCCCTGTTATTGATGGACCTAACTATACCATACAGTTATTAGCTGATGCTGAGGTAATTAGGATAAAAGCCTGATGTATACAAATTAAATAAATTGACGCTTAATAAAGAAAGTAGAAAAACTAACCAGATTTTCATAACTAATGAATAAATGAGTTTGACTTTGCCATGAAATTAAGAGAGTTTTTGAAGACTACATTTTCATTTAGATTTACATGGTATTCTTATGAAGATCAATTTGCAGGAGAACCATAACACGATGTCAGATAAATTAGCCTACAGTGAATTCGCTGACACTACAGTCGCCGTCGTCAGCAAATTCATCGGTGTGGGTTGTAATTAATCTTTGCATTCAAGTGACAGAAATGTGAACGTGGTTGTTCAAGTGACTGTGCATTACAATTTGTGACCCAGATACTACAGGGTTCGATTCCCACGCGAGACAAAACTTTGTGTAATTCATAAATTGAATTCGTGAATTGTATGTTTATAAAGTCCTCTACAACACAGAACATATTTCCTAGTGCAGGAGTTGTCTTTAAAAAAAACAAAATCAAAAACCATATTACCTATGTATATCTTTTAAATAACGTATGTATTTTATTCTCAGGAACAAACTAAATACACGATGCGACTAATAATAAAGAAGATATCAGAATCTGACGAGGGCGACTACTTCTGTCACGCAGAGAACGCATTCGGCAAGACCTTGAGACCCGTGTCTGTCAGGCTGAGACCTACGACACCTCACCATAATGTCACCGAGTGCTGTGCAAATGTAAGTTTACTGTTAACATTGTCTTAAATGATTTAATTGGTCGACATCAGTGTCGGCAAACATATTGTCGGAATTCTAATCTATTTGATCAACACCTGTGTCGGCAAACATATTGTCGGTATTCGAGTCTATTTGGTCGACATCTGTGTCGGCAAACAAATTATCGGTATTCTAGTCTATTTGGTCGACATCTGTGTTGGCAAACATATTGTCGGTATTCGAATCTATTTGGTCGACATCTGTGTCGGCAAACATTGTCGGTATTCGAGTCAATAGGTTGACTGGTAGAGATTACCTATGGTATTAAGTCCGCCTTTGTACGCCATTTTTGTACAAAGTTTTTGAATAAATAATGTTATTTTAAAGAGAGGCATGTATGTCTAGCAGCGGACTGCGATAGCTTGATGATGATGGTGTTTGAGTGGATATCGATGAGCAGTAATTAGCTACCTATTGTTTATTATTTACTTAAGGTCTCCTGGTTGAAATTTGACTCTAATTGCTTTCTGCAAACCATCACCCTATGAACTTTACAAATCCCAGACTCCTCCGCGCGCAATGTGCTCAAAAATGGGGTTTAAAGTCTTCACGTATTAATTAATATAAAATTTATTAATTTAATAATAAAAAGATAAAATATCAACCATATTGTAAGTTTTAATGTAGGTAAGTTATAATGGCGCATGCGAGTAGTATCTAGCAAATTACATATAGTGCACCGCGTTATTAGTCGACATTATTATGTAGCAACGAGTTTGCTATTTATGAATGAGTACCTAATATGCGGCGTTAGCATGGAGTATAAAGACTTTAATGAGCTCACCTATGAGCTGTCAAAAACGCGTTTTATAAAGCGCCATGCAAGCGCTCCTGTAAGTATTACTATTTCAAATCGTGTTTGTATATAAAGGTTGTTTATTAATGCCTCTACGCTATTGCAGCGCGATTGAAACGTTAATGAATAAATTTAAAAGATCCGTCGGATGATTCTCTAAGAAACAGCGATGGCAAACTGACAGTTGTGATTGCTCGTTGACGGCAAATCTATTGACTAAACGTCAAAAAGGGCTTACGGAATACCGATTTTCAATCTGACAGCCAGATTTTGTTTGGTTTTTGCGGTGGCTCGGTTTTTGCTCTTACGGAATACCCCTGCCGGATTTTGCTCTAACGGAATACCGATTTTCAATCTAACGGCCAGATTTTGCTCGGTTTTTGCGGTGGCTCGGTTTTTGCGGTGGCTCGGTTTTTGCTCTTACGGAATACCCCTACCGCAATGTGTAATCGCTCTTAATGTTGGCTCCAATAAGTCACTGAATAGTCTTTACCGAATGTCTTTTACGCGCGAATTTCTGCAGTAAAATGGCGTCCGCAGTGCACATAATTTTTACCTAGAAATTAATGTCCATAGTAACCAAGCTTCGCTAGCTCGATAAGGTATTATTTCGTTAAAAAATATATGTAGGTATTTAAGTATTTTATTATAAAACTTAAATCTATCTTTACATGTAAGCCTTATGCGACAGAGTAGTCGAGCTTGTTATCTGTCTTATATCTATATCTACTACTAGGGGTCGCCCACGATTTCGTCCGCGTGGTAATTTTGAATATTTTCCCCGATTTTGCAACATATCTCACTACTGCTCCGCTCCTATTGATCATAGCGTAATGTGTGTAATGTGTAAGGCTATAGGCTATATGGCCTTCCGGGATAAATGCACTATTCAACAAAAAAAAAGTTTTTTTCTAATCGAACCAGTACTTTCTGAGATTAGCGCGTTCAACCAAACAAACAAACAAACTCTTCAGCTTTATAATATTTATCTACTATACCTAATGTTGCATTTTTGCTACAGACTAATACAACTTAAACTAATTACTACAGAGGCCATAAGCAACCTTTGGGAATTGGTTTACCAAACATAAGAACAAATCTCTCTGGCATAATGTTTAATAACTAGGAGTCGCCCGCGACTTCGTCCGCGTGGTAATTTGGAACGTACATTTTCTCGATTTTGCAACAGATCTCACTACTACTCCGCTCCTATTGATCACAGTGTGATGTTATATAGCCTTCCTGAATAAATGCACAAATTCAACAAAAAAAGATTTTTTCTAATCGAACCAGTACTTTCCGAGATTAGCGTGTTTAACCAAACAAACTCTTCAGCTTTATATGTAATATTAGTATAGATAGATTAAATTAATTAAATACCTACAAATAATATTCATTATCATAATTTCAACCCATAAACGTTCCACTGCTGGGCACAGGTCTCCTCCATACACATGAAGGATATTAACCTATACCACGCTGGCCAGGGGGTTTTTTATCAATTTTTTCCCTCTCTTTCAAGGGATATTATCTGCCTGACTTCCCTTAGTCGTCTCTACGACACCCTCGAGTTGTAACAGGGAAAAAAACATTATTTTGTGTAAAATTAGGACCTGTTATGACATTGCACAGGATAATGCGATTATATCGCTATAAATGGTTTTTCTTTTGTCGGTTCTGAATAAATACATTTCTATGTTCTATTTTTACACCATCTAAATGTCAGAATATCATGTAACACGTCAGTATCAATAAGTATAAAGCGACTTTATCCTCAAAATAAAAATACATCAACAACATTTGAACTTCCATAAATAGAACGAGTGAATATTGAAAAATAAAAGTATATTGTATTATAGTTGAAAACATAAAAATAAATAAACAATAAATAGCTATAATATATACAAAATCAGCTGTTGCCCGCGGCTCCGCCCGCGTGAATGTCGGTTATCGCGATAAAATGCCTATTATGTGCTATTCCAGACTATAATCTATCTGTATGCCAAATTTCATGCAGATCCGTTCAGTAGTTATTGCGTGAAAGAGTAACAAACTATCCATCCATCCATCCATTCTTTCCTCAGAATTGGAAGATGTTGTACGTATAGACCTGTAACGGCTAACGTTTGAATGAAACTTACGTCACTCCAAGACGTAAACAAGCGGTGGACAAATTCGAACTCTGGAGTAGGAGCTCGGATGGCACAGTTGGTAGTGCGCTGGGCCGGAACCCGAGAGGCGCAGGTTCGAGTCCTGCTCCGGGCTCGTCTTTTTCCACATTGCTTTAATATTTAAGTATATTTGAGCTGATTGCATAGCAAAAATGCTAAAAATATTTAATAATAGTAAGGATTTATTCACTCAAGAGTACCTACACTTTATTAAGCGTGCGCAAAAGAAATCAAATCATTTTCATTCACCAGTTCAAACTCTTCAAATTAACGAACGAAACTAACTTACTATGACATTTGGGTCTAAAATGAGAGATAGTCCTTGTCAACCAATATAGCTCCGACAGTATTGGTTCATCTAAATTTATCCGAGTGATGTCGCCGTCGCGTCTGCGGCAACCCTTTGTTAACATTAATATGATAACTGAAGCCTTTTGATAAGTTTAATGTCTTGGTTCGCTCTTAATTAAACTGTGGCTGGCTTTATAATAAATTTAGCTATTACTGTTATGTCTTTCCCCGAAATTTTTATTCAAAATTCTTTCAAACATTGTGTTGAGTCGATAAATTAATAATAAATCCGTCATTTTTTTAAGTAAAACGGATGAAAACTTGTCACAATGTAAATTTGTTGTCACAGAATAAAGTATGTGTAAATTTTGTAAATTCGTCACAGTTTTAGACAAATTTATACATACTTTATTGTGGCAAATTTACTTTGTGACGAATGTAACTAAAATTAGTAAACTGAGATATCTAAAATACGCGCCATTACTAGTTTATCTCGTAATTGCTTTCTTAGCTTTTATTTTATATTCTTTACGTATTCAATTTCTGTACCAAATTTAAAATTATCTCCATATCTGACCGTCATGTCAACTCTGGCACAATCGATTGCTCTAGAGATTCCAATATTTTTAGAAAGTTCTGCCTATATTTTTATCATAAATAGGGATTCGTCTTCATCATTAGGTACCATATGAACTTTAAAGCTCTAGTTTTTTAAAGAAAATCTTTTAGTTACCATACTTTATCGTTTCAGATGAACGTGTCATCCACATGCATCGACGCATGTAGTTTCCACCTAAATATGGACAGCATCGTGGACCGGCCGGAATGCATGAACGATTTCGACAAACTCATGAAGTGCGCCGCCGATGGTTCTGGTGAGTCCATAAGTGGGATTACAGTGAAGATCAGTGGAGGAAACCTTAGGACAATGTCACATTGTTACTCAGATATACATAGTATTCTATAATATATAGAATCACGACTTGAGCCCCAAGGGGCAGGTAAAATTATATAAAACTCTCGTTTCCTACCTATGTATCTAGATGTTTGATGATAGAAATGGAAAGGCGGAATATTTACTTTGTTGTTAAAAATTTTTCCACAAATTTATTGCCAATTTCTCCCCAGACCATCGTAGCTGCTGCGCTTCCTGGGGTGTTCCACGCAACTGCCTGGAGCTATGCCGTGGTGGTGCCGTTTCTAAGACCTGTGCGTTGACACACGCGAGGAGAGCACTAGCCTGCTTCAGAGACTCCGGAGCTAGGCTACCTGGACCACCCAGGAATTTGAAGGCTCATGTTGCTCCCACGCCAAACGCTGTATTGTTAAGGTTAGTAGAGTATGCTATTAGTGAGTATCTACTGTTTCATAATGGATTACGTTCGTCTTAGTTATCGAACTCAGGTTTTTTAAGGGAATCCGTTTGCGTAAATTGCTGCAATCATTTTTATACCCACAACCAAGTTTCAAAGTGTAAGAAGCTGTCCTCGCTTCGCCAGCTGTATTAGGTGCCATATAACAGGGGAACTGTATTGCGATATACCAGGCACAATATCAGCCTCTAGGGTGATTCCGAGTGCTTTTCGTTTCTGCAATATTTACTCATTACTAAACTTCTTATATCCCAACAGCTGGGAAGCACCTTTGAAGAATCCACAAACAGTCTACCTCTACCGAGTATTCTGGCGAGCCTATGGTGCTAAGGTTCCAGAGAAGTTGGACACCAGTGAAACCAGTGTTGTTCTCACTGGCTTACAGGATGACGTTAGATACGAGTGCGTCGTTAAGGCGGCTAATGAAGTCGGTGAGTGATCACAATCAGTTATCACCATATATCATGTCGAGGATTATTGACAACTGCTTATTCTATTTGTGGTTCACCTGCACTAATTTTATTCCTTTTCTCCTTTCTATCCCTAGGTACATCGTCCCTTAGTACGCCAATAATGTTTACGACAGCCGGGCAGGAAACAGGCGCGGCAGCTGCACCTGTCGGCAGCAACAGTGCGGCTTCAGCCGTTGGAGTGGCAGTCGCGTGTATACTAGTGGCAGCTATATTGCTGTCTGCTGCCTTTTATTATAGATATAGGAAGGTATGTTATCAAGAACATGTACTTAAAATGGTGAATAACGACTACAAAATTGTGTTTAAAAATCTTCGAATCTGTATTGTATGAAGCGCATTTACTGCATGTCTTAAGGATATGTAGCGGGGAAATAAAATGATTCTTCAAAGAGCAGCTTAAAATTAAATATTATATTGACATTGCAAAAGTATCTCGGAAGGTAATCTCGCAAAGTTTTTGTTCGCATAACAGCGAAATCTCATTTTAGAAATTCTAGATAACATTTCTAGAACAACGTTCCACAGTGCTGGTTTTTGCCATGAGACTAAACAATGTATTTTACTATTTCAGAATATTAAACTTAAGGCACAAGGAGGTGTAGCATTTGAAAACCCAAGCTACCTCAGGGAAACAAATCCTGATACTGTCATTAACGTAAGTTCATATTTGCTTCATTCAATGGAATTTAATTGTTTTACTTCTTTTCCTCTAGCTGGTTTTGGACACAAAGATATTATGACGTTTAAAATGTCTCTTGTATGGAGAGAGGAACACGACAATATAATATTAGAAAGTTTAATGGCCCAATATTTAAATTGGACAAATATTTTCTTAAATCTGCCATTGAAACCCTTTTGTCTTTGTTTCTACAGGGGTCAGTACCAAACGGTACGGCCAATGGCAACGGAGTAACTAACGGGGTCGCGAATGGTGTATCAAACAGCACAGCCTGGCGACAAGAGACCCTCAATAATCCTGGCACGACCATCCCCAGCGCACGTGAGGTAGACCCTACGCTGTATGAAGAGCTGAAGCTTGGTCAGGACGGAGCCGGTTTCAAGAGACTGAAGCCATAGGTAGGTTTTTCTTATGTATAAGTGGTAGTAGAGCAAAGGTATCGGGGTTCATTGAGTCTAATGAAACCCAAACCTTATTTTAGGCTCCAAAGTAATTCCTATGTCTATAGCTTCCGTGTTACCTCTGAAACTGACAGTCCTCAAAATCTTTTATTCATACAAGATCATGTTTGATCAAATAAAATGCCCAATTGCTCTCGATCCTAAGCGAAAAGCTGGATGAAATACCTGATACGTTTTTGATGAAATGATCAGTATGTATTGTACGTTGCAGCCCGCGGATGCGCGCCGCTCACCGCTCCGCTCGCCGCGCCTGTCGTCGCCGCGAGTGGCGCCGCGCTACTGAGCGCCGAGCGACGAGCGCGCCGCCACCGCACAACGCGCACAACGCGCGTCACTCGCGCCATCTACAACATAAGAAATATGTTCAACACTAGTTTGTCAAATTATGACTGACTTGGGCCGGGGTGGGGTTATTTGGAATTATCATTAACATTCTTCTTTTTTCTCAGCGAGTGATGGCTTATAATTGAACATTAAACTGTAGTGTTTGATTCAGTTAGTTACCGTGGCAGCGGAGTGTAGATAATAAAATATAAATAAAAAAAAGTAATTATATTTTCAGTATCGTACTTGTTGTGATTTTAACCAAAAAGAGAAGACCTCATACTTCTTGTCATTTCATGTAAATATTTATGACTGCTGGCGAACGTCACATAGAATATAACGGAACCAGTATATTTGTTCAATTTTGACGATAGAATTTATCGATTAAAATATGCTAACTTAATCGATTTTGTTCATTGATGAAAGTGTAATCGATAAAATATAATTGCCAAAACTGACCAAATGTAGTGTTTCTTTTTGTATAGGAATGATTCTATGGCGGTCGTTAGCTGGTGATAATGATAGACTTTCTTTTACGCTTCTTTGGTATAAACTACAACTAATTAATGAAGATTTGTATGACTTATATAATTTTGTAACTCGATTGGAAAAAGTTCTTACATTAATTGATTGTGTAAAAATAAAATTAGCGTAAAAGAATGTCTACGAAAAAGAAGTTCTATAGATCACTAGCTTCAAGAATGAAGAAAGAATTAGGTCATTCTATGAACAAAAATGTGCCTTCGAATGTATGGAGTAATTAGTGATAGTTTAGTCTTGTTCGGTCTGTAAATTGTATCTAGTGTAAATATATATATTAGTACACAGTAACATCTCGTTAGTACAGTGGGGGGAAACTGCAAATCGATTTGAAGCGATGCAGCATGGTTGCTCTGCCTATAAGCTACGATAATGAGTAGAATCAAAAAGTATTCATTTTATTTATGCGTTGCGACTAAGCATAGTAAAAAATACAGATAATGTTTCGCAAAGAAATACAAAAGCCCATCTTAACGATGCAAATTTTGCATATAGGTATATTTTCATGACTCATAAAGATAAACATGATTATTATTTAGCCTATTTAGATTGACAACGTTTCGACTTACATTTCGATTGAAAACTTAACAGCAGGGCAGAAAATTGTAACGAATTTTAAAGAGTTCCCCCTGTTATACATATTAAGTATGTAGTTTTGATGAATTCAAAAAAAATATGTAAGCAATAGTTAGGGTATTTTGATAAAATGTTACATTCCACCTCTTTTAGAGAAGTTTCAAGACTATAGCTATGTCATATCAGTTTTAGTACGTTTAATAAAATAAATGAAGTTAAATAATAGAATTTCTTACTATTGAATAGTTTTATGGAAAATAAAATACACTATTTTTAATAACCCATGTGACCTAATTTGAAGTGTTCTTTTTTTAAAATTTGGCAATCGCACTATGTACGTAGTTTGTTTTTTAATTTCCTTTTTTAAATTGATCTCATTGATGACCATTCCATTTTTCAATTTATCATCAAATAGCTAATGTTTTAAAATATTTTTATCATATAATATATCCTTTTGTTATTACGTTAAATAAAATCATTTTACAAAACGATATTTTCGCTTTAGGGTTGGGCCTCACATTACCGCATTCATCATTTATTTCATCTAGTGGTTCTCATTATAACTCGTGGTATAATTACACCACACAACCAAGTGACAGCTCGGCCATCTGAATAACTGACTCACGTATATTTGTGTCACAAAACGAGTAGAAAAACGCACCACCTAACGTGCAAGCCACACGTCAGGTGATGCGTTTTGATGCTTGTTACCAATAATGCAAATTTGCATCAAATGAGAGCCACTGATACAAATGCGCGCAGTTTTGTGAAGTTTTAACCCAGAACAAAATAAATAAATGAATATATTTCTCAATATGTATGGCCTAATTTCTGATGTAATCATAGTGTGAGAGTACCTTGTTGCTCAGACGATGTGATCCATAGTTTTATTTAGAACTTCATAACATACTAATTGTATTATTTAGTTGAACAAACGGATGTGATTAGATTTGTAAATAATATTAATAAAAAACAAAGAAATATTTTTTTTGTTGTTTGATTTTGTATGACTTGAATTTATTATTTTCAGGGTTATTATTTTCAGACATAGTATTAAACTGTGCCTAAGACGTGAATAAAGCGTTAATATGTAAAAAAAAAAAATTAATAAATTTATCCTCTGTGTGGTGTACCTACTGGCAGTGCTGTTGACTAACGTACTAATATCCAGGATTCGACTTCCTGGCTCTCCGGCCACAATGCCACGTTAGTTCGCAAAGTTAATAATGCGTTGTCCCAAGTAAACGCTAGTCTTAGGATCGTGAGATGACTCAAGTAAACGCTTAGATATCTCACGATACAATTTGTGGGCACTTTGTCCCCATGCTCCTAAAGGGCGGTATCATATTAAATGTTATTCATTTAATATGATACCGCCGCGGCATGCACAACGTAAAGTTTCCAATACCTTTAAATATTTTTAAAAGACAATTCCCGCACTAGGAAAAAAAGGTCAGTATTGAGGGGGATTTTACAAAAATACGATTTACCTATAAAAAGTACACCCCGGCTCGAAAGAGAAATTTATAGATCACACAATATTTAGTCCCTTGTGGGAATCAAATCCACAACATTTGGCGTGGTGTTTATTATAATCGACAACTCCAGCATTAGTGGACAAGCCCTGTGTCGCGTAGGACTTTAAAAACATACAATTTACGGACACATTACACCCAGACTCTGAACAAACATTTATAATTCACACAAAGTTTTGTCCCATATGGGAATCGAACCTCTGGCTTAGCAGTCAGGGTCACTAACAACTAAAGCAACAGGCCAGTCAAGTTGTTTTGTAACATTAATTCAAACCCCGTTTCTTTAGAGTCACGCAGTCTATTGTCGACCACAATACTCTAAAAAATCTAGGCGGGTCTTAAGTTTACGTTATTGCAGTACGTCAGAGATGATCGCAATAGCAAAAGTCGACAGTTTTGATGCTATAATGCGTAAAAAGGCAGCATATCTGCTCACCATAATGCGCGGCAGCCCAAACAGTATCATAAGAACGGTAGCCGACAGCGGGAATTGTCCTCTTATCGGCCATCTAACTAATTGTTAAGACCCATCGTAAAATACATCTATTACTAACATAGTTTTTCTAAGCCTTTACTAACAGTATTGGATCATGTTGTCTTAAATAAATAAATTATTATTATTCTCTTCATTTATCTTTTTCACTTATTTAATACATTTTTAAATATATAAAAACAACATAAAAATCTATACATTTAAAAATATAAAAAATAGTTCTCCACCGGTATCGGGAACAAAGTCCAAGCTACCGGCGGTTAGGGCCCCAGAGACAGGAACCTCCTCACTATACGTGCCGTGTTGAGGAGCACTGCCTTCTGTATCAGACCCTTGATCCATCCACCTAACGCGAGCCTCTTAGAAGCAAACTCTTGTTATTATTATTATTAAGTATTCTCTGAAATAAAAACTTATTTTTCTAACAGCGGAAACTTCTTACAAAAATAACCAGACATTTTTCTTTCTATTACAAACTTCTTAGATTAACAGTTGAACAATATTAGAACAAAATCGTACGTGAAGTAAATTCCTTTGCAATGGAAGATACATCATTAGTGTAGAGGAAAACTAGTATGTTTTGTACCGATCTGCTAGCTAACAACGTACCTTGTCAATTAGAAGCATTGGAAACTATTAGTAACATGTCCTTAATGATCTTAAGACGCGAAGCTCAGTTAAGATAAAAATGAACAATAAAAAAGTAAATGTATTTTTTTATAGTAAGTGTTATGAGAGGTGGAGTACTAAACAATCCAGAAAGCCCACCTGGAGAAAAACCTCCTTACAGAACACCGTTAAAAACCTACAAACAATCGAAGCTTAATTTTTTATAATACTAGGTTACGGCCAGCCTGATATTAAGCAGTTACCGTATCCTATGGACGCTTGCAATAGGTATTACTTGCGTGTTGCCGACCCATTTTTTTACACCAGGGCTTTAAGATGGAGTATCCCTGGGATAGAAAAACGTTTCTTTCAAAACGCATCCCTAAATGATTTCTGAAGAGCTGTGTTCCAGTGCGTAAGTTTAGCTCTCTAATAATTATTAAGTATTTATAATAATAATAAGTTATTAGTTTCATTTCAGAACCAGTCCATACACATAGTTAATTACAGAAATATTTAAGGATACGATTTTAATAATAAAACGTTTTCTCATCCAAAAAAAAGCACTCGTATCCTTAGTTAAGTTTTTGGCTTGTCCCACTAGACAAGTGTCATCAACGGTAGTCGAATCGAATAGAATAGAAACCAAATGAATAGGATTTGACGTAAGTTAACATAACTATGTTATTAATGCCACGTGTCTAGAGGGGCAGATATTGTAAGTAGCCATAGACTACTGACTACAGTAACTGACGACTATTGGGCAGTTCGTATGCTTTTTAACCCAAGTAATTAAAAAAAACATAAGGTCAAAGTTTTCGATCGATGGGGCATGCTAAGAACCATGGCTCAATCGCTGGGAAGAACACAGTCTAGGCTTAAAAGCATGATACTTAAAACGTATCTTCTTTATAAAATTTAAAAGAGTGTAAACTACGGCAATATACATAAGGCAGGCCGTATACTTGATGGCTAACCCAGTAGTATAAAAAAATGAGCGTAACTAATCCAAAATAAAAACTAATTTTCTATTCATCTACCCTTCAACCGAGTCAATAGTAGGACAAAACGATTTCATTACAATCAGATAGAATCTATTCGAGTTGCATGCTCGCGCCGGTCCCAGGTTCAAACTCAAATATTAGTACGTGCCTAATGCCTATTGTTGATGGCTGGCCTTTGAATTCCACTGCTTTATCTCCGTCCCCTTGTCGAATAGTATTGTTCAATTCATCAGAAATATATTAAGAAGTATTTTGGAGTTTGGATTTTATGACAATGCTATAATTATGCGGAAATTCCATCGACTAATTCTCTTGAGACTACCTCGGCTGCACATTGGTCAAGTGAAGTTTTTAGGTTTGTTTCTGACGAAGTTCAATGATAGAGTAGGTATCCCTGGGATAGGAATACGTCTCTTTCAAAACGCATCCCTAAATGAGCGCTGGAAAAATGTACCTACGAGTATATACAGAAACACAACTACACAGCTGTGTATAGTCTTTTGGCTGTGGTCTTCAGTTAGGTAGAGGTCCTTTCCCAGTTGCACTTATTCACTTGTATTATGCCCTACATTTAAAGCTTGATTGCTTTGTGATTATTCTGATGATATATGCTTATTCGCCACTTTAGCGTCAAAAAGAAAACTACGTTTTCCCAGTCCATTAACTAACTCTATATGTTACTGCATAGGCTATTGCTCTGTTATTTATATATATGAACTCGTTGACATGGTTTGATGTTTTGTTATTATATAGATTAAATTAATAAATAAATTATAATACATGGATTTGCATATTGCTGTAATATTTTAGTAAGGCGTTTTTGGCTTATCAACTGAAATTACATCTCAACCCATAAACGTCCCACTGCTGGGCACGGGTCTCTTCCATTAATTTGGAGGGATATTAGCCTACTATACCACGCTGGCCAGATGGGTTGGTATAGGGTTTTGTTTCGAGTCTTCCCTCTCTTGCAGTGGATATTGTCTGCGTGACTTACTCCCTTAGTCGACTCTTACGAGACCCACGGGATGGAATGGGGTGGTGACATTTGTATTCTTAATCCGTCACCACACGGACTACTCAACTGAAATAGATAATATTAATATGACTGCACTGTTAGTTACTAAACCAACCACACAGTCATAGCCAGGTGCACTCGCTGTTCGGTAAACGATCCGCGGGTTAAGCTACCAAGGGCGCGGTAACCCTAAAGATGGGTTACCGCATAGTGGTATTTCATCTGAGCGTCTCCGTGCTTCGGAGGGCACGTTAAAAGTCGGTCCCGATTGTTATCAGTCGTTAGATCACGACAGAGGCCTAAATATGGGCGATCTAAATAACTTTGTCACCAGGTTGGCCACTAACCAAACGATAATAATAATAATTACTATATACGACTGCGCAGCGTGTTGTGGGTTCGATTCTCGCAGGGAACAAAATTTTGTGTGACCCAGAAATATTTGTTTCCAGTCTGAATGTACTTTGTATCTGAAAATTCTATATTTACAAAGTATCCCGCAACAGGGCCTGTTTGAAACTGGTCCTATAGCAAAAATAAGCTGTTTCCTAGAATTGCCATTTCAAATCTTCTATTTTCTTCCGAAGGGGGTACTTAGAATAGGACAAATAATATCATACAAAATAGCATAGGTACCTAAATAACCTAAAATAGAAAGCTTTTTCTCTGATACCGAGTAAAAATAATATTATTTTGGGACAACTCACACATCGCTATCTGATCCCAAACTAGGCAGAGCCTGTACTATGGCAACCAGACAACTGATAAACATACTTATATATTTCTAAATACAAACATATCCTACTAATATTATAAACGCGATAGTTTGTTAAATGTTTGTTACTCTTTCACGCAAAAACTACTGAACGGATCTGGATGAAATTTGGCACATAGATAGATTATAGTCTGGAATAGCATATAGGTTACATTTTTATCGCGATAACTGACATCTACGCGGGCGGAGCCGCGGGCAACAACTAGTTATAGATAAATTACACCCAAACTTAACAAACCATCGAGCTCACCACACAAATATTTGTCCTGGGTGGGAATCGAACCCACGACCTCCAGCTCAGCAGCCAGAGTCACTAACCACTAGACAAACAGGTCAAGGGGTTGATCGTAGAGGGGTGAAAATTAAGGGTTGTATGTATTTTTTAATGCTAAATCACAAAAAAATAAAAACAATAAAAATTGTCTAAAAAATTAAATAAAAGGGGGTGGACTAAATGTGAAACCCTTAACATTTAGGGGGATGAAAAATAGATGTTGTCCGATTCTCAGACCGGTCGAGCCGATTCAGAGGAGTTCAAAGTTGAACACTATGACACGAGAATTTTATATATTAGATAGATTGCCCTAAAATATTATCATAGCTTCAATATTCACTATGATTGAGTTTCTATAAATTCACACATCTTCACGTCATTATGTATTCAACCCGAGTCGTCCTATTGTTAGAGCAAAGGTATCCCCGGAGAATTCTATTTTAGTCTATTGAACGCGTTACTTGAACCCTTGCTATACACCCAGACAAACATCATTAAAATAATAAAGGGGGGGCGTCATAACTATTGATGACTAGCTGTTGCCCGCGGCTTTGCCCCGCGTGGATGTCGATTATCGGTGTAAAAAGCCTATGTGTTATTCAAGATCATAATCTATCTCTGTGCCAAATTTTATCCAGATCCGTTCAGTAGTTTTTACATGAAAGAGTAACAAACATCCATCCATCCATCCATACTCACAAACTTTCACATTTATAATATAAGTAAGGATAATATATATTTTAATTGTTGCACTAGTCCTTGTCGCGGTATTACTTGTTTGTGTGATGATTTTGATAAAGTTTGTAGTATTTTTTATTTATTTCATAATTTTGTCTTATTATCAAACAAACATGCTTCAACTTCAACGCACCTCTCGCCACCTACAGGGAATTCATCCTCATATCCTTGCACCTCAAACATGCCGTACCGTAAGATTCCAGAGGAATTTCTAACCACGTACGATTAGGCTGTGGAATGGGCTTCCTGCCGAGGTTTTCCCAAGAGACTGTAGCATGGGGTTCTTCAAAAAAGAAGTTTTAAAGTTTTTAAAGGGTCGGCAACGCGTGAGTGATACCCCTGGTGTTGCAAACGTCCATAGGCTACGGTAACTGCTTACCATTAGGCGGGCCGTATGCTTGTTTGCCACCTTGGGAGTATATAATAATAAAGCCTTTTATTCGGACAACAAATATATACAATTCTGTTTCTTATACTACTGCACTGTTTATATATGTATTTAACGCAATTAAAATTATTCGTGTATTTGGTGCTTCTTTACTTTTTGTAAGTCCGTTTGCCAGTTGGCAAAGGCGGAGGCCTTTGCCAACTGGCAAATCCAATCAGGCCAATCAGAATGGAGTAGGTTGGAGGAGTCCAACCTACTCCATTCTGATCTCTCTCTGGCTACTCTACTCCATGTTGTGCCTGCAACCTGCCTAATATCATCGTCCCATCCGGTATCCGGGGGATAGAGACCACAACCCTCCCTGGGAGTATATAAAAAAACTATAAAATAAATAAAAAATATAACAAACTTTATCAAAATCATCACACAAGCAAGTAAAACCGCGACAAGGACTAGTACAACAATTAAAATATCGCATTCTTAGCAGAAAACTGGCGTAACTTGAGTAATGTCACGAGCAATTTTGAACCTTAGACATTAAGAATAAGATGTAAATTGCAAAACAGACACGCTTCAACTTAAATAATATAATTGTTCTACTGTGGGCACTGTTGGTGCGATATACAATTGAGTACCACGCCAGAGAAACCGGACACTTAACAGTTTGTGGAGGGCAACATTTCGCTTGAAGGATAATGAACGTACGAGTAGGTACCCAATTAAATGTTACTTACACCCACCGGTACCTGATATCTTTTAAACCTCATTTATATATTGTCTCAGGTTATCCTATCCTACTTATATTATAAATGTGGAAATTCGTAAGGATTTATGTTACTCTTTCATGTAAAAACATACTTACCGCATAAAGATATAAACTGGAATCGTGAAGGCTATTTTTTATCGCGATTACCGACATCCACGCAGGCGGAGCCGTGCGCAACAGCTAGTAAAGTATATACATAGATGTAATATAGTACATACAGTGACATATTATTCCTAAAGTAAACTAGGCGCGTGCCTAAGGGCGTAAGAACTCAGAACAAACATATATGTTTGTTCTGAATCACACAAAGTTTTCTCTCGAGTGGGAATCGAACCCACGACCCACGGCTTAACAATCAGACCGCTCGTTCAAATACTCATTGCGATTTAAAGCAGAGACGTTCAGGATACTTATTTAACTCGTTATTGTAGGAATATTTTAAGCACTTAATAATACCGCGCGCGATATCCACCACTTGTCGTAGATATGTAAACCCGTTCAAGGGTTTTATACATATCAAAGGTTTTACTCTTTGATCTAATTCAAAAGACTATTAAAGGATTATCCGGACGGTCCCTGCTTTAACGCTTAAAAACCTTTTAAA
The DNA here is from genome assembly GCA_947095525.1 of Trisateles emortualis. NCBI lineage: Eukaryota > Metazoa > Arthropoda > Insecta > Lepidoptera > Erebidae > Trisateles > Trisateles emortualis. Next base: position 17,028,906 of record OX352745.1, read on the forward strand.
CGAGAATCCGAACGAGCGGTCCCTGTCAACCCCAACTAACCACTAGACCTACAGCTCCTCTAGACAAGTGGCATAAACGGTAGTCGATTGGAATAGAATAGAAAGCAAATGTAAGGGATTTGACGTAAGTTTACAAAATGATGTCGTAAACTTATGTCTAATCTTACCGTTTGTATTTGTACCGCTGTAGACCACTTGATAATTATTTTATTCCTTTTTGTGTTTTATAGGTATTATATTTTATGAATGAATGAAGATGTCGGTAAGGTCCGCACTAGGAGAACATACAGCGACCAAGTAGCGGATTTGCTTAAAAGGGCTAAATTAAAAATACCCAGAATCGACGTTCATGAATGACGAGGTTAATGAATGTAGAGGAAGCGAAAGTACCATAGTCTCTGCCTACCCCAGTGGAAGACGGGAGTGATGATACTTATGTGTATGTATATTTTATAATTCCTTTATGTGTAGCGTAAGGTAAATATTCGGTTGATCGCATCTCTTTTACATCAACGATTATAATGTAGTACGCTTTTTTCCAATACGCAAGCTCAAATACTGTTTGTGCAAATTTCCTTTATTACATATTGGTAAAATCGCTAAGGCATATTGTTCACAGTAACGCTGACTTGCCAGTTAGCGGGTTGTTATTGTGTGGTGTTACGTTTTACATTTGTTTAACCGCTGGGACCTGGGACTCCTGCCGGTCCTGACTCAAGGGCTACGAAAGGCTACGTATTAAAAGCTTCTGGAAGTAGTGGAGAGGATTATTACGTTATTTTTTTATTATGATAGTTTACGTGCTGAGCGCAGGCAACGTCGTATTTTTCATATAGTTTTTTATCTACTTTTTTTAATGAAATTGTTGAAAAAGGTAAATTCTTCAAACAAATAAATGCATATATTATACTAATTTCAATATGTACATAGTAATTTTACAAGTAGTAATTGTTTTTTTTTTCTGAAATCAAGAGTTTAATTTATTAAATCGTTTTTGCAACATTATAGAAGTTATAAAAAAATTGCGTGTAAAATTACTCTGTACACATTGAAATTAATATTATAGGTACGTACAGATTTTATATAGAATTTGCCATTTTAAACAATTGATTGATTAGATGAGGTATGAATGCGATTCCAGGTAGCAAGTACCTACCTACCAATTTAAACTTCACTTTATCGAATTTATACGTACTAATCAAATGATTTACGATAAACATCGTAAGCAAATTTACATATCTTAAAAGAAGTTTCTAAATCCATGTCTGATCCACCAACCCTTATATTAGACCAGCGTCTCAGCTGTCTTGTAACCCCTTACAAGAAAGCTGAGAAGCTGGGTGATAAGGGTTCGTGGATCAGAGAAGGAGAAGACCCGTGCCCGCCGTCAGCCGTGAGTAACTTTTTACTACGAGTCAGTCAGTTATTAATTCTTATCAATTTATATATCTAAATTAATATTATAAATGCTAGCTTGGTTCGATGGATGTATGAATATTTCTTACTCATTCACACCAAAACGGATGAATGGATCAGCATGAAATTTGGCACAGAGATAGAATATAGTTTGTACAAAAATAGCATTAGATGAAAATAAAACCCCAAATAAACGGCCTGTTGGTCCAGTGGTTAGTGACCCTGACTGTTAAGCCGAAGGTCGAAGGTACTATTCCCACATGGTACAAAACTTAGTGTGATTCATAAATGTTTGATCTTTGTCTGGGTGTAATTTTTGTCCGTGAATTGTATGTTTATAAAGTCCCTGGCGACACAGAAATTGTCTCCTAGTGCGGGAGTTGCATTTAAAAAAATATTACCCTTATCTGACTTCAAATGCAAAAGGTACTCAATTGGGCTTTTCTTTATATCTGAATCAATAAGGTACTACATAAATCAAATGATAATTATATATTTTTTATTATAAACGTTGTTATGGTAACGAAACTAACACCTTAAAAATATTGTACTAAAACTAACAAATATCAGCTCCATACCATCCTAAGTCCAAGATATTGTACCTACCAATATTTCTGCTGACATCAATGGATTCAGAGAGGTCGCGCCCACCTGCCCGTAGACCGTACCCAACAAATACGCCGTGCAAAACTATACGAGCAAATATTAGAATTTTATTCCAAAATCGCTTTGTTGTCCATATTGAAGTTTTGTTCGTATAGTAACTAGGTATGGTACAATTGTACAGATTGTGTTTTGAAGTGAAACGAAAGAAGTGACTTGTGAACTAAGTAACTTGTGAATTGTATCGTGGAGCTATTAGATTATTATTTTTGAATAGGGTAAGCGTTCGGTGACGATGACGCGACTTCCATGATTTATCAATAAAGTAAGTATCGTGTTTTGACTGCATCAGCTTGCATGCATCCTTTGTAAAATCATACTTGTATTTTACAAAAGAATAAAATTAACTATCTGGCGATTAAAAAGAGTGGCCTGAGTTTCTTGCTATTTCTTCTCAAGGCTCCACGTCAGCGAACTAGAAATAGGAAAATTTTGCTGACATCATCTTTCTGGTTTATTCATAATTTATGATTTATGAAAGTGTTACTTTTTAACCTAAATGAATAAATGAATTTTGAGTTTGAGTTTGGTCACACAAAAAGTCCTCAACGCGCCTAAAAAAGTTTCCACTTCAAAAATCTATTTTATGTTTATTCTTACAACTTAATTGTAAAAGGTCGTAACATTAAAGATAGCTACTTCTGTATTCGAGTTCGAACGAAGTTAATAATTAGACAAGATAGTCAAAGGACTCGTCGAACAAAAGGTAACAGGAGTTAAGTTTGCGGTTTCGTTAAGGCGCTTAAGTCAGCCGGAATTATAATACAGCTCTTACCTACCAATACCAAGTATACATGCCATAACAGTAATAATATTAATAATAGGTTCTCTTGCTCCACTTTTTCAAAAATGGCATCCATTTTATCCCTAATATGGCGACCAGAGCGACGTGCATCTTTGACATCAAAATTTCTGGATTGAAAACGCTTAAACCAAATTTGTACTACTCTCACAGACACTGCACTAGGTCCATAAACATCGCAAATTTTTTTCGCGGCTTGCGTTGCATTTTTACCTTTTTTGTAGTAAAATTTTAAAATGTATCGAATTTCTTCATTAGATTCACTCATCTTGACAATACGAAAAACAAATGAAATTCTCACATTTTCCTAATTCGAATTTCGAATTATGTTCTTTAAAATTTTAACTTTTAATGATACCAAAACTAGCCAGATACAATAGTATAGCCAAATAGATTTTATTACAAGTTCATACATACTATAATGCGAAAAGACTTTTTCCCCAACCTAATATACACTACAGGACAAAAAACTACAGGACTGATTTTGATAAAAATGTTATAGCTTATAGGTATATAAATAGCGGAATTTCATACCGGCTATATTTTATGTTTTAACAACATCTTATGCATATGGTAGTATTAGACATAACACTATTTTTACGTTTTTTTTCGGCTTAATATTTTCAATCTTTTGTTGTACACTTTTTTCTGTGTGCTAGGTAATTTATTTTCCAAATAATGCGATTTACAAAGCCCGCCCCTTAAACTTATGATGTCCAATGTGACTTCTTAAATATCTTCTTTAATAATTTACCTCGACAGTTCCTGTGTTCATTCGTTAATTACAATCTAGTTTGACGGCCAAATTAAACGTTCCTAACTACATCGATACCACCTTTGACGTGTGTGTACCATAGTCTAAACGCCACTAGCAAGATCTGTATCTGACGTATTAAGTCTGGGAGTAGGGATATATTCTCTGTTGAAATATGAATATAAACTGTCAAATAATGAACGAAGAAAAATCTTTGCGTTTCGAATGATGAACGAGATTCATTCAATCAATCGATTCGCGATTGACTTTCTGTCACTCCATATTCGCTTCTGTACCATTCGAATCAATTAATACTTAAAATTTTTATTATTGAAAATTACTTTATACATCATTACTTCAACCCATAAACTAGGCACGGGTCTCCGCACTATATTTGAAGGGATATTAGCCTACTATACCACGCTGACCAGACGGGTTGGTATAGGGTTTTGTTTCGAGTTTTCCCTCTCTTGCAGTGGATATTGTCGGCCTGACTACCTTAGTCGACTCTTACGACACCCTCGGGATAGAACGGGATGGTGACATTAGTATTCTTAATCCGTCACCACACGGACCACTTTATACATTTATCTTTTAGTTTCATTATAACATCTATAATTATAGCCTGCCAGGCTTCCTAAAACCACAAACTAAAACCACATTTTAAAAAATCCGTCGGTATCGACATATTGCTTATTATTAACATGAAAAAGGATATACAAGCACACCGTCGCATTTTAATTTATTAAGGGTACAATATATTTAACTTATTTCATTCTTCGTACGAGTGACCAATGGCGCAGTTCAGTAAATACGTTCAAAACTTTACACCAAAGAAACTCGAACCAATGACACAAAGGCTTACATTGAAGCTCAATTTTATTAGTTGCCTGTATTTAAACAGCCTGAGGCCTGCAGTTAACTAGGCCCAGCTCCTAGCCTATTGTGGTACAAGCGCTTTGAGCAATTTGCTAGTGAGCTCCTTGCGCGTCTGCCTCATAGCGTTAGTGTTGCCAAGTGTTCTGGTTTGTGGTAGATGTTCCATTTCGTGGGAGATGTCCCCATTTACAAAGGACTGTGGACGTATCTCTATATATATATATTTGTTTTTGAAATTTAAATGATACATGCTAGGTACCGTCCAAAATCAAAGAAACATAAAAGGTATAAAAAGTATGTATAAAAAATGACATAAAACAATATAATATAACATCGCGCCTTTTTCCTTAAAGGCATGAAGGCCTACTTAAAATAATACCTAAATAAATAAAAAATAAAAATGTTTTACTATCTCAAACATCTTACAGTACATGGGGTGAAGCCCTAGATCCTACACTAGGATTCCCTGTGTTGTAGGAGTGTGTCAACCACGTTTTGCCAGCTTTTTAGATCACTTTTGTGTGTAAGCATTCTATGACAATATTCAAATTATAGCAACATCATTTATTTAAATGCAAACTGAAAAAGGCTAATAAATTGATTAAAACATAATACATATAATATAATTTTTGTAGCTATTCGTTATATAATAATTTTAACAAAAAAAAACCGACTTCAGTACGGCAAGTTGTAAAATTTTCAAATATTTGTTTGTTACAATCGAATAAAATCGACTGAGCGTCGGGCAAAAGATTGATTAGTTGTTAAAAATATTGAAATTGCTATATGTGTGCCTATAACTTTTAAGGAGTTCCCTCAATTCCTCATGGATCCCATCATCAGAACGACTAAACTGGAAGTATGTCCAGTCAGACAAAAAAAGAATTTTTCAAATCGGTCAATAAATGACGGAGGTATGCGGTAACAAACGTAAAAAAAAAAAAAAAAAAAAAATCTGATCTGAAGTCGGTTAAACCGGCTGGACAGATTTCAGTAAGTAATTCTTTTTTTGTTGTGTTTGTTATTGTTAGGAGAAGGTTCTTATGTCAAAAAAAAGAAAGTTGCGCTGAAAATAGTTTAACCCGGACTAAGTCGGGGCGGGCCGCTAGTTCGTTATGAAGTCAAATGTATTATTATTTTGTTAACTTCTGCCCGAAAATAGTTAGCAATTGGCAACACTAAAGGGGATGCACGCCCAACCGGCCTTAATTGACCACGTAATAGGGTATATCTTGCAAAACACATTGGACGTGAAATGATCACCACAAATTTAACTATTTGGAAATAAATGGACGGTGAAGTTGTTTGATATACTGTTATGCCTGTTTTGTAAACAGGCGGCGTGCTATAACGTTCTTGTAGCGATTTATTTATCGTCTTAATTTGAATTTCGATCGATGCTAACCATGATAACTTTAAAGCTATAGCTTTTAGACTCGCCTGTTGGTTTATTGGTTAGTGACCTTGACAGCAAAACCGTAGGTCGTGGATTCGATTCCCACACGTGACAAAACTTTGTGTGATTCATAAGTATCTGTTCTGAGCCTCTAGACAAGTGGCATAAGCGATAGTCGAATCGAAAAGTCAAAAAAGAAAATGTATGGGATTTGACGTAAGTTTACGACATTAAATCGTAGACTCACGTCAAATTCATTCATTCATACATTTTATTTTTTGACTTTTCGATTCGACTATCGCTTATGCCACTTGTCTAGAGGCTCTGAGTCCTGGAAAGGACGTAAAGCCTAACTTCTTTTCAGTCATGCCGCTCGCATTGTCCGCCGCGACCGAAATTCAGTCAGAATTGTTTATTTCCTCATAGTGCATTTTATTTACGAAATAAAAGCCTGAAGAACTAACCTTTTTCAAAGCTGCCATTACGAGCTTGCTTGCCACTTTATCTTATGAATTTCGAGAAAAAAAAAGCGATTTTATACATGTATAAGTAATATGTATATTATACTAAGTACACACATGTTAAGTACAATGAATTTAACCAACAGTAAGTATATACGAAAGTTGTAAGTTAAATGTAAACAAACAAAGCTAACTACACAATATATTTTATTATCTACACTAACAAAGAGATCGTGGTCCCGTCTACCGTGTATAATGTGGATATCGGCATTATTTCATTGTACGTCAATACATTCCAGACTCTTTATAGCGATATTTCTGGCACAGTGGCAGACTCCACGCTAATACAAATCACTAGTTTTTAACAAAAATACCTAATATCACTTTACCTTACCGAGGATCGAAGTCAGGCCCTCCGCACGGCCAATAAGGCTTCAGTAATCAGCATTCTTCACAATTATTGAAATACTTTTTTCGAACGAAGTAGAAGTATTTTGACGTAGATGAAATGTATTAAAACACAAACTAGATTATGTGAAAACAATTTAAAACATAGTCACAATAAAAATGTGCATATGCGCTATAACTCATAAATAAAAAGTACCTACACAAAACTTGCCGATGTGCACTGATTCTGTAGCAGTACTGTACTTCGCCTCCTCTGAAACTCGCCCGTTTGGCGTTCACTTCAAATAAAGCGACTTCTATTTTATATTTTACAAGAAATTTATAGGAAATTCTGAGCTCCACCATTATTTCGTATTTCAGAGAAATCCTCTGTATTTTCTTAGAATTTATAACTGTTTGCTTGTAGCCTAATATTAATGTCCACCGAGATGTTTCTAACAAATCTTAATGATTTCATCGCTCATATGTAAGAAAATAGCCTTGTTGCTCTTGTGGTAGCTGAATGCGACCGGCGCTATTTTTATCTTTTTTATTTGAAAAAGACAACTTCCGCACTAGAGAACAGGCTCTGTGTCGCGGGGGACTTTACAAACATATAAATTAAGGGACACAAATACACTCAGACTCAGAACAATTCTTTGTGGGTCACACAAAGTTTTGTCCTGTGTGGGAATCGAACCCACAACCTCGTGCACAGCAAGCGCATACCGCGGCCACTGGACCACCAAGGCAGTCTTTAGATATGGCTATTCATTAGATATTGTATTGGTTTGAGATGTCACAAGAGATGACCGAAATTTGGGTATTAGCTAATACCCATATTTCGGTCATCTATAAGGCTTAAAAAGAGGGAATTAACGTGATCAGGTACACACCTGATCACGCTAATTCCCTTTTTTTTAGTGCACGTGAAGCCATTGATCCTAGACCCAGTACTCTCTCAAGTCGTGCCGAATTACCGTCATAACGGGCTATGAGGGTAAAGAGTGAACGCATACACTTGATTTTATACATCTCAACCCATAAACGTGCCACTGCTGGGCACGAGTCTCCTCCATTAATTTGGAGGGATATTAGCCTACTATACCACGCTGACCAGACGGGTTGGTATAGGGTTTTGTTTCGAGTTTACCCTCTCTTGCGGTGGATATTGTCTACTTGACTTACTCCCTTAGTCGACTCTTACGACACCCACGGGATGTCTTACGACATTGTATTCTTAATCCGTCACCACACGGACAGATTGATATGATTTAATACGCATACATTTAATTCACACATACTGGTCTAACGCGGGTTGGTGGATCAGTTATGTCTTTAGAATTTCTTCTAAGACGTGTGGATTTCTTCACAAAGTGAAATTCACATTGGTACTGCCACCTGGTATCAAAGTCACTCTGGCTCTTGCGCGAAGTCGGTTACTGTCCCACTAGGCCCCACTGCTTTTAGTTATTAACTTAAATTGGCACAATACGATATATCTGACGTATACAAAAATTAAAAATCGCAGTCTTCTTCTTCTCCTTATCGTTTAGTTAGTGGCCAACCTGGTGACAGAGTTATTGAAGTCGCCCATATTTAGGCCTCTGTCGTGATCTAACGACTGATAACAGTCGGGACCGACTTTTAACGTGCCCTCCGAAGCACGGAGACGCTCAGATGAAATACCACTATGCGGTCACCCATCTAAAGGGTTACCGCGCCCTTGGTAGCTTAACCCGCTGATCGTTTACCGAACAGCGAGTGCACCTAGCTATGAGCGCCTCTCCTAAAAAACTCAGTGGCTGTACCTGAATACACTATTTCATTACCCATTTTGTTTTTGCATTCGTTCACTCGATCAATCACAGCTCTCCGAGCTAAACGAACGAATGAACCTGACGAAGGGACGCAATGACCCGTGAAATTGGCGCGCTCACAGGTTAACTCACTTAGTTACTGTACAGCTTAAACTTTATACAATTTAAATTAAACGTTTGTTATTTTTAAAAGATTACAAAGACTTTTATGATTTGCGGATGCGAGGATGCGTTTTTTACTTTCATCTTAAAGCCCTGGTGTAAAAACATAGTGATACCTCTGGTAATGCAATCTTCCAAAGGCTACGGTAACTGTTTAACATCAGGCGGGCCGTATGCTTGTTTGCCACCCAAGTAGTATAAAAAAAAAGAAAAAGCATTACAAAAATGCATGACATTCCCTGATATTATACTTTAACAAGACCATGAATGAGGTTACATCATTGTCGAATAAAATTAAATAAAAACCACATACTAAACGCCTAAACGGATCGTAACGAAATTTGGCAACGATATAGATGGTATCCTGGGAAAGGATGCTATAAAGCGCGATAACCTTAATTTACGCAGGCGGAGCCGAGTGCGGGCAGCATCTGTTTTGCTATATTTACGTTAATTATATAAATTAAACACGTATACATGTATTTAATTACCCATATTACAGTAAAAATGCTGATATTAAAGAATATAAATGATATATTATTAAATATATTAAAACTAAAATGCTAACCTAAAATATAATTTCTATTTCTAATGATAGGGTAAAGTAAACGATTAATTTGTAATGTACACCTTTGGCAAAGGTTACTTTGTTATTCAGCCTACTTAAATGCTTATAGGTCAAGAGTTACCATCATACTAATATTATAAACGCGAAAGTTTGTAAGTATGGATGGGTGGATGGATGTTTGTTAGGTACTCTTTCACGTAAAACACAGCACAGATATAAATTATGGTCTGGAATACATAGGCTACTTTTTACAGCGATAACCGACAACCACGCAGGCGGAGCCGCGGGGAACAGCTGGTTTACCATAGTTTTTTTATATTTTTTTTTTCTAGAGAGTCTAGATGGCAACCGGCACGCAGAGGTTTAACGAACACTAGAATAGAAATAGGTACCTTGGGGTAAGATATTGTTAAATTTATAGGTAGGTAATATACGTACATAGTTAGGTTGGTTTATGCCCCGTTCATCCGGATGAGTTGTAATAAATATTGTAATGCCTACAACATTTTCCCCATTCATCCATAGATTTGGACGTATGCCCTACGGTTTACTATTAATCCATGTGGTTATAAATTGTCCCAATCACTATTTAAAAAAGCTTGTGAACTTTGTAGGCACTAAACAAAATGGATTTATTTTGTCTTTCTAAACAGATAATTATTCATGTTAGCGACAACGAAATTCAAAAATAAAAATAAATGTGATTTTGTAGGTAGTAGGGAAATGTATAGATACTGTATTAAGATTACTGGCACAGTGTTATGAGAAAATAAAAATATTCAATAGCATTATGCAGTTATAATCTTCTGTATGTAATACTTATCAGTATTATTTTAATCCATCTAGGTAAACACTAAAATCAAATAATTTACCTTTTATATATAATATTAATTAAAATTTGATTCTAACGCTTTTGATTTATAAATTTGCCGCTATCTCTCTAACTATAAACCATCGGATTCCATAGCCTAACTTATAATTTGAACAATTAATTCGATTAATTATTTAAAGCTACCGCAGAAACTCAAGTATAAAATTAATGTTGAATACCGGTACTGGTTACTTTAGCCCATTTATTTGAGAAGTAATTTTAGTTCGAACAGTGCATTATTTTATAAATTTTATATGAAGAATTTAAATATCAGTGAGAAACAAAAGGAGTTAAATTAATTTCATTAAAATTTACCGCGGTTTGATAGGTACTAAACTTAACTAACGATAATGTTTAATTTTACCGCATTTTTCAATTAGTCTGTTTACTGCTCAATTTTTGCTAAGTAGGTAATAAACTGAGTAAGTATTGCAATTATGTACCTACTCTACAGAAAATTTTGCTACTTTTGTTGCGACATCTATCGGGTCAAAAGCAGTACCACACAGCATACTAGTTTACGACACGTGGACTAAGTATATAGATGTCAATAGAAACAAAAAAATCTCTGAAACCTGACAAAATAATAAAAATAGGCCAACAAATCAGTGATAGGGACTATCGCACGACCCAAACTAGTCATACCATTATGGCTTCAAAATATGGCCTATGTAAAGTGTTGCCCTAATATTCATATAGTAGATACTACTTAATAGGCTAATGTCCCTCCAAATGTATGGAGGAGACCCGTGCCCAGCAGTGGGCCGTTTATGGGTTGAGACGAGAGTATAAACGCCATGGACGTAAGCATGTTTTTAATTAAAAGAAAGAAAAAAAAACATTTATTCGAATATCGAATAATACATTACAACAACATAACAATAAATTTAAATAGGTATAGAATAGACATTAAATTAACAACGGAACATAAAAATCATTTTGCTATCGTACACGGTGTCAGAATAGGTCCCATTCTCGGCTTTGGGCTGCGGCATATGGTGCAGAGCTGATTTTTAGGGTTCCGTATCTCGAAAGAAAAAAAACGGACCCATTATAGGATCACTTTCCGTCCGTCTGTCTGACCCTTTTTCTCAGGAACGCGTGAAGGTATTAAGCTGAAATTTATATCAAATACTCAGGTCTACTGTCCCTTAAAGCTGTGAACTTTATCAAAAGATACAGCCCTTTACATCGCAAATTTCCGCAAATTTTCGACATTCGCAAGGGAATCAAAACCTACAGGGTACTTCCCGTAAACTCAGAATATTGAAATTTGGTACGAAGCAACGTCTTATAGTACAAATAAAGGAAAAATTGCGAAAACCTTAGTAAAAATATTTTACTTATAACCTACAGGTTTGTACGGAACCCTCGGTGCGCGAGTCCGACTCGCACTTGGCCGGTTTTTAGACCTAAAAGTGAAAATAAAATTACAACTCATGTCTTCCGAGGGGTTATGTCCCATTCATCCGCAAAACTCATCCGCATAAATTGTCTTCCCCATTCATCCGCATTTTTATGCCCTACTCATCCGATTTTAATATTTAGCTAAATGTTTTGTAAATTATATCCCATTAAACCAGTTTATTTTCTTTGACTTCGTGAAGTCGTGATATAATTATGTAGGTACTCCATACATAATTATATCACGGTTTGGGATATTTGTACGAAAATGACTCACAACTATCATAATAGTAGTAACTTTACCCAATTTAGCAAGCCAATGTATTAAAATATTTTAGCTGTAGGTATCACAATTTGTGAGTAGCAAATCTTTCAAGATCCCATACCGAAGTACCAATATTGCAGTTCTCGTCTCGCTTTCCTCTTTTCCTATACACCGTAGAAGGGAAACGCTCTCGGAAACGAAGACAGGTGATAGGGTTAGTGATATCAAACAACTTAACCATAAAAAACTCGATAAAAAAAATATATTTTTTTTCAGGTTTTTTATTCACTAACACAGTTTGGACAGTTTAATGAAATGATAATTCAGCAGTGAAACCATTAAAATCAGTGTTTTCCCAACGAAAGTAATTTAACGTAATTAAAAAATCAGCCGCGGGCGGGGTCAACGTTCGCGCTCAGCTGCGCAGTGGTGCAGCAGCGAGCAGCGCCTATCGCGATATCTCCCGCTTATCTCAGTCTATCATACTTACTACAGACTATCATTTCAAAAAAGGACTTATCATCAAAAGACGTTTAGTATTAATTTGTGTTTGAATAGTATATTATTATTGTTCAGGCTTCGAGAGTTTTCCCCTTCAACCCAGTATATTTGAACTATTATTTTACTACTGGTTATTTTTATTTAACGTGAGTAAAACACTTTTACATTTCATTCCATTTTCATTCCACTAGAGTTATGGTATAATAATAATAATATTAAGTCTTTAACTATATTTATTGACTCATTGCAACATAGGTATATTACCATACCAACTTTAATATCAAGCCTTAGTCAGTACGCACGTACGGGCTGCCATTCCGTACCATTATAAAGTTTCAAAGCGAATAACAGAATCCATTGAAAATTTTATCATAACAAGAAAAATACGGAATGTTTACTGTAGCTTTATTTTGTTCAAAAGAAATTACGCTAAAGTGAAAGTACTTAATATTATATTCCGCCTTATCTCTACAAAAACTTTTAACAATTATTAGAGTACCTATCTAAAAATTCAAGCTTCTAGTAATTAAAAGAAAATCTCTTTATACTGTAAAGCTATGAACAGATCGGCCAATATGCTCAATTTGAGTAACTGTGCTCGCAAATTGATGTTACGTGGATAAAATAAAGAATAGGTTGGTGGCCTACATCATTGTAAATTGGTTATATATTCGTACGTTCGTTTATATACCATTTTTTTTAAATGGTGGTTTTGTAATAATATCGTGGTAAAAAATGATGAATCATTCATCTATATAATGTATCTCTTTTGAGTCAAAACTGATTAATTGTAAACAATAAGATGAATGTATTAATTATTGACGTAGGTAACAATTAAATACGAGTAGCTACGGATTCAGTCTTTTCGCTATATTTATTTATTTTTATTTTATTTGGGTAAACAAAATTCATATAATTCGTCTTCGTAGGTGTCATATAAAATGTGTTGATACTTATATACGAGTACATAATAATTGATTACTCCGGTACAGAATTATGAAGACACTAGTTGTTGCCCGCGACTCCGCCCGCATGGATGTCGGTTATCGCTGCAAAAAGTAGCCTGTGTTATTCCAGACCATAATCTATCTCTGTGCCAAATTTCATCCAGATCCGTTCAGTAGTTTTTACGTGAAAGAGTAACAAACATCCATCCATCCATCCATTCCTACAAACTTTCACATTTATAATATTAGTCAGGATGGGTCGTGACGAGTGGAGTACACTTGAAGAGGCCTATAACCAGGAGTGGACCGCAATAATGATAATGTACAGCATCTAGGTTGTAAACTCACTTTTGATTTTTGAAACGACAACAAATTTTTTATGCCGCAATGGCGCCAGTTTTGTTGCGTCCTACATTAAGCGAATGGACGACGGTCTACTCTAGCCCTTATACATTTTAACTTTTTCACAACAAAAATAAAACATCAAGTAATCTTTGTAAAACTTCGCAATGTTTGTTTGAAACTTAACTACTTATCGTATTACTTTCTTTATCTATACCATCCAGCGAAAGGGTCCGAATTTTAGACCCGATGACCGTTCGCTACTTGATAATGTTCTGTACCTACCTAAGTTAAGGTTTACAGTTTTTTTGAAGTTGTACAATAGCAACAGGAAAAGAACACCATTTTCAATCGAATTGTAGAGGTTACACAGGAAATAATAGTAAGAAAAGTTAACTTTTAAACTATCGCGTTGCATGATATACCATAATATATATGAAAAAAAAAATCTGCTTTTAACAAACATCAACTAATTATCTAATAAACTTACATTTTAGTATATATTTTGCCAAGCGCTGGTAGATATAATGAACAAACGTAGCAATTCTGTGGTCTTCACACTAAGCAAGCCTGTATCGTGCAGACCTAAAGTTTATAATACTAGCTGTTGCCCGCGGCTTCGCCCGCGTAGATGTCGGTTATCGCTGTAAAAAGTAGCCTATGTGTTATTCCAGACCATAATCTATCTTTGTGCCAAATTTCATCCAGATCTGTTTAGTAGTTTTTGCGTTAAAGAGTAACAAACATCCATACATCCATCCATCATATCCATACTTACAAACTTTTGCGTTTATAATATTAGTAGGATAGTTAGAAAAGTTAACCAAAAGACTGAAGACGTCAGTCACACAATTGGCTATTTTTATGTGGATGAAAATAAGGCGCAAGCGACATGTTATCCAAATAAATAGATTTTAGGCGATTAGTCTAAAATCTACTTATTCAAACATAGAGCGTTATTAAAATTTGTTATAGGTATAATATTGTTGCGCACTCCATTCAAAAAATGCTTAAATTTACTTAAGTATACCACTCACCAAGAATAGGATTTAACTAGGTATACTTATAACATCTCAACCCATAAACGTTCTACTGCTGGGCACGGGTCTCCTTCATAAATTTGGAAAACTGAATCATTTGTCATGAAATACAAATATAATTACAAATAGTAATTGAAAAGGCGTAGTACTGTAAACACCGATAGCATCAACCTGTGCGACTACAAATATAATGTGGTCAACGGTGAAGAAGTTTGGACTGCAGCACTGTGACCTGCCAACCATGCTATGGAATGTGGCTGTGATGCTGAGAGCATTATCGCTAAATATAGATAGCCGGAATAAAAAACGTGAGTTGCTTATAATATATATCTACTAGTTTATACTCTATTGTATCTAAAGCTTCCAGACAAATGTAGAGGTGAATATCCAGATATTATTCAAAACCTGCATAATGTTCTGTAGGATAGATAACTCCTTATTGTACACCAAAATACATATTGCTTACATAGTTTTGCTTAAATTATTAAGCTATTGCATAGCTTCTATCGCGGGCCTTGCGCGTGGAGACCATTCAATCCAGAAATTCCGTAACGAAAATAACCTAGCCTAACACTACCACCTACTTTTTTTAATGACGAATTCTCTAAACGGCCAATAATAATATGTCAAATTTGTGTAAGGAGGTTTTGATCTAAGAGAATAAAAAATAAGTAAAGAATAAATTAAAGGTCAAATAAAAAGTAGCCTAAAATTTAATGAATAATGGTTGAATTTCGACCACGGGCGATCACTATAATAAATTTCACATAGCGTGGTGACGTTTAGCATTTAAAATATCTAGAGATGTAGTATTGATAATATCGAATTCAAAAATATCGATGATAAAAAAATCATACTAAAAAATATGCAATAGCTTTACCGCGGCAGTCCTCGAGTGCCACACGTCTTTTTTTATTCTTAAATAGTAATTCACAATAGGCGGCCTAGCTATAAACAATTTCTCACAGGCAACCTTAGGATAGATAGAAATGATAGATAAAGATATTGGTAAATGAGCAGTTTGGTGTTGCTAGTAAAGGGAAATATATATATTTAAATAGATACCGCGAGATTTGTCGCCTAAATTGAGCAACTCACCTGGAAAAATACATACCTTCATCGTACATTACCCGAGTACAACACATAAAAATAACACTAACTATGTAGGTAGTGTTGAGAGTCTCCAGGGCCCCAATTCTGCTAATTTACGGATGGCTCAATTGAATCTGAATTGATTCTCAATTGAATTTCAGTAGCATTTTTGGTATTCTGATAATAAATTTAAGACCAATAGTTGGAAAACTATTGGTCTTAAATTATTAGTATTTTTGGTATTACATTATTGGTATCCTGCTAAATAATTTAAGACCAATGGTTTAAATTTAAATTAGCAGAATTGGGGCCCAGAGCTATTACCCTACCTCACCAAGACGCCTTGGCGACATCGCCTACTATGTATCCAAACAATTCATATTGAAAATGGCAGCTCACCTAGCGACGGATTGGAAACGTCGCCAATTTGGAAGCGTAGCCACGACCAACGGATCACTTTGTGGAGTCTGGATATCTGGCACACTGCGACGTTGCCAATAAAATGTACACGAGCAAGCTGCGCTTCACTCATTCTGTGGCCAGCTGGCCGCCAAGATGGACGTGTTTTGTGAAAAGAAAGAGAACTGACTGACAGATGGTATCCAGTCGCTACCCCATGTGGCAACCGAAGGTAGCCAGAGGTAACCATGCCTACGTAGCCAGTGACGACGTCATAGCGTCTTGATGAGGTAGTCCTTAATGCACCACTAACTCACAGCAAAAGGAACTTTGTTAAGGTTTCTAAAGGGTCGGCAACGCGCGAGTGATACCCCTGGTGTTGCAAGCGTCCATAGGCTACGGTAACTGCTTACCATCAGGCGGGCCGTATGCTTGTTTGCCTACTTGGTAGAGTATAAAAAAAAAATTATAAATGTAGGTTTTGTACAGAGTGAAGGCGCAAGTGATACTTTTGGTTTTACAAATTATCATAAGGTACGGTTACTGCTTGCTATCCGGCAGGCTGTATGCTTGTTTGCCAATATAAGAAGTATAAAAAAAATATACAGTCTGCTCATTATACATACATTATACATATACATTTTTAAGGCTTTATAAACATATTAGGAGTCGCCCGCGACTTCATCCGCATGGCAATTTGGAACGTACATTTCCCCGATTTTGCAATATATATCACTACTGTTCCGCTCCTATTGATCATAGCGTGATGTTATATAGCCTATAGTCTTCCTGGATAAATGCACTATTCATTAAAAATAGATTTTTTCCAATCGAACCAGTACTTTCTGAGATTAGCGCGTTCAACCAAACAAACAAACTCTTCAGCTTTATAATATTAGTATAGATTACTTTTCCATTTTGCAGCGATTTCCGTGATAACCCACGTGATAGGCCTGGTGATAGCCGTGAACTACTTCTTCGTGTATCTGATATCCATGACCTGGTTCGTGTTTGTGCGGTGCCGTGAGACTGGTGAGCTTCTAACCGCCCTCATTATTCTGTCACTTGGAATCACCAGCGAGATCGGTACTGTCAAACTGGTGTCCATGTTTCTTAATATGTGAGTACTTTATCTTTTTTATATATATATTTCTTGTGTGAGTGTGTATGTCACTGAACTCCTCCTAGACGGCTGGACCGATTTTGATGAAATTTTGTGTGTGTGTTCGGGTAGGGCCCTGGATCTCTGAAACCCTGGATCTCTGGACCACCGATTTTGACGGGACTTTCACTGGCACATATCAGATGTAATAAAGAGTAACTAAGGGTACTTTTATTTTAGAAAACTTATTTATTTTTATTAATTTACGACATCCAAATAACAGCTAGTCTATAACATAAAATGAATCACTGAATGTGTTGCTAAGCGCAAATCTCGAGAACATCTGTACCGATTCCGGTTATTCTTTTTTTGCTATGTTCTTTATGGTCAGGAGAAAGTACTTTTGTTAAAAAAAAAATAAGAAAGTTGAGCTGACAATAGTTTAACCCAGGTGAAGTCGGGGCGGGCCACTAGTATTAAATAAATATATAATAATAATAGCAACCCATATATGTCCCACTGCTGGGCACGGGTCTCCTCTCCTCTATCAAGAGAGAGAGAGGGTTTAAGCCTTAATTCACACACGCTGGCCTAATGCGGGTTGGTGAATCTGACATGTCTTTAGAATTTCTTCTAAGACATGTGGGTTTCCTCACGATGTTTTCCTTCACCGTTAGCAGATGGCGAATCATTTGATTCGTATATATAAACTCCACAAAGTGAAATTCACATTGGTACTACCCGGGATCGAACTCGCACCTCTTGCGTGCAAGTCGGTTACTTTCCCACTCGGCCACCACCGCTTATTATAAATATATATATAAATAGAAAATATTCTTTTAGCGGTAACATACGACAGATGGTCCAAGACTCATTGGCGATCGACACGACCGTGATACCGGGTAGTCGGTTCTCCAACAACCTGCTGATCACCCTACGGGATGTGAAGAAGCGAGCCTTGATCTTCTGGCTCGTGCTCATTGGGAACGGAGTGGTTTACGTTGGTAAACCCATTCTGTTACCGGGCAGGCACTTCATGGAGGATAGATTTATACTTTTTGGTAAGTTAATAATAATAATAGCATCTTCTCCTCTATCAAAAGAAAGAGAGCGTTAAAGCCTTATTTCACATACACTGGCCTAATACGGATTGGTGAATTTGACATGTCTATAGAATTACTTCTAGACATGTGAGTTTCCTCACGATGTTTTCCTTCACCGTTAGCAGATGGCAAATCATTTGATTAGTTACATATAAACTCCACAAAGTGAAATTTACATTGATACTGCCACCCGGGATCGAACTCGCACCTCTTGCGTGCAAGTCGCTTATTTCCCCACTCGGCCACCGCTTATAATAATAATAACAATCTAGATACATACTAATCCACTCCATGTTTTTACTGCGGCATGTATCATCTTCCCATCTGTGTCTTTTCCTCCCCTCCACCCGTTACTATTTTTATCCATTTTTATTTTGTTCCATATTAAATGTCAGTTAGTTTTTGGTTTTCTTATAGGTACAATTATTATTGCTATGCCTGGTTCGTAGCTGTGGTTCGTTCGCACATCTGAAGGGACCAGAAAGGAGTAGTATTAAGTTGTTCACCTTCCCACTAGAATTAAGAGCAATTTTTTTTTTTTAAATGGGCTTGCCCACAAAGAAAAGTTTTTTTTTTTTTAATAATAATAATAATAATAATTTATTTCAGCATTTAAAATAAAACCATAGATAGTACATCAATTAAGCACAAAAATATTACATAAATTAAGACAAGACATTAAATTATAAATTACACAGAAATTAAACACAAATTAAACACATATCACAAAACAAAAAACGGGCATGCACTTGCATGAAGCTGCAGCCACCGCTTAAAGAAAGGTGAGTCCCACCGCTCGGACAATACTCCCAGAATCTCATTTAAGGACAACAAAAAATCATACACAGTAAAGTCATCCAAGTGAAAAGAAATACAAAACTTAGTGTACACTTAATTTATAGGTTACCACAGCATGCAGTAATTGTTATTACTTTTACACTTCTCTTTTATTTTTATTTCACAAAATTACAATACAATTATATTTTCTGTCCTTCAATATATATTTCCGCTAGTTGTTCGTCCTAATAACTTCGTCAGCAATTGCACAGACAAACCCCTTGGATTGTCCGAACGATTACCTAAACGTAGCCCGTAAGACTCTGGCCCATGTAAGGCCCGGATTAATTTATTATCAGGTATTAGTACCCAGATAACTGCCCCACTGCCAAAGATCTTTCTGTTTCCAAATTACTTGATACAGATTATAATTATCTTTTTGTTGAAGCATATCATCATCATCAGCTCAACCAATAAACGTCCCACTGCTGGGCACGGGTCTCCTCCATACACTTGATACACTTGGAGGGATATTAGCCTACTATTATACCACGCTGGCCAGACGGGTTGGTATGGGGTTTTGTTTCGAGTTTTTCCTGTCTTGCAGTGGATATTGTCTGCCTGACTTACTCCCTTAGTCAACTCTTACGACACCCTCGGAATGGAAAGGGGTGGTTACATATGTATTCTTAATCCGTCACCACACGGACAATAAATAAATGTATCATCTAAATATCCCTTTTCAATTGAAACGTTATACTAGCAATTGAATAATTTTACACTTTGATACGTTTTTAAAGACCCGGATATTGCCACAACATAATGAGGACAATAATGAATGTTTTTTTTCTGTAACTAAAGTGGAACGTGAGGCATTTGCTAGTACCTACTCACTAAACACAATCAAACTTGTATAAGTAGGGGTGGACACAAGGAAATATTGTATTTTTTCTGCTTGGAAATTTTGTAATGGAAAATAGCCAAATCTACTCTTAACAAAAGCAGGCACTGTAGGCTGCTTCTGCCTTATTGTAAGTGCTCAACGACAATTTAAAAGAGAGATAGAAGCTATGGATTTTTAAAAAATAAATTGTACCTAGATATAGACACTGACTGGCCGTTCGTAAGTTAGATTTCCACACGGGACAAATCTTTGTGTGTATTATAAATTTTTGTTTAGAGTCTGGGTGTTAAGTCCGTTAGGTAATTGTATGTTTGTAAAGTCCCCCACGATATATGGCTTGCTCCCTAGTGCGGAAGTTGTCTTTAACAACAAAAAAAGAAATTAAACAAAAGATCGAATTGGTACTAATAAAATATCAGGCGCTTATTGCTTACTTGATCTACTCGTAACTACCTACGCTACGTATTGTAGGTTTCAGAATGTAACCTTATCCAACCCCATTGTTTATATTATAAGTACCTATGTAGGTTTGTTAACAAGTTCATCGTATATAATATTTTTTATACTGCTTGATGCCCGCCTGACGTTAAGCAGTTACCGCAACCTATGGACGCTTGCAATACCAGAGGTATCACTTACATGTTGCTGACCCATTTTTTACACCAGAGCTTTAAGATGGAGTATCCCTGGGATAGAAAAAGGTATTTTTAAACGCCTCCCTAAATGAGCGCTGGAGACCTGTAGTCATACACTGGAACACAACTACACCACTATGTGCAGTAATTTGACTGTGGTCTTGTGTAAGGTGGAGGTATTTCCCCAGTCGAGCTTAGTCGCTAGTATGGTGCCCTACACAGAAATAGATCGAGATCCTGATCTATTTCTGTGGTGCCCTCCCTCTCTTCAATTGCAAATTCAATTATAGTTTTACCTCAAAACAGTTGCTGTTGAGCAACACTTACCATACCGTACTAATGCATATATAATGTATAGTTCTTAATAGGTATTTATTTGTACCTAATTATTATTTATTTTACCTTCATTCCTTGTATTTATAACACCAAAACCTCCCACTACTTTTGCTTTATTATACTTAATTTTCTCTTCTGTCCATCCAAAGGTTGCCTGGCAGAAATTGCTTTTAGCGATAAGGCCGCCCATTGTACATAAATGTGTAAAATAATATCTGTATCATTAATGTAACTGGTGTACAATAAAGAGTTTTCTATTCTATTCTATTCTAATGCTGTCATTAGCTCACACATTTTTTCAAGAATCATAGCTAATTATGATTGATATCTACATTAAATACTGTCTAGACTACCTATCGATTCGACCAAAAGACGCCCACCTCTGGACTTAGACCTCCCTCATAGATTATTTTTTCATTTAAGTAGATACCTAGATATACATACATAAACGAAAACATAAGTAATAATAAAAAAATTAATAATAAAAAATATGTGTTAGTTAACATAATACCTACTTAGGTGTAATAAACAAATTTATCCCTGGAAACTTAAACTAGGATAAATCCTGTGCTATACGAGCCAGTAGCAAATCATGGGCATAGATTAAAATCCTGTTATCATGGTCTGTAGTTTATATAATAGCAATAGCAGTAACAAAGTTAGAAGATAAGTTCTATTCTATTCTTAATTATTGTATCGACGACAACACAAATTACAATAACAAAATAACATTTATTATTTAGGTAGCTAAAGAATAACTAAAAGAAATACCTAAAATATGTACCTACTTACCTACTTATCACTATCTACATACCTAGTATAAAACAAAGTCGCTGCCCGCTGTCTGCCTGTCCCTTTATATAATATATAATAGTTTTAAAGATCTAAACATACATAGGTATGTTTAGATGTTTAAAACTATTTAAAGGATTTTGATGCGGTTTTTTTAATAGACAGCGTGATTCAAGAGGAAGGTTTAATGTATAATACATGCATAACATAGTAGAGATATCCAGAATAGACCGAAGCGAAGCGAGGGCGGTGTCGCTAGTAGTAGTATACCTAATATATAGTTATAGACTACAACTCGAATAAAAACTCTTCTTCACTCACACATCGACGCAATCAATACAAATAAAATGACATAGATTACCGCATCGGGCGCGCGGCTTCGCCGGGGACGGGGACTGCGGTACGGAAATTACGTTGCCGCTTTGACGGAACGGAGCGAGCAGGCAACCTCGCATTCCGCAATCGGCTCGCGTGAGTCGCGTGTCGGCTCTCTCCGCACCGCGCACTCCGCGCAGTGTTCGACGGAACGTTTTATTTGGTAGACGTCACGCTGCGACTAAAAATGTTCGACAACGAGAAATTCATTTTAGCAGTAAAGAACAGGGGATGTCTATGGGATAAACATGATCCGGATTATCCTAATATATTACAAAGGAGAACAAAATGGGAGGAAATCGGCGCAATTATGTACAGTGACTGGCACAAGTTCAACAATAAAGATGATAAAGGTAAGATGTTTATAAAATATAATTCAATGCAATAGTACAACTTATTAAGTTAAGTTTTTGGAAACGTTCCATTCCGCCTAAATACAGGGGATTTTAAGTACTTAATCATTACTTACTTTTTACTGTTTTTTTTTTCAAATATATGTATTATTTTTATAGTCAAAATAATGACATAATGGCATTCGTTGTCATCTTGTTATTATTATAAATTTTTATTTGTATGGAGTTATCTC
Source organism: Trisateles emortualis (assembly GCA_947095525.1). Taxonomy (NCBI): domain Eukaryota; kingdom Metazoa; phylum Arthropoda; class Insecta; order Lepidoptera; family Erebidae; genus Trisateles; species Trisateles emortualis. The sequence goes on from OX352745.1 coordinate 17,051,685, forward strand.
AGACTAATAGAATAAGATAGACGGAGCGTGTAGAACAAATCAGTGAAGCCAAAAAGCGCTGTCAATGTCGTGTGACGTGGAAAACGATGTTGCCAGCAAATGAAATACTCCCAACAAAAGTTGAAACAAAACTGTTAACTCGTGATAATAATATGCAATATCAATATTAAAAATTATACTTCAAATTGTTTGTTTAAATAATGTTATTATTTATAATTATTTTACATTAATATTTCAAAATAAATAGGTGACAATAAACACTAACTACATGCTTTAATTTCTGACGAATAAAATAAATCTTTTTAAATATAACATCATGCATCTTAGCATTATGTTACATTAAAAAAAGGTTTCTGTTAACAAACATATCAAGACAAAATACAATATTATATTAAAAAAACAAACATAAAATACAAAACATATTACTCGTAAAACAAAACTGGCAAAAATTGTATCTAAAAAAATGTATATATATGGTGTATGCTTGTTTACTATCCAAGTAGTATAAAAAAAATTTAAATATTTAGCGGCAAGCGGTAAGAACAAATTTTGTTCATACCGCTCGCCGCCGCCGCTCACAGCCGTGGTTAGGATGTAAATACTTTTTTAAAATAAATCATAAACCTAACATAAAAAACTTAAATGATCAATTATTATTATTATATTAATATTAATTGTTCATCATCTGAATAACATAGAAAAACATTATCTAAGTACCTACCTAGGTACCTCTTAAAATCACTACAAAAATACGGAATTACTCGCTAAATGCAAACAACAATTTTTTTTTTTTTTTTCGCGTGGATCCCCAACTATCATTCAGATTTATTTTAAATAGTATATCGATAGACTGATTAATATTGTTTTATATTCCCACTAACACGTTGCAAAATATTTTAGGGAAAAAGATATGCTAAGAATGGCAACACTGTAGAACATGGTAGAGGTTTTGTGTTCCTAGTTTGTGTAACTAAAATATTTACGAAAACAATAAGAAATCTATAATGTTAAAATTATTTACCTATGGAACGATACTCCAGAACTCTTTTTGAGATTTGCTGAAGTATTTTTACAACGTTTTACTACACAATACGGCATTATAATAATATTTTGTCAGAACGTGTTTAGACGTGCGTACTCACTAGCGGCTCAAATCGACTGCGCGCGAAAACGTATGACATTGCTATTTAGTATTGCTTTTGGCGGCTTCACGCGCGAGTTCTACACGCTCCGTCTATCTTATTCTATTAGTCTGAGGGAGTTATATACTGTATAATTAAATATATTGGTCAACATATTAATAAATTCCCTTTTCCGCTTCCGTGAGACCGCGTTTACCGTTCTGTAGTCACTCACTGTACTACAAAAATAATTAATTATATGCAAATGTTTCAATCGCTTTTTACCTGCCATGACTACGGCGCCATTGGGTTTATTCAAAATATCTTCAAAAGTCAAAAGAAGAGCAACGATTTTTAATTATTCGTACAAGTATGGTACCAAAATCTGTAGTGCGTTTATCGAGGGTAGTATTAAGTAGCTATATTATAATTATGAGTTTGTCACGTTTGTACGGATAATAGCTTAAACTTTAGCTCCTTAAATAAATAATAAAAGTAAACCTAATTCATAGTGACTGTTGACAAATTGGGAACAGTAATAATAATAATAATATAATAATAATATTTATTTATTTATTTTCCACAAAGGCAACTTAAACCACAGTAAAAGCGGTACCACTCGTATTATCAGTATTTCACGTAAAGAAGTATTTAATTTTGCAACTACTGATAGTTATAGTCATAGACAAAAGGCTGGCTTTCTACTGTAACGAGAATTCTAAGAAGTCTCTTATATGTCTGTTCCAGTTTGCAGTTTTGATAGATTTAGTGAATCTATCAAAACTGCAAACCGAAACATGATTTAGATTATAAATCAGACAGACGTATACGAACGTATGACACATTAACAAAATCGCGTCTTTAGTGTCCCAGCGCATTACTAACTCAGCTATCCAAGATCTTGTCCAAAAGTTCGAATCTTTCCGCTGCTTGATACGTCTCACGAGTGCGGAGCTCTTTCCGGGTTCGAATCCCGCTCAAGGATATCGTTTCCGTCACCAATTTATTTATCAACGTTACCTAAACAATGCCAATTTTTAATATACTTCATTTTCATTTGTTCTAGTTTTGTACATGACAAAGAAATGGAGAAACATTCGAGATTATTACATAAAAGAGAAAAAGAAAACAGAAAAAGAACAAAAAAATCCATCAGGAAGGCCAAGATATAAAAAGGTTTGCAACTACTTCAGTAATTTAACATTCTTGGATGTGAGAAATCGCAAAATCAAAATTAAACATGCAAAACAACATAACACTACTAATTATTCTGACAATGAATCTGACAGTTCAGATAACGATGAAGCACAAGAAGAGGAACAAGAAGAAGAAGAACAAGAAGAAGAGACAATAGAAATCAAAACAGAAAAGCCAAATTTAAAAACATCTATGAAAAGGAAAAGTAAGCCATTTCAAAAAGGTCCATCAACTTCAAGGAAGTCGAATGAAAGCGACGCAAATAGAACTGCGATTAAAGACTTTTTAATGTCGCTAGTGCCAGACATTGAGATGTTAGATGCGCCGCAGAACATGAGTTTTCGTATCGGTGTACTAAATTTATTAAATAATATCAAATTTGCTAATAACGATGGAAATGAAAGTTGGCTAATTTCCACTATTAGTGATAATAGTGTTTAAAAATAATAAATAGACATTTATATTAAATAAGTTCTTCTTTTCTTTTTAAAAAGACCACTCCCGCACTAAGTACAAGCCCGGTGTCGCAGGGGACTTTAAAACATACTATTAACGGACACAAAGTACACCCAGACTCGGGACAACCATTTATGGATCACACAAATATTAATCCCGTATTGGGATCGAAACCCACAACACGCCGCGCAGTATTAATGGTGAGGTAACCACTTAAGCCACTGAATCAACCGTGCATTCGATAAATTACTTTCTAATACTGTTTTTTTACTTTTTGTCGCACACATATAAAACAAAACTACTTAAATAATCTGTTTTTATTATGCACAGTGGCGGTGATTGCATTATTTATTTTCTTTTTTTTTTTACAAAAGACAACTCCCGCACTAGAGAACAAGCCCTGTGTCGCGGGGGACTTTACAAACATACAATTAACAAAAACAAATTACACCCAGACCTGTGTCTGGGTGTAATTTGTTTTCGTTAATTACAACTCTTTGGGGGTCACACAAAGTTTTGTCTTGTGTGGGAATTGAACCCACAACCTCGTGCACAGCAATCGCATACTTCGGCCACTGGAATAGAATAGAATAGAAAACTCTTTATTGTACACCAATTACATTTTGATAACACACATTATTACACACTGGACCACGAAGGCAGTCAATAATTCGGCAATAGACACAGCCGGCGCCGCTGCGCTTGCATTCTACGTTTGTCTAACAAATAAAACGATTTTAGCGCGTCATACCTACATAATAATGATAAGCATGCGGAATTTGTTAAACTCCTACCCCGTCCTACATCCTGACATTACGCAATTAATATTGTATGTACGCAGCGGAGCCAATCCGCATGCACGACACGCACTACCTTGTTAGAGCTTGTGCTCACTAAACAGCGAGTAATAATAATAATATCTTTATTTGTTTGAATATGGTTACAAAGGTCTTAAGATTAACTTATAGTAAAGAACATCATATTCTGCCTGTTTTAGCGTGCAAATTTAAATCATTTAGGTATCATATATAATAAAGGAATAATCAAAATGTTGTGTCAAATTTAATATTACAATGTCAATAATGTTTTCGTTTATAATCCTAACTAATATTATAAATGCGAAAGTTTGTAAGTATGGATGGATGGATGGATGTTTGTTACTCTTTCACGTAAAGGCTAATGAACGGATCTGGATGAAATTTGGCACAGAGATAGATTATAGTCTGGAATAACACATAGGCTACTTTTTACAGCGATAACCGATACACACGCGGGCGGAGCCTCGGGCAACAGCTAGTGAAAAATATTTTCAAGGGCAAATGGTCCTGCACTAGAAAAAAAATCCCGTGTTACATGGGACCTTAAAAAACATACCTACCTATCCTATTCACGGACACAGAACGCTCAGAATGGATATCTCCATTCTGAGTCTTCTATGTCCGTAAATAAGTGATTTTGTGAGTCCAACTAATATTTGTCCCGTGTGGGAATCGAACCTTGTGCAGTCTAATACACGATAACGTAGATAAGCCAATTTGCATATTTTTCTGATGATATGGATTAAATGAAGCTCATTTGATAATGGTTTTGAAAAAGGATAGATTTTTTTTTATACTACCAAGGTGGCAAACAAGCATACGGCCCGCCTGATGGTACGCAGTTACCGTAGCCTATGGACGTTTGCAACACCAGGGGTGTCACTCACGCGTTGCCGACCCTTTTAAAACCTTATAACTCCTTTCTTGAACAACCCCATGCTGTAGTCTCTTGGGAAAACTCGACAGGGAGCTCATAATAAAGTGGCAATATACGTAACAGAGGAATAGTAAAGTAGGTAATCATTGCTTATGTGGCGTTGTGGTCAGAACGGTAGTTAACCTTGCCACTGAGACCACGATAAGTATCATGGAGTTCAATTCGTTCCTTCGAAGTGCTGCCCTGCAGATGTGATTGTCATGTTGATGAGGAAAGGTGGAATAGATGGAGTTCCACCTTTATTTCTCGACATTAAAATATGCATACACTAGTTTTCGTCCTCGCGTCCAATTCCACGGAAATTTTATTTATTATGTTTATTTATAACAACCAGACTAGAATGTATCTCTATGCCAAATTTCATCTAGATCCTAGTTCAGTCGTTTTGGCATGACTGAGTAACAATAAATCCATTCAAGCGTTTGCACTTATAATACATACTAGCTGTTGCCCGCGGCTCCGCCCGCTTGGATGTCGGTTATCGCTGTAAAAAGCCTATGTGTTATTCCAGACCATAATCTTTTTCTGTGCCAAATTTCATCCAGATCCGTTCAGTAGTTTTTACGTGAAAGAGTAACAAACATCCATTCATCCATCCATCTATCCATCCATACTTCCAACTTTCGAGTTTATAATATTAGTAGGATATAAGTAAACAAGTATGTTATACAATATTCTCTATATTTCATTCACAGGACTAGAACCGATGTTACAAACACCGAATTATCAAATAGCGTTCTTTTTGATGACATGTGGAGTAATCTTCACCGTGTACCTGCCTGCTAACATATCTGCGTTACTTATTGTAATCACCGGCTACATCGAAGCTCAAATGTTAGCTCTCACCGAAGAACTCAGTAATCTTTGGAATGATGCTGAAGAACATTACTACAAATCGCAACCAACCAGCAGCGCTTTAGAAGAAGAAAACGAAACACAAGATAATAATAAACATAAAATAATCAATGAATATATTGATAAACATCTTAAAGATATAATTAGGATCCATGGTAGAAACATACGACTCTTGCATCAAATTGAACAAGTATTTACCACTGCTATTGGTTTAGAATTCTTTCTACTAGGATTAGGACTTATAGTAGAATTGCTTGGAGGTTTAGAGGACACGTGGATTGATATGCCATTCGCCATGATGCAGGTCGGCATGGACTGTTTCACGGGACAGAGATTGGTGGACGCAAGCGTGAAATTTGAGAAAGCAGTTTACAATTGCAAGTGGGAGAATTACGACAAGTCTAATATGAAAATAATACATATGATGCTTCTAAGTTCTCAGAAGACAATGAAACTGTCTGCGGGAGGTATAGCAGTACTGAATTTCAGCTGTTTGATGCAAGTGAACAGGTCAATATACTCGGCGTATACCACGCTGAGATCGACAATGAAGTAGACACAAATAAGACACAAAACGTAGATGACATATTAGCCGAAACTTTATTTTTATAAAATAGGATAATACATGAAGGTTTGTTTGTTATTAAAAAATAAATAATAGTTTAAAAAAACAAAAAAACACGCTTTTTATAGAAAACCGAACTAATTAAAATAAATTTTAATTAAGATGAAATTAAGAATAAAAACATATATTTTATTTAAAAAAAAGCGTGAGGTGCATGGTGTCTTTAGTTATAAATATTTTCATTTTGATAATATAATTCTATTATTATCCTCTTAATTTCTATAATTTATTTTTAACTTTTTAGTACCTAATAATAATATTATTTATAATTTTATCAAATTAGTGTATTTTCATCGGTCCTCGATAAATCTACAAAGTTTGAACGAAATCTGGCCGTTAAAAGTGGGTCAAAATCACGCCCAAAGAAGTCGGTTACAAACATACTAACATACAGGTGAAGCTAATAAAAAGCGTGTAAAAACAACTTATCGATATACTTAAATATTAAAGCAATGTGGAAAAAGACGAGCCCGGAGCAGGACTCGAACCTGCGCCTCTCGGGTTCCGGCCCAGCGCACTACCAACTGTGCCATCCGAGCTCCTACTCCAGAGTTCAAATTTTTCCACATTGCTTTAATATTTAAGTATATTTGAGCTAATTGCATAGCAAAATGCTAAAAATATTCAACTTATCGATATTGAAGAATAATTTTCCCTACTTTAAGCCAGTGTAATAACAGTTATAAATAATTATAAGTACGACATAAATACAAACATACCCTTATAATTATATATGAACAAAGCAATAACTTATTATGGACCTACTCAAAGTCGATGCAAACTCGTAAAGGTTTGAAAAAGTAATTAACTTTGAAATGCAATTTATTGCTAAACAAATAACTTCACAAAAATAGTACAATTATAAATTACTAGGGATCGTCCGCGACTTCGTCCGCGTGGTAATTTGGAATGTACATTGCCCCAATTTTGTATCTCACTACTGCTTCGCTCCTATTGATCATAGCGTGATGTTAAATAGCCTATAGCCTTCCTGGATAAATGCACTATTCAACAAAAAAATATTTTTTCTAATCGAACCAGTACTTTCTGAGATTCAGATCAACCAAACAAACAAACAAACTCTTCAGCTTTATATTATCATATTATAAAGTATACCTAGATACAAACTGCACTTGTTATGTTATTTTTGATCTTGCTTCGTGTATGGTGTCTGATAATAACAAAAATTGTCATGTGGAAGAGTATACGAAAATTTGGTCTGAAAGACTGCGACTTTCCAACGATGCTGTCTAATGTGTCTGCAATGCTTAGAATACTGACAATCAATATTGATGGAAGGAATAATAAGCGTAAGTATATAGTACATATTTTCATAATTTTCGTTATAGTCCAATGAAGTATTCCATATCCAATTAAGGTTTATGAAAAAGGAAAGTTAGAATATTTTTTGCATATTTGCTATGCAATCAGCTCAAATATACCTACTTAAATATTAAAGCAATGTGGAAAAAGACCCGAAAAAGCCCGGAGCAAAACTCGAACCTGCGCCTTTCGGGTTTCGGCCCAGCGCACTATCAACTGTGTCATCCGAGATCCGAGCTCTTACAACAGAGTTCGAATTTGTCCACCGCTTGTTTACGTCTTGGAGTGACGTCAGTTTCATTCAAACGTTAGCCGTTACAGGTCTATACGTACAACATCTTCACTCACTTCACGTCACAAACGACAAATTCGAACTCTGGAGTAGGAGCTCGGATGGCACAGTTACTAGTGCGCTGGGCCGGAACCCGAAAGGCGCAGGTTCTGTTCCGGGCTCGTTAGCAACGTTGTCCGAAAAAAAACAAAATTCACTATTAACTAAATCTTTGGAGGAACTCAGGACCATTTGTGGCAAGAGAACGCTTGTATGGTCATCTAGAAAGAAAGAAAGAAAGAATTTATTCAAACATACACAGGATAACAGATGGTAGACATAAGATGGACACATAATAGTAACACAAAAAACGCTTAGAACACAAAAAAGAAATATATATATATATATAATTGGTGATGTCACTCTATCTATCTATCTATCTAGTACTGTATAGATTACATAAGTAAGCATATTACCAATATAAATAAATAAAAAATAGCACAAATGGACCGTGTGCGAGAGCCTGCAAATCGCGAGCGCACGTCGTTTCAGCAATACAAACAGAAACAGAATTGGTTTACAACTTTTTCAGATTATAAGAGAGGTACCATCCTAGCGAGCAAGCCCGACTGGGGAAGGACCACACAGCGGTGTAGTTGTATTCCTGTGTGTGAGTACAGATCCCCAGCGCTCATTTACGTATGCATTTTGAAAGAAACGTTTTCCTGTCCCAGGGATATTCCATCTTAAAGCCCTGGTAAAAAAAGGGTTGGGAACACGCAAGTAATAGCTCTGATACTGCTAGCGTCTATAGGCTACGGTAACTGCTTAACATCAGGCGGGTCGTATACTTGTTTGCTACCCAAGACGTATTAAAAAAAAATGCATAAAGTTCGAATTTGTCCACCGCTTGTTTACGTCTTGGAGTGACGTAAATTTCAATTTTATTAGTTATTTTCTAACTCTGGAGTAGGAGCTCGGATGGCACAGTTGGTAGTGCGCTGGGCCGGAACCCGAGAGGCGCAGGTTCGAGTCCTGCTCCGGGCTCGTCTTTTTCCACATTGCTTTAATATTTAAGTATATTTGAGCTGATTGCATAGCAAAAATGCTAAAAATACTTAATATATACCTAGATGCTTTTTCAGGTATACCCATAGTGTCCAAGATACTAACGGCAGTATTGTCAATACTTTACATCTATGCGTATGTATTGTCCAGCTTCAGGTTCGCATTCTGGTACATTCAGGATCTGACTGCCGCCGTCATTTCATTTTCCCTCACTATTACAAGTGGAATGGCAGTCATCAGACTTTCTTATATGATGATTTACAGGTGAGCACAATTTTTTGTCTCATGGGACTCGTTTTTGATAACTTTACCTGATTACAATCCATAGATCGGGTAAATTTTGACTGCCTTGGTGGTCCAGTGGCCGCAGTATGCGCCTGCTGTGCACGAGGTTCAGGGTTCGATTCCCACACAGGACAAAACTTTGTGTGACCCATAAAGAGTTGTTCTGAGTCTGGGTGTAATTTGTGTCCGTTAATTGTATGTTTGAAAAGTCCCCCACGACACAGAGCTAGTTCTCTAGTGCGGGAGTTGTCTTTTAGAAAATAAATATAAAATGGTGTTAGATCTGTCGAGATATTTATTCTACATTTCTTGATAGAAAGCCCTAATGATAAATCTGATAACAGGAACCTTCCATCTCAACCCATAAACGTGCCATTACTGAGCACGGGTCTCCTTCATACATTTGGAGGGATATTAGCCTACTACACCACGCTGGCCAGACGGTTTGGTATAGGGATTTATATCAAGCTTTCCCTCTCTTGCAGTGGATATTGTATGCATAACTTACTCCCTTAGTCGACTCTTACGACACCCTCGGGATGGAACTGGGTGGTGACATCTGTATTCTTAATCCGTCACCATACGGACCAAAACCAGGAACCTTACCAACCTCAAAAACCACCAACCCAAAACTACCACTGAACCACTAAAGAACATTACATGTTCAGAGAACAGCTAAAGGAGCTTATGAACAAGTACCTAGCCTACGACGGTCGCATCGTCCAAGGTAGCAGGTACGCCTCCAACATGCTGAAGAACCTGAGGAACTTGAAGAGAAGAGGCATCGTGTACTGGCTGATAATAATGGTGGACTGTGTCGTCTACGTCACCAAGCCTTTGGTTACGCCTGGACGACATTTACATTTGGATTCTTATATTATTTACGGTTTGTGATATACAATTACTATTATGATTGTATGCTATGATCTAGACTAATATTATAAAGGTGAAGAGTTTGTTTGTTTGGTTGAACGCGCTAATCTCAGAAAGTATTGGATCGATTAGAAAAATTCTTTTTGTTAAATAGTGCATTTATCCAGGAAGGCTATAGGCTATATAACATCACGCTATGATCAATAGGAGCGGAGCATTAGTGAGATATGTTGCAAAATCGGGGAAAATATTCCAAATTACCACGTGGACGTAGTCGCGGGCGACTTTCTGGATACAAGTTAGATTAACTGAGCATATGTTAATCTAGGGCCTAACTTCACATTAACGGTAGAAAATTTGCCTAGCTGATGGCTACCAGTCTCGAGTGTACTTCATCAACGAGCGCGACGCAACGTGGCGTCGATATGAGTTCTAAAATATTATCTACTAGTTGTTGCCCGCGGCTCCACACACGTAGATGTCGGTTATCACGATAAAAATAATAAGCATATATGCTATTCCAGACTATAATCTATCTCTGTACCAAATTTCATCCAGATCCGTTTAGTAGTTTTTGCGTGAAAGAGTAACAAACATCCATACATCCATACTCATAAACTTTTACATTTATAATATTATTATTAACCATTACTGTCCCACTGCACGGCAAAAGCCTCCCTTTTATTCTTCCATTGGTCACGGTCGAGACCTCTCACTTGCCAGTTAGCACGGTAGGAGTCAAACTCATCCCGCCATCTTTTCCTGGACCCGTCGCGCCGTCTATTAATGTTCTGTGGCAGCCATCTGATTGTGGTCTTTGCCCGCAGATTAAAATATTAGTAAGGATTAAATAAAACATTACCTATTATCTTTTTGTAAGGTATCCTCGCCTAAAGGTTATATAATAAATAAAGCTGATGTTCACTTTCATTCTCCGTATTTCAGGTCTGGAACCAATGCTAGAATCGCCAAATTTCGAAATAGCTTCAATAATCCTGACAATATGTGTAACATTCATTTGCTACACAATGACCAGCGTCACATGTTTCTTAATCCTCACCATAGGCTATAATGAAGCACAAATGCTATCTCTGAGCGAAGAAATAAGACATTTATGGAAAGATTGCAAGAACAATGTAAATCAAAAACTCCGTCATGAGGACGCAGATCAAAATTATAATAAAAATATTACAGAAGATGAAATATTAAATGCATTTTATGTTAAAGATCATTTGGTAGATATAATAAATAAACATGCAACGACTATCAATAATTTAAATGGAATAGAAGAGATTATGAGAGGACTTAATACTATAGATTTATTTTTATTAATTATAGGTCTGATAGCAGAATTATTGGGTGGCTTAGAGCAGACGTGGTTACAGCTACCATTTACGTTGTTACAATTGGGTGTAAACTGCTATTTAGGTCAGAAAATATTAGATTCGAATGAAGCGTTTGAGAGGGCAGTCTATGATTGCAAATGGGAGATGTTTAATGCTTCGAATAGAAAGATTGTGTTAATCATGCTGCAAAATTCCCAAAAGACGATGCCATTATCCGCAGGAGGTGTAGCGACGTTAAGTTTCAGCTGTTTTTTGTCGATAGTAAACGGCATCTATTCTGCTTATACGACTTTTAGATCAATTGTGTAGGATTTTATTGATTTATAGTAGGTAGTTGTGTTGTATGTATTCCACCATGATGTATTATCATTTGGTTTCATTTGGTCAAGCTGCATTGGTTAACATTTCATTGTTATCTTAGATATAGGCATTAATCGTTCTGTAAGTAAACAGCTACTTGAGTTTATGTCTTTGGTGAATGGTAAACAATACAACAAAATTCGCAATAGTATGAATCGCACGTTGGATTTTTACATATCTAACATTGATACCCGTATTTGCGAGGCTCCATCTAATCCGTTAGTACCATTAGATCTCTTGCATCCTCCATTTTACACACTAGTTGACTTTTTCATGCCCTGCAAATTAATGCCTAACTCTTTTTCACCGAGATATCGGTTTTACGAAGGAGATTACGACAGCATAAGAAACAAAATCAATGCCATCGAATGGAATATTATTCTGGAAAATAAGTCGATAGAGGAGTCGGTCGGTATATTTTATGAGAAAATCTATGAAATTATACGTTCCTATATACCACTTCGACCATTCAAGTCGAAGGAATTCCCAGTTTGGTTTTCGCGTTCTTTAATTCACGTATTTAAAAATAAAGAAAAAGCTTGGGTGAAATGGAAAAAGTCTGGCAATACATGTGACTATGTTGAGTTTTCTTTTTTGCGTCGACGTTTTAAAACCCTATGCAAAGAGTGTTACAATAAATACATGACATCTGTCGAGGATGGTATAAAGACCGATGTTCGGGTATTTTGGTCTTATATTAAGGGTCGAAAAGATAAATCTGGCATACCTAGCTGTGTGTTTTATGGGGATAGCAAATCAAATAAACCGGAGGAGATATGTGAACTGTTCTCTAATTTTTTTAGCTCTGTTTATGAGAAAAGCGATTCTGGAGATAGTTCCTTGACAGACAACTATTTACATTTTCCGAAATGCGACCTTGTTGATCATTTGAAATTTGGCAGGGATACTATTCGTGATGTACTTAAATCTCTTGATATAACAAAAGGACCTGGCCCCGACGGCATTCCCCCTATCTTTTTTAAACATACAGCTGATGTCATCAGTACACCTGTCTGTTTAATCTTTAATACCAGCTTGCAGGAAGGTATCGTTCCTCAAATATGGAAAAAGGCTAACATCACTCCGGTACATAAAATTGGCAGCAAAAATGACATCACCAACTACCGTCCCATATCTTTGCTTTCCACTTTGTCGAAGGTTTTGGAAAGACTAGTACACGATTCTATTTATCCTAGCTTGCACAAAATTATTATCCCCGAGCAACACGGGTTCGTCAAAAAACGATCAACACTTAGTAATGTAATACTTTATACTACTCTCTTTTTTTTTTTTTTTTTTTTTTTTTTTTTTTTTTTTTTTTTTTTTTTTCCGTTTCCGGCTATCGAAGTGTAAACATCACCGTCCGAATAAAGTTGCGCTAAAAAATATTCTAAGCACCATACACTCCGGAATACTACCGTACAACGTCAAAAAGGAAGATTTAAAGTGTTGGAAATATTGATTGAAAGCGAAAACTGCACATTAAACCACCGAAAAGAAGAAATTGTATCAACATCGTTTCGAGGTTAGACCATAGATCATTTCACATTGCTTTTAATATTCCATAACTTTGAGTTTGACAGTAACTGTGACGTTACCTGATACTGACATATGCGCCAGTGTTGCAAGTGTTGGAAAATAATTTTATACTACTTTCTACAATCACGTTTCGTTTTAAGAAAACTTAATAAATATGGAGGCACAATTCCAACTTTTGTTCGACAAAATGAAATTAGAAATGCAACATCAGTCTACGGAACTTACTGAATCCATTACAAATAACATTATGTCTAGAATGGATGAAAAATTGATCCCAATTATAGAAGAAAACAAATGCTTAAAATTAAAAGTAGATACTCAGGAAAAAGAGATAGAATATTTAAAAAGAGAAAAAAGAAATAACAATATAATAATATTTGGTATGGAGGAAATAGAAAAATCAACATGGGAATTAATAAGTAATATAAAGAAAACCTTCAAAAGAGACATTGACACTGATATCGAAGGAAATGGAATAAACAACATATACCGAATAGGGAAAAGAATTAGAGATAGTAATAAACCAAGGCCAATCTTCTGTTCCTTCGTGAACGGATGGAAAAAAAGCGAGATAATGAAAAATAAGAAGGGTCTGAAGGAGATATATGTCACGGAAGACTATCCGAAGGAAATTCTGGCTAAAAGGAAAGCTTTACAGGCGGCGTTGGTAGAAGAAAGAAAGAAGGGAAAAATTGCGTTTTTGAAATATGATAAGCTTGTAGTGAAGGGAAACGAAATAACTAGCGATAAAAGAAAACGGGAAACATCTACTTCACCTCATTCTTCAGACACACAACCAAAAAAACAGCAGACCGCCATATCCTTTAAGGCGAATAGAACTAATGCATTCGATGTGTTGAGAAATAGATCTAATTCTCTTACTAATATTACCACAAACAAACAACAATAGCAACCAACTCTCGGCAAACGGAAAATACAACAAAACAAAGAAACAAAAATATCAACAACAAGAAAACAACTCCCTCCCCCAAGCCGACTGGTCATCGTGGGGGAAAACGACCAACACCCTCTAAGGTTAGATAATCAAAAAAGGAAAAATAATTGCGACATATACATAGCATCACTCAATACACGATCACTAAGAACCCCAGAAAAACTCATTGAACTAGAAACTGCCATTAATGAAATTAAATGGGATATTATTGGAATAAGCGAAATGAGAAGACTAGGAGAAGAAATAGAAGACCACGGAAAGTATATATTACATTACAAAGGAGAAACACCAGGGCAATATGGTGTTGGTTTTTTGATAAAACGGAAATATATTGATCGAATAGAAGAATTAAAAGGAATATCCGAAAGGATAGCAATTCTTAACATTAAACTTCCCATACAAAATAGCAGACATGAATCTTGGTCAATTATTCAGGCATACTCACCAACTGAAGTAGACAGAAAAGAAGATGTAGACAAAATAGAAGACTTTTACCTAAAATTACAAAAAACTGTTGATACTGCTCACAAAAATATAATAATAATGGGTGATTTCAACGGGCAAATTGGGAAATGCCAAAGAGGTGAAGAGTACACAGTAGGAAGTCATGGTATTGGCAACAGGAGCAAAAATGGACAGAGACTGGTGAATTTCGGTTTAGAAAACAAATTAAGTATCATGAATAGCTTCTACAAAAAGAAAAAGAACAAGAAATGGACGTGGGCTTCCCCAAATGGGCTGTATAGAAATGAAATCGATTATATTACGACCAATAAACCGAAATTATTTAAAGACATGTCAGTTATACATAATTTAAATTTTAACTCCGACCATAAAATGATTCGTGCGACGTTACAAGGGACACATGTAAAGAAAAGTAGAAGGTTGCAATCTGAATCAGTGCCCTATGTGAACATTAAAAATAACGCGGAGCTAATGAACCACTTAAAAGAAACTTTTAATAGAAGAGAAGGAAAAGAATACAATAAATCAATCCAGGCGAGATATTGCGATTTCATAAATATCCTCAAAACTGAGGCTCGAAAAGTATACTCAAATAATAAGGCAATACTATCCACCGAAACAACACAACTACTTAAGGATAGAAAATTACTTCTAAAAGGCACAAAAGATAAAGAGAAACGTAAAGAAATTGCAGAAATAAGTAAAAAGATAAACAAAAATATAAGGAAAGACAGAAAAAATAAACGGTCAAACACTTTTCAATATCACATAAAGAAAACCGGCGGAGTAAAGAAAGCATATAAAGAATTAGAATCGATGAAAAATTGGATGCCAAATATGAAGGATAAACTGGGAAAATGCACTAGCAAAAGGCTAGAAATATTGAATATTGCTACGGATTATTATAAAGACCTGTACAAAAGCAAAAATGATAAAACTACTATGATTGAGACAAATGGCAGGAATGATTCTGAACCTATACCACCTATCCTACATGAAGAAACAGAAAGAGCTATTATTACGCAGAAATTAGGAAAAGCTCCAGGTCCCGACCATATCACCAACGAACTTCTTAGAATAGCAATGCCAGTGATTGTCTCCAAACTAACTAATTTATTTAACGACATAATAAAAACAGAAAATATTCCCGAAGATTGGATGAAATCTATTATAGTTCTATTACACAAAAAAGGAGACAAAGGAGACATTGGGAATTATAGGCCGATAAGCCTCATGTCTAATATATATAAGATCTTTTCTAAAATACTACTATTTAGACTAGCTAACACCCTTGATGAAAATCAGCCAAAGGAGCAAGCTGGATTTAGGAGCAACTTCTCGACTATAGATCACATTCACGTCCTACGACAGATACTCCAGAAATACAAAGAATATAATAAAGTATACTATCTGGGTTTCGTAGACTTCAACAAAGCGTTTGATTCCCTAGAACATCAATATATATGGAGATCATTAGAGAGACAAGGGGTCCATAGGAAGTACATACAAATACTAAAGATCATTTACGGGAAATGCACAGCACAAATAAAATTGGAGATGACAGGCGATGAGTTCCCAATTGAGAGAGGCGTTCGCCAAGGCGACCCTATTTCGCCAAAGATATTCTCAGCTGTTTTGGAGATGATCTTTGCGAGACTGGGTTGGGATAATTTTGGACTTAACGTAAACGGGGAAAAATTAAGTCACTTGAGGTTCGCCGACGATTTAGTACTATTCGCAGAATGCCCTAATACCTTGGAAAATATGTTACAACAACTATCAGACGAAAGTGCAAATGCTGGTCTCACAATGAATACAACAAAGACGAAAATAATGAGCAATTCTCCACAAATAGAATCTATTAAAATTAATAATCATCAATTAGAATACGTAGACGAGTATATTTATTTAGGGCAATTAGTATCACCAACAGAAAACATGCAGAAAGAAATAGAAAGAAGAATAGCTAATACCTGGAAGAGATTTTGGTCGTTGAGCGAAATAATGAAAAATAAAGAGATGCCAATGTCGGAGAAGCGAAAAGTTTTCAATTCCTGTATACTGCCCTGTCTAACATACGCATGCCAAACTTGGGCCTTAACCGAACAACAACAAAATAAAATTAATATCTGTCAGAATGGAATAGAGAGAAGCGTGTTGGGAGTAAGAAGAAGAGATAGAATACAAATTAAAAAGATTAAAGAAAAGACTAAGTTCGGAAAAGTCCAGTCAATATGCAGAAAATTGAAATGGCGTTGGACGGGACATATGTTGAGGGAAAATAAAGATAAATGGACCAGAATGATAACTGAGTGGTATCCTAGAGAAAGCAAAAGAAGCAGAGGAAGACAGACAAAGCGATGGGAAGACGATTTGAAGAAAGTAGCAGGTCCAGAATGGTTACGTACAGCAAAGGATAGAAACAAGTGGAAAGCCCTAGAGGAGGCCTTTGTCGAAAGACGAGCTGTTAAGAGGGGAGACCAACCGAATGCCGAGAATATAATTTAATTTAAGTTAATTTAGTCTACTTACCTCTTAAATTTTTTTAAATAATGTAAAGTTAAATATGTTAAAACTAACAGCAATAAAGGCTTATTTTATTTTATTTTTATTTTTATTTACTACTTTCTTATTTGAAAATCTTGACAACCGTGAACAAGTTGACTCGATTTATACTGATTTTTGCAAGGTCTTCGACAAGGTGGATCATGCCCTGTTACTGCGTAAAATTGCCTACAACGGTATACGTGGCAATTTATTGCGTTGGTTCTCGTCCTACATCATGAATAGAACTCAAAAAGTCGTTATCAATGGTTTTGCATCTGACAGTATCAATGTCACCTCCGGCGTTCCCCAGGGCTCTATTTTGGGGCCTCTTCTTTTTGTACTCTTTATAAATGACATAAGCCATTGTTTCAAGCATAGTAGATTTCTTCTCTATGCTGACGACCTAAAAATTTTTCATTGTATAAGATCCATCGAAGATTGTGAAAAGGTTCAGGCTGATCTGAATCGTCTGTCAAATTATTGTAAAATTAACAAGCTTCAGCTCAGTCTTAGTAAGTGCAAAAGTATATCCTTCACCAGGAAAGTTAATAAAGTTGATTTCTGTTATAATTTAAATAATACAACTCTTAGTACGGTTTCAGTTATTAGGGATCTAGGAATACATTTTGATTCCATGTTACATCTAGATGTACACATAAACCATATCACTCAAAAGGCCTTTCAACTTTTCGGTTTTGTTATGCGTACGTGTAGTTCTTTTAGACGTCCAAGTACTTACATTTATTTGTTTAAAAACTTAATTAGGCCCCAGCTTGAGTACTGTACACCTGTGTGGAATCCTTTTTACGCTAAATACAGTGAGCAAATAGAGGCAGTCCAGCGCAAATTTTTAAAGTCTGTTAACTACAGGTGTGTCCGGTCGAGATTGTCGTATTCTAAGCTTTTAACTAAATTCTCACTTCCCACGCTACATTTCAGAAGGTTGTTCATGGATCAAATGCTGTTATTTAATATATGTCATAATAAATTTGATTGTAACTGTCTTATGAATCAGATATACATACGAATTCCGAGTCGTTCTAAACGTATACGAGATACTTACACTCATAAATTATTTGCTCCAAAATTCTGCAGAACCAATGCAGGTGAGCGTGCTCCATTAAATCGTCTCATGCAATCTTATAATGATCATTTTGCTGACATTGATATTTTCGCAATGCCACAGTATAGTTATAAAAAGCAGGTGCTAGAAAGCCTAGCGAATATATAGAGGAACTCGACTTTGGTAACTCTTAACTCTAAGAATATGCCTATTGGCATGACTCATTGTGTTGTATATTTGTTACTACTTATTCTTTTCTTAAATATATCATAAGGAGTGTCTATTTTTATTTTTGTTATTTCGATGTAGAAGTTTCAGTTTCTTTTAACTCTGTTTTTAGGTATTTCTTGTTGTTAAGGAAGATATTATTACTGTTTATTTTTCTTTTCTCTTAATTATGTATAATGTTTATATGGGGATTATGGTGTTGGTTGTACATTTATTAAGCATCATTTACATAATTGTTTCTACTTCTATCTTATTGTACAATTGTTTATTTTCCTCAATAAAATAAAATAAAAATAAAATAAAATAATCATGAACATGTATTAACTCTTAAGTATTGAATAAAAGTAATGTATCAGTCGTTTTATTTTTCAGTACTTAGTTAACTACTCGTATATACAAAATTAAATGCACAAACATTTAATTCGAGTCAAAGTGAAACTGAAATAATTATGTTTTTAACCGACTTCAAAAAGAGGAGGTTATCAATTCGTGTGTATTTTTTTTTTTTTTTTTTTTTTTATGTTTGTTACCGCAAATCTCCGTCATTTATGGACCGATTTGAAAAATTCTTTTTTTGTCTGACTGGACATACTTTCAATTTGGTCCCATTATCATCAAAAGAAAGTTCTGATGATGGGATCCATGAGGAATTGAGGGAACTCCTCAAAAGTTATAGGCACACATATAGCAATTTCAATATTTTTAACAACTAATCAATCATTTACATTCAGAAAGTGTAATTTGGTGAAGTAAAACTGATGAAGAAGACCACAGATGGCCATCTGAACTTTTCAATAATAAGTATTTTACTGATGGCGATTAGATAAGTTTCGGTTATTGTTGCTAAGCAACTATTAATAAGAAATAATGACGTGAATGAATTGAGCGCGGATTGCACAGATTAAATATTGCTTTTAATACCTACTTGACCTGTGTTCAGCCCGACGCTCAGTCGATTTTATTAAATTTTACAACTTGCCGTACTGAAGTCGGTTTTTTTTTGTTAAAATTATTAATTAACTTATTTTATATTAATTACTAATACTACTAATATAGATAATAAGCACAAATTGTTACTAACTTGCCACTAACAATATAAGAAAATTTGTTTTTGAATTAAATGTTTATTATTATTATTAAAGAGATAAATAATTAAAAACTTTAAAAAATATTTCTACTCATAGCCATTTCACAAATAGTTTGTATATATAGTTGGTATTTATTACGTAGGTAGGTAGCTAGCTAGGGAAAATTTGACATTTAAGAGTAGATACTTAGCAAGAGAATAGAATTATATTCAAATACCAGTTGTCCGTCAGTCTCGTTCCCTGTTTAATAATTTTAATCTCACAAACACTGGCTAGAATTCAATAAGAAGTAAACGAGTATTTACTAAAACGATTATAACACTATTGAAATAAAATACTCTTAATTGACTCGCTTTATATTACATGGGACTTTTGAGTTTTGGGTGAAATACCTAGCTTATACAAGCCACCGTACAACACAATACATTCATCGCCTACTGAAGCATTGCTGCAAAATATTAATCATCAGAATTTTGCTCAATTTTTTCTGTCAGGCACTGCTCATAAAAGAACTTTTGTCGATAAGTTCACTACCATGATAGTTACAGTATTGTCGTTTTAAAAAATTGAAGAAAATAAACGGGATGCAATTCTTGGGCATAAATACTAGCGAGCAAGCCTGACTGGGGTAGGACCTTACAGAAGACCACAGCCAAATAACTACACACAGTGTTGTAGTTGTGTTTCTGTGTGCGAGTACAGGTCTACGCTCATTTAAGGATGCGTTTTGAAAGAAACGTATTCCTATTCCAGGGATAAATCATAAAGCCCTGGTGTAAAAAAAATGGGTTGGCAACACGCAAGTGATACTTCTAGTATTGCAAGCGTCCATAGGCTACGGTAACTGCTTAATATCAGGTGGGCCGCATGCTTGTTTACCACCTAAGTAGTAAAAAAATTGATATATATAAATATATATATATAATAATACCTACGCCTAGTGACCGTTCATTATGACGCACGCGAAATATCTACAATTTTTAACGATTGTATTTTTATCCTTTAGGCAACAGACATCTAATCCTACTAATATTATAAACGCGAAAGTTTGTAAGTATGGATGGATGGATGGATGGATGAATGTTTGTTACTCTTTCACGTAAAAACTACTGAACGAATCTGGATGAAATTTGGCACAGAGATAAACTGGCATAACATATAGGCTACTTTTTACAGCGATAACCGACATCCACGCGGGCGGAGCTGCGGGCAACAGCTAGTGTATATTATTTGAGAGCCTTTCAGATATAATAATAATATTAACCCTCGTTTGTTCTTTGAATAAAAGACATAATTCACAGACAAAAGTGAACCTACAGTAGTAGAATCTACTAAATAAAGCTCAAAGATTTTCTGTGTAAGTAAATAGCGACATTATACTGAGAGCAAAAACAAAGGAAAAAGAATATGTTTATATGATTGTAAACGCATTTCGGAAATGTATTTTGTTTTCTCGTTATGATGACAATTTGTGGTCAAAGTATATACTAGCTGTTGCCCGCGGTTCCGCCCGCGTGATGTCGATTATCGCTGTAAATAGCCTATGTGTTATTCCAGACCATAATCTATCTCTGTACCAAATTTCATCCAGATCCGTTAGGCTACGGTAACTGCTTACCATCAGGCGGGTCGTATGCTTGTTTGTCACCTTGGTAGTATAAAAAAAAATCGAGAAAGCCCGACTGGGGAAGAACCTTATAGAAGACTAGAGCCAAATAACAACACATAGCGGTGCAGTCGTGTTCCCGTAGATTTCCAGCGCACATTTAGGAATGCGTTTTAAACGAAACGTTTTCATATTTTTGGGTCAGCAATACGCAAGTGATTCCTCTGGTATTATAGTGTCTATACGCTACGATAACTGCTTTCCATCAGGCGGGCCGTATGCTTGTTTGCCAGTTTTGCCACTTAAGAAGTAGGTACGATCGAACCAACTGAATCATGACCCACTTGCCTGATAATTCGTTTAAATCTTTCAAACTTGTAAGATCTATCGCGTATAATGCACTTACGACGTTTTAGGTACTAATAAAATTACGTCAATACAGTTCGCAGACCTATGCAATTTTAACCTTTGTTATCATTGCCATAAAACCACATTTCACACATATACAGTCATTGTTTGAATCTCGAGCTAGTTCTCGCTTATTTAACCTAAACTTTTTGATGATGGAAAAAATATATTTAAAAAATGGGGTGTTCTACAAGTGTGTCATATTATGTCAAGTTGTCAGTCAATGTGAAAAAAATGTTTTTTTTTAATAATGGCTAATTTAGAAGAACAAAGAGCTCGGATTGTAGTCTTAAGTGAGGAAGGCTATGGCATACGGGAAATATCACGCGAATTAAATATTTCTCGGAATACAGTGAGGACCTGGATCAGCAATGCGATTCTGTAACATCTCACTATCGAACTCATTTCTGAAAATGAAGTGAAAACATAAAATGGTATTCTGTAACTTTGATGAAATCTACACTAGCGCCACCAAGTGAGATCGTTCCTAAAACGAACTAATCTTGAGTGAAATTTTCGGTATCTGACATAAAATCGGATTCTGTAGCGGGATTTCGAAAGTCACTTCAGAACTCATCTGTCACATATTTCTGTTTTTGGTGTCAAATAAAAAGTTAGTGCAGAGTGTATGAAAACTCAAGTGAGAACTGTAAAAATAATTTTAGATAAGGAAAGTAAAACTATTGAAGCATAACAACGAACCGTAAGTAAATCTTTTAATAATTCTCTTGCCTATTAGTTGTTTTCTTTCAAAATTTGTCTTACTGTTTACAATATTTAACTATGTACATACAATATTATTTATTTTGTAGATGGCCGAGTCTTTTCTTTTAATCAATATATTAAAAGAAGCTTATGAATTAGAATTAGGTAGTAGTCGCCGTCAAGCCCAATCAATAAGAAATTTATCTCTCATAAGACGCAGTGATGAATTTGTAAGAATTTATCGGCTCACTGAAGATCTAATTAGAACTTTAGAAATAGATATAAAAGATTTAATACTGACAACTAAGCGTAAGGGTAAAGGACTTACAACTAGATGTAAGGTATGAGCTTTCTTTTATTACAATGTTGATATATAGGTATGTAAGCTATTATGTATTCAACTCTATTATGTATAGGTACTGTGCTCTTCAAAAATATAGTAATTTAGTACTTCTGAATGATAGAAATGAAAATAAACATGTAAGTACATAGGTAGGCCAGGTATAATATATAATACTTAATTATAAGTATTCTAACTATCTTTCTAATATATTTTTATTTTTGTAATTTTTAGATACTTTGCTCACTGTCATTTTTGGCAAGTGGTACTTACCAAAAGCAATTGGGAAGGAGTATTGATACATACTTGTCTCAAACCTCAGTATCCCGGTGTATTAAAAATTTCGTAGAGGCGTTAAACCACCCAGATATTTTAAAAAAGTACATACGGTTCCCACAAACTTATTCAGAACGACAAATATTAAAACAACGGTAAGTTGGTATCTTTATTTTATGTACTTATAATACTTACATAACAGTTTTATAAATTATCGATTCTGAAATTGATTATTTTAAATTAAAGCTTCTATGAAAAATTTCATATTCCGGGAGTCATTGGATGTATAGATGGTACATTTGTTGCCATAATAAGACCACAGGAAAATGAGGAAAGATATTATTGCCGTAAAGGCTTTCATTCTAGAAATGTCATGTTGGTAAGTTCTTTAACTGTAGCTTTCAAGGTATTAATATAATTATTATACTGATTAATCTAGGAAGAAAAAAACTGTTCTTTTCTTTTTTAGTAAGGGACCTCTGGAACTACTGCATAGATTTTAAAAACTGCCTACTTTTCAGGTAGTTGATGCTGATTTGAACATCTTACTTGCGGACGTATCATATGGCGGAGCATCACATGATAGTTACATTTTTAATAGCTCCGAGATTAAAACACATTTAGAAAACTTGACAAATTCTGGTGAAATAGTGTATTTATTGGGTAATTGAAAAGTATATTTCTAACATTTTAATAAAAAATTTACATACTAAACTATATTAATGTTATTTTTTGTAATACAGTACAGTACGTCGATTATTTTAAAATAATTATTTTTATTATTTTCAGGAGATTCTGGTTATCCACAGCGGTCATATTTAATGACACCTGTTAATGGTGCTGTGGACAATACCCCTGAAGGATACTATAATAAACTACATGCTACGGCCAGAAACACAGTGGAGCGTGCTATTGGTGTCCTGAAGGCCCGTTTTCGATGTCTTTTAGTGCACAGAGTTTTACATTACGATCCTGACACAGCTGGGAAGATTATAATGGCATGCTGTGTCCTTCACAATATTTGTAATCGTGCAGGATTGCCATGTCCTATCTTAGATGAGGAAGACATGGAGATGGAAAGATCTGTAGCACAATATAGGCGAAATAGACAAAACCTAGGTTCAGATCTTGTAGCAGGCCGTAACGCTAGGATTAATTTAATAAATAGTTTGTGGCGAAGTAGAGTCTAAGATATTTTATTAGTGAATAATAAATATAAGATTAAAATTCAATTAGAATGGAAAATAATTAATTAGAGAATAATAAGTATAGTAAGTAAAAGTTTTTTTAATTGCGTATTCCTATTCTGTATTTTGTTAAACAAATACTGCCTTTATTTTAGTCATGTATTTATTTCTAGATAAACTATGTTATTTAATTAAGATTTCACTTTAATACACCTTATTGATAAAAAAATTGATGACTTTACAATTATTACAGATGTTGCATCAGGATTAAAACAATGATTCTGATTAATCTTTTTTTATTGCGTCTGATAAAGCTTTAAGCCCTTCTCCTAGGGCAATACTAGCCTGTGCTGTCAAACGGTTCACTTCAATATTCTGTTGCATCATTGATGCTACCTGCTCCATCACTGACACAACACGATGCTGAAGAGCACTCCGCTCCTGCTCTATATGTAAAAATTTATCAGCGATGCTGATAAATTGTGAGCGTCGCTGTGATGGTGGTGAACGCCTGACAGCACGAAGTCTGCGTCGCCTAGGAGCTGAAAAAGAATTAAGTAATGTATTCTTACCAAAACTTTCTTTTAAATTGATTATAAATAAATAATAATATAATTACTTGAAGGTGCACTTCTGTTTGTTTGTACTCCAACTGTTTCTTCCATAATAATGGGACGTCTAGGTTCTGGAGGGCTCTGAAAGAACATTTGTTATCACTGATATTATACACTGATATTACAAAGTGATTTTTGGGTGAATAAATTAACAAACACACTAACTTGTACATATCTACTATTGGTATAATTTAGAGACACTTATGTAATAAAAATAATTTCAGTCTAATTTCATTTCAATTATGCAAATTAATATTACCTCTCTTTGAGGAGTCTGTACCACTATTACAGGTTCTAGTGGCGGCTGGTTTCTTGTCCGTTGATTAAAATGTGATGAGTC
Source organism: Trisateles emortualis (assembly GCA_947095525.1). Lineage (NCBI taxonomy): Eukaryota > Metazoa > Arthropoda > Insecta > Lepidoptera > Erebidae > Trisateles > Trisateles emortualis. The sequence continues at coordinate 17,076,581 of OX352745.1, forward strand.
AACATTTCCAGTCTCTATTGGCAGTATATCCAGATCAGCATTTTCCTAAAATAAATAAAATCTTATATATTATTCACATTTCTCCACATTTTCCTTTCCCGCTCTCCTTCTACACAGTACACAGCGGCTTAAATGTGTTACCTTGGTATCGTTTTTGCAATGTTAGGAGAACACAAACATGTGTTTAAGCACATGCCTTCAGTTGGGCTGCCACCTTATACTTAACTAACTATATACAGAGACTTGAAATGTAAAATATTTGTTTTGCTTACCACATGTATTTGAAATGGGCTGGCTGTACAAGCAGCACTAGTACTAGGCCCTGGCTGTAGAAATAAATGCTGTTCTGAGTGACCCACCATAATAGAGGGGCTGTCCGAGAGATCTGGAGTTGGCTCCTGCAAAATGTTTCCACAGTATAATTTATGTAAAGGAAATTGTGTTCTCACAACACTTTTATTACATTGTGTTTTAGTTCAATTTTATTTTCCCTATTGTAATCTTGCACCTACTTCATTTATCTCTGCATTACCCTAAGGTTGGCTGGTAGAGAATGCCTTTGGCATTAATTGTACATGATGTGCATACAGTTCAAATAAATAAAACATCATTGATCATTATGCTATGATGAAATGAAATGAAGCCCAACTAACATCAAAAACCTGCATTCTCAGATGTACATCACCCGTTGCAAAGCCACCACCACCCATTAGTGCTACTATCCTTTCCTCTATTTCTGATAATTCAGGAGTCTCCTCTGTCCCACCACCGGTTCTGCGCATAGCGGTGGCTCTAGCACTTGCCTTTTTTTTTACCGCACTTTTTTTATCTGACCAATACTAGGAAAAGAAAAAAACACATTGAATACAAAGTAACTTAAACAAAAAATGAACCATACCATATGCATGAAATGTTAAGTGGTTACAAGACTTACAACTAAACAAAAAAACACTTTACAAGTACCTTAATCCACTTCTTGGCAGGTTTGATGGCGCCTCCACCGATGCTATTTAATTTTACTGATATTATGTCCCAATCCTTTAAGGCTTTAGCCTTGGCACTAGCATTTCTTAGGAATCCTTTTGCTAAGCCAGGTTTTTCCTCCAGGAATTGCACCAATGCCTCAACCTGGGCCGAAGAAGGGTGGGAAACACGTTCAATAAGACTGAAATAAGAACATTGTTTACTTTAAAACCACTTTTAAAAATGTGTTCGTAAATCCAATAACTTGTTACTATAATGTAGCTAACGATAACATAGATAATAAAATAATACTTACTCCATATTAACACAATTTCTACAAAAGGAAACAAAAATTAGAACAGCAGAACACAAACTTGCCGCGACAAACTTTGTTTAAATGTAGAGTCGAGTGTTTGTGTGTGTTTACAAACCGAAACCACAGAGTCAAAATGTTTTTTTTTTTTTAATTCAAGTTCACTCAAAGACGTTCCGTATTCAGCCATGTTTCTTTTAATATTTTATCAAATATTACGTTATAAAAATCATTAATTGCAAAAATATTATAATTTTATCTTAAAGTACATAAAATAAGAGAGTTTAAATATTTTTAGTTCTTTATTTAATAGATTTAGGCGAACATGCATGATTATCAAATTCAGATACCAAAAAGGAACGAACCTAATGTAATCTGAAACTCTCACTTATCAGATCTCACTTCACTCGAGAATAGGTCGCTTTACAGATTACCGAATAGTTTTCACTTTAGATGAGTTTCGAAATGAAATCGGAAATGAGATATGTATCGAAATCGATTATGGTTTTTTACGGAATCGCACAGCCTGACGGCACGCCGGAGAGGGCATCCTCGAGGACAGACGACGTCATAACCACGGCGTTCGCCGACTCACGAACGAACAAAGAGTGGACATGCAACACCATTACGAAGAACATCCTTTTACTCCCACCCGATATTTTGCGGCACAACATGACGTCTGTCTACAAACTATTAGAAATTATTTGCACGGCACTGGACTGCATTACAGACATTATGCTGAGAAAGTAGCCTTAACGGATGATCATAAAACAGCGAGACGGAATTTTGCAAACGCTTATTTAGACTACGACTGGACTAACACTATATTTACAGACGAAAAAACATTTCGATCTTCTCAACACGGTCGCTTAACTTTGTGGCGTTACGATAACACGCGGTACACAGAAGATCACGTCGTGCCTAATCAGTTATCCGGTCGAATTTCAGCGAATATGTGGGCCTGGATGGGTATCGGAGGAGTAGGTGAGCTTGTCCATATTTCTTCTCGGCAAAACGCAATGAAGTATGTCGATCTATTAGAAGAATCTATGTTACCGACAGTACGAACAGTTTACCCGCGTGAAGATGTGCCAGTATTTTCCTACGTTCATGACAACTGCCGAGTGCATACTGCCAGGGTAGTCTCAAATTGGTTTGATCTGCATAATGATGAAGTTACTGTCATTCCATGGCCGAGTAGATCCCCAGACCTCAACCCAATAGAAAATTTGTGGGGTTTGATGGTCCAAATGTGGGATAACAGAAACGAGAGAACAAAGGAAGCAATTGAGCAACATTGTAACGAAATTTGGGATTACTTGAGAGAGAGCGACATTTGCAGTCGTCTAATAGGGTCAATGCGTGACCGATTACAAGCCGTCATCGATAACGAGGGTGCATACACTAGGTTTTAGATACCTACTGAATCTTATAATTGAAATTAGTTCTGTTAAAGATTAAATAAAGCTTTTCTTCATTTCACAAATTTTATTACACTTTTTACTTATATAGCTTGAAAGACCAACAATGGCATGTTTCTGTCCTTAAAGGAATGACGTGATTGAAACCTGTTAATGAATTAATCTAAAGTTTGTGCTGGTACTTCACTTGGCCGTATTTGCCCAAACATGACTGCATTATTTTTGGTTTTATATTCTAGAGAAATAAATGCGAGTAATAGTTGAGCAAATATAATACGGCTAAGTGAAGTGGCACCATTACTTAGTCGATACTGTCCGATTTATTTAACATTGCACTCAGTAAATGTCAGTGTCTAATCAAATGATAACAAGTTCGTTACCAAGGAAATAAATCTTCAAGCTAATTTCGACCTACTTGCATTTAAGGGGTTTAGCAAAATGAGCTTATGGTGGGTCATGATTCAGTTGGTTCGATCGTACATATAGAAATAACTAATGTGTGAAATATAGTGTATAATGCAAGCGGTCTCTGTACCGTTCTATTCAATAAATGAATTGTTAATAATAATATGATGACACAATAGTCCAGTAAAACATGTAATCATAGGCGGTACTTCTTGGAGGTGTACTGTCATGGTTAACAAATAAACACCATGTGTGACGTTCTCGCTTGCATTGTCCATGTATTCTACTCCATAATGTGGACACAGTACTTATTATTATTATTACTAGCTGTTGCCCGCGGCTCCGCCTGAGTGGATGTCGGTTATCGCTGTAAATAGCCTATGTGTTATTCCAGACCATAATCTATATCTGTGCCAAATTTCATCCAGATCCGTTCAGTAGTTTTTACGTGAAAGAGTAACAAACATCCATACATCCATCCACCATCCATCCATCCATCCATCAATCTATCCATACTCACAAATTTTCACATTTATAATATTGGTAAGGATTTTATCTTTTTATAGACAACTCCCGCACTAGAAAACAAGCTCTGTGTCGCAGAGCAACAAACATACAAATTAACGGACACAAATTACACCCAGACTCAGAAACAATTCTTTGTGGGCCACACAAAGTTTTGTCCTGTGTGGGAATCGAACCCACAACCTCGTGCACAGCAGGCGCATACCGCGGCCACTGGACCATCAAGGCATTCACTAATATAATATTACTATGTATACTACCTTATTTGCAATATTAGTTTTACACATAAATATAAGGGTTACTAGTGGCCCGCCCCGGCTTCGCCTGGGTTAAACTATTTTCAGCTCAACTTTCTTATTTTTTTACATAAGAACCTTCTACTGACAATAACGAACATAGCAAAAAAAGAATAAGCGAAATCGGTTTAGCTGTTCTTGAGATTTGCGCTTAGCAACATATTAATAATAATAATTTAATTTTTTTTATATTTACCTGGGACAAACAGTCCAGTTAGGTAGGTCCAACTTCGAGAAAGAGGTCACTCGTCGAATCCGACTCAGTTTGGCTGCGTTTGGGAAGCTAAGTCATATCTTCTCATCTATCTCAAGACGAAAGTCTTTGACCAGTGTGTGTTGCCATTGATTACATATGGATCTGAGACGTGGTCGTTCACTATGGGCCTCGTGCGAAGGCTCAAAGTCACCAAAAGAGCAATGGAGAGAGCTATGCTAAGAATTTACCTGCGAGATCGAATTAGAAATAAGGAGATCCGTAGGAGAACCAAAGTAACCGACATCGCTCGAAGAATTGCCTCTATAAAGTGGTAATGGGCCGGGCACATAGCTCGCAGAACTGATGCCCGTTCGGCAGAACGGCAGAAAGGTTCTAGAGTGGCGACCACGAACTGGAAGACGAAGCGTGGGCAGGCCTCCAACAAGGTGGACCGACGACCTGGTAAAGGTTGCGGGCAACCGATGGACAAGGTCGGCTCAGGATCGAGAGTGGTGGAAATCCTTGAGGGAGACCTATGTCCAGCAGTGGAGGTCTTTTGGCTGAAATGATGACGTAGGTACACTACAACTAAATAAAGTTAAAGTTGTTAAAATAAATAAAGCTTTTCCCGAAAGGAGTTAGCAGAAGTGTGTTTTGTCCACGTTTCATCAGCTTTAAACAGTTTTGTAATCCAGAGGTTTACCTATACTAATCATTTCTCTACGAAATAACCAATTCCACTGTGAACGTATAGAGGTGGATAAATGAGAGCCATAAGTTCCACACAATATAAGTTATTTATTAACATAAATGTACGTGTATTTATACAATAATAAATGATGTATCGGCAATATCTCCGATACATATTGGTGGGGAGTACGTGGAAGTAACTACGTGATATTATCTAAATACTCATTACTGCTGAGCCCACATCGGTCTTGACGCAGAACGTCACTTTCGCAAAATGTCATCGTAAAAAATTTGGTCACTTTAGCACAATGTCACTTTCGCAAAAATGTCACTTTCTTATAATGTCACTTTCGCAAAAATGTCACTTTCTTAGAATGTCACTTTCTCAAAAATGTCACTTTCGCAAAATTGACATTCACACGTTGATTTCGCAGCAAATTATGTGAGATACACCTTACAAAATCGGGTAAGTAATTAATAAAAAAATATATAAAAATCTATAATAATAGTAAAACTAATATAATATTAACTTACTAAATACGTACTTAAATATATTACTTAAATAATCGAACGAAAGATATCCATTTTGACAAGCAATACAAAAAACTTTTCGAATCATTGACATTACCTGAATTAATGCGTAAAATATTTTTTTGCAATTTTTTAAATTTTAACAACATTTTAAAATCATCATTTCATCGTAATATAATCTACGATGAAATGATGATTTTAAAAAGTTGTATATAAATAAATAAATCGTGGTTTTTATTATGTTGATATTATAATAATATAATAACACACAATATATTATTATTATTAGTTAAGTTGATTGGTTTTTTTTAAAAGAGTTGGTATTAATTAAAGCGAATTCGTAAGTAATGCAAATATCAATATGTATTTCATGTGATTTGAAAACTAATAATAATATTATTGTGATATTTTTTTATTTTTGCTACTTTCATATACAATACATAACAAAACTAAATCATACTTTCATATACAATACATAACAAAACTAAATCATAATTCATCATTTGGAGAATACATAAATAAATCGTTGTTTTTATTATGTTAATAGTATAATAATAACACATATTATTAGTTAAGTTCATCAAGACATTATTATTTAAGTAATAGACAGTACGTATTTAGTAAGTTATGATAATATTATATTAGTTTTACTATTATTAAAGATGTTTATGATTTTTATATTTTTTTTTATTAATTACCTACCCGATTTTGTAAGAGGTATCTCACATAATTTGCATTTTACATTTAAAGTGACATTCTAAGAAAGTGACATTTTAGAGAAAGTGACATTCTAAGAAAGTGACATTTTTGCGAAAGTGACATTCCAAGAAAGTGACATTTTTGCGAAAGTGACATTGTGCTTAAGTGACCAAATTTTTTACGATGACATTTTGCGAAAATGACGTTCTGCGTCAAGACCCCCACATCACTCCCCCTTTTGAAAAAAAAAGGAAAACATTATATTTAATATTATTAAACTAAATACATTGTAAAATTTTAAACTATAAATGGATGTATACCGTTTGTAAAAACCTTAAAATAGTAAAGTATCCTAGTGTAAAAATGTATATAACAATATAAAACAATTAATTAATTTACTAGGTATAAACAATTAAACATATTATTTTAATAATGTAAACAAACAGTTTGCTTAGAACGCAAATCTCACGGTCGGTTTTACAATGCGACCGGATCGAGTTACTAGTCGCGAGCTTCTTTCTGCAAACGCTGCTTTATTATCAGGTGCATTGGCTGCGGGTGATGTAACCGATGTTTGTTTTGTTTTATTTTTCTGCACTTTGTCCTCTGTAGTTTGTAGAATAAATGCTGGTTTTAGACGATCTATGGACACGACGACGGTTCGGTCCGGAAGCTGGATAGTGTAGCATTTTCCTTCACGTCGCAGAACTTTGTAAGGACCTTCGTAAGGAGCACACAGTGACTTTTTCATCATGTCTCTTCTAAGAAAAACATAATCACATTTTTCTAACTCCTTGTGCACGTAACATTTTCTATTCGTATTATGTCTCGTAGCTGTCTCGCTTTGTAGGGTGCGCATAGCATTCGATAGCTGTGTGACGTATACGGCGTCGGACTGCGATGTTTTGATTGTGTCAGCGAAAAAATCAGCTGGCAATCGCAAGGTTGTTCCGTACGTCCTTTGTGCTGCACTTATTCCACTTTTCTCGCTTATTGCAGTGCGTAATCCCAGTAGGACCATTGGTAAGTTAGCTACCCAGTTCGAGCTATTTTCGCATGAAGTTAATGCTGCTTTTAGACATCTGTGCCATCTTTCAACTTGCCCGTTCGCTTGCGGATGATACGGCGTAGTACGAATTTTATTTATTCCGAGACGCTTTGTCAGCTGATGGAATAATTCTGATTCAAATTGCCTTCCTTGGTCGGTTGTTATCGTTAATGGACAACCAAATCTCGCAATCCAACCACTTATTAGTGCCGTGCATATGGTTTCAGCGGTGATGTTTGCTACGGGTATTGCTTCGGGCCATTTTGTCTTCCGATCGATGATGGTAACACAGTAGCGATACTCTTGTGATATAGGTAGTATTACTATGTCTAAGTGAATGTGCTCAAATCTCTCTGTTCTTGGAAACTCGTTGAGTGGAGAGACAGTGTGACGATTAATTTTTGTCCTTTGACAATCTATGCATGTCTTTGCCCATGTTCCAACTTCTTTATTCATGGTAGGCCAGAAGAATTTTTCAGACATCATCTTTCTTGTGCTTCGTATCCCCGGATGACTGAGACCATGTACTGCTGTGAATGCTGGGTACCGGAACTGCAGTGGTAAATAGGGTCGAAGTTTTCCTGTAGACGTCTCGCATACGACTTGTAAGTCGCTATTAGGTATTGTGTACCGTTTAAAGTGTAGCTTTTTATTCTGCAACAATTCAGCTAATTCTTTGCTTTGTTGTTGTTCAGTGGCTAATTCCCCATAGTTAATAAAGCTAGGAAAGCTAATTTCCTCGATTCTCGATAGTGCATCTGCTACAGCGTTTTGTTCGCCCGGGATGTGCTTAATCTCCGAGCAGAACTGCGAGATAAAATCTAGATGTCGTAGTCTTCTAGGCGTGTCATTGTTGGATGAGGCTTTGCTAAGTGCGAATGTTAGCGGTTTATGGTCGGTATAGACTGTAAATTCTCTTCCTTCTATCATGTGGCGAAAATGTTTGATAGACATATATATTGCCAATAATTCACGATCGTAAGTGCTGTAGTTTCGTTGAGCCGTGCTTAAAGCCTTGGAAAAGAAACCAAGTGGTTGCCATTGCCCATCGATCTTCTGTTGTAGTACAGCACCCGCACACGTATTTGAACTGTCCGTCATAAGTGCCAGAGGTGACGTCATTGAGGGATGAAAAAGTGTGACAGCGCTTTGGACGCTTTGTTTACATTTTTCAAATGCCCTATTTCCTTCCTCTGTCCATGGAACGAGTCTTTTGTCGTTCTTCTTAGCACCGTGTAAATACAGGTTCAGTTCCCTTTGGTGTTCAGCTGCGTAAGGCATGTTAGCACGATAGAAGTTTACTATCCCGAGAAATCGCCTGAGCTCTTGTATAGTCTTCGGCTTGGGATAGCTTGAGATAATATCTATTTTGTCTTGTAATGGTCGTATACCGTCTTCATTTATGCGATATCCGAGAAAATCTAACTCGGATTTGGCGAATTCGCATTTTTTAATATTTAGTGTAATGCCATGTTCTTGAAGTCTTCTAAATACTTCTTCCAGGTCTTGTTTATGACTATTTTCATCGCTGCATATGAGAATGTCGTCGATGAAGCTATATACGAAGTCCAGACCTTTTAGCACCATATTCATAAATCGCTGAAACGTTTGCGCAGCATTGCGTAGACCGAATGTCATCTTCATAAATTCAAAAAGTCCAAAAGGCGTTATGATGGCGGTTTTTGGGATGTCATCTGGATGGATATCTATGACGTGAAATGCCCGGCGAATGTCCAGTTTCGTAAATACTGTTTTGTCCTTCATTATGTAGGCGAAATCCTGCATCCGGGAAATCGGATGACGATCGGGAACCGTAATAGCGTTTAAACGACGGTAGTCGCCACAAGGCCTAAGTTCACCGTTTTTCTTCTTCACCACATGTAAGGGAGATGCCCAAGGACTGCTGGACGGTCGACATATTCCATCTTCCATCATCTTCTCAAATTCACGTTTGGCGGCTTTGTATTTCTCTGGATTCAATGGGCGTACTTTTTCGTGAATAGGGTTCACGTTTGTTGTTATTATTCTGTGCAGAATTGTATGCGTCGGAATGCTATTATTACACGGTTTAGTCAACTCACTGTATTTTTGCAAGATGTCATAATACGTGTTATTACGGTCGATCGTGCGAATTGTCGCATCGGCATCTTGCGTAACCTTGGTAATAACACATAATTCAGTGACCTTATCAATTAATTTCCTCGCGTGTAAATCGATGAGTAGCTTATAATTTTGTAGAAAGTCTGCTCCTATGATGGAACGTCGTACATCAGCTACTATAAATGTCCACTTGAAGACGCGACGTAGTCCCAAGTTGAGATGCATTGTTTTTTCGCCGTAAGTACGTATAGATGTTCCATTTGCAGCGTATAATGTGTACGCGCTTGAGTTATTTGCGACTTTTCGATTCTTCGCTGCCAGCACCGATACCTCTGCCCCCGTGTCTATTAAAAATTGTGTACCACTGCTTAAGTCGGTAACACATAGTCGACAGTTTGGGGTATTATTGACGCCGAGTACTGCCACAGTCGGAGTCAATGTTAGTTTTCCGACGGCTTTCGGAATGCGCATTTTTGTTCGTTCCAACATCTAAATGCATTTACGCCATACTTCATATGTGGACGGCATATCCATGCTGCTTTCCGGGAATTTGATCTTGACCTTGAACGTGACGTTTCTATCAACGCTCTGTCTTCAACTGGCGGAGCGATCTGGTGTTGTGTAACTGGTACGTAGTTGGTACCGGCTGCGTTCTGCTTAGGACATGTTGCCATTTTCTTGACGTTACGTGCCGGCGATAATAACCGTGAATATTGCCTCTTGATTATTATATTTATTATTGTATAAATACACGTACATTTATGTTAATAAATAACTTATATTGTGTGGAACTTATGGCTCTCATTTATCCACCTCTATACGTTCACATTGGTGACCCCGACCCTGACTAGCAACGGACCTGGTTTTTGCCTGCCGGCTAAGAAGATTGAAGAACATCATCAACGAGATATCCAGTGATCGCACATTTCAATTGGCTTCCCACAAGCTGGTCCCACCAATTGGAATTTCAAGAGGCAATATTCACGGTTATTATCGCCGGCACGTAACGTCAAGAAAATGGCAACATGTCCTAAGCAGAACGCAGCCGGTACGAACTACGTACCAGTTGCACAACACCAGATCGCTCCGCCAGTTGAAGACAGAGCGTTGATAGAAACGCTCTCCATACAGTCTCGTATATCAGACTTCTGGCCGGCGTACCCTACGTTATGGTTCGCCCATTTTGAAGCAGTGATGGCCCCGCAGAAAAAAGGTGACGATGCGCAATTCCAAGCGGCCGTTGCCCGACTCGGCTTAGATGCGTTGCAGCAAGTAAGCGATATAATCGCGACTCCGCCTGAGTCTGACAAATACAAGGCGTTAAAAACACGTCTCATTAGCGCCTACGAAGAGTCAGAGGCTCGCAAGCTTCAGAAATTGATGGAAGAAATGGAACTCGGCGATCAAAAGCCATCTCAATTATTACGCAAGATGCGTGAATTAGCCGGAAGCAAGATTCCCGACGATACGCTACGCATAATGTGGACAAAACTTTTGCCACCGTCAGCACGAGCCGTTTTGAGCGTCGCCGACCCAAAGGACTTAGATAGTCTATCAAAAATTGCTGACAAGATAATTGAAAACGCCATGCCGCAAAACCAGATCGCACAAGTTTCAAGTAGCAATGACATGAGCTATCTTCGCGCGAAATTAGACAGTATGGCTATGGAGATAGCAGAATTAAAGAGAGGCCAAGGACGAATAGGAAGATCACCGCACCGCGAAAAATCACGTCGGACAAGGACATGTTGCCATTTTCTTGACGTTACGTGCCGGCGATAATAACCGTGAATATTGCCTCTTGAAATTCCAATTGGTGGGACCCGCTTGTGGGAAGCCAATTGAAATGTGCGATCACTGGATATCTCGTTGATGATGTTCTTCAATCTTCTTAGCCGGCAGGCAAAAACCAGGTCCGTTGCTAGTCAGGGTCGGGGTCACCAATGTGAACGTATAGAGGTGGATAAATGAGAGCCATAAGTTCCACACAATATAAGTTATTTATTAACATAAATGTACGTGTATTTATACAATAATAAATGATGTATCGGCAATATCTCCGATACATATTGGTGGGGAGTACGTGGAAGTAACTACGTGATATTATCTAAATACTCATTACTGCTGAGCCCACGTCCACTTTACCTAGCCTTGAGTTTTACATACTACCTCTGCACCACCTGGGCATCAAACTCGGCACCTTACTGTCGGCCACAACACCACACACGGTGTACAAGTATTCACTTTTTTCCAAGATGGCGACGCGTGACAATAACACATTTAGCATCAATTGGCAATGGTAGCTGCTTTGCAGTATAATAAACTTACAAAAAATTGTGATTCTATTAAGTACTAAGTTGTTTTTGCATGAATCAGCCTTTCGAAACTTTTTTTACCACATTTTATAATTTACTTACAAACCTTAATTAATATCCTGCATTGTATCCATAAACTTGTCAACCTACTTCAAAGAAAGAACTATCTGTAAAAATTCAAATAAGCTGTAATTATCGCTAATGAATTGGAAAAAAATATGTCAACGCCAAGTGTCAATTGTTACTTCTCAAACGTTCGATGATTGGTTGATTACATACCAAGCCTTGCATAAACACTTGTTTTATTTCTTTATATCAATAATTTAATTAAACGACTGTATATAAAGAGAGACTGCGACTCACTTTACTTTTCATACTAAGTTTGAGTTTTTTCTTTGCATCACACATTAGTGAAAAGTTATAAGAAATAATAGTGGTACATTATAACCTATACATATTATGAGATTAAACAACGCATTAGGGAATAATGTCAAAGAGGCAAACAAGCATACGGCTCACCTGATGATAAGCAGTTACCGTAGCCTATTGACGCTTGCAACACCGGGGGTATCACTCGCGCGTTGCCAACCCTATAAAAACTTTATAACTCCATCGAAATCTGTTAATAATATAATAATAAAATAAAATGCAACCCATATATGTCCCACTGCTTGGCACTGGTCTCCTTTCCTCTATCAAGAGAGAGATAATATTAATTATTTATTCGGATCGTCTGCGTAAAGCCTTACACTGACAATATTATTGAAGCAATGTCGAAATTGATCAAATATATTGAACGTGTTTGGGTGAAACATTAAGTACCGTTTTTACCATTATATTTATTGCGTCTGCTTTAATAATATTAACCGTGTAAGGGTTTAGGCGAAAACTATCTATAAAATATTAATACTAATTCTATGAAAATATTTGGCAGTTCTTTCCTACCAGTGAAAATGTTTGGTATAAACATGGAAGAACTTCGTAAGTTTGGTCTGGATTATTGCGATCTACCCACGATGTTGTCAAACATCGCCAAATTGTTGCGGGTCATTACGGTCAATATTGAGGACAGCTATACAAAAAGTAAGTATAATAATAAAATGTCCACTGTTGAGCACGGATCTTGGGTTTAAAGCCGGGAATCGACATTGCGAGTCTGCCGCGCGAGGCTGCTGCCTTCGTGCCTTCAGAAGCACGTAAAGCTGTTGGTTCTGTACCTGATCTCTCTCCGGTCGTGTCGGATTGCCGTCCCATCGGACTGTAAGAGTGAGGGAATAGAGAGTGCACAGTGTCCTGCCGTGACTCAAATCGGTCTGGACGGCTATTATTATTAATTAATTATTGCAAATCCGACTACCACAAAAAAGTCTTTTCATTTTTCGGGTCAAATAACGTGGCTGTCTACTGGTAAAAGAATTTTCTAAATCTGTTCAGTAGATCCAGAGATTACCCTCTACAACCCCGCAAACTTTACCTCTTTATAATAATAACTAGGGATCGCCCGCGACTTCGCCCGCGTGGTAATTTGGAACGTAGATTTCCCCCATTTCGCAACATATCTCACTACTGCTCCGCTCCTATTGATCATAGCGTGATGTTATATAGCCTATAGCCTTCCTGGATAAATGCACTATTCAACAAAAAAAGTTTTTTTCTAATCGAACCAGTACTTTCTGAGATTAGCGCGTTCAATAAAACAAACAAACTCTTCAGCTTTGTAATATTACTAGCTGTTGCCCGCGGCTCCGCCCGCGTGGATGTCGGTTATCGCTGCAAAAAGTAGCCTATGTGTTATTCCAGACCATAATCTGTCTCTGTGCTCAATTTCGTCCAGATCCGTTCAGTAGTTTTTACGTGAAAGAGTAACAAAAATACATCCATCCATCCATCCATTCTCACAAACTTTCACATTTATAATATTAGTAAGGATAGTATTTATTTATTTATCTACTTTAATTAAAACGGTTAATACACTAATTACAGTAATTAAAGACACCAATTACACAGATAATACAAATAGAAGAGATATATAAAATACATTAAAGATATATAAACATAACAAATATAATTTAAGACAATCACAATCATGCATCCCTTTCACAATATCGCAAACACACAACAAACAAGAACAAACAAGATATCCTGCCATCCATCCGCAAACAAATTATATATAATAATATAATAATAATAATATATATTATTTATTTTCAAAAAGGTACTCTTACCACTTAATAATATACATTAACTAATCATTATAATATAACATTACAGTGGTTTGTGACTCTGTTAGCCAAGGTAAGATTAAACTTGTGTTATGGCTAACAGGTCTCTCACACTTGTAGCAAAACAGTTATTTGAGCGTATAGTGGAGCGTGTTTATAGGGTACAATTTATAATATTATTATTTACTAACAAAACTTTACTTTACTTTACATTATATGTATGTATAGTTATTATAGTGTGTAAGTGTGTGTATGTGTGTATGTGAGTGCGTGTGTGTATGTATGTTTTTTATACTACTTGGGTGGCAAACAAGCATACGGCCCACCTGATGTTAAGCAGTATCCGTAGCCTATAGACGCTTGCATTACCAGAGGTATCACTTGCGTGTTGCCAACCCATTTTTTTACACCAGGGCTTTAAGATGGAAGTAACCCTGGGATAGGAATACGTATCTTTCAGAACGCATTCCTAAATGAGCGCTGGAGACCTGTACTCACACACAGGAACACAACTACACCGCTGTGTGTAGTCATTTGGCTGTGGTCTTCTGTAAGGTGGAGGTCCTTCCCCAGTCGGGCTTGCTCGCTAGTATGGTGCCCTACCTCTCTTAAAATGTCTCTCTGTGTGTGTGTCTGTGTTTGTGTGTGTGTGTGTGTGTGTGTGTGTGTGTGTGTGTGTGTGTGTGTGTGTGTGTGTGTGTGTGTGTTTGTGTGTGTGTGTGTGTGTGTGTGTTTTACAAAATTGACAAGAGAATTATTTTTTCGGTTTCATCATAGTTCAGAGTGCGAAGCCACTCATAGACTTTAGTTTTACACAAATACTTAGAAAGATGGTATATATTATTAATTTATTTTATTAACTTTGTTATAAAGAAAATTGCCGAGAATATAATAATGACGCTGAGCAGTAGTTGTTTTTGATTGATGTGTGGGACAAACTTTAAAGAGCCGACGACCTTTAGCAGCATTGGCATCATACCGAAGACTGGTATGTTTTCTTAAAATGGTATGAAGCACAAAGAGCTGTCTCACTGTCAGAACCTTACATTGTGTGTATAGCAGAGCAGTAGGAAAACGGAAAGGTCTAAAGGACATTACTTTGAGAACAGCTGTGCGATTCCGTAAAAAACCATAATCGATTTCGATACATATCTCATTTCCGATTTCATTTCGAAACTCATCTAAAGTGAAAACTATTCGGTAATCTGTAAAGCGACCTATTCTCGAGTGAAGTGAGATCTGATAAGTGAGAGTTTCAGATTACATTAGGTTCGTTCCTTTTTGGTATCTGAATTTGATAATCATGCATGTTCGCCTAAATCTATTAAATAAAGAACTAAAAATATTTAAACTCTCTTATTTTATGTACTTTAAGATAAAATTATAATATTTTTGCAATTAATGATTTTTATAACGTAATATTTGATAAAATATTAAAAGAAACATGGCTGAATACGGAACGTCTTTGAGTGAACTTGAATTAAAAAAAAAAAAACATTTTGACTCTGTGGTTTCGGTTTGTAAACACACACAAACACTCGACTCTACATTTAAACAAAGTTTGTCGCGGCAAGTTTGTGTTCTGCTGTTCTAATTTTTGTTTCCTTTTGTAGAAATTGTGTTAATATGGAGTAAGTATTATTTTATTATCTATGTTATCGTTAGCTACATTATAGTAACAAGTTATTGGATTTACGAACACATTTTTAAAAGTGGTTTTAAAGTAAACAATGTTCTTATTTCAGTCTTATTGAACGTGTTTCCCACCCTTCTTCGGCCCAGGTTGAGGCATTGGTGCAATTCCTGGAGGAAAAACCTGGCTTAGCAAAAGGATTCCTAAGAAATGCTAGTGCCAAGGCTAAAGCCTTAAAGGATTGGGACATAATATCAGTAAAATTAAATAGCATCGGTGGAGGCGCCATCAAACCTGCCAAGAAGTGGATTAAGGTACTTGTAAAGTGTTTTTTTGTTTAGTTGTAAGTCTTGTAACCACTTAACATTTCATGCATATGGTATGGTTCATTTTTTGTTTAAGTTACTTTGTATTCAATGTGTTTTTTTCTTTTCCTAGTATTGGTCAGATAAAAAAAGTGCGGTAAAAAAAAAGGCAAGTGCTAGAGCCACCGCTATGCGCAGAACCGGTGGTGGGACAGAGGAGACTCCTGAATTATCAGAAATAGAGGAAAGGATAGTAGCACTAATGGGTGGTGGTGGCTTTGCAACGGGTGATGTACATCTGAGAATGCAGGTTTTTGATGTTAGTTGGGCTTCATTTCATTTCATCATAGCATAATGATCAATGATGTTTTATTTATTTGAACTGTATGCACATCATGTACAATTAATGCCAAAGGCATTCTCTACCAGCCAACCTTAGGGTAATGCAGAGATAAATGAAGTAGGTGCAAGATTACAATAGGGAAAATAAAATTGAACTAAAACACAATGTAATAAAAGTGTTGTGAGAACACAATTTCCTTTACATAAATTATACTGTGGAAACATTTTGCAGGAGCCAACTCCAGATCTCTCGGACAGCCCCTCTATTATGGTGGGTCACTCAGAACAGCATTTATTTCTACAGCCAGGGCCTAGTACTAGTGCTGCTTGTACAGCCAGCCCATTTCAAATACATGTGGTAAGCAAAACAAATATTTTACATTTCAAGTCTCTGTATATAGTTAGTTAAGTATAAGGTGGCAGCCCAACTGAAGGCATGTGCTTAAACACATGTTTGTGTTCTCCTAACATTGCAAAAACGATACCAAGGTAACACATTTAAGCCGCTGTGTACTGTGTAGAAGGAGAGCGGGAAAGGAAAATGTGGAGAAATGTGAATAATATATAAGATTTTATTTATTTTAGGAAAATGCTGATCTGGATATACTGCCAATAGAGACTGGAAATGTTGACTCATCACATTTTAATCAACGGACAAGAAACCAGCCGCCACTAGAACCTGTAATAGTGGTACAGACTCCTCAAAGAGAGGTAATATTAATTTGCATAATTGAAATGAAATTAGACTGAAATTATTTTTATTACATAAGTGTCTCTAAATTATACCAATAGTAGATATGTACAAGTTAGTGTGTTTGTTAATTTATTCACCCAAAAATCACTTTGTAATATCAGTGTATAATATCAGTGATAACAAATGTTCTTTCAGAGCCCTCCAGAACCTAGACGTCCCATTATTATGGAAGAAACAGTTGGAGTACAAACAAACAGAAGTGCACCTTCAAGTAATTATATTATTATTTATTTATAATCAATTTAAAAGAAAGTTTTGGTAAGAATACATTACTTAATTCTTTTTCAGCTCCTAGGCGACGCAGACTTCGTGCTGTCAGGCGTTCACCACCATCACAGCGACGCTCACAATTTATCAGCATCGCTGATAAATTTTTACATATAGAGCAGGAGCGGAGTGCTCTTCAGCATCGTGTTGTGTCAGTGATGGAGCAGGTAGCATCAATGATGCAACAGAATATTGAAGTGAACCGTTTGACAGCACAGGCTAGTATTGCCCTAGGAGAAGGGCTTAAAGCTTTATCAGACGCAATAAAAAAAGATTAATCAGAATCATTGTTTTAATCCTGATGCAACATCTGTAATAATTGTAAAGTCATCAATTTTTTTATCAATAAGGTGTATTAAAGTGAAATCTTAATTAAATAACATAGTTTATCTAGAAATAAATACATGACTAAAATAAAGGCAGTATTTGTTTAACAAAATACAGAATAGGAATACGCAATTAAAAAAACTTTTACTTACTATACTTATTATTCTCTAATTAATTATTTTCCATTCTAATTGAATTTTAATCTTATATTTATTATTCACTAATAAAATATCTTAGACTCTACTTCGCCACAAACTATTTATTAAATTAATCCTAGCGTTACGGCCTGCTACAAGATCTGAACCTAGGTTTTGTCTATTTCGCCTATATTGTGCTACAGATCTTTCCATCTCCATGTCTTCCTCATCTAAGATAGGACATGGCAATCCTGCACGATTACAAATATTGTGAAGGACACAGCATGCCATTATAATCTTCCCAGCTGTGTCAGGATCGTAATGTAAAACTCTGTGCACTAAAAGACATCGAAAACGGGCCTTCAGGACACCAATAGCACGCTCCACTGTGTTTCTGGCCGTAGCATGTAGTTTATTATAGTATCCTTCAGGGGTATTGTCCACAGCACCATTAACAGGTGTCATTAAATATGACCGCTGTGGATAACCAGAATCTCCTGAAAATAATAAAAATAATTATTTTAAAATAATCGACGTACTGTACTGTATTACAAAAAATAACATTAATATAGTTTAGTATGTAAATTTTTTATTAAAATGTTAGAAATATACTTTTCAATTACCCAATAAATACACTATTTCACCAGAATTTGTCAAGTTTTCTAAATGTGTTTTAATCTCGGAGCTATTAAAAATGTAACTATCATGTGATGCTCCGCCATATGATACGTCCGCAAGTAAGATGTTCAAATCAGCATCAACTACCTGAAAAGTAGGCAGTTTTTAAAATCTATGCAGTAGTTCCAGAGGTCCCTTACTAAAAAAGAAAAGAACAGTTTTTTTCTTCCTAGATTAATCAGTATAATAATTATATTAATACCTTGAAAGCTACAGTTAAAGAACTTACCAACATGACATTTCTAGAATGAAAGCCTTTACGGCAATAATATCTTTCCTCATTTTCCTGTGGTCTTATTATGGCAACAAATGTACCATCTATACATCCAATGACTCCCGGAATATGAAATTTTTCATAGAAGCTTTAATTTAAAATAATCAATTTCAGAATCGATAATTTATAAAACTGTTATGTAAGTATTATAAGTACATAAAATAAAGATACCAACTTACCGTTGTTTTAATATTTGTCGTTCTGAATAAGTTTGTGGGAACCGTATGTACTTTTTTAAAATATCTGGGTGGTTTAACGCCTCTACGAAATTTTTAATACACCGGGATACTGAGGTTTGAGACAAGTATGTATCAATACTCCTTCCCAATTGCTTTTGGTAAGTACCACTTGCCAAAAATGACAGTGAGCAAAGTATCTAAAAATTACAAAAATAAAAATATATTAGAAAGATAGTTAGAATACTTATAATTAAGTATTATATATTATACCTGGCCTACCTATGTACTTACATGTTTATTTTCATTTCTATCATTCAGAAGTACTAAATTACTATATTTTTGAAGAGCACAGTACCTATACATAATAGAGTTGAATACATAATAGCTTACATACCTATATATCAACATTGTAATAAAAGAAAGCTCATACCTTACATCTAGTTGTAAGTCCTTTACCCTTACGCTTAGTTGTCAGTATTAAATCTTTTATATCTATTTCTAAAGTTCTAATTAGATCTTCAGTGAGCCGATAAATTCTTACAAATTCATCACTGCGTCTTATGAGAGATAAATTTCTTATTGATTGGGCTTGACGGCGACTACTACCTAATTCTAATTCATAAGCTTCTTTTAATATATTGATTAAAAGAAAAGACTCGGCCATCTACAAAATAAATAATATTGTATGTACATAGTTAAATATTGTAAACAGTAAGACAAATTTTGAAAGAAAACAACTAATAGGCAAGAGAATTATTAAAAGATTTACTTACGGTTCGTTGTTATGCTTCAATAGTTTTACTTTCCTTATCTAAAATTATTTTTACAGTTCTCACTTGAGTTTTCATACACTCTGCACTAACTTTTTATTTGACACCAAAAACAGAAATATGTGACAGATGAGTTCTGAAGTGACTTTCGAAATCCCGCTACAGAATCCGATTTTATGTCAGATACCGAAAATTTCACTCAAGATTAGTTCGTTTTAGGAACGATCTCACTTGGTGGCGCTAGTGTAGATTTCATCAAAGTTACAGAATACCATTTTATGTTTTCACTTCATTTTCAGAAATGAGTTCGATAGTGAGATGTTACAGAATCGCATTGCAGCTCTTTGTGCCCGTTCCAATTTTATAAAATGTGTCTTTGGCGCCCCACCCCATACTGTAATACAATACGTGAGCACACATTGACATAAAGCATAGTAAACAGTATTTAGTGTACTCGGGTCTGCTGAGTGCCTTTACTTTTTAAAGATAAAAATGAGCTTCCGTACTCGAGAGGCGACGTTGTCCAGATGTGTCTTCCAATTTAACGAGGGATCAATTGCGATGCCTAGATACTTGACCGAGGTAGCTCTTGCTAATTGCGGACAGTTACACAACGTCTTGGATGAAATAAGGGGGCAGATATTAGTGTGGGCTTTAAGGACCAGGGCATCAGAAATTTGTGACGTTGTGGGTTTCAGGCAGAAAGGGATATACGTAGTTTTATTAAGATTTATAGTTAATATATTTGCAGAGAGCCAACTCATTACTGTCTTCAGAGCATTTTCTGCATACACGTACGTATCAGTCCAGTCATTTCCATGTAAAAGTAGAGCCGTGTCATCCGCGTAGGTGTAGATTGAGCAGTTTGCTATGGGGAGCTTGCAGAGATTATTTATGTAAATTAGGAATAACGTAGGGCCTAATATTGATCCCTGGGGAACTCCAAACGTTAGTGATTTACTGTCGCTCACTAGCCCATTTATGGTAACTCGCTGGGTTCGGTCAGTCAGGTAGTCCTGGAAGATTTTGTAGGGGATTCCACGAATGCCGATGCTTTCTAGTTTAGAAAGGAGGTGCGGCACAGACACAGTGTCAAATGCTTTAGAAATGTCAAGGAAAATGCCCAGACATTTCTTCCCTTTGTCAAGAATATCTACGGTGTGATCAACAAGCGAGGCCACGACATCCTCAGTAGACTTACCAGTTCTAAAACCATATTGATTGGGAGCTAAGATGTTATGAGATTCTAAGTAGTCTATAAGACGTTTATTAATTATTTTCTCCAAGATTTTAGAAATCGCTGGCAGGATAGATATGGGCCTATAGTTATTAACACTGTGTCTGTCCCCACTCTTAAAAATCGGATGAACGATTGCCTTTTTAAACACCTTGGGAAAGCAACCCGAATGAATAGCGCAATTACAAATGTGAGTTACGACAGGTACTAGCGCTGGCAGACAAGCTTTTAAAAGCTTGGGTGTGATTCCATCCCAGCCTGCAGCCGCATCCGTCCGAAGCCCAAGAATAAGGCTTTTTACCTCAACATCATCTGTAGGAAGTAGCATAAAAGAGCTGGATGGTACTGGATCAGACAGACATATAGAGGGTGATGCAGTAGGAATATGTGCTTCAGCTAGCCTCTTGCCAACGCAAGCAAAGAAGTCATTAACGCTGTTAATGGAAGTACTATTATCAGATGATAAATTTAAAAGTTCTAACGGTGGCGAGATGTTACGAGGTGTTGAAGTAATATTTTTAATAATTTTCCAAGTGGCCTTAGGGTCTTTTCGAGCCTTAAAAAATTCCATTCTCTCATAATCTCTTTTTAGATTTTTAAGTAATTTATTGCAAAAATTCCTATATCGTACATATATGTTACTTTAAGTATATAGTTTTCAGGGTCATTCTTAGATTTACGACACAAGTTGTTCCTATTACGAATACAGCGTTGCAATCCATTTGTAATCCAGGGCTTAAAAATCCTGCGTTTAGATGATATGCGTACCAATTTGGAGTGTTCAGTAATTATAGTAACAATTTTGGTTATTAATAAATCGGCAGCTACATTTACATCTCTGATATTCAAAATTTCACTGAAATCAGAAGCTGTGATCTCTGCGGTAACAGCTGAGTAATCAACTTTAGTGCGATTAATTGCAGATTTTGGAAGTAAGCTGCCCCACTCTATACTGATAAAGGTGGGTTTGTGATCAGTGATGTCAGTGTCAATAACTAATGTAACGGTTCTTAGGTCCGACTTTATCAGCACATGATCCAGACAGGAATAGTCATGAGTAGGAAACAAATGGGAGGGCAATAGGCCATGCGAGGCATTTAAATTGAGATACTCGTGTGCTTGCTGGCTTAGGTTATCGGAAGATATATTAATGTTAATGTCTCCCATAATAAGGATGTTTTTTTGAACAGAAATTGATGTAAGAATATCATTCAATTCATCAATAAATTTATCGGTGTTACGTACAGATGGGGAACGATACAGCGCAACAACAGAAAGGTCGAATTGTTTTAAATGGCATACCAAACAGCTGGCGTCTGTTATTTGGGGTTCTGAAATGTTATGTGTTAAATCACTTCTTATAAAAACTACGACACCATCATTTTGGTTTATAGGGTTACTTGATTGATATGCAACATAGCCTTCCAATTCGGGGATAGCCAAACATGAATTTAACCAACATTCAGATAAGATCAGTATGTCGCATGAAATATTTAGAGCAGATAAGAATACTGTCATGCTATCAAAATTACAGTTGATACTTCGAATGTTTAATTGCATTATGTTTATGGACTTTTTTGCATTTTTAACATATGCTGAGCATTGTTCAGGCTTGCAGGCATAAGCGTTTACCGTACCAAATATATCAATATCGTCCAAGATAGCAGGATCAAACATTATGAAATGATAAGAAGCGCATTTGGATACCGCATATTGTGTAATAGACAGAAATATATACTGTTATATTGGTACACAACACATCCAATATATACATGGTATATATTAGACTATATGTCCCGGGCCACAAATAAATATATGTTACTCTGAAATATACATAATACAAACATATAATGATATACTTAACATAACAATATACGTAGCATAATTCATATATAAACCAAGCCAAACATACTCCAGGATATTTATATTGTGTTATTTTGATTTGTATGGTGTGTGTGTGTTTTAATTGTGAGTAGCGTATTAATTGTGTAATAAACAACTTATAAAAGTAAAAGTTATAGAAAATGTATACAGAACAAAATAATATATAACTATAAACAATCGTGTAAATCTTATAATTATCTTGTACACAGCTAGGGACTTTATTGATTTTTCGACAGGTTGTTAAGACAAGCCAAAGACGTGACAATTGTGGAAGCCATACCTTCACTTTTTCGAAGAAAAATCTTGTTATTCTGTGTCCAACAAAACTTGTATTGTATTGATGGGCACTAGCAAATTTTCGTGCTTCATAGAACAGTTGTCGCAGACTATTCGGCAGGTGGTCAGCAATATCAACCGGCTTAGGTTCTCCTTTGATGCCAATGTGGCCAGTATTTAACTTTTCTTTTAGTGGGCGGCCATTATTGAAGGATCTTGTGGCTTCCAGAATACGGTGTTTTAATGGGACAGTTGAGAATTCCACGACTATTGGTCTAATCGACGATGAGGCTATTTTTCCCGGTCTGCGATATATATCCCTCAAATCCGTAGTCTGAACAGGAACCTGGAGAGTAGAACATGTTTGCTCTAATATGGATTTTAAATCTAACATGGATTCCTTTTCCGCACAGGGTATATTTCTTAACTCGAGGCTAGAGGAGCAGGAGTTCTGTTGAAGGTCAATGATTTTCTTCTCTAACTCCACAATATATGTGCGTTGCTCCAACCGTTCTCGTTCCAGTTTTTCTACAGAGTTTTTTAGACTCTCATAAGCTTTATTAATGAACTCAATCGATTTTTCTATCTCAGAGTTTGAGTTTTTAATTTCTTTAGTTTGTTGTTTAACCTCATTTATGTCTGAGGTAATTTTTTTAAGCAGTGCATCCTGATCACTTTTCCAAGTAGTCAACATGCTCATTATTTTATTCTCAAATGCTTTTAAATCATTGTTTGAATGTTTAGTTCTTAACGTTACATTTGACGATTCGGGCTGACTTTCTATGTTAGATACATCCGATGAAGCCATTAATCCCTGTTTAGGTGTGGCAGAGGTCGCCGGTGGTGAGCGCATAGCGCGCGGCATCGTATTATTATGTATATATACAGTCAAAGTGAGTCACTGCGCGCGAGCGCCAGTAGCAGGTAGATAGACAGTGGTGGGAATCGTCTCGCTCGCTCGGAGCTGTGAGTACTTCTCACGCGAGCGCCCGCCGGTAGATGGTGGCGGGTAGAGGGAGATATCTCCGCTCGTAGCTTGCAAGTAAATACTAATTTCGCGCACGAAACTTACGTATCGGTAGCCGGGTGTGCTTAACCGTAGTCTTCGGCGCAATGTTTTGAGTTCGAATCTCACTGGTAAGCACCAATCACACTAGCACATTCACTGTTCTTTAGCAACGTAATGTTATAAACCGAGTCTATCCCTTTCGAGGGGGTGGAGCTTCGCCGCAAGCACACCGTAAGAGTAAGCAGGAATTACGTAAATTATTGTTATTTATCTAATAGTAAATTATAGAAAATAAATATTTGCAAAATAATAAAGGCACACGCGAAACACGTCCACTCTATTTAACAGCTGGGACGAGAGGGGGCATATATATGTATAGTATAGATAGTATATATTAATTTATTATAAATACCACAAATTTTCACGAAAAAAAAACTTATACCTTACCCGCCATTGCTTTGCTTCAATGTATTCGTGACCGTAATTTTTAACGTTTTCATTTTCAGGACTACCGTTTATTTACTACATAATCACTATAGTGCTGGCAACATGCTACTTCTACGTTTTCTTGATCTCTGTCGTATGGTTTGTAGTGGTGCGTTGTCGGATCACACAGGACAGGGTCACGGCCATGGTGGTTGTCTCGCTGGGTATTGCCAGCGAAATAGGAAACCTTAAGCTGATATACATGTATCTTCATATGTAAGAAAAGACTATCTATTCTTCTATTTAAAATCATAAGAACAAATCTTTGTGTGATGAGCACGAATGTTTGTTCTGTGTGTGGGTGTAATTTATCTATAAAATGTATGTAAAAATAATCTGAACAAATCTTTGTGTGATGAGCACAAATGATTGTTCTGTGTCTGGGTGTAATTTATCTATAATACGTATGTAAAAATCATCAGAGTACAGGCTCTGCCTAGTTTGGGATCAGATAGCGATGTGGGAATTGTACCGAAAATATTATATTATTATTATTTTAGAGTGGTAGGCACCATATAAGTGAGCAGGCCCGACTTGGGATAGAGCTTACAGAATATCGATCACAGTCAGATAACTGAACACAATATTGTAGTTGCGTGACTACCAGGTACGGTCCCTGTACTCACGCAACAAGGCATGGTACGGTGTACCAGTTGAAGAGAGGTAGGGCACCATACTAGTGAGCAAGCCCGACTGGGGAAGGACGTCCACCTTACCACACCACAGCTAAATAACTACACACAGCTGTATAGTTGTGTTCCTGTGTGTGAGTACAGGTCTCCAGCGCTCATTTAGGGATGCGTTTTGAAAGAAACGTGCTTATTCCTATCCCAGGGTTACTTCCATCTTAAAGCCATGGTGTCAAAATATCGGTTGGCAACATTCTAGTGATACCTCTAGTGATGCAAGCGTCCATAGGCTACGGTTACTGCTTAACATCACGTGGGCCGTATGCTTGTTTGCCACCTTAGAAGTATAAAAAACCATGCCTTATTTTTTTCTCGCTCGAAAGACTTACGTCTAGTTCGTCATGGTACCTACGGCCCCTGGTCACCAGCGCTCTATAACGATACTCCATCGCAAAACCCTACTCCTGGTATTGCGGGCATCCATCATCTACGGGAACTGCTTACTAACATGGTGCGCTCCGAACCATATTCGCTCGAGGGGTGCACGGTCCGCCGGACATTATTATTATTCGTATCATTATAATATGGTTCGGAGCGCACCATGTTCGTGGTTTGGCCCGAACCAAGTTCGATCGTCTGTTTATACTTTTGACGTGCCCTCCGAAGCACGGAGACGCTCAGATGAAATACCACTATGCGGTCACTCATCTATAGGGTTACCGTGCCCTTGGTTGCTTAACCCGCTGATCGTTTACCGAACAGCGAGTGCACCTTGCTATATCCGCCTTGGTGGATAGACTAGACTTATATCCAAGTCCTTATATTGGTCATTATAAGTAATTATCTTTCATCTTCATCGTAAAATGTTAAAAGTTACAGCCCACGCTATGTTACACACATTATAGTTAAATTGTAGCCGGATTGTCTACTTCGTTATTTTAATTTAAAATAATCGACCAACATTCTTTTGTTTCTAATTCAAAAATCTACAATATTGTTTTGTTTGTTCCTTTTAGGGATAAAGTCAAGAAAATTGCACAAGACTATTTACAGTTGGACTCTTTGGACAAAGAGGGTAGTCGGTTTCGTAGGAATTTGTTGATAGCTACGAGAACAATCAAAAAACGAGCCATGACTTACTGGATGATTCTGATGATAAATGGAGTTTTTTATAATATGAAACCTGTCGTCATGCCCGGACGAAATCTGGCTGATAACCATTTAGTTTTATACGGTATATGTTTATCCAATATTATCCCAAGATAACAATAATTTAACAGAGGCCCTTACTCTAGTTGAATAATGATAAGTTACTTTTTTCTTTTAATTTAATATTTTAAGTTTGACTAATTCACTTGCAGGTCTTGAACCACCGTTTGAATCACCTAACTTCGAAATTGGTTTTGTTATGATGGCCATTGGAGTTTGTTTCATAGTTTATGTACCAGCCAATGTCACTGCTTACCTCATCGTCATTGTAGGCTACAGTGAGGCACAACTACTAGCTCTTGGTAAAGAAGCGCTTCAACTCTGGCCTGACGCCGTTCAGCTAGCTAAAAAAGAACTCGACATGGAAGAGATCGACGAAACTGATCGTAATACTAGAATAGTCATCAATAAGTATGTGACGAAAATGTTGCAGGGGATAATTAATCGTCATGCATATATTATTAAACTGTTCGGTAACGTAGAAGACATGTTCAGAGATGCGATAGCTATGGGATTTATTCTTCTTGTTTTTGCATTGCTCTCCGAACTTTTGGGTGGATTAGAAAACACTTATTTACAAATGCCCTTTGCGTTTATGCAAGTAGCAATGGATTGTTTCACAGGACAGCGACTAATAGATGCTTGTGATGTGTATGAGCAAAATGTATACGATTGCCAATGGGAGAATTTTGACAAAACTAATATGAAAATGGTACACGTGATGCTGCAAAATTCGCAAAAGACTCTGGCGTTGACCGCCGGTGGTTTATCCCAATTGAGATTTAGTGTCTTGATGACTATTACTAGGGGCATATATTCAGCTTACACTGCACTTAGTGCCTCCATGTAATGTGGGCTAGAAGACAAACAATATTGTTTCTCGTATTCATTTGTTAGTTTTGTTATAACTACCTTAGCCATTTCCTAAGACTTTGTTGTCCGTGGAGATTTCAATTCCGGAACCGTTTTTGTATGTTCAAAACATTAATCAGTTATTTTGTCAGTTAGCTGCTTCTTTCACTTAATAACTTAACTAGAATTAATATTTATTTGTAGTACATTATTGTAATATCACTGCATAAAAATGAAAGTAAATTTAGATGTAATATTAAGATAGAAATATAACATTAGCACAGTGAGTCTTTTATTTATTTGTTTTTCTATTTTAGTCTTTAGCCCAGATTTTATTATTCATTTAGTCATTAAGACACTGGTCCCTTGTGAACATTATTTATTCACCCTCTGTTGGGTTTAAGTCTCCTTGGCGAGCTATCTGTTCTGGTTCTTTGCTTACCTCATGCACTGCTTGCCTGCTGTCTTGGTTATAATCTTTTTACATTAGGCCGCCACTATTCCGTGACTGATTTCGTCCATCTCCCTACCTAGCTAGGTGACCAGCTTACCGCCATTAAGTCTAGAATCAAATCAAATCAATTTATTTTGCGAATATAGGTATATAAAGGTCACACATTACATAAAAAGTTCTTTCATATCTTAATATACATATAATACATAAAAATAATTTATTGTATATTGTAATCACGTTGCATTTTAAACCAGTGTGTCAGTTTAGAATATTTTTTCACTGGAAATTTTAGTAATTGCGCAGTGTGATCAGAAACGGAAAGTTCAATAATTTCACCAGTGGCTCCTCTAATACTACTAGATAATATAATGTTTACCGACGTCTTCAACCTTCATCCTAAGTCGCTCATCCACTGCTTGCCTGATGTCTTTATAATTTTATCCAACCAGAATGTCAGTAGTCTACCCGCCGGCTAATTCTCTAAGAAACAGCGATGGAAAACTGACAGTTGTGATCGCAAAATTGACAGTTGTGATTGCTCGGTGACGGCACAATCTATTGACTAAACGTCAAAAAGGGCTCTCACGGAATACCGATTTTCAATCTGACAGCCAGATTTTGCTCGGTTTTTGCGGTGGCTCGGTATTTGCTCTAACTTAATACCCCTGCCGGTCAACTGTTTCCATTTTACGGCTACCATACCGTTCCGTCTTTCCAACTAGCTATATGGCTGGTTTATCTTCATTAGATCTCTATCTATCTTTTTATCAACATCTTCAACCTCCACCTATATTTTTATGTTCAGTATTACCATTTATATATGATGAAAAATTCAATCAAACTTTTATACATTGAATGGGCCTCATAACCTCTATCGATTAGACAAACATTCGATTGCATCTGATTCACGCCCAGTTCAAACATTAATTTGATCGGAATATCGAACCGGGTACATAATAGTGTTTACTTATGCATACTAGATAGCATCCAACGAATACTGAATTAAATTCTAATGTCCCTATTCACTGCATGTGAATAGGAAACTATCGGCCGAATTCATTATTTTATTATTATAGTACGTACCTACAAAATAGTGTAACTTGCTTTCCTTCGCGATATATCCCGTTACGGCGTATGATCTCGTCGTGTGTTAAACTCATGTTATCTGATTTGGTTTTTATATTACCTACCCTATGGTAGGTTTAAAAGCCGTTTAATATTTATGGATTTTGTAATACTTATTTGCAATAAATTAACTTATTTAAAAGTAGTTAATCAATTACGTAACGGAGCAACATTATTTATAGAATTCATAAGTTACGACTGTAATAAAAAATATCCAGAAAAAACGATGCAGTTGTTGATGCAGATGCAGCTCGTTTGGTTGCAGTTAGTTCATCTATCAGTCCAATAGAATAACGCCATAACAAGCAACGAAGTTCAACACAGAAAACACAGATGTCACTATCCATAGAAACACGCAACAAATGTTCGAGAAGCTGAATCGCGATATCGAAGTCTACATACCTATATAAGTACAACGTCCAACGACTAACCGTTGAACCGGCCGCCTGCTAGGTAAGATCACCTGGCCTGGTTGGAGGATCCTCCCTTTTCGTTCGAGGTGTGTGACAGCCTCCACAATAAGAACAGACCACCTTATCTACTCGTTTTAATCGCGAGGTAACTACAATACATCAAAACATTACTTTATGTGAACTAAAACTACACAAGTAATCGAACGTTTAATCAATGAAAACACACAAATTATAATTGGTATTACCTAACAAGCTAGTTTATTACTATTATATTTGGGAAAATTCGACAAACGCCACATGCAAGGTCTACAGTGACACCTTAAACTGTGGTAACGATATAATTATAGACTACAGTGTGTATTTATCTTCTTCACACATTCTACTAATTATTATTTACGAATTAGTCATTACAAACATGGATGTTAGTATTTTAGGCTCTGTCTAGAATAATATATTATTTGGCCGAAACCGAAACAGGATAATACTGTCAGTTATAAATCAGTATATTTTAAATAAAGAGACATAGTGAAATTAATAACTGTCTGGCTTTCGAAAAGTTTTTGAAAGAAACGTTTTCCTATCCCAGGGACACTCCATCTTAAAGTCCTGGTGTAAAAAATGGGTCGGCAATATGCAATTGACACATCTGTACGTACGTAACTGCATGACATGTTTGCCACTCAAGTAGCATAAAAAACCACAAAGAAGGCCTTGTCTTTAAGGAGGTAGGTAAGGTAACGGCACCTTGATCCGCGGTATTTTCACCAAAACTCGAAAGAGCATCAAAAATTAAGCATATACTGTACCATTTTGGGGGTTTTGTTATTTTTAACAGAAACTTTGTTTATTTGACTATCGAAATAGACTAAAGATTTGACTATTAGACCTTGATTTGTATTAAATAATAAATAAAATATGAAAAATGTCCGTAGCCCCTCATTCCGAGGTATAGATCCTAATTCCGATGTATTTGGTTCCTAATTCCGAGGTAACAAAATGTAGCGGGAGAAAAGTTATATATGGTGTTCAAAAAAATCTCTATCTAGTTTATAAATATGTTATTGTTCTTTGAATCTTTATAACCATGGGGTGCATTATACAATTCATAAAATTACAATTTATTAATTATATTAATGGACTTCACAAAAGGAGGTTATCAAAAAAAAGATTTTTTCGAAAGGGAATAAAATTATATCTTTAAGGGGGAATAAAGTTTGTAAAAAAGTTTATAATGTTTTATTTATTTCAGTATTTTAAAATGAGAAGTTTGGGATATCAAGATTTATGAAAATTCTCATACTATCAGTATTTACAGTTGTTTCTTTGTTATTAAATTGAATAGTTTTGTATTATAATATAAGTACTATTATGTAGATATAACACAAAACTGTTAACACATAATTTTAGAATGTTAATCCTGTCGAGTTTAAAAAAAAAATTACATTTGTAAAGTATCATCACTGATTTTATTTATTGTAAATTAAGAGAGGGCCAGGATCTATTTTAGGGCACCATACTAGCAGGCAAGTCCGACTGCGGAAAATCTCCCCCTTACGGAACACGATAGCCAAATAACTACACGCAGCGGTGTAGTTGTGTTCCTTTGTGTGAGTACAGGTCTCCAGCGCTCATTTAGGGGTTTTGAAAGAAATGTTTTCCTATCATAGGGATACTCCATCTTTAAGCCCTGGTGTAAAAAAATGGTTCGGTAATACGTAAGTGATACCTCTGGTATTACAAGTGTTTGCTATGATACGGTAACTGGTTAATATCAGGCGGGAAAGAGTTATTACGTGAGTTGTTACGAGAACACTATAAAAATAATTTTACAGACAAAATAACTCAATTTACATTAATTTTATTATTGAACGTTCCATTAGATAATGGAACGTTCAATAAAAAAATATGAAATTTACAATATCAATAACCAAAATACTAACTTTCTAAATTAAATTTCATCCAAGAAAAAAAAACTGTATGCTGCAGTGAATTGTAAACAGCCTGTATTTTACTAGTCTATACCACGGAATTAGGTGCCCATAGAACCTAATTCCGATGCACTATACATCGGAATTAGGTTTCGTACTAAAAAATCACGTTTCCTAATTCCGAGTGTTCAAAGCTAGAACATTTTGGCATAATTTATTTACAGATTAGTGCACAATTGTAATATCTTCTTAAATATGTACCGCACTTGCTAAAAATTACATTGAATTATTAATAAACGTAGATTTTTTGTATTAAAATACTCATACAACGAATTAACAAAATACTTAAATACACCACCTTTGATATGCTATAATTAGTAAATGTGATGCAATAGTGTACATCGTAATTAAATCTTATATTTGTTGACTACTTAAGTTAGTAAATCTAAAGTGTGAAGTGCCTAATCTTTAGAACAATCTTGAAAACCAAAAATGAAACTAAGTCTATGAAATCCTTATTCCATGGTATACGGATGACGGATGATATCGGAATAAGGAACCGGCTAATTTTTATGGCACCTAATTCCGCGGTATTTTCAAAACGTTTTTTCACCTTTATTTATTAAGTAAAATACAAAAAAGTAAAGTAATACTTATAAAAAATATAGTCCTTTTACTAATTCATTGCAAAGAATTACACACACAGTACTAAAATAACAAGAAAAACACTATTTAAAAAAACGTGGTATTTACGTGCACAGGGTACCAAATGTATGAAGAGTGAGTTTGGACCGGCTATCGTTGCAAAACTTGTCGATTATCTTAAACATCTTATACTTTAGACCTTACCTTGGATAATATATCCACATGTAGATATATTATATAGTAAATAAGAGATATTCTGGTAAAAAACAGCTTGTATATCGCAAGTAAATGCTGATTTTCTAAATACCTCGGAATTAGGTGCCAATTTCAGAACCCCTCGGAATTAGGTGCCGCTACCTTAATGCGGACTCAAAGAAACAAATTTATCGATGTCGCGCCACACCTCCCCGAATTGAGGGCGAAAGAAAATCTTTGGTATTTTCGTTATATTATTTATTTTGTTATTATTGTAAACAAAACGAAATATACCTACCTTTGACTTCACTAAGTTAATACTTTATCTACTTACTTACTACATTATAGGAAGCCTATAATGTATAATGTATGTAGTTTCGGTTTTAGCCGAAGCCGAATTATTTGGTTTCGGCTAAATCGTGTTTTGGTCAGACACTATAATAGGTACTTATTTATTGAATATACCTACCAACAGTTTAACGTAAAACGAACCTAGTTTTAGGAACATTTACATAGTTTCTGGCAATTAAATTAATTGGTAATACAGTGAGCTTCAGAAATAAGTATATAAGGCCTGTCAAAACTTCTTAAATAAATACTAAAAATAAAACCATTCTGTGTATTTGAGCGGCCTAGGCGTTATTTTATTGTTGTTTATTCGTTTATTAAAAAAAACAACTCTCGCAGTAGGGACTTTATAAACATACAATTAATGGACACAAAGAACACCCAGACTCGGGACATATTTTTTTTATGGATCACACAGTTTTTTGTCCTGTATGAGGATCGAACCTACAACACGCCGTGCGATGCTAAATGGCGAAGTAACCACTTAAGTCAATTTTTTGCAATCATAACATTAGTATATTTGACTAGCCCGTTGGTATAGTGATTAGTGACCTTGACTGCTAAGCCGGAGGTCGTGGGTTTGATCCCCACGCGGGACAAAGCTTTGTGTGATCCATAATTTTTTGTTCCGAGTCTGGGTATAATTTGTGTTTGTAAATAATTGTACGTTTGTAAAGTCCCCCGCGATACAGGGATTGCTTTCTAGTACGAAAGTTGTCTTGTCTTAATAAAATTTATATAGATTGTCATACTATTCTCGTGAGCATACATACTTATTAATATACTTAAATATTAAAGCAATGTAGAAAAAGACGAGCCCGGAGCAGGATTCGAATCCTGCTCCGGGCTCGTCTTTTTCCACATTGCATATATTGAAGTATATTTGAGCTGATAGCATAGCAAAAGTGCTAAAAATACTTATTAAATATATTTAGAATAGTACATAGTAAACATTTAATTGCTAAAGACGCATCATAGTTTGGACATAATGTGGGGCAGAATACGAGAGCAACTTCATAAGTTCACATTGGACTACTGCGACCTACCAACCATGTTGTGGAACGTTGCAGCCACCCTGAGAGTGCTTGGACTCAATATAGAGAGCAAGTATAAAAAAGGTAACATTACTCAACATTTTAACTAAGCGTTTAGTCGAATCATTTCACAATACTAAGGCTGGCCTTAAACTTGGGTCAACGCATTACGGCCCGGCTACGGGTCACTCCATGTACTTGCGCGCTATAATTACCTACGGCTCGTCGTACCGTCGCCGGACCAAATTCAATGTGGTTTTCGCAAGCGAAGCGCACGCACGTTGTTCAATTTTAATCGTTCTATTAGTTTTTTCTACACTAAAATTTAATAACCGAGAGTTTAGAAAGGGTAAGAAATTTATAAAAAAATAAAACACGTGCCTTTTAAAGATTTTTTTATTTTACCTACATACTGACCTTTACAATTATGTTTTAGATGTATTGCACAGGAAACAATTTTAAACTACCACCTATAGTCAGAACATATGCACAATTCTCAATAAAATAGGCACAAATAGTTATTTATGTTAATTTAATTTTATCAAAGAGGCAGCCCCGCGATTGCTGTGGGATCGCGCAGTGCGAAGCAATCACAACTACACGCTTGAGCATTTAGGCACATTTTAGCATGCAACGGTTGCTGACGCGACAGAGTAGGCTATTATAGCGGTAGGTATTGGTAATTTTCTTCTGAGTGAAGTATCTGTTACGTAGTAACTCTTTAGTAATCTGTGGTTTTAGTACATTTGTTTTTAACCGCTCGCCGCCGCCATGAGCCGCCGCCATGAGCCGCTGCCGCTGCAGCAGCGTGTTAGTGGCCGGGCTGTTAGCCTTGCGATCTTGCGTGACAATGTCTCCAGTCGTTTGGGCACAGTTCACCTCTTACATGGGTATTACTGCTTACTACTACTTGTTTTTGGTTTTCCCAGAGTCAGGTTCTAGATTTGGTTTATTTTTAAACTAGCTGTTGCCCGCGGCTCCACTCGCGTGCATTACGGTTATCGCGATGAAAAGTATATCTATGTCTTTCCCTAGGATACCATCTACCTCCATGCCCAATTTCATTAAGATCCTTTCAGCCGTTTAGATGCGAAAAGATAATAAACATACATACAAACAAATAGAATCACTTTCACCAGGTATACCATTCTACTACTATCTGCTGACGCTGGTGATGACTGTGTGCTACTTCTATGTGTTCCTCATCGACATGACGTGGTTCGTGTTCAAGAGGTGCGCGGAGACCGGCGACAGGGTAGCGGCTATGGTCGTGCTGTCACTCGGCATCACGAGCGAGATCGGGCCAATCAAGCTCTACTACATGTTTATTTATATGTAAGTAGAATTTCCGTGCGTTTAAACGTTTCTGCCATACATATTATAACAATCAAACTTAGTTCACATAGGTCCCGTAGTTTAAGGTCCTCCGTGATGCTCCTTTTCTTAGGTTACAAACCTATAGAGATTTATTTTGTCTCCCGTTTTGCTATGGAGAGAAGTGGAAACTTTTCTTTCTAACTCCTCCTATTTACTTCTGACTAAATTCGTTGGGTAGTTCCTAGACAGTAGGTTTAGTTGTCCACAGGACGCACGAGTGTTAAAGCTCGGTGTATCAAATGGTTACATCCTGGCTCACAGGAGTCACAGCGGTGGGCATGTGGGTGGGATTGTCCCGATTTAAGTAAAAGGTTCTTGAAAGGAAAATTAGGTAAATCGCATATTATACTTGAAATCTATAAGCAAGTACCTACAGGTAAAAACTTAATATTAAAACTGATCGCCATGCCACTCAGTATAAAGAAAGCATATATATCTTTAAATATCATGATGCCAAATCATGTAATTAATAAAAAAACTGTTTCAAAACCGTTTCCAGTAAGCAGATTCGGCAACTCTCTGACGATTATTTGGAGTGCGACGCGCAGACCATTCCGGGCAGTCGATTCCATGTAAACCTCCTAAAGGCGCTGAGAAGAGTCAAGATACGTGCCCTCGTCTACTGGATGGTAGTGTTCAACAACGGTAACATCTACCTTCTGACGCCCATGTTCATACCGGGGAGAAATCTACCAGAGAATTTATACATCATTTATGGTAAATATCTTTCTTATTACCTTACATTTTATGGATGAAAAGACTTGATACTACTTACTTGACTTTCGTTGTCTGCTCTTATTGTCAGTTATCGCAATAAAAAGTACCCTATAATCCTACTAATATTATAAACGCGAAAGTTTGTAAGTATGGGATGTATGGATGGATGTTTGTTACTCTTTTACGCAAAAACTACTGAACGGATCTGGAAGAAATTTGGTACAGAGATAGAATTTATATTTTTTTATAAAATTATCGCGATGCAAAGACTAACCGACATCCACGCGGATGGAGCCGCGGGCAACAACTATAAACGCGATATACTATAAAGTCCTTTTCTAGGATACAATTTATCTCTTTGCCAAATTTCATTAAGATATAGATTTTAATATCACTAATTAAGTATTTAAAATATATTTTCCAGGCTTGGAACCTATGTTTGAGTCACCTAATTATGAAATAGCCTGGACCATGATGGGTATTGGCGTCCACTACATTTGCTATGTGCCAGCGTGCGTGACGGCCTACCTTATAGTTATAGCCGGCTACACCGAAGCTCAAATGCTGTCTCTGAGTGAAGAAGTCCTTAACTTATGGCCTGACGCTATCAAATATGCTGGAGCCCAATTAGAAACGGAAAATATAGATGAACATGATCCAAACACCAAAATAATCATAAACAGATTTATTAATAACCGTCTAAAAGAAATCATTATCCGCCATGCTCTAGTACAAAACCTGTTTCGTAAAGTAGAAGACATTTTCAGAGGATCTATAATGATTGGATTTTTCTTACTGGTACTGGGACTATTATCAGAACTGCTGGGGAAATTAGAGAACACATTCGTGCAGTTACCCTTCTCTTTAATGCAAGTTTCGATCGATTGTTTGGCTGGACAGCGTGTGATGGATGCTAGCATCGTGTTTGAGCAAGCAGTATATGACTGTCAATGGGAGAATTTTGACAAGACCAACATGAAAATGGTACAGATAATGTTGCAAAGTTCTCAAAGGACAATGACGTTGTCTGCTGGAGGTATCGCAACGTTAAGTTTTAGTTGTTTGATGACTGTGATGAGGGGAATTTATTCTGCTTATACTGCTCTTAGATCTACTATTTAAATGATTGCAGAATTATGATAAAACCTTACCATTACCATTTTTTTTTAATAACATGACAAGCTTTATTGAAGCAAAGGGTTTTATATCTACACTATCTAGCACAGGCTTAGTTTTCTTTAGAAATAGCAAATGCAACTCAAAAGCTTAATAAAATAAATAATAAAATTTGAGCACACAGATTTCATTTTCCAATTACCAAATTCTAAACATAAATAAACTATGTATGTAAAAATGGTCAAAGCCTTTCATTTATTCGTTTAGATTTTTGAGCTTGTTTGTGGTAATAATAATGTCTCCGGAAATGGTCACAAAAATAAACATATCTATGAACATATTATCATTATATACTTAAATATTTAAAACATGTTCATTATTGTTCATAGATATGGTGCAATGTGAAAAAAGTCGACCCCGGAGCAGGATTCGAATCTGCTCCGGGAACCTTTAATATTTAATTAAATTTGAGCTAAATCCATAGCAAAAATGCTAAATATTTAATGTTATCATATATCCCATTTTTACCCTTGGAGTTATCAACATTGTTAGGTTGGCATGATTGAATTCAACCACCCGCTTCCCTTCCTACCTTCCCGTAGGCGCCTGTCCCTGTGAATACGGCACAGAAATAGATCAGGATCCTGATCTATTTCTGTGGAATACGGTCTGCACTTTCATGTCGTCTGCTCGAGTATTTATACCCTTTTTGTTACATACATAAGCCATAAGTACAGCAGTACTTATGAATACCATTATAAATAAACTAGTTCCGCCCGCTGCTTCGCCCGCGCCTACAAAGTCACGGAAATAGTTTTTTTTTCCCGATAAACAGTAGCTTAGCTCTGTGCCGAATTTCATCAATGTCTGTTCAGCTGTTATGGGTTGATTAAGTAAGAAACATCCATGTAACAGTGGGCGCAGTATGCGCCTGCTGTGCACGAGGTTGTGGCTTCGATTCACACAGGACATAACTTTGTGTGACCCACGAAGAATTGTTCTGCGTCTGGGTGTAATTTGTGTCCGTTAATATAGTATGTTTGTAAAGTCCCTCGCGAAACAGAGCTTGTTCTGTAGTGCGGGAGTTGTCAAAAAAAAAAAAAAGTAGCTACAATCCCTCATTTATGGAAACTACTTGTTTATTCTCGAACCATCTGTCCGTACTAAGTGCAAAGTTTAGAGCGAAAAGTTTAGAATTGCACTTTTAAAATTGGTTTCATAATAATTAACTAACTTAGGGAACGTCAGTGGCTAAATTAAGTGTAATCGAACTGTGTTTTAGTCATAAATTTGCTAAAGACGCATCGTATTATATATATTTTGACATAAAACGTCATGCCTTTTTTAAACGGGTCTATAATCTAATTCACCAATCCTCCTGTTTCGGTCACACTCGCCTAATTTTCTGGCCAGTTCTTTCCATAGACCACTGGTTAGTCAGCAAAAATTTAGTAGACTTATGGAAATTAGCTGACAGAACAATAATAAATCATTTTTGTGAGCACGAAGTTCTTTAGACTGTGGTCTTCTAATTCGTGTCGCTCTTGACAGATGAGAGCCGTCATGGTCACGATGATTGTTTCATGTCAAAGAGGCTGATGTAGTTCGCCTTACGATTCATTCACGATCAATTATTATTTCTGTGGGTTTCACACACAGGATTCCCTATTGACGATTTAATAAGATCTGTCCACCGCATTGATGCATTATAGATAAATTCAAATTGTTTATTTGCCAGAATGTAGTACATACAACAGATGATAATAATTACAATATAAGTTCAGTACATTCTACCACAACAATGGTGTGCAAAGTCTTATATTATAATTTAACAACCTACAATACATACCTACTACGAAAATCTAAGTTATTTTATAGCATTACACGAATTTTATTAGATATTAAAATTAATTAAATTATGTCAACTTTGATCATTATTATGTATTCAATAATTGTATTATATTTTGTATTTAAATTTCATATAATAATTTTAAAAAAAATATATTTAAAAAAAAGCGTGAGGTGCATGGTGTCAATAGTTATAAATATTTTATTGACAGATATGAGTAGAGTGATTATCATTTTGATAATATCTTAAAAGCACCCCCCGCTTTTTTTGAAATATATATTTTTTTATTCTTTATTTAATCTTAATTTAAATTTATTAAAATTTATTTTCTATTTATTAGTTCGGTTGTCTATAATAAGCGTGTTTTTTAGTTTTTTTTAAACTATTATTTATTTTTTGGAAATATTATATAGCCTATGGTAAAAGAATTTTAAAATTGGCTGATAGTGTTTGAGTTAAATCGAAACAAATAAACAAAAAATCTTAATAAAATGAGTTTGGTTACGGTCAATATTACAATAGTTATAAAAATAAGGGTAAATTACAAAACAAGTATACTTAGTGCCATGGGTTTTGCTCCTAAACTGTTTTTCTTAATATCTGACTATCTCTGTGATCGACAGCAGTATGTGCGACTAGGATTATACAATTTACGTTCATATCACACGCGTTCTGGGGTAAATCAGGGTTCAATACTCGGACCTCTATTATAATGATAAATGATTAACCACAAGTCTTATGACATTCTATTAAATGTCTACTCTATGCTGATGATCTGAAGCTGTATTCAGAAATAGAATCACAATCAGACTGTATAGCACTACAGCAGGATATTGATGCCCTAATGGAATGGTCTGTCACAAATGAAATGAACTTTAATCCATCCGAATACTGCATTTTGAGTTTTGCTCGAATGCGAAACCCCTTAAATTTAAAGTATTACATAAATGGAATGGAAATAGCTAGAGTTAAAGCAATAAAAGATCTCGGTGTAACATTCGACTACAAGCTCACTTTTCACGAGCACATTATATCCCTAGCCAAGGAATCATTCCGCCGACTGGGGTTTGTGCTGCGAAACTGCCGTGAATTCAAGAACCACGAAGTTTACACTCTTCTATTCTATACTCTTGTTAGAAGTAAGCTTGAGTGCAGTTCCTGTATATGGAACCCTCATGAAAAATTGTATGCGCTGATGTTGGAAAAAGTTCAGAAGGCATTTCTACGATATTTAAACAAATGTAAATATGGGTACTACCCTTACATGTATCCAACGAAATTTTTACTAGGTTGCCTGGGATTTGAATCACTGCAGGTTAGGCGAACTTATGATCAACTCACGACCGCATGTAAAATCTTACATGGGGCTATAGATGCACCTGGTTTGCATGAGGAGCTGTGTAAATTTTTTGTGCCTAACAATTACAACAGAGCGAGGCGACATTCTTTATTTGCGGTGGCGCACTGTCGAACGGTGGCGCGGTCCATGTCTCCCATACCGCGCATGTTAAAGGGTCTCAACGCGCTTCTGGAGTCAACTTGTGGACTTGATTTGCTTACTGATGAATGGAAGATGATTTTGTCGGAATGTATGAGGTTTTGTGAGATGACAGAATGAAAGGTATTTTTCTATTTCTGATTAATTAGTGTAATTGATGTTTTTGTCGTTCTGATTATATAAATAACTAAATAAATAAATAAACATTTTATTTCTGTCACCAATCTTAATAATTAAATATTTAATGTGATTTTCTTCTTCGCACCCGTATAAGATGTCCGGAGGTGGCCCTGAGAACGATGTCCACTTTCAGCTGCAAGTCTTGTGCTTCAGATATAAACTCTAGCTCCCTAACACAATGAGCCAACACTGTCTTAAGTATTGCCACTGCGTACTTCTTACCTGGAAATTATACTTTTGTTAATTATTTTGCTTATATTTGGCTTATTTTTAAAACTGTAATCATCGCGGTGAATTAATTGTAAATGAGTAACATCTAAGCTCTCAGGCATACTTATCTATAAAAAATAGGGGTTGATCGTAGAGGGGTGAAAATTAAGGGTTGTATGTAATTTTGTATGCTGTATTGTAAAAAAAAATTCTAAAAAATTTAAACAAAAATTTAAGGGTGGGACCACCCTTAACATTTAGGGGGATTAAAAATAGATATTGTCCGATTCGCAGACCTAACCGATATGCACACAAAATTTCATGAAAATCGGTCGAGCGGCCCGCCCTGACTTCGTCTGGGTTAACTATTTTCAGCGAAACTTTCTTTTTTTACATAAGAACCTTCTCACACAAAAAAGAATTACTAAAATCGGTCCAGCCGTTCACGCGTGATGCCGTGACAAAGGGAAATAGGATTCATTTATATATTTTATTTTATTTAGAAAAAATACAGTGAAGAATATTAAATGTTAAACCTTAATATAAAACTATACGCCATTTACCTGTTTTCACAAGCTATGATTGTATTCCACTCACAAATAGAATCTATTATAGAATACCCACAAGAACACATAGTCGAAATTTATGTAATATATTTGCTACTTATAAATGTCGCACCAATGCTGGTAAACGATCGCCGATGTTCCAGTTGGTTGATTCATATAACAAGCACTTCAATTCTATAGATCTAATGGCAACACGTCCTAGTCTATTTAAGAAACAATTGCTGAAAAACTTAGACGTAGCTTAGCACTTGCTTAAAGTAGTTTTATTTTTATGCTACAATTTAATTTTTTTTTTTTTACAATTGAGTCATTGTTCTCATCTAAAAACATACCCCTAGATTATTTTGTCTATATGTGGTAAATGTCGCTGGTGGCACAATTATGTTATTTACATATTGTTATACTATAAGGAACTATGTATTGTGTCATTGTTTGTTTACCTAAATAAATAATAAAAAAATTACAAAATTAATACACTTAACTAATGAGTTACAGCAGTAAATGAAACCCTAATAAGTATAATGTAAAAAATATTTTTAGTGATACTATTTAACAGTGTGAGAACTAAACCATGAGTCAGTTAATGTTTTACTGAAAACATGTGGCTTTGAGTTGAACAAATCTAGTTCAGGAAAGCTAACCAGTTTATTTAAGTCTCTAGCGGATCTGACAAAAAAATAGTTTTGTCTATAATTGGAAGACGTCTGGGGTACCTACGTCCAAATATGAATGATGTCTTGTTCTATTTGGGACCTTAAGGTTAATTTTAGAAAATAGGTCAGGTGAGTCAATGATGCTTTGGGCAATTTTAACGAGACATGCTATATCTGAGTGATTTCTCCTCAAGTACAAAGTGATGTCTTCTCAAGTACAATATATGATGTCTTCGACATCTTGCTTCATATCTGGAGTCGTAGCATGTTGACTTATATTGCAAGTACCTCAGAAACCTACGCTGAACAGATTCAAGTCTCTGGATATAAATGTCGTAACGCGGATTCCATATTTGGGAGCAATACTCGAGAGAACTACGCACCAAAAAGCAATAAAGAATTTTAAGAACTTTTAAATTCGAAAATTGGGAGCACGATCTAATCAAAAACATACATATAAGATATTAGATTTGATCGAAGGCAAAATACTCACCTATACAAGCCCGCCTGCCATAACTAAATGCCAAGAATGCGGCTGGATTCCCTGGTGCCTGGTCTTCCAGCCATCTTTCAGGGCGATACAGTGAAGCATCTTTACCCCAG
This sequence comes from Trisateles emortualis, assembly GCA_947095525.1. Classification (NCBI taxonomy): domain Eukaryota; kingdom Metazoa; phylum Arthropoda; class Insecta; order Lepidoptera; family Erebidae; genus Trisateles; species Trisateles emortualis. The sequence continues at coordinate 17,118,464 of OX352745.1, forward strand.
ACACGTTCTGATCGTCCGGCGCCCCAAAAATTTATACCAAATTTCATTAAGATTTGTAGATTTTAATATCACTAATTATGTATTTAAAATATATTTTCCAGGCTTGGAACCTATGTTTGAGTCACCTAATTATGAAATAGCCTGGACCATGATGGGTATTGGCGTCCACTACATTTGCTATGTGCCAGCTTGCGTGACAGCCTACCTTATAGTTATAGCCGGCTACACCGAAGCTCAAATGCTGTCTCTGAGTGAAGAAGTCCTTAACTTATGGCCTGACGCTATCAAATATGCTGGAGCCCAATTAGAAACGGAAAGTATAGATGAACATGATCCAAACACTAAAATAATCATAAACAGATTTATTAATAACCGTCTAAAAGAAATCATTATCCGCCACGCTCTTGTACAAAATCTGTTTCGTAAAGTAGAAGATATTTTCAGAGGATCTATAATGATTGGGTTTTTCTTACTGGTACTGGGACTATTATCAGAACTGCTGGGGAAATTAGAGAACACATTCGTGCAATTACCCTTCTCTTTAATGCAAGTTCCGATCGATTGTTTGGCTGGACAGCGTGTGATGGATGCTAGCATCGTGTTTGAGCAAGCAGTATATGACTGTCAATGGGAGAATTTTGACAAGACCAACATGAAGATGGTACAGATAATGTTGCAAAGTTCTCAAAGGACAATGACGTTGTCTGCTGGAGGTATAGCAACGTTAAGTTTTAGTTGTTTGATGACTGTGATGAGGGGAATTTATTCTGCTTATACTGCTCTTAGATCTACTATTTAAATGATTGCAGAATTATGATAAAACCCATTACCATTTTTTTTAATAACATGACAAGCTTTATTGATGGGTTTTATATCTACACTATCTAGCACAGGTTTATTTTTTTTTAGAAATAGCAAATGCAACTCAAAAGCTTAATAAAATAAATAATAAAATTTGAGCACACAGATTTCATTTTCCAATTACCAAATTCTAAATATAAATAAACTATGTATGTAAAAATGGTCAAAGCCTTTCATTTATTCCTTTAGATTTTTGAGCTTGTTTGTGGTAATAATGTGTCCGGAAATGGTCACAAAAATAAACATATCTATGAACATGTTATCATTATATACTTAAATATTAAAAACATGTTCATTATTGTTCATAGATATGGTGCAATGTGAAAAAAGTCGACCCCGGAGCAGGATTCGAATCTGCTCCGGGAACCTTTAATATTCAATTAAATTTGAGTTAAATCCATACCAAAAATGCTAAATATATTTAATGTTATCATATATCCCATTTTTTTATCATGCCCTTGGAGTTATCAACCTTGTTAGGTTGGCATGATTGAATTCAACCGCCCGCTTCCCTTCCTACCCTTCCGTAGGCGCCTGTCCCTGTGAATACGGCACAGAAATAGATCTATTTCAAAAGAAGGACCAAAACGATGTTGGGGCTTTCACGTCGTTGACGTTATCCCGTTGTGTTGAGTAGTAGGTGTAGAAATTAATTAACACTAACCACTTGTTATGTAGATACCAATTCTTTATTAGTAAAGTTATATAGTAAAGTTTGGTAAGTTGAGCGAGTCGCACTTACCGTTAGTTATCGATTATCACGCACATTACGATGTTGCAGTACGACTGACTTTAATTAATTATAACTGTATTATATATATTCGTAAGCATTTGCTGTATGAGCATTATTTGGCTCGTACAGTTACGGTCAATATTACAATAGTTATAAAAATAAGGGTAAATTACAAAACAAGTATACTTAGTGCCATGGGATTTGCTCCTAAACTGCTTTTTTTAATATCTGACTGAATGCGAAACCCCTTAAATTTCAAGTATTACATAAATGGAATGGAAATAGCTAGAGTTAAAGCAATAAAAGATCTTGGTGTAACATTCGACTACAAGCTCACTTTTCACGAGCACATTATATCCTTAGCCAAGGAATCATTCCGCCGACTGGGGTTTGTGCTGCGAAACTGCCGTGAATTCAAGAACCACGAAGTTTACACTCTTCTATTCCATACTCTTGTTAGAAGTAAGCTTGAGTGCAGTTCCTGTATATGGAACCCTCATGAAAAATTGTATGCGCTGATGTTGGAAAAAGTTCAGAAGGCATTTCTACGATATTTAAACAAATGTAAATATGGGTACTACCCTTACATGTATCCAACGAAATTTTTACTAGGTTGCCTGGGATTTGAATCACTGCAGGTTAGGCGAACTTATGATCAACTCACGACCGCATGTAAAATCTTACATGGGGCTATAGATGCACCTGGTTTGCATGAGGAGCTGTGTAAATTTTTTGTGCCTAACAATTACAACAGAGCGAGGCGACATTCTTTATTTGCGGTGGCGCACTGTCGAACGGTGGCGCGGTCCATGTCTCCCATACCGCGCATGTTAAAGGGTCTCAACGCGCTTCTGGAGTCAACTTGTGGACTTGATTTGCTTACTGATGAATGGAAGATGATTTTGTCGGAATGTATGAGGTTTTGTGAGATGACAGAATGAAAGGTATTTTTCTATTTCTGATTAATTAGTGTAATTGATGTTTTTGTCGTTCTGATTATATAAATAACTAAATAAATAAATAAACATTTTATTTCTGTCACCAATCTTAATAATTAAATATTTAATGTGATTTTCTTCTTCGCACCCGTATAAGATGTCCGGAGGTGGCCCTGAGAACGATGTCCACTTTCAGCTGCAAGTCTTGTGCTTCAGATATAAACTCTAGCTCCCTAACACAATGAGCCAACACTGTCTTAAGTATTGCCACTGCGTACTTCTTACCTGGAAATTATACTTTTGTTAATTATTTTGCTTATATTTGGCTTATTTTTAAAACTGTAATCATCGCGGTGAATTAATTGTAAATGAGTAACATCTAAGCTCTCAGGCATACTTATCTATAAAAAATAGGGGTTGATCGTAGAGGGGTGAAAATTAAGGGTTGTATGTAATTTTGTATGCTGTATTGTAAAAAAAAATTCTAAAAAATTTAAACAAAAATTTAAGGGTGGGACCACCCTTAACATTTAGGGGGATTAAAAATAGATATTGTCCGATTCGCAGACCTAACCGATATGCACACAAAATTTCATGAAAATCGGTCGAGCGGCCCGCCCTGACTTCGTCTGGGTTAACTATTTTCAGCGAAACTTTCTTTTTTTACATAAGAACCTTCTCACACAAAAAAGAATTACTAAAATCGGTCCAGCCGTTCACGCGTGATGCCGTGACAAAGGGAAATAGGATTCATTTATATATTTTATTTTATTTAGAAAAAATACAGTGAAGAATATTAAATGTTAAACCTTAATATAAAACTATACGCCATTTACCTGTTTTCACAAGCTATGATTGTATTCCACTCACAAATAGAATCTATTATAGAATACCCACAAGAACACATAGTCGAAATTTATGTAATATATTTGCTACTTATAAATGTCGCACCAATGCTGGTAAACGATCGCCGATGTTCCAGTTGGTTGATTCATATAACAAGCACTTCAATTCTATAGATCTAATGGCAACACGTCCTAGTCTATTTAAGAAACAATTGCTGAAAAACTTAGACGTAGCTTAGCACTTGCTTAAAGTAGTTTTATTTTTATGCTACAATTTAATTTTTTTTTTTTTACAATTGAGTCATTGTTCTCATCTAAAAACATACCCCTAGATTATTTTGTCTATATGTGGTAAATGTCGCTGGTGGCACAATTATGTTATTTACATATTGTTATACTATAAGGAACTATGTATTGTGTCATTGTTTGTTTACCTAAATAAATAATAAAAAAATTACAAAATTAATACACTTAACTAATGAGTTACAGCAGTAAATGAAACCCTAATAAGTATAATGTAAAAAATATTTTTAGTGATACTATTTAACAGTGTGAGAACTAAACCATGAGTCAGTTAATGTTTTACTGAAAACATGTGGCTTTGAGTTGAACAAATCTAGTTCAGGAAAGCTAACCAGTTTATTTAAGTCTCTAGCGGATCTGACAAAAAAATAGTTTTGTCTATAATTGGAAGACGTCTGGGGTACCTACGTCCAAATATGAATGATGTCTTGTTCTATTTGGGACCTTAAGGTTAATTTTAGAAAATAGGTCAGGTGAGTCAATGATGCTTTGGGCAATTTTAACGAGACATGCTATATCTGAGTGATTTCTCCTCAAGTACAAAGTGATGTCTTCTCAAGTACAATATATGATGTCTTCGACATCTTGCTTCATATCTGGAGTCGTAGCATGTTGACTTATATTGCAAGTACCTCAGAAACCTACGCTGAACAGATTCAAGTCTCTGGATATAAATGTCGTAACGCGGATTCCATATTTGGGAGCAATACTCGAGAGAACTACGCACCAAAAAGCAATAAAGAATTTTAAGAACTTTTAAATTCGAAAATTGGGAGCACGATCTAATCAAAAACATACATATAAGATATTAGATTTGATCGAAGGCAAAATACTCACCTATACAAGCCCGCCTGCCATAACTAAATGCCAAGAATGCGGCTGGATTCCCTGGTGCCTGGTCTTCCAGCCATCTTTCAGGGCGATACAGTGAAGCATCTTTACCCCAGACACGTTCTGATCGTCCGGCGCCCCAAAAATTTATACCACAAAGAGTACCTTTGGGTACTGTGAATGATTCTGAAAAATATAACTTCGGACTTTTATAACTATCGGAGAGGAGACGAAAAATATAACTTCGGACTTTTATAACTATCGGAGAGGAGACGAAAGAAAAAAAAAAGTAAAGATTTATAATAAAAAGAAAAAAAAAATGTTGCATTTAATAGCAACAGTTAAAGCTCAACACCCTGTGATGGCCTTAAAAAACTGTCGAAGATGTAGTGCACCATACTAGCGGGCAAGCCTAACTGGGGAAGGACCTCCACCTTACAGAAGACCACAGCCAAATAATTACAAACAGAGGTGTAGTTATGTTCCTGTGTGTGAGTACAGGTCTCTAGAGCTCATTTAGGAATGCGTTTCAATCCCAGGGATTGACGTATCCAAAGCCCTGGTGTAAAAAAATGAGTCGGCAACACGCAAGTAATATCTACCTCTGGTATAGTTAGTGTTTATAGGCTAAACTGCTTAACAACAGGCGGGCCGCATGCTTGTTTGCCACTCAGGAAGTATAATTTATTTTAATTTTTTTTTTATTATTTTTTTTATTATACTACTTGGGTGGCAAACAAGCATACGGCCCACCTGATGTTAAGCAGTATCCGTAGCCTATAGACGCTTGCATTACCAGAGGTATCACTTGCGTGTTGCCAACCCATTTTTTTACACCAGGGCTTTAAGATGGAAGTAACCCTGGGATAGGAATACGTATCTTTCAAAACGCATTCCTAAATGAGCGCTGGAGACCTGTACTCACACACAGGAACACAACTACACCGCTGTGTGTAGTCATTTGGCTGTGGTCTTCTGTAAGGTGGAGGTCCTTCCCCAGTCGGGCTTGCTCGCTAGTATGGTGCCCTACCTCTCTTAAAATGAATGAATGATGATAATAATTTGGGAAATCTCACAAACGGTCATCTGATTACAAAGTAGACAAAGCCTGTACTGCTTTAACTAATCTAAACTAATATTTTAAATAAGGATTTGATTTTCTGTTTGTTTGTTACGATTTAAGTAACTCAAAAACTACTTGACTGATTTTAAAAAATCTTTATACTTTAGAAAGCTATATTATCAGCGAGTAACATAGGCTATATTTTGGTTTAAAAAAATTAAGGTACCCCTACAAAAACTGAATGAAGGTCAACCTGTGCGAAGCAGTCTCGTGCCTCTAGTACATTAATAAAATTAAATAACACCCAGAGCTGGTACAAATAATCGTGATCATCACACAAAGATTTGTCATCACCATCATCATCATCTCAACCCATAAACGTCCCACTGTTGGGCACGGGTGTCCTCCATACACTTGGAGGGAATTTATTTAGCATACTATACCACGCTGACCCGACGGGTTGGTATCGGGTTTTGTTTCGAGTTTTCCCTCTTTTACAGTGAATTCTATCTACCTGACTTACTCCCATAGTCGACTCTTACGACACCTTCGGAATGGAAAGGGGTGGTGACATGTATTCTTAATCCATCACCACACGACTTTATACCAGGAGTCCTATTTGTAGCTTAATGGGTAAATGAAAGACTTCCATTGTAAAAAGAATCAACTGACCTGAGACGTGCGCTTCTGAGTGAGTTTAGTGAAACGATCTTGTATCAGATAGATAACTTAACTTTTCACTGTACACCAAGCTGCATTTGTTTTAATGTTAAATCTACAGCTTTTGCTAGTTTTTAATAATGTTCAGGTTAGTTAGTTATAAGTTAAATATTATGTTAAAATAAGCGCTAATCCCACCAACAAACTGCTACGCAGTTTGGTGGGCTTAAGAAAAGTATAAAAGGTTTTTTCTTCCGAATAAATGATTTATTTTTTATTATTTATTCTTTTTATTTTAACTGTATTTTTTGCCATTTTTTTATCTTGTTGTTCACAAGGGGAAACTGTGCTGACCACTTTCGAAGAAAACACTATTCTACATCTTATTTCTAGAACCTTCGTATTCCTCAACACTCACTTAATTGCAGATCTCTGTCTGCATACCGCATGACGCCCGGCACTGGCGGAAACATACGTAACGTCTCATAGATGACTGCCTCCAGATACTTCATCTGAGATAGATCCTCCTTTGTAACTGGACGAGTGCTGTCGCCAAATATAGTCTGTAACCTAAAAAAAACAAAATCTGTGACTACAAACCACGGAACGTAGACTTATATTACTAGCCGTTAAGGGTACAGCTGAAAATCAGCGCTGCAATATAATTATTGCAGCATATGCTGAGCTGTAGCCTGTTAGTCACACAAAACTGCGCCATGTCTAACTCGATTGAAATCATGATTTATATATACATATATAGGTATTTATATTTGTTTTATGTGCTATGTTGTGTCTTACTGTTAATTTTAGTTTCTTGTTTTGTTCTTTTTTTATGCTCCTTAAACTTTTGTACCTATGTATGTTATATATTATTTTCTAGTCTATCCTATCCTGTTAACTTGTTTTGTGTTTTGATTTGTGTGTGCTAATAAACGCTTATTCTATTCTATTCTACTTCAAGTGCCAGGTTGGATTATCATTGATTTCTTTGTCTACAAATTGCCATTAGTCAAAAAGGGCAAATAGATGATGAACACAAACTGATGTTGCTCTTGGTGGATAAAAACAAAGACACTAAAATAATTATCATTTGTAACAGAAAGGAATCAAACCTAGTAGCTGACGAAATGCAGTCTTTTTTTCTACTACCAAGGTGGCAAACAAGCATACGGCCCGCCTGATGGTAAGTAGTTACCGTAGCCTAAACATTACTAAGATCCAACCTGAATAAAATAATAAGCAAAGAGACTAGTCAACAATGCTATAGAGAGACACACAGACAAACTTATAATATAACACCCTCGTGGTCACTGGCTTACAATTAAAAAAACTTGCATAGAACCAAGATTTCGCAAAAGTCTTGTTTAATAAAGTAATTGACACATGCTTACTCAGCATACAGCTTGTCTTGTATCCTGGTGTTACGCCCAATCATGATCAGCGTGTAGACCATCGTGGTTGCGACAGTCTCCTGACCACCAACTATTATTGTGTCCACTTCTGATTTGATCTGCTGTTCTGTCAGACTGGGGTCTATCTCTCTCAGGTCTAAGAGAATGTCTAGGAAAGCCCTAAATTTTGGTTCCTCTGCATCTGAAATTTCGAATGACAATATTTTGCTTTAAACTGTAAGAGGATTTTTAAAAATATAAATTAACATTTATTTTTAGGGTGCTTGGCATGATTTTTTAAAAATTAAAAGTTTGTTATGGCGCTACTACAAAAAACCAAGTACGTAGACTGAAACTTTTCTTTTCTGTGGACTGAAACAAGCGGATTGGTTAAGATTCATCATCCTCATCATGTCAACCCATAAACGTCCCACTGCTGGGCATGGGTCTCGTCCATACATTTGGAGGGATATTAGCCTACTATACCACGCTGGCCAGACGGGTTGGTATAGGGTTTTGTTTCAAGTTTTCCCTCTCTTGCAGTTAAGATTATTATCACTTAACTTACCAATATTGTCTTTCTCTGTATTGCCACATTTCTTCAACATCTCCCGCTCACACATCCTCTTTCTGAAAACCTGTTGAAATGATTTTAAGATTCAGCAAAATTAAATAACGGCTGAGCCACCTATAAGTAGGTCACTTATGAATACTTATATGAATAAAAGATTTTTATTGTGAATTTAAAATTATTTCGCTCGACCTTCATAAGAATCAGGTCATGCAAGTCGAGGAAAACTCCATTAGTTACGTCTGCTAAATTCGCCAACTACCAACCCGTCTAAAGTGGCATAAACGGTAGACGAATCGAATAGAATAGTAAATAAAAGTAATAGTAAATAGTAAACTTACGTCAAATCCCATACATTTTCATTCTATTCGACTAACGTTTATGCCACTTGTCTAGAGGGGCAGCTCCGATGGAGTCTTAGAAAAGAACTGGCAAAAAGACTGAAGACAATTTTATTGTTCTATTACTCATTAACTAAAATTACCTAAAGGTAAACTTGGGACTTTATGTGTTAGAAGGAGAGGCGGTCTAAATTTTACCTCAAACTCAAAATACATAAGTAAACAGTATTTGTTTTTTAAAAAGGCAACTACCACACTAGGGAACAAGCCCTGTGTCGCAGGGGACTTTACAAACATACAATTCACAAATTACACCCAAATTCAGAACAAACATTTATGAATCACAGTAATTTTTGTCTCGTGTGGTAATCGAACCTACGACTTCCGGAGGACCTAGCAGACAGGGTTACTAACCACTAGACCAACAGGCCAGTTAATATCTGCCGATCACTTGTTCACGCCGTAATTAAAATGATTAAGTAGTGACTACTCACGGTATCAGAAACATTATGTATAATAGCGACACATTTCTTCATCTCCTTATACGCCGGAGTCAGTTTGTATATGAAGTCTGGGTGCAGCAACGCGTTGAGGCCCCTAGTGATGAGCAGCTCCAGACATCGGTTGAACGCTTCATAGTACTCTGTACTCACTATACTCTCTGATATCTGTGACACGCCTAGAGCAGTTTCTGTTCATGAAATATAAAACCATCGATATATTATATAAAAGTGTGTAATAATGTCTACTCTATATCATAAATGTAATTTGGTGTACAATAAAGAGTTTTCTATCTCTATATATGTGATTATCTGTGGTATATGTGTTTCACTGGCAGAACAATAACTGCGAAAATGAAAATACGGAAAAATCTAAAATGATTTATGTTACACTGTTAGCTATAAGTTAATATGAAGAAAACCATTATTTTTGATATTAATAATAATATCATATACCAAAACAATTATTTAGTTTACTACTACTTAGTAGGTTTATTTCGAAATGTTTAGAATAAAATATTTACTAAGAAACACGGTTACAATGGTGATTGGTGATGTCGAACCTTCGTCCGCATAATCAATGTGCCGTGATGTATAGAGAGGAGGACATATATGACCAAATCTGCGTTTATAATCGGCAGTTTTTCGGTGATGGGTAAGGTAAGGGAAATAGCATATATCAATTTAGTCTACTCATTAAGTCATTGTATTATTATTATTTTTTTAAATATATTTTCTATAATATTTATAAGGTATTCTTTTTATAGCAGCTATTTTGTATTTTGCAGCATACTCTGGAAATCTAAGGTTCCATTATACATAGGTATCTATATAAGTACCTACTAGTGTCATTGTCAACCACTGAGGTAAACATATAGAGGTGCAATTCCATACAGTTTATGTCAAAATATTGAAGTCAGCTTTTCACTCGCATCGACAAGCTCGGTGTTGCACACTATAAAATAAATCCCTAATCTCATTGATTTAATTAAAATTTTTGATCAGATGGAATTTAATTTTTGAAATAATTGAAATATTGAAATTGGAACCAAATTCAATTAGAATAGTTTCAATAGTTTTTTTTTATGATTAACAACAATAATTAATTGAAAACACAATCATCTTACCGCGGGCCTTAGCCGCGGGCAACAGCTAGTAGGCTATATAACATCACGCTATGATCAATAGGACCGGAGCAGTAGTGAAATATATTGCAAAACCGGGGAAAATATTCCAAATTACCACGCGGACGAAGTCGCGGGCGAACCCTAGTGTATAATATAAGGTAATAGACAAGAGCCTCTACACAAGTGGCATAAGCGATAGTCGAATCGAAAAGTCAAAAAATAAAATGTATGGGATTTGACGTGAGTCTCCGATGTAATGTCGTAAACTTACGTCAAATTCCATACATTTTATTTTTTGACTTTTCGATTCGACTATCGCATAAGCCACTTGTCTAGAGGCCAAGGGGTCTAAATCGCGTAATATTACCCGACGTTTCGGTCGAATTGCACCGACGCGACCGTGGTCAGGGTTCGTGGGTTGTAATAAAGAAAGAAAAGTATTTTAAGTAATCTCCATAAAAAAATCATGCATGCATACAATTTTAACGATCTACGTCAGTCGGCATTTTCTTGTTTCGCGCCATTCGAACGCCATGCTCATGACAAAACAAAAGACAGTCGGACACATGACCTGAGTCATGTGTGAGGTGGTAGCGTGTTTTCGAGGTTATTGCTTATCTAGTGAAACATATACATCTATGTTGTCAGTTGTCAACACACTACTTAGTTATCAATATGCGGAAGCTTGTCATTGGCAATTTGTTAAGTTATACACGATAAAATAAAAAAAAACTTACGACAAATAGTTTCCAAGGTGGTGTATGCGAGATACTTGTGAATGATATCGAACGGTTCCTTCCCAACCTCGGAGTTCAACCGCTCGACTAGTTTGTAAGCTTGCGCATTGAACACGCCCAAGAACCCATGCACTACCGAGGGGTTGAAGGTTCCTGCCAACTTCTTTATGTTTTGCTTCCAGGTCGAACCTGACAAACAAATTGAAAACCACTAAAATTGTCCCTTGATTTCATACTCGTATAAATTTCTTAAAATTGTTTCCTTTCTTAATTAAGAAATCTATAGGTACTAATATTATAAAGCTGAAAAGTTTGTTTGGTTGAACGCGCTAATCTCAGAAAATACTGGTTCGATTAGAAAATATATTTATCCAGGAAGGCTATCCTTACTAATATTATAAATGTGAAAGTTTGTGAGAATGGTTGTTTGTTACTCTTTCACGTAAAAACTACTGAAACGATCTGGATGAAATTTGGCACAGAGATAGATATAGACTTTTTACAGCGATAACCGACATCCACGCGGCCGGAGCCGCGGGCAACAGCTAGTAGGCTATATAACATCACGCTATGATCAATAGGACCGGAGCAGTAGTGAAATATATTGCAAAACCGGGGAAAATATTCCAAATTACCACGTGGACGAAGTCGCGGGCGACCCCTAGTGTATAATATAAGGTAATAGACAAGAGCCTCTAGACAAGTGGCATAAGCGATAGTCGAATCGAAAGGTCAAAAAATAAAATGTATGGGATTTGATGTGAGTCTACGATGTAATGTCGTAAACTTACGTCAAATTCCTAAAGATTCCTAAAGACGCAACCGTGGTCAGGGTTCGTGGGTTGAAATAAAGAAAGAAAAGTATTTTAAGTAATCTCCATAAATAAATCATGATCATACAATTTTAACGGTCTACGTCAGTCGGCATTTAGTATCTATCTTCATCTATGTAAGAACAGAAAGTAATAAAATATTAGCAGATTTTTCTTATCGTTGTCGTTTATTACTCAAGCCGAGAAAGCTTGATGATTGAAATTTGATTTCGTCCTATCGAAAATATCAGAAAAATTGTATTGTTTTCGCATGCCATCCAAAGGTGAATATGTCGGGCCACTTCTGTATTCTGTCATCTTTTGTACCATGTTCTGAGCGAATCAATATCTTTATCTTTAAAGGAGTAGGTATATAAGAGACTGTTATCCAACAATGGAAGAGAAAAAGTCCTGTACCTGGAGCTGTGACGAGTCCATTTCCGAGCCACACTTTACCAAAGCTGTACAAGTAGGGTTTCTCCACGAACGCATTGGTTATTGCTTTTACATCTTCTGGCTCGAATGTCACTGCAACAATGTTATCTGATAGTTACTATAACAATACATGGACCGCTATTATTTTGTTCAGACAACCGACAATAAACATATTTACTATCTATTTTAACAAAAACGTTACACAGTAAAAATAATAAATACAAAATACATAAAATGAATACTAAAAATATAAATACTCAAAAATACATAAAATATAAGAATACAAATACATAAATCTGACCAAGTATGTATGTCTGTCATACTTGCTCAGATTTATGTATTTGTCTTCTTATATTTTATGTATTTCTCGAGTATGTACTAGAAGCTGAAATTCTGAGCTCTCGTCGAACATGCCTAATTTACTAGCGGTATATAATTTGAGATACAGACTTTTTTAAAGTTTGTTTTATACCTACAACTTGGATGGCAAACAAATAAACAGTCTATGGACGCTTGCAATACCAGAGGTATCACTAGCATATTGCCGATTTTTCACACCAAGGCATTAAGACGGAGAAACCCTGAGATAGGAAAACGTTTCTTCTAAACGCATCCCTAAATGAGTGCTGTGTGTAGTTATTTGACTGTGGTCTTCTTCAAAGCGAAGGTCTTTCCCTAGTCGGGCTTGCTCGCTAATATGGAACCTCTCTTAAATATAATATATGTTTAAATAACTAAGGATAAAATTCTTAACGAGGTAATCCGACAAAGAACCAATGTACCGACATAGCTCACAAACTTAGCAAGCTGTAGTGGCAATGGGCTGGTCACATCTGCAGAAGGACCGACGGCCGATGGAGCAGACTTGTCCTAGAGTGGAGACCGCGACTCGGTAAGCGTAAGTTAGGGCGGCCCCCAGCTAGGTGGACCGACGACCTAAAAAAGGTCGCTGTGATGGACTGGCTGCGGAAGGCCGAGGACCGTGTGCTTTGGCGCGTGTTAGGAGAGGCCTATGTCCAGCAGACTGCGATAGGCTGATTGATTGATTGAAATAACTAAATATCGTTAGACCGTATTACTAACATGAGGCGCTCATAGTTAGGTGCACTTGCTGTTCGGTAAACGATCAGCGGGTTAAGCTGCCAAGGGCGCGGTTACCCTATGGATGGGTGACCGCATAGTGGTATTTCATCTGAGCGTCTCCGTGCTTCGGAGGGCACGTTAAAAGTCGGCCCCGACAGTTATCAGTCGTTAGATCACGACAGAGGCCTAAATATGGGCTATCTAAATAACTCTGTCACCAGGTTGGCCACTAACCAAAGGATAAAAAAAAAACTAACATGTTGTTGGTACTACTCACCTAATACAGGACAAGACCCAAGCCACAATACGAACCGACCGCCCTCAGATTTTTCACATACTTCAGTCATATACTCGAAGTGGCGAAATAGGTCTGAAAATTTAAAAATAATAATAATAAATTTGTTTATTTCTCACCACAGACCAAGTACATACTTATATCAATAAACAATTTCTTATGCTATTATGCTCACATGTTTGGTCGTAGATCGCTGGTGCCTGTGGTAGGTAATGAAAACCTGTGTTACAGGCAGAGATGCGATTTATTTGAAATACTTCTATTTAAAATGCAAATACAAAATGCAAAATACCTATTTTGTATTTTGCATTTAAATGCCTTTTAGTGAAAAACATTTTGTATTTTATTTGAAATACCTTTCGAGATGTATTTTGCATTTTAAATATTCATTTCAAAATGCAAAATACTTTGTGATCAAGTTAAGCCAACATTACCAGTCAACCAAATGAAATGAACGATTGACGCTTGAATTTTCGAATTTGACCCTGCTAGCCATGCGCGCCCTTTTTTTCTTCTTTTGTAAAAATAAAAATTGATGTTTATTTTTTACCCTTTTTAATAATACCAGTCCAGTTGTTATTAATAAAATAAAAGTGTTATAATAATAAAATAAGAACTAGATGTACAATCAACCGAAATAAATGGCTACACAATTTTCACAAAATGGAGCCATGGCTCTCTTTTCGTTAGTCTAGTTTTTTTTTACATTATTTTAAGTGTGTATTATTATTATTAATAACATAATGGAATTTATTGATACGCGTACTGATAAATATGACCAAAATGTCATGAATAAGGTGCCATGTTATTAGACGTTCTTGTTCGGTTCGGCAATGTGTCTCTATTTCTCATGATAAATACCTAAAATAAAGAAAAATATCTGAGATTTGGTCAAAAGGTATTTTATTTTAAAAAAGTATTTTGAAAATACCTATTTTGCATTTAGCATTTGAAATACAAAACGCAAAACTATTTGGTATTTTGCATTTGAAATAGTAAATCTGAAAAGTATTTTGCATTTTGTATTTAAATGCTTTTTTAAAACCATTTTGTACATCTGTTACAGGTCACCAGGCCTCCACCTCACATAAGACTTATATTAAAAAACAAATAGCAAAATGAATTTAGACGTGTGTGCAGTGTTGTAAAAATATAGCTACATTTGCAATAGGCGGTAAATACTTCTTTCTTCTTTTTTCTTTTTCAAAAGACAACTCCCGCACTAGAGAACAAGCTCTGTGTCGCGGGGGACTTTACAAATATACAATTAACGGACACAAATTACACCCCGACTCAGAACAACTCTTAGTGGGTCACACAAAGTTTTGTCCTGTGTGGGAATCGAACCCACAACCTCGTGCACAGCAGGCGCATACTGCGACCACTGGACCACCGAGGCAGTCAACTGTTGTACGTCGCTATCGCTGGAGGAGCATCAAACAAAGTTTGCAGGTTAAAACAATAAATAGGTCATCATCATCATCATCTCAACCCATAAACGTCATACTGCTGGGCACGGGTCTCCTCCATACACTTGGAGGGATATTAGCTTACTATACTACGCTGGCCAGACGGATTGGTATAGTCAAAGTCAACGTCAAACTCATTTATTAATTTAGATCAAATACATGATACTTATTAATACACATAGCAGGGCACATAGCTCGCAGAACCGATGGCCGTTGGGGCAGAAAGGTTCTAGAGTGGCGACCACGAACTGGAAGACGCAGCGTGGGCAGGCCTCCAACAAGGTGGACCGACGACCTGGTAAGGGTCGCGGGCAACCGATGGACAAGGTCAGCTCAGGACCGAATGATGTGGAAGACCTTGGGGGAGGCCTATGTCCAGCAGTGGACGTCTTGTGGCTGAGATGGAACATGATACTTATGAACGTCATAAAAACAAATGCCAGCATACTTTTTTTCCTACGGCCAATTCCACGCCAATTCGCTGACTAGGGTTGGGCCTCGAGAAGAATTGGCAAGAAACTCGGGCCACTCTTTTTAACATAGGGTTTTGTTTCGAGTTTTCCCTCCCTTGCAGTGCATATTATCTGCCTGACTTACAAATAGGTCGTTAATACCGAAATCGAAAATAAATCGTTATGACCTATTATAATTTTTGACTGCCTCGGTGGTCCAGTGGCCGCAGTATGCGCCTGCTGTGCACGAGGTTGTGGGTTCAATTCCCACACAGGGCAAATCTTTGTGTGACCCACAAAGAGTTGTTCTGACCCTGGGTATAATTTGTGTCCGTTAATTGTATGTTTGTAAAGTCCACCGCGACACAGAGATTGTTCTCTAGTGCGGAAGTTGTCTATTTTAAAAAAGAAAAAAAAAATATTACAGCTAACTAGTTTCTACCCACGGTTTCGCCCGTGCGTAAAATCCCACTGGAACAGTGATTTCTTGTGTCATGTTTAGTTTAGTTTAAGTTGTTGTACATTCATACACAATGTTTTATTGTTTTTGAATAAATGGAAAATAAATTTTAAAAAATCCGTTAATCCATTAAGCCGTTTTGTCGGGATAAAGTAACCACCACCCATACATCCATCCGGCTAGTGGCAATTTGTAATCAAAGCGGTAGTGGCCGAGTGAGAAAGTAACCAACTTGCACGCAAGAGGTGCGAATTTGATCCCGGGCAGTACCAATGTGAATATCACTTTGTGGAGTTTATATGTACTAATCAAATGATTCGCCATCTGCTAACGGTAAAGGAAAACATCGTGAGAAAACCCACATGTCCTAGAAGAAATTCTAAAGACATGTCTGATTCACCAACCCACATTAGGCCAGCGTGTGTGAATTAAGGCCTAAACTCTCTCTTGATGGAGAAGAGGAGACCCATGCCCAGCAGTGGGACATATATCGATATAACCGACATCCACGCGAGTGGATTTCCATTTTATTTTAGGCACATCTAGGGTCCAAAAGTCCGTGATGGTAAAATTAATCCGACATAGCATTGATACCCACCTTTTCCATCACCGAGGATTTGATATACGTTTCCAATAAACGGCAGGAGCGGGTATGTAGGCAATCCTGCAAACTTCCTGCGCACACGTCGCTCCCGTAACCATAGCACAAGTAGAATACATAGCGTTAGCACGCCTACCATGTACTGCCATAATTGCATTCTTATTTTAATTCTAAATAAATTGAAATAATTAAAATTTAGAATGAATCCGGTAAGATTGACATAAGTGGTCGACCCCGAAAACACTGTCGTGGTGAGCTGGATACCTTTGCGGAGGTCTGGGTATATTTGGCATCGATTAGGAAGGTGTGGGGACCATGGGGCAGACCTTTGCCCAGCAGTGGAACATAAAGATTAAAAAATACTTATATTACAACCTTAAATGTCAACTGTTTTAGTAAATAATTTAGTTATTTTTAAATGGCTTTATTTTTTTCGCTTTAATTGGCGCGATAATTTAAAATGAGTATTTGACGATTTTAATCAATATTTTTTTGACAAAAACATTAAACAAAAAGTTTTATATTGCATTTCCAAATTAATTATTAAATATTAAATTAACTAATTGTAAAGATGTCGTTAAGTACTTACGTTTGCAAAGCACGTTTCGCGACTGAGAGATATAACAAAGACCAAATCATCATATATACACGATCCATCCCGGCAGTACGTTCGCTCAAGGCCGCTGTGCTGGACGTAGCATACACACGATCAGATCAGCGTGCTAGATTAAATGACCGCACTTCTTTTATATATTTACAATGCTTTTATACAAAATAAACGATTTGATTTGCTTTATGAGCTTTATGAAAACGCCAAAAAAGAGCGAGAGTTATTTCCTTTTTTAAAAAGACAACACCCGCACTAGAGAACAAGCTCTGTGTGGCGGGGGACTTTACAAACATACAATTAACGGACACAAATTACACCCAGACTCAGAACAATTCTTTGTGGGTCACACAAAGTTTTGTCCTGTGTGGGAATGGAACCCACAACCTTGTGCACAGCAGGCGCATACTGCAGCCAATGGACCACCGAGGCAGTCAATTGTTCTTCGTAAGTTGCATCAGAAGAACACCTACTTTAGCAGAAAATTTGAAAAAATAAGGAAAAAGGGGATTCAATAAAAAGAACATTAACGTGCACAGAGAAAATTTATTATACACAATTCAATAATAATATCGACGAGCAACACAAGCTTAAATATGTAAGTATAGCAAGTCTATACACGATCCAGCAAGCACGACGCAAGAGAGGTAGGGCACCATACTGGTGAGCAAGCCCGACTGGGGAAGGACCTCCACCTTACAGAAGACCACTGCTAAATTACTACACACAGCGGTGTAGTTGTGTTCCTGTGTGTGAATACACGTTTCCAGAGCTCATAGGGATACGGTTAAAATGAAAAAAAATCCTATCCCAGGAAAATTCTCTGCCATTTCAGGACCTCATGACATGATTGCACTACAAGCTGATCTACAGCGATTAGAGGAATATTGTCGAAATAATAAATTAGACCTTAATCCCGTAAAATGTTCAGTGGTGACATACCTATACACGCAATCGTTCAATTATCGCCACGAAATATACATTAAATAATCACTTACTACCTAGATGTAACTCCATTCGTGACCTAGGGGTACATCATGATTCCAAACTTACCCTCGAAACACACGTAGACAAAATTGAGGCGAAAGCATCAAAATTTACATATCGCATTAAAAATATACAAAAAAGATTTATTAGGTTTTTATGTTTTCATCAAAGAATTCCATATTACTCCGATTCTTACTTAGAACTCTGTAAAAACTTTCATATATTACCTCTTTCAACACGCCGTGAGATCTCAGACTGTGTCTATCTATTTAAAATACTAAAAAATGAAATTGACTGCCCGAGCATTTTAATGTTCCGTCAAAGACTCGGCAGAATCCTTTGATAAGTGTGCCATTTGCTACAACTAATTACAGACAAAATTTTTATCTGGTGCATGCAAGCAGAAGCTTTAATAAACTATGTAAACGGCATGACTTGGATCCATTTCATACAAGTGTGGCAGCAGCTAGGAGATAAGCATCTCCTTGAGCTCTAGCTTAAGTTTCTTCAAAGAGGGCAATATCTGATATAATTTTTTATTGTTACATTTATATACCTACCTTTATAATCATAATTTATGTACCTATTATCAAACGCATACATGTTTTTTTCTTTTTAATTTATATATATGTTCGGAAAATTATTTTAATGACAAAAACAATACAAATAACATGTAAAGTAGGTACATGCCTATGTATAATTTTGTTCACGTTATCTTTAATCTATCACCTTTATGTGAAGTCTTGTAATTGGCTGTCTGTTTACCATACACATTACTACTTTGTTACATCTAGCTGTAAGATTGCCATGTAATTAAATAAATAAATAAAACTCTGGTGTTTATTTTTGCAAACAACATGCAAGTGATACCTTTGGCATTGTAAGCGCTCATAGGCTACGGTAGCTGCTTACCATCAGGCGGGCTGAATACCTACTTATTTGCCACCTAAGTAGTATAAAAAAATCGTTCTGCCGTACGTTCGCGTTGTTATTCACTATCCAGACCGATGTGTGTGGGTGCGCGGTGTAGGGAGTGCTTGCCAGGTAAAAATTTGGTCGAGCCAATCCAGTATAATTTACATTATTGACATACAGTCACAACACAAGGTCACAAACGATGGACGCCGCCCGCCGCGTCGGTCGTTACTTAGACGTCCATCGTTAGTGACCTTGACTTGTTGTACATTAAGATGGACCGTGCATATGTTGCTTTACCTTTCATCGTGATTGGTCTGCGGTACCACACATTACGTGGTACCTACCTACATATATTATATAAATTATGCTAATCAGATCTAAATGCGTTCTTATCCATAGGTACTTTAGTCTATCATCGTACAATCGCTCACAAAATATAATAAGAATTTTACCAACTTCTGTTTTATTTAAAGTGGGTAAAAATGATGCCTATCTTAGATGCTTATAGGTAATGCCTAGACCTTGCGCATCAAATGCGTATTGTCATCCCATAAAAATCTTGCATGTGTGTGTCGGACTCGTACCACAAAATACTTAATAGTACAGGCCCGTACCTAGTAACTATTTAGTAATCTGTGCCCGTACGCTAAAATTCCTAAATTGAAAAGATTATAGTGTAAACAATTTTTTTTTTAAATGTAGGTACTTCTATTCGGTACCTTTTTCAAATTCAAATTGTTTTATCGTGGATCATACATAATGAGCAATATGGTTTCAGAAAGGGTCGTTATACAGTAGATGCAGGAGTTAAATTTAAATTAATAAATGAATAATAAATAAATTCGATGGATGCTATTGGTGTTTTCTGCGACCTTTCAAAAGCCTTTGACTGTGTTGAACACAATACGCTCCTGAGAAAACTCAGGCATTACGGTATTAGAGATGCTGCACTCAACCTCGTTGCCACCTACCTAAGTGATAGAGTTCAATTTGTAGATATTAATGGAAGTAGATCTCTAGGATTACCTATAGGTATGGGTGTCCCACAGGGCTCAATTCTAGGCCCTTTTTTCTTTTTAGTTTATATTAATGATTTGCCTTTCTACGTGCAGGATTTCTGTGACATTGTACTATTTGCAGATGATACGTCGCTTATATTTCAGGTAGGCCGTAAAGAATCAAATTGTGATGCTGTAAATGGTTCACTCGCGAAAGTCCTGGACTGGTTTAATGCAAATAATCTACTGTTAAACTCAAAAAAAACCAAGTGTGTTAAATTTACTATGCCCAATACAAGAAATCTTACATTAAGTAATATAATTTTGAACGGTGAAACTTTAAGTTTCGTTGAATCTATAGTGTTTTTGGGTTTGACTTTAGATCGGAAACTTCAGTGGGGGGCCATATATCTTCTCTTGCAGGGAAACTTAGTTCTGCAGCTTTCGCAGTTAGAAAGGTAAGGCAGTTTACAGACGTAGAAACAGCTAGGCTTGTATATTTTAGTTATTTTCACAGCGTTATGTCTTATGGAATTCTACTGTGGGGAAAGGCTGCTGACATTGAAACTATATTTATACTTCAGAAAAGAGCAGTACGCTCTATTTACCATTTAGGCGCACGAGTTACACTTAGAGAAAAGTTCAGAGAAATAGGCATTCTCACTTATTTGCATCTCAGTACATTTTTGCCAACATCATGTTCGTCAAACAAAATATACACCTGTTTTGTAAAAACAGCGACATTCATTCAGTAAACACAAGGAACAAACACAAACTAGTAGGTACGTATCGCCGTCTATATAAAGTCCACAATTCATTTGCGGGACTAGGGGTATGATTTTATTACAAACTACCTATTGAAGTTATGAACCTACCCTTACACAAATTCAAACTAACAGTTAAAAATCATCTTTTAAGCAAGAGTTATTATACTATTAACGACTATTTAAATGATAAAAAGTCATGGGATTAGTTGCTAGTTTTTATGCAGAATTATATAAGAATAATAGTTATAAGTAAAATTTATGTCATATGAAGCGTTTTGTGATCATTATTGACTTTCTATTTAGTTTTTATTTTATTTTTTATGTCCTTGATTGTCATGCTCACTGAAATGTCATTGCTTGTGGTGTCGTATTGGCCGGGTCATTTCCTTCCCTCTAATATGGCGAAGGAAATGATGGCTGGTCCGTGCGTCATGCTCGTGAACGGGTGCTACTTGGGGTGGCTGGTCAATCTTGGCATGATTTATTTTTAAATTATAAAGATTTAGTTTTTAGATTTTACTAAGATTGCAATGTGATCTCGACACGTTTCTATCATATTTTTACAAAAAGAAACGATCCCTCATTACCATACTTAATTCATTTTTTTTAACTCATATTGTTTCTTAAGTAATTAAATTAAATACTTACCTAAATTTCATTCTGTATGGTATATTGGTTTCCGTTCCTTTTCGTTACCACTAATATTGTAACCTATACCAAATTGTAAATGTTATATTCTGGCGAATAAAAAGAGTGACCCGAGTTTCTTGCCAATTCTTCTCGAGGCCCTACCATAGTCAGCATATTGGTCGTAGGAACAAAGTATGCTGGCATTTGTTTTTATGACGTTCATAAGTATCATGTATTTGATCTAAATGAATAAATGAGTTTGACTTTGACTTTGACATCAATCAATACCACCTGACGTGTGGTACCTATACATATTATATGTACTTACATATGTATTTATTAATTATATGTATTTTATCAGCATTTTTATACGTTAACTTTTTTGTTGTTTTTAGTTTATAGCTTAATATCCGTTCGTCACTTGGAGTCTGAGTTGGGGTTACCACTGAAAGTCAGCGCTGTGTTGTTTCCACAACATAGCATTATGCTGAGTGGTAACCTCATTGACACAGTAATTACCTATAAGGTACAATGTATAAATAGTTACCAAAAATGTTTCATCATCATCATCATCTCAGCCTGATAATGTCCACTGCTGAACGTAGGCCTCCCTCATATGTCTCCACAATGGCCGATCTTGAGCTGCCTGCATCCAGTGCTTTCCTGCAGCTCTGATGATGTCATCTGTCCACCTAGTGGAAGGTCGTCCCACACTGCGTTTTCCTGTACGTGGTCGCCACTCAAGAACCTTTCTTCCCCATCGGTTGTCGGATCGTCGAGCGATGTGGCCTGCCCATTGCCACTTTAACTTGCTTACTGTAAGAGCTATGTCGGTAACTTTGGTTCGTCTGCGGATATCCTAAAATGTTTACTGTGTCAATAAATGTAATTTTTTTTCTTTCACATATATATACGATCACAGACTTGAAATAAATGCAATGTCCAGCTATGTCCCGCTATTAAGGCATACAATCTATACCTACTAATAATATTAGAAGAGTTTGTTTGTTTTGAAATGAAAAATCATTTTTTGTTGGATAGTTCATTTATCGATAAAGGCTTTATTACAGCATGCTGCGACCAAAAGGCGCCTATTGGTCGTAAGAATCAATGGAATATATTGCAAGAACGGGAAAGCATATTCTTTTTTGAGAGCTTCCGTTGCGTGCGCTGCATAAACGGTTTCCGACGCAAAAATCATAGTGGTATATAATGGAAATGTTCCTCTTTAAAGTTCAAAAATAAAGTCCGCGACAGCATATAGGTATGTCTTTTAAGTTTGATCCACTCCTTTTTTATGGATATCAAATTTGTTAGAAAATAATGAATTATTTGAGGAGTCCTATTAAAATAATAATATTAATCCTTATCCAATATGTTATTAATGTTTGTGAACAAAATTGTCCTTGACATCACTTGATTTTAATTAACATCTTAGGACATATCATAATTTTGTGTTTGAGTGCCACACGTCTTTTTTTAGTACAGTTCCGTTTTTTGTAGGATTTTTCCACAAAACGCAGGTGAAACCACGGTGCACAGCTATGTTATAACAGTTTTTGAAATAACTCTACCTGTCTGTATATCTGTAAAGCTTTTACGGCTAAACTACTGAATCGATTTTAACGAAATTTAATAGGTATAGAGTAAGTTTAAACTTCAAGGAAGGACATAGTGATATTATTTATAGAACCTCGATAACTGATATTTACGCAGACGAAGTCGCGGGCAACAGCTAGTGGCAAAGACAAAGCACTTTATAGAGACAACATCAACTGAACCTTTGAAAAAAAACTTGTTATTAAAGTGTTCAAGATTGACAGATAACTAGTGAATATGTACGTGATACTATATAATAAGGAAATATTTAAAAAATATTCTGTCCTAGCTGACCCTGCGAACTTCGTACCGCCATATTATTTTTAACCGACTTCAAAAAGAGAAGGTTATCAATTCATGTTGTGTTTTTTTTAAATGTTTGTTACCGCATAACTCCGTCATTTATGGACCGATTTGAAAAAATCTTTTTTTGTCTGAGAGGACATACTTCCAGTTTAGTCCCAGTTATCATCAAAAGAAAGTTCTGATGATGGGATCCATGAGGAATTGAGGGAACTCCTCAAAAGTTATAGGCACACATATAGCAATTTCAATATTTTTAACAGCTAATCAATCATTTGCATTCAGAAAGTGTAATTTGGTGAAGTAAAACTGATGAAGAAGACCACAGATGGCCATCTGAACTTCTCAATAATAAGTATTTTACTGATGGCGATTAAATAATGACGTGATACGTGAATGAATTGAGCGCGGATTGCACAGATTAAATATTGCTTTTAATACCTACTTGACCTGTGTCATGGGGTCTCATCAGGAACAAATCAAAATTAGTACGAATAAATACCAATAGATGGAGTTACATATATCGATTTGTTATTTACGTTTATGTAAAATTCAAATCTGGAAGAAATATAGCTTGAAACATATACGTACATATTTTAAGAAATCCTACTAGCATAGGAAAATGAAATAAAGGGCTCATAAAACAAAATTACAATTATATATTTACAAATTTCAATAATGTCGCCGTAGTCCTGGCGGCAGTATTTTGTACTACTAAGAAGTTGAAACTTGCGAGTGACTTGTGAGTAATGCCGCTGGCGCTGTATGCATTTTCAGATTTTTATAAATTAAAATACCTACCTCGTTTTGAAGTTTAATGTTGGGTCATACTACTTACTCGAAGGTATAAAAATATATAAAGCTATGTGAAACAGTGACTTATGTTAAAAATAAATAATACGGGCATATGTTTTTTTCTCTCAACAAAAAACTTTAAAAATGTTTTATGTTATCAAAGTTATCAACAAAAATATTGCATCCAAGATATATAAAATATTTATAATAAAATATTTTAAAAACTAAACAAAAACTAAATACAAAAAATGTATCCGAGGTTGGGATTCGAACCCGGTTCGGCCGGTTCTACGGCCGGTACGGTGCAGCGGTGCTACGGTATCGTACTGTGGGAAAATTACCTATTTGTGAATTCAGACTGATACTAAATAATTACTGTTTTACTATATTTTTACAAATAATTCAAAAAAATATTATCTGATATAAAAACCATCTACAAAAAACAAATTTCAAAAAGTGGACATGAATCTGGGATTCGAACCCAGTACCATCGGACTGTTGGACTAATACCACAGATTACTAAATAGTTACTACGTAACAGATACATCACTTCCATACAAAAGCTAAAATACCTACGCCATAATAGCCTACAAAATCTTAATAATAATACCTGCTGTTCGCAGCGAAAAGAAATGTACCATAAGTACGCGAACAGAGTCGAGATTGTGTTGCCCGCCGTGCGACTCACGTGCATGCTCGTCATCGCACAAATGCGGTAGGGTTGTCTTTCTAACTTTCTCGTAAATTTTTAAGAAAGAGTACCTACACACAAGAAGCATTTTAAAATTACTAGGTACTACTAACTGAAGCCAGCTGAAATGCGTACCTACTTTCAAATACCGTAACGTACCTTTCTTCATCTTTCGGCAATGAAAAATAGAAATTTTTTTATTTTTCTTTTGACTATGACATCCAACGACTTCACAATAATTACCCATCGTGTCGTTAGTCAAAACTTAATAATATTAACTTAATATACGTAGTGTACGTAAATATCGTATGCGTTTTGAGCGGGAAACGTGCTGTGTGCGCTCTGTGTCGCGTGCGGCAGCCCACTGGCGATCGGCTCGGTTACGAGCTACATAGCGGTAGGCACATAACGCGTGGCCTTGAGCGAGTGACGGAGGCCTGCTAATACCAAAGAATGCTATAATTTACTCCATCCTATACATCCATCCATATAGTTACTACGTAACTAGTGGTTAGTGAATCTAATCCATGAGGGTTCGATTCCCATTCAGGACCAATCTTAGTGTGATATGCTCTGTCTGTCGTCTGATTACCATACAGGCTGTGCCAAGTTTGGATTTAGATGGTGTGTGAGTTGTCACAAAATATTATAATTAACCTAATTTGACTAAGACAGAAACAATTCAAACAGACCCTTATCACTTCAAACAGATTATTTGTTTATTTGTACTGATAAATTAATTGCTTATTATAGTTTCACGAATATGTATTCTTTTTAATAAATCAATTTATATTATAGGTATACCTAATATAAGCCATCAACAAAAAAATAAACTTAGGTTAATAGGTATATTAACATTTTAATATACCTAAACGGGAAAAAATTGTTAAGCCCGGGCGAAACCGGGGCGGAGCGCTAGTTAAATACGGAAGCAAACAATCGAAATAAGTATATTTCGTAAAGCGCGTGACCTTGAGCGAGCAAACGTGGCCCGAGCCCGAGACAATGAGTGATACCTACCCTTTATGGTCGGTAGATCTATGTGAGTGATGAAGTAGGTGCCTACTATCTTGTGAAAAATATAATTTTAAATAAAGTGTCGCCATCTGTTGATTTTATGTGTATGCACGTAATCTGTTGGATACAGACATCTACAGATAGATAGATAATTAAAATTTAGCCCGAAGGTTAGCCCGAGTTAGCGGGGAACCATTTCTGTGTATGGGATGGGGTATCTGTACTAGTATTATATTATCTGTGCCTGTGTTCAGCCCGACGCACAGTCGATTTTATTCGATTGTAACAAACAAAAAAAATCTTTATTTAAACATATTTATTCTCTTATTTTTTTCCTAATATTCTCAAACACGTATTTAAAGGTATATTAGGTATATTCTGTATCATAAATGTGTGGTGTACAATAAAGAGTTTTCTATCAAATCAATTACCTATATAACTGACCGTGACTTCCTGAAGGCCTGATCAGAATATCAGCGCTGCAGTTTTAAATGCCACAGCACAGAGCTGAGATTACGACCCTTGCTGACATCACACAGGATAGTTTTTTGTTTTGTTATTGTGTGTCTATTTATATCTGTTATCCTGTGTATGTTCGAATAAATGATTTTCTTTCTGTCTTTCAAATGTAATGCAGCAAATGAAAACTGGTACATTTGAACTGAACAAAGTTTAAAGGTATTTAAAAATTTTACAACTTGCCGTACTGAAGTCGGTTTTTTTTTGGATAATTATGTGCAAAAATTCGAAATAAAAATAGTGCAGCAAGAAAATCGATGATAGTGGGTACTCTTTAAGAGAGGTAGGGCACCATACTAGCGAGCAAGCCCGACTGGGGAAGGACCTCCACCTTACAGAAGACCACAGCCAAATAACTACAGACAGACAGCGGTGTAGTTGTGTTCCTGTGTGTGAGTACAGGTCTCCAGCGCACATTTAGGGATGCGTTTTGAAAGAAACGTAGGTATCTATTTCTAACCCACGGATACGCCCATCTTAAATTCCTGGTGTACAAAAATGGGTTGGCAACACGCAAGTGATACCTCTGGTATCGCAAGCGTCTATAGGCTACGGTAACTACTTAACATCAGGTGCGCGGTATGCTTGTTTGCCACCGTCGGTTGTTTCATGGGGCCCATCTAGTGTATAGGCGAGTCAACGTCTACCTATTTTTCGTTGAACAGTATATCCCAACTTTTAAATGATGGCAGGCGACGTTGTATCCCATAATTATTTGTCTAGTCCACCGAACACCCAATCCCATAGCCCAAAATTATTTGATTTCACATATTCCAATAGTTTTACACTTGTCATAGGCAGATCATGGCTGTACTGCAATAGTGCAGCTGTGGCATGACAATGGTAAGCGTCTATTTAAATTAAAATTCTCTAAGGGCCTCTGCGTGTTGGATCTATGTCCCCACGTAAGCCTTCTAATGGCCCGGGTATTCTCCTTGAGTGATAGGAAAATACCCGTGATAAAGAGAGACATAATAATAATAATTTATTTATTGTTTTTATTAAAGTACATTTAAAATGAGTCCTCTTTTAGGCAAAGCAATGCCTGTGTTAGGGGATTCCGCTCTTCCATATCATAAATTTGCTTAGCTTAAGATAACAAAAAATCTCTTACAATTAAACGTGAGTGTGTGGATGTGTGTGTGTGTGTGTGTGTGTGTGTGTATGTGTGTGTTTTGGAAATTAACCTTAATTATTTATTTATAGTTAATGTATTACAGCCAACAGAGCCTAGGTTTCATCGTATGAAAGTGATTTTATCCAGCTGACTAACGTTTTTTTAATTTCGTATAGTTTTTTTTTTTTTTTTATATACTACTTGGGTGGCAAACAAGCATACGGCCCGCCTGATGTTAAGCAGTATCCGTAGCCTATAGACGCTTGCATTACCAGAGGTATCACTTGCGTGTTGCCAACCCATTTTTTTACACTAGGGCTTTAAGATGGAAGTAAACCTGGGATAGGAATACGTTTCTTTCAAAACGCATTCCTAAATGAGCGCTGGAGACCTGTACTCACACACAGGAACACAACTACACCGCTGTGTGTAGTCATTTGGCTGTGGTCTTCTGTAAGGTGGAGGTCCTTCCCCAGTCGGGCTTGCTCGCTAGTATGGTGCCCTACCTCTCTTAAGTTTTTTTTTTTAAGATATATACATATATACAATTCTATTGATCTTATTTTATAACAAGGCCGAACGTTTATGGAGTTGCTTACACGCAAACATGGTCATGGTTTGGGGGATTTTCACAATAATGTCTTTCCGCCTTTTGGACATTATGGCTGGGTCACGTATTAGGGATCTATGTTTTTTCATAAAACTGTCTGAATTATGTACAGCTTTCTAACCGAGAGTAAATCACTTATTTGGTAAAGTTCATCGGTAGGGTATGTGATCTTTTTGAAGTACATAGTTTTAATTAGTGCACGTTGTGCTCGCTCGACGTTTATAAAATGAGATTTAGCTGAACCGCCCCAATCAGGGATGCAGTACATCAAGACAGACTGTACCAGAGCTGTATATATCTCGTTTAGCACGTTTCTAGGAAATTTAGGATTAATAATTGAGTTTCTTGGAACAACGTGCCTCAAAGTCCTAAAGATTCAGCCCAATCTTCAGCGACCTGTTCAAGATGGGGATACCATGTTAAGTTCTTGTCAATTAACACGCCAAGGTACTTTGTATGTGTAACTTCATTGATAGTAGCACAGTTACAGTTTAGGTTTGCAGTACCACAAGCGTGTACTGTTATGGTAAGATGTTGTGTTGGTCGTGTTTTATCTGTTTTTTTTTTTTTTTATACTACTTGGGTGGCAAACAAGCATACGGCCCACCTGATGTTAAGCAGTATCCGTAGCCTATAGTCGCTTGCATTACCAGAGGTATCACTTGCGTGTTGCCAACCCATTTTTTTACACCAGGGCTTTAAGATGGAAGTAACCCTGGGATAGGAATACGTATCTTTCAAAACGCATTCCTAAATGAGCGCTGGAGACCTGTACTCACATACAGGAACACAACTACACCGCTGTGTGTAGTCATTTGGCTGTGGTCTTCTGTAAGATGGAGGTCCTTCCCCAGTCGGGCTTGCTCGCTAGTATGGTGCCCTACCTCTCTTAAATGTGATGCTGAAGCAGATGTAATTATAGTTTTATATACTATAATTATCTTACTATACCTAATTAGTTTTACGACAGATGTACAGAGGCACAGATAATATAATACTAGTACAGATACCCCATCCCATACACAGAAATGGTTCCCCGCTAACTCGGGCTAACCTTCGGGCTAAATTTTAATTATCTATCTATCTGTAGATGTCTGTATCCAACAGATTACGTGCATACACATAAAATCAACAGATGGCGACACTTTATTTAAAATTATATTTTTCACAAGATAGTAGGCACCTACTTCATCACTCACATAGATCTACCGACCATAAAGGGTAGGTATCACTCATTGTCTCGGGCTCGGGCCACGTTTGCTCGCTCAAGGTCACGCGCTTTACGAAATATACTTATTTCGATTGTTTGCTTCCGTATTTAACTAGCGCTCCGCCCCGGTTTCGCCCGGGCTAAACAATTTTTTCCCGTTTAGGTATATTAAAATGTTAATATACCTATTAACCTAAGTTTATTTTTTTGTTGATGGCTTATATTAGGTATACCTATAATATAAATTGATTTATTAAAAAGAATACATATTCGTGAAACTATAATAAGCAATTAATTTATCAGTACAAATAAACAAATAATCTGTTTGAAGTGATAAGGGTCTGTTTGAATTGTTTCTGTCTTAGTCAAATTAGGTTAATTATAATATTTTGTGACAACTCACACACCATCTAAATCCAAACTTGGCACAGCCTGTATGGTAATCAGACGACAGACAGAGCATATCACACTAAGATTGGTCCTGAATGGGAATCGAACCCTCATGGATTAGATTCACTAACCACTAGTTACGTAGTAACTATATGGATGGATGTATAGGATGGAGTAAATTATAGCATTCTTTGGTATTAGCAGGCCTCCGTCACTCGCTCAAGGCCACGCGTTATGTGCCTACCGCTATGTAGCTCGTAACCGAGCCGATCGCCAGTGGGCTGCCGCACGCGACACAGAGCGCACACAGCACGTTTCCCGCTCAAAACGCATACGATATTTACGTACACTACGTATATTAAGTTAATATTATTAAGTTTTGACTAACGACACGATGGGTAATTATTGTGAAGTCGTTGGATGTCATAGTCAAAAGAAAAATAAAAAAATTTCTATTTTTCATTGCCGAAAGATGAAGAAAGGTACGTTACGGTATTTGAAAGTAGGTACGCATTTCAGCTGGCTTCAGTTAGTAGTACCTAGTAATTTTAAAATGCTTCTTGTGTGTAGGTACTCTTTCTTAAAAATTTACGAGAAAGTTAGAAAGACAACCCTACCGCATTTGTGCGATGACGAGCATGCACGTGAGTCGCACGGCGGGCAACACAATCTCGACTCTGTTCGCGTACTTATGGTACATTTCTTTTCGCTGCGAACAGCAGGTATTATTATTAAGATTTTGTAGGCTATTATGGCGTAGGTATTTTAGCTTTTGTATGGAAGTGATGTATCTGTTACGTAGTAACTATTTAGTAATCTGTGGTATTAGTCCAACAGTCCGATGGTACTGGGTTCGAATCCCAGATTCATGTCCACTTTTTGAAATTTGTTTTTTGTAGATGGTTTTTATATCAGATAATATTTTTTTGAATTATTTGTAAAAATATAGTAAAACAGTAATTATTTAGTATCAGTCTGAATTCACAAATAGGTAATTTTCCCACAGTACGATACCGTAGCACCGCTGCACCGTACCGGCCGTAGAACCGGCCGAACCGGGTTCGAATCCCAACCTCGGATACATTTTTTGTATTTAGTTTTTGTTTAGTTTTTAAAATATTTTATTATAAATATTTTATATATCTTGGATGCAATATTTTTGTTGATAACTTTGATAACATAAAACATTTTTAAAGTTTTTTGTTGAGAGAAAAAAACATATGCCCGTATTATTTATTTTTAACATAAGTCACTGTTTCACATAGCTTTATATATTTTTATACCTTCGAGTAAGTAGTATGACCCAACATTAAACTTCAAAACGAGGTAGGTATTTTAATTTATAAAAATCTGAAAATGCATACAGCGCCAGCGGCATTACTCACAAGTCACTCGCAAGTTTCAACTTCTTAGTAGTACAAAATACTGCCGCCAGGACTACGGCGACATTATTGAAATTTGTAAATATATAATTGTAATTTTGTTTTATGAGCCCTTTATTTCATTTTCCTATGCTAGTAGGATTTCTTAAAATATGTACGTATATGTTTCAAGCTATATTTCTTCCAGATTTGAATTTTACATAAACGTAAATAACAAATCGATATATGTAACTCCATCTATTGGTATTTATTCGTACTAATTTTGATTTGTTCCTGATGAGACCCCATGACAGAGGTATGAAGGATCAGAAGGTCGTGCTACATTGTGGTGTGACAACGAGTCGGTAAGGATTTATCTTAATAACTTAGACAATTGAGGTAATTTGTGTAGAGATCGTTCTCGAGGACCTTTGTCGACACAATAACATTTAGATAAAGTACCTAGATACCTATTCCAAGAATATTATAAGAATAAAACGATTTTACGTAGGTATTATATCAAATATCTGTTATATTTGATATAATACCTACGTAAAATTTGTGATCTGTTATTGTACCTTATTGTTAGCGCTCGAAATGAAGAAACTTGTGAGCTATTTTATACTTAACAATAAAAAATCCTTTTTTATACCAATGTTTTACTTATTAGAAAAGTACTTTGTTATTGTTGATTATTTTTTATCGTGGATGGGACTTTCCACGATAAAAAATAATTAAGTTTTAATAAATATTTTTTCATTAACACAGTTGTTTTATTTTTACGGTATAACATTTGTGTACGCAACTGTACAAAATGCTTAATACTATACTATGTTTAAGAACGTTGACTCTATATATTGCACGTCCGCTTTTTTTTAGCCTTCCAAATTCGGTCGAGTTATGTACGAATTACGGTGGTTATCGATTGTTATCAGTATTTCGTTAATTATTGAGTGTAATAGTGTAATACACATTTGCATGTGAATAGTTGAATTATTACACAAGTAATTGGTATATGTTTTATTATACATTTCATTTAGAATCTCATGCAATTTGACTGCTTAAAAACAGTGGTCTAGAAATGGTTAATTATCCTTTAACTTATTAATTACTAAAAGTTCATCAGTGATACTTGGTAAGAAATTGCAAATTCTTACAAGGTTTGTATAAATACTATAAACTAGACCCAGAAGTACATACTTGAAGTACTAGGACCTAATAAGCTTATTTTATGTTTAGATTTTTATCTACTGAACGGTATGTTTTTTTCAAAATCTGTTTCCACTAACATTTTACACAAATGCATAACAACGTATGTAAAAATTTACAGCTCTGTATACAAACGTTTAATATGAAATCTAGCAAATTGCCAAACGTTGCCCCAGCGGAAACTTGAATATCTTCGGTGTTTATGGACACACAAATCTCCCTTAGGCATACACAATTACCTCTCGTCACAAACAAGAAATTGAACCTAATTTTTTTCTACTACGCCAATTTTTAAAAAAATATTCCGCTAGGACAACGTTGTCCTGGCGGAATCCGTTTTTGCTCAATATCTTCCCAATGGCTGGATACACAATTGATTACTTACCATACACAATTACACGACGTCATACACTGAAAATCTGTATATTATAATAATAACTATTTATGAGATTTTGACTGCACTGTTGGTTCGTGGTTATCTCGCCATTTGCCACTGCGCGACGTGTTGTGGGTTCGATCCCCACACGGGACTAAAAATTGTGTGATCCATAAATGGTAGTCCCGAGTCTGGGTGTAATGTAAAGTCCTCTGCTTTGCTAATTTCAATACCTCGTGTCTTATATACCCACCAATTTTGTCAGCAACCAAGTATTTATACAATAGCGGGTGTTGTTCCCAGACATCCACGACCTTTCATACATTAGTTCCCCCGACCTCCACGACAATGGAGATCGGGGAAACTAATGTATGAAAGTTTATCTTTCGAAAACAATTGTGGATGTCTGGGTACAACCCAATAGCGGCACATTCTAGGTTCGCTCGCGTAGCATTTAATTAGTTTTTGTAGGGGCTTTTGGGATTTTTTTCTTTTTAAATCAGTCCAGTATTTTTTGAGTTTATTATTCAAGCATACAAATATTCAAAAATACTAATAATTTCTCTTCAAAATATTAGTAGGTAAAGAAGTATAGATGTTATTAAATTATCTATCTATATGCTTACGACGAAGAGCGACGTATCATAAAATTACAAGTTGCAACGTTAAAATAACAGGGAATTACTCATTGTCAACGACTGCACGTGAAACGTTTATTTTGCTAAACATGTTTAGAACTAGTCATTTTCATATACTTACTACCATTATCTACTCAAAGCATTTACTGGGCATCGTCCTTTTTATTTGGTTGGTTGGCAAACAAGCATACGGTAACTGCTTAACATTAGGATGCATACGCATCCTAATGTTAAGCAGTTACCGTAGCCAAAAGTTAAGTATTTTGGACACCAAGGCTATAAGAAGGATTATAAATCCAGCCATGAAGCCATGTGTAGGCCAATAGAATAACGCCACAACAAGCAACAAAGTTCAACATAAAAAACACAGATGTCACTATCCCTAGAAACACGCAACCGCAGAACAATGTTCAAGATGATGAATCGCAATATCGAAGTTATACACAGACATTCAGTATATAGAACGCCCAATGATCGGGCCGCGGCCCGCCAGGCACGTTCACCTAGCCTGGTCGGAGGATCCTCCCTTTTCGTTGTAGGTGTGCAACAGCCTCCACATTGGTGACCCCGACGTGATCATTATTATCATCAACCCGACGTGATCATCATCATCAACCGACGTGCTCATCATTATCACCCGACGTGATTGAAAAGCAGCCTTCACGGAGCAAGATAAGCAGCAGTAATTTCTCTCCACCCGGGAAACGTTTCTTTCAAAACACATGCCTTCACTCACAAGCAGTAACATAACTACACCGCTGTGTGTAGTTATTTAGATGTGGTTTTCTGTGAGGCTTGCTCGGTTGTATGGTGCCTCTTCATCAATACAGAGTAAAAAACAAAACCGCTTTCGCTGTCTGTCCGTCCCTATTTATGCTTAGATCTTTAAAACTACATAACGAATTATGATGCGGTTTTTTTTAATTGATAGAGTGATTCAAGAGGAAGGTTTATATGTATAATTCATTACTGGTATAATAAAGAAATCCAGTATAAACCGAAGCGAAGCGAGGGCGGGTCGCTAGTTATCAATAAAAACATAAAAAAATATTTTTTTTTAAATACAATTATGGTAACCTACCATAATTGTAAAACATCCTGGTGTCCTATTATACGGACCAGATGAATGAGCGATAAAGTCACTTTCTTTTGAAGAGGGCAGGGGGGACTTTATAGTTTGAAGAACAAGTATTTATGAAACACTTTCTGGCGCTCTCCCTGGTAAGTGATTGCGTGAAGTGATGAAAAATAGAACCTTAAGAAATGGTATAGGTAGCCATAGGAGACAAAGACAGACGAAACGCATAATGTTTCTGTATCTATATCGGATTTCAACTGATGGCCTAACCATATTTTTTGTACAACAAAGTATGTTTTCTGTCTAGTCAGTAGAAGCTAAAGGTAGTTTGCATAGGTAAGTAAAGTAGGTAGGTACGTCAAATAAATATTTAAAAAACAATAATTTTGTAACTAAACCGCTCCCGACTACTGTGTAAGTACCAAGGTTGACCTAAAAAAAAGTAAGCTACCTCTTTTGCTAATACTTTGTACATTTAGCTGTTGTTGATAAATCTAATGCTAAAAATGCTACACTTTACAAATAAAATTGCTAAGAGCTAATTAATACTGTCATGTCTGTCAATCAGTCATGTCAATAATGTCAAATGAAAAATTGGAAAACAAATATTCAATATTGCACTGCGAGCGACCTTAGCTTAGTGTCTTTACATTTTTACGAGTACGAGAACGTTCTACAATACGTTTTATTTCATAGAAAATATTTGTGAATCAAAGTAAAAATGAAGAGAAATACACAACTATTCGATTTGTATTGGGAAGATATTATAGTGGCCAAAGTAATACCATTTTTGACCATCAAAGAATGTTTGAATTTTCGTTGTGTTTCTAAAACTTGCTTGCAAATCATAAACATGTATTTTGCCAAATTGAAATCGTTAAAATTGATGAACAACGGATTCTCTCCTCACACATTTAGTGTAAGTGATCCTTACAAAGTGTAAAGTACCTATAATCCTGTATTCCTATCTAAAAATATTTGTAAAAAAAATACTTTTTGCAGGTGTTTACAGTATCTTGCAATCGTCTGACAGTATTAAACTTGGCTCGCTGTAGCAATATAACGGATACAGATTTGATACCAATGTTGATAAAGAATCAGAACTTGGTTAGTCTCAATTTAAGTCAATGCAAAAGTTTATCAGCAAAATGTTTACAACCAGTAATTTTGTATTGCAACAATTTGCGCACTTTGAAGCTGGCGCGGTGCGCCTGGCTGACGACCGGTGCCATGGAGGCACTGGCACTGCACCAGTGTGCGCTAGAGGATGTAGATCTTTCACACTGTGTCTCTGTATCAGAAAGTTGTATATTAATTTTCATTAAAAAGTTTAAACTCTTGAAAATTTTGAACTTGGAAGGCAATAAACAGATAACAGATAAATGTCTGTTTGCTCTGTCAAAATATAGCACATCATTGAAGATGTTGAACCTGAGCGGATGTTCAGAGATATCTGATAAAGGTGTCAGGTAAGATCAACAAACATAACAGTACAATATATTTATAATATTTAAAATGCGAAAATTAGGATGGATATTTATTAGTTAATCATGCCAAAATGGCTCAACGTGTCTGGAGAAAAATTTGGCACAGAGATAGATATAGCCTGGTCTTTTTATCCCGGAAGAATCACTGTTTCTATGGGATTGTATATGTAAGCGAAAACTATCCTTACTAATATTATAAATATTATAAAGTTTGTGAGAATGGATGGATGGATGGATGTTAGTTACTCTTTCACATAAAAACTACTGAACGGATCTGGATGAAATTTAGCACAGAGATAGATTATGGTGTGGAATAACACATAGGCCTGATGTTAAGCAGTTACTATGGACACTATTTATAAAATATTAAATTTCACATTTCAGATCGCTAGCACAACATAGTTCACAG
This sequence comes from Trisateles emortualis, assembly GCA_947095525.1. Classification (NCBI taxonomy): domain Eukaryota; kingdom Metazoa; phylum Arthropoda; class Insecta; order Lepidoptera; family Erebidae; genus Trisateles; species Trisateles emortualis. The sequence goes on from OX352745.1 coordinate 17,154,688, forward strand.
TTAGGAGGCCTCTTAATACGTGGCTGTACTAAAGTGACGGAGAATAGCCTGAAGTTAATGAGGCCACGGGTCCATCTAGACCGGAGGCCTGCAGACCCAATCCCAGTCCCCATCTACATGCAGGTTTAACCCAAAGGCTGTTGCGGTAGTTGGAATTAGTAATGTATAGGTAAAAAGTTCCTAATATAACCTTTGCTGATCAATTTGCTTACAAACTGCTTAGTTTATTAACTATATTTAACATAAGCCTCTTAGTTCAAAGTGGCCAGTAACACCAGTAGAATTGGAAAACTAAACTCAATATTGCCACAGTTTAAAATTAATATTTCCAAGTTTACAAGTGTCCCTTTTATAGAATAATGATTTATTACAGACAATGTTTATAATTTTTTTTCTCAAATTGACGTAAATACTTGCCTACTAAAATTAACCCCTTATGTCACAGATACCAGTGATAATCTATACCAAATATAAGCTGAAAACTTATTTTTTGTCAATGGTCTGCAACTATAATTAATTAAAAAATTATAAAGTCCAATATTTTTGTATATTTAATATAATCAAAAATATTGTTTTTTTATTAATATTATGCAAGTATTTACATTAATTTGGGCAGGAATATATAATGGAATCATTTCTTTTATATCTGTTAATAAAACATTAGTAATTAATAAGACAAAATGATAATGGGTGAGACAATAAAATATGTTTTTTGATGATTGTCAAAATAATAATTATATTAATAATTATATTGTTATAATAATAATTATGATCTAATAATGTTAGTGAAAGTATGAAACATCAACATAGCATCAAGCCTTCCTTAAGGGGGTAGACAAGGTTCGAGGACACCGATATTCCGCCAGTTATTATAGGTCCCATCCCATATTTTAAGGAAGAATCTCTCTCTATATAGTGGCAACACTGCCGCTATCTGTCAATATAATTACCTTTAGGATCTATTAGCATATAATTACAGGCTGGCAACGTAGCGGGCAAGGCGCTCGCGACCATTGGTGTTCGAAATTCGACCGACGCCAGTTCGCGAAGGCCCTGGTCCAGGTCCAGTAAGTAGTTTTTACATAATGCAACAGTGTACTTACTGTCACTATATACAGGGTGATTGCTTCCTACACTATGGCCATCCAATGCAAATGCAGGTTTTTAGTCATTATTTAGAATTATTTATAAAGTTGTAGTAGTATTTAATAAATAATATTATTTATTGCTAAATTGAAAATGTATGTAATAAAGTAGATTTCAAACTAAGTAGTAGATAGCAATTCAGTTTGTTGTAGAATATAAAGCCATGTAATGCGATGCTGACGTACCGTTACATGTAGGCTGTAGGCGTCGCGTTGCAGTACATGGCTTTATGTACTAAAAAGTCAGCAAAATATTTTGTGATAAATGTCGACTGGAATTGTTGCCAACTGTACAGTGTATGTATATTAATTTGAAGCTACTATACAGTTAATTATTTTAAGATTACGTTGTGCCTATGTTATGCCTGTATGAGTGCTTCCATAGGTTTGTTTATTGGTAGCATTATTGGTGTGTACACATTTGGGAATTTACTTGTAATGTAACAATCTAACGACAACAAGGAAATATCGAGCGTCATGCTCAATGTGTGTGCAAAACACATTTTACTACACGGGTTAAGGTGGTGAAATCGCCACCAACACAGCGCCGAAAGTTCGATTCCTACATTGGAAAAAACTTTTTTGTGGTCCATACATGTTGAGTCTGTATGTACTTTGTGTCTGTGAATTTTATATTTGCAAAGTGCCCTACGGCACAGGGCTTTTTTCTTGTCCGGGAGCTATATTTTAAAGAAGAAAGTAAACATAAGAAATATCTGATGTTCTGTTACAAGTGAATGCTTAAATGTATGTTCACTTTAATCTATAACGCAGGATTACAACCTCGTACTAATTGTTACTTACCTCTATGAGCAAGAATGGAATGGGCCAATGGTTGTAGATGTGATAAAAAAAAGGTATTAATTATGTACGTTTTGGATCTTAGTTTTTAGCTTAATTTCTTGATGTGATTTAAGAGTACCTAGTTTTGTTGATTAATTAAACATATTATTTCTGTATTTAATTATTTTTGCAGAATTGTTTACTTAGTCTTTGTTGTGGAAAAAAAATGTGTAATATATTTATTTTATACATTAAGTTGTAAATGTGTGAGAAAATTTTTATATGCAAACTTTTATTAATATTAGTGTATAAGTTTTCCTCATTACATGGGGTATAGCATATTATTGTGTAAAATAAATTGGCCAATCGGACCTATTTAGTTTGCTGATAAAATGTCGCTTACGACTTCTAAGAATATATTATTATAGCTTATTTTAGAAAATTGTTTTACTATAGTTTTCACATAGCATGGGAACATTTTACGATGAAGATGAACGAAAATTATTGAATCAGTCTCTTAACAATTGGCTAATTGAATGATCAAGAGCCTAGAGTATTCAATCGATAGGTTTTAGTTTAATCGTCTATCATTTTCACTGATATTTATCTTCAAATGTCAAACGACACAGTACCCATGCTATGTGAAATATACTTATACATTATGTATTTAGATTAGTATTATGGAGTCTCTCTAGTTATGTTTGAACAAAACAAAAATATCTGTCTGGCCTTGAGCTACTGCTGACTGCATAGGTGTATTTGAATGAATGAATGATTTATTTATTTGAATGAATAAATGTATTAGAAAAAACCTTGGTCTAAATTAAAATCAGATAAACAATCATACTGCCCATTTTAGATACCTAGAGAAGTAGTTATACATTTAAAGAATTTGTAAAAAAATATATAAAATAGAAAACATAAAAAATATGTAAGTAGTAATACCTAAATGTAAGTATGTCCTTTTATATATTAATAATTTCAATTAGATTAGATACATAATTTCAATGAGAATATTTTATTTATAGGTAATACCTAGGACAGCCTAGGTAAATATGTAGGCAGATTAAGAAAAGAAAGAATATGACATTTAGAAAAAGGATAAGATAATATTCGCAATATTATGACTTGCATTGTGGCTACATTACACTGCCACATAGGTACTTATATATTACATAACATTTATGTTATGGTTATGTAATATTACATAAAACATTTTATATATAGGTAGATGTGTCATGCTATAATTTACTATTGTCTGAAAAACGTTTGATGTTTATTTAGAATTGTTGTTTTTGTGTAAGGTAACATAAATAATACATATTATATGCGCCAAAATGGTGCTATTGGAAATTGACCTTTAAAATGTTAATTTTAAAAATTGCTTCTTAAAACTACCGTTTTGGCATCAAAACGGTAAGTCGTTTTTGTTTATCCACTAACGTATATGGCACAAAAAATAAAAGTATTCTTTGGCGATACGAATGCGCGATTTGTTCTTAACGAGTTTTAGATTTGTTCAAATCACCCAAATAGGCCTCTGCCGTGATATAACGACTGGTAACAGTCGGGACCGACATTTAACGTGAATGGATACGTTGAGATGGAATACCACTATGCGGTCACCCATCCTTAAGGTAACCGCGCCCTTTGTAGCTTAACCTGTTGATATTTTGCCGATGTACCTGGTTATGATCGCCTAAAGGTTATTTTGCGTTCCTTGAGCATCCCCTGGAGATAACCTATTTGCAGTATTTTCTAGGGATATACCGATATGGTAAAATGACCATGTAAATTGCACGTGTCATGTATTTTCTTTTTTATTGACTAAACTTGATCGTGTATTACTGTACTAGTCTATTAATCTACTTGTTTATTGTATTAGTTCCATTTAGGTAGCCATACTTGACCAAATTATTGTCCAACCTTTTTTAGCAGCTTTAATTATGTTTGGCAAACATGCGAAGTAACTTTTGTAAAACGCTAATAAAATGTTAAAAACACATTTATTTGTTTATTTATGCTTGTCTAATCAAAGTCCAACTTAAATGCGGGTCTATAATTATAATAATACAAGACCCACTGGTAAAATATACACAACAAAACCAATTTTAGGACGATATTCATCGTACCGAATGAACACTGGATCAAATTGATGTTGTTACGACTTACGGTAATTGTAGTCTTGGTCGACAAGACAAAGCCTCTTTATAAAAGTGGTGAATAATGCCATTCGTCTAATGAATCCTACTAGTCGGTCGACTGGGGCCGTCTGACGGAGTAACGATGCGGTGCTCTCCTAGGGAGGCAGAGGTCCTACTGTCCGGGACGCGACGTCTCTCAGATGCGTTACCGAAGTATATTGCATTTGCTTAGTTGATTTTGTATGTGTACAGCAACTATATAATACCGTTTTTATGTCAACTGACAACACTTTCAAGTCGTCTGTCGGCATAGGTCTCTATCTGCTGACTGCTGAGCATAAATAATTAAGGTACAATAAATAAAACAGCCCATTTTCACAAAATTATATTTTGTGTGATAACACCTGCTACATGTTTCTTACTGTTATTGTATTTACAATATTTTATATACTACACATTAGTAACAAATAACATTCATAACCTTAGAAGAGCAGATCTTACAAAATAATGTACGGTGAGCGGCGGCTCACTGCTGTAATACCTACGACGACGTGCAAGAGGACGAAACTAAATGTGACTTAACTAAAATACTTAAATCGTAAAATTATAGTTAAACGTAAGTGTTAATAACATTTGGCAATAAATTACTGGGATAACACGAAAATAATCCTTAAGCGAAGCATTAAAACAAAGTTATCATCGCAACTATAAAACGTTAAAACCTACCAGTGTAAAAGAATATAAAATATTAAAAAATAATCCGTCCTTTAGGCCTGTTTACGTTACGTGGCGGGAGGGGCGGCGCTCAGTTCCTCCCCGCTCTGTTAGCGCACTATCACATTGATCAAATAAAAACCCTATCATACAATATACTAACGTTTACTTTACCGGCTCTATATGTATACAGCCTTGTTACAGTTGAAGCGATTACATTTACAATATGTTACAAGCAGACAGACGAGGTGAGGCACTTCAGAACAGATTCGACACAAACTAGGATCCTACGTTCTATTATAATTACACAACTCCGACGACAGGCCAACTTACACGATACGATACATTTTAACGATAACCCCCATATACATATAAAAGAGCGGAGTAGTAACGAATGTTTACATCTCGAGTACGCAGTACGATCAGCAAACACATTGCACTTAGCATAACCAAAGACCTTACACATAACATTGTTTCTTTGGAAATAGAAAATATATTAATTTATGTAATGAGCACACGCGATCACTGTCCAATCGTCAGATATAATCACACTACTGTCACAGTGCTACTTCATACTTTAGTCTTCACCGATATACGAACAGATACTATTAGTGTACACATACAATTATTGCACTATATATATAATTATGCTACATTTCACTGACGTAGTCATTATTATTATAAAAAACAGATTTCAATACACTTTTATCTGCAATTTTGTACTTTTATTTAGCTTACCGGGTACTGCGCTATCAATGACAATGAATAAAAACATTAATTACATACATATGGTACAAAACAATGGAGTAGTAAATTGGTAAAAATCTCGCGCGAAAACATAATCAAATTGTCCGATTTTGTGATTAATGTACTACGAGAGATTGTCATCAACTTGTCATCTCCCTAACATAGCTGCCACCGGCACGACAGGGCTGGGCGCGAACGGTTCGCGCGCGTTGGATAAGGCAACTCAACTGGTGTCTACCGTTCCTTGTAATACTTACTTATACACTTTATATACAAAAACTAGCACTTAACATTTGAAAGCAAATCTTTATTTGTACTATGCCTTAATTACTTAAATTTATAATACACTCCATCTCGTTTTTGGTCAACGTTTATATACCGAGCATCTAAGTGGACAGGGGAGACTGCCAAAAACATAATTTCGTGTGGAATGCCGAGTGAGTATTAATTTAAGGAGCAGACTCGCGGCACTTTGCACAATGCAGCCACTGCACTCTACCAACCAACCACCACAACTAAACAACAAAGTTAAACAGAGATAGCAAGAGGCATATCAACCTCTTATGTTCTTTTTTACAATACTCGCAGCATGCCACATTCAACACAGTGACCTAATATTTTATTGGAAATGAAAATGTGACAATAACAAAACAATATAATTTTTTTTAAATCAAGTGAAAATAAATACTCGTGAAGGTATAAATTACCTCCTCATCTATATTACTAATAACATGTTATTTTAATAAAATATATTTAAAATACAACCTATATGTCAGCATATCAACAAAATGATTTAAAAATAATTATTGCTTGTCGATTTGCTGTTTGAGACATTGTTAAGTCAAACTGTCCAATTTGGCCGTTCTGTGATATTTTGTTTCCATACCAATTTAATATCCTTTATTCATTTCATATATAGGCATAGAAGTTCAATCTAACTCATATTTAGGTTTGTCGTTTAGCTGGTAGGTTCAGTCTCGTAACTTTTTATTCATCAAATTACAGAATTTAGCGATAAACACTATTACTACAGCCTGGAACATGTTAGATTAGTGTCGCTGTTTGTACGGAGTGAACCGGCTGTGTATTATTAAGATAGTGGTGTCGTCAAAGGTACGTTCATTAAATACTGTTACTTGAAGAGGAAAAGTTGTTGAGTATCGGCGTGTTCTGTGACGCGGGGTGTGCTAGCGGGCAGAGTGTGAGTGAGCAGGGCGTGCGGGGCGCTCGGGGCCTGCGGGGCGCTCGGGGCCTGCGGGGCGCTCGGGGCCTGCGGGGCGCTCGGGGCCTGCGGGGCGCGCGGAGCGAGCGGGGCGCGCGGGCTACCGGCGCATGGTGGAGTTGAGCGGCTGCATGGCGAGCGGCGGCGGCGGCGGGTGGTTGATGTACCCGTACGCGTACACGTTGGACTGCTGCGCGCGCGGGTCGGGGCTGGGGTACTGCACGGCGTTGGCCGGCGTCATCATCTGCAGGTTGTTGAACTGCTGCTGCGGCGGCACGCGGTACCCGTTCAGTCCGTACTGGCTGATGATGTGCGTGTTCAGGTTGGGGGACATGCGGGACGTGGGCGCCATCTGCATGTGCTGCATCGGACTCAGGTTGCCTGTAATTTAAATATATACTGTTAAGATCGCCAATAATTAAATTTGAAAAAACATGTGATAACAGCCTTTTTGTACATTTTTATGTGTAATATTACGTACGTTGTGCGTCATTCATGTGTTCAAAACAAATTGTATCTCTTTCTATTTTATTATATAATTATCTAAAAATAAATAGGTACTAACTGGATGCGTTCCTAGTGTTCCTCGGAGAATCGAGCTGATTATGTGGCGGCGCATAATACTTGGCGGCGGCGGCGTGGTAGTGGCCCGCGGCCGTCGCCGGCGGCGTCGACGACTGCTGCCCGTACTGCGGGTCACAAACACAATACTATGTAATCACGTAAAACGTCGATCGATTCGATCTCCAGTCCGTCCCTCGCGCGTCGTCTCGTATAATTACCTCCCAGAACACTTGTCTTTTTAGGGTAGAATCATCGGTGTCGTATACCTGGTGCGGAGGCGGATGGTGCTGCGGCGCCTCGGCCATCTGCTGCAGCTTGGCCAGCGAGCAGGAGGGCGGCCAGGCCCCCGCGTGGTACTGCTGCTGCTGCTGGAACGACAGGTAGCCGCCCTGGTAGCCGGCCGCGCCGCCCCCGCCCTGCATGACGGCGCCGCCCGCTGCAACACGCGACACGTTGGAGTCATACTGCAGGCAGGGCGAGCACGCGCCCGCGCCCGCGCCCGCCGACGTACCGTGCGCCTGCAGGTTGGGCGGCGTGGCCTGGCGCCGCGCGGGCGGGGTGCGCGTGCCGGCCTTGCCGTCCGCGCCGCCCCCGCCGCCGCCCCCTCCACCGCTGCTGCCGCTGCTCCTGCAACACATCACGAGCTTTACTAATAGTTCTTGAAAATCAATTAAAAATAAACCGTGTGACCGTACAGGGAATAAATCTACGATGGAAAAGAAAAGACCGCAAATGGAGCGAGTAAAAAACGATTGACCACTCACCTATTCCTATTGTTAATCTTCTGCTGCTTCGGCGGTTGATTGGGCTGGCTCATGATGGACGGTATATGTATGGAGGAGTACTGCGGGCTGGGCGCGGGGTGCATGTGCATCATGGAGCAGGGCGAAGCCATGTCGGAACCGATGCTGGTGGGCGACTCCAGACCGAGCTGGCTCACGTCCAGCTCGCACGCGGGGTACTGCACCGAATGTACCGAGTTGCTGGTAGAGTCCGGGGTGTAAACGCCCATGGACTGCAACGCGGGGCTCACCGCTTCGCATAACTCTTCCTTATTACTGTCCTTGGGCGATTCCTCCTTCTTGGAGTGCTGGCGAGACTTCTTCTCTATCTCAGTCTTCTCTTGACCGCACGGGCCGTTCTGATTGAACGGCGTTTTACACCCGGACGACGTCATTATCTGAGGACTTTGCTGGCGGTACTCCGCGCAGCTTGTCACCACTTCTTGTTGCTTCACTTGGCGCTGCATCATTTGCTTCATCTGCTCCGCCGTACTCTGCGAATGCGACTTCTTAGGTTCACACTGAGTCTGGCAAGCGGTAGTGGTCTTAGACTGCTTGGATGGCTTACACTCGTTCTTTTGTGAACATTCTGATTTAGATGTTGGAGTTTTTGTTTCTTTGAAATGTGGTAGTCCTGTTGTGGCGTATAAACTACCGCTTAAAGCGCCATACGCGATGTTGTGAAAATCTTTTTGGTCGTATTTAGGCAGTAGTTTTTGAGGAGATTTTTGAACCTGTTCTAAATGAGGCAGATTAAAGCCTTGTAGTTTGTCTAGGTAGTTCTTATCGCTGACGCTATTCTTCATATCGAAGATTCTATTGTGCTCCCATGTGCCCTGTATTCTAGTGGGATCCCAGGGTGGCCACTGGTATTGCCCATGCGTCGTATGATAATTAGGAATCTGGTTCATCGCATAATCTGCTTTTGGTACCAGTTCATTATCATACTTGAATTTGGGCAGCATTTTGTTTAAATCGTTTTGATCAGCCTTCAAATTAAGTTGGGCGGTGCAACTTTTGTCATGTTTAACTGAAGTATTCTTAGAGTCGCATTTGGACGTGTTCGATTTCTCCTTCTTAAAAAAATCCTGTTTTTTAGGAGCCTCATTGATTGTTTTAGTTTCAACTTTGCTTGTGACCGGCACAGAGTTAATAACGTTTATTGGGACAGACGTCTCTGGCTTCCTCGCGTTAGTATTCTGTTCTGGAAAAAACATCTTCGGTTCTGGAGTACTTCTCGGTGTGTCGTTCTTACCCTTCTTGTCAGATTTCTCTAACTTACTATGGGCCGAATTCACTCTCACGTCGCGAAGTTTACTTTTCTCTCTTGGCTTTTGATTAGGGTCATTCTTATCTTGAGAACTGGTTTGAACAATGTTCATGGAGGCAGCCAGGGAGTTCTGCATAGCGTTACTGTTTGCGAAGCTTGCTTCTAAGTCTGGTCTATCCAAACCCATGTTGACCGCAGCGTTAGCGCTCTGACATCGAGGTAAAAAATTAATGTCAGTCACATTTGGGACTTTGGGGATCACTGGATTTATCACTGGGGACGATATAGGGTGAGGCACTTCTAACTTAGTCGTTGTTTTACTGATAACAGGAGTGTCTAGAGTGTTGTTTATCACGCGGTTTTGTTCACTAGTCTTAATTAAAACTTTGTCTGTTTGCACTGCCTGTGACTCCTTAGTGATCGCTCTATGGTTCAAGTATGAGTGTTGTGCAGTATTTATCTGTTGTATCGTCATAGAATTACTCACTGGGTTTTGAAAGGTTTGCAGCGGCGAAGGTTGCTCTATAATATTTCTCGTTATAACAATCTCATCTTTCCTATTTAACAAATCGTTCCGAAACGGAATTTCACTTTCTCTACCTACAATTGTATTGGATAATTTGTTCCTATTGTCAATTTCTGTAAAACTATCTATTTTGATGGGGTCCGGTTTCTTCATACTAGACATGTCTCTTTGAGAATCCAAGTTTTGAATGATAGAATCTATTTTATTGGGAGACTTTTTGTCTGTGCTTTTTGTGGTTTCGTCAGTAGTTTGGTGTTGTATAACAGTTTCTTTTCTTACTTCACACTTTTTCTGTTCACAAACCAAGTCTGTGTTCATACATTCAGGAGATTTTCTTGGTTTAGGCGACTCATTAATCACTGTTTTATCATTTTTCTTCGGTGATATACCAGTCTGTGGTGAATTAGCGTTATCAGACTCACCTTCGACAACGATTGTCTCAATTTGATTAGTTTTCGGGACAATTAAGTCCACCGGTGGCCTTGCAGTGTTTACTTCCTCTTGAACTACTGGGTCCAACACAATATGCGCATTTTCTGTAGACACGACAGGTATTACTTTGGATGGACTTTCCTTTTCTTCCACTTCTTTAGGTTTATTTTCATTATTTTGTTGTACAGGTGCCACTGAATTAGGTTTAGGAGAAGGTAAAGGACAGCTTTGACTGTTATTATCATCAGACTCAGATATAATTATGGTATCTTTGTCGTCCAAGAGTGGTTTTGCTGGTGACTTCATTTTACCATTCTTTGGTTCAGATGGTTTTTCGGTGTTAATTTGATCGGCTGTTTCAGCATTTGCATCTTCATCAGGCTTCTCTGTTTCTTCTGTTCTACTATCCGCTGCCGGGTCGTCAGGCTTATCGTTAGCTTCGTTAATAACTTGGTCTTTTTCTGCAATGGATTTTGGTGAATCCATGTGGATGCTGTCCAGTTCCATGTCACTAGTATGATGGTCAGTACTGTTTTCTTCAATAAGCCGAGGTGAAGCTGGCTTGCTGACAGCTTTTCTTTCTTCTCCTTCCTCAACATCCATCTCATCATCAGCCTCACCAGAAGAATCTTCAGAACTTTCTTCACAATTTTTACTTTTGTCCTGTGTTTTCTCTTCAATAGGTTGTGTGCTCTTTGGAGACGTATGGCCTTCAACTTCAGCCGGTTTCGCAGGGTCTTCCATAGAATCATCAGTTTTATAATCATTTGTTTCCACTTTTGCACTGTCGTCAAGTTTAGTTTTCTTAGCTGCCGTGGATGTGGTACTTGCCTTTCTTGGCTTTCTACTTCTCTGCCTCTTCCGACCTTTCCATTGTATTCTCCGTTTCTTAACCATGGCAGCGGTGACTACAGGTCTAGTAGCTTCGACGTCCATACTTTCTTGGCTGTCTTGACTGTCGGACGCATACGCCGTGTCTCTGATACTTGGTCTTCCATTACTTTGAGTAGCATCCTCTGTAATTTCATTCTGAGTAACTCTTGAAAATCTTCTAGCGACGCTTTTACTTCTCTGTCTTCTTGGAGTTTCTTCTTCTTTACTTTTGTCCTCTTCTAAGTTACACTCAGAAACCTTTCTGCTGACTTCTCGTTTCCGTTTCCTGGTTCCCTCATTAAGATTTGGAGTTGTTTGATACATAGTTTCACTGTACTTGAGTGGTCTTGTTCGTCTTCTACCTGATGATGTCACTTCAATAGGGACTTCTGTGCTTTCTTTTTCAGCAACTGATGGTGTAGGTTCCTCTTCTTGGACTGCCGGAACCTCAGTTTCTGGAACCTCAGTTTCAGTAGCCGTATCCTCACTTTCAGTCTTTAGCTCCTCGTTTTCGGTATCCTGGTCGCCACCAGAGGCTTCTTCGGGTGATCTGAATGGATTCACAGTAGGAGCTAACAACGGCGTCCATCTTAAGCATTCCGGATCAATTTCTAGTCGCGGTTTACTCCTGACTTTTTGCACGTGATTGTCAACCCTATTCCAGTCTACACAAAGACCTAACTGGCTTGATTCGTTATTCGGGATATATCTTACAAAACCGAGTAACTGGAAGGTAATCGCGATATCATTCATATGCATGCCTGTATTATGTGCTATGTCTTCGAACGTGTATGATTTATCTTTGTGGTCATAGAGGTATTCGAGGATCACAGACTTCCAGTATGCGTGATAAGACACTCGGCCTAGATCTGATAGAGGTTTCTCCGGCGTGCCAGGCTGACCTTCCTCTTTTGATAGTAGATAACCTGTAACGAATGTAAAATACGTCAAAAAACCCGTTTACTAAGTATTTATTTTATTTAAAATGTTACTTGACAACTATAGATAGCTAGGCACTTTCAGATAATCTTTAGTGAATGCAAATGGTATAGTAGTTATGATGGTTTTAGCCGGTAAAGAAATATAGAAATTGTGCTAGTGGGACTTATTATAGTTGTCAGGTATTTTGCAAAATTGGATAAGTAAAGATTCCACCACTCACTAAAATGGATGAGAAATCTCCCGTAGCCCTGCCTCTGGTACTGCGGCATCGTCATAATACACGACACATTATATTTCTGCTGACAGTGTTTTTCTTTGGAGAAATAACCAACAAGATGGCATCCTTTATTATCGTTCTTCGTCAATACGTAAAACAGGAACGGTTCGACATCATAATAGAGCGTCTTATGATCGAGGAACAGCTTCGCGAGGAGGCAGAGGTTCTGGCAATAGATTTTATTGGCGTTGCCGTCCACTTCGAAGACCGAAATGTCCCCGCAGCGGTAAATCTCCGTCGCGGGCGGGTGCCTCCACAGACACTTGTCCAGGTGCCGCATCAGCACCGCCCGACTCTTCGCATACTTCAGGCAGAACTCGCACAGGAATAGCTTGGGTAACCTGAAACGTAAAACGTCACCGTTAGACTCGAACAAAGTGGAAGGAAAACGGAATGTCGACGCCTCATTCGCGCGATCGGCGACGAGTTCGAGCGGACTCTCGAAATCGTGCACCGCATATAGCGATCGAGTCGAAGGAAACGAACGTCGGACAGTGCACTCACCTGGCATATTCCTGCGGGAAGGGGCTGGAGTACCACGTGTCGATCTCCCACTGGCCGAACTCGATGGCGGAGGGACAGCGCGGCGGCGCCGGCGCGGGCGGGTCGCGCGCGCCCGCCGCCGCCAGCGCCGCGCTGAACAGCGCCGCGTCGCCCGCGCCCACGCCGCCCGGCAGCCGCGCGCCCGCCGCACCCGCCGCGCCCGCCGCACCAGGATCTGCGGGACACCACCCACTCGCTACACGATTTATTCGAATGACAGTTCCCCGCTTAATTCAACTTGAAATGAACCCAAAAATCTAACCCAACACGGTGACTCTGTAAAATTGCACGGTGCGATTAAAACTGAAAATCCACGAAATAAAATTTCTGTTTTAATTGCATCGTTCGTAGTTAATGATAGCACGCGAATGACTGCAAATGATAAAAAAAAATAGGTCAACAAAATCGGTGATACCCGGTCTGAACGGATTATAAAATCCGGGCAGACCGGATCGCTGGAAACTGGAAGGGTATACGGCGAGTAACAATAAAGCATGTCGCTCACGAGTACCCGCATATCTCACACGGCGTGACGGACGCGAGAGATGCGAGTGCCCGAGTCTTCGTCTAGTCACGCCTCTCCGAGGCGCGAGCGAAAGTGCATGTGTGGATACTGCCGAAACCCGAATAACAAATGGTTTGTCATCGGCGCTCGGTGTCCGAATGGAGAAGCTAGCGATAATCGAGAGCGCGCGGCTCACTCACCCGTCCCGAACAGAGTTACAGAGAAACGAAACGACACGAGAGCGGAGCGCCGGCCAGCAATCAGAGCGAGCGAGACGGTCAGATCCACCACGACACTTTCACCGCACCTCACGAACCGATCTTACCCGTCTGATTGGTGGCCGGCCTCGCGACGCCGCCCTGCCGACCCGCCAAAGCTAAGCCGCGGTACAGTTTGTCCGAGTCCTCCGACACCGTCCGGTGCTTGCCGACCGCCGCGTTCCTAACCAGCTGCGATGCGGACAGCCGAGGCTCCACTTCTACCTCCCTCTCTTTACGCGACGGACTACGGTCTATGCTCCGACTTCGACTTTCCACAGTCTCGCTCTTAACCTTTCGTCGCTCTATTCTTGGCCGCGATCTACTTCTCTCTCTAGTGCGAGCTCGCACGACCGGTTCCGCTTTGGGAACGGGCTTCGGTTCCGCTTTGGGAACGGGCTTCGATTCCAGTCGAGGTCGAGGTTGAGGTTCCTCCAGCTCAGGCTCACGATCGGGTTCCCTTGTGCGACTTCGAGCCCGGCGCAGTTCAGCCTGGTAGCGCCGGAACGTGCTCCTCGTCTCCTTCAGAACCGTGCGGTCCTCCTCGGGCTCGGGCATGCGCGCGGGCCGCGGCCGCGACTGCGAGCGAGAAGCGGTTCGCACCGAATAAAATTCCGAGAGGCCGTCAAATAAAGTAGTCAACAGTCTTTCTCCACAACGACTACGACGTCGTGCGACTCTGTGGCGATCGGGCGGCTCTCTCGGTTCCCGCGGCTCTCTCAGTTCCTTGGACTCCCTCGGTTCCCGTGGCGGTGGTTCCAATTCCAGGCGGCGCTGCTTCTGCGCTTCGGCCGCGAAGCCCCACACTCCGCCGGGCGTCTCGTCCGCGGCCAGCCGCTCGAACACCGTGGAGACGGCCGCGGGCGCAGGGGCTTCCGCCTCGCTGGACGAGCCGTCGAGCGAGGCGTCGGCAGACGCGGGGGAGTCGGGCGAGGCGGACGCGGACGCGGAACTCGGCGAGGCGGGTGAGGCGGGCGACAGGGGCGAGAGGGGCGAGGGGGTGGAGCGCGGGGTGGACACGGTGTCGCGGGGCGAGGCGGGGCGACGCTCGAGGCGCAGCTCGAGGCGCTGCACGCGCGTCACTCTGACGCCGCCCCACCCCTCCCACTCGGCGGAGGACGAGCGGCGCCGGCGCCGCTTCACTAGGTTAAAGGCGGAGAATCTGAAGAACTTCTGCTTCTCCCGCGACATTCTCTGTTCGGGGCGCGTCAGCAGCGAGGCGTTACCGTCGGACGGCTCGTCGTCGGAGTCCGGCTTGCGCGCCGGCGTGCGAGGCTTCCTGCCGCGCGGCGTGCTCGCCAGGGACCTGGAACAGGGGGCGCGGGTTAGACGGACGACGGGTTCGAGTCGAGGCGCGCGGGTGGAGGCGCGTACGTACCGTTTGCCGGTCGGGGCGGGCTCCAGGGCGGGCAGGTCGGCGTCGGGCGCGGGTGGCGCGGGGCTGCCGGCGGCGCACGCGCGGCAGCGCCAGGGCGGCGCGGCGCAGCGCGGGTGCGCGTGCCGCACGCACGACGCGCAGCGCGCCGCCCAGCCGCCGCGCGCCGCGCACGTGCTGCAGCGCGCGCACGACCCGCACGACCAGCGCGACCCCTGATGCAGTTAAATACCGATCTTATATTATCCACTGTTACAGCTTTTTAAATGCTGCAAAACCAAATAATTATTAAAATAGAACGTCATATGCTCTCCGTGTCGATTGAGACTTTTACGGGGTCTAAATATGCTACTAATAAGTTCCTGCCCAGCTTCTAAATAACAGCATTTCGAACTAAACTTAAAATTGGCTTGGGTAAAAAAAACGAGGATATTGAGACTGACCGATATCACTCTTGTACATATTCACCATAAGAACGTAGCTTTATTATATTAGCAGATGTCACTAAACGTTTCGCAACAGCTGAACACTAGATCGCAGACAGTTTACATAGAGTGGTACAGATATAGCAGGCTACTCCTTATTATTCATATAACTCACTAGTGATCCCAGGTTCATGTTTATTTTAGACCTTTGGAAAAATAAGAAAAATGTGTATTCTAACTGTTCACTATACACACATCCGTGGATACAAAGTTATTAATTGACGAAATTGGGACCACTCTGACATATGAATATCATAAAAATTCCCGAAGGTTACTAAGGGACACATGACCGGCGAATAGGGACCAGCATTTTAAGCATTGTATACAAAATGTTGTTAGGCAACCACATTTTGTATAGTTATATTAGCACACTGGCCACTATTCACACAACTTGGGCAAATGTTTGGAATGGGATATTAGTTTCCAAAAATATATATGGGAAAGGAAATTAATACTATTATTCCTTAAAAAAGCCCAACAGTTACATTAGACACTAACACTAGTCTTATGCAAGCATGCCTGATAGACAGGGAAAGTTCCAGTTTAAAAAACAATTGTATCTCGCTTGATATCAAATACAGTGTTAATGAAAGTAAGAAACCATCATACTGTACCTTTAAAACTGGTATTTGATTATTATCCAATAAGTTGAGACATGTAGGATGAGCATGGGCCTTGCACTGGTGGCAGCTTATTAGAGCTTCCAGCACTCCCAGTTCGTTCCTTGTATCTGATCCAAGGCACTCAGTACACACAGGCTCTATCCCATGAGTTGGTTTCTATAACAAAAACAACAAACTATTATTGTAACCAAATTTTATATTTCCAAGTCAAAGTCAAACTGATTTATTAATTTAGATCAAATGCCTGATACTTATGAACATAATAAAACCACATGCCAGTTCTTTTTATTCCTATGGCCAATTCGCTGACTAGGGGTAGGGCCTCGAGAAGAATTGGCAAGTAAAAAAGATTCTATCAATGAGTAGCATAAGTAAAGAAAAGAATATTTATTCAATTCTAGACAAATGGCAAAACTGCCTGCAATTTACCATATAATTGTGCCATTATCTAAAATAAATCATCTGATGGCATTGATTTTTTTTTATAACATTTATAATTTAAAGATCAATGATAAAATCTTAGTAAACTAATTTTAAAATAAAATTAATTTCATTTTTAATATATTGTTGTGATATTATCTTATGCTTTTATGCTTGATTATAAATTAGATTAAACATTTTTTTTTGTTGTTAACATTGCTTTTGTATATTTTACTCTCATTAATAGGGCAAACATCAATTACTCTAATAAGTATGTAAATTGAATCTAAGAAACAATAGATACTGATCATATTTGATTACTATTCATTTGATTATAATAGGCCATTGTTGGCTTGTGTCTTAATAGTTTATGATGTTAAATAATTGGCTCCGTCTTACAGTGATAGAGTGTATAACTGCCATGCTGAGCTCCTTGAAGTGATCAACATATATACAACAAGTAAATGGCATGAGCCCAGGTTACAGAATTGCTTTTCTCCACTACATAACTAAAGAAACTTCTTAAATTCTTTACTTTACACATATTGCATAAAAACAAATAAAAATAGCATGTACAAAGGCGTGCTTAACTCAAAATTACGTAGTTTAACCAATTTATTAAGTAGTAGAGGAAAATGATATAAGTGTAAGTGAAGTGTAAAACTAAAGAGGAAAGTGCAAGAATAGAATAGAGTAAATAATCTTACTAATGTACACTATGTGTATGTATTTGTGTCCGTTAATTGTATGTTTGTAAGGTCCCCTGCGACACAGAGCTTGTTTTCTAGTGCGGGAGTTGTCATTAAAAAAAAAATTATACTTACTGACATAAAACATACATATTATGAATGAAACTTTTTTTTAAATTCTACTACAGGGACAAACAAGCATACTGTTGGTAAGCAGTTACCTCAGTGTATAGACGCATGAAATACCAAAAGCATTTATTGAGAGATGTAACCCTAAATTATGTAACATCAGTGTTTTGTGTTACAAGTTACCCTGGAAAATGTAGGTGTAATACAAATTTGCCCCCTGCATTTCCACGAGGCATGAGTGAGGTTGTTAGAGAGGGAAGTGTTAGAATGCATAGCGAAGGATGTGTTTATTATGAACCAATAGAATCATTGTGCTGAGCGAGGCTAGGTAAACGAAGCGATTTTATTAGTTTTTCAACAAACACATCCCTAGCTACGCATCTTTGCACATCTCAAGTGGAAACACAGCCTAAGGGAAAAGCTAGATGATACTACTTTACATTCTTAGCATTCATTTAATATGTATGTATTTAGATATATAAGTATGTTTATCAGTTGTCTGGTTACCATAGTACAGGCTCTGCCTAGTTTGGGATCAGATAACATTGTGTGAGTTGTCACGAAAATATTATTATTATTTAAAGGAAAACTTCGTTTTACTTTAATAAGAAGGCTATTAATAACTTTTATAGATATCTCCTTCTGTCTTTGAAATATACAAAAGACACACAGTTTTTGTAGCAACCCCAACATTGAAATAAGTTTTTTTAGTATGACAGGTGTGGTCACAATTCCTGTTTTATGCAATGTGTTGTACAGATGTTTTGTTCACAAATTCTGTTTGAATATATTATATTTACATTATTATACTATGGTTGGCCAAAGTATGTGCTTAGATATGAAGTTTAGGTAATCAGCCCAACACACCATGTCATAACTCTTCAGCTTTTATAGATGAAGTAAATATTTTCCTACTCAATTGTATTGGATAGACTACTTGGGTGGCAAACAAGCATACGGCCCACCTGATGTTAAGCAGTATCCGTAGCCTATAGACGCTTGCATTACCAGAAGTATCACTTGCGTGTTGCCAACCCATTTTTTACACCAGGGCTTTAAGATTGAAGTAACCCTGGGATAGGAATACGTATCTTTCAAAACGTATTCCTAAATGAGCGCTGGAGACCTGTACTCACACACAGGAACACAACTACACCGCTGTGTGTAGTCATTTAGCTGTGGTCTTCTGTAAGGTGGAGGTTCTTCCCCAGTCGGGCTTGCCCGCTAGTATGGTGCCCCTACCTCTCTTAAAATAGTTGTGCAATACATAGGTCTGGATAAGTGATTCATATTGTTCGCAGTAAACAACACTGGAAGATTTTTATATGTGAGTCACTGGCTCAGAAATAAATAGTTTCAAATTGTATATGTTAACTTTTCACCTAGGCCCCTACATCTTATTCAAAGAAGTTTGAGACAAAAGACAAACAAAAATATATCCTTTTATTAGCTAATTCCTTTGTTATAGACTGTCAAATGTACAAAATACAATAGAAATAGTTTCAGATGTTTACATTTTGTTTCACGCTTGACTGAATAGGGTACATACAGGAGTAGACTGATGTCATAACATATAAATTTACATAGCAATATATTTAATTACAGTCATTCTACCATTACTATACCATGAGATTGAAAGTACCAAAATTATAAAGTCAACCCAAAAAAATTCAAGATTTAAAACAAATTGCTGATATTGAGGCTATCATTAATATTCTAAATAACCATAATAACCTTACAATACATAAATATCATCACCTGTCTCCCATTAGGGTACCATATTACTACTACAAAAACATTGGCCCTACAGTCTAGAATGATATACCTACAACATAGCAATCTCTTACATACACTATAGTCTATTTCACCTAGCATGGGTACTGTGATGCTTAACATTTTACGATTAAGTTAGAAGAAAATTATTGAATCAATCTCTAACCAATTGGCTAATTGAATGATCGAGAGCCTAGAGTATTTAATCGATATGTTTTAATTTAATCGTCTATTATTTTCATTGATATTTATCTTCAAATGTTTTGATTTTTCTATAGTCTATTTCACATAGCATGGGTACTGTGATATTTGTATCACAGTACCCATGCTATGTGAAATAGACTATAGAAAAATCTCCCTTGATAAGCTTAGTAATATATCTTAATTCCAAAGAAAACTTTTGTTCAATAGGAACATAACTGAAAAGCATTTTTTTAAGATAAATATACTAATAGGTTAAAATCTCTGAATTCCTGTTATTGTTAAAATTAAAGGCCCTAATAAGAAAACAGTTTACAATAAATTATGTAAACAAAGAGAAACTATGAACTGGAGTTGTAACACATGTTTCTCTTTGTTGATGTCATTTATCTCTGTTAGATCTCCCCAGATTGTACACAATTATATAACATACATATACATATATAAGTAAAATTACAGTTAAGATTATTGTTGTTGTTTATCCTTTGTTTACAAACAGTATGTATATACGAGATAAGCCTTTTAGCAAGTGTATCCTACACCAAGATTGTGTATATGTAAATAAACAATAGTAAGTATAGCATGCACACAAACATACCTTCTCAGCAGATTCCTGTGAGTTTTTCGGCCGCTGTTTATTGCTGCGCTCTGAGGGAGTAGCGACGGGTCTCTCGGCAGGCTTGTACACACCGTTGTGATACGTCAGTAAGCCCCTCGCCACGGCGCGCTTAGCAGCAGCACGTACTACTGCCCGCGGGTCCACATTAGGCTCTACTGCCACTTGATAACCCGTATTTAAATGTCTCTCGATACTCCTCACCGTAGAACCATCACGCTCACCCATCTCACGCACTGCCTTCGCAACAGCTTTTGACAAGTCCACATCTTGCGTTATCTTTAGATGCTTACTCTGCAGACCAACGGGATCCTTGTACGAACTCTGGCCTTTATTGTACACCTTTAGCACTGCGCCATCGCGTACGGCCTGCTCCAAACGCTCTGACACCACATCCTCGTGATAATTGTGGTGCTGTCTAATCGCGTGACAGATCCGCTCCACACTAGGCCTCTGCTTCTGAGAGCGAATCTTGTGTATCGCTTCCAGGATCCATCGCTTCCACACTTCTTGGTCAACGTCGTCCGGCTCGCACATCTTTGTCAATAATTATTACGTACTGCCGCCTGAGTAACGGTACGGTATTGCACTTATGTCAACACCCATCGCATTTTGGCGCCTCGAGCGAAATTCCATTTTATAAAATGGAACCTCGCTGTATGCGGCCGGTAATATCGGCCGCGGTGCGAGACGCCGGTTTACAGCATGTCACCGAAGCCTTCGCAACCCGATGACACATCGGGCCCCGCGAGCGGGTTTTGGCGGAGGGAGCATCCGACGTCCGCCATCTTGTGGCGATCTAAATTTTACGTAGCGAACAAAACACGCGACGTAAATAATAACGGCCTTTTCAACAATATAACTTAACTTATCAACAGAATCCGTAGAAATAACACTATTCACTGTTACAAGAAATATGATTATTTAGAGAGATTTTTTTCACAAAACTAAAATACGGCAAAAGTTCTTTCCGGTTTTTTTATTCAACAATGCGCCTTCACTAAAC
Source organism: Trisateles emortualis (assembly GCA_947095525.1). Taxonomy (NCBI): domain Eukaryota; kingdom Metazoa; phylum Arthropoda; class Insecta; order Lepidoptera; family Erebidae; genus Trisateles; species Trisateles emortualis. The sequence goes on from OX352745.1 coordinate 17,175,731, forward strand.
AAACAACACTATATTTTAATTTATACTGATTCAATATTTGATCATAACAATGAGATCTGTGTGTCGAAAACACTTTCATATCATAGAAATATTACAAAATTTACTTGAAAACATTCACAAAACACCAACAAAAGGCTCTTCAAAATGGCTATCAATTAGATTGCCTTGTTAAAAAAATATTTTTGATATCCTGTCGGTCACATTGTATTGCCATTTTAATTAGAATTATTTACATCATAATTTTTAATCTATCATTCTGTTCATTGTCTATGGTTGGCGTCAGTGGATTAACGCCCAGCTATTGCTTTAGTAGATTTTAAAATGAACATTATAGTATCTTTTATGATATTTTTCAAAAACATATATTTAAAATGTGTTTTTATAGTTACAGTCAAGGTTCAAGTCATATTAAGTTGCAACTCAAAACTGCTTTGTTGTAATCATCAATATCTAAGCCGAAAGACATCCACTAATAAGGATTGCCACAGCATTCATTGAGGCGGCCTTGTCCACAAGTAGCCCAAATATATAAAAAAACGTAATTATTATATTGCAACAGAAATCTATGAACAAAAACAAAACAGACGTTAATCACTTGTTCGTATTTCGTGTATTTGTGAGAATAATTAATTACTCTCGCCATAGTCGCTATCGTTGGTGTATGGAATCAATTTGTACAAGTACTAAGATGAAGCCTAAAGCCCTGGTATAAAAAAATGGGTAGGCAACATACAAGTGATACCTCTGGTATTACAAGTATCCTTAGGCTACAGTAACTGCTTTGCCACCCAAGTACTATACAAAAAAAGTTGATGGTAATAAATAATGTTTCTAGATGGCGCTGCATAATTTTGGACCAAAAACTTATTGAAAATGTAACAGAAAATTTTGATACCTCATTTAGAAGGTGTTTTTAACATGTTCTATTTCATAATGAGAAGCTACATTAATATTATATGTTATGTTATTTTGTAGCAGAGCCCATACCTACACCATGTATGACTCATTATAATCGCCTAAAGTTGTTAAAAATAAAGGATCTATCATTTGTGTCTTCTTGTCACATTTAAACTGGGTAGTTATTTGTGTATTTTTATTTAATTAGGTATTCAAAAGATATCAAAAGCTATTATAACCGCACAAAACAATGATATTGACATTAACATTATAAGGTATGAAATATTGTCAATACTATTGTGTGGTACCTATTGTTCAATACGAATAGTTTACATTTACAAAGTTCATTCAATTAAAATATCTATTTTATTACCTAAAAGCTCTGAATAAAGGTTCTGGGTCCCATTACGGTTCATAGCCTGTATTGTTTCTTTAAGGGATATGATTTCCAAATGGGCCTTACTCAGGTTTAATTCTAGCTCAGAATTAGATATTACTATATTAGATACTAGTTGTTGCCTGCGGCTCCGCCCGCGTGGATGTCGGTTATCGCTGTAAAAAGTCCAGACCATAATCTATCTCTGTGCCAAATTTCATCCAGATCCGTTCAGTAGTTTTTACGTGAAAGAGTAACAAACATCCATCCATCCAAACATCCATCGTCGCACGTTGCTCTTGCATGCATCTGCCGACAAAACACCGCTGCGTCGACTTAATTTAATGCAAAACAAAATAATATACAATTTATAATGTTTATTACATAACAAAATACAAAAATAATAAAAATTTACAACACGAAAATTAACACAATCTCTAAACCTGTGTCCTCATGAGGATGAGAAATAACACTTCATGTCCCATTTCTATTTTGTGTTTTAGATAGTTTCAATTTAAACTAGAATCAAAATCATCATCTGTTGCTTTACAAAGCGCAAGTACACATGGAGTAGGTACTGCTACCCCCCTTTTGGCGGAAGCACCAGGATGCCAGTCAAAAGGCTATCCTGTACTGTGTGCCGAAGGAACATTCTAATGGCCGGTATATCGCGCATCGACCTTACTGTCATTTGCATAGCATTGAATGTTCTCTATATATATCATTTATTTATTTTATTTGTCCCTTCAGGCTACACAATAACATGTTATTGTTAGCAAAATGTAAACCCCCTGCCAACCTAGAACCTCTCCCTTCTAGATCCGGCTCTGAACCCTTCAACAGTTGTTCAGTAGCTACTTTTTACTGCCTGCTTATCAGGTAAACTAGTTATCCCTTCTCCTAGTCACTAGCTTTAAAATTGCTCTTACTATTGAAGGAACTTCCTGCATGTGTAATATTATAGTGAGCCGCGTAAAATCCGCATTCAATACACGTTTTATAAGATTTACCTAGTACTAACTGGCTGAGAAAACCGCCTGTGAACGCGTCGCCTGCTCCATTCGTATCCACTATGTCTTTCTTATCCAGTTTCGGTACAGGTATTAATTTTACTTGACCGTTTTCGACCAGAATGACAGGATCAGTACATTGTGTGATAACAACTATTCGTGGAGCCGCCGACTTGCGTCCTTGAGGTAGTTGTGAAATTTTAAGAGCGATCTCTGCTATGTCCGTTTTATTTATCTTGAAAGCTTTCGCGCAAGCTGCTGCTTCCTGTAAGTAGATCGTCTATTATTATTATTAAATATTCTTTTAACCATTTAGGGATTAAGTATCCAAAAATATTTTCTTAGCGGATGATTTAGATACGTTTAAAATAAACCTAAGTACCTACCTACCTATAGGTAGGTATATATTTGTTAATTCAACTTATTGTAGTTTTGACTGTGCGTTCATCGTTATCTTATTTATTCAAAGGCTTACCGTTTCATTTCCAAAAAGAATATCTACGTAAGCTATTAATTCCTTTAACGGCTGTAAGAAGGACTCGGCTACGAAGGTCGCGCTGATGTTAAATATGAAGCGGTGTCCGTTGCAATGCGCGTGCTTCGCCAGCTGCATTATCGAAGCTGGTGATACTGCTAAGAAGAAACCCTGGAAAAGTAATTAGCTTAGATACTAAGACTATTTAAACATTTCATAATTACAGTTTTCTGCCTACCGACCTACCTATGACTAAAAGAAGTGGTTTTAAAAATGAGTTTCTGAATAAAAAAGCAGTTTGCTGTTTTTAATTTTTGTACATACTTTAGGTAGGTACCTAATATTACACAGATAAGTAACCATGATGTTATTTATTGTACAAATGAAAACTTACCGAAGTATAAAAGTACTCAGCAGCCGCAATGCTCTCTTTGCAATGTTTCTTAGCGAGAAATTCCGGGGTGAACATTTGTGCCGCGCCAGGAAAGGCGACCAGGGAGCGCATGGACTTCGTCAGGAGCACCGCGCATGTACCTGTGGGCGCACCCTTCTTTATCTGGAACCGAATCGTCACGCCTTCCGCACTGAGACACCAAAATAAATATGATAATATCTACCTACCTATTAAGTTTTATTTCTTACCCTCTTTGTTATGAGTATTTTAGGGTTAAACATGACTATAGCATGGGGTTCTTCAAGAAAGGAGTTATAAGGTTTCTAAGGGGTCGGCAACGCGCGAGTGATAGGTACCCCTGGTGTTGCAAGCGTCCATAGGCTACGATAACTGCTTACCATCAGGCGGGCCGTATGCTTGTTTGCCTCCTTGGTAGTATAAAAAAAAACATCCCGGCTGGCAGCGGCCTAGGGTGGCCAAAAAGCCTTTTATTATTCTGCAGCTATACATATAAGTCTTATAAAATGAAAATTCAAACTCTTAAGAGTTAGTTTGTGAATTTTCATGACTTATGAAATGACAAAGGTAAATATTGGCTGCTATACGTTGCTGGAATTGCTGGCTCTCCCTCTATTGGGAGAAGTCTTGGAGTTGACGAGAGATGTTGATAAATATGATCACTCACGAGGCTCTTTCGATCAATATCTTGCCGCGCTCGTCATCGCCCACACAACCGAAGAATGTACATACTTGAGGTTTCTTGAGGATCCACTGGACGACCCTCACGCTGTTTTGTTCGCTGCCACCCGCCCTGTAGTCAGGATCATAACTAGTTCCAACAAAATTACAAGTTAATATAATAATACAGTAGATTAAACAGCAACGAACATCAGCGCCTTAATAGATTGTTTAACCTGGGTGAAGTTATAATCAGTGCCAGCCAGTGCCGGATCTAGGTTTTCAAAACGGGGGGGCAGACTGCGAGTTTGCCGCACCCAAGACAAAATTACCTAACAAATAGGTAATATTTAAGTTCATTGTTGGGTTTTTTCTTTTTTATATCAATAACAATAAACAGCTAGACTAGCTGAGTCTATAAAGCTATCTGGATTTATGGCCCGACGACTCAGTTGATAACGCGCTTATTATAGTGACTGCCGCCCCCCAGTCTTTGCCGCCCGGGGCGACTGCCCCCTACCTGCTTCCCTAGATCCGGGCCTGGCGACAGCCCTAGGGTGCATGGGTGCATGGCTTGAAGAGGCGCCAAAGTAGATCTTCGCCCGGGAGCGCCGGAAGTGGTAAATCCGGCCCTGGTTATAATAAAAAATAAATAGAAAACAATACTCACTTCTTTTCCAGCTCATTGAACAGTTTTATATGTTTTTCCGTAGCCACTATGGCATTATTCGGTTTCAAATTGTACTTTTTTAACAGTTTGTCATCAACACATGCTGAGATGTCCAACAGTGGGTTACCGATGACCAATAGCATGCCTTTACGTAACCTACAACAAGATATTCATACTGAGCGGCGACGCGACGTTCAGTTTTAATCCCATGTTTTTGTGCATGCTTACTTACATATTTCAAGTAATTATATGCGAAAGCTAATGAAGAACATACATAATGATACTCGTAAAACAGTGTGGATGTTAGAATTTTCCTGGTTAGTTCTTCCGTGCTATAAACAGAGGACAAAAATGCTGGTAAACTGACATCAGAAATTATGCGAACGCCGAGCCCGCTCAAACGAACCGGTACCTAAGCCAATTTGCCTGAAAGTGACTAATGTTTCCAAAATGGGGAAGATCTTAGGGCATGCGTGAATTTAAGGCGAAAAGGCATTATCTTATGACTGTAGGTAAAAGACGAATGCATACTAATTATGAGTAGTCGCTCCGAAATTTTATAATACCGTTTGTACGTCTAGGTAAGAGATGTTAATTTTTTTTTTTTCAATGATGGAGTGGATTGCTAAACTGAAAATAACTGGCCCAAGAGGATCATCGTGTTGACAATCAACTGCTGATTCTAAAAGTTGTTCTAAGAAAGTGAATGAAGAAAGAGTGTACCTGACTTTGATCTTCCCCGATGATAATTTCCGTTGTAACCGAAATTGGTCTTGAGGACATCTTTTCAAACTAGAATGTAACGATGATAGTGGGTAGCCGGTCAGTATTAGGGGGTGTATCTGAAGAGGGTGAAGGCCTGGCAAATATACAATTATTGTTTAAAATTGGAGATATTTGGATTCATTAACTATTCCCAGACATGACTCATCCTACTAATATTATAAACGCGAAAGTTTGTAAGTATTGATGGATGGATGTTTGTTACTCTTTCACGTAAAAACAAATGTACGGATCTGAATGATATTTGGCCCAGAGATAGATTATGGTCTGGAATAACACATATATTTTTACAGCGATAACCGACATCCACACGGGCGGAGCCTCGGGCAACAGCTAGTGATATTATAAAGAAAGATAAGGTACCTTTATACTAAGTGGCGTCAGTTTTGTTCCCATGTTTTTGTGCGGACTCGCTTATAGGTTTCAAATAAAATATGGCACTTGATACAGAAAGAGATAAATGAAATGAAGCTACTTATCTACTATTGACGGCAACAGTTTCGCGCGCTAGTGTGATATCTAGGTACGTCATACCTACTATGATATCAATGTGTCTGACCCACCAAACAACATAAGAACAGCGTTTGTGGGCTCTCTCTACTACTTACCTACTAAAAGCTTCACTCTGTTGTGCTCTCTGCCGCAGTTGGGTATTAATAACGGCCGTTTCAACAATTTTACTAAACTTTTTAACAACCAGACCATTTATAGAAATAACAACAATAATAATAATTTTACAATGCCACACAAAATATTATTATAATATCTCTTTAATATATTATTATTGTATAAATAGTATAGACATATTTTTTGATATTTTTTCCTTCATTGCGACTTCAATAAACAAACAACACTAAGTATTTTACTATATGTACTGATTAAATATTTGATTGATACCCGTTTGTCGAAAATGCTTTCATATTTAGGTTTTTATAAATAAAAATATGAGAAAACTAAAATTTACTTGAAAATATTTACGATACCATTTTAAGGATACTTCAAAATGGCAGTAATAAACCAAAGAGTAGGTATGTACCTATATAACTTGACTACGTAGGCACAGATTACTAAATAGTTATCTACTACGTAACAGATACTTCACTCGGTAGAAAATTACCAATACCTACTGCTATAATACCTACTCTGTCGCGTCAGCAACCGCTGGATGCTAAAATGTGCCTAAATGCTCAAGCGCACAGTTGTGTGTGATTGTTACGCACCGCGCGATCCCACAGCAGTTCACAGCACTGAATTTGGTCCGCAAACGGCCCGAGACCGCTGGGCCGTAGGTAGGTAATTATAGCGCGCAAGTACATGGATTGACGGAGGCCTGACGTAGGTACTATAAACGTAGTGCACAGAGTATAAAGTACCTTTACTGAAATACAAATTAAATCTGGGGGCACAGGAGTGCGCTTAGCGCAGGACACTTTTCTTGAAGAGCACTTCTGTGCCCCCAGATTTAATTTGTATACTACCTACCTTTTCTCGAAGCGTTTCGTCGTATATTTGCATTATTTGCATTGATTACCACGTGTAGTTCGATTCCCACACGGTTCGATTCTAGTGTTGTGGGTTAGATTGGTTCAATTTCCACTCGGGTCAAAACTTTAAAGTTTTATATACACGAACATAAAGTAAACCCTGGGTTTACTTTATGCTCGTGTATTCGTAGGTATGTTTGTAACGTTCCCCGCGACACAGGGATTGATCACTAGTGTGAAAGTTGTCGTATTATGAAGAAAAAAACCCACCTACCTACGATGGGAAAATTGCATTGAATTATATGAAGACGCAATATTCAAGTATGTAAGTAGGTAGTTAGGTACATACTATTTTTTATTGTCAATATTATTGATGCCATATTAACATTATGTGGTGTTATACATTAGTGCTGTGCACTCCCTGAGGTATGCGCGCGGTGAGACGGGGGGGTTAGAATCGGCTGCTGCGCTGTCAGTGCGCCGTCAACGCTTGTGACGGCAGGTAGTGTTATTTGTATCGGACTGTCTATGTCAGACGCACACGAGATAAATATTCAAAGATGGGTCGTGCGTTATCTCGTGATATGAAGACTGTCATTTTTAAGGTGGCTGAATATTTTAAGAAAAGAAAAGCAGACAAAGAAAGCTTTGAATTTAAAAATGACGTGAATATTGCTAAAATCGTTGCGGAGGCTACGGGATACAGCAAAAGAACCGTACATAATGTGATTTCTGCGGGTTATTTATCAATTGAAAATTCAAGCCAATTAAAATTTCAATCGCCAAAAAAACCAAAAGTTCTAAAGAAAAAACACGTTGTGGATGATTTTGACCTTGGAGTTATCAGAAGAAAAATTCATCAGTTTTACGAAGTTGAAAAAAAAATACCAAGTGTCCGTAAGTTACTATCAAGTTTGAGACAGGATGGCATATTGAATTGTGGACGGGAATATTTAAGACAGCTTTTACACAAAATGGGCTACCGTTACAAAAAATGCAAATCAAAGAGACATCTCCTTATAGAGCAGCCTAATATTACAGTGTGGCGGAAAAAATATCTTACACAAATCAGAAATTACAGAACGGAAAACCGAAACATATATTTTCTTGATGAAACATACATCAACGCCAGTCACCATGCCAGCAAATGTTGGCAATCATCGTCAGAACCCGGTATTCATGCTGATATTGGGAAAGGACGGCGACTAGTAATACTCCACGCTGGGTGTCGAAATGGCTTAGTGGATGATACATTGACTATATTCAAATCCGATGCTAGAACCGGTGACTATCATGGAGATATGAGCGGACCTACTTTTTATAAGTGGGTAGATGAAAAGTTAAAAGATAAGTTGCTGCCGAATTCTGTGGTTGTAATGGACAACGCGTCTTACCACAGCGTTCAGATTGAGAAGAAACCAACTATATCAAGCCTCAAAAGTGAAATGCAGAACTGGTTGCTACGCCATAATGTAGAATTTTCAGGAACCATGTCAAAGGCTCAACTGCTACTTCTTATCAAAAATACACAAAAAGAACCCGTGTATAGAATTGACGAACTCCTGAAAGCCAGTGGACACACTGTTCTGCGTTTACCTCCGTACCATCCAGATTTAAATCCAATCGAGTTGGTCTGGGCTGATATTAAAAACAACATAGCCCAAAACTATATTAATTCTTCTCTAGACGAAAAGATAATCTTATTGGATAAATTGTTTTCGGAATTCACGGCGGAAAAATGGCAGAAATGCGACGATCATGTCCAGAAAAATGAAAATGATTACTGGAGTCGCGATAGTAGGTTCGATAATGTTATCGATTCATTCATAATAAATTTGCAAGACTCTGATTCAAGTTCCGGTGGCGAAGAGGAAGATGAAGATGATGACGAAATGGAAGATGAAGTTGAAACAGAATCTATGTCAGAATAACTTTCGTTAGAATATATAATTGTTTGTAAATATAAAAAATGTTTAATAAAACAAGTCCTGTTGTGAATTATAACTTTCAATTCTTATTTATCACCTGCATATTTTTAATAAAATATGAGTATATTTGGGTTACATTTTAATCAACAAAGTAAGTATATATTACAGATAGATAGCCTCCGACCAACGCAACGTCCCGCCACAAGTCTTGCCTTAGAAATGCAAACTGATATCGTAAGATCTGTCCGACATGTATCGACCTCATGTGAACTCATGCACTTTTTCTTCGCCCCCCACCTCGCCGTGCCACACTATAAAAACGTCATCTATCTTTATTTTGCAAGGACACTGTCCTGATCTTTTTCTGTGATTGTCACATTACTTTAAAATAAATACCTACCGTTACCGTACAGGCTGGCAACGTAGGGGGCGCAGGGCATTCAAAGTTATCGAACAGTCGGCAACCCTTTTGTGTTATAGGGGGTTTACAGGGTAAGACGCGCTTTGGGTATTTACGAGTATTTTTCGGCTTTTCAGAAAATTTAAAAGTGACACTACTATATAGTCTTCCCTATACTATGGTATGGGTCTCTTCTCAACAGAAACATCAAAAAGCAAAAGTATGGGAATTGACGTTACTTTTTTTGTGTTATGGCTCCATCCGTTTAGTTATACCGATGATTCTGCCAACGACGAGGTGGAGAGAGAGGGTTAAAAGGACTACAGGTTGACCGGTATCTATAGCTAATGGTTTTTTTTAAGGCTGTATAAAGGACAACACAAGTATGAAGTAGTAATAAGTTTACGATATAATGTCGTTAACTTTTTGACTTTTCGATTTGACTACCGTTGAACGGCAGGACAGATATAGAAGAGGGAGGTACTATGATTAGATTTTTTCAACTATATTGGTTAAACAAACTAAGTGCAGATAAGGGACTTCTGTTTACGATTGACTGTATGTGCAGTATTGTACCTACAGTGCACAAAAATCCCTCGTCTGGGCAAACCTCAAGGGCTGTTTTCAATATATTTTTATAGTGCAGGTAGGTATTGTTGTTTAATTTGTAGGTAAATGAATCAAACAAAGTAAGTAAGAAAGAATATTATTTATTTTGTACAGAAAATGATAAAATACTTACTTAGTCAAGTGATCACCAACTTAAATTAAAATATAAATATTAAGGTACCTAATGCCCTTCAAAGATCTTGAACAATAGTCGGCGTAATTCGCGCATGTCTTATACTTGGTCCAACTGCAAGGTGCATAGTTCGACACCTTCAATCCTGTGATTGGTGCATTACCGTGCCCTATCCCGCGCCCCGCACATTCCACCAAAAAGACCAGCCCCTCTAGACAAGTGGCATAAGCGATAGTCGAATAGAAAAGTCAAAAAATTAAATGTATGGAATTTGACGTGAGTCTACGATTTAATGTCGTAAACTTACGCATTAAATCATTTTCTTTTTTGACTTTTCGATTCGACTATCGCCTATGCCACTGGTCTAGAGGCTCTGAAAACGGTTTCTGCGCTATACTTCAAGATTTGTTCAAGATGTTTACCGGGCATAATACCTAATGACGCCTTCGACTGAATACAGGCGTACTACATTAAAATATTGCTGGATCAAAAAATTTAAGCTTTACCTATCTCATAACAAAATAATAAGAATTTCGCCCCTAGAGCATTGCTTATATGTAGTTTGATCTCGTAAAAGAAAAGAACAAAATATTTCTTCCACAATTTTAGCTTCATCTCAGCTATGCTTCTGCCTGTGATGGGCATTGAGTAGGAATAGGAGAAAATCAGTAGCAGTATATTAATTAACACTAATGTTCATTAGTATAAGTAGTTTAAACATACAATTAACGGACGCGGAGTGCTCAGACTCTGAATAACCATTTGTGGATCACACAAACTAACAACAATATCTACATCCTCATTTTCTCATATCTCATTCCTCATATCTACATAAAGCACCTGGTTCTCTTAATAAATCTGAAGTACTAAATATACCTACTGATACTTCTAATGAATGTATTAAAAATATTCTTTTTTCTGCACCAGGTAAACTAGCCAACTAAGTACTTAGTTTGACTGCCTCGGTGGTCCAGTGGCCGCATTATGCGCCTGCTGTGCACGAGGTTGTGGGTTCGATTACGAAGATTTCCCACACAAGACAAAACTTTGTGTGACCCACAAAGAATTGTTCTGAATCTGGGTGTAAGTCGTGTCCGTTACTTGTATGTTTGTAAAGTCCCCCGCGACATAGAGCTTGTTCTCAAGTGCGGGAGTGGTCTTTAGAAAGTTAAAAATCGCTTTCGCTAGTGAAAGTACACCCTGAATGTTGAATAATATTCCTAGCCGCGTATATTCCAGCTTCGATACATGTTTCGTTAGGCTTATTTAGTATTAGCTGGCTAAGAAAACCTCCTGCGAACGCGTCGCCTGCTCCATTCGTATCCACCATTTCTTCCTTAGTCAGTGTAGGCACGGGTATATAAGTAACTCCACCGTTTTGTACTAAGATGATAGGGTCAGAACTTTGTGTGATGACAACTGTTCGTGGACTTGCTACTTTGGTACCTTGAGGTAGTTGTGAAATTTTGACTGCGATATCTTTTACGTCCATTTTATTTATCTGTAACGCTTTGCCGCAAGCTTTTATTTCCTGTAATAAAGTTTAATTTACGCTAACTTCCTTATTATTAAAGCCGGCCTTAGTATTTATTTATTTAGTTTTATCTAGAAAAGGTACAATGTTGGTATTAATGCCAAATGCATTCTCCACCGATCAAGCTAAGGTGCGAGTTTCAAGAGGAACAATGGAGGTCGACTAGTGGTCGAAATTCGAGCGTAATCCGCATTTCTTTTCCGTGTAAAGTTTTAAGTAGGTACCTACCAAAAGTCACACACTTTCGTGCGGGCAATATTCTTAAAAGGGGGTCCGATAAGTACCGGCTTTGAAGTGGACCGTGGTAGGACGACGGCTTTAAAGGGCGCCGCAGGCCGCTTGGCCCCTCTTTAAATGTAGTCGAGACCAAGAAGTCAAGAACAATTCAATTTAGGAGGAGGGGAGAGAGATCTTCGCCTAAGTATGCCGGTAGTGCTAAAGCCAGCACTGGGCCTGATGTTTTGGTACCTATCTACCTACTATTTAAGTATATAAACAACTTGTATCTCTATAGACTTAGGCGTTCTTGAATTCCCATATTTAAGAGTAACTAGGTACTCACATGTATGCTTGTGAAAACAAGCAAAATCTTACCGTTTCATTTCCAAATAGGATATCTACGTAATATAATATCTTCTTGAGATGCTCTATGTAGTTCTCTGCTACGAAGGGCGCGCTGATGTTAAATATGAAGCGGTGTTTGTTGCGGTGCGCGTGCGTCGCCAGCTGCATTACCGAGTCAGGAGACACTGCTAGGAAGAAACCCTGGCAAAGTTCATAACACAACAATGGTTACAAGGAACTACGTATTAAGAAAAAAAAATGTATGGAGGAGATCCGTGCTCAGCAGGCATACATTTTTTTTTATACTACCAAGGAGGCAAACCAGCATACGGCCCGCCTGATGGTAAGCAGTTACCGTAGCCTATGGACGCTTGCAACACCAGGGGTATCACTCGCGCGTTGCCGACCCTTTAGAAACCTAATAACTCCTTTCTTGAAGAACCCCATGCTAAAGTCTCTCGGGAAAACCTCGGCAGGAAGCTCATTCCACAACTTAATCGTACGTGGGAGGAAATTCCTCTGAAACCGCACAGTGCGGCACGATAAAGGTTCACATTTGGAGATATATTAGGTTACTATACTACGCTGGCCAGACGGGTTGGTATAGGGTTTTGTTTCGAGTTTTCCCTCTCATGCAGTGGATATTGTCGGCCTCCTTTTAAGGATTTAGATATTATGGGAAATTCCCCACTCGGACTGCTTTATCGGTACAACATATTAAACCTTTTTATTTTCATATAGTTCCTGTACAAATAAAACTTACAGAAGAATAAAAGAACTTAGCAGCCTGATAGCTCTCTCTGCACTCTTTCATAGCGAGGTATTCGGGGATGAACTTCTCCGCCGCGCCAAGGTTGGCCACCAGGGAGCGCTGCATGTTATTCAGGAGTACCGCACACGTGCCTGTGGGCGCCTCGTTCGTCACCTGATACTGAACGTCAACACCATCCGCACTGAGAAACGAAGATTTTATGCAAAAGCGTGAAGTTGATGTTATTTTTAATAATTAATTAGATCAAACTTAGGAAAGTCATACATATAAATTATAAAATGTAGCAGAACCACGCAAAGATGGTGTCAACCAATTTACTTACAGCTAGTTCGCTGAATGCTTAATATTTGAGTTCAAACATATGTCGACTAAATCGTCGCTTTCTGATTCTAAAAAATACCTCCAAATCCATCTCAACCAAAATTCGTCCAACAAACTGCTGAACATAGTTCTCCTCCAAGGAGCTGACCTATTCCAGATGACCTTTACCAGATCGTCAGACTCAGACAACCGTGTTAAAAGTATTTAATGCAATCAGCCTTGCATTTAATGTAATTCTATAACTAGTCGAAAATATACAAATGTAGCACTCACGTGGCTTTCTCGCGCAATATCTTTCCGTAGTTGTCATCACCAACACAACCGATGTATGTACAAACTTTAGGTTTCTTCAGGATCCACTGGACAACTCTCACACTGTTTTGTTCGCTGCCGCCTGCTGTGAACTGTGGTTTATACCTAGTTCAAAGAATTCCAAGTTGGATTGAAGAGCAATGAAAACTACCTTGTATGTTTGTAAATAAGAAATACATATAACTTGTAGTTCACAAAAACATTTGACTGAATTATCAATTCAGTGCCTAAACCTCTTGGGATAAGAAGGAATTTTCGGAATTTCAACCATAAATAGGTAATAAATCGTCTTAAGTATTAATTTGCATCTAGTTAATTTATAAAGATTTGAACTTCGATCAATTGTACCCATATTTGATTGAAGAGTTCGAAGGTTTCTTCACAACGTTAAAAGAATCTAAAATACGGGATAGGTAAGTTCCTATTTACCTACTCAATTTACAAAAGTTAAAGGCAAAAACATGAAAGCAATAATAGAAAGAAATACACACTTCTCCATGAGCTCCTGGAATAGGGGCAAGTGCTTCTTCTCAGCCACTATGGCATCATTCGGCTTTAACTTGTACTTACGTAACAAATCCTCGCCAACACATGCTGAGATGTCCAACAGTGGATTACCAATGACCAATAGAAGGCCTTTAGGTAACCTAAAATGTCATAGACGTTTTTTGATTTTCTAAGAAGTATTTAATGACCATTTATAATAATTATCGGTTTTCTTCTTATGAGACTAACTAAAATTGTGGAACAGAAATTTTCAGCTCTTAGGCGTGAAAATAAGAGAAGAACAGTTGTATGCAATTCCGTCATTTTTAAAGTAAGAAGCAAGAGATAAAACGTCTCGATAACTTGAGATTAAAGAGCAAACAATGGCAAAACACGTAGTCGTCTGCTCATGAGTGGCGAGTAGTGGTGACACTCTTAAATGCCCCGGTAAATCGGTCAAAACCTCTTAATTCAGCTTGCCTTTTTGGCTGCCTGGTGAAGAATAGCAAGAACGATCGCAATGCCCTTCAATATTTAATACTCTTACGATTAAGCGAGATAAAAATAGCAGAAAAGCTGGAAATCCACCGTCAGTCAATCCCGAAATACCGGTCTCTTTCTTAAGAACCGGTATTTTACTGTATTTCTAGTACATATGTATTACAATGTTAAATACCTATGTGTATGGCGACTTTGCGATAGTAATGATGATAGTAGGTAGCTTGTCAAGACCATGGGATGTATTTGAAGCCCTGGTAAACATGCAAATATTTAAGAAGATTATAAAGAACTGGTAGCTGCAGCGTCCGTAGGCCGCCAACAAGGTGGTTTGACAAAGTCAGCTCTGGACCAAGATCTGTGGAAAACCGTGGGGAAAGCCTTTAAATTCTATGGATGCAAGTCCCCCACGACACAGGGCTTGTTCCCGAGTCTATTATATAGTATGTTTTCTTAAAAAAAACAATGTGCATTCACCATAAAAATACAATAAGTACTTATCTACCCTTTTTTTGGACTCCAACGCAACCAGGTCGATGGAGAAATTTAGCTACACTTATACTCCACATATTCCACTATCCACTGTCACAAGAAGTATTATTAATTTTTTTAAAAATAATAAAATAATATCTATAAATTGATCTTTAAAAGTCCTTTATAGGTTTTTACACAATTTTCCTTCACCAAAACAAACAATACTTAAGAAGTACGTTTATTTTAATTGATTTAACATTTGATCTTTACAAAGATATAATTATGTGTTCACAAAAACATTTTCGTAATTATTTACTTGAAAACATTCACAAATCTCAGACATTTATAAAGCGCAGGCCACACTGTCAGCTAGGGAGCGAGCTTCGTTTTACCTCTTTTTTTCTTCTTATAGTTTCTATAGTTTTTCTCACCCGCCAGCTCGCTTGGTCGCTTGCTAGCTGGCAGTGTGACCTGCGCTTAACACCTTATTCTAGTACTATGACATATGTCAAAAGGCCATAATAATATATTCAAAAAGTTTTTATTCCGTAGATAGAAAAGATTAGTTTGAAGCTATTTTCCTTTTTTACGATTCATCCAGTATAATGTACTCTTTGCACTACACTACAGAGTTTTAGTTACATACGTATATATATTTTACATAGCATGGGTTTTTCTATCTACGGCATGGGTTCTTTGGTCTGTTTTTGTTATAATAATACTCTTGGGTGGCAAACAAGCATATGGCCTGCCTGATGTTAAGCAGTTATCGCAGCCTATGGACGCTTGCAATACCAGAGGTATCACTTGCGGGTTGCTGACCCATGTTTTTATTCCAGGGCTTTAAGATGTAGTATCCCTGTGATAGGAAAACGTACGCATCCCTAAATGAGCGCTGGAGACCTGTACTTACACACAGGAACACAACTACACCGCCGTGTGTATTTATTCGGCTGTAGTCTTCTGTTAGGTAGAGGTCCTTTCCCAGGCAGGTTTGCTCACTAGTATGGCAACCTACCTCTCTTAAAACGTTTGACATTTTAAATAAAAATATAAATGAAAATGATATAGACAAATAAATTAAAACCTATCGATAAATACTCTAGACTTTTGATCATACAATTATCTAATTGGTTAGAGATTGATTTAATCATTTTCTTTCATCTTCATCGTAAAATCTTAAACGTCACAGTACCCATGTCATTTGAAATATACTATATGTAGGTAGGTCGGCAACGGAGTTGGTTGTACAGGGCCGCTATATGAAGATTAGTTTTTTAGGAAAACCAATGTATGACTTTGGGTGAAATATATTTTTATCTCTAGGTTTAATCTAATTGTACACTGTTACCAAATTCCACAGAAATATATATATATAATGGTTTTCTTAAAAAACGAATCTTCATATAGCAGTCCTGTACAGCTAACTCCGTTGCTGTGTGTGTATACCTACTTATTGTACTCTATGATAAATAATAAATATATAAATAATAGCAACCCATATATGTCCCACTGCTGGGCACGGGTCTCCTCTCCTCTATCAAGAGAGAGAGAGGGTCTAGGCCTTAATTCACACACGCTGGCCTAATGCGGGTTGGTGAATCTGACATGTCTTTAGAATTTCTTCTAAGACATGTGGGTTTCCTCACGATGTTTTCCTTCACCGTTAGCAGATGGCGAATCATTTGATTCGTACATATAAACTCCACAAAGTGAAATTCGCATTGGTACTGCCCGGGATCGAACTCGCATCTCTTGCGTGCAAGTCGGTTACTTTCCCACTCGGCCACCACCGCTTTTACGGACTTATTGTACTCTATGGGTTGATCAAATTAAATTCCTACCTACACTATTACCTTACAGTTCATATTAATACACTTTAAACTCTTACACTACTACTGACCTCTAATCAATTTACATTTTACACAAACGTGGTACCAAAAAGCTACTATTAGATATTCTTCTTCATTTGGAAGTCACTCACTGCTCTAATAAAAAATCTAAATCCAGTGGCAAGAAAACCCTGAAACATTAAAAAAGATGTACAAATAAACTTAATTTTAAAATTGAATATATTATACATGTGCTGTTTTTAGTAGTTACAATCAGCTGGCAAAAGACTCGTATCCAAAACCTAAAAATAATACAAAAAAACATTAAAAGTCGCTGCTGAAAATAAGCGCGGTCAGCGGGTACTTTGTAAAAAAAAAATAGTTTTTTAACTTTGTTAAATTTATTCGCACTTCTCGTTAAAATACCCAGAATAGTTCGTTGAAACTAATAACTTTTACTCAGTAAAATACCCACAAAGTTAAGTTGTATTTTGACACCAAGATTTGTTTGTTATGTTTACAAACTTGCCGAACTTTTCTAACCGGGAATATGAAGTAAGTTTTAACAATTTATACAGCTAATTATGTGATTTTATTGCAGCTATTAAAATTATTGCATATGATCGTATCAGCTGAGAGAAATGTTTCATCTAAAGTCCAATAAATAATATCAGTAAATAGTTCACATATACATTACTATAGCAAAGGAATGATAATAATTATTTAACGAAAAATAAAAACAAAGTGGTGATATAAAATTAACGTTTATTACACAACAATTTACAAACATAAGTACGACACAAACATGTTAAATTATGTACAAATTTACAGGGCGCCGAGAGTAAGAGCCATTCCTAGACCTAGCTGTCTCATCTGTAAAAAAAATCCTTGTGTGGATAATAGATATCAATCATGTTACGCATCTATGCGCATAACAAGAAGTTTGAAAAAAATTCTTGAAAAACTTGGTGATAAAAACATTATAATATTAGAAAATTACAGATGTATGCCTCTTCTTGGTGATGAAGAAAATGTACCCAACTGGGATGTGCATATTGTGAGATACTCTATTGTCTATGTTGAAAAAGAAGTTTTGATAGTGGAGAACTGATTTTGTTACAATTTTATTAGTGTTAGGTTTGATTGTTTGCTTATTATTATTATAGTTTAATAAAAAAGTTGACATTTATTAGTACCTAGGTATAGATTACATGACATTGCTACATTATATTGACATTCTAAGTAACATTGATTATCATTTACCATAATTTTTAGTAATGTTGAACATTATTTATCTTTAAGTTTATAACATTTATAATATACCCTGTGGGTAACAATAAATGTGTTTAAAAAATATAGTTTTTTTGTTTCTTTTACCAGCAAGATGACGAATACAAAATGTATAATTCTGTCCATTTGATTATAAAAGCAACTATGATGGCAGTTCATTAATTTATTTTTAACAAAATGATGAGGTGCAGAAATTAAGATTGATGTGTTTAATGTTGTATCCCATTATGTAAATTAATGCGCTTCTTAATTTGAGATTTGTGATGATAGAAAAGGTGTTGATAGTTTTATTGTGTATAAGATGCAGCCTCCAGATTTCTTCATGGCTTATTGATAAAGCCTTTCAAATGGAATGCTACACAATCAATGTATTTACACAAACATACATTGATTGACCTCTCACTATAATGAGACTGATCATGTTTCAAACATAGGACATTAAATACCAGAGCTATTTATTATTATTATTTCATCTCCTGTGTGTAACTTGAGATGTTTTTTTTGTTATAAGAGCACTGTTTGTACTAACAATGGTATATCTTTATAGTCTTATTATATTCTGCCTGTGGCTTCGCTTCAGTTATATTTTCAATAAAAATAATTGCGGCTTGCTTATTGAGATAAAAACTATCCTCTTCTAATTTGGACCAAGTAAGAAATCTTGACAAAACTTATTAAAATTGGTTTAGTGGTTTCGGAGATAGGTGTGGTGAACTAACAATGTGACATGGAATTTTTATATGTAAATATATGCACACAATCAGATCTGTGGTATATGAATGATAGACAAAATGACCAAATAGTCTTTTATTGTAAATTCTATTGAAACAAGATAACATTTATATAAAGTGGACATTATTTGCAAACATATTTCTCCAACAAAACAAGTACCTATACAATACACAGAAGTCAGGATAATGAAAAGTGTTAAGCCAAACAAATTAAGTATTAAATAATGATCATCATTAATTAGCCTAAAGCAGTCCCCTGGACTTAGAAGGTAATAACAAAAGTTATTTCTTTCATTGTTGAAAAAAGGCACAATGCAAAGGCTTTATGTTATCAATAATGCTATATTTTAAGTAAATTTTTGTTACATAGGAGAGTGGTGAATGTTTACATTTGAATTTCTTTACATTTTCACTTTTTACAATGAAATTGGGTCTAATTAAAATGGTATAGTAATTATGCTAAAAACAGTTGTATAATGATAAAATATTTGTCATCAGATCTATTCATAATACTAATAGGTTAATATGTTGAGAATGGTACTCTAATACCTTACTGAAAACTAGTACACCATAGAGAATATTATACATACTTCCATCATTATGAGCTAGCGACACTAATTTGATACAGTTTGAAATCAAAGAGGCTTATAGATAGTTATTATTAACAGAGTTAAGTAGTATTTAATATTATTGTATGTGATATAAGCCAGTCTTAAAGCTTGCAAATATAAAACCTATAACATGGAACTACATTATAGCTTTTTAACATAGCATGGGTACTGTGACGTTTGACATTTAAAGACAAATATTAATGAAAATTATAGACGATTAAATTAAAATTAAAACTTACCGATTAAATACTCTAGGCTCTTGATCATTCATTTAGCCAATTGGTTAGAGATTGATTCAATCAGTTCTTTCATCTTCATCGTAAAATGTTAAGCATCACAGTAGCCATGCTATGTGAAATACACTATAGTTGTATTACACAAACAGTACATAACGGAAATCATGTAGATATTTTATCCTTTTTGAAAAGACAACTCCAACACTCAGACTAATAGAATAAGATAGACGGAGCGTGTAGAACCGCTAGTGAGTACGCCGTCTAAACACGTTTTGACAAAATATTATTATAATGCCGTATTGTGTAGTAAAACGTTGTAAAAATACTTCAGAGCGGCTCAAATCGACTGCGCGCGAAAACGAAAACGTATGTCATTGCTATTTAGTATGACTTGGCGGCTTCACGCGCGAGTTCTACACGCTCCGTCTATCTTATTCTATTAGTCTGAGCTCCAACACTAGAAAACGAAGGGCTGTGTCACGGGGGACTTAACAGACATACAATTCATAAACACTAAGTACACTGGTGCTGTCTGTTATGGGTCTTATACTTTGTTTAAAATAATTACAATAACAAAAATATTAAACTGGGAGAAGTATAATTTAATTCATTACTCAATGCTATTATTTCATAAAACGAATCACTTGTAAGAAAGGGAACAACGGATGAGTAAAGGTAATAATTTGTTAGCAAAATTCATTAACTAATATTGAATTTGTGCGTATCTATTATTATGTACAGTATTACAGCGATCATTTTAGTATTGGAAGAACTTCAGTAAGCTACATAATAAGATACATATACAAAATATGCTATAGTGGAGCTAGCTTCGAATTTTAACACAATTTAATTTTAAATTTAGAAAATTGCAGTATGGAATATATTTATGAGAACCAAATATCTGCAAATTAATAATGCAACAACAATTTTATATTTTTTAATTGAGAAGCTTTTGAAAAAGTAAGTATTTTTTTCTTCATAATTTTACATAAGTACTTATTTTGAAATTGTGAAATTCAAGTTTTGAATAAATAAATTTATTTTAAAGTTCTGAATTTCCAATTGTGGTAGTTTTGGTTGTGATGTACAAATGTAATTATATTAATGATAACAGATTTTATTTCCATTTTTAAATAACTATATTGTAAGAATGTAGTGGCATTCTGGTTTGGCGCATAAAGCCTCGTATTTATGGTAAACATTTGTTTAGCAACATGGTTGCATAAACATGTTGCCGAGCTGCTGTCAACAAATTGCGGGCAATACTTGTGTTACGGAGTTGATCACGACATGTTGCAGAGTTGACACCCGGCGAGCGAAAACATCAGTTTATCAACAAATGTTGACGTGTGTGGACGTGTTTGCAACTGTTTATAAACATGGCGGTAGTGTGGAGCAACGATAAAATTATGCAATTACAGAGAACACAACAACACTACTTGCTCGGGGCAACATTTTAACGCAGACTGGTTTGTGTGGACAACACATTTTAATTCAAACAATGTTTCCAGCAACATTCTCGCCGTTCATCAACAACGTTGATCAACTGTTACTAAACAAATGTTTACCATGAATACGAGGCTTAAGTCAACTGAGCAACATAATAAGTATACGAGCGAAAATGATTTAAAACAACTCTCGTTTCACGAAACAAAAACCCATGCTTGTCGTAATCTAAGAGAAAAGTACGGATATCGAGACACTTGGTGCGTGAATCTTTTGTGTAAGTAAATAAGTCTGACATTTAAGCCATAAATGCTTTTACAAACTGAACTTTGTAAATACTAAAACGTTTTTGTTAAATTTAATATTATTAAAAAAATATTGCTCCTCAGCTTCTGTTATTATGTCAAAAATTACAATTCTTTTCGAAACCATGATTGACTTTTGCTACATACAAAAGTAAAGAACGTTGCAAGTTATCCAGTACTGTCTACCGCCTGCTTTACAACTAAACTAGCTAACTACTCGGTTTAAAATCGCTTGCACTAGTGAAAGTACACCCTGAAT
The DNA here is from genome assembly GCA_947095525.1 of Trisateles emortualis. Classification (NCBI taxonomy): domain Eukaryota; kingdom Metazoa; phylum Arthropoda; class Insecta; order Lepidoptera; family Erebidae; genus Trisateles; species Trisateles emortualis. The sequence continues at coordinate 17,197,239 of OX352745.1, forward strand.
GTTTAATAATATACCTAGCCGCGTATATTCCAGCTTCGATACATGTTTTGTAAGGTTTGTCTAGTATTAGCTGGCTGAGAAAGCCTCCTGTGAACGCGTCGCCTGCTCCATTCGTATCCACCATTTCTTCTCTTGGCAGTTTAGGTACGGGTATATAAGTTACTTTACCATTATCGACTAAGATGACAGGGTCAGCACTTTGTGTGACGACAACTGTTCGTGGACCAGCCGCATCCTTTTGAGGTAATTGTGATATTCTGACAGCGATGTCGGTTAGATTTGTTTCTTTAAACTCGAAAGCTTTTGCCATAGCGTGTACTTCCTGTAATAAATTGTTTATGTTATTATATAGTATACTTTTTTTTTTCATTTTTTATTTAAGACATCTCGCACTAGAGAACAAGCTCTCTCTGTGTCGCGGGGGACTTTACAAACATGCAATTAACGGACACAAATTACACCAGATTCAGAACAACTCTTTGTTTGTCACATAAAGTTTTGCCCTGTATGGGAATCGAACCCACAACCTCGTGCACAGCAGGCGCATACTGCGGCCACTGGACCACCGAGGCAGTCGACACTTAACTGACTATTTAGCATAGTTTTTATGGTCGTTCTCGTATTCTGATACTGCAATCTATAAAACCTAGAATGTCCACCCAATCTCCCCTTGCTCTTGTCGCACCTAGAAATGCGACTATTCGCTACTAACTGACTGCCTCGGTGGTCCAGTGGCCGTATTATGCGCCTGCTGTGCGGGTTCGATTCCCACACAGGACAAAAATTTGTGTGACCCACAAAGAATTGTTCTAAGCCTGGGAGTTATTCGTGTCCGTTAATTGTATGTTTGTGAGTCCCCCGCGACAAAGAGCTTGTTCTCTAGTGCGGGAGTTGTCTTTTAAAAAAGGAAGGACTAAACTTCAAATACTAACAACAAACATAACTTACCGCTTCGTTTCCGAACAGTATGTCTACGTAATACAATAACTTCTCCAGCGGCGCCTTGAAGAACTGTGACACGAAGGGCGCGCTCAGGTTCATGATGAAGCGGTGCCCATTCTTGTGCGCGTGCGTCGCCAGCTGCAACTGCGCCTCGGGTGATACTGCTACGAAGAAACCCTACAAAAGACGATGCCAGAGCTGTAGTCAGTTTAAAATATTTGAAACTAGCTGTTGCCCGCGGCTTGGCCCGCGTGGATGTCGGTAATCGCTGTAAAAAGTAGCCTATGTGTTATTCCAGACCATAATCTATCTCTGTACCAAATTACATCCACATCCGTTCAGTAGTTTTTACGTGAAAGAGTAACAAACATCCATCTATCCATCCATCAGTAAGGATTATAAAACCAGTCAAAAGCCTTTTAAACATTATTATTTTTTAAACTACTTAGATGACATGCCTGGTAGAAATCGCTCTTAGCGATAAGGCCGCCCATTGTACAATCTTATTTATTTTAAATTACTATGTTATGTATTATAATGGTGTACAATAAAGAATAAATAAATAAATAATATGATTCCCGCCTGATAGTAAGCAGATACCGTAGCCTATTTGCAATAGTTGCAATAACTGGAGCATTACTTACGTGTAGTCGGTACACACTTTAACACCAGGATTTTGAGATAGAGTATTGCGATATAGGAAAATAGTTTGTTTAAGAATGCGTCGCTAAATGAACACTGGAGGGACTATTTAGGAACTGTGCAATTGTGCATACTATAAACCTAACTACACCACTGTATAGTTTTTTGGTAATAAATATAATATAATATTTTCGGGACAACTCACACATGGCTATCTGATCCCAAACTAGGCAGAGCCTGTACTATGGTAACCAGACAACTGATAAACATACTTCTAAATACATACATAATATTATAGATAAATTACACCCAGACTCTGACTCAGACAGAATCTTTGTGTGATGAGCACGAATGTTAGTTCTGTACTAACATTCGTGCTCATCACACAAAGATTTGTCCTGGGTGGGAATCGAACCCACGACCTCCAGCGTAGCAGTCAGTGTCACTAACCACTAAACCAACAGGCCAATCATGGTAATGGTCTTCTATAAGGTGTGGGTCCTTACTTTCCTATTGTTACAAAATATTACTTACAGAAGTATAAAAGAATTTGGCAGCCTCAATGCTCTGTCTGCACCGTTCTTCAGCGAGGAAGTCGGCGGTGAACTTCTGCGCCGCGGCAAGGTTGGCGACCAGCGAGCGCTTGGTGTTTGTCACGAGCACGGCACACGTGCCTGTGGGCGCCTCCTTGGTCACCTGGTACCGAAGGTTCACACCATCCGCACTGGCAAACAAAAAAAAATACTTAGGATGCTTTTTATAAAACAAAATTAAAATGCAAAATTAAAATTATGTCGAAAGGTAGAAAAAACAAGTTACTAGCATATTAATATAGCTAACTTCTTCTTCTTAGCGTGTCGATGGCAATCTAAATTGTGCCAGCCCAGAACCTAGCTACGAGTCTTGCATTTTCAGTAGCGTCCATAAGATTCTTTAAGGTGCACGCGGGCGGGACATGTATCAAGTGCCCCATGGTTTGTGGCTCAGTACCACATTTACACTCCAGGTTGGAATAGCTAACTGTTTTATGACGTCACACTTCTGTAACGCTCGCGCCTTTTAATTGGACAGTCCTGTCGTACGTATATACGTTATGCGAAAAAGGGACAGCAATATTTCTATTCGAAAACTTTTTAGCTTAGATCATTATTAATAAACTTTTTAAATTCAAATTTAATAACATTCATAATAAATATGTATTTATTTTGTTTTCATACATAGACGTCCTCCTACAAGTTAAGCAGATTTAATAATAGTGATTTCCTTAGGTCGAATGAATGAGGATAAAGTGTATTTTTATTTTCCTGTCAACATACTTATTGTCTACTTGCGAGTAATTGATACTACCTATTAAACAACTCATATACCTATAATAGACGCAATATTCTAATTAACATTATTCTTACAATGTAGCGACTTTTGACGACCTTTCATCATCATCATCTTAGCCTGATGACCCTTTAAAGACCTTTTTATTAATTTAATCTATTATTATGTTATTCAAAAATAAATAAACTGCTTCAATTTTATATGTATTCAAGTGTGCTACCTGCGGTTTCCCGAGAGACTATATAGCATGGGGTTCTTCAAGAAAGGAGTTATAAGGTTTTTACAGGTCGCAAAAAAAATCGCGTGCATCCGATTCGGTCGTTGAATCGGATGTCGTTGTCCGTAGGTCCTCATCCTAGACAGGTACAGTAATATTGCGTTTTTCTATCGACAAATCAGACAGTATCAGATACGAAGACATAATAACTCTCAGATATAAAGAATAAAAAATGAATTACTGATCACGCTATTCGAAGTAATCGTAGATATGACATAAGTGATCAATCAATATAAAATCGTTCAAACGACGTCGTCCGGACAATATCTACTCAATACCAATTACATCATGCATTATTCAAATACGATCGATAATATTGCAAATACCTATCTTTATTCCTACACTGGGTAGGTACAGTTATGCTACATGGTATTGACTTGGTAAGTTCGTTACCTTTTAATGACTAAACGGCTAAGCGGATCTTTATGAAATTTGGCATGGAAATAGATGGTATCCTGGGGATATAGGGTACCAATATCCAAGTGGGTGGAGCCACGGGCAACAGTTAGTATACCATAAATTTCTATGATTTCCTTTTCTTGCTATGGAAACAAGAAACCGTCGTCGGAAACGCCATTTTTTGTACTTCATATTTATACGAGTATATTATTGAGTATAAAGATAAAGTTCGAGAAAAAACCAACACAGAAAATTTAAGAGTAAATGAATGTTCTCGTGAAGAGAAAAACAACTACTTTTCTTTTTTCTTCAGGCGGATAGGCGCAAGCATACGAAGAGATGTATACGGCATATACAATGCTGATACACAAGTTCAGGACCGAATGCCGTGGAAATGGAATCCTTGGGATTTTCCAAAGGATTTCCAACAGGACATATATGTTTAACTGGACGTCTTTCGGCTAAGATGATAATGATGATTATTATATTTTCATTTGTTACCACGTGAGCAAACCTATCATAAAAATAATATTTTTGAACAAAGAACAGAACATAGAAGAACAGTAGGTACGTAAATGTAATACTTGATCATTGTACTCATAACAGACAGGTTGCGATAAGACTGATAAGTAGGTTGAATGTTATCGTAGTGCGTATCACTCGTCAGTGGGTATGTTCGATGGCGTGAGAATAACCTTATCTTTTTAAGCCTGTTAACTCTTATTGCATCAGTTTGATTAAGCTCACGTAAGTAATTATTAATAGATCATCAATCATGATACTGAAAGCTGTCAATCAAAACGATTGCTCGTAAAGATAAGTCTCCAATAGAGACAACTAATCTATACTAATATTATAAAGCTGAAGAGTTTGTTTGTTTGTACTGGTTTGATTAGGAAAATTCTATTTATGTTGAATAGCACATTTAACCAGGAAGGCTAAAGGTTATATAACATCACACTATGATCAATAGGAGCGGAGCAGTAGTGAGATATGTCGCAAAATCGAGGAAAATATTCCAAATTACCACGCGGACGAAGTCGCGGGCAACCCCTAGTGTTTTAATAAAATTATATTTATCTTTTTATAGTTGGTGGTGACAAGACGAGTAAACCCCTCGGATGATGAGTGGTAACCACTGTTAAGGATATTGACAATGCCAGGAGAGAGAACAGCTAAGCCGCTGCCTATCATGAAGTAGAAATTAGAGTCCAGAGAAAAAGTCTAGAAAGTAAGAATAGTGGAACGAATTATACAAAGACACGATCACGCTATCACGCAAGTGATACCTTTGGTAATGCAAGCGTCCATACTTCCATAGGCTTCGGTAAATGTTTAACATCAGGTGGGCCGTATGCTTCTTTGCCATCCAAGTAGTACAAAAATCCAAGAAACAGTAACGAATATTCCCGCTGGTTAGTTATAAAGATATGGATTTATCTTATCATCTTCTCAATAGACAGTTGTCTTTTGACTCACTCATGATTATAAGAAGAACAGTTTGAGATCATTTTCTTTATCAAGTTTTAGGAATTACGCAAACTTTTCATTTTTAGATATGACATCCATTCATTCAGTTTATGAGAAAATGTTACTTTATAGTACCGCCGTGGAAAGCTATTTATGCCTTGTTTTGCGAATATACTTACTCTGTTTGGCTGAGGTATTGCCGA